>CM042034.1:17507500-20007500 GCA_023525975.1 Smallanthus sonchifolius | reverse complement strand
AACCGGGTGTGTAGACCGTTCCTCGACCGCTCGGTCATTGTTTTCATTGACGATCTTCTCATCTATTCAAGGAGCGAAGGTGATCACGCTTGCCATTTGCGTGAAATTCTCGAAGTCTTGCAAAAGGAGAAACTTTATGCTAAATTCTCCAAGTGTGCCTTTTGGTTACGCGAAATTCAATTCTTGGGTCATGTGATTAATGATAAAGGGATTACTGTCGACCCATCCAAGATAGTGGCGGTTAAAGATTGGTCTCCACCGAAGACGCCTTCGGAGATTAGAAGTTTCTTGGGGTTGGCGGGTTATTACCGGCGGTTTATTGAAAACTTCTCTCGGATTGCCTTACCGATGATGAAGTTGACCCGTAAAGAGACTAAGTTTGTTTGGGGTTCCGAGCAAGAATCTGCCTTTCAACTCTTGAAAGAAAAGTTGACAAAGGCGCCTGTTTTATCCTTGCCGGACGGGACCGAAGATTTTGTTGTGTATTCGGATGCCTCGCATTCGGGGTTGGGGTGTGTTTTGATGCAAAGGGGGAAAGTAATTGCCTACGCGTCTAGGCAATTGAATATTCACGAGGTGAATTACCCTACCCATGATCTAGAGCTTGCGGCCGTGGTTTTCGCACTCAAGAATTGGAGGCATTATTTGTATGGGGTTAAGTGTACGATCTACACGGATCACAAAAGTCTCAAGTACTTCTTTGACCAAAAGGACCTCAACATGAGGCAAAGGCGGTGGCTTGAATTGGTCAAGGATTATGATTGTGACATACTTTATCATCCGGGTAAAGCGAATGTTGTGGCGGATGCGCTTAGTAGGAAGTCAAGTCATGCACCTATCAAGGTGAAGTCATTCAAGATGACAATTTCATCATCCCTAATTGATGAAATCCGGGAGGCTCAAGTGTTAGCACTTGGTGGTGACTTGAAGAAAGAGCGGATGGTTGCTTATGTTGATAAACTTGGTGAAAATAGCATGGGCTTGAAGACATGCTTTGGTAGGATTTGGATTCCTAGGTTGTCAAGTATTTTGACAACTATTTTAGATGAGGCGCATAAATCCAAATATTCTATCCATCCGGGGGCCACAAAGATGTTTTATGATTTGAGGTGTCATTTTTGGTGGCCGGGTATGAGGCGTGATGTTGTTAAGTATGTTGAGAAGTGTCTCACATGCTTAAGGGTGAAGGCGGAACACCAAAAGCCGTATGGAAAGCTCCAACCGCTTGAAATACCGCTTTGGAAATGGGAGAATATAGCTATGGATTTGATCACTAAACTACCAAAGACTCGAAAGGGTTATGATGCGATATGGGTAGTAGTGGATCGGTTGACGAAGAGTGCACATTTCCTACCTATAAAGGAAACATACTCTTCGGATAGATTGGCGGAAATGTATGTGAAGGAAATTGTGTCACGTCATGGCGTGCCGGTGTCGATTATATCGGATCGTGATACGAGATTTACTTTTCGTTTTTGGAAGAAATTCCATGAGGATATGGGGACTAGATTGAATCTTAGCACCGCTTATCATCCACAAACGGATGGTCAAAGCGAGCGAACGATTCAAACGCTCGAGGATATGTTGCGAGCGTGTGCCTTGGATTTTGGAGGTAGTTGGGACGACCATTTACCGTTGACGGAATTCTCTTACAACAATAGTTACCATTCTAGTATTGGTATGCCGCCTTTTGAGGCATTGTATGGGAGAAAGTGTCGAACACCCGTGTGTTGGGGTGAGATTGGTCAACGGGAGCTTGGTAGCGTCGAAGTGGTCAAGGAAACTAATGATAGTATTGACCAAATTAGAGCACGCTTGAAGGCGGCTCAAGATCGCCAAAAGTCTTATGCGGATAATAGGAAGCGGGCGATTGAGTTTCAAGTGGGGGACTTTGTGCTTTTGAAAGTCTCTCCTTGGAAAGGGGTGATACGGTTTAGGAAACGGGGGAAGTTAAGTCCTCGTTTCATCGGGCCGTTTAAGGTGATAGCAAAGGTGGGTGCGGTAGCTTATCGTTTGGAGCTACCGGAGGGACTAAGTAGACTTCATAACACATTTCATGTGTCTCATTTGCGAAAGTGTTTGGCGGATGAATCTACTTTTGTCCCATTGGATGATATTGAATTGGATGAAAAGTTGAATTATGTGGAAGAACCGGTGGCAATCTTGGATAGAAAAGTGAAGCGTTTACGCAATAAAGAGATTAGCCAAGTTTTGGTGAGGTGGAAACATAGAAGGGGAGCGGAAATGACTTGGGAAACCGAGGAAGAAATGCTCAAATATTATCCGAACCTTTTTATGTGAAGTCGGGTTTCGGGGACGAAACCCAAATAAGGGGAGGAGATTTGTAACGAACCAAAATCCGGGTCTCGTTATAAATAAATAAATATTTCTAATTAATATTATGGTGAAAATAATATTTTAGAAATAAGTTGAAACAAGTGGGTTTCAAGTTTGTAATGGGGCTATGTTAGTTTTGACTAACTTTAGAATGAAATGGGTGAAGTGGAAAGTTGAGGGACTAAAGTTGTAATATGGCAAAATCTGCCATTTGACTAGTTAAAGTCAAAATTAACCTCATTTTTGAGGTGTTAGTCGTTCAAGAGAAGAGGAGAAGAAGAGAATTTCGGTTTTGGAGCTAAATCGTGGAATTGAGGCTTGTTTTGTGAAGGTTTTGGCTCACACAACACCTTCATAACATCAAGTAAGTGATTCTCTTCCTCTTGATTTCACCATGAATGTGTTCTTGGTGGGTTTTGGGTGAAATCCGAAATTTATGTATGCATGTGATGAAATGGTGTTAGATTATTGATAATCTAGCTAAACTAAAGTTAAAGAATGATGATTAACATCCTAGAACCCTTTGATTTTGATTATGAGAAGTTAGGGTTCATATGGTGGAAATTGGGGGTGTTTGGATCATGATGCTAAAATGATGAATTAATGAAGATTAAGTGTTTTTAAGATGTTAGACACTTGAACAAACACCAAATTAACTTAATAATAATTTTTGGAAGAAAAATTAGTGTTAAGATTAAGTTAATGAAACTCAAGTGGGTGAGTTTGTGGTGAAAGAGGGTGTTTGGTTATGAGGATAACCCAAACGGGTCAATTTGGGTTAGAAATGGGGAAATTGAGTTGTGGACTCAATTGTAATAGAATTTTGATGAATGTTAGATTACTAAACTAGGTGAATGTGTTTAGGTAATCAAATTGCAAAGCTAGAAGGTGGTACGGGATCCTCTAACTCAAAAGGTAAGTGCTTTGCACTTACTTAGTAATGATAGGTGGTGGTGATGTTCATATTTGAATTTCATGTTGGTTATTCAAATATCTTATATGTGTTTATTGGTATGTGGATGAAATTTGTTATTAAACCTATATGGTGTGAGAATTGACTTGTGTGGTAAAAGTCAAGTTTTGTATGCATAATGTAGTTGGCTATGTGGTATATGGTCAAACTAAAATGTAGAATATGTTGAATTGGTGTAAATGACTATGTGGTATATAGTTAAGCTAAAATGTGGTATGTGATAAAGTAGAGTAAATGACTCGTGTGGTGTAAAGTCAACTAAATGTGGTAAATTGAAGAAAGTGACTTATGTGGTATATAAGTCAACCATTGTGGAATAATGGTGAAGTCGGTGTAAATTGACTTATGCGGAATATAAGTCTAACCATTGTGGAAAAATGGTGAGATTGGTGTAATTGACTTATGTGGTATATAAGTCAAGCCATTGTGGAAAAATGGTGAATGTGGTGTAAGTGACTTATGTGGTATATAAGTCTAGTGTAAGGGGCCTTATTTGACCAAATGGGAGCAAATGGGTCAAATGGGTCAAATGGGTGAAAAGGGTGAAAGCAAGTTGTAAATACTTGTTTGATATGTTTATATCATTACTAATGGTGTTATGTCAATGTGGTGATGTAGGGAAAGCTCCGAAGTAGGTCAAGGTCAAGTCCACAGCGTGAAGGGATCTCGTATGCGTTTTTGGTGGTTTTGAGGACTTTGGGAAATTACTTGTATATGGTGATTTGATCCTTAAATTGTGTTTTTGGTGATATGTTATTTGGTCATATGTGTTTTTGGTCAAAACCCTGGTGTTGGAAATAAATTGGTGTCATGCATTTAGTTAAAAGATGGAAATTTTGGCTAAGTATGAAATTTGCCCAGGTTCCAAAACTTTCTGTGAAAGTAGGTCCCTCGCGGTACGCGAGAAACCAGGTTGGGATCTCTCGCGGTACGCGAGAGACTTGCTTTTCCGGCTGGCTTTCTGAGACTCTCTCGCGGTACGCGAGGGGGGTGGCCTTTTTGTCTCGCGGTACGCGAGGGTGTAAAAAAAAAAAAAAAAAAAAAAAAAAAAAAAAATTCTTGGGATTAAGTCTTCCGCGCGTTTACGTGTTTTTAAAAGTGGTGTGTTACACTGGGTCATAACAAGACAGTTTGTGCCTAATGGTCTTTGTGTGTAAATACTATACACTATTTGGTCTTACCATGTGTTGGTCGGTTATTTTGGTTACACAGAGCTACGCTGGTTTATAACTACTCAGTGTAGTAGGCCTACTGATTCTTGTGTACGAATACAAAAATATATTTTTTATTTATATTTTCAAATATTACAAATACATTTTATATTATACTTTTAGATCTTAAAAACAAATCACATTATACTTCCAGAAATTACACATATCTAATTATGTATCTGCGCACACGCGTGTGCTTCTCTTATCTTTATATGTGTGCCCACAAAACCCGATGACTAGTCAGGGGAGACACACAAAATAATACACTACATTTATATGTAGCCCACGAGTCCCAATTGCTCGGAAGGGACAACACATACAAATGAAATAACTTTACATGTTTGCACATTGGAGAACATGCACACATGGAAAGCCGAGTCGTGGTACGGGCCTACCATTATGCTACGAGCACACCAAAATACGCAGACAATAGTACGTTTAAATTCCCAAACCATCAATTCCAACATAGCCGCTAACAACGACATGACATATTAACTTTTCCTAAAACAACGGTTTACTGTATTTGAAATACCTGAGGTTTACCCGACTATTGTACGTGTTTCTAGTATAGAAAGACTTAGCAACGGAAGTTCCGTCGCAAACGGGCCCGTACCAACAAACAACTAAATACCTTGGGTGGGAATCCAATCTAAAATCTTATCCTTAAAATTAGTGACTAATTATTGACCGATATTTCGGCGACATTCGGACCCCTTCAAAAAACACCGAATTTTAGAAGTTCCCTCCAAACATTTTCGTCAGTAATCTAATGGTATTTGTCCGTTTAACCACGGTCAGTTATCCCGTCGGTTTTTCCAACTGATTACCAACCGAATTTTAATTCATATTTTTAAGGAAAAACGATATATGTCAAAATTCCACCGGTAATCACCAATGGAGGTGATACTCGTTTGTTTAGTATTGATTCTTATAAAAAAAAAACATGGTAAAGCTCATACAATTTGGGTAAACGTCTTTAGTACTTTACTTCTCAGAAAAACTTCAATCTTTTCAAACACTTCCAAAATCCTAATAGTCAACACATAACCTTTGTAGACGATTAAAACCAATGATTTTAATTGGACATTGTGTGCGACTGCTCATTTAAACAAATAGAAGAAAGATCCATTTCAAGAAACAAGGTTGATCTAGAAGAGAAATCTAGAATGACTGTCAACCCCTCTGCCAGATTTGGTCTTTGAGTTTCACTATCCTATAAACCGAACACTAATTAATCACACTTTAATATTAACCTCTTGCAATCCAAAATTAAATAAGATACAAGCTATAAAGTGATTTTTACTTGCTTACATATTCCATCATAAAGATTAAAGTTTTAAAGAGAAAAACTGAGGTTGTCAGCTTGACGATAAACACTTTTAATGCTCATTTGTTTGGTCATTGCTACCACTTTAATAAGATGAGTTGGTGATCACCATCACCTTATAAAAATATTAATGACTTAAAATATTTAGTTATTTTTTTGTTAAAGTATTATTGGTTATAAAGGAACAAAACTCCAAAAAAAAAATTTGTTAATATGCATGAAAAAAAATGTAAATTACTACTTTTAAAATTAGTGACTTTATTACTTTTTTTCAGAACTACAAGCCAAATTTTTTTTTTTGGTTAAAATATTATTGTTTAGTAAGTTGGGTTCAATTTGCATAATTTATTTGAAAAACTTAGCAACGATCTCACATGTAAAAGTAGTTCTATTCAATCAATTATAGAGAACAACTGTACATATTTGTAGCCCATGGACCACGGCCCAAATAACACTCACATTGGGTGAACAATCAATTTTTGATAATATGGACTCGATCAATTTATGAACAAAAAAATATACATAGTTAAACAAATAGTCCATGATAACACACAACACCCTTTAATTGATTGAGAGTATTATACGAAAAAGATGTCTTCATTGTAAGCATACACAAGAAGTTACCCTTTAATCCAGATCATGACAATAAGTTTAGCTCGTCCTTATATGTAAGTGACATGATATCTAGTACAATATTTTTTTTAACACATCTTCACGAATTACGTCTCAAAACCCTGTAAACTATGATTGATAATGGGTTGGGTATGTAATAAGTGTTGGTAATCTCAGTCTTGTATCCGGTTATAACATGTCTTGTACCCTTTAGTCAATACCCATTGGGTCTACTAGCTCTTTTGTGGTTAAAACTTACCCATTAAGATGTCCCAGGGCCGGCCCATTGGGCCTGCGGGCAACACGACCGTAGTGGGCCCAACATCTCAAGGGGCCAAAAAAAAATTAATATATAAAATTTTCTAGGGTTTAAAAAAAATTGGACCTTTTTTAAAAAGTATTTGGGCCTTTTTTTTAAAAAAAAATTGAGCCTTTTCCTCATCTTTTACTTGGGACTAGAAAAAAAAATTATGCTGTTGGGCCTTTTACAATTGGGCCAGGCCAACAGAAGCTACTATAAGAATTGTTATGCTGAGCTGCTGATCGATCCTATGCTATAACGTTAATTGTCGTTAAAAAAATAGTTTATAAAATTATATATTTCGTTATGAGCATTTTTTTCGGCTCGTGTAGGGCATTCGAATCCTCAGGACCGGCACTGAGATGTCCATTACCCATTACCCAAAATCTGATCTTAAACTCACCCTCAAAAACCACTTGATAACATATCAAATATACCTAATCACATTTCTAACAAATCTATACTTTTAATATATAGTTTCATTTTCAAACCACTTCAACATACTATTTAATTTTTTTTTATAATTAAATAGTATATTAATATATTCAGGTAATTGAGCTGGTATCACCTAATTATCTCGTACCCATACTAATTCCAAAAAAAAAATTATAAAACTAATCTCATACTCAACCCCATGCTCGAATACCCGTCCAAAATATTTCGATTTTCGGGGTTTTTTTTTCATCCCTACTCCAAACTCATCCTTATACCCCTCATACACCAATTCTGACAAAATCTAATGTTTACCAAGTATTCCAAGCAAGTTTTGATAAATTACACTAGTATATTAAAAAAAAAAACTTACCAACGGTTAAACACAAACACCAAAATTGACTATGTTGGTCTACTTGATTGTTTGCACAACTTTCATGAAGAGTTTGGTAGTTGATTACCATTTCCCCAACCACCAAATCGCCTCTTTGAAGAAAAAAAAAAGAAAAACACACACATTTGACTTTTCATGACAACTAAAGTCCAAATGCCACATTATTAACAACTTGACCATATTTAGTAATTATATAAAACTAGTAGATAGAACCCGCACGGTGCGGCGGGTGTTAAAGTTTGTAAGACTCGTTTTTTACGTCCCATACACAGTATTCACCATGCAAAAAAAGTATTCACGTCAAAATGTTGATAAAAATAAGCACGTCGAACGACAAATCCAGAATCTTATAAAATATCATATTTTAAAGGTTGTAAGAGGAATACAAAAACAAAACTTTAAAGCAGATTCGACGCCTTATACGTTCATGTTTCGACAACTTGTAAGTTATCACAAAAACTCAGCTTTGAATGAATCAAATGTGCTAAAATGACATAAGTGTGACACCCTATGTATAGTTCGGGTGTATATCTGAATAATCTTGTTTAAAGATTATCATTTGAAACTAGGTTTCATGTTGAATTTATTAGCTCTCTCATTTTCGTTAAGCAGACATCCATTAAGCAATATGGAAAGTTTCAAATAAAAAAGAAAAAAAAAACCCATAGAAAGTATAGGAAAAAATATAGATCATTGGTCACGTCAATTTAATTGTTAAATTGATTCCATAAAAGCCTTTTTACTTCACTAATTTTAATATACTTTACTTTTTTAAAAATTATACTAAAAAATCTAAAGTTTTATATTTTTCTTTAATTTGAACGTAATGTTGTTACTTAATTTATTTAAGATGTCTTTTCACTACTGGTTATAATGTTACGTCTAAAAGAACTACCCTTATTTTAAAACTCTCACATATACACATATCGCATCCTGAATTCTCCCAACACTTCGTATGATTTTCCCCCTTTCTACATTATCAGTCATATATATGTGTGGATGTCAACAAGATACAGATGCTAGAGTTAATAAAAAAAATTGACTTTATAATGACATCATATTTTTAAAGTATGCTTTTGTCATAGATAGGCAGTCCAATCCTCATTACACTTTCTATAGTCACGTATGCAATAATTAATATGCTTATTAGTAATGATTAGAATTAACCACCACATGATATCACTTAAACTAGAAGCTAATTGTCAATAATCGGCCGATGATGTCAAACCTACAAAAGTCACAAGTGAAGGTTCTGCCTTGGTGGTTAGGGGGGTTTTCCCAAAGGATTTCCCTTCTATGGAGGTCATAGGTTCGAATCTTGTAAGATGCACTTCATAAAAAACTAGGAACATCCTCTGCAGATTCGAATTCCTTGCGGGTTGTATGGGTAGACTGATGTACGAGTCTCCCCTAGTGGGACGTGCAAGTTGAGCCCACGCCATTTAAAAAAAAAATAAAAAAATATTAGTGTCCAAACAATTAGAATGATTAATAAAATAACTTTGCATATTAAATCATGTGTTTCTTTCTTTTGGGATATAATGTTGCTAATTTATAGTGCACGTAAACAATATTTTTTTTTGAAATGCGGAATTTATATTACTAAAAAAAAACATGCGAGCTACCGGAGCTAACCAGCACAAACCAAACAAAGAAGAAACAACATTCGGGTAAACTAAAAATTGAATTCACTCCAAGAGACTCACTCAATTGGCCCAATACCGGCACGGTTATTTGCCCATAGAAAACTTGTGCTTTTTATTTCTTCAAATAGCCAACCACTTGGCAAGCTTTGCTCCTATTGGTCGCTGACGATGTAATGTTACAGACACCCAAAAGATCACGAACCGAAAACACGAATATAGGAGGGATTTTGCAACAGTTGCTAATGAATCCTCAAGTCATAGAAGCGTAGTAACATGAAGTAAAGAGGTACTCGGAGGCCTTCGAGTTTTGAAGACAAAGAGGACACTCATCATAGTCAAGAGTAATCTTTCTCCGACACATAACGACCCCGTGTTGGAATCCTGAACAATAATTAGACCAATAACTTTTAAGTATAATGGTTTGAGTAAGATCGGAAGTTGTTTATGATTTTACAAATGTTTTTAGCTACTAATTTGTTTCATTAAAATGAATATTAAAACTATTCATCAACAAAACTATAACAGGGTTGTTGACCTTTTGGACGATCAAATGTTGGAGTTTTATCAAACAAAAAAATGTACACAGGAAAATCATTCATAACAATACTATTTATATGGTCTGAGATAATGGGGCGGAGACAAACATTTTTTCTATCCTGGAAAATCACTCATACATACATTTACATAAACTATACTCGTAAACAATTTGTTTTCAATTTTATTTTCCACTCTTCTTGGGTAATAGAATAATCTATTAATCCACTATTTTTTTTAGTTCTTATAATTTTAATTAATTGAGTAATTAACAAGATAATACAAAAATTAAAAATAGTAAAAATAATGTTTGGGAATCCTAAGATGTAGTTTTTAATAAAATAACGGATATATGTACCCAAACAGTATAAGATAATAATAGGACATAATTTTGCGATCAATTATATTTTTAATAAAATAACGGATATAGTACCCGAAGAGTATAAGATTGTAATAGGACATAATTTTGCGATCAATTATAAGACTGAAGTTATTAGTACCCGGTCCACTCTAATACATGCTAAAAAACCATCTGTCCCTTATTTAATGCAGCTAGCGAAATTTAGGGAGTGAATGTTCCCAATAATTTAGAGAGAGAGAGGATTGAATTGACATTACTAATCGGAGGCATGATTGCAAATGGAACCATGATTGTGGTGGTGTACGGCGGCGGTGTGATGGCGGAGGTGGTGGGTGGGGGGCCATGATTAGTCATCATCGGGGTCGAGGTAGCCGTCGCTTTTGGTAGCAAAGAATTTCGTCCCACCATGTGCACAAACCACAAATATTATCTCAATAATAATATAAATCATTTTAAAGCAAAGTTTATCACCTTTTAAACTGGCACCATGACTTCTTGGACCCATTAGTTACTTTTCTTTATTAAAGAAAGATTGCATAGAAGCCCCAAATATTTAATTAATTTTAGTTTATGATTTAGAAAAAGAAATTACTTTCAGTAGCCAATAAGTTTCACTCCAAAAACCTTTACGACATACACATATTTACGACTGAAATTTAGTATCAAATAAGGGGCCTAAATATTAGCAACTAATTATTAGTTGTAAAATATGTTGGGTAAAAATTAGTCTCAAATACCAACAGCAACTGATAAATCAGTCCCAGATACTGCTTATTTGAGACTGATAAATCAATCCCTGAGATTTTAATCCCTAATAATCACCTTTTTTGTAGTGTATAGAAGCCCCAAATATTTAATTAATTTTAGTTTATGATTTAGAAAAATAAAAGACTTTCTTTTAAAGTGTTAATAAACTAGTGCATATAATGGTACGTCAAGGTCTATTTGCATAATGCGTCTAACTAGCGTCCACACAGTACACAGTGTGTTAAACCCATATAACGATGCGTTAGTCTGTTTTTGTAGGACGCATTTACCCATCCCCTTGGTGTGACGTCTCATGTTTACTTCTTTTTTTTCACACGTTTTAAGAATCTAAGCTTTTTTAATTATAAGTGCACCCTATATATGAGTATATGTATATGTTAATAATCATTTAAGTTCATATATACTATAACTACTAATAACATTAGTAACAAGTAAGTGGCTATTTGGTTCATTAAGAGCTCAACCATTAAGAGCTATTAATGGTTCAACATTGTTTTTTAGCTGAACCATTAAGAGGTTGGATTAACTATTAAGATGTTGGCATAATCTGGAACAAACTCATTCTACATCTGACCGATTCAAATGTAGCCTCTTAATTAAATCATTAAAAGCTATCAAACAGCCTCTAAAAGTACAATCATGTGACAAAGAATAATTAAAATATTTGGTTGCATAAATAAATAAATATTGTATTTACCATTAAACTAAATACAGTTATTGATAATATTATATATATATGTATATATATATTAGTTAATAAAATAATTTGTTCTTAGAATTCACTTATTTTATTTATTTTTAAATAAATTATAGATATATACTAAATGATAGGTGTAGTGTATGAAAATAAATTGATGAAAAAGGTAACGTGGGGAGAAGGTCAAACAGGGAAAAGTCGATACAATTATTATAGTGAATGGGTATGTCCTTTTTTTTTTCGAAAGGCAAACTTTATTAAGAGAACGCCCCAAAGGTAGCCAAACAAGGAACAATTACAACATAATTACACAAAGTTAAAATTGCACCAATCTAGCCAAGAGATTGAGAGAGGTTTGAACCGATTACTAAACCAAAGGTACCCCAGAGCCTTGATGTCCTCCGTTATTTTCCTAGGATTGGCTTCTGTGTTGGAGAAGTGAGACTCGTTTCGAGCTTTCCATAAGCACCAACAAGCAATCACCAAAATGCCATGAATAATGACCTTATGAGAATCCACCTTTGGAACCTGCTTATAAGTTTCAAAAATGTCACGGACCGAGAAGAAAAACAAAGGATCAATCTTACACCAGATGCTGATATGGTGCCAAACAACCGAGGCAGTTTTATATGGGTATGTCCTTAAAACTACTTTTTCTTTTCTTATGAAAAAATATATATTAATATCAAATCTAATAGTTTTATATTTATTTAGTTTTATATTTATTAAGGGGACTACTAATGACACACGGGGATTACTATTTGGACTTGGTCATATACGCATCGTATAGGGCAATACGATGCGTATAGCCCTTCACAATTTCCTATCCCCGACATCCTCGTACAACCTGGTCATTCCAACCCTATACGCATCGTATAGAGCAATACGTTGCAGTTTAGGGTACGAGGTACCTTCTGCTACTTGTCATCCATCACATCGCTATACGCCCCGTATAGATCTATACGCGGCGTATAGCGATGTGATGGTTGACTAGTTGCAGAAAGTACCTCGTACCATATACGCGTCGTATTGCACTATACGATGCGTATACGAGGTTTGACCAGGTTTGACCCGAATCCTATACGCACCGTATTGCCCTATACGATGCGTATATGGCCCAAATTTTGTGTATTTAACCATGCAAAATTCTCATTCGAACGTATCGTTCAAAAAATTTTCAAACAATCTCTCAAAAATTATAAACATGTCTTGGTGGTGGGATGGTAACTACGGTTTTCAGGTATATTCTAACGAGTCGCTGGAAAACAACCCGCAAAGTTCAGGCGTTCAAGAGGTGAACTGGGAGGAGGTCTCGTCCGACGTTTATTCTAATCAACGGGTAAGGCTTCCAGATTTGAACGAGCCACTGAGCAATCCCGAGTTCGTATACGGTGAACCGTCTTACCTTACTGTGACATTTCAGAATTTCAGTGATAATATATATACACGTAAAAATTTCAACATTTCATTTCAAATATGCACACGTATATTTAACCAAGTTTATACAAAAGGGTGTGTTTACAAATTTCAACCTATGTATTTTTAAATTAAAGTCTTAAAAATATATGAAAAAGTATAGCAATTATTTTTAATAAATTAAATATTTAAAATGATGGCATAAATTTATCCTGTATTTATAAACAATTTAGGTTTAAGAATATACAAGTGCATTTGTTCAATTTAATGTATTAATAATATATAAATTATGTATTTTTAATTTAAATATTAAAAATATTTGAATATTATAAAATTATATAAATTTATTTAAATTTTATAAAAATAAAGGGGTTTGTAAACAAATAAAATGATTTGATAAAAAAAAATAAGTTGTGGTATGTAAAATAATTTATTTTAATAAAATAAGTTTATAAAAAACATTTAAAATATAATATTAAATTAAATTGATTTAAAAGAAATTAAATTAATAAAAAGTTTAGGGTCGTTTTGGAATTTATCACACTAAAGGGTTTTAAACAAAAAACGATTTAAGGGACTAAACATGGCCAAATCAAACCACAAGGACCCATCCGTAATTATCTCAGGGACTAATTAAAACGAAATCAAACTTCAGGGACCATTTCTGCCAATACCCAATTCGTATTTCCGGTCGCCCCCTTCCCCCATTATCCGGCGGTCCGAGGTAATTTCCGGCGACCCACTCGACAAGCCTGTTCCCTGCACCTCGACAGCCGAAAGTGGTCTCCCTGACCTCGTCGTCCCCAAGCGAACAAAAGCCCTCGACAAATTTGTCGATTAAACATACGGATCGTCTGATCCGGTTGGTGGCCGAGAACCCACGCCACGAATTCGAGCCCGACAGTCAACCTCCACGCGTGCTTGATAGCCCGTTAGCTTCGTCTCGTCCAGAAGAATGTCCAGACACACTCAATTGCACGTTTCATTATAGAGATTGGGCTCGGCTATAAATAGTCATTACCAGACCTGCACGAGCTCGCCCACCCTCTTCCACGCACTCTCACTCCAAATTGAGACTACCATCGCATTCGTCGTCCCTGAGTGAAGCTGTGACCAAGTTTTTAAGGGCTAATTACATCCAGAAGATCGATTCCCATCTTTGACATCTTCGGACTTAAAAGTCTGCCGACCAGACCCTTCGCGACCAAATAGGAGCCTCAAATCGATTTCGTTACCTTCTATTATCTCCTGGTAAGCAATCCCAATTGAAAACACGACCATCGCCCGTGAGTTACCGGGCAAACCAAGTGTCCTCGGACACGGTTTGCCGGTTGCCGAGGACCAGCGACCAACTTCGAAGCTATGTTTATCAATTAATCGATACACACATAACCAGCGATGGGCAGTAGCCCGGCTGGTTATGCGTGTGTGTGTTTGTGTTGTAGGTCGCGGGTTCGATCCCGGTTGGCCTACGGCCCAAATTTTTTATTCTGTTTTCATTTATTTAATTATTTCAACTTATTTTAAACATTCTTTTTATACAATAAAAACTAAAACGAGTCGGTTTACTTGTTCGTTTATTCCGGAAACCACTAAAATTCTTTTATACGCATTTAACCCACAAAAGTTTTTATAAAATAATAAATACTATATTTTTTTATAAATTTGTTAAAATAGTTTACAAATGATATATATAATCAGTGATAAAAAAAATAAATAATATAAATAAATAAATAGATAGAAACTTTTATAAACACATAATAACTACTTATTTAAAAATGTAATATTTTTAACAATATATATATATATATATAATTATAAGTTAAAGTTTTACAAAACCACTATCATTTTCCTACCATATTTTATACAAATAAATATTAAGGAATATTATTATGAAACCTATATACATTTAAATACGAATACGCACATATATAAACATACAATAATACTTATCTATCCACATAGGATTTCATCGTGCTTAGTTTTCAACGTCCTTATCACCCGCACTCGTGGATTATCATATCCGCTAGCCAGGTGAGTTACATAGCCCCTATTTTACATTTTTGCACATTTTGGGGTGAAACATTATACATGCTACTCACATTGTTTATACGTGTTATACATGTGGACTATATGCTTATTATCTTGGATGTACATACATTTAAACACAAGAAAACCAACAGTTTTATTAATAGATCTATTGTGTCTGACCAGCCCACCCGGTTAGGGTGTTTATTACTGCATACTCGGATATAGCCGCGTGTTATATTCAAACATACCGGATATAGTGGGTAACTATATTCAAACATACCGGACTTAGCTGTTGTGCTATGTTCAAGCGCGTCAATCAAGGTTTGAATTGTGATTAGATAAATGATACACCATATATATTCTATGTTTAACAAAATAAACAATGAGTTGCAAAACTTTTTATCTACTACTTATCGGGACTTACAAAACCTATGTACTCACCAACTTTTTAGTTGACACTTGATTTAAATAATGTTTCAGGTTTGGATATGTGACTGCTTGCCGAAGATTTCTCCACTTAAGAACTATGGACCTAGTTAAATAAATCAATGTTTTGAACTAGACTAGGTTATTTGAAATGTATTGTACTTGGATCTTTGTTGTCTTTAAATTTAATTAATGAATTATGCAACATTTTAGTTATCATGTGCTTTTGAACAATCATTTCATTGTCCGCCTCGATGATTCCGCCATCGGTCGGGGTGTGACAGATTGGTATCAGGGCCATGGTTATAGGGAATTAGGTTATTAGACACAATGACCTAGACTATAACCCTAGGACTCCCTTTTATGTGTTATGTGCCAAATGATTAATTGCTATGTGAATTATTTGTAGTTAGGTATTATTTGAATTTTTCCCAAGTCTAATACATGAGACTTATACACATACATACAAGGCTTTAAATACATGATACATACTTTACATACACATTTGACAAACAAACTTATGCAAACAAATACACTACTCATCCTTGTCCATACTCTTTCCTAATCCATGTTAATTGCAACATTCCTACACATTTTATACTCATAGACTCTCAAGTCTATTAAAATCTTGAAAATCTCGTCAACGACTTAATTTCTTGAAACGTAAAGGACACGTGCAATCTGGAAGGGTGACACCTGTACATTGGGTTTTCTGTCTAAGAAAGCATTTCGTATAAATCCAAATAAACGGACCCGTATGCTTTCCTGGGAATTCCTGAAGTGAGTGTTTACCTATAGGCTAAAGCATGTCTCCTTGAAAGTTTTGAAGAATTATTTAACGTTGATAAGTCAATGTATTCGCAAGGATACGATCCGAACTTAAACTCAAAATTTGGGGACATTATGGCAAGATAGGAAGAACTAGACGAACATGCAAAGCAAATCATTATTGCGGGTGCACACGTAATAACGATTTGTAGTGCATGCAAGTCCCGGCAATTCCCATTACGCAAATAATGATCTATAACATCACGTCCTACCCGGAATAGATGGCTTAGTTTCCCCCATTAACTTTGAATAAATACACATGCACTGGCACGCGTCATGATGAAACCTGCATTTCTGCTTACATTATTTCCCACTATGACTCATATATACCCATCTTATCTAAAATATCATTGCCTTTTCTTATGGTGTTAGAATGCCTCCTCGACGTGCAAACTCTAGCACTTCCAACCCAGATCTTGCTACTCTTCTTGCCCAGCTGGTGGGGCAAATGACCCAAGCCAATAACAACAGTGACGGGTCTCACAACATCCAAGGAAATGGTGGTACCAACCCGCCTCAATGCACGTTTAAGCACTTTAACTCGTGCAATCCTACAAAATTCTTCGGGACTGAAGGTGCTACCGGCCTGCTGCAATGGTTTGAAAGCATGGAAAGCACATTCCTAAACAGTGACTGTCCCGATAATCTTCGGGTCCGCTATGCCACAAGTGTACTTCAAAAGAGAGCCCTCACCTGGTGGAACGGTGAGAAACGCACTCGTGGTGTTGAAGTTGCTACATATTTATCATGGGATGATCTGAAGAAAGCCATGACCGATGAATTTTGTCCTCGAAATGAAATAAGGAAGCTCGAGACTGAGTTTTGGGATCTTGCCCAAGACAGCGGGGATAATCTGGCTTACACCACCCGGTTTCAAGAGCTGAGCCTACTAGTACCTCATATGGTCACTCCCCTTGCTTGGGAAATTGAAAATTACATAGGAGGGCTGCCTATGCAAATTCAAGATGATGTGTTAGGAAGCAATCCTCCTACACTTGAAGCTGCTATCCGTCTATCCGCTACACTATCCGAAAACCATGTCAAAGCCGGAACCTTAACAAGAAAGGGTTCCAAGAAGGTTGTCTCCACTCTTGCAGCCGTCAAAGATGTAAAACCCGAGTCTTCTAACCGCAACAAGAAACAAAAGGGTCAAAACTTCGCAGCCGTAACTCCCACCGTACCTGCTCTTCAAGTGGCCCCTTTGGGTCAAAACCCGAAACCTTATTTGGGTCCAAATCCCCAATGTCAGACCTGCAAGTACCACCATTCTGCCAACTTACCATGTCGATTGTGTTCAAGCTGCGGACGATATGGACACGTGGTCACTACTTGCCGTGCCCGTCCTCCCGTCCATCAAGCTGCTCCAGCCAACCGCCTAAACTATCCGGCACCTCTCAATGGTCGGGCATGTTATGAATGTGGGGACCCAAACCATTTCCGTGACCAATGCCCAAAACTTCAAAATCAAGGTGGTCCTCGTGGACGAGCATTTAATATAAATGCTAATGAGGCCCCGGCAAATGACGACACTGTCAACGGTACGTTCCTTTGTTCACTATCTTTATACATCCGTTTTATTCAATACTCATGCCAATGGAAATTTGTGCCTCTTGCTTTTAACCAACTATATTGCTAAACAGCAAGCCGAACTTGATAATTATACTATTAGATCAACTAATTGACAACTCGACTCAAATTAAGCTGTCATCCGTTATCCTACTCTATTTCCCTCTGGCCACTCTTTTGTGATTAATTCTATTCTAAATCCGTTAGCATCTCTTTTTTCGTTTCCATAACCTTCACAAATCGAATTTCGGGACGAAATTTCCTTCAACATGGGGAGACCGTGACATTTCAGAATTTCAGTGATAATATATATACACGTAAAAATTTCAACATTTCATTTCAAATATGCACACGTATATTTAACCAACTTTATACAAAAGGGTGTGTTTACAAATTTCAACCTATGTATTTTTAAATTAAAGTCTTAAAAATATATGAAAAAGTATATCAATTATTTTTAATAAATTAAATATTTAAAATGATGGCATAAATTTATCCTGTATTTATAAACAATTTAGGTTCAAGAATATACAAGTGCATTTGTTCAATTTAATGTATTAATAATATATAAATTATGTATTTTTAATTTAAATATTAAAAATATTTGAATATTATAAAATTATATAAATTTATTTAAATTTTATAAAAATAAAGGGGTTTGTAAACAAATAAAATGATTTGATAAAAAAAAATAAGTTATGGTATGTAAAATAATTTATTTTAATAAAATAAGTTTATAAAAAACATTTAAAATATAATATTAAATTAAATTGATTTAAAAGAAATTAAATTAATAAAAAGTTTAGGGGTCGTTTTGGAATTTATCAAACTAAAGGGTTTTAAACAAAAAACGATTTAAGGGACTAAACATGGCCAAATCAAACCACAAGGACCCATCCGTAATTATCTCAGGGACTAATTAAAACGAAATCAAACTTCAGGGAACATTTCTGCCAATACCCAATTCGTATTTCCGGTCGCCCCCTTCCCCCATTATCCGGCGGTCCGAGGTAATTTCCGGCGACCCACTCGACAAGCATGTTCCCTGCACCTCGACAGCCGAAAGTGGTCTCCCTGACCTCGTCGTCCCCACGCGAACAAAAGCCCTCGACAAATTTGTCGATTAAACATACGGATCGTCTGATCCGGTTGGTGGCCGAGAACCCACGCCACGAATTCGAGCCCGACAGTCAACCTCCACGCGTGCTTGATAGCTCGTTAGCTTCGTCTCGTCCAGAAGAATGTCCAGACACACTCAATTGCACGTTTCATTATAGAGATTGGGCTCGGCTATAAATAGCCATTACCAGACCTGCACGAGCTCGCCCACCCTCTTCCACCCACTCTCACTCCAAATTGAGACTACCATCGCATTCGTCGTCCCTGAGTGAAGCTGTGACCAAGTTTTTAAGGGCTAATTACATCCAGAAGATCGATTCCCATCTTTGACATCTTCGGACTTAAAAGTCTGCCGACCAGACCCTTCGCGACCAAATAGGAGCCTCAAATCGATTTCGTTACCTTCTATTATCTCCTGGTAAGCAATCCCAATTGAAAACGCGACCATCGCCCGTGAGTTACCGGCAAACCAAGTGTCCTCGGACACGGTTTGCCGGTTGCCGAGGACCAGCGACCAACTTCGAAGCTATGTTTATCAATTAATCGATACACACATAACCAGCGATGGGCAGTAGCCCGGCTGGTTATGCGTGTGTGTGTTTGTGTTGTAGGTCGCGGGTTCGATCCCGGTTGGCCTACGGCCCAAATTTTTTATTCTGTTTTCATTTATTTAATTATTTCAACTTATTTTAAACATTCTTTTTATACAATAAAAACTAAAACGAGTCGGTTTACTTGTTCGTTTATTCCGGAAACCACTAAAATTCTTTTATACGCATTTAACCCACAAAAGTTTTTATAAAATAATAAATACTATATTTTTTTATAAATTTGTTAAAATAGTTTACAAATGATATATATAATCAGTGATAAAAAAAAAAATAATATAAATAAATAAATAGATAGAAACTTTTATAAACACATAATAACTACTTATTTAAAAATGTAATATTTTTAACAATATATATATATATAATTATAAGTTAAAGTTTTACAAAACCACTATCATTTTCCTACCATATTTTATACAAATAAATATTAAGGAATATTATTATGAAACCTATATACATTTAAATACGAATACGCACATATATAAACATACAATAATACTTATCTATCCACATAGGATTTCATCGTGCTTAGTTTTCAACGTCCTTATCACCCGCACTCGTGGATTATCATATCCGCTAGCCAGGTGAGTTACATAGCCCCTATTTTACATTTTTGCACATTTTGGGGTGAAACATTATACATGCTACTCACATTGTTTATACGTGTTATACATGTGGACTATATGCTTATTATCTTGGATGTACATACATTTAAACACAAGAAAACTAACAGTAATATTAATAGATCTATTGTGCCTGACCAGCCCACCCGGTTAGGGTGTTTATTACTGCATACTCGGATATAGCCGCGTGTTATATTCAAACATACCGGATATAGTGGGTAACTATATTCAAACATACCGGACTTAGCTGTTGTGCTATGTTCAAGCGCGTCAATCAAGGTTTGAATTGTGATTAGATAAATGATACACCATATATATTCTATGTTTAACAAAATAAACAATGAGTTGCAAAACTTTTTATCTACTACTTATCGGGACTTACAAAACCTATGTACTCACCAACTTTTTAGTTGACACTTGATTTAAATAATGTTTCAGGTTTGGATATGTGACTGCTTGCCGAAGATTTCTCCACTTAAGAACTATGGACCTAGTTAAATAAATCAATGTTTTGAACTAGACTAGGTTATTTGAAATGTATTGTACTTGGATCTTTGTTGTCTTTAAATTTAATTAATGAATTATGCAACATTTTAGTTATCATGTGCTTTTGAACAATCATTTCATTGTCCGCCTCGATGATTCCGCCATCGGTCGGGGTGTGACAGATTGGTATCAGAGCCATGGTTATAGGGAATTAGGTTATTAGACACAATGACCTAGACTATAACCCTAGGACTCCCTTTTATGTGTTATGTGCCAAATGATTAATTGCTATGTGAATTATTTGTAGTTAGGTATTATTTGAATTTTTCCCAAGTCTAATACATGAGACTTATACACATACATACAAGGCTTTAAATACATGATACATACTTTACATACACATTTGACAAACAAACTTATGCAAACAAATACACTACTCATCCTTGTCCATACTCTTTCCTAATCCATGTTAATTGCAACATTCCTACACATTTTATACTCATAGACTCTCAAGTCTATTAAAATCTTGAAAATCTCGTCAACGACATAATTTCTTGAAACGTAAAGGACACGTGCAATCTGGAAGGGTGACACCTGTACATTGGGTTTTCTGTCTAGGAAAGCATTTCGTATAAATCCAAATAAACGGACCCGTATGCTTTCCTGAGAATTCCTGAAGTGAGTGTTTACCTATAGGCTAAAGCATGTCTCCTTGAAAGTTTTCCTGGGAATTCCTGAAGTGAGTGTTTTCCTGGGAATTCCTGTGTGTGACCGTCACGGCGAACGTGCGTCTACTGCCACGGTTAGACGTGCCGGTAGCAAGAAAATAGGTTGTCCCTTTAAATTGGAAGGAGAGTACCAAGAAAATACTGGTGATTGGATATTAACGGTAAAGGATGACAGTCATAACCACGATCCTAGTCAACATCTTGAGGCGCACTCGTTTGCGAGAAGACTGTCTCAGTCGGAACAACTTTTGGTGGCGAAGTTGTATTCGCAATATAAATTGTTTTAAGGATTCGATACCATCTTTATTTTATCCATACATTTCACATATACCTGATGTAAATCCCGACGGAAACTGTGGTTTTCGATCGGCAGCTTTGGGCTTAGGGTTAAATGAAAACCTATGGCTTTTTATCCGACAACAACTTCTACAGGAGATGGATAATAAAGAAGAATGGTGGAGAACTGTTTTTGACAGAGTCGCCTTTCAAGAATATGATAAGCTACGTCACACGATAGATTGGCAGGGTGTGAAAGTCGCACCAGTTAGTCGTTGGATGTCGATGCCATACACAGGACTCCTAATTGCTCCAAGATTTGGGGTGATTGTTCATCTTTTAAGCATCGCCGGTAATCAAACATTTTTTCCATTGTGGTTTGTGAGGCCCCAAACCCGGGAGACCTCACTTATTGGATTTACTCATCAACACATAGCACTTAAACATAAGACATACATTATCACAGCGGAAACGATTTAAACTCTTAACATACGCAGCGGAAACATAACATGTCTAAACATAACTTGTCAAATACAACTGAAACTTGTCTTAATCAACATAATCAAAAGAAACATAAACAGGATGCCATATGCTGATCTTCGGGTAACTCTTCTCGCCAAGCCAAGCATCCACTTCCATCTACTGCCACCTACACTTAACTGATGTGCATACTAAAAATCAGCAACGCTGAGTGAGTTCTAACGTTTACTTTAAATCAATTATACAAAAGATTTACTAAAACATATATACTGCCCATAAGGCTAAACTTTACATACTTTACTTTACATACTTTACTTTTCAAACAGTTTAAAAATATATATTAAACCGTCAATTCCCTTGTCACTACTGTACCGCCCCCATGGTCAACGACCATGAACCGACGAGTACCTGGTCAATGCCCCCATGATCAACGACCATGAACCGACAATACCGCTTATCCGTCAATTCTCTTGTCATAACTGTACCGCCCCCATGGTCAACGACCATGAACCGACGAGTACCTGGTCAATGCCCCCATGGCTTACATCCATGAACCGACAATACCCTGGTCAATGCCCCCATGGCTTACATCCATGAACCGACAATACCGCTACGGGGAGGTTGCGTGGACCTCCCGAGCAACCGCCGTCACTCACCCCAGTTGTACAACCGTTAACGAACCACAAAGGTTCTTACTAATGGGTAGAACCCATATCTGACATCTTGTACAAGTAACATCTGTCCCAAGGACCTGGTACACGTTCCCGAAGGAAAACTGTTCACTTTACTGTTCATAAAACTTTCTGTTCATAAAACTTTATCTGCCTTGTTCTTAACTTAACATGTATTATGCCTTTGTTTATGTATATAAAAATATAGTAAACGCTTGCCATAAATACCTTTGCTTTTACTGAAATATAGCTTAACACATATATCATGCCTTTGTTTATGTATATGAAAATATAGTAAACGCTTGCCAAAATATATATCTTGCTTTACTAAACATAGCTTAACACATATATCATGCCTTTGTTTATGTATATGAAAATATAGTAAACGCTTGCCAAATGATATATCTTGCTTTACTGAAAACATACTAGCACATATATTATGCCTTTGTTTATGTATATAAAAATATAGTAAACGCTTGCCACTAATATAAGTATACTTTGCTCAAAACGTACATTTGCCTCTTTTAAACTTTACACTAAACATAGCTTTTCACTTTTGTTTATAATATATAAAATATAATAAACACTTTACACTAAGTATGCACACCACCCCTAAAGAAGGCAAAAAGGGGATTAGAACTCACCTGGTATCTTAGCTGGAATGATCTACCGGGTCTCACACAATCTGAACAATCATAACAATTCAACACGTATCAGACTTAAATCGACACTAAATGGTTTTACCATTTCTGAACTTAAGGCACATCGAAACTTCCTAGTTTCGATACATGCAGACCCATCGAAACTACTTAGTTTCGATACATGCTGACCCATCGAAACTACTTAGTTTCGATGCATGCCCCTGACTCGAAACTACTTAGTTTCGATACTTGCCCCTGACTCGAAACTACTTAGTTTCGATACTTGCCCCTGACTCGAAACTACTTAGTTTCGATACTTGCTCCTGACTCGAAACTACTTAGTTTCGATACTTGCTCCTGACTCGAAACTACTTAGTTTCGATACTTGCTCCTGACTCGAAACTACTTAGTTTCGATACTTGCTCCTGACTCGAAACTACTTAGTTTCGATACTTTTCAGACCAGTCATCCTCCCCACAAAACCCGATGATCCGACCTCGTCTAAATCCAAACTTTTTACATTCAAAACGTTTGTTTTTCGTTTAAGAACTCAATCTATGATTTTCTTTCAGTTTCATCCGCAAGAACACCTCCTTTTTACTCAAAACCCGAAAACCCCAAAACGAAACAAAAACTCAGATCTAGGTCGGATTGTTACCTGTATCGAGATTTCGATTCGGAGATATTGCTCACAAGCAGTAGAGGAACGAGATACTAGCTTTTCAGGTCGATCCGCCAACTTTCTCTCTCTACGGGTTTCTCTCTCCCCTCTCTCTCTCTAGAATTCGGAAATGAGGATGAAAATGAGAGCTTTTGGCTGATCTTGAGGCTTATAAGGGCCCAAACTTGCTCCTTTAGGCCCATACCCCGGCCCAAGCCCACTTCCCTTCTTTTCTTATTTAAGTTTTAAATTTCACGTGAATTCTTTCGCGCTTTAAAACTCGGGATGTTACAAGTCTACCCTCCTTACAATAGGTTTCGTCCTCGAAACCTGCCATAAGCTAATCTGATAGCTAATCATAGAATGGGTGGCATAAACCGTAGCTATGCAAGGCAGCTTGGTTATGAAGGCCATTGTGATTAACTACCACTGGGAGCTTAACCTTGGACGATCTCAAATTCTTTCGCCCCAGTTAGCTCAGGTGGATCACAACCACGAAATGCCTTGTAGTCGCAGCCGCGTGCAGGCGGTGCAACATTCTCTACTAGATTTGGTCCTCCCATTGCTGGAAGCACCACAGGCTCTTCAGTGGCTAGGATTACATTGGAGTTCTCCTTAGCCTTCCTCAACGCTTCGTCTAGTATAGCCGGTAAGGTTTCTTTCAGCAATCGGGTAAACTCGCGGCTAATAGCTGCTTGTACTACTGGTTCAAACTCAAACGTCTGGTCATCTCCTTCCGCATGTTCAACATTGTGCTGACTAACCTCTGTGTCAGTATGGGTAGTGTGAACACTCCCCTCGATCATTTGATTTATGCTAGTTCCACCGCGGCGGCCTGTACGTCCACCACGTCTTCCTCCTCCACTTCCTCTAGTTCCTCCACGTCTTGCCATTTCTAACTGAAAGATAGGGAACAAAGGGATTTAATTTCAGCATGCTAGGGAATATGCAGAACACAATAAGTAAGGTAAGATGTTAATATACACTGGCCATCTGCAATTAACCATTACATCACATCTTGTTTTCTATTTATTCGCTTTCATGGTTCCACTAAAGCCTCTATTCTTATCTTGACACTCTAAAAGATAAACTTTACTTACTATACGCTTCTGATGCTTTGGCTTGAGTTACCCATTACTGGCATCCGCTACTTGTCCCATTCTCAGTTTAAGTCTGGACATCGGGGATGTCCAAATCTCTCAAACTATGGCTCTGATACCAACTTGTGAGGCCCCAAACCCGGGAGACCTCACTTATTGGATTTACTCATCAACACATAGCACTTAAACATAAGACATACATTATCACAGCGGAAACGATTTAAACTCTTAACATACGCAGCGGAAACATAACATGTCTAAACATAACTTGTCAAATACAACTGAAACTTGTCTTAATCAACATAATCAAAAGAAACATAAACAGGATGCCATATGCTGATCTTCGGGTAACTCTTCTCGCCAAGCCAAGCATCCACTTCCATCTACTGCCACCTACACTTAACTGATGTGCATACTAAAAATCAGCAACGCTGAGTGAGTTCTAACGTTTACTTTAAATCAATTATACAAAAGATTTACTAAAACATATATACTGCCCATAAGGCTAAACTTTACATACTTTACTTTACATACTTTACTTTTCAAACAGTTTAAAAATATATATTAAACCGTCAATTCCCTTGTCACTACTGTACCGCCCCCATGGTCAACGACCATGAACCGACGAGTACCTGGTCAATGCCCCCATGATCAACGACCATGAACCGACAATACCGCTTATCCGTCAATTCTCTTGTCATAACTGTACCGCCCCCATGGTCAACGACCATGAACCGACGAGTACCTGGTCAATGCCCCCATGGCTTACATCCATGAACCGACAATACCCTGGTCAATGCCCCCATGGCTTACATCCATGAACCGACAATACCGCTACGGGGAGGTTGCGTGGACCTCCCGAGCAACCGCCGTCACTCACCCCAGTTGTACAACCGTTAACGAACCACAAAGGTTCTTACTAATGGGTAGAACCCATATCTGACATCTTGTACAAGTAACATCTGTCCCAAGGACCTGGTACACGTTCCCGAAGGAAAACTGTTCACTTTACTGTTCATAAAACTTTCTGTTCATAAAACTTTATCTGCCTTGTTCTTAACTTAACATGTATTATGCCTTTGTTTATGTATATAAAAATATAGTAAACGCTTGCCATAAATACCTTTGCTTTTACTGAAATATAGCTTAACACATATATCATGCCTTTGTTTATGTATATGAAAATATAGTAAACGCTTGCCAAAATATATATCTTGCTTTACTAAACATAGCTTAACACATATATCATGCCTTTGTTTATGTATATGAAAATATAGTAAACGCTTGCCAAATGATATATCTTGCTTTACTGAAAACATACTAGCACATATATTATGCCTTTGTTTATGTATATAAAAATATAGTAAACGCTTGCCACTAATATAAGTATACTTTGCTCAAAACGTACATTTGCCTCTTTTAAACTTTACACTAAACATAGCTTTTCACTTTTGTTTATAATATATAAAATATAATAAACACTTTACACTAAGTATGCACACCACCCCTAAAGAAGGCAAAAAGGGGATTAGAACTCACCTGGTATCTTAGCTGGAATGATCTACCGGGTCTCACACAATCTGAACAATCATAACAATTCAACACGTATCAGACTTAAATCGACACTAAATGGTTTTACCATTTCTGAACTTAAGGCACATCGAAACTTCCTAGTTTCGATACATGCAGACCCATCGAAACTACTTAGTTTCGATACATGCTGACCCATCGAAACTACTTAGTTTCGATGCATGCCCCTGACTCGAAACTACTTAGTTTCGATACTTGCCCCTGACTCGAAACTACTTAGTTTCGATACTTGCCCCTGACTCGAAACTACTTAGTTTCGATACTTGCTCCTGACTCGAAACTACTTAGTTTCGATACTTGCTCCTGACTCGAAACTACTTAGTTTCGATACTTGCTCCTGACTCGAAACTACTTAGTTTCGATACTTGCTCCTGACTCGAAACTACTTAGTTTCGATACTTTTCAGACCAGTCATCCTCCCCACAAAACCCGATGATCCGACCTCGTCTAAATCCAAACTTTTTACATTCAAAACGTTTGTTTTTCGTTTAAGAACTCAATCTATGATTTTCTTTCAGTTTCATCCGCAAGAACACCTCCTTTTTACTCAAAACCCGAAAACCCCAAAACGAAACAAAAACTCAGATCTAGGTCGGATTGTTACCTGTATCAAGATTTCGATTCGGAGATATTGCTCACAAGCAGTAGAGGAACGAGATACTAGCTTTTCAGGTCGATCCGCCAACTTTCTCTCTCTACGGGTTTCTCTCTCCCCTCTCTCTCTCTAGAATTCGGAAATGAGGATGGAAATGAGAGCTTTTGGCTGATCTTGAGGCTTATAAGGGCCCAAACTTGCTCCTTTAGGCCCATACCCCGGCCCAAGCCCACTTCCCTTCTTTTCTTATTTAAGTTTTAAATTTCACGTGAATTCTTTCGCGCTTTAAAACTCGGGATGTTACATGGTTTGGTCTAAACGTTCACGCTCAACATCAAATCGTATCGTTAGTTCACGTCAACAGGGCTCATTTCATCCACGTCAAGTTAGAAGGAGATTTTCTGATTCCCACGCCGAATGCACTTTGGAATGTGCACCGAAATGATGATGCTGCCAAATGGGAAAAAATATGCAGTGATCGTATTGAACGATTAAAGAAAATAATGGCTACTAATAGATCTAGATTTCCACAATACGTCACGAATCACGGATGATGTTTGATTAAAATTATATTTTAACTATTTTTAATTAATTTTATGGTCATTTTTATTAGTTTTTTATTAATTTTAATTTAATTAATTATTAATTAATTATAACTAATTATAATTAACTATAAGTAATTTTAATTAAATATTCTATACGCCACGTATAGCCCAATACGTGGCGTATAGACTTGAATTAGAGGGAATTCAAAATTTTAAAATTTCAGATATTTAAAGGCTATACGCCACGTATACGCCATGTATAGGGCAATACGTGGCGTATAGAATACCAAAGGTTGGTGGCTATACGTCACGTATTGCCCTATACGTGGCGTATAGCCTTCTGATTAACCTGGATGATGCCTCGTACAGTCCTAAACGATCCACAACAAACACACACAAACAAATACGCGACCCGGCAATAATAGCTCCTTGATTTCGATTGTCGTCTCAAAAAAACTTCTTAAAGGTACGTATCTCAACTCCCGATCAATAATGTTAGGTTTATATTGATTATTAGCGGGTAAAACTGAGTAGATTAGGGATTTTTACCACTGAAACTTAAGAGCTATACGCCACGTATAGAACCATACGCGGCGTATAGTTCATCTGAGAAAGACGATGAGCCATACGCCACGTAAAGAGCTATACGCTGCGTATGGCTCATGTTCTCGACAACTTGGCCTTCGTATGGCTTGGTTGGCCTTCGTATGGCTTGGGTTGCCCGGTAACAGCCCTGCGTATGGCTTGGGTTGCCTGCGTATGGCTTGGTTACCCGGGTAACAGCTTATACGCCACGTATAAGGCTATACGTGGCGTATAGGTATTAAAAAAAAATATTTTTTTATTTTAAATAAAAACAATATATTATTATTATTATTATTTATTATTTAAAATAAAAAATTATTTTTATTATTTAAAATAAAAACAATATATTATTATTATTATTTATTATTATTTAAAATAAAAAATTATTTTTATTATTTAAAATTAAAACAATATATTATTATTATTTATTATTATTTAAAATAAAAAAATTATTTTTATTATTTAAAATAAAAACAATATATTATTATTATTTAACATAAAAAAATATTTTTATTATTTAAAATAAAAACAATATATTATTATTTAAAACAAAAAAATTATTTATTATTATTTAAAATAAAAAAATAAAAACAATTTATTATTATCAGATATGACGGATCATGAGGATGATATTCACATAGAGCAGCTAGACGATCTTGCGCACTACCATTTTCTGGATTTTCCGGCCGATTCGGAGTCGTATGGCCGGTGCTAGAAGCTCCGGGAGGTGCAGTTGGGCCCAGGGACGGCGGTCGATTGGGGGGTTCTGGAGGAGGTACAAGAGGCCTAGTGGGCTAGGGCCATCATCGGCCAGGACACGCCATGGTCGTGTCTTTTTGATTTTTCATTAACGGAGACCTTCCGAGAGGTGGTTGTCGAGTTTCTTTCGACGTTCATCTACTCAGAGGCTGGGCTGGAGCCTTTTGCAGGGGAGGCGCCAGATATGGAGCCGGATCATATTTCATTTAGTATTTTTGGGACCGTTTACCGTTAGACCCTCCGTCGGTGGGCCGTCACGACGGGCTTGTACCACAAGCCTGAGACGGTCACGCCACTTTTCACCGAGGCAGTGACGGAGGTGGACAAGGAGGAACTCCTTGTTTTTTGGGGTTTGATTTCAGATAGTCCTTGGTTGGGTACCAAGGGGAGGGTCTCGGGGATTAGAGACCATTTATATAGATATATGCACCGGCTTATTTCGACGTTGATCGCACCGCGTCTGAAAAGCCGTGAGTGGTGCACTGATAGAGACCTCTTATTTCTCTGTTGCCTGCTTACTGGCAGGCGGTGCAACCTATCCACATGCATGGCGCTTTATTTTGCATTTGCCTATATGCGGCAGAAGCGCGGGCTTTTGTATGGCGGTGCTTTCATCACTCAGATCATGCGGTCGGTTACACCATTTGATGTGCATGAGCCTGCGATGTTACCGGCCATTCCCCATGTCCGATTAGACCGTCGCACGGCGAGCGGCATGTGCATCACGCACCGATTCCCGCAGGGCCTTCGGTTCGTAGGGGCAGTCCAGGACCAGGTTTGGGTCCCGGTGCCGTTGCCGCAGATGCCTGGACAGGGGGACCCGCCTATGCCTCATCCGCTACAGGGTGTGGCGATGGAGGACGCGCCGCCGCACGTCCCGCACGTCGATGACATCCACGTCCATCCGCCACAGCATCCCCGACACGTACGTCGGTCTGTTAGGCTGCACAGGGCTATCTAGGCATTGCTTGATGGACCTGTTGCCGACTCACGGCGACAGGGTCGTCAAGTCGATCGCATGGAGGACCTGATGATGTGGGCGGTTGGCCAACTCGTGGATCTGCCACGAGCCGCCGGCATCGAGCCACCACTACCACCGCCACGTCATTATCCGGACGACCCCGTTCAGGATGAGGGCGGGGCGGGTCAGGGTGACGTGGAGCCGGTCAGGTTTAGTTGTTTCATTTGTATTTAGTTTGTTTCGTTGTTATGTATATAAAACATTTTGATGTATATATTTAATTTTTTGATGTAATGTATGTAATGTTTAGTTTATTTGTTTGGTTGTAATGTTTAATATTTTGTTTGGTTGTAATGTTTAATATTTTGTTTGGTTGTAATGTAAAAATATAATAAATGTTTAAAAAAAATATAAAATATATAAAATTCATTAATAGATAATAAACTTATATTAACAAAATTATATAAACTAAATTAAAAAAGATAATTAAATAAAAAAAATATAAATTAAATTAAAAAAATAATTAAATAAAAAAAAACTTATACGTGGCATATTGCCCTATACGCCACGTATAGGATTCATAAATTCCAAATCTTCCAACTTTTTGAAGCAAAAATATAACCCGTGCCTCATACGTTGCGTATAGCTCAATACGCCAAGTATTGGAACAGCCGACTGACAAAGAACGACACGTGGCATTCTGTTGTCAGTGACTGAACCATATACGCCATCGTATTGCCCTATAAGAGGGCGTATAGGTCGGCGGCGTGTTCAATTAGCAATATTCCGTGTGTGGTTAGAATTCCCCTTATTACAACCAGGCTTGTGATGAATATTCATTAGTTTTGTATAACACATTTTTTTCCCTCAAAAAATAAATTATACTATATTAATGTACTAGGTTAGAAACCCCATGTATTACACGGGTTAAATAAATGCAATGTTATATATACTTAAAAATAAATATTTATATATTAAATATTTATGATATATTACATAGTTTTTTAATACAAATTTAGAAAACGTCATATAGTTACTTTTTAAAAATGTTTTATAAAAAGAATGAAATAAATGTTTAATTTCTAAAAACAATTATAGAAATCATTATTATTTAATAGCAAAGAGAGATGAAAAACAAAAGATCATTAAAAAACAATTAAAGAAAACTTGTGCAATTAACAGGAGAGAGATGCGAAAAAACATGTTTCAACAAAATCTTTATTTATTATAGAGTATAGATGTGCGTGTTTGTATGCACCTTTTCGCACTTGTTCTTGTAGATATGTATTTATGTGTGGACATTTTCTTTACGATGTCTAAGCTGTATATAACAAAAGTCATCTCGTTATGACCTTACTTTAGATATAAAGTCAAATTTATAAATTCATTTTAAATCATTTTTCGTAATTTTTAAACTATTTATAAACTAAAACTCTTTTGCTCTAACCCTAAAGTTAACTTGAAGTACATTTATGTAGTGTTTTCATATTGAACCATAGATACTATACAAATCAATTTCTGATATGTTTTTTTTTTAACAGCGTGGGCTCAACTGGCACGTCTCATCAGGGGAGGCTCTTACATCAGTCTACCCATACAACCCTGAAGGAATTCTAATCTGCAGAGGGTGATCCTAGTTTTTATGAAGTGGACCTTACAAAATTTGAACCCATGACCTCTAAAAAGGGGAAACCCTTTAGAAAAACCCCCGACCACCAAGGAAGAACCTTGATTACAATTTCTGATATGTAAATCAAATCCTTCTCTATAGCAGGTTAATAAATAAGGTTGGTGGAAGATGTTTTTGAACCCTACAAAAAAGCGTGTACGAAAACCCTGAGTTAAGAGATTGTGTCAGAAAACAAAAAATTATATTTGAATTTGAGGTCTGAACTCTGACAGAATAGGTAGGCAGGGGCAGATTTTGGAAATAATTGAAGACTTGTGTGAAAACTATGAATATATATTAATTTCTACTTTACACTTTACTCTTTCTATACCCTATATCTTTAGTGTGTGAACAGCCTTCTATTATCCCCATTTTCTACATCCATAAATTGTCTTCACAATATATTTGTTTAACAATGTTATAAACAACATCAACATTCTTCATTTTGAAAGATCAGAAGTATTACATGCATTGTAAATTTGATGTGTGATATTTAACAAAAAAAAACAGTTTCTTCAATATTATCATATATTAAAAGGAAATTGGATTTTAATAATCCTAGATTTTATCAATTGGCCAATAATAATCTCTACTGAGAATATTTTTACCACTATTCCTTACAATCAAACTATTTTATTAAATTGTACCATTCGTTAAAAGAACTTAACGTCGTTAGATTTTATATGACGTGGACATCTGCAAACCGCTGGAAAGTCGAGCCAATCTAGCAGTGGTCTCGTGGTGGGTTTTGACATTGGCTCTGGTAGTGTTTAATGGGTCTCGTTTTTTTCCGGCAAGTCCAAACGGAGACAACGATAGTGTATAACGATGAAGACAGTTTAAGTGGTCGGTGAGTTCCTTAAGACGTTGGAAATAGGCTTTAAGAGAGGGCATGACTTTAAGAGTGAAGTTCGTGATGAGTTCAAATGCGGCTGCCTGGGAACCTTTAAAATACTTTTGATGCTAGTCCAAGCTTCGTATACGATTGTAAGAACACGAACCAAAAGCACATCCGAAAGCGTGCCATAGATCTATAGAAGTACTATGGCATCGATCTCGCCCCATGCATCATAGGAAGGTTGGTAATCTCTAGAGGTTTTGTGCTATCAATGTGTGGTAGAACCTTGTATCCACAAGCATGGAGTTGGAAGAGTTTTAACCATGACAAGTAGGGAACATTGATGCAATTGAGAACACAAACCTTGTGTTGACCATTGGTAACAATGTAGACGGGATGAAGAGGGTTAGGTTCGGTGACTTCTTTGCCGACCATTGTGATGCACCGATCACAGGGATGAAATCGACAACTAAGGGTTACAGGAGAGAGCTACGCTTAGCTCTGATATCATGTAAAGTATTGAATAATCGATGATTATTTTATCCATGCCAATTAATAAATACACAAGGATACAACCGAATAAGAGATATTCGAGGAAACTAGATATAATGTTAAACAAACTAAAGATACAACAAATATTTTAAACTTAAAATAAATATAATACATAAGTATATATAGGCTAATAGTCATGAATTTTGATAAGAAAAAAATCCATGAATGACATGAAAGGACAATATATTTATCATTTCAAGTTACAAATAATATTGACACGATGTAACACCATATGCATGAATCTAAAAGTGAAGGTTCGTGTACAGTCCAGTTGATATGATTGATGAATGAAAAGTGAAGAGTTCTAATATATGTACCGGTGAAAAATCATTAAACTTTATGTTCTTCTAACATGTTATTAACTTATAGCATCATGATACACCATGAGTGTAAAAATTGGTAAGTGTGGTGTGAAACCTTATGCATAATATATTCATTATATCTACCAAGTATTAGGGTCTACATGAAATCGAAATAACCGGAATAACCGTAACTTAATCGAAATAATCGAACCCAATAAAAAACCGAGGTTTGGTTTGATGTTTTCATTTAAATCGATTTTCGGTTTGGTTTTGGTTTTACTCGTAACCAAACCAAAAAAAAAAAAAAAACCAAACCGAGCCGAACACATTCACAACCAAACATGCATATTAGGGTTCCCACTTAATATTATTAGTCAATAGTGTGGAAAACCAAAACTTCAAAAGAGTTGTATTTGTATCTACAAAACCTTGATTAACATGGTTATAAACCAGTGTAAGAAATTGGATAGAGTGAATATAAATTCCTTTCATATAATTTGCTTTTTTTCCTTGTCCGGTCTAATGTCTTAATTAGATGTGCTCTTTTTCTTTTAATAATATGTCGTCGTTAAATAAAACATTGGTTATAAAGCAGTATATTGATGCAAATAGACTTGTCTGTGATCTCAATAATACCACTACTAATGCATTTCCATACTTTATGCTTCTTTTTTTAACTTTACTTTTTATTTGTATTTTCAACTTTTCTTCTTATTTTTATTTCCAACCACAAATTTGACAGTAGGTTATTGTGCATGTATGTGTGGCAAGTAGCAAAACTTAAGTATTTTATTGACACTTAATTTTTTCTTTTTGTAAAACAATAGGTTATTGACACTTCACTTTTATAAGAAATTAATAAATGTTCTAGCCTAAAATTTTAGGGCTCAAATGTGTATAAATTAATTAATCTTTTATTAACAAAAAGATTTAGGCCTAAAGCTTTCTCAAAAATCAAATCCAAATGTTATTTTCCCTTTATGTAATGTCGTTTTAAGACCGTTAATCATATTGTTGGAGAGTGCTCTATGGTGGGGAAGATTTGGAGTTTAGTTGGTGCTTGGTTGAATGTCTCGTTGCCATCAGTCAAGTTCGCGAATAATATTATGGATTGGTTAGATAATAGTAATCTTAATAAGGATAAGAATGTGCTTATTGGTTCGATTGTTTACGTGGTTTGGTGGGCAATTTGGATTTTGGAAGCTAAGGAATGACATTGTGCTTTTGAAGAATTGGCTTAAAGTCTCTTTGCTCTTTAATGAAGTTGTGGCCTTTTTTTTCTTTGGTTTGATATTAGGATGAGTAAATGTAATATTTCTTGGAGAGAGTGGCTATAAACCCTCTAAAATTTATGTTTCTGTTTTTTTTTGCCTTCTAACATCTGGCTGGTAGGTGTTATTTGTATAATTCATCCGTTGTTAAATAAAAAAGTTGTTTTATAAAACAATAAAAATGATTGACCTCAATATGTCTTCATCAGGATTTCTCATAGTTGTAGGTTGGTTTTTATATTTAATCCATCTAATTATAAATTATTACAAGGTCAAGAATCTTATAATGAGGTCTTTAATTTATTTCATTTGAACATAATATATAGCTACATGTAAAGAACATACAAACATGAAAGACAATCTACCTTTGTTTGGATTTGTTAAGAATATAATATTAAATCACAAACCTAATTAATCATTAGTTATTCAAGTAAATTTGAATCCATTTATTAAATCCTAAATTCATATCATCTTACATATGTTTTTTTCGCAAAAGGCCGAGGCTTTTGCTTTTTAATTGAAAGGATCTACACATTGAGATTGGACTACTTGGACCCCATCACTTTGACGATATTTGCTTATTATAAATCATATCATAATCAATAATATTTGACTATACAATTATTACAATAATTTATTAAAATATACAATGACTATATTTTTTAAAAATTTAAATAAAATAAGAGAACAAATAGATAAAGATAATGGGATCATCCTCATAGCATTTCACGTGTGCCTTTGGGTCCTTAACTTGCTAACCAACTTGATTGGATCCCTACATTGTTTCTCTTTAATTTCATTATGGTTCTATAATACAAGATTAAAAATTAGGCCTAACTATGAAACTTTTCTGCTTAAATAATGTGTGATTTTGTAAATCATATTTAACACGATTTATCATTAAACGATATAAATTAAAAAAAAACCCTCATATCAAGTTTTGTTCAAAATAGAAGCACTAGGCAGCAAAATTGAAGTCAGATAATCTCACATCTTAAAAAGGTTTTAAACTTATTTCGGTTTCAAGTTGTCATGTTTCATGATGTATACTTCCCATGTGCTTCAGTTTCGTGAACTACTAAACTAGTTGTTCATCATACTACACGTTAAATTTTAATTGCTTAAACTCGTCTATTTAGAGGTACCACACAAATACATACAAGTCAGTCAATGTTATATCAATAATGAATAGACGACACGTAGCATAATATCATAAAGAATCATTGCCAGCCCAACATCTATACATATACACAAATGGAGGCACACGAGCATATGATGTTATTGGTTAGTGTGAGCACACGGGTTCACGTCTAGTGTCATCGTTCTCAAGCCATACATAAGGATGCAAGCCAACAAATAACCTATAAAGAAGTGGGATCCATGAAAAAGGATACGATTTCAAATGACCCATGGATTGATGAGGGCACAATAATGCTAGAATTGACCACAATGAGCCATGACACTCCAAATATGAAGTGACATCTTACCTAATCTTGGTACTTTAGCATTTTGTATCTATGTGTTTAGTTTCTTCTTATCATTTCCAGTCTCTTATTTATTTTTAGCATTTTATTTTTTTGTTATTTTTACTCATTTACCTTACACTAAAGAATAAGGTGTCGGAACCAAATGGTCTTGTTTGGTTTGGTTCTAAATGTAGCAACTTGGTTATGGATAGGATGATATCCAGAATTAATTGTTGGACTTGTTTAGTGATTTTGGATACAAAATCATTTTGATTTTTCTAACTATTTACCTATACAATGGTTGTTGATTATTTATTGAAAAATGTATGTATTAGTCCACTTTCATAGTTTCTTCTTAATTATTTTTTGCACAGAGTTTGTTACATTAATTTTTTATATAAATTTTTAAACAGAGTTTCTTCGCAATCAAATTAAGTTTCATTATGTTTTTCAAACCCGCTTAAAAACCGGGCTCTATTTGCCTATCAAGAGCACATTAATAGTTTTTCATATTATATTTGTAACTATAATCGGGTTATTTAACGTGTGTAGTAGTGTGTCCATATGTTTATTCATGACACGTTTGTGTATGTAGTGAAGTGAATTTTTGACGAACTTGTCTAAAATATGACTAGATGTTTCCGTGTATTTTTTTTTGCACATGCTCTTTTAGATATGTAGTTATTTACAGATATGTTTTATGATACGTAGCGAATATTAACCTGAAAACAATTTCAACCCAACACGAAATAGCGAAAATGCTAACGTGAAGGAAGAGTTCACTACACAAAAAGTGTGTGACGTGTTCATTTTGTTATACGCCTCTTTTAATTAAAATATTCATAAATTCCATCATAAGCCTCTTGTACAATCATTATACTTTACAATATTCGTAAATTACGTTTAATGATAAAATTACACAATGCCTGAACGTGACACAAAAAAATAACAAATATGAACTCCATTTATGTGATGACATTTACTATGTTTTAAAAAAAAATGATTTTAGTGACTATTTAGTTAGTTGTTTTAACAAAAAGATGACCATGACTTTTGTGACATGTTTTGTGCAATGAAAACTTACATTTTTGTTCCTTCGTACGGTACAACGTTTTTGCATATATTATCTAGGAGTTTGATGTCGGCACAAACTCATTGTTCATGGAAAGCAACCAGTCAAACAACAATTCGTCAAGAAAAAGATTGAAAGTTAATGAAGGATAAATATCTCAACAATGACTTGACGATGACTTCTCCGGCAAAATCATTTAGAGAAAAGGACGTCATTAATCACAACTCGCGATATTCATTTATCACGACTCGAGATATTTAACTATATAATTTAATAAATCAGCAACTCAAATTAAAATTTATGAAAATTTTAAATAATATCTGCAATACTACATAATACAAGATATGTCAAGCAACAAAAAAGGAATGTTTATTCTCCACTGTGTGCGAAAATTATGGGACAAGACAACCCTTGAAACATCATACCATCTTCTCGTCCAATGTCATAAAGCCGATGAAGTATGGAAGCAGGTAAAAGACTAGTGCAAAACCGATGTCGTAGCTGGGAACCAGGGCCGGCCCAATGGGCCTGCGGGCAACATGACCGTAGTGGGCCTAACATTTCGAGGGGCAAAAAAAAATTTAAAAAGTATATATATAAAATTTTCGAGACTTTAAAAAAATATATTATTGGGCCTTTTATAAAATTATATATTTCGTTACGGGCTTTTTTTTCGGCTCGTGTAGGGCATTCGAATCCTCAGGACCGGCTCTGCTGGGAACTGAGTAAAAGAAAGATTAAAAACAAGGAAAAGACTCAAGGAAGCAAGGTGTATAGAAAGATGGGGCAAAATATTACCTTCGTTACATTGTGGTTCGTATAGAAAGTATGGAATAATAGAGTCTTTAATAATATTCATAAAGGATCGGAGAAGATTGTGGAGGAGATCAAGACAAATTCTTTTGTATGGGTTAAAAATATGACGAGAATTAATTTGTTATCGTGAAATGATCGGTCTAAATGTGTAAACATGTAAAATTTGGGCAACTCACTTCTTAGCATTTTGCTAGGGTGAGTGATAGTTATTAATAAAATTATACTTTTTCGTTAAAAAAGGTACGTTTTACAACTATTGATAAATTCACGAATACATTTATATATTATAAATGCATTTGATACATAGATGACTTTTATCTATGAGTTTTAATTTTATAATACTTTTTAATTCAGAAACACTAACCATAAATTTTATAAACTTATCAACTAATTACATGTCATAAATTCAAATTGCTAATAGTTTCAAAATATTTAGTATTATAATGATAGAACACGCAGAACACTAAATATTGCGAGAATACGCAGAACAAAACGAATTATTTACTTTTTCAATCTTAAAAGGTTTTAAAATGTAAAAAAAATTATATAAATGTAATGTTTATTCGTTTTTCATGAAATTCAAACAAAAAAATACGAATAAACTTTCGTTTATATACATATCTACACATTTGTAATTCATGTGTAGGTTTTTTTACCTACACATATGTAGAAAACTTTTAAATATATAAAAACATATAAAAAAACTAGTTTGATGGTTTTTATGTACATAAACATACATATTTTTATGTAACAAAATATAAATTTTTTAAACCATGGATAAAAAATAAACGATTTAGGTATGTTTCATTTGTTCTCGCAATATTTAAGTTTTATGAAATAAACTTCTCCCTATAATAATAATAAGAGTAAATTTCGCTTTTGGCCCTTATGGTTTGGCATGTTTAACTCTTTTAGTCCAAAAGTAATCTTTTAACATATCAGCCCCTGAGTTTATATTTTTATAACCATTTAACTCCATGACATTAACCCTGTTAAGTTTTCTGTTAAGTATAGGACATTTTACTCTTTTATTTCTAAGTGAACTTGCTTAACCTTTTTAGTCTAATAAAAAAAAAATTATTTTTTTAGTTATTTTTTTTTTTCGTAAAAACGGTTTTTTTGAACCTTTTTAACTTTCTAAAAATATTTTTTCTTCAATTTTTTTCATAAAAAACGTTTTTAAAACATTTTTTTAGTTTTTATGAAAACAATTTTTAGCTTTTTTGTAAAATGTTTTTTAACTATTTAAAAAAACATTTTTTTTTCCTTTTTAAGTGAACTAGTTTTTATAATAGTAAACTTAAAAAAAACATTTTTTAAAATAGTTAAAAAAACATTTTATGAAAAAGATAAAAAAACGTTTTTTATAAAAAAAAAACTAAAAAAATGTTTTTAAAACAATTTTTTATGCAAAAACGTCTTTTTACTAAAAAAGTTAAAAAATTTCTTTAGTTTTTTTTACTGTAAAAACGTCTTTTTTTAAACCTTTTTAAAAACGTGTTTTAACCTTTTTAAAGATAAACTTTTTGAATTTTTTTTTCATAAAAAACGGTTTTAAAAACATTTATTTAGTTTTTTTTTTATAAAAACTTTTTTCATCTTTTTCGTAAAATGTTTTTCTAACTATTTTAAAAATGTTTGTTTTAAAGTTCACTATTTTAAAAACTAGTTCACTTAAAAAAAGTAAAAAAAAAAACGTTTTTAAAATAGTTAAAAAACATTCTACGAAAAAGCTAAAAACGCTTTTATAAATAAACTAAAAAAATATTTTTAAAAACGTTCTTATGAAAAAAAAATCAAGAAAAAATATTTTAGAAAAGTTAAAAAGGTTCTAAAATGACATTTTTACGGAAAAAAACTAAAAAAAATGGTTTTCAAAAAGTAAAAAAACGTTTTTAAAAAAAGTAGAAAAAAGGTTTTAATGAAAAATCTAAAAAAAAATACCTTGCACTGAAAATGTTAAAGTAGTTCACTTAGAAATAAAATGAGCAAAATGTCCTATATACTTAACAGAAAAGTTAACTGGGTTAGTGTCATGGACTGAAATGGTTATAAAAATTCAACCTCAGGGACTGATATGTTAAAAGATCCATTTTTATACTAAAATGGTTAAACAAGCCAAACCACAAGGGCAAAAAGCGAAATTTACTCTAATAATAATTTTGAACTATGTGTATGTATCAAAAAGAGAAGAGTAAATTTCGTTTTTCGCCCCTGTGGTTTGGCCTGCTTAACCTTTTTAGCTCAAAAATGAATCTTTTAACATATCAGCCCATGAGGTTGTATTTTTGTAACCATTTCAATCAATGACACTAACCCTGTTAACCTGTTTTGTAAAATATTGGATATTTTAGTCATTTTATATCTAAATGAAATAGTTTAAACTTTTCAGTCAAATAAAAACTTTTTTTGGGCTTTTTCATAAAAAAAAATCTACTTTTTTTAAAAACATGTTTTTTTACTTTTTTAAAATAGTTTTTTTAGTTTCTTTTTTCGTAAAAAACGTATTTTTTAAACCTTTTTAACGTATTTTTTAAACCTTTTTAAAAATATTTTTTAACTTTTCTAAAAAAATGTTTTTAAAAACATATTTTTAGTTTTTTTTATAAAAACGTTTTTGGCTTTGTCGTAAAATATTTTTTTTAACTATTTTAAAAACACATTTTTTAAAACAGTTCACTATTTTAAAAACTAGTTCACTTACAAAAGTAAAAAAAAACGTTTTTCAAATTGTTAATTACGAAAAAACTTCAAAACGTTTTTATAAAAAAACTAAAAAAAATGTTTTTAATGAAAAAGTTTTTTTTTTAAATGTATTTTTAGAAAAGTTAAAAAATATTTTTAAAAAAGGTTCAAAAAAGACATTTTTACGGAACAAAAAAACTAGAAAAAAGGTTTTTATGAAAAAGCCTAAAAAATCTATTGGATTGAAAAGGTTAAATTATCTCACTTATAAATAAAATGACTAAAATATTATATACTTAACAGAAAAGGCTAACAGGGTTAGTGTAATGGACTGAAATGGTTATAAAAATAAACCCTTAGGAGCTGATATGTTAAAAGATTATTTTTTGGACTAAAAGGGTTAAACAGATCAAACCACATAAGCTAAACGTGAAATTTACTCAAAAGAGAATTTAAGTATCGGTTAAATACTTTATTTCATTACACATGATAAAGTCAAAAATAACTTTTAAGTATTGATTAGTTATTTTATGTTTTTTTATAAAGAAACCTTTTTGGAGCTAAATCAAAATCTTCAACTTAATAAAGATCAAAACCACGGACCTATGGTCTAATCAACCCTAATTAGTCTCGTGGTATATAGTTTATACTAGGTTAAAATCCCGTGTATTACACGGGTTGAATAAATAAAATGTTATACATTTAATAATAAAAATTTTATATTTTTAAAAACCCGTGTATTGAATAAACCGGTATATTACATCGTTTAAATAAAATATAATGTAAATTTTTAATACACTCGTCAAAATATGTTTTTAAATAATGTAATTTGTCGTGACAGTTATAAGCTCTGTTAAGTTAATTCCTAAATTTTTTTTTTCAACTGAGTATTAATTTTTTTATTTAATTGATAAATGTTAATTCATAATTTATTTTATTGATGAAATAATAACTATTTATAATAAAATAATAAGTATTCGTAATTAGATTTATCTTAAAAATCTAAAATTAAATTATTTTAATATCATTATTCAATAGAAGATGAGAAACGGGAAAAAATGATAAAAATGAACCAGAAAGTGACACGTGTCCATATGATTTTTATTTATTAATACAAAAATTATTATTTAATATGAGAGAGAAACGAAAAGATTAATATTTAATAGGAGAGAGAGGCGGGAAAATAAGGGTGAAGAGTAACCAGAGAATGACACATGTCATCAAAAGATTTTTATTTATTAGATAGTATAGATATAGATTATTCAGGTAACAGAACTTTCTTTTCTTTGGCTTGTAAGCTGTGTCCGTCTCTTTTGTTTAAAAAATTTAATAATAATTAAAAAAAAAATGACACATATTTTATTGACATATTTAATATAAAAAACTAAAAAAACTTGGAAATTTGTAAAAATGAATTGGAAGCAAGATTCTGTCCTGATTTTTTATGATAAAACATGAGAAAACTCAGTCCCAAAAGCCTGAGGATGGGTTTATTTGGAAAAGACAGCCAATTATTTTTTTTAAGGAAAAAAAATAACAAATGCAATCAAAACTTTTTAATCGAGGATAATAATAAAATTTATTTTATATTCTTCCTAACTATTCTACTTAGGACATTTTAAAAGCCCAAACAAAAAAAAATTACAAGAATATAGGATACTTTAATAGAAATTCTTATTGATCGAAGGATTAAAATCTCGCATCTCTCAATTTCCATCAATGAGAACATTAATAAAAGGTTGTATTATTTTTAAAAAAATTAAACCTTTACGGTTTATGCATCAAAAGTGTCTGTGGACCATCTCCAATGCGAGGGAGGAAGGACGTCACTTTTTAAACCTTATCGGTCTTGCCCGGCTTCTCCCTTCCCTTCCCTATCCTTAGGGCGCACTTCTCTCACCTCCATGTTGGTCTATGGACGTTCACGGACGTCCCGACCGGAGATGTCTAAATTATAAACAACCTTTACTGTATTTGTTATTTGAAATTGTAAAATTAATTATAAGTACAATTAAGCCTAAAAGTACCAAAATGATAATATTTAAATGTAAAAATTTGGTTGAGTTCAAGGCATAAGTTTGTGGGGACTAGTCTTCGTACATGCACATGGATTCAACCCCATATGCAACCCCACCAGCCAGTAAAATTCAGCTCATTTTCAAATAAGGTGAAATAAAAACTATTTTCACATTATCTGAAAGAAGTTAAAGCCTCAAATTAAATACAAAAATAGTCAATCTGACTCATACTACACTCCATTCTTGAGCAATTTCAAATCATAAATTCAACATTTTCTCCCTTTTTTTAACCCTAATAAATTAACCCATAACCAGCACCAGTATATAAAGGAAAACCCACACATTATTTGTCCTGCGAGTGAGAGAAAAACACATTCTTTGTCATGAAGGAGCAAGTTCAAGAATTGAACCATGAAAGACAGCTTTCCACAAGAAAGAAAGGTGGTTTAGTCACCATGCCTTTCATCATAGGTATCAATGAAGTTAAATCTTGAATTTTTTGTAGTTCTAACATCATGGGTTTCTTGAATCTTGAATTTTTTTGTAGTTTTACATCATGGGTTTCTTGAATCTTGAAGTTTTGTGTTTGATTTGGTCTGGGTTCTTGGTTGTTTTGCTAAAGCTTGAATCTTTTTGCAGCAAATGAGGCATTTGAGAAGGTGGCCAGTTATGGGTTGGTGCCAAATATGATACTTTATTTGATGAGTGATTACAAGATTGGTGTAGCTAAAGGCACAAACATACTCTTTCTTTGGACTGCAGCTTCCAATTTTACTCCTGTTTTTGGTGCATTTCTTTCAGATTCATATTTGGGCAGGTTTCTCACCATTGGTTTGGGTTCCTGCTTTTCACTTCTGGTAATATTTTCAACCTCAAAAAAATAGAAAATAAAAAATAAAAAAATTTATAAGTTGTAACAATTTGTTTGTAAATTTGAGTTCTTGGTAAGATCAGAAACTATCAAGAAATAATCAATGACATACTTTTTGGGGGTGAATTTACTGTAGAATGAAATTAATGAGTGAATCCTACGTTATTGATGTTGTTGTTGCCTTTTGATCTTGAAACAGTATATCTGATGTTGACTTGCAAAAAGAATTTTAATTTAATTATTTAGGTCACCAATATTCAGTGAACATAGAAATGCTTCTGCAGGCTTCAGTTTCAGGTCCACGTGCCCTACCTCATAATTCTTTAAAGAATTATGTATTTATGTTGAGTTGTCATATGATCTTGATTCTTGCACTCTGTTTTTAAAGTTCTTGCCTTTAATAATCTTTTACAGTTCTTTTAACTGATTAAAGTTATAGGAAAACATTGTAGTTCCCAATGTTTTGGGCATACTAAATCATCCTAAGATGTTGGATTGCTACCTAAGATTTAATTGGAACAGAATGAACTCCCTAATTTCACAAAAATCTTGAAATTAGGGGAAAACTAGACAAAAAGTTATGATCTTTGGAAGTTCATGTGATTCTTGAAATAAAGCAGCAAAAATCTTGAAATTAAGGGAAATTTAGAAATTGGAGCCCTAAACCATATAATCTAGTCCTAGCCTTTCTGTTGGGGTTGCTGGCTCAATTTTCGTTTGAAGTTCATTTGTTTTATGAAATAAAATAGAAAAATCTTGAAATTGGGGAAATTTTGAAATTAGGGCCACAAAGGATAAAATTTAGGCCCAATATTCTGTGGGATCTGTGACTAATATAAAAAGTTTTCATTTTTCTATGAATTTCCAATCTGTATCGTTAATTAAGCATATTCTTGATTCTTGCTCATGTTTATCATTATAATCATACAACTAATTGTCCTGTTAACTATTGTGATAATAATAGGGGATGTTCCTGCTGTGGTTAACAACAATGATTCCACATCTAAAACCACCTGCATGCAATCCATTAACCGAAACCTGCAAACAAACCACACATTCTCAGTTTGCTTTCTTGATCTTTGCTTTCATATTCATCTCAATGGGGTCAGGTGGTGTAAGACCATGTTCTTTAGCATTTGGTGCTGAACAAATAGACAATAAGAACAATCTTAACAACGAGAGAGCGTTAGAAAGCTTTTTCGGGTGGTATTATGCTGCTGGTGCAACTGCAGTTTTAATTGCTTTCACTGGCATTGTTTATATTCAAGATCATGCAGGATGGAAGGTGGGTTTTGGGGTTCCTGCAATACTTATGTTGTTATCAACACTTTTGTTCTTTGTTGCTTCTAGACTTTATGTGAAAATGAAGGTTAAAAAGAGCATATTTACTAGCTTTCTGCAAGTGATCGTAGTTGCGTATAAGAACAGAAAACTACCTTCTCAGCCACCGAATTCTGATGGGTGGCAATATCATAAGGATTCGCCCGATGCTCTGCCCACCAAGAGACTAAGGTACTGTTTTTCTTTCAACCGAGGTGTAAATAAAGGGAAAATCACCAAAATGTAATTTTTGACCAACTTTTAAGCCAAAATATACATGGACTTTTAGCCCACTAAAAAATAAACATATCCAAACGCCACTTAAGCTTAGTGGCTAAAGAGGCTAGATTTCAGCCGGCACAAAAACCTTGAAAAGTACAATGGGGTCTACCAAAAATTCAATCAAAACCAATAAAGAAACGCCACTTAGCCTGCAGGCTAGATTTCAGCCGACAACTTTCTATCCCGGCTAGATTCCGTTGCACGTGGTTTGTTTTGATAGATTTTTTGGTGGACCCCATTTGCTTTTTCTCTTTTTCTGTGCCGGCTAAAGTATTGCCTCTTTAGCCGGCTTAGGTTTATTTTGGATATGTTTATTTTTGATTGGCTGCTTTTTCCCGTTTTCTGATTGGTTGTTTTTGGATATGTTTATTTTTGAGTGGGCTGAAAGTCAATGATTATTTTGGTAAAAAAGTGGGTCAAAATGTTTATTCTCATGATTTCCCCTAAAGATATGTTGTATCATTGTACTTTCGGGTCAAAACGGGTTCTTGAATCTTTACAATTATGCTAGTTTTGCTAAAATATGATCTTAAAATCTTTATGTAGGTTCTTGAACAAAGCTTGCATCATTCAGAACCCAAAAGACTTGACCCCAGATGGAATTGCATCAGACCCATGGAGTTTATGCACAGTAGAACAAACCGAAGAGCTAAAAGCACTAATCAGAGTTCTACCATTATGGTCTTCCGGTCTAATGATGTCAATAAACGTTAGTCAATCTTCATTTCCAGTAATCCAAGCAAGCACCATGGATAGACACATGGGACCAAACTTCCAAATTCCAGCAGGGTCCTTTGCTTTCTTCACAATCGCGGTCATAGCCCTGTGGGTGATCTTATATGATCGCGTTATAATCCCATTAGCATCAAAGATCAGAGGAAAACCAGTTCATCTTGGTGTTAAGTTAAGAATGGGGATCGGTTTAGTTTTCTCTACTATGGCCATGGTGGTTTCTGCCACTGTTGAACATGCTAGAAGAAAACAAGCAATCAAACAAGGATTACTCAACAACCCACAAGCAGTTATTGCCATGTCAGCAATGTGGTTGGTCCCACAGTACTGCCTACATGGATTAGCCGAAGCTTTCAGTGCAATCGGTCAAAACGAGTTTTACTATTCAGAGTTCCCTAAAAGTATGTCTAGCATTGCAGCTTCTCTTTTCTTGTTAGGAATGGCGGTTGCTAACTTGTTGGCTAGTCTTATATTAAGCACAATTGAACGGATCACAAGAAATGGTGGTAAAGAAGGTTGGATCGCCACAAACATTAACCAAGGGCGGTATGATAGTTATTATTGGGTTCTTGCTATCATGAGCTTTGTGAACTTGTTCTACTTTGTGGCATGTAGTTGGGCTTACGGTCCGTGTGTTGATGAAATGGAGAAAAATGAACCCGAAACTAGCAATGGTGACTACCCGCTTGAACAGTTACAAAGATCAAGATCTACAGCCGATGAAAAGCGAAGTCTTTTCAAAAGTTAGCCATCATAATCGACTTCTTGAAGAATCTTGATAATATAAGGTGTTTTTCAAGAAAGGTTCATATTATTGCATAGGCAAACGGGATATCTTTTAAGTGTATATGATCGATCTAAAACCCGAATGAAAGAGTGAAGAACCGAGTGTTGGTGAATCAAGAAACTGATCCAATGGCTCGACTCGGGTATTGTTTAGTTCAGTTTGGTTTGATGTGTGGTGAATGGTGTTTGTGGGAGAGTAGTTATTTGTGGTGTTGATAGCTTTTTGTTATAGATTATATTATGATGTCGTAATAGGTTCGGAATTTGAATATACACTTGTAAACATAAATGTTAAGTGTGTTTAAGGTTTTTGTTTGTACCATGTTGTTAGATGTTTGAAGTTGCAAACAAGGGTATTCTAGATTGTATTGAATTATCTTATTGATGATAAACAAATCAAACAAAAATGTTATATACTTTTAACAAAAATGATGGTTAAGTCACTTAAATTTTTAACAATAAACACTACACAAAATGTAGGAGATTCTGGATTTTGTAATTGCCGGATAGTTTTCTGAATCGTGTGGTCACTTTCAGATTAAAGTATTTCGCTAGTATATGAAATCTTCTTTCAGATAAGACAAAGTGTTTCTCAAGAATGAGATGTGATTTTCTTGGAAAATTTGTTTGAGAGACGATGTATAGAAATCAGACCAAATGAATCCTTTATATAGGGGTTGAACATCACAACAAACTGTTGCAACTCTTCACGAGAAATCATGACGATTGACGGTTATAACTGTTACAGTTACATCAGTAGGAAATAGATAACACCATCAGTAGTAACAAAGTTCTACTGCCCATCAGTACTAACATAAACAGTTACTATTAATCTCTCAGTTGCTACAGACCATCAGAAGTAACCTTTGTTAATATTGATCACCAAGTAACTACGACTACCAAACTACATAGTTGCTACCGATTATCAATGGTAACTTATTATTGATTTGTCACTACTTTATGATCATCAATTTCAAGCAACTGTTTACCGTCCAACAAGACCCTTGTCAGGGGTTGCCACCCCTTGAACCTCGCCCAAGGGGGCGGTGCTCCCTTGGAACCCCCATGGTTGAGGCTTCACCCCTAACAACCTTAGAGGTTCCTAGGTATCGAAGTAAGAATAATCTTGATCGAGTATACACTCCGCATCTCCTAACTCATCTATCTCTATCTATACTAATAAATAAATGTTTAACTTGGACACTTGTCACTTTCTCGTGCCTCCTCACATTGGTTTTCCCGCCTCTCTCTCCTAAAAATAATCTTGTATCTTATTAAATCATAATGATATTTTAAATATATTATTAAAGAAAAATACTAATTGTATTAATTAAGAATATATAATAGGAAATCAAAATATAACTAATTAAAGAAAAATACTAATTTGTTATATATATACATTTTCACTTGATATATCTCGAGACGATCATAATAGTCTGAAAAGTTAGGACGTATTTGCAAATTTATAAGTTATATCGTTTTTAATATACAATCCGTGTAATACACGAGATTCTAACCTAGTATCAATATATATGCTAATTTCTTATTTGGTCTTAAGTAGAGGGCTGGCCTTGGAGCAACTGGCAAGATTGTTGCTTAGTTCAAGTTATGGGAAACAGACTACTGCATAAAGCCTAGGTTAAGACTGCGTAAACCAGTTTGTGATCCGACCCCTCCCCAGACCTATTAAGATAAAAAAGAAACAATATGAAGCAGAGAGAAACAAAAACAAATAAAATGCCCAAAAATTGTGGGGTTGACGAATGGTTCTTTATGTAAAGAGAGTGCCTGTTAGCTAAAATTGTTCCCTTAAATTGAGGATTTAACAGCTGTTGAAAAACTTTAGGGTTTCAATTTTGGTCTACACCGGTTTTTTTTGTTTTATATATTAGCACAAAAATTTTAATACATCCGAATATTATTAAGTTAAAGAGGAAGATGCCCATGGAAATAATAACAATTAGAACACTTAATCCTAGAGGTGCACATATCGGTTTTTTAACCCAAACCGGTTCAACCCGACCCGAACTGGTTTGGTCAACGAAAAGTCAAAACCGGTTTGGCCCTAAACCGGTTCGGGTTAAACCGGTTTTGGAAGGGGTAAAAGTCTAACCGGTCAAACCGGTCCGGGTTGGTTATAAACCGGTTTGTACGGTAAACCGGTTTAAACCGGTTTTTATTAAAAAAATCAAATAAATTAAAATAAATTCGATATTTTTAATAAAAAATCAAAATAAAATATACAAAAAATATAAAACATAAAGTGCAACGTTTATTAATATTTGGAAAGTTCGGAAATTAAAAAACATGACAAGATAAATTTATAAAATTGTAAAACATTACAAAAATATAACAAATATAAAACATTAAGTTCAACGTTTTATTTTTTGGAATATTGATTGATTATTCTTGTGCGTTGTCTTCGGAACTAGAGCTTCGTAGCCTTGCATCTTCGGCTAGTTCTTCATCGGTGACTGGTTCGGATATTCCAAGATCAACCTCGTTGTTGTGTATGGTTTCTTCGGCTTGAATTTCGTCTTCGAGAGAAGTTTGGTCTTGTATCCTATCCATCGCATCCAAATGGTCCTTCAAGCAAATGCACATTTTCATCGCTAGGGGTGTGAGTCTAGTCCTTCGTATCGATAATACCCTGCCACTAATAGAAAACGCAGATTCCGAAGCTACCGTGGAAGCTTGGACGGTTAGTAAATCACGGGCCATGGCGGAAAGAATCGGAAACGAAGCTTCGTTATTTTTCCACCATGCCAAAATATCAAAATCCTCAAAAACGGTAGGAGGCATAAACCCTAAAAAGTTTGTGGCAATATACCTTCCGAGTTCGCTACTCGGGGTGGTACCTCGAGCCCGTTTACTAAATTCATTTAACATTTCGTTATATAAATTCAAATTAACATCTCTCAAGCTACCACTTGATGATGTACCCATTGTTTCATGTGGAGTCGGAGTTGTACCATATTTATGTAAATAAACATCAAATAAATCTTGTAAACATTTGTTAAAATGTGTTTTTGTAACTTGTGAAAAATGGATGTCTTCGCTATCCAAATTGAAAGCGTAAGTAATTCTATCAATCAAAGTTTCAACCCCGTAAACATTTATGGTAGGGTTTAACGCGGCGGCTCAAGTTATAACGGGAGGCATTTCTTTAAAATATTTCACTAATTTTTCTTTCATCGGTTCAATCATTTTTGTAAAAAGAGTGCTTTTATTTTCAAGTTCATACAACTTGTTAGCCATTAAATATATTTGTTTTAGTGTTAATGGAGTTGTGGGATAATAAACACCGGATAAAAAAGTGGTGGCGGTTTTAAAAACTTTAAGCAATTCGGTTACGTCTTTTAAAATGTCCCAATTTGTAGAAGGAAACTTTAGAATTTTACGACGAGGTTTTGATGAAAGCATATCATGAAATAGTTCTAAAGTTTCTCTTTGTCGTAAAGCGCTATAAAACATAGTATAAGTCGAGTTCCATCTTGTCTCGACGTCCCAATTCGGACCTAAGCAAAGATTATTCGTATCACGACAAAATTTAATATAATCATGGTATCTTTTTTTGTTACTAAAAATATCTTTAAGCATTTGTCGAAAACTATATGTTAAGTTTGAAACCTCTTCAATTGCAAGCCCGGCTTGCACCGCCAAGTTAATGATGTGTGCGACACATCGACTATGGAAAAAAACGCCGTTGCAAATCGGTTTATATTTAATTTTTAGTTTTTGAACCGCATTTGTATTATTAGATGCATTATCAAAAGACATTGAAAAAAGTTTATTTTGTAATTTAAATTCGGTTATAACACTATCTAATATATAAAATAAGTTTTCGCCGGTGTGTGGATATTCAAACAAGTCAAACGCGATTGTACGCTTCATCATTTGCCACGTATTGGGATCAACCCAATGCGCGGTAACGCAAAGGTACGAATCGGGTATACCATGTGGAGCCGACCAAACATCGGTGGTTAAGTTTACACCGGTTTGCAAATTTTCAAAACCCAAAATTAATTCTTTTTTTGCTTTTTTCCACATTTTTATACAATCTCGTCTAAGTGTTGTGCGACTTACTTGATGATAACGTGGTTGGAGTGTCTCTTGAATCATCCTTGTCAAGCGCGGATTGTCAAAGTGGATGAACGGCAATCCTTCTTGAATCACTAACCTCGCCATTCGATCTCGAACAGTATTTGGATCAAAGTTCCAAATTCCTCCTTCGCTTGTCATGGAGGCTTGACCTTCACTTGGAATTCCCTTCAATGACGGGCAAGATTTTTCCATATGCGTTTTCAAACTAGTGTTTGAATCTTTCCCCAAAAACGCACCACACATCTTGCACCGAGCACGTTCCATCCCGTTTGACAATAAACATAGATCGTAATTGAACCAAATTGCCGGATTTCTCGTTGTTGCTCGAATTTCCACAACGGTAACTTCGTTTGAGGAACCACCAACACTAAAACTTGCCATGCTTTTTTTTTAGAGTTTAGAGAGCGTTTTTGACGGGTTTAAAGAGCGGTTTTAGAGATTAGAGAGTGTAAAGAGAGGTGTGATCAACCCTAAACACCTCCCACCTATTTATAGTGTTTTAAGGGTGCAAATGGAGCCAAAAAAGGGCTAAAATCGACCCCAACGGCCATATAGCCGTTCCCCAACGGCTAGTTTTTTCCCCAGCTCGAAAACCGGTTTATCAAACCGGTTTGTGTGAACCGGTCCTAACCTGATCTCATCCAGAAAGCAACAAACCGGTTTCAAACCGGCGGTTTTTGGGTAACCCGAACCGGTTTGGTCCAAACCGGTTTAACCCAACCGGTTTGGACCGGGTTAAAAAAAAAACCGGTTTTTTTGTGCACCACTACTTAATCCTAAGTGTCAGTTGATATTTTCTAATTGTAATTCTTACCCCTCTATTATTTAAAATAGCATAACTCACTCTAACTTTATAAAATATTACTTTAACACCCTCAAGTTTAATAAAAACCAAAACACATAAAAATATAAAAAGTTTAAATGTATAAAAAATCTTTAATGTACGAAGGAACGTTGTAGTATATATAATAACATTCGTTCGTTAATTAACTTTTTTTCTTGACGTCACTGTATAAATTTCATTAAAAACGGAGTCGTGACGGTAACGTACTGGTACCGTGAAAAACGAGACCGAGACCGACACCAACTGAAAAACACCGGTTCCATTATATAACTGTTTTTATCTATCTTTCGATCTCCACAATCGATTTGCCATAACTTTATACGTTTCTTCTATGTTCTTAACCACTTTTTTTTTGTGTTTAGCTACGTTAATGTCACCGACTCAGCCGTTTAAGATTCGCCTCTTACCGCGTGGCGCGGGCATCTACCGCCGCGGAGCGCGCGACTCATTTTCTAGTTAATATTCAATCTGCAATTTTAAAAATTTTCTCAACCCAAATTATATGCAACTTTAAAGAACTCATTATAATCAATGTTATAAGAAATTCTTTTTGAAAAGAAATTTGGTGCCATCAAAAATTGTTATTGAGGAATTCCAACCATTCATTTTTCATAGGGGACTAAAGAGCAGCAATGATATTATAAGTTTCTTTTTTTTTTATTAAATATGTAACCTTTATAGAGCCCGAGAGTTGATAATACATATGAGTCAAAACTAGGCCTGGCAAACTGGGCGGGTCGGGCGGGTTCGGGTCACGGGTCATAACGGGTTCGGGTCAGAATGGGTTCGGGTCAATATGGGTTAAGAGCAAAATGACTTCGGGTCAAAACGGGTTTGGAGCAAAATTAGTCCGGGTCAAAACGGGTTGTTTTAAAAAAAAACTATCAATTGGGTTCGAGTCCGAATGACATCGCCACCACCGCCGCCACCCACCCCATCCCTACCCCACCCTCACCCCACCCGACCCCCACCCCCACCCGTCACATCCCACACCCAACCCCCACCCCACCCAACCCACCACACCCCACCACGCCGCCACCTCCTGATCGCCGCCACCCGCCTGATCGCCGCCACAACCGTGGCCACCCACCTCGCCCCCACCCCGCCCACCCCACCCACCACACCCTGCCACCGCCTGACCGCCGCCACCACCGTCACCACCACCGTCGCCACCCACCCCCACCCCTACCCCACCCCCACCCCACCCGCCACGCAACCATCGCATGATCGCCGCCACCACCGTCGCAACCCACCCACCCCACCCACCACACCCCACCACGCCGCCACCCGCCTGATCTCCGCCACCACCGTCGCCACCCACCTCTACCCACCCCACCCCCACCCCCACCCCACCCCACACCCAACCCCCACCCCACCCACCCCACCAACTACACCCCGCCACGCCACCATCGCCTGATCGCCGCCACCACCGTCGCCACCCACCCACCCCACCCCACCTCACCCACCCCACCCCCACCCACCCTACCCCCCACCCCACCCACCACACCCCGCCACGCTGCCATCGCAAGATCGTCGCCACCCACCCCACCCCCACCCCACGAGGAAGGGGGTGGATGCGGTGTGATGGGTGGGGTGGGGTTAGAGTGGGGTAGGGTGGGGTTGGGGTTGGGGGTGGGGTAGGGTTTGGGTAGGGTGGGTGGAGACGGTGGTGGCGGCGATCGGGCGATGGCGGCGTGGTGGGTGGGGTGGGGTGGGGGGTAGGTGGCGGTGGGTGGGGGTAGGGTTGGGGAGGGGTGGGGTGGGTGGCGACGGTGGTGGGGGTGATCGGGCGATGGCGGCATGGTGGGGTGGGTGGGGTGGTTGTGGTGGGGGTGAGTGGGGTGGGGTGGGGTGGGGGTAGGGTTGGTCGCCGCAACAAGCGGTGGCAGGTGGTTGGCGGCGAATGCGGGTGGTGGCGGCGGCAAAGCGTCGAACGCCACAGGACGTCGGGTGGTGGTGGTGGTGGGAAGGGGTGGTGTTAGTGGCGTGGCAGCGGTGGGGGGAGGAGTACAGCGGGAGGCCGTAGCAGCGGGAGAGGGGTGGCGAGGGGCGCCGACGCGCCGATGTGGCGGTGGTGGGCGGCGGGGTGGTGGCGGCGAGGTGGCGGTAGAGTGGGTGGCGGTGGGTGGTGGCGTGACGTTGGTGGGGAGGCTATCCCATTTGCATTATTTTTAAGTTAACAAGTTTTATAATACATTTTGACCCATTGACTATTTTTAGGTGACCCAAATTGACCCGTCAACTAATCTGAGGTGACCCAAATTGACCAGTTGACTAATCTAATATGACCCAAATTGACCCATATACAATTGAATTTTTACCCAAATCAACCCATTCTTTAAAGAATGGGTCAAGATTGCCACCCCTAGTCAAAACTAATTATAATAACGTATCAAATCTCAAAGTTGGATATCTCACAACAAACTTGTGTATTAAAACTCATTACAAGATTGTATCAAACCTGCAAAGTAGGACGTACCGTTATAAATGGCTAATGAAACTTAAATATACATTCATTGCAAACTGTTTAGATTTTAGGGCGCTACCCCATAACCAATGCCTTTTATTTTGATTACTCTGTAACCGACATCATAATCTATTAAAAATGTCATTATATATATAGTATATATATATATAGGCGAGATAACGTATAAAGTGATTTTTCTATGCGAAGTCACTATAATTCGACACTTGTATTGGGTGGAGCGGTATTTGCGTCAAAAACAAAATTATGCTATAATCACGCTAAAGATATCATACTCTATTAAAAACTTCATTATATATATAGGCGAGATAACGTATAAAGTGTTTTTTTTGTGCGAAGCAACTAGAATTCGACACTTGTATTGGGCGGAGGGGTAATTAAGTAGCGTATTACGCTATGTAATTACGCACATCAACACTTTTTTAAATTGTTTTTTTATAAAATTTATATAGCAATACTATATGCAAATTAAGGGTAATAAAATTCTTGATTTTATGGTGTAATTCTTTTTAAAATAATGAAATGTATAAAAGTTATTTGAGTTTAAAAAGAAATGCTAGAACTAGATAAGAGTCAACAATTATGGCTCTTCCTATTTTGAACCGCCTAACCTTTTTATTCGTTTTCTTCCGTACATGTGACACCCTTAAAATCTTAACCAATGGCTTAAGTTACTTCACACCCGAAACTTACTTTGTATTTGACCCTGGATCTATGTGTGTGTATCAAAATTTATATCAAATTAAAAATATAAATTTTAGATTTGATGGTATAATGATAATAAAAATGAAGTATATTAAATATGTTTGAGATAAAAATAAAAAATAAAATTTTGTTGAAAACCTTTTTTTAATTTAAATAAAAAGTCAATGTGCTTTGTTTCTTATCTTTAGTTTTTCTCAAACCCTTTCACAAAACTTCATATTAATCGTAATTTTGTCACCCAAAATCAAATTTCAAAGTGAAATCAATGACTAAAATTACTTCTTATGTTTTCTGTGACAGAAGAAAACCTCTTTTACAATTCTCTCTCCATATAATGAGTTGAATTAATAGCATTACACATGTAATTAACTGATCACTACATCTCTCTCTAATCTATTTTCTCTTATTGAAATATCGTTTTGAAAAACAAAACAAGGAAAACACTTTTATATTAATACAATTAATATCTTACAATGAATAAAAAAAAATACTATTAAAATGAACAAAAAAAATACTAATATGGGCCAGGAATACTTTAAAGTTTAACCCCATTTCTTTTGTCCCAAACAAAAACAAAACATCATTCCTAAATTTAGTATCAGAAATGAGAGGGAAGAGAGTCTTTTAAAATGAATGGTAGTTGGAGAGTGTGTCAAGGTAAAATACCCATAATACCCTTTATAAAGTTGTACTAGTGCCACCCTCACCATTATCAAACTTCTAAAATCAAACTATTGTTACAATAACACTTAAAACTTAGGATAATAATATTTATGAAGTTATACCCAAAATAAATATTATTTGGATAAGACAAATGGAGAAATTGCTTTATTGTTCTTCAGTAGCCAATGTATTCTTCAGCTCCTTTTTGTTCACCTAAAATTTACACGCAATTTGATTAATTAGGTTTATTTATGAAATTATACCCAACTCTTCCGCACATTTTGCCACCTCTACATTTTCTTGTCAATGTGAAGGGCATTATACATCAACATGTATTTAAAAAAAATGAGTTAAGTGCACGGATAGTCCCTGTGGTATGTCCAAATTTTGGATTTGGTTTCTAAGTTTGAAAAACTACACTGTCAGTCCCCAAATTATGCATAAACGTAACATGTTTGGTCCATGGGAGTGAATGAAAGTTAACTTATCTATCAAGTATACTGAAAATGACCAAAATACCCCTAGATTAAAAAACAAAAAATATAAAGAAATATGTTTAAAAAAAACGGTGGTGCCGCTTGAGAACTAGGGGTATAAATATAGGTTTTTTTTAATTTATGTTGTTTTTTAAATTTTTTTATTTTTTTAAGCTAAGTGTATTTTGGTCATTTTCAAAATACTTAACAGAAAAGTTAACCGTCATTCACTCCAGGGACCAAACATGTTACGTTTATGCATAATTTGGAGACTGATAGTGTAATTTTACAAACTTAGGGACCAAATTCAAAATTTAGACATACCACATGAACCATCCATGTACTTAACTATAAAAGAAATTAAATGCATCAAAATAGTATGTAATACAAGGTAAAAAATTATTGTATTTTACCTTTCCCATGGCATTTCGAGGCAGCGAGTCCCACACGAATAATCGAGTTGGTATCTGGAGATGGTAAAACAAGATCAGTAAAACTTTTACATGCTCATAATATATGAAAATTTATTTTTCCATGGTGCGGTGCGGTGAGATGACAGTAGTCTCATACCTTGTATGGTGCAAGTTTCTGTTTAGCCCATGAACATAGTTCATCTAAGGTTATAGCAGGCTGTAAATCTTTCTCGCGAATCTTCTTTATTTCCGCATTTGGCACAACTATTGCAGTTACAGCTTCTCCATAAGTTTTATCTGGTAACCCTAACACGCAACATTCTGAAATGGCGGGATGCTGTGTAGAATTGATGAGAAATTTGAATTATTTAAAATGCATTTCCCGTTTTATAACTACTTAATGGATAAAAATTGGTGACGGGTGCTTACTTCTAAAAGAATTGCCTCGATTTCTAATGCTGACAATTTGTATCCACCTACTTTCATTATATCAGCATTGGTACCTGATTGCAGGACATAAAAGTGTCACATGAGTATTTGTAATTATATGAATAATAAGTATTGAAAAGAAAATGACAGAAGAATAGTAAACGAATCTTACGTCCCAAAATAACATAATATCCATCTTCGTCTACTTTAACAGCGTCACCAGTTTTGAAAAACCCACCCTCTATAAATGAGTCCTTGGTTACCTAACAGGTTAAAAAGGTTCAGCATACTGGATGTTAATTATTAATCCGGTAAACAAAAATTAAAAGCAATCCAGGGTGTAGAGTGAGTGATAATCTCTGATCTTGTGGCAAAATGAATTGGTTGGACAGGTCGGTAATGGGTCAGAAAGGTTATTATTTGCACTGCTCAAAACAGGTCGGGTCGAATGGGTTGGTTTGAAACACTTTTTTGTTCAACAGTTGTAATCTTTTCATAAATATAATATGATTTTTTGAATAAAATGATTTAGAAGGTTTTATGCATTAAAAAATACACTAGCCTTTGGGAATCATTCGACTTGTTTCCTATTATGCTATTATTTTTTTATTTTACCAGTTTGACATGTTTAAAACATACCCCGAATCAACTGATTTTTCAGTAAATTGCAACCTTTAGTAATTACCTCACACACAAACGTACCATTAGCATGTTGCAGATTGGCAAACAAAAATTACAGTTAGCAAATTTGACGATTGACTTGTAAACTTTCTGTTAATGAAATTCGTACATGACAAGCATGTCAATTTTGGAAATTTAACAATTTAAATTGATTCAATATTATCACAACATATGTGGGCATGATATCATTACTTAACAATACAAAAAGATATAAAAGTACCTCAGGACGTTTCCAGTATTCTTTAAACAACGAAGGGCTTTTGACACAAAGCTCACCAACCCCCTCACTACCATCGCTTTCTGCAAGAATCTTGACCTATAATTAACAACAATGAACTGTAGTCAAATTCATAGGGTTCCTACCTTCTAACATTATAAGTTTGTATATTTTCTCAATCTAAAAATAATTACAAAAAATCCTTGATTAAAAATCTTTACTAACCTGCACGCCTGGAAAGGGCTTGCCTACAGTGCCTCCTTTTCGTATCCCTTTTAATGGATTTGAAATTGCCATGACAAACTAAGATAGAAATTAGCCATAATCAAACCATTAATTAACAATCCATAGAAATTTTAAAAAAAATAAAACAATCTAGTTTACCTCTGTCATGCCATATCTTTCCAATAGTCGATGTCCTGTAATGGCTTCCCATTGTTGCATGACGGGCAGGGGTAGGGCTGAGGAGCCACTCATCTATTCAAAACAGTATATTCTTATTGAAACGATATAAATTTTGGAAATGACAAGTTAATAATATATTATCTGGAAGAAGAATAATGAATCAAATTAAGTACAGGAAATAAGAAGTCAATAAGTCAACCTAATGCCAATTGTTAGTAGTAGATGGGGCATTTCCAACAAACACACACACATATATATCTTTCCCTTTGATTGTGCCACGTGTTTTAATCTCATTCTTATTGTCAATCAATCATTTATATATATAGACATGCACAAAATCTCTAGAGTAATCACCATTAAACGCAGCTGGCTTCCAGCTGAAGCAGAAGCTGCTTGCAAGTCTGGATCCATAGCCTCATAGCCTTGTATCAGCCTGGTATACATGGTTGGAACCTAAAAACAAAAATGATTTCAGATATTTAAATTTATATCTATTTAAAAGAACAGAAACAATCAGGATATATTATTCTCGCATGGTCAATTGGAAATGTATACATGACTCGAAGATAGGAATAAAAATGAGATTTTACCCACAAAAGATTGTATTTGGTACAAAAGTTAAACAACACACTGTTTACTATTCTTGAACATAATGTGCATACCCATAAAATTTATAAAAGGAAGAATGGCATACCCCTGTAAATACAGTTGTTGCATGATTAAGTTTAGTTCCATCTTTTGGATATGATTCACGCCATCTTTTCCAGATACCGCTCACACTAAACTTCGGCATGAACTCAACCTTAAAAACATACATACAAAAACTCAAAACTTTGGCTTGCTAATAGCACTAAACTCAACCGCTAGTAACATAAGAACCGTAACAACTAACCATGGAACCAGCATAAAGAGGAGCAAATAATGCATTGAAGAGTCCATGCACATGTATAGATAAAGTTAAGGATCAATGAGAAAATATTGCAAATAATAATCAACAAGTATAACAGAATAACATCCAGCAGAATTATTGTAACATTTAATTAGGATATGGTGTAATGGTAAGCAATGCAGAAAACAATCGCTTGATGTGTACTCCCAAGCTGTTGCTAATGTTTTCACCTGAAATTAAGCAGAAAAGCAACAATTACAATCCTACCAACAAGTTCTTTTCCAAGATAATAATTTGTGTTTTTTTTATTAACCTTTCACCGTAAAGTACACACAAAATTACCTGTGCTAAAATGCTGTTATGTGTATGAACAACTCCTTTAGGTTTCCCAGTTGTACCACTAGTATACAAAATCAATGCTGGGTCATCACCTGTATGTAAGAAGAACAGAAAATATAGGAACTAATAAAATAAACTGATATCCTAATAGTAAATAATATGAAATTGGGCAAATGCACGAAATTTACACTTTTTCAACATTTTAGCAAGCAACTTCAAACTAAGGGCAAATTAGAAACCAACTTATACTTTATTACCAATTCCAGATGCAACATTGCATACACATATTCACTAAAATGACAAATAAGTTACCACACCAATAGTTTTTGGGAAATCAACAAAGAAACAACCTGTTACAGTTACTGGTTGTTGCAATCAGTAATAAAACTTAATTTAGTTGTCAAAATCAGTAATAAAGTGTGAGTTGATTTCTACTTTGCAGTTAATTTAAAGTCGGTTGCTAAAATCGCGAATTTTTTTTTTTTCATTTTTGTTTCTTGCAGTTTGACCTGTGAAATTGTATACAAGTAAATGAGTAAACACCTTCTACTCTATTTGAGAATTGAACTTCTTTATGAAGTACACCATCATTGACATCATTACTAGGAACATCAGGTATCAGAGAAAATTGAGCCGCGGTTTGAGCTGCAATCTTTTGCATAAGCTCACTATGATCCTCAGTACTCAAAATCATCGATACATCCTATAAAAACACGCTTCTTAAAAAGCTATTGTATCACAAAATATAATGTAGGAAATACAAAAAACAACAAGAAGTTAGAAGTTGTTTTCAGAGCAAACCGAATCAGTCATGACATGTAATAGCTCAGCTTCCGGGTAGCTTAGCGCTAGCGGCACTGCTACACCGCCACTCAACCATATGGCTAGCACTCCAGCCACAAACTCAGCAGAAGGTTTAGCCACCACACCTATCCTGGCACCATTCAGACTCTTATTCTCTGTGGTCCCATCAACCTGCAAAAATGACAAGTAATGGTAGCTTAGACAGTTATAACTTAAATATATTCTTCAAAATTCAAATCCAGTAAAGTACTTTGAACTCACAGCTTTTTTATCATGGCTGGATAACAGAAGAGATATATTCCAAGCAGAAGAAACAAGATGACTGTAGCCATAACTTTTGTCATCAGCTTTGAGAGCAACATTTTCATGAGACGAGCCATGACTCGCAATCGCTTTCACAACCTCCATGAATGTCCTACAACCTAAAGCTATGAAGTTCATAAAAAAGCTTAATGCAACTCAATAACATTTCACTTAAATCATCAGGAAATTTCATAATTCAACATTCAGATACTTGTTATCCATGTCAATTTTAAATCCTAATGTTTCAAATTATGCTATAATATTCTAAAAGGGCTAATCATAACCTCAGATTGTACCTATAAAATTACATCAAGAATGAAGCAATTGCATATTTGCATGATCCCTAATGATGTTCATCTCATGCATGGTAAAAAAAAATACTTCAAATCATAAAATTGTCAAAGAGGCATTTCAACAAACACCTGGGGGGTCCAATTCAAACCCTAATTTCTTCAACAATTCATTCAAGAAAACAAAAGGATTGATTTTTAACAGAGCTATAATCAATGAAAATCAACATGGAAGGGAGCAACTTACTAGAAAACTGACGAGATTGAGGGTAGGTAGCAGTAAACAGAGGATTGTGGTGGATGAATAAGTGGTTGAAGAAGAAGGCTTTCTGCTTGTAGTTATTATGAAAAATGGTAATAAATGAGGAGCATTTGTTCATCGCTGTTAGCGGTGAAGGGGGTTGAATTTATAGCAATCCAACTGGCAAAAAATGGAGAAAATCAATAAATTAATTAGCTAAAAAATATGATTTTACACGTTTCTTTGGTGGAACCGTCGTCAACGGAAGGGACAAAGATTTGTTGATCAAATCAGATACGAAGGTACAATAAAATTTGAAGCCGGGGGTGATATGGTGTAATATCTTAGTTATCTGATTGGGCCATTAGCTGTTGGAGTTGCTAAATTCTTAGTTGGTGTTATTTTTATATTTTCAGAACCGGACCGGATAATGAATCTGATCGGGCGTCTTAGACGCTCAATAAGTCTAGTTTTTTTTTTATTTTTTTTATTTTACTGAAATGGAGTTTTTGCTCAAAGGGTATGCTCGAGGCCCATAAGTTAACTTGTTTACCAATTATGTTAAAATATATTTATTTTTTTAAAATTAAAAAAAGGAGATAGACTAGGATTGGTGATTGCGATCGGTGTCTAGCGATAGTCGGTACTCGATACATAAAAAAACTATGATAGTCGACTGTCGATAAATGAAAAAGAAAACTTGGGTTGATTGTGATTGGCGATTGAAGATTGTTCGATACATAAAAAACCTTAGTAATGTTTTAAAAGATTTGAAACGAGTTAATTATTTTCCAAATGCATTAATTGCATATAGATACTTGTTGACTATTCCAGTAACGGTGACATCTATAAAAAGAAACTTTTCAAAATTAAAATTGTTGAAGCCTAATTACGATCCACAACCACAATGTTTCAAGAAATACCTAATGGGTTGACAATGATGGCTATTAAGAACGATTATTTAGGGGGTGTTTGGGATTACTTATTTACTCTACTTATTGACTTACTAGCTTAGAACCCGTGTAATACACACGAGTGAAAAATATTAATACATAAATTTATCAAATTTTATTTATGTATTGTACAGGTGTAAAAATGTAACTATACATATACTAAGGATATAAAACAAAATTCAAAATATGTAAAAAATAATATATAATTGGGTTTCGGAAATACGTCAATTAATATTTAATGTAATTTGACTCATTTACTATTTAATTAAAAATAAAATTTACATAATTAGATTTCAAAAAAAAATTTATAATAAAGGTTAATTTAAAATAAATGTGTTTTATTAGTATAATTAGTAATTTATTAAAAGATATGGGTGCATTTAATAAGAGAGAGAGGCGGGAAAATAATGAAGAGATTGAATATGGTGGCGACACGTGGAATACAAAAATCTTTATTTATTATATAGTATAGATTAACTTATATAAGTTAATAAGATGTTTGGGTAAACTAACTTATTTACACTACTTATGGCATTTTCAAGAAGGAGAATGTTACTTATTACTTATAACTTATAGGTATAAGTTAGTTTTGAAAAGGAATCCCAAACACCCCATTAGAGGGTATGGATTATAAAGAGTTGATCAACAACTTTGCTTCCAGAAATGTTAGGAGAGACTCAGGGGCTGTTTGGTAGCCTCTTAATGTAGACTCAGGGGCTGTTTGGTAGCCTCTTAATGATTCCATTAAGAGGCTACCTCTGAATCGTTCAGAGGTAAGGGTGTTTGTTTCGCTGACAGCCTACCTCTTAATGGTTCATTTTACCTCTTAATGGTTCAGCAGAAAACCCATGCTGAACCATTCAGACCTCTTAACGATTCAGCACTTAATGGTTCAACACTTGTCAAACAGCCCCTCACTAATCGTTTAACTATGTAAAATAGATCATTTTTCTACAATAATTTTGTTTTGTTTATTGTTATAACAATTACCATATATATAAGTTTATATTTTAGGGACCTACTTTTGTTAGTTTTACAGAATATTCGAAATCTCGATGATTGACCGAGTTCCCTTCTATCATACAAAAGCTAACTCTCATTCTCAACAACTATCATCTTTCATCTCCTCGTCATGCCTGACACATGGAATGCACCGCCATCGGTTCTTTCACACCCGCTTATGCAATCATCCTTTCATTTCTCCTACACTTTTATCGTATTTTCCTTTTTATAATAGCACACATAGGCTCCCTCTACTTTATCAACAAACTGGTGTAGGAAACATGAAAGTTAAAATTCAAAAGGGGGTTGCAGCGCAACTTGTTGCCCGTTTACCTGCCACTTTATTGTAATCGTCCTACTTCTTTTGATAATGAAAAAAAAAAAATTATGATATCATTTACAAATTGTTGATGTGTTGTATTTGTAATAATTTCGGTTGGAATTTCCTTTAATAATAAAATGTTTTCTTGATCTAATACATATCCATCTACCCATTTCATTAGGTAGGTTGATATGAATAAATAAATTGATGTGTAGACAAAAAAAATAAATGAATATGGACGACTTTCATTATGCCTTTGGGCCAGGACATATTAAACTCAGCGATGAGCCTTTTGATATTGGCTGATCGGAGTCGAAGGCTTATGGTTTAGCGGTAATATGGTTTGTTAGAAATATGTTAAAAACGTGTAAAGTTAAGAATAGGATTAAATTGTGTATGAGTTAGTCTAACTAAAAAAATTAGGTTGATTGCAATGGGCTATTTCAAATTCGGGTGTTTTGTTATAGTCTAGCTGTGAGCATAGAAACGAAATAATCAAATCATAACTCAGAAAATTAAACAAAAATAAATAAACCCGATGATTCAAATATGATATTTTATAACCAATTTTTCTGGTCTGTTTTTGGTTTATGTGTATAAACTAGTATTAAGACACCGCGTTGCGGGGGCATAAGACCGTGAAAATAACTTACGTCGAAACATTGTCATGAGCCCGCACGTTGAAGGTAAGAAAAACGAAACCTGGAAGTCGTCAATAACATTCGAAACTTTACATAAAAAAAAATAAACCGTTAAAAAATTCACTTCGCTAGCAAAAACCAAACAGTTAAAAATACTAACGTTGATAAAAATAAGTACGTTAAAGTTTGAATTTTATAAAAATCATATGGAGGATAAAAAGAAAAATAAATTGTAAAAAAATCAAAACCTCTAATCAGCTTTAACGGCTTTTATGCATTATGACGTGCAATTTGGTTTTGAATGACATTACGCCAAAACACAGATAAAAATAATCATGTCACAATGGTATATTCGAAATTTTTTATAAAACTTATAAGAGAAACAAAAAAAAATTAAAAAATTTTAAGTGTAAAAAAATATAGGGTATAAAATGTACATATAGCTAAACTTAAGGTGGTTAAATTGTAACCTTTTAGGGCTCTTAATGTAAAATAAGAATTTGTGCATTGACCACTTGTAAAATATGCATTAATTCTTTCAAGTTTGCCTTTTAAGGTGTTATTAACATAACCTTAAATTGCAACATGGTTATTGTTATCTATTTGAATTTTTGTTCATTTATCAAAAGTTCCTTTTGGTGGATTGGTTAAGGAAGGCTTCAACTCTTTGTTTGGTTTGTCCACAGCCCAAGTTCGATCCACACTTCAAAAAATCTTTTTTCTTAGCTTTTTTTTGTTTTTTATTCTTTTTAGATTTGTTATTTTTTACTTTTTATTTAACTATTAAGGCACAATGTGAGATGCATAATACATTTTTTTATCTATGTTTCAATCTCTAAAACCGATCCACCACAACACGCGTAACTAAGTTCCAAAACGCTTACCCACGTTAATGTCATCGTATGGCTTCACCGCAGCACGAGGTTTTTTTACTTTATTCTAATTTCTTTCATTAATTTATCAAATGTTGACATAACATAAACACGCGATAACTAGGTCCTATTTACGTTGCAATGTGCAAGGCGAATCGCAACGTGTGGAGAATAGACATACGCCGTCACCGCAACGCGCGGGTCTTTAAACTAGTTATTATATATTTTTTAATTTTTTTATAAATCTATATCTATACTACTATATAATTAGAGGTGGCAATCTTGACCCATTATTCAAAAAGCTTGAGACGGTCGTGCTAGCATTTACCAACTATGAATCCATTATACGAGCAAACCGCAAACAAACAAAAGCACCCAGTAAAATATCATTCATAGCAAAACTAGATGTCACACCCCAACCGACGGCGGAATACGTCGGGGCGGGACATGTAGACCGTTCATGAGCACAAGGTTGACTAAATTGAAATATATTAATCATTCAAATTCATTGCATAGTTTCAAAACAAACCAAATACAATCAAGTTCAAACAGATACGTAAAAGAAATGCATAATATTCTTTATTTAATTTTCAACTAAGTCCAAGTCCTATGTGTAGCATGTCTTGATCAAACTCACACATTATCACCTGAAACAAGAATAAAATAATGTCAACTAAAAAGTTGGTGAGCATACACAGGTTTGTACATAGATAGTATATAGATGTGAAAGATCAAATCCTTACATATCATGAATAAATAAGGCATTTATGGGGAGTAACTAATGTGTAACCAAAGTACAATCAAACCTTTGTAACTAGCATGCAAATTGTGTTGTCGGTAACAACCACCCCAATCTGGGTGGGTTTGTCAGACTCAATAGATCTATCATTGTTTACCGTCGGCTTGAATAGTTAATGATTGCACATGAAATTGCACATAATTAGTTAACACGTATAGCACTCAAACATAAAGCTCAAATTTTTGCACACATGGATGTAAATAGGATTTGTGTTTTGTGTAGTTTGTGTAAGTGTAAATAGTTGTGTATATAGAGTTCATGTTTCACCCCAAAAGTGTAAAAGAGAAAAAAAGGGGCTATGTAATACTCACCTGTGGTAATGGTGTAGATAGCACGAGCAAGAATGAAGCACAAGTGATTCTTAAATCACAAGTTAACCTAGTGTGAAAATGTATAAACTTGCATTAATATTATGCATAAGGTCTAAGTCATGATCTAAGGTTCGTCGGGTTTTGATATGTTGATTTGTACAAAACATGCTTGTGTTATTTCTAGAAATGAATGCATGAGTTCGTGTTTGTATTCGAATAAAAGTTTTTAACATAAAACGTGAACCCAAGTGTATATATGTTAAATAAAAATTGACTCAGAGTGGTGTTAGGATAAGTAAATAAATAATCTATTTATAATTTTGAGTCATTAAAAGTAGAGAAAAATTATATTTGTCTAAATATAATTTAAATCCCTAATGGATTATTATAGTAAAAAGATGATAATTTCAAATAAATAATTTTCTTTTATTTATTCATTTATTAATAAAACAATGTGTCACGAAAATGAGTATTTAAGAACATATATATATATATATATATATATATGTTTAAATCTAATTTAGAAATTTCCCGGAAATATGTATAATTTTATAAGTGTATAAAAATGATTAGGCAAAATTTATTGTTCCAAAGAACCATTTACATATTTTATTTATAAATTAACAATTTAATTAAAATACAATTTAAATGCTTTTTATTTTGAATAACTTTTTAATAATTTTTATGGAGTTTTAACATATAAGAATTATTGTTTTTATTTAGAATTTGCTCCTTAATGCCCAAATCAGATTCAAAGGGTATTGGGTTTTACAAAATAAGTTTTATAAAACAATTGGAGTTGTAAAAGATGGTTTTTAAAAAAAAAAAATTTAGGGCTTGCCCGGATCGAACCCGGGTCTGCCCGGTGAAAGCAACAAGTGTTAACCATTGGACCAGGGGTGTATCCCTGATAAAAGGTTGATTCGATTTGGATTTAACACTTAATCACGAAGGATCCGGATCTGGTACTATTATTTGGCAAAAAGGGCACGGACGGTGGGTTTCGAACCTGCAACCCAGCGCGCCGAGGTCAAGAGCCTTATCCGGTTGAACTGGGCCTTAAAGCTTTGACAGGAACGAATGCGAAAATGAATTAAGACAGAAACTCAGTTCATCTCTTTCCCCAATTCGTTTTCCCGAAACCCTAGCCCTTAAATCGACTCGATTAAGCCACCGATTGAACTTGGAAACATGGGGCTTATACTCGTGAGATCAAAACGACGCTAAGGGAGTAAAGATTACCTGCTATGGTGGATTGTCGACGGCTGTCGGCTACACGGTCAGGGACCGAGTTCTCGAGGTTCGATCGACGTCCAGAGGTGAAGTGGGATGTGGTTCTAGGTTCATAGAGTTCGTATAGGTGTTTTCGAGGGTGGGTGAATGATTTAATTCGATTAATTCCGTTTGTATTGCCGAATTGATTTCAATTTGACCGGATTGGTCGCGGTAACTGATTACGCGTTAATCAGTTGAATTGGGGATGAATCAGGTCATGTTAGGGACTGGATACATGATGGATTAGCTTGTGCGTGAATTGCGGGATTGGGGACGCGTTGATTTTACGAATTGAATGCTGATTCGATACGAATTTGACTATCTAAAGTCAATTCGTTCAAATTTTGAATTGGCCGCTTAATCGGTTGAATTTGATTTGATGTTTGGGCCGAGATTGGGTCGTTTGATATTTGTACACAAGATGGAAACCTACAGGAATCGATTGGGTTGATATGGGGGCTTGGATTTGGTGGATTCGGCCCTGTTTGACTTTAAAAGTCAAACAGGTGATTTTTGTTTTGAATTTGATTAAATCTCACGATTTGAAGGTTCAAACCAAGGTGTTAGGGTTCAAACCAAGGTGTTAGGGTTCAAACCATTGTGTAGACTCACTTGTAAATTGTGTGGTTGTATATGTGTATACACTTGTGTGATGTATCAATGCATATATACATGTATATGTTTAAATATTTATATATATATATATATAGGGATTTTAGAATAAACGTGAATCGAACTTTGTGGATTCGTACTGATACTAGGGTTTAGTTGTTTGCACAATGAATTTAAACGTTACACTAGAATTGGATTTGAAATGTTTTACATTGAATTGCAAATAAAGAAAAATAAAATCAGAAATGTCACACTAGAGATAGGGTTTGGGGAGTGTATGATGAAGGCAAACCTTTGTATACCGTAAGATATAGAGAGGCTACACCCGATTACGAATCCATTATAGTAAAATTTAATTTGAACTCGTGCAACCAAACATTTCTCCATAATAGTTACATTTGATTTGAGTTCGAATCACAAAATTAATAAAAGACGTAATGCATGACGATTAAAAAGTGTTTATAATAAATGATGAATTAAATGTCTACCATTGTCTATACTTAAACAAGTTGCTATATATACATATAGCATAACACCCAATATTTTGTAACCGTTAGTAATTGGAACAAAAGTTGATAAATAATCCCAAAATGGCCACCGGAAAACCCTTCCGAGAAGTAGAGTTGCCTCAGCAAAAATCTCAGGACGACGGCGTTCTTTTCCCGGCGGTGTTGTCTCCGAACACTAGCACTGATTCCACTGCAACAGAACTCTCTGCTTTTGAAGATGCAATCAAAGCACATAAGCCATGGCTAGAGTCTCTTCTCCGAAAAAGTGGCGCTGTTCTCTTCCGAGGTTTCCCGGTTATATCTCCTTTCGACTTCAACCGCGTTGTCGAAGCTTTTGGCTTCCCGGAATTGCTCTATGTCGGCGGCGGAGCCCTTCGGACCCAAGTCGTTGACAGGGTTTACACAGCAAACGAAAGCCCTCTCGACAAGGAAATTCCTTTCCATCACGAGATGACTTACGTAAACTCCTCTATCCGGTTGCTTTCTCAATTTCGTTTAGGTTAACATACATGTAAAATAGCTCGTGACTCAAAACTTGCTCGGAAAAAGCTCGGTTTGTAAAGAAACCGAGCTCGAGCCTAGGTTGGCTCGTTTAAACTAACCCTAAACTTTTAGCAATTTAGAGCCCAAGTAAAAAAAGACAATTTAATTAGTTAAGCCCAACTCTCCATCATTATTCAGTCCATCATTCTAATTTTAACAATTTAACCGAGCCGAAACCAAGCTGAGCCAACTTTTTTAAAAGTCAAGCTCAAGTTTTTAGCTCGGTTTAAGATTCGAGGTGAGCTGGAGCTCGCCCCGGATTGTGAACATGATCAACTTGGTTTATAAGTCCTAATTAAGGCAATTATAGGCCAAAGTAAACATTCATCAATCACTTTACTATGAAGGGTAAAGAAATTAATCCTTGGTATAACAGATTCGAGATCCCCCTACAAAGTTATTTTTCTTTTGCGAAGAAGAACCAGAAAGAGACTCCAATAGTTTTGAGTCATATCATATATGAAAAGATGAAAGAGAGACACTCGGATTTCGTTGCGAAACTAGAGGAGCATGGACTCACGTATATACATATATTAGGTGACGTTGATAATCCATCATCCTTCTCAGGCATTAGTTGGAAGTCCGCATACAAAACCGGTGACAAAAAAATTGCAGAGGAAAGGTGTGTAATAAACCTTACAAAGGAACATTATAAAGAATATGGATGATTACAAAGCTAATTATGAGAAAGATAAATACAATAAATCTTGATCATAATTAATATTTTCTATCTAATATACATCTATAACAATAATAAATTACAAATTTCACCAATTTTATGTTTTTGGGTCACTGAGAATGTTTGATTGGCGAAGCAGGGAAGAAAGCTGGAATGGATGGGGAATACTGCAAAAAATATTACAAATTCATTGCCAGCGATCAGTTTTGACGAGGAGAGTGGCAAGAAAACATGGTTCAATAGTCTTGCGACTAGTTACAGTGGGCCTGCGAGTGAGAGATTCGGCCCCCGGGATACTTTAGTGGAGTTGGGTAATGGCGACCCTGTTGAAAATCTTGGAAGAAGAATGTGTTGCAATACCTTGGAAGAAGGGTGATGTTATGTTGGTTAATAACTTGACAGTTCTTCATGGTCGGCGACCACTAATAAAGCCTCCCCGTCGTATACTGGCTTCGTTGTGCAAGTGATTCACAAAAGATTATTAAAGACGATGATAATTTCTCGATATATACCTTTTATGTAATGTATGTTGGAAAAATTTAGTGAAAATATATTTTTCACTAACGTTGTAGATAAATAATCATGTAACTTATATTGATGTAATTTATTAAATAATGAGTTTGCGATCTCCTTGATGAGATTTTTGCAACAAACTAAGAAGTTTTGAAAATAAGCTATGAGATATTGATGCTTATAATGAAATGTTTAAAATAAAACTATGAAAGTGATGTAAGAAATTGGTCACACATAGAAGGATGAATAAATTAACCTTGAAGTGGGTTGTAAGGAACAAACATGATTGATAAACATCCTTAGCCATGTTTTACTCCAAGTTCTATGAACGTGCATGGAGTACAAAATTTGATTCGATAATTCTTTGAACTTGTGCACGCCCGCCACTTACAAACACGAATACCAAATCAAAACCCTAGAACTTGCACATCTGGGTTTGCACAAAATCATAATTTTATCCTTCACCAGTTTCTCCACTCTAATGAGTTTAGTACAGTTAAATTTTTTAATGATTTTCTATTTTATATGATTATGAAACTAAGCTATCTGCTACTTTACATTCAATAAACCAAGAAAAAAAGAAATAGAGAGACACACCAAGAAATTCCAGCAACTTCAACATATACGTTTTAGGTTAAATTTCAGACTTGTTGGTTCATCCCCGATAGTGCAACTAACTACTACGGTTTTTGTACCCTATAAGACAAACATTTGTCAAAGTAGATACACGGAATCTATTTGGAAAGAACCGTGTCAAATACGAGACCTCTTATATTAAGAACCGTGTCAAATACGAGGCCTCTTATATTAATATTGTCATAAGTCTTATACTCTAGAAAATATCAGATCATCACTTATGGTGTCGTAATTTTTCTTTGAGAGGTATCAAAGTAGGTAGGTTGGTTAATAAGTCTTTTTGGTAGATATTAAGCACGTTTGAATCAATCTTCAACATTTGTATAATTTGAAATTTTAAAATTTTAAAAATAGTTAATGTGTTAAATATGATTTGAATAGGTTAATCTAGTCTACTCACATTAAGTGTTTCATTAAGACAAATTTAACTATTTTGGTTGATATAAATAAAATATGTTTGTGTTTGGATGTGTGCTTAACATGTACCTTGGCATTAATCAATTAGTGATTTAGTGGATAAAAAATGTTCATCTTCATTTAGAATGACATGTATATTAAATTTATATTAGCTTTGTACAGTTAGAAACTCGTGTTTTATGCGTGTTGAATAAATGAAACATTAAATAGCTGATAATGAAATTTAATAATTATTAAAGAGATATTAAATAATAATAAAAATTTAAGCATTAAAAAAGAAAATATTAAATAATTAGTAATGAAAAAAAATAAACGAGAAAAAAATCTTAAGCTCACAAAATTATGACCCATGACATGACTAGTTATTTATTGCACATAGATTATATCAGTTTTATATTTTTATCTTAGACTTCGTAGACGTAGACATAAAATAATAATTAAGGGGGGAAAGAAGTTTCATACAAGTTCCTCAAATTATTCCAGCACTGCTATGCTCCAATGGACATTACAAGCTATTTGAGCTTTGAAATCAAGCTCGAATATTCATCAAGCCATAGCCCTAATCTATGTTATCAAGACCCGTGTCTATCGATCAGGGTTGAAGCTTAGTCTAACCATCATCAAGTCAAACTTCACTACACTCGTTTTCATTTCAGGGTGGTAACGACCAGAAACACGACACAAATAATCAGGCTTTTTGGTATATTAGCCATTTAATAAACGGTGCGTGTTTAAGTTGACATGTTTAGTTAAATGGATTGTCATCAATTGACCTGTTTTTAACACTTTTAATTAAACAAGTCAATCTGCAAGCGTGTTTAATTAAACATATTGATCCCCACCAACATAATTAACACGTTTATAACTTGACATGTTTAGTTAAATGGATTGTCATCAATTGACCTGTTTTTAACACTTTTAATTAAACAAGTCAACCTGCAAGCGTGTTTAATTAAACATATTGATCCCCACCAACATAATTAACACGTTTATAACTTGACTACTACCCCTCAACTTGTTTGACACATTTAGATAAATGAGTTAAACAGGTTAAGTTCGGGTTACACGAGTTTAAGTGTGTCTGGTTAGGGTTGATATTTTTTACACGAACAAAAATACAAGTCATCCATGGTTGAATTCCACTACATAAACATACATGATAAGGTTCGAATCATGAGGCACTAACCTTTAAAAATTACATAACAAATGTTATAAGAAATAAATTCAGTATAAGAAGATCGCAATACTTGCATATTTGTTTCCAGATTGTTGATCGATCTATCCTCGTTAGAAAGGAATGAGCATTTACTTGCATAGAAACAAGAAAAAAAAAACTAGTAAGTAAAGAAATGATTTTTTTCTGCATTTTGGATCATTTCAAATTTCTATAAAAAACTGATACATATTTTATTTTAGCTGATCAGGAAATGATTTGATGCTCAAATTCTGCAACACAAACAATAAGGGTGTTGTCATGCAAACTGAAGTGCAAAAATATATATAGAATACAGAAAGGTGACAATTATATTATTTTCTGTTATATGATGCAAGTGTTGCATGATATAAAACCGAACCTGTACTATGAATATGATCTACAGCCAGAAGAAACCTTCCCGATTAGTGACCTCCTTAGGAAGCATTTATCGATGAGCCATTCTGGATCTGCAGGGATGTATGTTTAAACAAGCAGGCGAGATTAAATTGTTTTATGCTGTTTATAATATATTACCTTGTTTACAAGCATGTTTACTTGTTCTCTGTACATTTCCTTCAAGTCCACTATATCGGCTCGAAGTTCTTCAAGCTACACCGAACAAAAGGATGTTTTGTATTGTTTTAATTGTTAATATGCAAAATGGGTGGGTCTGGACAGGTAGTTATCAGTCATGGCTCGCTCGATAACTAGCTCGTTGGCTCGCTCGTTTGGCTCGTTTAATATAAGAATATTAATAATAATCATAATAACAAATAACATATAAAAGAGTTAAAAAAACAAAAAATAATACATATGATATTTTGAATCTGCCTCAGTGTCTCGATCTTTAAAACGGTTAAAAAATAATACTTTTTTTACAAGCTTAATACTACTTTTATTACTTCTACTAATGTTTTATTTTCATATATATATCAAAATGTCCAAACAGTAAAAAAAAATCGATTTTTTTTTAAATTGTCGAGCTGGCTCGAACTCAACTTTTCAGCTCGTTAAAAAATTTGAGCCGATCCTAGTTTACAGCCCTACTTACTAGGTAGACCCAAAACACTTTTTGTCCAAAAAGTTATTTAACCATTTTTAATGGGTATGTAAATATGCATTAAAAATACACTTTGGAACTTTTGACTCATATTAACATTTTTAACCCATTTATAAGCAAATGGATCAAATTACCTCTTCATCTCGTTCACCCATCAACTCTAGTGCAGCAGTGTGCCTGAATCTTAGGGCTTCTAGCTCTGCTTTAATACTAGGCAACAACGCTGCTTCTGATCGTAACTTTTTACACTGCAACAAAAATGATACGCATGTCAAAGATTAATAATAATAATAATAATAATAATAATAATAACAATAATAATAACAATAACAAAAACTTGGTGGTTTTTTATTTGCTTGCTTGATGAGAAAAGTGAAAGAAAAAAACCGTGCCTCCTTAGTCATTTTAACCAATTCCTCAGATAGAGAGTCCCGAATTATTTCCATGGATGCCTTAAATGAATGAAGAAACAAAAACACTTGGAATTAGACAAATGGATGAGGGTGAATGGTAAAATTAGATGTGCAGATGTGGCAAGATAGACGGGTCGGGAAAAGTGGGTAAGGGGTCAAAACGGGTCGGGTTGGAATGGGTCATGTTAGTACGCTGAGTCTGCCCGAAAACAATTTTTCCTCAGTTTGTCTTTAGAAAAACTTATGAATGAACAATGTTTTAGTTATAATTATTTATACATATTAAATAATAATCTTAATCTTTGAATAAAACAATTTAGGAGCTTATATGCATCAAAAAGACTTTGGGTGACTTTCAACGCGTTTGACCTATTCAACCCGTTTGACCAGTTCCCCTTTAACAGGTTTGTTGATTCGTTTGATAAAGCACAACCCAATATAGTGTAAATGGCCAAAATTGGCGGCTTTAAAATGAAATGTGCCGTCAATATAATGACCACATCTTGAATGCTACAAGCAAAGTTTATGGTTTAGCATAGTTTCATACTAATCTAGACATGTAAGATGCGAATTCACCCTCCTTTTGACGTAGAGCAGCTTGAAAAGCATTTGGGGTCATGCTCTTTAGATAAAACGGGCTTATGTTGGGATCCCGGGGGCTTCTTTCAAATAAATTATGAGATGAGTCTATATATGCCCGTGGAAAGCTCTCTTCCATACTACTTAAACAGCTAGTACTTGAAAGTCTGCGGGTCAAGCCTGTATAAGAACTAGGTATACTAAGAAAATCAAACAAATAATTAGATGTGCCAAAACGGATGAGTCGGGCAGGTTGTGTAAAGGGTCGAACAGGTTAATTTATATACTTAAGGTTGATTGACCAGAAATACTTTGTCTTGTAAACAATTAGTATGTCAAATATGATTATAAAAGGGGTTAGTTATACCAAAAATATAACTTACTTATAGTCATTGTGGATAAGAAGTGTAGTTTTTATTGGATACTAGGTTTATTATAATAAGCCCACGGGCCCATTACAGAACTACGGTCTCATGCCATCGTTGGTTATCATAGAAGTCGCTCCTACGTTGCGCCGTTCTTTTGCAGGACTACGCTCATCTTGCGCCGCCTTTTATTTGAGCCGTTTTCTCTAGTAGGACTACGGTCCACTAACCACCAGTCGCGTTGCCGCGCCGCTTGCAGGACTACGGTCTACTTATTGTCACCGCGCTGCGTCGCCGCTTACGAGCTCCTTGCAAGACTTCGGGATAACTAACATGAAGACTGTACATGGATGACCATATCAAGCAAACTATGGATTTGTTGGCAAAAGTCTGGATCTTTGAGTCGATCGAAGCATGTTTATCTTATCATTATTGGTTTTATGTTTTTTTTTCCAGTCTTAGTGTCCGGTTGACATTCACTACGACTGCGGGGGAGTATTGGATATAAGGTTTATTATTATGAGCCCACGGGCCCATTAGGTATTTAGGGTTTGCATTTTGTTCTCTATACATTGTAATGCATTATTCAGCAGTAATTAATTAAGTCTTTTACCATCTTACAGTTTTTCTATAGTATGTAGCATAATTTATTATTTTTTACCATATAGGGTAACCTTCTATAGCAAGTAAAATGTCAATGTTGCATCAGGTTTTGATGACGTGAACATGTGGTGGTGTGACATGTCACCATTATGGAGATAGTATGTTACATACAATGATAAAAACTTGAAAGTATGTTAGATACAATGAAAAAACATCTTTTTTCTTACAAACATGAAAAGGTGAAAGTAAGTTACATGTTGGTGTAATAAACCCTTAAGAATTCAATAAATTATTTTTTAAATAAAATGATTTAACAGGTTTTATGCACTAAAAATACATTATAAACTTTTGACCTCTTTACATCTTTCATTTTTAGCAACCTTTTATTTTATATGCATTGGCCAACTCCAAATGGGTTGAAATTGTCACTTCTAGGAATCTTATTTAAAAAAAGGAGCTATTCTCACCATTCGCTGAGACAGACTTAACTCTGGCTGTAGAACTTTTTCCAGGAACAGTGGAAACATGATGTCGGGATGTCTTTTCTAGTTCCATGCGTGCAACTTTTTCACGTTCTATATCCTGTATAATCATCAAGAACACAATCTATGTAACTTCACCTTCATAAAGAAAGAAGGGAACGGGTCGGACAGGTCAAATCATAAGACTTACCTAAGGGAAGGGGTCATACAGGTTGAAAGTTGTCCAATCTTTTTCAAAACCAGTTAGGTGAGTCAAATACCAGATAAGTAACCTCTAAAGCAGCTAGGAATTAACGAATATAACCTCCTAAATCGCGTTATTAAAAAAGTTAGATTATTATTGTAATAATAGTTTTTGTAAGCTAATAGACTCATTAATTGTCTGTAAAAGAGATCTTTAAAATAGACAAAAAAATTGTGGATCAACCCAGCCTGTTTCAGTGCATACCAAAATATAACCCATCTTAACCTGAACCTGTTTTGAACCTTACCCAGCCCGCGCATCTTGCCACATCTAGATACAAGTATTTGTGTGTACATCTTTAAAAATGTTGATGTACCACAAGTGATACCTGCTGGAGAAGTTTGTGTTGTGTAAATGTTTCTTGCATCTCTAGTTTATGTTTCCTTTTGAGTTCCTTCATTTCTTTTTCGACTTGGTTCACATGAGCTTTATGAGTATCAGCTTCTTCTTTTAAAGCCAGGTAATCCTGCCTACTTTCTGATGCCCTCTGCCTTTCCTTCTCAAGAGACCTAGTTACCTGTGTTTGCTCAGCTCTAAAACATGATATCTGCAAGATTATATGAATGTGTTAGACCCCGATTTAATCATAATTAGTATGGAAAAATTTATTTTAGTAATCAGGTAGATCTTCATGTTATTTTACTATTTATTACTTGGATGTTATTTTAGATAAAGATTATTGGGTTGCAATTTCTTATGCTTAATTTGATAGTTGATTTGGTATCATTTGGGAGAGCCGGTAACATCGACTAACCTGGCTGCTTTGTTTATTTTACATGATTTGATTTATGGGTTGAACAAGTTAAAAGTTCCAGATGTGTTTTTTAATGTATTTTTATAAAAACATAATATTGTAACTGGAAAAGAGTAATTTTTGTAATCATAGACATAATTATTTATAAAGATTGCGTACAAGTGTTCTGGTCAACCCATCCCGACCTGTAACAAAAGGTTACATGTTTTGACGTTAACCAACCCGTCCAATTTTTCCATCCAGCCAACTAAGGAGAGAAAAACAAAAGCACCTGAGCTTCAAGAACATTAATTCGGGATAGTGTTTGGGATAAATGTTCATTAACAGAAAGGTATTTTTCCTCTGCAGCTGCAGCTTTGGCCTCTGCATCCTGCAAATTGAGTTATCTGGGAAGTTTATGAATATAAAACTTATACTTTAAATAATATATACACACACATATACTATTTATGGGACCTGAAGCTGAATGCTTAGTGATCTCTCCGCTGCAGCCCAAGTTTCCGCCTTTCTAGCAGTTGCTTCCTATTAAAGAAATATCAGTGTATAAATCATAAAGCTCAAGGTACAATGTGTCAAACGAATACCTGCATAGCCTCAATCTGCCTCAAAAGAGGCCTGGTGGATTCAGGAACTTGCAAAACCAGCTCTTCACATCTACGTTCGCTTGCCTGAGGACACATGATAATGGTAGTTTATGTTAAGAAGTGATAAATAAGGGGGCAATTTCGACCCGTTTACTTACAAATGTGTCAATTTAGGTTATGTTTTTCCCAAGCGGATTAAATGGTCAAATTAAAATATTTTGCTGAACAAGAAGCTGGTGAAACTGGTGGATAAAGTTACCCAAAGTGTATTATAACACATACAACCTCGTATACCATTTTAATGTCCTATTTGAAATCCAAACTGCAAAACATACTTGATATCGTTTTTGTAGGTCGTCGATGTCTTTCCTAAGCACATCTTCTCTATAAACTGCCTGCAACAAGAAAATATAATATTAAAGATGGCAATATCGACCCATTTACTTATGAATAGGTGGATCTGTTTGTGTTTATCTTAAACGGGTCAACTGGAACAAAACAGAAAATTTTAGCTGAAGGGGAACGGGTCAAAATGGATCTGACATTGGGGTCACACATGTTGAAAGTCGCCTAAAGTCTAATTTTAAGGCAAATACCACCTAAATAGTTTTAATCAACGATTTAGATTAGCTTTGCAATAGTATTGTTTCTTAATCATAACTACTGCATTAAATTACTGATAAAAAATTTAAATAAACAGGCAAAAAAATGTTTGCATGTCAACCCAACCAACCTGGCCCGTTTTTTAGCCGTACTAAAAAGTAAAAATTGACATATTTTAACCCAAACTCATTACACAGCTCGTAGTATTTGTAGATTTAGAGTACTTTTCTAATAATATTGTTTTCTAATCATAATTAACAAATTCGTTAATTATAAAAAAATTTAATAAACAGAAAAATTGTTTACAGATCAACCCAAACCAATTGGCCCGTTTGGATCCGTACTAAAAAAGGCGTGTTCCAACACCAACCCGCCCGACCCAATCATCTTGGCATCACTAAAATATATTGATTTAAGTAAATTTAGATGGAAACCTGCTGTTCCTTTCTGCTCAGAGTTTTTCTTAACTCTTCCAAAGTTTGAACTAGCATAGCTTCTCGTTCTTCAGTCTCCCTTAAACAACTCTCAAGTTCAGTTCTAGCTTCATTTTTGGCCCGTGCCTCAGCTAGCGATTTTTCTTCCTTGGACGAATTCAATGCATTCATAAAGTGCTCTTTTTGAGCTGCAAGATCAGCTTTGTTCTTATCTTTTGTTTCTTGCAGCAGCTTCTCTGTGGCTGCTTTGTCTTTTTTTGAATTCTCCACTTTGTTCTCTTCAATCTAAAAGTTATTTGAAAATGTTATTATATCATGATACTAAGCCTCTACAAGTTGAACATCTGATATTAGAACTGTAAACATCAAAATTGTCTCCTACAGTCCGTACTTTTTATAACCGGTTACCCGATTCTGTGATCCTTGTCAATGGTTACAGTGAACACTTGTCTAGATAGGTAATTACCTGTAGCTTGCTTATCAGTCCTTTCTTCTCTTCTTCAAACTCTCTAATCTAGGGTACTCAAAAAACAAAATATCAACAAAAAGAGCATGTGCAACAAAACAGTTTTAGCTTCTAAAAGAAAATTAGTATATTCTACCGCGTACCTGTGCCCGTAATTTCCTAATTGTAGATTCTTGAACGGCTTGTTTCTTTGAAAGCTCTTCACCTATATAAATTAGAAGGAATGATGGTCTTTAGAGAATACGAAAACTATTTTAGCAACTAGTGCAAGTCAAAATTATATCTTTCAAGCATAAACAATCAAAACAAATTTCGATTCATAAATAACAAATATAATACTTTTGAACCATGATTTCAGTTTGTGGCTCACACCAATGATACAATTGTCTACCTTCGGCCATAACTTGAGTGATGATCTCATCTTTTTCCTTTAAAAGAGCTGTGGAGTCACTTCTTTTATTTTGCTCTCTACGTAGTGCATCACTTTCTCTCATGAGAGCATAAACCTGAGTTACTAAGCTGAGTTAACATATAGCAACAATATATTAGAAACATTAGCTGTGAATTTTTTTATTTTAAAACATGACAGAATAATCTATATAGTTGAAGTAAAATATCTCCTATACAGAAATTGAGCTAGCCCATTCAACTTTACATTTATATAGTCAACTGACACATATATAGTTCATATAAGCATGTGTAATGACTGAGAGAGGAATAATAACTGTGATGAACTACATGACCTTACACTAATAATCATGCTGCTTATAAAGAAAACTACCAACTTTAAGAACAGAATTGTCTCGACTTTTTCTGATTCACAAACATGGACTTTGTTTTTGCATAACTAAATCCTTTTTTTTTTGAACGACGAACATTGAATGTTGTGACGTCGTACCCCCCGTCACATGGGAGAGCCTCGTCCAACTCCGGCCAATATGTTGTCTTAACCGGGCCCACTTGACGTCAGAGTTGGAGAGCATCCATGGAAAAATCCCACCCAATACGGCCCCTTCCGGGCTTGAGGGAGAGCCGAGGCTCGAACCCTGGATCGGCGTAGGTAAAACCCAAGTGCATCAGCCTAAGCTAGGCCTCATTTGCATGCCGCAGAAACTAATGTGGAGAGCAGGGATTGAACCTGGGTCACTAGGAACACCAGGTCTCTCCCTTACCACTCCACCACTAGCTCATTGGCGCATAACTAAATCCTTTAACTTATGAACAATCACCAAAAATGCCCATGGACTTCACTTTTTTAACAAATAAGTCCTTTTTAGAGTGATTTAAGTCCTTAAACCTATAAAAGATCAACTAAAAGTTCTTTAACTTTTACATGATTAAGTCCCTAAACTTTTGTAAGGACCTTTTTACTGGGTTTCTATAAGTTAAGAGAATTCAGCAAAAGTCCATAGTTTTTTTTTTTTCTTTTTGACAATTTCCCTTAAAATAATATAGCAAATACAAACTATTTAGCATTCTTTCAAGAGTCAGTGTGCTTTGATGATTAAAAAATTTATAAAAGTATAGACAGTAGAACTTTCTAGAAATACTTTCCTGCGGTATTTCTGAAAAAGAAATTGTTAAAACTTAACTACTAGAAATATACAAACAATTTACCTTTCTTTCGAGGGCCGACACCCTTTGATGATACTCTTCCTGTAAAGACTCAATATCAGCATTTGATTTTCTCTGCATAGAAACTGAGAGTTAGTAGAGAACAAAGGACAGATGAGTTATCTAAGAGAATCTTGTGATTAAATTTCAGGCAGCAACTGCATTAAGTAGGAAATAATACTTTGGTTAATATGGGTACTAACAAATATTCCAAAATTATTTATGCAACTCTCTTTTGATGCCCTTTTTAAGATGATAAGACAAGTTGGCCAATTTCATTTTATATAGCAACACTGAAAGCATAAAAATATGGAAATAGATGTTTGTGTGTAATATCATGGTAATAGTAGGTGTCTATAAGAGAGAGAGAGAGAGAGAGTCTAATCATAAACTGATCGGCCACAAAACGGTAAGATAGAAGCCCTGGATAAGTATGGATCTATATGCCTAGATTTCTTAATGACAAGAATAAACATGTGCATACCTTCTGATTAACAGTTATAGATTTCAGCTGCTCGTTCTCATTCATCAGCCTTTCAATTTCATCAGCTTTTACCTGTAACAGACAACTACACTGACTGAGGATAATTGAAAATACAAATAAAGACAAGAATTGGCGAGAAGTACCCCATGAGATGACATAAAAAAAAGGAAAGTTTAGCCATTTAAGAAGAGCGAAATATGGACACTGACATTCATCAAGAGATGCGGTGTAAAAACCATGATCATAAAGAATAAACATGTCAACAACCTTTAGATTGTTTAAAGATTTATTTTGGTCTAGCTAGTAGCATAACAAATAGTTAACTATCTTGGAGAGAATATATCTTTTCCACATTGTTTGTTTAGAACATATCATCCAATTACCACCCAATGCTAATGCATCAAGAATATCAGTTTTTAATTAAATAACATGATTATTTAAATACCTGAGCTTGTCTAGCAGCACCTAGAAGTGCAGTCTCCATCTTCTTCAAATCCATCTTCAACGCCTCCAATTCAACTGTAGAATCTGCATTGTCAGACAAGTTTCTTTCTGAACTCGTGTTGTGTTCTTTTTCACCTCTCTGTTCATCACCAGCAAGCTGGTTCACAACATGAATTTCTTTCTCATCCTTAGAAACTACATCAGGAACCATCTCAGAAGCACCATCTGAACTTGGCAATAAATGAGGTTGGCATTCTTCAACACTTTCACGCACTTCAGGTGCATGTGATTGAAGCCCATGTGGCTCTGACTCAGTTCCATATTGCCCATCATATGATGCAAGCGTACGGGAAGTGGTAGCAACTTGGTCTACAATACTTACCAACTCATCTTCTATTGATACAAAAGATTTTGTGGAACCAACTTTTGAGTTTTCACTGTGTTCTGACCTCTCGGCATAATCAGCACATAGCTTTGTTTGTGAATCAGCTTCAATTTTAATATGGTTGTCCGCAATGGCAGTTGCCTCACCAGATGTTGCAGTAACAGTGCCTGTATCTACAGATTTTTCAGCACTGCTATCTCGTTCCTCATGAATTTCAGAGTTTGTTTCCACAGGGTGATCTTGATGATCTTCAGGATTTAAAGTTTCTACACTTGCCTTCTCCTCGGTACAGTTAGTTGAGTCATCATCATCATCATCATCATCAGCTCCCTCCTTTGGATGGCTTGAAGATCCATCATGTTTTTCTGAATATTCTCGTTTTTGTAAAGAAATATCATGTTTTTCTGAAGATTCTGATTTTTTTGAAGATTCAACAGTGTCATTGCCATCTTTTTGTCCCACAAAGGCCATGAACTCGGGTGACCATACGTGTGAAGCTGGAATCAATTATAACTATAATCAATGTAAAAGAAAATGAAAAATATCACTACTCTTTAGATGATTTGTTTCTTGGTACCAAATTAAACCAATAAGTTTATTGTATACTGATTGTGTGTATAATAAGGTTGCATAGGGCTCCATACCATAATTTATACCTAGTTAAGTAGCTGGTTGCGCCACGGGTCAGTTTTGTGAGCTCAATATTCCTTTTACCGCTTATTTTTTCTCATTACTAACTATTCAATGTTTCCTTTATTCAACCGGTGTAAAACAGTGTTTCTAACCTAGTAATATAATATATAACAGCCTAATACTATAGTTGGATATCTTCTTCCAGATATGATATGATACCTTCTAGATATGTAAATTATACAACTTACAGTGCCACAATTAGCATCAAACGTCAATTAAAATGATAAATTAATAGACTGATTTGGAATTAAGGAGCGATCAAGTACGTACGTACCATCGACGGTGGAAGTAGAACCGCCAGGCTGATCTTCTAAACCAAGAGCATTATCGAAATTCTTCTCGATGTTTTTGACGCTCTCGCTAATCTTGTTAACGGCTCCCGCTAAATCCGGGAAGCTCCCGCGCAACCACGCCATCTCCAAAATTACAACTCAGATTTCCCAAATTCCTCCAACTACATCGATCAAACGCATCGCGAAACCCTAGAATCTGTAACGATAATTTCACATTCATCGACGTTAAACAGAAGTTCGTTTTATGCAGATCAACACGTTTATAATTGATTGGCAAATTGAGATTGTGAATCATGATTACGATACGTACTTGTTTAATTTCATCTGCGGATTCACGTTGCAAGTTTTCGAATGCTAAAGCGAATGATTACGATTTTCCGACAGTTAATAAATCTGGAAGATGATACGTCCTTCGTCTAAAACCATATATAACACCCTCGTTTTTTCTATTTATTTTTTTAGAAAAAAAAATGTGTTTGACAGAGATAAAGATCGTGTTTGGATTATATATTCTAATTAAAGTTTGATAAATGATAATGAGAGGGATTTAACTAGAGAAATAAAAAAAACTTCTAATATATTTTACGCGATGTTTTACGGATATAACAAAAGTTTGAAAGAGAACAAGGTATATTGATACGCAACTAAAGTTCAATTAAAATTTATAAGTTTGTGTGGTTTCTATGGTTCAAATATAGGTTAGAGTAGAATCTCCCTTTTACGTCCCCATGTCGCCTGTGTGGTGACAAATATCATTTTATTATGTTTTGATGTAATTAGTTGCGTTACATCAAATAATAAATAAATATGAAGTAATTTGGGGTTTTGACACGATATAAACGAGATTATGAAACTAAAGATTTATTATCCGTTAAATCTAAAGTTTGTCTATCTTTTTAGACCAAGTGTATTGGAGTCGCGCCAACACGAAATACATCGATCATAGTCGAGACAAAATGGGTTAGAGGTTTAAATGGGTTCTAATAAATAAGTCATGTCTATGTTGGCCTTTTAAAGTTTCAAACTTATAAAATCAATTTCACTTTTCCTAAAACTTAAACTATTTTATGTTATTGTTTTATGATTTAATATCCATTAAAAAATTGAAGCTTATTTATACTTATATCTTAATGTTTAGAGCAAATTACAAATTACATCACTTAAGTATTACCCAAATTTCAGTATACGTCCTTTACTTAAGGAAATGACAGAAAACGTCATTTTTTGTTTGAAAAAGCTTGCACGTTACGTCCTTTGGCCTAACGTCCGTTAAATTTTAGCGTTAAGTCTGGTCACATGTCTTGCATGTGAGGGTAAATTGGTCTTTTCACCGCCCCTCTTATTCTTCAGATATTTAAATTAATTACACAAATAGTCCCTGGAATGGTGAAAAGACCAATTTGCTCTCGAACGCAAGGCACGTGACCATACTTAATGGTAAAATTTAACGATCGTTAGGCCAAAGAATGTAACATGCAAGCTTGTTCAAATATAAAGAACGTTTTCTGTAATTTTGTTTAGTTAATTGACGTATACTGAAATTTGAGTAATACTTATAAAAAAAACTTAATTTGTAATTTACTGTAATGTTTATTGTGTAACTTACTAACTTTACAATATTTCGACTTTCACCTACCAATGTATATTTTTATTATAATTCGGGTCATAAGTGGACCAATACGACTACCCGTGAAATAACTAAACAAACGGTCAATTTTTTAGTCATGTTGTTTTGACGTATTTATGCTTATGGCGTTTTGCTTTTGTTATGATGTTTTACACTTTAGCTTAAAATTTCAACACCATAAAACACCATAAAAACTCCTAATTTCAAACAACACACAGTTGGTCTTTTTTTTTTTAAATATAGCAATATCATACTCGTTGGAAAGATAAAAAGACGCTCGATTTTATGGTGAAATTTTTTTAAAAAAATAATTACGTATAAAAAAGTTATGGACGTTTTTAAAAAATGAGGGAAATGGCATGTGACTTGCATGTGCAGATTCCTTCCTTTGTTTAAAGCCTTTTGACGCAATTGCCCTTTCCCTTATTTTTCCCCATTGTACACGTGTCGTGCTGTGGTCCTTTCTACACTTTGTAGGGTTTTAACCATTTGTATCTTAACCCACCTCTAATTTGTAATTTGCTGTAATGTTTATTGTGTAACTTACTAACTTTACAATATTTCGACTTTCACCTACCAATGTATATTTTTATTATAATTCGCAGAGCCGGCCCTGGGGTAGACCAAGCCGGGCCGTCGGCCAGGGCCCGTTTTTTTCGGGGGCCTAAAATTTTTACGGGGCCTGTATATATATATGTTTTTTTATAAAATTTTAAATACCGGTTTTATATATTGGGTCCTTTTTATGAAAACTTAAAAATATATTGAGCCCTTTTTATAATGGTTGGGCCCTTTTAATCTTTATAATGGTTTGGCCTATTTAAACTTAAAACCCAATAACACTTTAAAAAAAGGACGAATTGCTGCACCCTGCTGCCCTGAATAGGATCGCTCACACTGCCTGCCTGTTTGCCTCCCTCCACGTTTCCATTGGCGAACCTACCCCTATATTAGTGGGGTCGGCCGACACCCATGAAAAAAAGATTTATTTGTTATATATGCGGTATAATCTCGACCGACCCCCATGAAATTTTGACAACGACACCCTTAAAATTTTAACCGACCCCAAGAAAAAATAATTTTTAACACCAACCACTGTTTAAATTAAAACCTAATCGGTTATTTGGACTAAATTGGATTAAAAGCTTAGCCATTTAAACAATTAAACCGACATTTAGTTAATTCATTATCCATTTAGACGATTTAGCTCACGTTTAGTTCAACCATTACTCATTTAATTTTTTAAACAATTTAATCAAATAAAAAATCTAATTAGCGGCTTGGCTCGTTTACAAACCGAGCTTACCTTGTAAACGAGCCGAGCCAGCTTGGCTCGTTTACAAACAAGCCGATTTCGAGCTAGCTTTTCTCAAGTTTTTTTCGAGTGAGCCACGTGTCGCAAACTTTTTGAACAACCCTATATGTGTGTATATTTTGATTTTTGACTATGTAGTATACTAGTAGTGATTATTTGATTGGCGTAATTAGTGACAATGTATGTATTATGTGACCCGACCCGACCCGACCTGAACCGGACGGGAAAAAAATATTATTTATTGATAGACAACCGACCCCAAAAAATTTCGACCTCCATGAAAAAAATTTCTAGGTCCGCCACTGCACATCTCCACAGAAGTTGCTGTCTTGCTGAGTCAGTGAGTCGCAAACCAATAAACCATCCCTGACGAATTGCTTCAGGACTTCAGGCGTTTAATCATCCATTCATCCACAGGTCAGTGGCTAAAAGCCTAAAATAAGTTATTGTCTGCCTTATGCCATGAGTCATTGGGTATTTGGGTTTAAGTTTTATTGTTTTCACATGTGAGTGGATGATAATTGATATAAATATATAATAGACCTTTATTGTTTTTGTTTATTTCATGACTCATTGACCTATAATTGTTAATTGATTGAGTTATAATTTTTATTATTAGTTTAAAAAAAATTTAGTTTATATATTTTGTTCGTATGAGCCTTTTTTTCCGGCTTCGGCCGAGGCACTTAAATCCTCGAGACCGGCCCTGATAATTCGGGTCATAAGTGGACCAATACGACTACCCGTGAAATAACTAAATGTGGATTAAATTCATATTTTTTTTACAGGATTACTAAACAAATCGGGTGAAGGTTCGATATATTTGAACCACCCAACCGAGAACCAAAACAAATCGTAAATAACATTTAATCACTACAAAATCATATAAAATTAAAGTCTGCATTTTAAATTATTTAAATTCGAAGCGGCCACCTAAGGACTTGTAGGGTTGTAGCAGTCAGAGATGTTGACGTATAAAGCATGGGATGTGATTTGTGGGTGACAATTTAAATTGAAAAGGTTCTCTCAACTCTCCATTAAATACCAACTAGGATGATGAAAATTAGTTTATTGATTTCTTTTTAATTTCATGGTTAAGAGTATTTTTTTATCATGTGGACGTCAGATTACTTTGGTTGCTTTCTCACTTTGGGTTTCACATATTAAAGGAAATAATCAAGTAAGGGGACTCACCCAACACCAACACCAACACCAACATTGAGGGACTCATCCAACACCCACAAAAAGTCTCTTTCTCCCGTGAAGCCCCTCACATGAACTCCCTCACCCCCCTCTCACACCATAGGGGGGCGGTGTTTCATATATGCTCGCGGCGTGATATACCTCACGGGAGGATATACCACATACCCTAAAGGTGAAATTTCCTTCTTAGACGATGTGTAATAAAAGTGTAATCATGACCCGTGACGTAACTGTCACGTCAGCATAAAGACAATCATTATCACTAAACTATGTAATAGTTTTACTATTACGTCACGTCAATGACTGTATTTAATGTTTAGTCATTAAATAATCATTGTAAGATGAGACGGGAATGGAATCACACCATAGATAAAAAAAATGACTAGTAAGAAAATATACCATTATATCTTTTGGAAAAATAAAACGATAATATTAGTGGCGGATTTAAAATTTTCTTTAATGAGTACTAATTTAAATGGGTCGAATAAAAACAAGTACATCAAATAGTAGCAAAATACAGAAAAATTGACACGGTTAATCTTACTTGAATAAAATAAGTTCATTCTATACGATAAAACCTCATGTTTAGTTGTTTAATTACAATAAACAAGCTTATTCTTTTTTTTTTTCATCTTTTGCTTTAGAATATTTCCTAAGGCACCTTTGATTTTTGGAGAGACACTTTCTCGTATTTAGACTAAGTGTAGTGGTTACTTAAAAAATGAAAAAGTCCATGCCCGTCACTGTCACATATGCAGTGGGGCTGTAACTAAGTATACTCTCACAAGAGTGTAGTCGTTTAACTAAAAAAGTGAGTGATTGTGACTTGATGTCGCGTTTTGGCGATGTTGTTATGGTGTTTGACGCTCTCCAAAGATGATGCGGAGCTTGGCGTTAATCACCTACTCAGTCTTTGGTTAAAAGGAAACAATTTTGTCCAAGGAAAAACTAAGATCCAACTCGATTTGTAGGGGATATTGTCACCACCTACTTTCTTGATTATGCGCAAATACATCCATTTGATAGTATTTGGTGATTACTTTGATTTGTTAACATATCAACTAAAATGATCAAATTTGTTTAGTTAAAACAGAACAACTTAAAATTTAACAAAAACGTAATTTTATATATACAACTTCACAAACTTTTTATTTAAAAAGTAGTTATAACTTTTGTTAACAAAGCAAGAGAACTTATATAAACAAAACAATCACCTCCCATAGGAAGTGGATTCCAATAAGGAAAACCACATAGACATATTACAAAAACTCAAAGACCTAAAGCCAAATACATAACACACATGTCATTAGGGTTGGTGGTCCATTGATAAAGAAAAATCCTTTGAAAATATTAAGTTTTGAGAAACTCATAGGTTCAAGTCCCCATTTTATAGAATTAAAGAAGTTTGTCTTTTAAAAAAAACATAACAGACATGTTAAATTATATACATATTAAAGAGAAATTGACATGTCGACAACAGTAGGGTGCTTAACATTTTGTTATTGGACCTCTTAAAAACTAACCAATCATAATCACAGTGTCACGTGACAAGCTGTGATTTTTATTTACTTTTTAAAATCTGTATTATTTTCTTTTACCATATATTTAATTTGACCCCCTCCCCCTTCTTGATGGTTTCAAGTTTTTTCTCCATTTTTTAGGTTTTTAATTTTTTAGTTTTCTCCATGCAATTAGTTTTACATTTTTGTATACTCCTTACTTATTCTTTTGTTTACTTTTTAAGGCCTTTTTTATACTTCGTATTTCTCCCGATTAAAAAAAAAAACGCACACAGAAACCTTCTAGTTTCTTCTAATTGATATATCCATAACATGTCAAATATTCTACTAACAGTGGTGTTCAACATCAATTTATTTGTGTCAAAGAGGTTGTGGTGTAGTGGTTGAGGTGAGGCCTGAAGTCCCAAGAGACCCGGGTTCAATCCCGGCCACCACCATTAATTTCTGAGGCATGCAAATGAGGCCTAGTTCTTAGGCTGATGCATCAGGGTTTTACCCACGCCGATCCAGGGTTCGAGCCTCGGCTCTCCCTCAAGCCCGGAAGGGGCCGTATTGGGTGGGATTTTTCCTTGGATGCTCTCCAACTCTGACGTCAAGTGGGCCCGGTTAAGACAACATATTGGCCGGGGTTGGACGAGGCTCTCCCATGTGACGGGGGGTGCGACGTCACAATATTCAATTTTCGCCGTTAAAAAAAAACATCAATTTATTTGTGATAGTTTGACTTTTAAAATTACCACCGAGTCAAAGCAAATGTAAGGCCAATTATATTGTAACCTCTCGGTTGAAAACTTTTAATTAGATCTATATTAAAATTACATGGTTCGATCTGCATGAAGTAAACGTAAAGAATGACACAAATACAAAATTTCATAAGGTTTTACTATTTATTATTTTGAATTTAAAAACAATATTTTATATTAGTTTTCGGTAACGGTTTGAGTATGACCCAACCCGACCCATTTTTCATGTAAAATCACAACTACAAAATCTAGAAGAATTCCACCTAATAAATAAACAAGGGTTTTTCTAACCACACACGGAATATTGCTAATTGGACCCGCCGCCGATCTATACGCCCTCGTATAGGGCAATACGAGGGCGTATAGAATTCAGTCACTGCCAACAGAATGCCACGTGTCATTCTCTGTCTGGCGGCTGGTCCAATACGTGGCGTATTGACCTATACGCAGCGTATGAGGCACGGGTTATATTTTTGCTTCAAAAGTTGGAAGATTTGGAGTTTATGAATCCTATACGTGGCGTATTGACCTATACGCCACGTATAGGTATTTTTTATTTAATTATATTTTTTTATTTATTTATATTTTGTTTATTTTTATTTTTATTTATATAAACATTTGTATATTTTATTTTTTTTAAACATTTGTTAAATTTTTAAAGTATAACCAAGCAAAATATTAAACATTACAAACCAAACAAAATATTAAACATTACAATCAAACAAAATATTAAACATTACAACCAAACATAATATTAAACATTACAACCAAACAAATAAACTAAACATTATATACATTACATCAAAAAATTAAATATATACATCAAAATGTTTTACATACATAACAACGAAAGAAACAAAATACAAATAAAAGAACTAAATCTAACCGTCTCCGGCGTCACCCTGACCGGCTCCGGCGTCACCCTGACCCGCCCCGCCCTCACCCTGAACGGGGTCGTCCGGATAATGACGTGGCGGTGGTAGTGGGGGTGGCTCGATGCCGGCGGCTCGTGACTGATTCACGAGCTGTCCAACCGCCCACATCATCAGGTCCTCCATGCGATCGAGTTGACGACCCTGTCGCCGTGAGTCGGCAACAAGGCCATCAAGCACTGCCTGGGTAGCCCTATCCAGCCTAACAGACCGACGTACGTGTCGGGGATGCTGTGGCGGATGCTCGTGGACCTGCTCGACGTGTGGCGGCTCGTCCTCAATCGCTATACCCTGTAGCGGCTGAGGCATATGCGGGTCCCCCTGTCCAGGCATCTGCGGCAACGGCACCGGGACCCAAACCTGGTCCTGGACGGCCCCTACGAACCGAAGGCCCTGCGGGAATCGGTGCGTGATGCGCATGCCGCTCGCCGTGCGACGGTCTAATCGGACAGGGGGAATGGCCGGTAACATCGCAGGCTCATGGTGGTCAAATGGTAAGACCGACCGCATGATATGCGTGATGAAAGCACCGCCATATAAAAGTCCGCGCTTCTGTCGCATATAGGCAGAAGCAAAATAAAGCGCCATGCTAGTGGACAGGTCGCACCGCCTCCCAGTAAGCAGGCATAAAAGGAAGAAAAGATCTCTATCAGTGCACCACTCACGGCTTTTCAGACGCGGTGCGATCGACGTTGAAATAAGCCGGTGCAGATATCTATACAAAGGGTCTCTAATACCCGAGACCCTCCCCTTGGTACCCAACCAAGGACTATCTGAAATCAAGCCCCAAAAAACAAGGAGTTCCTCCTTGTCCACCTCTGTCACCGTCTCAGGCTCGTAGTATAAGCCCGTCGTGACGACCCACTGACTGAGGGTCTGACGGTAAACGACCCCAAAAATAGAAAAAGAAATACTATCCGGGTAAATATCCGGCGCCTCTCCGGGTAGAGGCTGCAGCCCAGTCTCTGAGTAGATGAACGTCGAAAGAAACTCGACGACCAGCTCTCGGTATGTCTCCGCAAAAGAAAGGTCAAAAAGACGCGACCATGGCGTGTCCTCGCCGATGATGGCCCTGGCTCGCTCGGCCTCTTGCACCTCCTCGAGGAGGGCCCAATCCACCGCCGTACCTGGACCCATCTGCACCACCCGGAGCTTCTGGCAACGGGAAAAAGCCTCCGTATCGAGCGGAAAATCCAGAAATGGGTAGTGCGCAAGATCGTCTAGCTGATCCATCTCAATATCATCATGATCCGCCATATCTGATAATAATTAATTGTTTTTAATTTTTTAATTTAAATAATAATATAATATTGTTTAAATTTTAAATAATAAATAATAATATAATATTGTTTAAATTTTAAATAATAAATAATAATATAATATTGTTTAAATTTTAAATAATAAATAATAATATAATATTGTTTTTAATTTAAATAATAAATAATAATAATATATTATTATTTAATTTTAAATAATAAATAATAATAATATATTGTTTTTAATTTTAAATAATAAATAAAAATAATATATTGTTTTTAATTTTAAATAATAAATAATAATAATATATTGTTTTTAATTTTAAATAATAAATAATTATTAATTTTTTAAAAACCTATACGCCACGTATAGGCTTATACGTGGCGTATAGGCGGTTGCCGGGCAAAATAAGCCATACGCAGGCCAATTAAGCCATACGCGGGCGAGTTGCCGGGTAAACCAAGCCATACGCGACCAGTTAAGACCATACGCAGGCTAGTGACCGAGTAAACCAAGCCATACGCAGCGTATAGACTTATACGTGGCGTATGGCTTCATCGTCTTCCTAGGACGAACTATACGCCACGTATAGCCCTATACGTAGCGTATAGCCCTTAAGTTCAGACCTAAAAATCGCTAATCTACCCAGTTTTACCCGCTAATATTTAATAAAAACCGAACATTAATGATCGTGGGTTGAGACACGTACCTTTACAAAGTTTTTTTGAGGCCACAATCCAAATCAACGAGCGGGTAGCGTATGGCTTTGTGTTTGTTTGTTTGGTTCGTTTGGGTCAGTACGTGGGGCAAAACTGATATAACAAAAGTCTATACGCCACGTATAGATCAATACGTGTCGTATCTCCAGCAACGTTTGGTATTCTATACGCCACGTATTGATCAATACGTGTCGTATATGTCAAAATTTTGAATTCCCTCTGATTTATATTCTATACGCTACGTATTGGACTATACGTGGCGTATAGAATATTGAATAAAAATTAATTATAATTATATTTAATTAAAATTAATCACACGTATTAGTAGTTTAATTATAATCAGCTATAATTAAATAAAAATATTTAAAATAACCATAAAATTAATTCAAAAATAGTTACAATACAATTTTAAACAAATATCATCCGAGATTCGTGAAATATTGTGGAAATCTAGATCTATTAGTAGCCATTATTTTCTTAAATCGTTTAATACGATCATTGTATATATTTTCCCATTTTGCTGCATCATCATTTCGGTGCAAATTCCAAAGTGCATTCGGCGTAGGAATCGGAAATTCTCCGTCTAAGTTGACGTGGATGAAATGATCATTGTTGACGTGAACTAACGATACGACTTGATGTTGAGCGTGAACGTTAGGACCAAACCACAATGGAAAAAATGTTTGATTACCGTTGATGCTTAAAAGATGAACAATCACCCCAAATCTTTGAGCAATTAGGAGTCCTGTGTATGGCATCGACATCTAACGACTAACTGGTGCGGCTTTCACATACTGCCAATCTATTGTGTGACGTAGCCTATCATACTCTTGAAAGGCGACTCTGTCAAAAACAGTTCTCCATCATTCCTCTTTATTGTCCATCTCATTTAGAAGTTGTTGTCGGATAAAGAGCCACCGGTTTTCATTTAACCCTAAGCCCAAAGCTACCGATCGAAAACCACAGTTACCGTCTGGATTTATATCCTGTATATGTGAAATGTACGGATGAAACACAGACGGTATCGAATCCTTAAAACATTTTATATTGTTAACCGCATCTTTCCCCGTAATCAATGGAAACCCTAGATGGGCGTTATCATCTTGCGGTTGCTTTCCTTTACCCTTCGTTGAACGACTGTGTTGAAAGACCGAACTCGCTTGTATAGACTCTTGTGACGCAATATACGAGCTGTGTCTCGCATGGTCACATTTGCTCGGTTGGGATCCTGTGAATGAGCTGTTTCTCGCGACATCATGTTTCCTTTGTTGTTGCTTTTTCAAAGTTGGACGACCGCGAGTATCTTCTTGTACCATAGGCGCTTTCTTGTTACTTTTGCTCGGAAAGACAACCCCTGCGATTCTCGACAGCATACTTCTTTTGACCTGATCGGGTTGTGACATGATTTTGTTTCTCACTTGACCCAGTACCTTATCCACGTCTACATTTTCATCATCGACAAACGACGGTTTTAAATCAAGTTTCCTCCAGAAGACGTCCACCGCATCTAGAGGGATTATACCACCTGTATTTTAAACGAAATAGTCAGAACATTTTGAAAAGCACACGGCAACCCACAAATACTAAATAGTCAGAACAGTTTACCTGTAGCTTCGATATCTGCCAGACGACAAGCACACGGCAACCCACAACTACTGAAAAGTTTTTAGTCACATAATCTATAACTCCTGGAAAAATATTTAATATTGAATAAATATTTAAATACTGAAAATATTAAATATTTAATATTTAAAACTTACTTCCTCGTTTGGCTGCATACAGACGTTCGTAAAGCCGGTTGAAGTTGTACTGGTATATATCTGGCGTGGGAGACTCACATAATACCGACCATGAATACTTGAAATTTTTCCAGTCTTCGTCTGTAAATGATGCCCTGCAATGTTTTGCGATATTCTCGTGTATGTGCCACCGACATAGGTTCTTGGAACAGCCCGGATATATTTTATCACACGCGTTCATAAGAGCTTTGTCCCTATCTGTTACTATCACACGCGGCTCCATACACTTTTGCAACATTGCTTTTATTTGAAGTAGCACCCAGACGAAGTTTTCCTCCCGTTCTTTTGATATAAATGCATGAGCGACGCAAAACGACTGGTGTGTGGAGGTCACACCGACCACTTGGACAAATGGAAGTTTATACATGTTTGTTTTGTAGGTCGCGTCGATCATCAACACGTGCGGGAAAGCACGCCACATCTCGTACGATTTCGGATGAACAAAGAATATCTCCTCCACACTATTTGTGACAGGATCTTCTCGAGTATAGTAGACGTATTTTTTAGAAGAAAGCAGGTTTTCCAGAATCTGTATTGGAGTTTCACCGATTCTCGTTTCGTTTTTTATCTTTTGTATAGCATTATAAATGTCCTTTTTAATGCAACTACTCTCTGGGTTTTGTTCCCTTATAGTTGCCAGAATGTTTCGTGGCAACATGTTTTGCGAGTACAACTTCCCCACCAAAAGTTGTTCCGACTGAGACAGTCTCCTTGCAAACGAGTGCGCCACAAGATGTTGACTAGGATCGTGGTTATGACTGTCATCCTTCACCGTTAATTTCCAATCACCAGTATTTTCTTGATACTCTCCTTCCAATTTAAAGGGACAACCTATTTTTTTGCTACCGGCACGTCTAACCGTGGCAGTAGACGCACGTTCGCCGTGACGGTCACACACAAGCCACACCTTGATAAACGGTTCCGTCGGATCGTCGCCTTTTCTCCTCGATCGTCGGGTGACAAGGACGTAACCATTCTCACGTCCTCTCCGCATAGCCCAATCCACCAACTGTTTACGAGACTGAAAATTATGGTCAGTTTTATACGACACATTTTGATGGTTTTGTTCTTCGTCTTTGGAGTCGTCGGTTTGTTGTGTCGGGTAAGAGACTTCACCGCACACGAAGTTGTTAGTTTGTTGTGTCGGGGAGGAGACTTCACCGTATACGTAGTCGTTCGTGGGTTGTGTAAAGTAAGACGGTTCACCGTATACGAACTCGGGATTGCTCAGTGGCTCGTTCAAATCTGGAAGCCTTACCCGTTGATTAGAATAAACGTCGGACGAGACCTCCTCCCAGTTCACCTCTTGAACGCCAGAACTTTGCGGGTTGTTTTCCAGCGACTCGTTAGAATATACCTGAAAACCGTAGTTACCATCCCACCACCAAGACATGTTTATAATTTTTGAGAGATTGTTTGAATTTTTTTTGAACGATACGTTCGAATGAGAATTTTGCATGGTTAAATACACAAAATTTGGCCCCTATACGCATCGTATAGGGCAATACGGTGCGTATAGGATTCGGGTCAAACCTGGTCAAACCTCGTATACGCATCGTATAGTTCAATACGATGCGTATAGCGTACGAGGTACTTTCTGCAACTAGTCAACCATCACATCGCTATACGCTCCGTATAGATCTATACGTGGCGTATAGCGATGTGATGGTTGACTAGTAGCAGAAAGTACCTCGTACGCTATACGCATAGTATTGACCTATACGATGCGTATACGAGGTTTGAATGACCAGGTTGTACGAGGATGTCGGGCATGGGAAATTGTGAAGGGCTATACGCATCGTATTGCCCTATACGATGCGTATATGGCCAAGTCCGATTAGCATTTTCCGTGTGTGGTTAGTAGTCCCCATAAACAAACTTACCGTACAACTCATTTATGAATTTTGTCGATTTTTTTTGGTTTGTTTTCTTCTACATTATTTGGTTAATTATTTCGGGTTAAATGAAGAAACCTACAACACATTTTTTGTTCTATTATATTTAAACAATGTCTTTATAAGACAAATGCTTCCATTTTGTCCAGTTTGAATAATGTATTTCTGTTATTTATATAAAATAACAACCAGTATATAAATTATATATAAGTAGTTAAGTACCAAATGTAATAATCATACCCAAATATAACAAGTCTATTAAAAGAAATTGGACAACAATATGGATTTCAAATATATGAATTTTATATGCTATAATTTTATGTATTAAACTTTTAAAGTTTACTTTTTAGTTTATAATATTTCTTTTATAAAACAATAACTTTTTAACTTTTATTTATAAAATATATTAAAATATACATAAACCCGGATGTTGTATCACCAACTGTTTAACATATACATTAAATACATTGAAAGATACATTTACGATATCTAAAAGATAATTCTAATTCCGTGTATATTTAACCCCTGATAACGTAAATCATGAATCTCATATTTAAATAAAAAACAATAAAGATTCATTTTCATAAATCTCTTTGTCGTCTTTTAAACGAAAATTATACGTACCCACCAGCATCGTCATTAATTGCACCTCGGCTTGCTCGAAGCCAACATCTCAAAAGGGACCAACCTTTTATATGGTAACCTCCAAATTTTGGAGCTCTTCAACCCTACCATGGGCCATATAATAAATTATTGTATTCCTTTTTTTTTACTTTATGAATTATATGAATTATGACGTATGTAGTAGAAAATTAAGAAATAATTTATTCTTATCATTGTATTTAATAACTCAAACTATAGTTTGGTCGGTGATAATGTTAACTTTTACTTTTGTTGTAATTGCAGTCCTAACTCCTAATATCATAATAATTATAAATTTACGCTCCATTTACACTTGGTAAATCAAGCGTAAATGAATCATAAAGTTATGATAATTATGTTACTGGAACTGCTATTGACAATAAAAATTTCAAAATGAAATGATTAAACTTTCATCAAATTTTGTACTTTATCTCTCCATAATTAATATTTTTTTTTTCACCTAATGGAACTTTAAAAGAAAGTATACATCTCGATGAAATACTACATAATCTAGCAAAGAGTTCTCCCTTTCATGCTAAAATTTTAATTATATTTTTCAATATCTATTTTAGATTTTTGGTCAATGTGATTCATCTCTGTTTTAATGATTTTTTTTAGAGAGAATATAATTTATATATACCCAGGACGGGTCCCGAGAATCCTTAAAACGTTTTGGGCCCGGGACATGTAAAAAAAAGCGGGCCCCATAATATAATATAAACTCATAATGGGATAATAAAAAACTACAACAAACGAATAACGATTAACGAATCATACATAACGATTAATAAGTTTGAAAATCTAGTGGGCTTTTAGTGGGTTAATAGTAGAGGTGAACAAAAAAGCCGGAACCGGAACCTGTTCTTCCTGAAAACCGGTTCTTAAAAAACCCGAACCGGGTACATAGGTTCTGGTTTTTCAACCAAGAACCGGACATGGAACCGGAACCGGTTCTTGAGAATACCCGATTTGTGCACCTCTAACCTTGTGTCTTGTGACACTAATCCATCTATATTTTACAGATTCGTGACGCGTATATGCTTAAACTTTTAATAATGGTAAAACTTAAATTGGTTAAAACTAAAAGTGAAAAAACAAAGTTTTATGAGTCAAACGGGTCAAACAATCTACTTTTTTTATATAATTTATCTATGTTTTAAACATTTATCTATTTTATAACATTTTTTAAGTTTTTAATGTTATTGAACTTTTTAAGTTAGTTATTTATATGTTTAATTAAAGTATTTATATGTTTAACTAAGTTTTTCGAATACCCGAAAATACGTTCTTGGAATACCCGTCTTGAATTACCGGAACCGGTACATAGGTTTCTATTTTTCAACAAAGAACCGGACCTGAAACCGGAACTGGTTCGCTTCCTAGTACAGCTTTCCTGCCCAATTGATGCTCTTAATCCAATAGCTAAAATATCCCCTAAAAAACCGGTACATAGGTTCCTGTTTTTCAACAAAGAACCGGACCTGAAATCGGAACTGGTAAGAACCAGAACCGGTTCTAAAAAAAAACCGATTTGTGCACCTCTAGTTAATAGGATAAATAGATAATACAAGTAGTGGGCCTTTTTTAAATTCTAAGTGAGTTAATAGGATAAATAGATAATACAAGTTTAGTCTTTTATAAAAATATATAAAAAATTAAAAACTACGGGCCCCTTAGGAGACCGGGCCCCAGACGGTCGCCCTCCCCGTCCCCCCCTAAGGGCCGCCCCTGTATATACCTAATTAAAACACCCAATTAAAACTAAAAAAAATTATATATATACCTAATTTAAATAATTTTTTTACTTTATAACCATTCTATTCATATCCATTATATGATTTTTTATAACTTAATTTATTGTTTTATCCTCTACGTAAAAGAGACAGAGACCAGCGTGATCCTCTAAAACGTCGACTGTGAGTTCCATTGCAAGTTCGATCGCGTTTTCAATGGTTATTATAAATAAAACAGGTTTTACCCTTGGTTGAAGCTTAAAAGAAAGGAGTTAGTTGGAAACTAGAGGAGAGGAGGGACTCCTGGTCCAACAATATCTAACGGTCAACCCCCACCAGCCCCCACTCACTTCCTCCACCATTACACACACACACCAAAAGCAACGAAAACAAACACAGCTACTTCATTTCCTCCTTTGTTTACTTCAAACCCTGACCCACTCTCACAGTAATAAATGCAGTCGGTTCAGTAGAACACAAGTAGACCATATCGCCGCCATGGCTGATTAGCAGAAGAAATTTCAAAAATCAAACGCCGCCGTGGCCATGTCGTCTTCCAATGATAATAATCCACCGGCTGAGTATTTTCCGTCTACTTCTCTCGCTCTCACTCTCGTAAGTTGTATTCTGTATGCTTTGATTTCTCAATTTGTTTCTGGTTTTAATTTTATGTGTGATAGGGAATTTTTCGTGACGGAAAGGAGGCGGCGGATGATCGAAAACACGACGCTGCTAATCCGACGGTGACGGAGATCAGTAGCGAGACTTCCGGACCGGCGAGGTCACGATCGGATGATGATTTCGATGTTGATCCTGACGTCGATGACGTAGACGGCGGTGATGATAAGAACAAAAGTAAGAAGAGAAAAAAGCACCACCGCCACACCGCCGAACAAATTCGTGAGATGGAAGCGTACGTCAAATCGTTTTTCGTTTAACTTTTTGCCGTCTTAATTAGGGATTAGTAACAGATTAGTTTGCAATTTGATGCATGATTGTACCGCCTGCAGTTCCGATTGCAAACATTAGGATTCAATCACATAAACCCTAGTTTTCCAGGTAGGATGGGAAGCATTTGATTGCTGATTGGTTGTTAGCTTGTAACTTTGCTAATCAAGGACAGGTTAATTTGTGAAAAGTGGATAGTTCATCTGAAATAGTCTATAAAAGAATCTTATAAGGATATGGAGGTTGTTGAGTAAGATGATACATTGAATAGGATCAATAATTCAGATTGAACTCTTTACAAATAAAAAAATAAAGGTCATCATGCAAAGTTCTTTCTTTTGTCTTGTAATTTAATAATAAAGTGTAGACCCAATATGATCATATGTTTATATAAATATAAGAGTAAACTGTCATTTTCGTCCCCATGGTTTGGTCGTTTTTGCCATTTTCATCCAAAAGATTTGTTTTTCTCCTGTGTGTCCCCGTGGTTTGCAAAACTTATCATTTTCATCCAACTGGTTAATCTTATCCATTTTTTAACGTTAAAGGAGGGGTATTTTTGTCTTTTCAACAAAACCCTAGGTCAAACATATCCATGCTCCACTGTTAAAAAAAAGAAAAATACCCTCTCATTAAACGTTAAAAAATGGATGAAGTTAACCAATTGGATGAAAATGGCAAGTTTTGTAAACCACAGGGATACACGAGAGAAAAACAAACCTTTTGGATGAAAATGACAAAAACGACCAAACTATAGGGACGATAATGACAGTTTACTCTAAATATAAATATGCCATTTTCTGTGTTACTGTGCACATTGACAGATTTGGCCCTTTTAGTTTGTATTACTAATTTACTCAGAATTGAATATATCACACTGAATAATATACAATCTAGCTCAGTGTTGTGTTATAGTTTTATAGATCAATGGTTGACTTCCAATTTACAGGCTATTTAAGGAGTCACCTCACCCAGATGAGAATCAAAGACAACAGTTGAGCAAGCGGTTAGGCCTTCATCCCAGACAAGTGAAATTCTGGTTTCAAAATCGTCGTACCCAAATCAAGGTTTTCTTATTTGCTATCACAAATGTGGAAACCTTTTTAGAAGCATGCCAACTAAGTTTTGTTGGTTTTAGTTATGTTAAAAACCACATCATACATATTCAGGTTGCACAAATAATGATGGAGTAAGGTGTTGTTCTTGCAGGCTATACAAGAGCGCCATGAAAATTCGTTGTTGAAATCGGAATTGGATAAATTGCGTGATGAAAATAAGTTATTAAGGGAGACAATCAAGAAGGGTACTTGTACAAAATGTGGGGTTGGTAGTTCTAGCAAGGACACCGCCGTTTACACTGATGAACAACAGCTTCGGGTTGAAAATGTCAAACTTAAAGCCCAGGTTGTACATTTATCAGTTCTTCATGGTGTTTGGTTTGCACTCAGGAATCACTATGGGTATGGTTTTCATAACAGGGTTGAAAATGGGAATGGGAATGTTTTCTAACCCCAACACTTTCGACGGCTATGGAGGATATCCAATTTTATGGGTATCAAATACGTATCATTAAACCAAACATACTCAAAGTCTCAAACACTATCAAACCCATACCCTCAAATCCGAACACTCAAAGTCAAACCAAACACCCTCTAGCTTTTTAATCTTTATTTCTCCTAGAGCTATGCATTTCATGTTTATAAATAAACTGGAGTTTTGTGTAGATTGAGATGCTAACATCAATTGGGAAATATCCACAAGGAACATCACCAACAAACTCATGTTCTGCAGGAAACGACCATGAAAACAAAAGCTCATTAGATTTGTGTAGCGGGGTATTTGGGCTTGAAAAATCTAGAATAATGGAGATTGCTAATTTAGCTATGGAAGAGCTTGTAAAGATGGCTAATGCTGGGGAACCACTGTGGGTCGAGAGCTTTGAGAGGGGTCGAGAAATACTTAATTATGATGTATACTTGAACAAGTTCTCCACCATGGATTCAAGCAATAATCAACGCTTGAGATTCATTGAGGCATCTAGAGATAGTGGTGTTGTTTTTTCGGATCTTCCATGGCTAGTTCGAAGTTTCATGGATGTGGTACAGTTCACACATTAAATTTGATTACTTGCAGGGTCACATCTAGAGGTGACAAGATGGTGGGTTGGTAATGGGTCAAAATGGATTCGGATTAAAACGGGTCGTTTCTAAGTACGGATTGATCTGCCCATCGCTTTCTATTCACTTTTACAATTTTTTTATTAAATAATGAATGCATTAGTTATGATTACAAAAACAATATGATATCAAATGCTAATCTAAATCTTTAAATAAAATGATTCAGGAGGTTGTATTCACTAAAAAATAAAAATAGACTTTTGGCGATTTTCGATATGTTTGATCCATATGACCCGTTTGAGATAAAGACAACCCACAATCGACCCATTTATAAGTAAACGGGTCAACATTGCTTCCTGTAGTTGCATTTAATGTATCACTTAACATGAGTGTATAGTAGTAGAATTCTGTTTGGATAGGTTTTATTTGTCATTTTCTTATGTCTATTTGTTATTGCAGAAAGAATATGAAGAGATGTTTCCATCCATGATCTCAAAAGCAGCTACCCTTGATGTTATCTACAATGGGGAGGGTGCTAACAGAAATGGTGCGGTTCAATTGGTGAGTAAAATACTTCAAGTCAAACAATCTATAGTATAGAAATCAAACATTTGAACAATTAACCAAAATTCGGACAAAGTAGGTTGATTTTTTACCTGTTGCAGATGTTTGCTGAGCTGCAAATGCCAACTCCTTTAGTGGCCACAAGAGAGGTGTATTTTGTGAGATACTCCAAGCAATTGAATGCTGACAAGTGGGCAGTTGTTGACATTTCTATTGACAATGTAGAAAAACACATTGATGCATCCCTTGCTAGATGTAGAAAACATCCATCTGGTTGCATTATTGAGGACAAATCAAATGGTCACTGTAAGGTAAATCACCATTACCATACCTAAAAGTAACGATGCAATAAAAAGTTGATATCATAATTTATTTTTTGTTAATTATATCTAATGTGTTCTGTTAGGTGACCTGGATAGAGCATTTGGAATGCCAAAAAAACATAGCTCATTCTATGTACCGTGCAGTCATCAATAGTGGTCTTGCTTTTGGTGCAAGGCGTTGGATGGCCATATTGCAGCAGCAATGCGAGCGTCTTATGTTCTTCCTTGCAACAAATGTTCCTAATAAGGATTCTACTGGTATTTAAATTTGTTTTAATACCCTAAAAAACCCAAAGTACTTTCACATTTTGCACGAAAAAGCCCCTCAACAAAAAATTTAACATATGAAAGTCCTTGAACTTGTTAAATTTATACGAAATTATTCTTGGGCATCACACAGGAACTGTTCCTGAGGTGGATGTCATGTAGACTCTTTTGGTGGCCCTAACAAACTAAAATTTCTTAGAGCATCTACTATGTTGGGTCCAAGAAAAGGTTTACAAAAATGGAACGGTTCATTTTTTGTCAACCATAGTGGGTTTGTGTTTCATGCTTATGTGGCATGAAGATATCCAAAACCTTGAAGTGGTCCTTAGCTTTTTTTCAATTTTCTTTTAGCCTCAAAAGGAGGTCTAAAATAAGTTGTGGGACAAATTTAAAAACTTTTGAAAGTTTTACATGGATAGTGAAGATGTGTTCATAAAAAGAAAAGGTTTTTACTTTTAAACTATTAAAAAGGTATATGTTAGATACCGGAAATCGAAAGCTTGATATAAAGATAGTCGGCCCGATTCGAGAGGGGCTAGTCTCCGATTACAAATAAAACACTAATAATCCAAAAAACATGAACTCCTCAAACCCTAAACAACTATGGTATAAATAATGAAAATAAGGATAAATAACTCCTCCACTAAACTAGCATCTTGACTTTGACTTCCACTTATTTAGTCCTTGACTTTGACCCCCTATAATTTAGCTTGAGTGTGGGTAACAGATGGGTTGACCCAACCTTTTCTGGTTCGGGTCTAGCTGGGTCCGCATCAATACATCCCGCCGGGACAAACGACTTGTCCTCAAGTCGTACAAAAGGGAATTATTGTACCATGCAATAAGCCATTCAATAATAGACTGAGGTTGAAGATAAATATCCCAATCTTTGGTAATCGTTAGGGGAGCTAACAGTGTTGGGGGAACTTGAACCCGTGCGGGTTTCAGCAAGGATACATGGGAGACCGGATGAACCCGTGAGTCCGGTGGTGCATCAAATTCGTAAGTGATAGCCCCCGACAAAGGGATGACGCGATAAAGACCACAAGACCTAGGTGGCGGTTGTTTAAAATGTAGATAAGGCTGAATTTGTGGAAAAACCACATTTCCAACCACAAAATTCAGTTCACGCGACTTTAATTCGACCAGGGTTTTCACGCGATCTCGGTTTGTTTGCAAATTGGTAAGCAGCAACGTCACGCTATGTTGGGTTGTTTCCAAATCTTCGATCTTCAATTGGGCACCCAAAACATGCGTTGATCGATCTTCGTCATCGCTAGGGCTGTCGTCGGGCATTTCCTCTTTGGCTAGATCTGGAATTGGTTAGTGAAACTCCTTGACTTCCAGATCTGGAAGTTGTTGTGGGTTGTTCGTGGCGGAGCCGGACACGAAAGTGGTATAGCCAATTGAAGGTGGCGGTGTAGGGGAAGAAGGCTTGGGGTTGGTGGTCGGTGATGATGCATATGGTGCGAGTGTTCCAAACATCACGGTTTTGAGCATTGCAACCTCACTCTTCATTTGCGTCACTATGACGTCAAGCTTGGTGGTGATGGAGGCCAACTGGGTGACGATTGGGTCATCCTTGGTGTCGGAATTACTCCGGGTAGCAGGCGCTTCGTTTCCCGGCAATGGAACCATTGTTAGATACCGGAAATCGAAAGCTTGATATAAAGATAGTCGCCCCGATTCGAGAGGGGCTAGTCTCCGATTACAAATAAAACACTAATAATCCAAAAAACATGAACTCCTCAAACCCTAAACAACTATGGTATAAATAATGAAAATAAGGATAAATAACTCCTCCACTAAACTAGCATCTTGACTTTGACTTTCACTTATTTAGTCCTTGACTTTGACCCCCTATAATTTAGCTTGAGTGTGGGTAACAGATGGGTTGACCCAACCTTTTCTAGGTTCGGGTCTAGCTGGGTCCGCATCAGTATATGATAATAAATGCTATTAGAATTCTTGCTTCTAAAAAATATCCACGCTAGCAAAAACGGCCACATGGCATCCACATGTGTTTAGATAGTGCAAGTAACCGCCATTTATCATTAATTTCTCACGTCTATAATTTAACAAGTTCAAGTTCTTAATATGTCACATTTTGTTGAGGGATTTCTTGCACTGAAAAAGTATGCTGGTCTTTTTTCATGGTAAAATGACCCTTAAAACTTCAATATCTTAATACTCTACTTTCATATAATATTTTTGTATAACTATATATGACATGGACATTGAATAAGGTATCGGTACACTTGCGGGAAGGAAAAGTATTTTGAAATTGGCACGGAGAATGACATTGAGTTTTGGTCGAGCATTAGGAGCCTCAAGCTATCACACATGGAAAAAGATACCAAGTAAATCTGGATATGACATAAGGGTGGCTTCTAGAAAGAACCTAAATGATCCTGGTGAACCCTTAGGAGTGATACTATGTGCAGTTTCATCTGTATGGTTGCCCGTTTCTCACACTGTTCTTTATGATTTCTTGAGAGACGAAAATCAAAGAAATGAGGTATACATAATCTCCTTTTTGAGCTTTTCTAAGATTATTGAGGTCGATATGCAAAGAATAATGTGAAAAAAAAAGACTTTCAATGTGGCAATTTTCACCCATTTATTAATGAATAGGTTGATATGGTTTGTGTTGCATCTCAAACAGGTCAAATTAGTCAAGCAAAAGAATATCCAAAAGGGGTAAGGGTCATATGGGTCAGCGGGTCGCTCAAAGTCTATTTTTATTACATACAAATTTCTAAATGTTATTGTTCAAAGATATAAATTATTACTGTTTTCTAATTATTATTGACATATTATTTATCTACAAATGAAAAATGTACCAAAAAGGTGTTTATGGTCAATTCAACCTGGTGTTCCATACTTCCATCTCAACCCTACAAAAATGACTTACTTCAAGCCGAAACCACTTTGACCCTTTACCTACACGCCATACCCCATCACGCCAATTCAACCTGTTTTGACCCCCTATCCAACCTGTCGTGTTGCCACCTTTTGAAAGACTATGAATGTTTTTAATACTGTTATTATCATCATCTGAATTTTCAGTGGGATATTTTGTCAAATGGTGGTCCAGTTCAATCTATAGCAAACTTGGCAAAAGGACAAGATCGACTAAATATCGTCTCCATCCATGTAAGATTTGTTTCTTTTCTATTACTCTGTATAAGTATATTAGTCATATTGTAATTAGTGTAGGATATAACGTAATTTCCAAGTGAGCCTGAGAAGGGGCCTAACCCGGGTTATCCAATGAAGGGGGCGGCCGGCCCACTATGGGGTAATTAGGGTTGTTAAGTAACTTGTTAGCCAAGTCGGGTTAGCATTATATATACCATAAACGAGTTTAGGGTTTGGTATGAGAGTTTATTGTATTAAGGTTTTGAGTTATTTTCCTTGATATAATAAAAGTGAGTTCTCTAAATATTATGTGGTTTTGTTTTTATAGTTTATTTCTGGACTTGAATTAGTACTAACCCAAGGGCATCATAATGTAATTATAACGGCATCTTAGTGTAAACTTCTTACAACCATAGATATCATAAGTTCTTTACACTAAGATACCCTTTGGTTTGGTACAATTACAATATGACCTCCCAATATTTTGAATCAAATGCAAAGAAGAAAGATATGTGACATCCTGGTTTGTTTCTTGAATCCAGAGAGTGAAGTCAAAGGAGAACATGTGGATGGTCCAAGATAGTTGTACAAACAGGTACGAATCCATGGTGGTGTGTGCACGAGTGGCTGCAACCACCATGCAATCCGTAATGGCGGGCCGTGACTCTAGCAGTATCTCAATATTACCCTCGGGTTTTTCAATTCTACCCGATGGGTGCGAATCACGGCCTTTGGTGATCACATCAAAAGCAGATGAGCAAAGTTGGGAAAACGGGTCGTTTTTAACAGTAGGTTTTCAGATTCTTACAAGCGACTCCCCTACGTCTGAACTTGGTATGGAATCCGTGGAGTCGGTTAATACACTTATTTCAAGCACCCTGCATAACATCAAGACTGGTTTACAATGTGAAGATTAGTGATTACGGTTGCAATTAGGTAACATGACTGGTTTTTGAGTCCACAACGGTCACATGTAGACTTTTTCCAAGTATTAGGTGAAAAGGTCTTGGTACAGGTAAATATGTTGGTGGGTTTTATGCTTTTGAAAGATAGGTTTTAATCTGTGAAGACAAGATGCTAATGAACTTAAGTGTGTATGTAATAGCTCTTTGTTTATGGTTAATTTCATATATTAGTTCTTGAAAGGTTTCTAGTAATTTGAATAAGTTCTTAATGATTGTAGATACTAATTCAAGATGTTGAGGCTTGTAGAACTTACTCACACCATTCCTTTGAATGTTGGTATGTGATTTTTATCTAAAACCTAAATTTTGGCTGTAATCACATCTATCTAGGTAAGAGTTTTTGGGTGAAATTGGGTCTAATAACAATTTTGAGGACATGCAACGTTACCTGATATTTCAAAGTAATAAAACATGTTATTGTTGGTTGAACATAAATTTTCAAAATCTGTTTTGGTAAATAAATTTGGATACAGATGGATTTGGATGTTAGCCGTCAGTTTCTGGCAGATAGGCACGACCATGCCTCAAGAGTGCATGACCATGCGGATCAAGTTCTCATGTCTTGTAGCATGTTATCGAGAATTTTGTTGTTAGAGTCAATAAGTGAGGTCGGCACGGTGCCTGCCTTGTCACGATCGTTTCAGTTGACTAGAATCTTTGTAATTTGAATTCTCGAGTTTAAAACATTTAGGACTCGGTTTAGATCACTAAGGTAGTTTAATCCATTGAGTAATGTGAAAAGTATCGTGTTGGGAACATAATTAGGATAACATGTTTATCTTAGGTTCAATTTGATTGTGAGCTAGTGTCGGGAGCACACACACATGCTTATACGCTTTGGTCAAGGTGAGTTCCTCTAAACATTTTCAAAATGTGTGGTAGATAATATTTGTTAATTATGCAAGTTTCTAGTTAAAAAGTGTGTATGTGTGTCTTCTCTCATGCTTTGTATGATGTGAGCTATGCCATACGCTAATGCTTTTTATGCTTTGCGCTAGTTTAGTCCTCACGCTTTGTATGCTTTGGGTTATTTTAGTCCTCAAGCTTTGGGTTATGTCTATCTCACGTGCTTTGGAATTGCCTTATGTTTTCAGTTGGCTCAATAATTGAAATATTCATGTTAGTAATTATTATCTATATTGATGTGATATTTCAAATGATGTTTTTAAAATGTTTTAAACTGTGACGGTTTATGAACTCATCAATATTATGTTTACCCAATTTTCTTTTAAACCAACACATCTCAGGTAATTAGTAATCAGACTTAGGTGTCTTGTAGCTTATGACATTCCAAGGAAATGGATTTTGATGCAAGACGACTTGACGAACGATGTTAAAGGCTTGCGTATAACAATAAGTCGTGTTGTATAGTGAATCATACTTAGATGTGATGCTTGTGGGCTTGTAGTCTTCTATACTTTGTGTTGTAATTAGTCGACTTTGGTAATGAAAGACTTTGGTTTTTAGTTTCCACTAACGAATAACCCGTGCTTAGGCGGGGTGGTGACACATACCTCATATTAGTTTTAGAAATATCAATTCTGTTAAAAGTATAAAGTTTTGATGATAATTATAAGTATAAACTACAAATATTTGATAAAATAAAAAGACATTGTATCAAGATTCACATGAAAATATTAATAGGTTGCCGATTAAACTAGAACCTATAAACAATATTCACACTAAATCCTTCTACTAAAAAAATAAAATTCAAAACCGCCTAACACGCATTTGAGGTTAGTTTTATAAGTAAATTTGATTACATGATTAGTATATTTTATTTTGCATACATCTAGTTACATCTTAATCGTTTAATTTAGATTATTGTTAATTATCTTCTTTAGAATACTCGAAATGTGAAATGACATATTTTTTTACAACAAACAGAAAACTAATAAAATCAAGAACCCTAGCAAAAGAATAAAATCAACGTACATAATGATATAGAAAGAACAAATCTTAGTAATGTATACTTAATAACAATTTTATTTTCAATATATTAAAAGATTACAACACTATAATTTTCAAGAAAACGACATTGCTACCACAATATTCATATAATAAAAATCCGAAAAATCAAGATATTTAGACTATTGACCAAAAATATTTTAATTAATTTTCCTGCAGTTGTTGCGAATTTGACCTCTATTCCCTGTTAATGGCTTTATATCGCCCATTTTAATCATAGACTCTGCAAAATCCTCAAAGAACTTGTTCTGATTCCTATTGTATTCTGAAACAAGCTCATCAGTTTCGCCACCATTAAAAAGTGCTTGATCAGATCTCAAAAGCCCTTTTTTACTCACCAAATTAGTGAAGTATTTCACATCAAACGAGGCCGGTGTCGGGTCAAGTGGTGCGAGACTTGAATCACTCCCAACTTGTGGGCAAATGGTCCGAAGGTGGCTCGCAAAGGCTGGATCAATGTTGGTGTCACTGTAAGTACGATTCCTAAAGGTTCGACATTGAGCAAACCCTAGGGTGTGTGCACCAGAAAGCACTACTAAGTCCTCCTCATCAAGCCCTTGGTCCTGAAAGTTTTTTATTAGGGCGGGTAAGTCCATGAACGGTGAAGGGAGGTTAGCGTCAGCTGCGGTCCGACTAGCGGTGGTTGAGTCTCTTCTTCCAAGCTTGACATTCCATGTTGGGCCACCAAGCTGCACTCCATGAAAATTTAAGAGTTACACTTAGAGCATGCATGCTTTATCATACAAATTTTTATTTTTTTTAATCTTCAACGTTAATTACAAAATATGTTTAATATGATGCAGCACACCAAGCGTTACTTACCGCAACGACAGAATCACGAGCAGCAACAGTTAAGATATCGGCACAAGACACAACGGAGCCGCCACAAATTTTATCGACCTCAGACTTGATTTTGTCAATAACCTCGAATCCTCTAGTAGAATTTGCGTTGGGGGCTGCATTTTTCTCAGAGTCTATTGTTGTCGTTTGATCCAAAAGAATGGAAGCATCGCATCCCTACATGATATAGAAAATAAACTCAAAAAACAATACTAATGCTTTACATTATACGTCATCTGTTGTGACTAGTTTTTAGAATCGTTTTCTAGGTTTTATTAATAAGATTGAACTAGACCGCGATTATGGTAATCATATGGATGTATTAGTTCCTAAGCTAAGTGTTTCAATGGCAAAAATTTAACTTTTAAACAGGTATCAAAGCATCATGGATAACAAATGTGGAATCTCATACATAAATCGGTAGGATCATAAGTTACTTACGTTAACAAAACAATCATGAAAATGTAGACGTAATAGAGAAGCGCCCATGCGGCGTTCTTGTGCTAATGCATCCTCCACCACACGTTTGATGGTTGGGAGAGCTTGAGGGCAAACTCGATCATAATAACTTGGGTACAAACCCGAGTCAGAAGATGCCGTGACAATAGCAAAAACAAGAGAAACAAAAAGAGGTAAGAAGCTTTTGATGTTCATCTTCTTCATAACTGGTGACCAAAACAGTTTCTTAATACAAATTCTTTGTCTTTGTATTTTGTGGTTTTGGTCTTATGTTATATTTATGTTGTATTTATAGGCAACAGAAATGTTAAAGATGGTTAGTTTTAGAAATGGTCAAGACAAAATCTAATGTTTTGTATTAGTATACTTGCACGAGACTTGGTTCATAATTGTAGATTTGAGTTATTCAATTTTCATTATCCCGCAAGTTGCACATAAAAGTATAGTTTGACTTGGCTAGCAACCTAAAAACCATATTATTTAATTACCTAGAGAACTTGTGTCAATCTTAAACACCATACACAATGTATATTTTGGTTATTAAATTCAAACATATATTTAGAAATAAACAAATTCAGAACCGGTAAATGTAGACTTTTGTTTATAATTTTCAAAAGTAATATAACTAGGAAAATATGACTTGTATTTTAAGCCAACGAAATTGCAGGACTTGGTTGAAAAACCCAAAACTTGTACTTCTTGGTCATGTTACCTATTTAAAGTTATTTTATTGTTTTCTTGGTTGAATTACACATTTGAAATTATCATATACATAGTAATTATGAAGTTGCACTTTATCACATAGAATTCTAACTTAATGTTAAAATTGCTAGACTCAGTTTACATTTTGGTTTTATTTATAAACATGTAATTAGTTATACTCATAAAATTCTAATACTAATTTTGGTAAGTTAATTTATAAGATTTTCTTTACAAACTCTACATATTACATGACTAGCTTATACCCCGTGTACTACACACGGGGTGAAAAATATCGATACGTAAAATTCTTAAATTTTTATGTGTAAAAATGTATTAAATATACCAAGAATAGAAAACAAAATTTAAAATATGTAAAAATTAATATATAATTGGGTTTCAAAAATATGTTAATTACTATTTAATTTAATTTGACTTTCATTGATATTTGATTGAAAATAAAATTTACATAATTAGATTTCAAAATTTCTTATAATAAGAGATAATTTAAAATAAATGTGTTTTATTAGTATATTATTTTTTTTAACTATATTATTATTAAAATATGGAAGTGTAGTTAATAAGAGAGAGAGACGGGAAAAAAATGATGAGAATTAATATGGAGACAACACGTGATATTAAAAACATTTATTTATTAGATAGTATAGATTTACATCTAAATATTGTTTAGCAGTAAGAATTGTTAGTCAAAGTGAAATCAAAACCAAACTGAATAATTCATTATTAGTTTGATCTAAAAGAAAATTGGGTTGGTTTGTTTGATTTATAGAGAAACCACGAGAAACCTCCAACCCGACCCGATGAATACTTTTTAATATGCGCCATTTTGAAAACTATTTTCATCATATCGATTCATCGAATATTAGAAAACTACTTTATCAGAAAGTATATATGTATGAAACTATAAATTATAATAAAAAAGTATATCTTTTTCTTTGAATTTAAAACATTTAGGTAGTTTAAACTAACAAATCTCATTTAAATGCAAAATCCAGAAGACATTAATACTTGTCACTAGATCAAATGTCAACACAAGTTCGATTTATTTCACTTATGCACTTGAATGTTGATTATGATGTAGATCTTGGTGATAAATCTAAATTCAATTCAACCTTACTTGTCTACATCACTAATCTCCTTCAATGGTTGTGTTTGGTAAGAACCCTAATTTCATATATTAGTTCTTGAAAGGTTTCTAGTAATTTGAATAAGTTCTTTATGATTTTAAATATTAATTCAAGATATTGAGGCTTGTAGAACTCACTCACACCATTCCTTTGAATGTTGGCAAGTGATTTTTATCTAAAACCTAAGTTTTGGCTTTAATCAAATCTATCTATCTAAGAGTTTTTGGGTGAAGTTGGGTCTAATGACAATTTGAGGACATGTAAAGTTACCTGCTGTTTGAAAGTAATAAAACATGTTATTGATGGTTGAACATAAGTTTTCAAAATCTATTTTGGTAAAGAAATTTGGATATGGATGGATTTGTATGTCAACCGTCAGTTTCTGGTCTATTAGTATAGGCACGATCGTGCCTCAAGGGTGCATAACCATGCAGATCAATTTCTCATGTCTTATAGCATGTTATCGAGAACTCTATTGTTAGAATCGATAAGTGAGTTCAGCATGAGCGTGCCTGCCATGGCACAATCGTGCCAGTTGACTAGAATCTCCGTAATTTGAATTCTTGAATTTAAAACTTTTAGGACTTGATTTAGATCACTAAGGTAGTCTAATCCATTGATTTATGTGGAAAGTCTTGTGTCGGGAATATAATTAAGATAACATGTTTATCGTTGGTTCAATTCGATTAACAAATCTTAATAATGTATACTTAATAACAATTTTATTTTAAATATATTAAAAGATTACAACACTATTCAAGAATTCGACATTGCTACAATAATATTAATATAACAATACCTGAAAATCCATATATTTAGACTATAGACCCAAAATAATTTAATTAAGTTTCCTGCAGTTGTTGCGAATTTGACCTCTATTCCCAGTTAATGGCTTTATATCACCCATTTTAATCATAGACTCAGCAAAATCCTCAAAGAACTCGTTCTGGTTCCCATTGTATTCCGAAACATGCTCATCAGTTTCGCCACCATTAAACAGTGCTTGATCAGATCTCAAAAGCCCCTTTTTACTCACCAAATTAGTGAAGTATTTCACGTCAAACGAGTATGGTGTCGGGTCAAGTGGTGCGAGACTTGAATCACTCCCAACTTGTGGGCAAATGGTCTGAAGGTGGCTCGCAAAGGCAGGGTCAACGTTGTTGTCGTTGTATATACGATCCCTAAAGGTTCGACATTGAGCAAACCCTAGGGTGTGTGCACCAGAAAGCACTACTAAGTCCTCCTCATCGAGCCCTTGGTCCTTAAAGTTTTTTATTAGAGCGGGTAAGTCCATGAACGGTGAAGGAATGTTAGCGTCAGCTGCGGTCCGACTAGCGGTGGTTGAGTCTCTTCTTCCAAGCTTGACATTCCATGTTGGGCCACCAAGCTGCATTCCATGAAAATTTAAGATTCACACTTAGAGCATGCATGCTTTATCTACAAATTTTTTTTTTTTTATCTTTAACATTAATTACAAAATATGTTTAATGATCATGCAGCGCATGCACACCAAGCGTTACTTACCGCAACGACAGAATCACGAGCAGCAACAGTTAAGATATCAGCACAAGACACAACGGGGCCGCCACAAACTTTATCGACCTCATACTTGATTTTGTCAATAACCTCGAATCCTCTAGCAGAATTTGCGTTGGGGGCTGCATTTTTCTCAGAGTCTATTGTTGTCGTTTGATCCAAAAGAATGGAAGCATCGCATCCCTACACGATATAGAAAATAAACTCAAAAAACAAAACAAATGCTTTAATTTGTACATCATCTGTATTGACTAGTTTTAGAATCGTTTTCTAGGTTTTATTTATAAGATTGAACTAGACCGTGATTATGATAATCATATGGATGTATTGGTTCAAAAGCTAAGCGTTTCAATGGCAAAAATATAACTTTTAAACAGATATGGAATCTCATACACAAATCGGTAGGAGTATAAGTAACTTACGTTAACAAAACAATCATGAAAATGTAGACGTAATAGAGAAGCGCCCATGCGGCGTTCTTGTGCTAATGCATCCTCCACCACACGTTTGATGGTTGGGAGAGCTTGAGGGCAAACTCGATCATAATAACTTGGGTACAAACCCGAGTCAGAAGATGCCGTGACAATAGCAAAAACAAGAGAAACAAAAAGAGGCAAGAAGCTTTTGATGTTCATCTTCTTCATAACTGGTGACCAAAACTGTTTCTTAATACAAATTCTTTGTGTTTGTATTTTGTGGTTTTGGTCTTATGTTATATTTATGTTGTATTTATAGGTAGAGGTGCACAAAGCGGTTTTTTAACCCAAACCGGTTCAACCCGACCCGAACCGGTTTGGTCAACGAAAAGTCAAAACCGGTTTGGACCCAAACCGTTTCGGGTTAAACCGGTTTCGGAAGGGGGAAATATCAAACCGGTCAAACCGGTCCGGGTAGGTTATAAACCGGTTTGTAAGGTAAACCGGTTTAAACCGGTTTTTTTTTTTAAAAATCAAATAAATTAAAATAAATTCGATATTTTTAATAAAAAATCAAAATAAAATATACAAAAAATATAAAACATAAAGTTCAACGTTTATTAATATTTGGAAAGTTCGGAAATTAAAAAACATGACAAGATAAATTTATAAAATTGTAAAACATTACAAAAATATAACAAATATAAAACATTAAGTTCAACGTTTTATTTTTTGGAATATTGATTGATTATTCTTGTGCGTTGTCTTCGGAACTAGAGCTTCGTAGCCTTGCATCTTCGGCTAGTTCTTCATCGGTGACTGGTTCAGATATTCCAAGATCAACCTCGTTGTTGTGTATGGTTTCTTCGGCTTGAATTTCGTCTTCGAGAGAAGTTTGGTCTTGTATCCTATCCATCGCATCCAAATGGTCCTTCAAGCAAATGCACATTTCCATTGCTAGGGGTGTGAGTCTAGTCCTTCGTATCGATAATACCCTGCCACTAAAAGAAAACGCAGATTCCGAAGCTACCGTGGAAGCTTGGACGGTTAGTAAATCACGGGCCATGGCGGAAAGAATCGGAAACGAAGCTTCGTTATTTTTCCACCATGCCAAAATATCAAACTCCTCAAAAACGGTAGGAGGCATAAACGCTAAAAAGTTTGTGCCAATATACCTTCCGAGTTCGCTACTCGGGGTGGTACCTCGAGCCCGTTTACTAAATTCATTTAACATTTCGTTATATAAATTCAAATTAACATCTCTCGAGCTACCACTCGATGATGTACCCATTGTTTCATGTGGAGTCGGAGTTGTACCATATTTATGTAAATAAACATCAAATAAATCTTGTAAACATTTGTTAAAATATGTTTTTGTAACTTGTGAAAAATGGATGTCTTCGCTATCCAAATTGAAAGCGTAAGTAATTCTATCAATCAAAGTTTCAACCCCGTAAACATTTATGGTAGGGTTTAACGCGGCGGCGCAAGTTATAACGGGAGGCATTTCTTTAAAATATTTCACTAATTTTTCTTTCATCGGTTCAATCATTTTTGTAAAAAGAGTGCTTTTATTTTCAAGTTCATACAACTTGTTAGCCATTAAATATATTTGTTTTAGTGTTAATGGACTTGTGGGATAATAAACACCGGATAAAAAACTGGTGGCGGTTTTGAAAACTTCAAGCAATTCGGTTACGTCTTTTAAAATGTCCCAACTCGTAGACGGAAACTTTAGAACTTTACGACGAGGTTTTGAGGCAAGCATTTCATGAAATATTTCTAAAGTTTCTCTTTGTCGTAAAGCGCTATAAAACATAGTATAAGTCGAGTTCCATCTTGTCTCGACGTCCCAATTCGGACCTAAGCAAAGATTATTCGTATCACGACAAAATTTAATATAATCATGGTATCTTTTTTTGTTACTAAAAATATCTTTAAGCATTTGTCGAAAAGTATATGTTAAGTTTGAAACCTCTTCAATTGCAAGCCCGGCTTGCACCGCCAAGTTAATGATGTGTGCGACACATCGACTATGGAAAAAAACGCCGTTGCAAATCGGTTTATATTTAATTTTTAGTTTTTGAACCGCATTTGTATTATTAGATGCATTATCAAAAGACATTGAAAAAAGTTTATTTTGTAATTTAAATTCGATTATAACACTATCTAATATATAAAATAAGTTATCGCCGGTGTGTGGATATTCAAACAAGTCAAACGCGATTGTACGCTTCATCATTTGCCACGTATTGGGATCAACCCAATGCGCGGTAACGCAAAGGTACGAATCGGGTATACCATGTGGAGCCGACCAAACATCGGTGGTTAAGTTTACACCGGTTTGCAAATTTTCAAAACCCAAAATTAATTCTTTTTTTGCTTTTTTCCACATTTTTATACAATCTCGTCTAAGGGTTGTGCGACTTACTTGATGATAACGTGGTTGGAGTGTCTCTTGAATCATCCTTGTCAAGCGCGGATTGTCAAAGTGGTTGAACGGCAATCCTTCTTGAATCACTAACCTCGCCATTCGATCTCGAACAGTATTTGGATCAAAGTTCCAAATTCCTCCTTCGGTTGTCATGGAGGCTTGACCTTCACTTGGAATTCCCTTCAATGACGGGCAAGATTTTTCCATATGCGTTTTCAAACTAGTGTTTGAATCTTTCCCCAAAAACGCACCACACATCTTGCACCGAGCACGTTCCTTCCCGTTTGACAATAAACATAGATCGTAATTGAACCAAATTGCCGGATTTCTCGTTGTTGCTCGAATTTCCACAACGGTAACTTCGTTTGAGGAACCACCAACACCAAAACTTGCCATGCTTTTTTTTTTAGAGTTTAGAGAGAGTTTAGAGAGCGTTTTTGACGGGTTTAAAGAGCGGTTTTAGAGATTAGAAAGTGTAAAGAGAGGTGTGATCAACCCTAAACACCCCCCACCTATTTATAGTGTTTTAAGGGTGAAAATGGAGCCAAAAAAACGGCTAAAATCGACCCCAACGGCCATATAGCCGTTACCCAACGGCTAGTTTTAAACCCAGCGCCAAAACCGGTTTAAACCGGTTTATCAAACCGGTTTGTGTGAACCGGTCCTAACCCGATCTCATCCCAGAAAGCAACAAACCGGTTTTAAACCGGCGGTTTTTGGGTAACCCGAACCGGTTTGGTCCAAACCGGTTTAACCCAAACTGGTTTGGACCGTGTTAAAAAAAAAACCGGTTTTTTTGTGCACCACTATTTATAGGCAACAGAAATGTTAAAGATAGTTAGTTTTAGAAATGGTCAAGACAAAATCTAATGTTTTGTATTAGTATACTTGCACGAGACTTGGTTCATAATTGTAGATTTGAGTTATTCAATTTTCATTATCCCGCAAGTTGCACATAAAAGTATAGTTTGACTTGGCTAGCAACCTAAAAACCATATTATTTAATTACCTAGAGAACTTGTGTCAATCTTAAACACCATACACAATGTATATTTTGGTTATTAAATTCAAACATATATTTAGAAATAAACAAATTCAGAACCGGTAAATGTAGACTTTTGTTTATAATTTTCAAAAGTAATATAACTAGGAAAATATGACTTGTATTTTAAGCCAACGAAATTGCAGGACTTGGTGATAAACTCAAAACTTGTACTTCTTGAGTTCTTGGTCATATTACATCTTTAAAATTATTTTATAGTTTTCTTGGTTGTATTACACATTTGAAATTTTTATATAGATAGTAATTATGAAGTTGCACGTTATCACATAGAATTCTAACTTGATGTTAAAATTGCTAGACTCGGTTTACATTTTGGTTTTATTTATAAACATGTAATTAGTTTATACGCATAAAATTATAGATATTGTTTAGCACTAGGAATTATTATTCAAGGTCACATTGAAATCAAAACCAAACTGAATAATTCAATATTTGTTTAGTCTAAAAAAAATTGGTTTGGTTTGTTTGATCTATAGAAAAACCACGAGAAACCTCTAACCCGACCTGATGAATACTTTTTAATATGCTCGTTTCAAAAACTATTTTCGTTATATCAATTCATCCGAATATTAGAAAACTACTTTATGAGAAAGTATATAGGTTTAGTGACCCAATTTGAACAAAAAATGAATGAATGACCTAATTGAAACATTTTTGAAAATTCATTACTATTCTATGAATTTTCCCAAGTATATATGTATGAAACTATAAATTATGATAAAAAAATATATCTTTTTCTTTGAATTTAAAACATTTAAATAGTTTAAACTATACAATCTTATTTGAATGCAAAATCCAGAAGACATTAATACTTGTCACTAAATCAAATGCCAACACAAGTTCGATTTATTTCACTTATGCACTTGAATGTTGATTATGAGTAGATCTTGGTGATAAATCTAAATTCAATTCAACCTTACTTGTCTACGTCACTAATCTCCTTCAATGGTTGTGTTTGGTAAGAACTCTAATTTCATATATTAGTTCTTGAAAGGTTTCTAGTAATTTGAATAAGTTCTTTATGATTTTAAATATTAATTCAAGATATTGTGGCTTGTAGAACTCACTCACACCATTCCTTTGAATGTTGGTAAATGATTTTTATCTTTTTTTTAACGACAAATTTAGATCACTGACGGACCACTGGAGTATCATCGTGCCACCAGTGGTACCACCCGATCATATTCCAACACCATGTCACCAATTCAGGAGGAAACCCAATTTTTTCTGGGAAAACCCATTGTGAGATTCGAATTCAGGACCTTATGGTCATTGAGCCTTAGTCCACCACCAAGATGCCGCTGGACTATTATGCCTTTGGCAAATGATTTTTATCTAAAACCTAAGTTCTGGCTTTAATCAAAGCTATCTAGTGGTGCATGACCATGCGGATCAAGTTCTCATGTCTTGTAGCATGTTATCGAGAACTCTGTCGTTAGAGTCGATAAGTGAGGTCAACATTGGCGTGCCTGCCATTGCACAATCGTGCCAGTTGACTAGAATATCTGTAATTTGAATTCTTGAATTTAAAACTTTTAGGACTCGGTTTAGATTATCTCTTATTATAAAAAACTTTTAAATCTAATTATTTAACTTTTATTTTGAATCAAAAAATAAATTAAAGTATTGTATCAAGATTCATATGAAAATACTAAATGATTGCCGATAAAACTAGATAAACTTATTTTATTGGATAATCTAACATAAAATTATAAACCACGTTTTCCGGTACGTTTGGATCAGATTCATGATCAGCCGGTGGTAGATCAGACCCATAAGCTCAGTTGTTGGTGTGAGCCAAACAGCAAACTCAGTAACGCCGGTCAACTTTCCGTCACTTTGTCTGTTTGTTCTCTGAAGCAATTCATCGAACAGTTGATGGACAAAATAGGCGTATGGTTGACCTGCCCGATGTCTGAATATCTCCAAGACGAGCTTGCTAAACGTTTCATCCTCTTCAAATCATGGGAGATCCCATCCATCCAAATCCAACACTCGCACTCAATCAGAGCAGTTGTAGGAAACGGAATTCACGGAGCTGACTCCACTTTGATCGAATCGCTTCCGTGTCTGGAGATCGTGTCGAGTCACAGTTCCGGTTTAGATAAGATCGATTTAGTCAAATGCAAGGAAAGGGGAATTAGGGTTACGTCCACCCCTGATACCTTGACGGATGAAGTCGCTGATTTGGCCGTATCACTGATTTTGGCTACTCTCAGAAGGATTTGTGCCTGTGATCGGTTCGTGAGAAATGGTTTGTGGAAACAAGGAGATTTCAAATTGACCACAAAAGTACGTTTTTCCATTGTAAGAACACGAATCTGCTGTTCAATTTCTTGATTTCTAGAGTGCGGTCGTATCGGTACACCAGTCCCATTTTATTCAAACACTGTATGCTTGCCCCGTATGATAGATATGGTACAGATAGTATTACCTTTTTCGCATAAAATACAGGCCGTATCATCTTTTTCGCCTATAATACGGGCCGTATGATAGATACAATACGGGCCATATCACCTTATTCGCCTACGATACGGGCCGTATTACCTTTTTCGCCTACATTACGGGCCGTATGATAGATACAATACGGGCCATATCACCTTATTCGCCTACGATACGGGCCGTATTACCTTTTTCGCCTACAATACGCCCGTATCACCTTTTTCGCCCACAATACGAGCGGTATGATAGATACGATACGGGCCGTATCACCTTTTTCGCCTACAACACGGGTCGTACGCTAGATACGATATGGGTCGTATTACCTTATTCGCCTACAATACGGGCCGTACGGTAGATACGATATGGTCGTATTACCTTATTAGCATACAATATGGGCCGTATGATAGATACGATACGGGCCATATTGCCTTTTTCGTCTACAATACAGGTCGTATGGTAGATACGATATGGGTCGTATTACCTTATTCGCCTACAATACGGTCCGTATGATAGATACGATACGGGCCGTATTACCTTTTTTGCTTAGAATACGGGCCGTACGGTAGATACGATATGGTCGTATTACCTTATTAGCCTACAATGTATGATAGATATGATACGGGCCATATTGCCTTTTTCGTCTACAATACAGGTCGTACAGTAGATGCGATATGGGTCGTATTACCTTTTTCGACTATAATACAGGTCGTACGGTGGATACGATACGGGCCGTATTACCTTATTCGCCTACAATACGAGCCGTGTGATATATACGATACGGGTCATATTACCTTTTTCGCCAATATGGCCCGTATTACCTTGTTCGCCTACGACACAGGCCGTGTTACCTTTTCTGACTGACACAGAAGCGACTGATGTGGCGCATACACCACTCACAGATACAATGCAGGCCATATTACTGTTTTCGCCAACTATATTGGCCGTATGATGTGGTGTTCTGATAACTTCATCTGGTGTAACCATAACAGGTCCTTTCTAAGCCATTGATTGTTAATTGCAGGTTACTCGGAAATCGGTGGGGATTATCGGAATGGGGAGAATCGGGTCAGCAATCGCCAAGAGAATGGAGGCATTTGATTCCCCAATTTCTTACTACTCCAGATCTGAGAAACCGAATTCAGGTTACAAGTATTATCCAAATGTGATTGCATTGGCTTCCAACTGTGAAATCCTAGTGATTGCTTGTTCATTGACAAAAGAAACTCGTCATATAATCAACCGCGAAGTCATTGATGCTTTGGGGCCAAACGGATTTGTCATAAACATCGGGCGAGGGGCTCATATAGACGAACCAGAGCTCGTGTCGGCTCTTGTTGAAGGTAGACTCTGTGGTGCAGGGCTTGACGTGTTGGAACACGAACCCGATGTGCCTGTGCAACTCATTGATCTTGATAATGTGGTTCTGTCACCACATGTAGGAACTTGCACTGTTGAAACCCGTATGGCTATGGCTGATCTTGTTGTAGCAAATCTGGTGGCTCACTTTTCTAATGAACCATTGTTAACGCCTGTGCTCTAAACATTTTTTTTAGTTATCTTATACTGTAACTTTTTCATGGTACGTTTATCTGCTTCGGTTAAGTTGGAATTAGAGATGAAAAAGCCCGTTGTGAAACTCGAACCCGAAGGTAGTATTTGGTTCGGTAATTAACCCGAATTTACATAAAAATTACCAGTTATATATATACATACACAATCAACAGCTAAATCCAGTTTTCCTCTCATATGTTTTGTTTAGTTATGAACATGATCTTTTGTTTCGTTGTTTGTATTTGTGTATATATATGCTGCTTCTGTCCTCCTCACATTATATATTAACAGAATAGTCTAGTTTTCACTGAAACAGTTACTTTGTATTGGAAAATGATGTTGGTTGTTTGAGTGACTAAAAAGGTTCACTTTGGTTGATACAATTTGACAACTGTATGGGTTTGAACGAAAAGCATATTGGGAGTGTTTTTATTTGACATTTTGTGTTTATTATCTAATGAATATATTATTAAATTAAATTGTAAAGTATGCATTGCAACTTGTACTTAGAAACCCGAATACCGATTAACCCAACCCGAATAACGTGAAACCGATTAACCCAAATCTTATTTCGGTCGGTAAACGGATAGGTTTCCTATAACAAAAATCCGGAATAACTTAAAACCCGAACAACACCCTTAATTCACACCTTAGTGAATTGTTGGATCGAAAAAAAATATATGAGAAGTATGTTATACTTTCAAAGTGAATATATCAGTGTAAGAGTGGTATAGGGGCAACGTCTCACTCTCATGGCGCCCATGCCCCTGACTTCGCGCTCGTTAAACCCTTCACGTCTCGTTCTTTATAGTGTTTAACGCCTCGTTTGGGTGATGTATACATGATTGTTAACACACTGTATGTCTAAAATAATTTCCCCTACAATCAGGAAAAGGCCAGCACGAAGTAAGGGAAAGGGGTATACCCATGTGATTATGGTGTCATGTGATAATAAAGTGCACGCCACGTGGCGCCACGTCTGATTCTGGAAAATCACACCATAATCACATGGCAAAGGGTATACCCATGTGATTGTGGTGGTGTGATAATTTAATGTTTTATTTTTATTTTTATTTAAATAAAATAAAACATAATAAAATAATATTCATTAATAAAAATAAAAATTATATTAATAAAAAAAATTACATTAATAAAAAAAAATTACATTAATTAAAAAAAAAACATAACCAAAACCTACGGGATACCATGACGTTCTTTGATCTCCTTTTGTTTTTTTTCAATCAAAAAACGTTGGGTGGTTGTGAGTGACTCAAGATCGATACCAAGAATTTCGATCTCTTGTTTTGTTCGTTTCCAATCCATCCTCTCGTCTTGGGCGTTGTTAAATCTTGTCATTTGTTCGACCATTTTCTCGCCGATTTCGTCGTGTCTTGAAACCGATCCCGAGCCCGAGCCCGTTGCTTGGGCTTTTGCTTTTTTTCTTTCCAATCGGACGGGGTATTTCTTCCACGTCTTCCGGTGCATCTATGTTTAGGTCGTACTTAGATCTACCATCGGAAGCACCCGGACTAGCGTCGATGTCGGTTGATGTTCTTTCTTTGGACGAGCCGGTTCGGGTGGGGGGCAATGTATAGTGTTTGCCACTTTGGCGAATTCCTACAAATCTCCCAATATTGAATTGGTGTTTCGCCACCATGTTCGTCTTTAAACCGGACCGTTGCTCTCGCCAAAATATCGGCATCGCTCTCACCGCTTCTTCGATCCCGCAAAACTTCTTGATAGATCCCGTGGAACTTTACCACCTTCCCATTTATATGAGTCCATTTTGAACTCAATTGGTCCAAACTTCGGTAACCGGGCGGTACACCCATAAAAGATTCATATTTTTCTTGAACCCTTGTCCATAACGTTTTTTTTTTTGGGCGTTGCCTACAAAAAAAAAATATTCAAATTAATAATCATAAAAATAAAAAAAGGAAAATTTTAAAAAATACAAAACCAAAATTATTGTTACCGATTATTGGATCCTCCGAGACGTCTATAAACGCCTTAACCAAGAATAGTGGCTCGTCTTTTTCCCACTTTTTTTTGGTATTCGGCCGGCTAGAAGTCTCTTGCGAAACCTTCTTCTTTCCTTTTTTTTGCGAGACATTTAGATTTTCGTCCACGGTTTCTTGTGGCATTTCTTGAGTTCGGGTACAAATTCTAGTGGTGTACCGGTTGAGACATTTGGGGTTGGTAGTTAAACATTTGAAAGTTCGGGTTTGGTAGGAAGTTTGGGTTGGATAGGAAGATTGGGTTGGGTTGGAAGTTTGGGTTGGGTTGGAAGTTCGGGTTTTGTTGAAAGTTCGGGTTGGGTTGAAAGTTTGGGTTGGCCGCAAACGCGTTATCACGAGCCGCGTATTGAGCCCAAAAGTGTTGGTTCTGGTTCGGATCGTTACTCATTTTTGGGTTGGGGATATTAGAAATGAGTATAGAAGATTAGTAAGTTTGGGTAGAAAATGAGTGTAAATATTATGGAGTAAAATTGAGTATTTATAGTGAGTAAAAATAAAAATTATTAATACTATTATTAATTCAAACGGCTAGTTTTTTAGATGGATATTACCGTTGAACGGCTAGTTTGGATGGATTGCTCGCGTGAGAAATATCACGCTCAAAGTGCACGCCGTGACTTTTGAATCAAGGGGGCGGTGTTCCACCAAGATCACGACATGATCTTGATGGCCACCTAGGATCACGCCACTTTTGCCTTTACCATACCGGATGCTCTAAGTGTCATCAATCTCAACACATGTAAGAAAATCAAGGGCAAATGCTGGAATTTGGATGACTATGAAATTAGTCATTTTATTATTCTAAAGAAAAAGACAGCATGTCAGCATCTATAGATCACTTTTCCCAATTTCTATCTTCTTCTTTTACCTCATCATATCATATATTTCATTTCATATATATTATATAGAAAGGCTTCTTTTTATATAATATTTCTTTTACATATATCTCAAAAAACTAGCCAATTTGTGGATAAAGTTCTGAGGAAAAAAAAAGATGTTGGAAGGGAAGGCACTGGTGGAAGACACAGACATGCCAATCAAGATGCAGATCCAAGCCATGGCTTATGCTTCACAAGCTCTAGATCTCTATGATGTTCTTGACTGCAAATCCATTGCTGCCCATATCAAAAAGGTACAATCTTTGCACCAAGATCCCATCTTTCTCTTTATATATATATATATATATATATATCTCTTTCTGTATGTATATGTGTATATATGCATCTGGGTATTGTAAATCTTGAAGAAAGATTTGAATTTTTTTAGGGTTTTTGATTATGAATATGAAATTGACATGAATAAGTGGTGACAGGAGTTTGACAAGAAGTATGGAAATGGATGGCAATGTGTGGTGGGATCAAATTTTGGATGCTTCTTCACTCACACCAAGGGAACTTTTATCTACTTCACATTGGAGACTCTCAATTTCCTCATCTTCAAAGGGGCCTCTTCTCTTTCTTGACCACCCCCATCCCCACCCCCACCCAATTTAATTTTTTTTTTTTTTTTTTTTTAGATTCTGGATCTCCTAAATTATTGAAAACCCAAAAAAAGTTTGGTAGAATTTGTGTCAATATCTTGTCTTTCCTATCTTATCTAATAGCTAATGCTAGAGATATGTAGAGAAGTTAGTGGTTTGGCATCTTCTAATCTTTTTAGTTTTTTACTTGTATTTTATTGGTTCTCCACGTTCTTATCTTTCCCATATTTATGTAACTTTTGTAAAAGAGGTTGTGGTGTAGTGGTTGAGGTGAGGCCTGAAATCCCAAGGGACCCGGGTTCAATCCCTGCCACCACCATTAATTTCTGCGGCATCGCAGATGAGGCCTTTTAGGCTGATGCACCAGGGTTTTACCCACGCCGATCCAGGATTGGAGCCTCGGCTCTCCCTCAAGCCCGGAAGGGGCCGTATTGGGTGGGGTTTTTCCTTGAAAGCTCTCCAACTCTGACGCCAAGTGGGCCCGGTTAAGACAACATATTGGCCGGAGTTGGACGAGGCTCTCCCATGTGACGGGGTGCGACGTCACACATTCAATGTTCGCCTTTCTAAAAAAATATTTATGTAACTTTTAAATGTGTTTTATTTTATGAGGTTAACTAAAATTGATGGAAATTAACAAAAATGAGTTTGAAATTCCAATAATGAAATGCATTTTGAAATCAAGAAATACACTAATCACATAAAATGATGTATCGGAATGGTTGAAGTGTATACGTCATCGACATTTTCATCGGTGGTCCTATGTAAAGGATAATGAAGCTCATGCGGAAGTTTCAAAGCCACCACGTGTAACACTTCAATTTGGAAAGTGTTGATTTATCACTATAACTGTATTGAAAAAATGAAAAAGTATTGTTATGTGGGTGAACGATTCAATAAAAATGATAAAAATATGTAATGGGTTAGTGATTGTGATACAGTTTTTAATAATTATTAATTATTTATTTTTATTTTTAAGTTCAATATTTCAAAAAAATGTAAATAAACCTTAAACAAAACATTTATATTAATAATAATTTATTAATTATTTAAACATTACAAAATTATAATTAAATCCATATTTTATAGTAAAAATATGTTACTTTATTAATTATTTAAACATTACAAAATTATAATTAAATCCATATTTTATAGTAAAAATATGTTACTATGAACAACTCGTCGCCCTTCGCACTCGGAGGAATCGAATGATGACAACGACTAAGATGAAAAATCATATTTATAGTAGAAATGAATAAGTTTTTGGAGAATGAATAGTAGTAAAAATGTATAAGTTTTGAAGGGAGTAATATAATATTTATAGGTTTAAATTAAATTTAGTTAGCTTTTTTTAATAATCTAGCCGTTAATTCCAACGGCATTTTATGTTAATCGATGCAGTCAAACGCCTCTTTGCCCGTGATTACCACCACCATCATGCCCGGGAGACGGTGTTCTAGGCGTGATGGTCGCCTACATCGCCACACCTAATCGCCACTTCCTTTCTTTGACTTTTGATTCACCCCTAGTTCTCAAGTGGCACCATGCAAACCTATCTTTTTAATTTTTTATTTTTTTAAATAGGCCTATTTTGGTTATTTTAAAAAATATTTAACATAAAAGTTAACTGTCATCCATTCCATGGACCAAACATGTTACGTTTATGTATAACTTAAGAATTAACAGTGTAATTTTTCAAACTTAGTGACTAAATCCGAAATTTGAACATATTCCATGGATTTAACTCAAAAGAAAAAGCAAGTCATCAAAGCAGTCTGGGACTCTGGGCTAAATTTAAACCGAATTCACATAGGATAAAAGCCCAAATGACCCTTTGCAAGTTTGCATCAATAAAACACTCAAGGTCCACATGGCCCGTTATAATTATTCAGTATGGGCCTCAATCAAATATCATTTTGGACTATAATGTTGGGAATGGGATGTTTGTTTAATTAATCGATTTGATTGTTAGACAAGTCATATGTGTGTGATCTATTTGTTATAATCATTTTTAGTTAAACCGTTTTTATGTATTAATCCTAATTTTTCAAAATTAATCATGATTAAACTATTTTTTGTTTATTAAGGTTTAAGACCTTTTTTTTTTATCAATTATTAGTATTAAGCTGATCATAACTAAACATTAAACGTAATTTTATACTATTTATTCAATAATAATTTTATCAAAAGAAATTTGAAGATGAGAGATAGAGATGGGGGAGAGAGATCTAATCCAAATTATCACATTTTATTGATTTTTTTATAAATAAAATATATATATATATATATATATATATATATATATATATATATATATATATATATATATATATATATATATATATCATATGAGTGTCAACACAACAATAAACTTCTATGTCATGACCAATCATCATTATCTAATCAATAGACCTAAACAAAGTATAATTCTTAATATCATGACAAACAAATTATAATAATAAAGTAATTGACATCTTTTTTAAACGGCCAACAAACAATAATATTAACATAGGGCTAGAAAGGGATTAGACCCAACCAAGACTACAACCACCAAAAGAAAGAACAAAAAATGTGAAACACCAATACAATATAGATTAAATAAGCGTCACGGTTCCTAGGTCAGAGGAGCCCTCGATCTGTTGCTAATCCATAGGAATCCAAGAACTTTTATGTCCTCGATTAGTTTCCCAAAAGAGACCGGCTTTTGGTCGAACGCCTTGTCATTTCTCGCCTTCCACAAGCACCGGAAGGAAGCCAAGGTTACCGTATGAACAACCTTAGATTTTTCCTAGGTCCATGAATGAACTTGTGAAAATCCAGCAAGTCTCAATCGATGGAATTTTACATCATTGAGAAGTAATTGACATAGCAAGATGTATATAAACTTCCTTTCAACCATTATTGAACTCACTTGTGTGTAAAATTGATAAACTTGTGGTTTTCCACAGCATTGAATATGGAATCTATGATAGTTGCCACATCCAATCATATAATTTCAAAAGGAAATTGTCAATTATTGGAGCACCATTTATTGGAAAAAGAAAAGGGGAACTTTTATTTTCTTAGTTATTGTGACATTTTATTTATATTTTCAATACATCTACACATACGTAACAATTGAGTGTAGAATAGCATACATAATGTCTATTAACAAAATTCAAAACGTGTAACCATCAAAATTATTTATTTTTCTCATCAATCACATGTTTGAAACAAAAGCTATTCTAAAGTAAATATTGGTCCACAAAAAGACTAAAACGACAATTTCGTAGCAAACCGTGCTAAACAAATAATAACTCAAACCCAGAATAATCACAGTCTGGTAACAAGCTAAATTACATAAAAGTTAGTTGTAGGGTTAGTTATTCGACCAACTCTCCTCACAACTACTTTCATTTGCCATTTACCACTGGCTTTGGTCAAGTGGTAAGGCAATGAAGGATTGAACGAAGCCACGCAAGTTCAAACCCGAGCCAACCCGGGTTTTAGTCCGGAGTGCGTTACGCTAGCGGGTCTTGGCCCGTGTAGCGGCGCAACTGCTGTCAAGTGGTAGCAGGCTCCATGGTTTCCCGGGGAACGCCTAACCCCTCGCTCTGAACCCGCGGCCCGGTTCAGACAACGTAGTGGTCAGGTATTGAGGGGTGATGGTGTCCGACTTGTCGGAGATGCGACTGCCACTCAAAAATGAAAGTCGCCGTTCAAAAAAAAAAAAAAAAAAAAAACTTTCATTTGCCATTTCTTTGTATCCAAAGAAGATATATTGTTATTGGAGTCGCCATATTCTACCAAGCAAAGATTTTCTTTCGTACATGGTTAATCAAATGATCAGAAAATCAACATGTGACCAAGAGTCTCGATCTATTTCATACCACATGGTTAGTTGTACGTGTGTGTTTTTTCTTATCCAGGATCAGAGGTTAATATCTCAACTACGTACCAGTGAAGTAGATTTATGTGTAGATTTAGAGCGTAAAAAAAAGATCCGCCCTCCAATGACATTGTTTGTTATAATAATTCATAATCATTAATGGTTAAAAAATGCATTAGGTACATATTCTACCAAAATGAAAATATCAATGAAAAGGTAGGCTACCGACACTATAGATTGGTTTTTTGGGAAGCAAGACTCCTTGTAGGCATGGAAACAGCTTCGGATTTAGGTTCGGTAATTATTTGTTTGGTGTTGGTCAGCTCTGCCTCCTTTAAACCTACTCACAGCTCATTGGTTGGTCCTACTCATGCACATCACCAATTTCACTCTCAAAAACACACCATCACTCCTTTACAAAAGCTCCAAAAAGAAAGATAAACACACACTAACTCTGTGTTTTTGTACTTCTTTTGATAATCATAATCAAACACTTTGTTTTAGTTTTTATAATTTGTGGGTTTTTCAATACTTGAAATTCCCAGATGCCCTGCAAATTTTCTTTGAATTTCATGGAGTAAAGCTTAAGCTTTATCTAGTAAAAACGTTTTGTTGAAATCCCATTGTTTTTTCAAGAAACAAGAAAATGATGCATACAAAATCAGAGTCTGATGTTACCAGTTTAGCCCCATCATCACCATCAAGATCACCAAAACAGCCTGTTTACTTTGTGCAGAGCCCTTCAAGGGACTCACAAGATGGTGATAAATCATCATCAATACAAGCTACACCTAATTTCAGGAGTCCAATGGAGTCCCCTTCACACCCTTCTGTGGGTAGGCACTCCCGGAACTCATCTTCCAGTAGGTTTTCTGGGATTTTCCGGTCACATTCCGGCAGGAAAGTTCACCGGAAAAGGAACGATAAGGGGTGGCCGGAGTGTAATGTGATAGTGGAAGAGGGAAAGTATGATGATGAAAAGAGGTTTACTAGAAGATTACAAGCTTTGATGGCTCTTTTGAGCTTTATTGTCTTGTTCACTGTTTTATGCTTGATTATATGGGGTGCTGCAAGACCTTATAAAGCTGAGATCACTGTTAAGGTTTGTTAATTTTGTTTAAATTGGTGTCTAAGGATATAAGTTTTCTGTGAACATCATGATGTTAAAATGCATAAAAATTGAACCTTTTTCAATCCATGCCATTTGGGGATGTTTGGCATTGTTTTCTTGTTTGATTAATTATTGTGTTTTCAAAGTATCATGAATCACATTTTAGTGTTTGGGTACCATAAAACCGATTTTGATTATTTAGGGGTTAATCTTACAAGTAAATACTTACATAATCACAATCTTCCAAGAGTCCTGTTATAGATACACCAGGTGACGTCATCATACGAGGCGAAAAAATGTAATATGACACTTATTGCATTTCCAGTTGTGCACGCGTCACATTAATTGCTAACGTGTTAGTCAGAAAAGCTATATGACCCTTATAAGAGAAAAACACACCCGAAAAAATGTTATACGGTTATATTACATCTGGTGTCTGAATAAAATGAGTCTGGTATACTGATAAGAGTGCCCATATCCCTTTTTTTGTTGCAGCTTATTATGATTTTGATAACATAAATCTATAAAATCTTGGAATCTTGAATTTGGTTTCATTTTGATTCCTAATTAGTGGTGAATAATATGCATTTGTTGCAGAGTTTGGCTGTGAATAGCCTATTCATTGGTGAGGGTTCAGACTCATCTGGGGTCATAACCAAGATGTTGACAATCAATGGTTCATTGCGGCTAGGTGTTCATAACCCGGCTACCTTCTTTGGCATCCATGTTAGCTCCACACCGGTGAACCTGGTCTATTCAGAGATTGTGATTGCAACCGGTCAGGTTAGAACTAATATTCAACATGTTGTGTCATAATACACTCAACCATTGGTTATCACTACTAATCAGTATGTTTGGAAACATTGGTGGTGCTCACCTGTCTAAATGAGTTGGTTCTTAAAATGGTCTACTTGGGTTGGGCTGAAAAGAAAATATTCTTTGTCCACTTCAAAAAAATAATTTAGTGGTAATGATTACAAACCAATATTATTTCATTATTATTAATATTTAATATAAATCTATAAATAAAAGTGATATAGGAGGTTGGGTGTCTTAAAATAAGACTTTAACCTATATGTTTTTCCTCTAGTTGATTTTTTTATGTGACGAATTTAATTGATATGAGATAAAAAATAATCCAAATTAACACATTTGAGTCCAAACTATAATGTATATTGATGTGGTTACTATCATATCAGCTAAAGAAGTATTTTCAACAAAGGAAAAGTCGAAGGACCGCCATTGTGAACTTCGAAGCAACAAAAGTACCTCTGTATGGTGCGGGTTCAAGTCTAGTGATTTCTGATACTGGAGTTTTTGAAATCCCGTTGAAGTTAGAGTTTGAGATTCGGTCAAAAGGCGAAGTTGTCGGTAACCTTGTGACCACAAAGCATCGAAGGCAAATTTCTTGCAATATGACATTGCCATCGAATATAATCAAACCAAACAAATTCAAAAGGAGTTCTTGCACCTACAAGTGAATGATAATTTCCAAGAGTTATTTGTAAAAATGGAGTGAGTTTTGATTTTCTTTTTTCCTTAGAATGGATAGAAATGTGTTTGGATATTCCTAAAGCCAAGACATTCCATTTTTGGTATGTTGAAACATGTGTAAATGTTGATTGATGTGGAAATAAAAATGTGTTATGAATTAAGGTTCAATTGAGCGATCTTGAATAATTGGTGATTTGAAACAAAATATACGTAAAGAGTTGCACATATGTTATTATCGAAAATGCACTTTGGCATTTTGGTGATTTGGAACATTTTAGAAACAATCACTTTATCTAATACGATATATATATGGATATGATAATAATCATTAATAATTGTTATATTACATTACACTATTAGTTAAGAACATGTCACCGACAACTTATCCTCTCAAGTTCAATAAATGGTAACAATAGTCTCTTATGTAAAAAATATTTGATAAATGACAATAACAGTCCTTTATTTAATAAATCTTATTAACTTCCATAATGTATGATATATGAAATATAAACATCTTTCATTATACTATATATTTATTTATATTATACTTTAACTTAACTCTAAATTTGGTTAATGGTAAAAATATCTTCTTAAGTTTGTAAAATGTTACTTTAATCACTTTATGTTTTTAAAGTTTCAAGTTTACCATCTATAATATATATAATCCGATTTTTCCTCAATAATTTTCATATTTTTTTTTATTTTTTTTTTCTTAATGTCCCGATATAATTTTCATTAAAAACGGAGTCATATTCAAAATAGGGTATTGTTTTAGGTATCGTGGGTTATATTGACTGACGGTAACGTGTTCGTACCATGAAAAATGAGGTCGACACCGACTGAAAAACATCGGTACCAGTATATAACTTTCTTTTATCTATGCTTCGATCTTCACAACTGAGTCGCCTTAACTTGATACGTTTCTTTGATTTATTTAACCATGTTTCTTTTGTGCTTAGACATGTTAATGTCACCGTCTCAACTGTTTAAAATTTGCCATATTTAACCATATTTTTTTGCTTAGCCACATTAATGTCATTGTCTCAACAATTTAAGGTCCGTCTACCGCCGCAGAACGCGGGGTAACATTTCTAGTTTCATATGAATCCATAACTCAATTATAAATTATTTTAAAACGTTCATATTGAATCACAATCTATACTATATAATAAATAAAGGTTATGATGAGACAAATTTTCACGTCTCTCTCTCCTATTAATTGCATAAGTTTTCTTTGATTGTTTTTAATAATTTTTTGTTTTCCGTCTCTCTCTCCTATTAAATAATAATGATTTCTATAATTATTTTTATAAACTTTTTTTATTTAAAAAAATATAGGCTTGTTCGTAAAACATTTTTAGAAATTGAACATTTATTTCATTCTTTTTATAAAGCATTTTTAAAAAGTAACTATATGACGTTTCTAAAATTTGTATTAAAAAACTATGTAATATGTAAATATTTATTATTAACATTGTATTTATTCAACTCATGTAATACACGGGGTTTCTAACCTAGTTCTAAGAATAAATATGAGTTGTGATAAATGTGAGCCATTGATTAATTTCCATATATGATAGAACATGGGTTGCATTCAAATTCTCGTGTGTGTTGTTAGAAAATGAATACAAGACAAAATCCGCCTTTGTGATCACTTAATAGAGCGACATCATAAGTGGATCCCGAATAATATTTTTGTATCCTTAGACCTAATATACATATTGACTCTTGAATGTAAGGAATGTTATGTTATGACATGGTCAAATATTTTTTAGCCAAACAGTTACAGAGGTCATTGTTAAATGTGACATGATACATATGAGAGGTGTATGCAGTTAAGACTGAGTTTGCTCATCTCATTTAGACAATATAGGGATCCTTAAAGATCCAAACTGCTAAAAATGCATGATCATGCGTAAACTAAGTTGATTAGTTCAATCATGTTTATTTAATCACTCTAATTATCAATTAAGAATAACTAAGCTTAATATGAGATTTATAGCACCTATGAGAGATGTTGATAATAAAGGAATAACTAATATCTTACATGTAACATTAGTATGAAGCTTGTGAGCTTAAAGATCAATGGATGCATCAAATGTACATATACATGTGCGTTAATGGGGGGCATTAGCATATTGTTAAATGTTTATCACTGTCCGCGTTGAATAGTGGTGTTAAAAAATATCTGATCCAAATGAAAAACCCAAACTTTCAAACCCGAGTATCCAAAAATTCGGATATCCAAATTAAAGAAAAACTTAATTTAAATGCAAACTTATATGTTCTATAAAAATAAAAATAAAAATAAAGTATAAACCCACCGTGATGTCCGGCCCAACCCACTAGTCAACTTCTAAAATACTTTCTAGTTTCTAGAAACACACATGAAATGAAAAGGGTCCAGACCTGAATCCCGTTACTCACTGCACGTCACACGGGAAGATAAAAACACTGTTTTGCTTCCTGCTTATTTTTAATTTTTGTTTTTAAAATCACTCTTTAATTTCATAGAGATCTTGATTGTTCTTGATTGTTCAACACAGATCTCACTCACAATTCACATTCCTCCCAAACCCACAAATCTTTATGATGCTTACTCCAAAACCCACATCAAAATTCATCTACTTTACAATATTTCTTCTGATTTCACTAACTTTCATGATCAATTCAACAGCCAGTGAAGATTCTGACGACATTGAGGATCTTATAGCACTAGATGAAGAACAAGATGAACAGTCATCACCAAAACCCTCATCTGAGGCAGAGGTGTTAAGCAAAGCTCAAAGAATTGTTCTTGAACTCAATAATGATAACACCCAGAAAGCAATTGATGGAAATGAGTATGTTTTTGTTCTGGGTTATGCACCTTGGGATGTTAGGAGTGCTGAATTGATGCCTAGGTTTGCAGAGGCTGCTAGTTCTTTGAATGAGTTAAAGAGTCCTGTTTTGATGGGGAAAATTGATGCTGAGAGGCACCCAAAAGTAGCTTCCAATCTTGGGATTAAAGGGTTTCCAACTTTGCTTTTGTTTGTCAATGGCACTTCTCAGCCTTACACCGGTGGATTTTCGTCGTAAGATTTGCTTTTAATCCTTTTTTTTAAAGTGATTTTAGGGGTGTTTGGATGTTGTTTTGAAAGTGATTGTATCATATTATTAAGGGTCATCTTATAGTGTTATAGCTACACCAGATGACCTCATCAAAACACTTGATGACATCATCATACAGCCTGTATTGTAGGCGAAAAAAAGGTAACACGGCCTGTATTGTATATGCCAGTGGTGTACACGTCGTATCAATCGCTTACGTGTCAATTAGAAAAGATACATACAGCCCGTAGTGTAGGCGAAAAAAGGTAATACGACCCGTATTGCATACGGTGTCTGAATAATTTGGGGTTGGTGTACCAATAAGACTGCCTATTATTATTAAGGTACACCATTCAAAAGTTTTAGGTACAATCTATAGAATAATAGATACTGACTTAGGTGGTGTTTGGGTGTGCTTGGACTTGTTTCTTGAAAATGCTCATCTGAGAATCACTATAATTAGTCCTAAGGGTGTTTGGGATTGCTTATTAATGACTTTATGAGTGTTTGGATGATGAAAAGTATTATTCTTGCTGGATTCAAAATTACAATTTGTCTTAAAGTGAAATTTTGCTGTTTTCAATAAGCTGATTATCTACTGGTTATGAGCATAAGCATAAGCTGTTTAGTTAAGCGATTTCAAACATGTTTGGGTCACCTTCTTTCTCATGGCTATTTGATTGTTTAGGTGACAAATGGTCAGTAAGATACTTGCTACAACAGAGCTGGTTATCCCAATACCTTTATTTTACGGTTATTTTATCAATACGTTCTAAAAAAATCAGAATGTGCCAAAAACAACATGGAAAGTGATTATTACAGTTTCAAGTGACAGAAAACTCATCTGAACATGCAAATACCTGATTTTTGAGACAATTATGATTAGTTGGAACAAGTAGTTTTTAGTATTTGGGTAAAATGATTTTGATTATGATTTTCTCATTATTCAGATTCAAAATAGTCAACTTTGGAGAAGTGGGTAAGTGCCATAAGAAACTGATATTATAGATGTAAATATCATACCTACCGGAATAGTTGTTAAAAGCCCTCGCCTCGGGCGCCTAGGCGCAGTTTTGAGGCGAGGCGCAGGGATTGGGCTTTTTTGTTGAGGCGCATATTGAGGATAAGAGGCGTAATTTTATTTATTTATTATTATTAATTTTTTTTTTATGTTTTATTATCATTTCCTAGTTATCTGATTCTGATTCTTGAAATTGTAATAATTATTTCATAACGTGCATCCAAACACCTCTCCTTAGGCCAGTGAAATACATTGTGAAAAGCATCCAAGAAAGCATATTTGTGTGTAAAAACTTTGTTAATTTTGTTGGTGTGTTGGGGTGTAAATTAGGGAAGAAATTGTGATTTGGGTGAGTAAGAAGACGGGTACGCCCATTATCAGAATCAACTCTGTCGATGAAGCAAACGATTTCCTTAAGAAACATTCTATGTTTGCAGTTGGTTTATTTGATAAGTTTGAGGTATGTGCTTTTTGTGCTCCTTGTTTCTTAATTATTAACACTTTATCTGCCAACAGATTGTACACACAAGTAATCACTCATGCCTAACTGTTAAACTCTTGTGCATGCCAAAAATTTGCCAGGGCCCTGATTATGGCGAATTTGTAAAGGCAGCAACTGCTGACAACGAGATTCAGTTTGTTGAGACGTGCACTTCCCAGATTGCAAATATTCTATTTCAAGATGTTAAGTCTATTAGCCCGTTTCTTGGTATTGTGAAAAGTGAGCCCGAAAGATACACTTCGTATGGTAAGCTGAAGATTGGGTAGTGTAAAATCCATTCATTTGATATATGTGAATTGTAGAGTTGACAAGATGGCCGGGTTGGACGGGTCAATACGGGTTCGGGCTGAAACGGGTCATTTTCTAGTATGGGTCGAAACGGGCCGGGCGGATTGGGTTAACCCGCTAACACTTTAGGTCCATTTTCTATATTTTATAAATAATTAATGGCAATTTCTACAATCTTTTCTCTTTGCCTTTTGCAGAAGATGCGTTTGAGAAGGACAAGATTTTGCAATTTTTGAATGACAACAAGTTTCCATTGGTCACTTTTCTAACTGAAGTGAATTCTGTTAAAGTTTACGCTAGCGACAAACTTCAGGTTTCATCACCTTGAGTAGCAATTATATATTCATTTTGTGCTCTTTTTACATCGTTGAATCTTAAAAAAAATAATCAGATATTCAACTCTAATAAAATGAATTACAAGAGGTAGTGTTTGGATGTGGGCTTTTGCTGCTTAAGGTTTTAATTAGCAGTTAATGGTGATACATGTTTGCAGTTAATATCAAACCAATTATTTGACCCTAAGTAATAGGATAATCGTAAGCAAAAGTAGGCTTCCCAAACACTACAAACTGATTAAATCAGATAGTCACTTCCAAAATGCACATAAAAAAGTTTTCTTCCTGATGTTACTAATACCCGTTATTTGACCTTAAATAATCATAAGCAAAAACAGGTTATCCAAACACTAGAAACCGAGTATCGTGACTTGAAGCTACAATAATCAGATAATCACTTTTGATCCTCACATCCAAACACCCCCATAATCCCAATCTTAAAACATGATTCAATGCTTGATTAAACATTTTTCTATGTGGGTGTTCGTTATATTGACATTTTTAAGTACCCAATACTTTGGGTATGTGTTCTAGGTTTATGTCTTTGCAGAAGCCGATGAGTTCCAGAAATTACTAGAGCCATTTCAAAAGGCTGCCAGGAAATTCAAATCAAAGGTGGATAATTTATTTATTTATTTTTAATATTTTTTATTTATCTAGACCAATCTTAAACCTCATATTATCATCATATTTCTCAATTACATTTTGTCAATGCAGATAATGTTTGTATTTGTTGACATCAAAGACGACAATCTTGCAAAACCTTTCCTAACTTTATTTGGGCTTGAAGATTCAGAAGACACTCTTGTTAGTTTCTTCAATCAATATCTCCAAAACTAGTGGTGGCAAAATGGGCAGGTTGTTTGGGTTGGATTAACGGGTAGTTATGGGGGTGAGGCGGGTTGTGTTAACCCAAAACAGTTTTTGTCAAAATTTTGAATTTTTACAAATAAGCAATGTGTCAAATATGATTACAAATATTTTATTATTTCAGTAATGATATGAATTTTTTTGTATCAAAATGATTTAGGAGGTGATATACTAATTCTTTTAACCCCTTCAACCCATTTACCTGTTTCTTTATTAGCTAATATTTTTATTTTTTATTTTATTTTACGATAAACCAAATCTACCCATTCTTAAGTAAAGGAGGTCACAATTGCCACCTCTATCCATAACATTTTTTTTTCCTCTAATTCAGTTCAAGATTTACTAATGATGTTTATGATTTTTAATTTGTTTGATAGGTAACTGCTTTTGATTACAAAACTGGTGCCAAGTATTTGTTAGAGTCGGATCCAACACCGAAGAATATAGAAGTATTGATTCAATCACTTTGATCTTTCAATGTTACTTTTATGCATATAAATCTGACTATGTTTTTTAATTTCTTTCTCTAGGAGTTTGGTTCGGGGCTCCTAAAGGGTATTTTACCTCCATTTTACAAGTCCCAAGCAATACCAGATAACGTGAGATTCTTATATCTTTTTGTTTAGGTGGAAAAATGTGTGGGTCGAATGGGTTGGGTAATGGGTCAACACGGATTCAGTACAAAACGGGTGTAGTTTTGGAGTTGATCAATACGGGCTGGGTCAGATTGGGTTGACCTCTCTACATTTTCTGAACTTAGCATGTAATTAATATAATATATTTGCAAAACATTTATGGGAGACTTTTAAATTATGTGACAAACTCAAATGTAGTTGTATTTTTGTAATTTTATTATATTTGACCTGTTAAAATTGATTAAATTTCACATAAATGGTTTGAAATTGCTTTTAACTTGGTGGTTTACAATAATACTTATTTTTCTCATGTTACTAATAATCATTATCTTGATTGTGAAATCACAGAAAGGCGCAGACATTTTAACCGTTGTTGGAAATACGTTTGATGACTTGGTCCTAAGCAGCTCCAAGAACATACTTCTAGAGGTTTATATGCTATTTTACATAGTTTAAATATATCATTCTTTATTTATACAAATCATCAAGACAAAATCCACTCCTTTTTCTTCTTTTTTTCCATTAAAAAGATATATATTGATTTTTATATTTTGATGTTGATCATATTTAAGGTGCACACACCATGGTGTTTGAACTGTGAAACTACAAGGAAACAAGTGGAGAAGTTGGCAAAACACTTTAAAGGGTTGGAAAATCTGGTTTTTGCAAAAATAGATGCTTCTGTAAATGAGCACCCGAAATTGGAGGTCAGTAAGTAATTTATAAAAGTAATGGAATTAAGGTGACAATTTTGACCCATTTAGATATGAACGGGTCAAATTGGGCTGTGTTTTATCTTTAACAGGTCTACTATAATTGAGGTGGCAATTTCGACCCGTTTATATATGTGTGGGTCAATTGCTTGATGTTTTATCTTTAACGTGTCAGATTGGCAAATTTAAAATAACTAGTGAAAAAGGAAACGGGTCAAAAGTCACCCAAATAGTATTTTTTATGCAAAAACCTCCTTAATCTCTTTCTTGAAAGAAATAGAGTAACTTTGTAATTTGTACTTGATCAATAATATGCTAGTTCACAAGAAGTTTTGGAAAAAAGATGTTTCCGGGTCTACCTAAACCGACCCGTTTTCATGTATTACCCAGCCCGCCCAACCCCCTCATTAAATGGGCACCAAACATATTTGTGATATTGACATGTATTATTGTTCATTCGTTCTACAGGTGGACGACTATCCGACACTTCTGTTCTACCCAGTCAGCAACAAGTCAAACCCAGTGAGTCATTTTTGTCATGGCATTATTTTTGGTCAAGATTTGTCTTTAGGGCTAATATTGTGCTGTGTTGCTAATATTTGCAGATTAAGCTGCCTACAAAGTCTAGCTCAAAAGATTTGGCAATACTGATCAACAAATATTTAAAAGAACCTGTGCATGATGCGCAACATGACACGAAGGACGAGCTTTAGAATGATTAGGATGATGTTATAGAGTGTTTGAGGGTTAAAAATGTAATTTACAGAAAACCCGGCACCGGGAGCGATGATTACCGTTTTGGATGATGGGTTAGCACGAATATGGACTATTGACCCATCCTCATGTATAAGTATAACTAACTATAAATTTGCTTTGAACATGAATCCCAAAAGTTTAATGGCTAGTGAGAGTGTGTGTGTGTTTATGTGCAAGTAAAGAAATCAAAGGGTTATAGAGTTGCATTTCAAGATTAAAATCATATGATAGGAGTTGCCTGTGTATTGGGCGCTGTTTTGCTATGCGTTATTCATGGTGCTACCGCCCCTCCCCCTCACCCTTTTCATATATGGTTGTTATACCCCCTATTGATGTGATTTGATATGTGTACAGACGCATCACATGTATACGAGTGTATAAACACATGTATACACACGTATACAATAATACACGCATATAAATGGGCATATAAACATACTTATACGTGCGTATACATATACGAGTGAGTGATTTGAATAGATGGAATGACTGAGGTGATAAAAGAAGGTGTAACATTCAGTGAAAATAAAGAGTTGCACGTTTAGCATACTCTATTAGTGATTAGAGGTGGGTAAACTGGGTTTTTTCACCAAACTGGTTTGGGTTGGAAAGTATCAAACCCTATACAAACCGGTTTTGACGGGTTGAAACCAGTTTGGGAACGCGAAGACATGAACTGGTATAGGCCCTACAGTTTGGGCCCAAACTAGTTTTTTTTTTTGTACCGGATCAGGTTATAAACCGGTTCGAAAATCTAAACGGTTCTTTTATCCATCTCTTTTAGTGATTGATTTGAAATCTTTATAACACGTGGTTCACCAAAATCATTTACTGCCATACCCAAAAATTATAGTGAAATTATAATTAAAAATAAAATAACACTAAATATAAGAGTTTATAAAATAGTAAATATAATAATAATTTTTAATTTACATTATTTGCGTGCGTTTGTCATGCTTTAACTGTTCTAACTTGTAAGAAAAATATCCACACCAACTTCTAGATATCCTCTCATAAAATGTTTACATAATACAAAACAAAGAAAAAACATGTTTGTTAAAACAAAAACAAATGACAATAAAAAGAAATTGAGATTATTGGGACCTATTTTACATCTTAAAATAATCTCTAGTTTTAGTAATTACTTGTTATTTAAGTACATCATTTGGAAAAAATAACTTGATATTATTAGGGTTGTAAATAATTCAAGTCGTTAGTTTTTATCTGAGAGACCGACTTGAAAAGCTAATCACGAGTCGAGCGTGATCTGTTTTAAGCTCGACTCGTTTACATCCTTAGATATAATCAGGATCGTCCATGAGATTTCGGATGAGTTGTGCCGTGCAACTAGTAAAAGTGGGGCTCTAAAATATAAACTTATATATATATAAAAGTTCATTAATACAACGATAATTGTTATAACAATAACAAAACAAAATTATTGTATCGAAATGATTAATTTTATATAGTTAAACGAACCGTGAGACTCTCCTAGCATCCTGGTACCTAAACGCCAATTTTTTGACTTAATTTATTGGTCATCTCTAGAACATATAATAACTAATAAGTTTATAATTTTTTTAAGCATGTTACTCGACACCCGGTACTTAAACGACAAAACAAAATACTTTTTGGGGCTCAAAAGTTTGGTCTCGAGCGGTCACCCACCCAGCACACCCTTAGGGCCAGCGATGGATATAATATAATAGCGCATACCTTAATCAGAACTATAAACTTATAATTGTTAAAGCTCGGATCTATTGTCTCACTTTGCATGCACGACTCATATTTGTTTCAGTAATATCGTATCATGCAAGAGAGTTCTATAATGAATATAAGATAAAAATAAAACAAATGAAAAGATATAATATAACTCAACTCAGGGCAGACCCAAGTATTAGATAACAGAGTCAAGTGACTCAGACTCGTTTTTTTACGTGTAATATATAAAGAGCGATTTCAATTACTACATATATTCAAAGCGACCCGGTAGGCAATTATTTTTTTTGGGTCCTTACAAAGTCAATTGGAATTCATTAGCAATTTAAAAACCCAATTAGCAACCGGCTATGGAAAAGAAAACTGGTACATAGAAGAAATATAGTATATAGAAGACCAACCAACACCACTCAAGTGAAATAAGACAAGAGAAACCCACCAAATGGATCATTTTGTTGCATAACAATATTTTAGGTCAATTATCATTTTAGTAATTTGTTTCATTACTTTTGACAGTATACTCATTTCATTATATGAAATTTAAACGAAATTCAAATTCAAAAATATGAAAATATTTTAAGTTGATGTCACCAAATGTATTTAACTTTTCTTTATATTAACTTCTCTAGCTTAAATTTGATTTAAATATAAGAAAATTTTAAAATTTCTTTTATTATTAGAACCCGATAATTCGACTCTGCTTTTGCTCATGTCAAAACACCTACATAAGAGGGTCAGTTTTTAGATTTTTGTAAGTGAAAATATAAATAAATACGAGATTTTTATAATGTAGAAACCCTTCCCTTCTCACTACCCATCATTGTTTCTTCGTTTTTTAAATTTAAATGATTGATGGTTAAATATCTTTCTTATCACAAGCACAATAATTTCTAACCCATATAAAATATAATGTTGCTTGTATCAAACATGGAAGGGCGAAAGGCTAGAACAATTACCTTGACCTCTGGAACAATGATCGGGGTGATATCAGAAGCTCTTACCGTATGTTGCATCCCCCACTACAAGTCATAAGTTTCTTATTCCTGATACTTAAATGAGTGAGGTTATACACATCCATGACCGACAAATAAAGATTGGTTGTTTATTGTTCATGGTGTCCACAATTTGATGAATGAAAAAGATAACTCACGAGCATCAACTTAATTCGACTATATTAGAGTGATGTTTGAAACAAACAAACATCTTTTTTATCATTTGGTTTATTGTTAGAAACCAGAACAATTTTTTTTTCGAAAGGCGAATTTTATTATGAAACAAAGACACCGGCCCCTAACAAAAGCAAAGAGCCATCAACCAAACCACATGGGGATAGATTACATCACAATTACAAAAGATTAAATTTACACCAATCTTTCAATTGAATAGACTTGTGATTTGATCTATTATTGAACCGTAAGAACCCGAGGGATTTAATATCTTCAAAAAAATTGTCCCCCTTAACCGCTTTATTTGAGAATGTCACTTCATTCCTAGCTTTCCAAATGCACCAACAAGTGATAACGACTCCATGAATAACATCCTTGTGAGGTTCTCCTTTTAAGATCGTGTTATGAAGAACAAACAAGTCTCTAACCGAAAAAGTCAAAGATTTGCGGGATGTTACACAAATTACTAACGCGATTCCAAATAACCGAAGTCATATAGCAAGATGTAAATAAATGATCCCCCGTCTCCAAAACATCCCCTCATAGAAGACATATGAGAGTTTACATGTATGTTCCTTTTTGACAAAGTTGCAAGGATTGGTAAACGATCCATCTCAGCCTCCACCCGCATATACTACATATACTAGGTATCCATTTACTCCATTCCAAAATGAAACCATTACATGAAGTCATTTCCTTGGAGAGCATTTTTTACCAAGACTGATTAAACTATCACACATCCACTTCCATGAATCATTTGCGTCCAAGACCATGACCTGCATTAGAACGTTTTTGAGTTGCTGCCATTCAGAAATCTCGGCTGGGGAGTGGGGAGCCTACCGCCATCTCCAATTCCACACTAGGTGTTGGTTTTGCCGAAAGTAGTAGTCAACAACTAAACACTTTTTTTGTTTTCAAGATTGAATAGTAGGGTATTGGTCTGGCCCCAGGGGTTTACCGCGTAAACGAGTTCCCCCGATTATAAAAAAAAGATTGAATAGACACCAAAACATCCCATGTGAGTGCCCCATTACCTAAACATCCCCTAATCATGCTTTGGATTTTCACACCTGCAATAGAGAACTTGGATTCAAAGCTTGCTATGTTATTCCAAACCCCTGTTAGTGTTTTCTTAAATGAAAGCATCAACCAAGATTTTTTGCTATGATGGAAAGCCGAAACCACTTTATTCCAAAGGCTTCATTCTTTCATTTTGAAATGCCAAAGCCATTTTGCTAATAATGCACTTGTTGATGTCTTTAAGAGGGTAGATGTCCAAGCCATCCGTGTCTTTAGGTTTGGTCACTTTATCTCAAGCGATCCAATGTATCTTCTTCTTATCCTCACATCCACCCAAATAAATTTATTTCGAATAGACTTCGAACCATTAATTACTTTACCGGAACCTTGTAAAAATAAAAATAGCAAGTTGGTAGACTTTTTTTTTATCAAAGTTTGTGTAAGATGTGTAGTAGAAAAAGAAGCATTTGTCATTCTTTAACTAGTTTTTCCTCCCGCGCTACGTGGCGGGAGTTTGGTAGTTATCGGTTTGACTCGTCCACGGTGATAAAAATTACATCGAAACACAGACTCGGTATAGCGTACGATAGAAAAAAAACTCGGATCGCTCACAAAAGCCGTACATACCGTTTAAAAAAAAGTTAACGAAAGTTTACTAATTGAACTTTTGTTACAATTTTATAAAAGATCAAACATGAGTAAAAAAAACTAAAGTTTACTCTATTGAAGTTTTATGGCAAATCTAAAAAAAAACTTTATAAAAGAATAAATAAATAAAAGCCTGCCATATCTATAAAAAAAAAACTTTTAAGGTAATTTTTTTTTAAAATCCACTATTCCTTCACATGCCCATTAATAGTTATATAATTTATTTGGAGCTTAAAATTTATTTAATTTCCGACGACAAAATTTACTCCTACCTCACCAAAACCAAAATCAATGAGCAAGTAAAAACTACTACTACTTCATATGGACTCCCCCCTTGTGTACAACAAAAACCTAAATACGGTGCTGATGATATCCAATTTCAGAAGATGAATGACGGCACACTCCCGTAACCTAACTCACAAATCCGTCCTTTTCAATTTTCATCTCTTCAATTCATCATATTGCATCTTTCAACTGTTTCCCCCAATCTATAATTGAACCAGTGTTGTTAACCTGATCACTGATCGTTAATGTTGTTGAATTGATTGCAAAAAAAAGCTATCGGAATGAGAGATTAGAGTCGCGATTGTGTTGAATCTACGTAATGGATTTATCGCGGTGAAAATTGATTGATCGGAGTCCGAAAATGAGCACTGGCAGGCAACCGGTGACGGCTCGGGACCTCATCGATGAGGCGAAGAAGCGGATTGTTTTCCTGTCCATGTGCGCTGTTGGACTATCGTATCTCATGTCTTGTAAGTTTACTCTTTTGGAATTCTGCTCAGAATTTGTAATTTTATGTTCACCAAATGTGTTGCTTAATTCTTCACATGTTAGATATGTTTGTTTCATTCATAGATTTAGGGCTACTATTTTGTTTGGATTGAGAATTGAGATCATCTCTTATCTCCCTGTGTTATGATCCTTTGGTGCCATTAGACCTAGAATCTGTTCAATGCCTGTGGTATTGCTTTTAATTAATTCTTATCTGAGGCCTATTGCATTGAAGATGCATAGTTGTATAAGTTTATAATGTAGTTAAAGTTATTTCCTTCTTTAATTCAGTTTCGCTTACGAGCCGTATGAGTTTACTGATTCTTAACATTTTTTATATTTTCACACCTAATCAGCGTTTTCAAGGGTAGGCAGTTCATCTTGTAACGGTTCATATGTGTTAGTTTAGTTTGAAGCTCTGCATTTAGTATGAAGTCGAGCTTGTGGAAAACGTAGTCAGACTTTATTTAAATCCATAAACAGATAATAACATATCGATTTTAGCCTTTAAGTTTATTGTGTTGTCGTTAGTCACCATACGCACGGTCCTAATCAAGATAGATATGTGTTCACATCATTTTATAAGTTTATTGGTAACTGACTGAATGGAAATTCAGACACGGAATTCTGATTGCAACTTTGAGCTCCTATTATATGAGGTTTTGGGGTCTCCGTCTCACTAGCAAATGGGGAAGAAATTTGAACTTGGTAACTAGTAGATGTATTATTATACATAGTTAGTTAGTTAAAGTGTTAAACTCTCATGTTATGTACTTGCAGCCTTTGACATTTACCAATAAAATCTGCAGATTATGATGATTCTAGAGGGGTAATATAATGTTAATGTAAAAAGAAATAGTAGAGGATAAATGAATTTTATGGAATCATCAAACACCAAGATTTGATTGACATACTACATCTGCATGTCTTTTTGATTCGTCAGCTTACTTCATGCATCAAACCATATACTGCTACATAGTGGTATCAAATATCGATACTATGAGACTATGTGTAAGTTGTAGAGTAAGAATTATGGCATTTTATTTCTATAATATAGCACACGAAGATGTAACAGAACCATTAGATATTCTTTTATGTCAGTGATTTAAGTCATTTCTAAAACTGGAATTAATGTGATGAATGATGATTCATGTGAGATTGTGAGGTGACAGAGTATTTAGGTAAATGATGATTGTGGGCTATGGTGAGGAAAGAAGAAATGAAAAAAATGATTAGAAGTCTTGAATTCTAGAATAATATTTTTTCTCGAATAACGTTTGAAACTTTAAGTTAAGCCAAATAAGAAATAAGATCCGGATAACCAACCAAAGCAAAAATGGTATTTCTTTAAAGATTCAAATACATGTACTAATGAAGTCAAATGGAAAGAATATAGTGTGGGAACTCTTTGCACCTATTGACATTGTGTTTGATTTCAATTATTCCACCATCTTTACTTGAAAGATGAAAACAGATGTCAACAAAAGAATAGATCTTTTGCCTTCATCTATTCATAAAGTTCCTTCAAGAAGCAACTTTAAACATACATATCTACAATAGTATTGCTCCCATTATACATTCTTTGATATTTGAAAATTTGAGGTCAGATTTTTGTGATTGTAAGGAAGATTAAGGGAGACTTCACAAGTGTTTTTTCTTGCGTTCCAACTGAATCGTTTTCTGGATGCTGATGTTAAAGTTATGAAACAAAGCAGATATTTGAGTCGGCTTCCGTTTTTCTATCTCGTCTTCTATAATTGCTCAAAAGTAAAGTTGACGATGATGTAGCATAATAATGTTTAAATTTTGATAGATGATTTAACCTAGTTATGCAATTGCTTATTTCCTATTGTATGTGTATATTTATTTGAGACCCTCTTTGATGCATGTGGTGCGCCAAATTGTTCGAAATTAAAAGCTTCTTCTTGCCATATTGCATGTTTGTGGTAATTAAGATATTCTTGCCACAATATATTTTCACTATTTTTCTCTCTCTACGCACATGCAGTCATGAAATAGCATTGTATTGATACTGATTACTGGAGTTCAAAAGGATCCAATTGCGCAGTTACGAGATGCCATCCTGAAAGTATATTAGTAGTGCAAACACTTGAAAACACACACACACACACAAATATGTCAAGTTGTGTGGTCAATTGAGATTTTCTTTCTTGTATCCATGATAAATAAAGTTTAATTGCTAGAAACTAATTGTGTTTTCATTTTCATTCCCTCAATTCAGTTTCTTTATCTAGTAGATAAAGTTTTACTGGAATCATTTTAGTTTCTTTAAACTTTAGGTATCTTCTACATTTATTTATGGAAGTATGAAAATGAGCACTAGCAATGACCTGAGCATTAATTCTGCCGGAAAAATTGTGGTTAATTAATTTGGATTATCTTTGATATCTATTCCTGTATCTTTTGGATTTATGACATGCTCACACGTATTGAATTATTGAGACTATAATTTATTTCAGTGACAAGTACCTCCGTGTTGATAAACTTGCCTGGTGCCCTCTTCTTGATTATTGTTCTTCGTTATTTTACTTTGGATTATGAAAATCGGAGGAAAGCTGCATCATACAGCAAAAACCAAGCCTCAGACAATGCTTTTTCTCAAAAGAAACCGTTTTTGGAGCCCAAGTTTCTCTCAGGAAAGTCTGACTGGAGAAGAAAAGTCAACTCTCCTGTTGTTGAGGATGCAATAGATCAGTTTACCAAACATATAGTTTCTGAATGGGTAACTAATCTGTGGTATTCCAAAATTACCCCTGACAAACAAGGCCCGGATGAGCTGGTGCTGATAATTAATGGTGTGCTGGGGGAGTTCTCTAGCCGCATGAGAAATATCAACCTTATTGACCTTCTGACAAGGTTGAATTAATTTTTATAATTGCTACTGATATGAAATAAAAAAATATTAACCTTATCCAATGTACAGCGAATTCAACCTTTTTATACTATTTTAGTTTAAGACAGCAAAAAAGCCCTCCAATGTTTACAATATACCTTGACACCAAATTAGTTGGATGAAAAGTAATCGGCTTAATAGCCAAAATACACTAAATTTGTTGTAACACTATTCGAGTACTCATTAAACTTGAAATAAAAAAGGTTTCCCATTTACCCCTTTGAATTAATCTTCTTTTACTTTATACCCTAATCATTTTTTAATTAATTTATATAATTGCTACATATATACTATAAAAATAATAACTAATTTATGTAAAATAAGTTATTATAGATTTCTCTCAGACACTCAGTAATACCTTCTAAAATGATCCTGATATTGATATATGATATTTTATAAGTCTTTGATATTCATTTATGATTGCAGCTAAGTAAGTTTTTATATTAATCAATAGTATTAAATAACTAAATAGTAAATATAAAACAAAATTTTAAATTAAAACGTATTTCTTATTATGTATTTTAAACTAATTTAAAAGGCTCAGTGTACTCATTGGAGGGAAATTATATTTGTGCAAGCATTTTCTAAAAAGATTCGCTTTTCACACTGATTTGTTTGCTATGAAATTTGTAGGGACATTATTAGACTTTTCTGCACCCATTTGGAACTATTTCGTGCATGTCAGATGAAGATTATGAAGCAGCAATCTCTGACAATTGCACAACGAGACTCAGAACTTAAAGCTGTGCTTTATGCTGAAAATAAGTTGCACCCTGCTTTATTTTCTGCTGGAGCTGAGTACAAGGTATTTATGATATTTTGAATTTCACATTGTGTTTTTGTGGATTTATTTAAATTATTTATGATACTTTGGTTCATTTTTTTGTAGGTTCTACAGCATCTTATGGATGGTTTCATCTCTTTCACATTCAGGCCTGAGGATCTGCAGTGCTCTTTATTTCGCTATATAGTTAGAGAAATTCTTGCGTGTGCAGTAATACGGCCGGTTGTGAATTTGGCCAACCCAAGGTTATCATTTCAGTTAATTTTAGTCTTTTTTGTTTGGTTAATCCTAAATGGGTTGAAAGTTGTCCCAAGTGTATTTTCAGTGCTTACAACCTCCCAACTCATTTTATTAAAAAATTAGATTGTTATTGAAATAATGCAAATTTTGGACAAAAAGTGCTTTAAGTCTACCCAACCCATACAAAGTTTGTCTGTTTCACCCGAACCCGTCTTGACCCATTGCTCAGCCCCCAATGGATAGTTATTGAAATATAGCTAATTAGGTTTTCATGTTTCACTCGCTAGTTATTTATAAAAAAGTTGGACCAAAAGTGTTTCATGACAACCCAACCCTGTACAAAACCTACTGGTTTTGACCCATTGCTCAACCCACCCTACACGCCCATTTTGTCATCTCTAGTTAATCCTGTCATGTTCATTTTTGGTCTTAGGTTTATCAATGAGAGGATTGAGAATGTGGTCATTTCAGCAAGCAAGAATAATAAAGGAGCTAACACTGAACAAGTGAACTCACAGTCAAAGTCAAATGGATCTCCAAAAATGTCTACTCAACTATCCATGTCAATAGATCCTTCTGTCAAGGGTGTTGAGCTCGCACAATTAAAAAAAGAAAATTCCGATTCTTCCCTTGACAATGTCACCACCACTCTTCAGTCAAAAGACCCACTGCTTTCAATGGATACCCGAAAACACCTTTCGGGCGGTGAATGGGGTGACAAGTTAGACGTCATTTCCCGTAGAAAAACTGAAGCATTAGCTCCCGAGAATATTGAAAATATGTGGGCTAAAGGTAAAAACTACAAAACAAAAGAAAACATGAACCCTTTTACCGAGCCACCGGTCCCACAAAATTCTTACGCCACATCAGCAAATCCGGCACACCACTCAAAACCATTGACTTCACATAACCAGACATATGGCCCCACAAAAGTTGATCATAACAAATCACACCCTCCTTTGATCACTTCTGATGAGGAAGATGAAGATGAAGACGAGGAAGAATCTAGAAACAATGACTTTTCTAGTGAAGATGAAGACAATAGTGACATCACGGGTATAAATTCACCCGGAACTAAAGTATGGGATGGAAAAAGTAATAGAAATCAATCTGTTACTCACATTCATCATCCACTTGAAAGTTTTGAAGGTCAAAAAACGAAAAAAAGAGGAAAACGTGTTTCCACAGGGAGAAAAAGGTCAAGGGTTAGCAGCCAAACGGATGTTTGGCAGGAGATTGAAAGAAAAAGTTTCTTATTGGAAGATGGACATGATGTTTTGGGTCCTATTAAAGGGAATTCCAAATCTGGGGATTCTAGTGGTGACTCTGAGGGTGGTGAGTCATTGGGAAGAACCAATAGTGGAACAAGTACTTCATATACTTTCCCTTCGAATTCATCCATAAATGTCCAAAAAGTTTCATCACTCGATAACTCGTTTTTTAGACTAAGATGTGAGGTACATAACTTGCATCTTTGTTCTTTTTCTTTATTCTCCTTTATATCTTGGTAAAGAAAGCAGCTCTAATGAATAGTACTTTCTTTTGTTTTATTAAATAAATTAAAAAAGAATTATCAAACCAATAAACACTCCTGAGGTTCTGTGTTCGATTCCCATCCCTGCCCTTTTACCCTTCTTTTTGCAATTCCTATTTTTTTTTTTAATTTCCCTACTATTATATTATTATTATTGTTATCATTATTATTATCGTTTACTACTACTATTATTATTTAATTTGTATTCACGTTATTTGGAAATGTTGTACCTTTTTATAAGGGCAAGACACATTTGAAATGATAGTTTAAAATTCTTAATGAGATCCTGATTTGGGTTTCGGGTGGGGTTCAGGAAAACACTTTAACCCGTAACCGAACCTATTATCTGAATAAATATTTTGTTCCATGAGAACCAGGATTACCATTATTAGCCGACCCCATTTTTATTGGGTTAGTTAGGTTTTTGAGCTGACCAAAATTTCCCAAAAGGGTGAGCTACTGAGCTCACAAGATTTTTCTAAATGGAATCTAATTAAAGAAAACGAACTTAACCTAAATGAGAGAGGTATATATCATTTTTATTTGATTAGTTAGATATTTTATTTTCTAAATATGAAAGATAGAATTCATTTGCTATCGCAGGTGTTGGGTGCCAATATTGTGAAAAGTGGCTCTACGACATTTGCTGTTTATCCCATTTCTGTTACAGATGTCAACAATGTTAGCTGGTCTATTAAAAGAAGGTGTTGAATATGTACCATATTATTGTTCTATATGTTAAACTACTTTTATGGTGCTTTTGAATATTTAAGTCATAGTTAACTTTTTTTAGCTCATTTATAAGCTACATATACAGGTTTCGACATTTTGAGGAGTTACACCGGCGTCTTAAGGAATATCCTGAATATAATCTTCATCTCCCACCAAAGCATTTTCTGTCAACGGGACTTGATGTGGATGTTATTCAAGAACGTTGCAAACTTCTTGATATTTATTTGAAGGTGGCACATTTTCTCCATCACTAAATCTGATTAACCATAATTTAAAGCATCTTAAATTAAAGGGATACCTAAATATTCAATTTTTTTCATTACGGCCAACGATATATTAAACTACTTCAGAGGCCACTAAAGTATGTATCGAATACCGAATCCTGCTAAAAACATTCCGGAATGTTGTAAATGACTAAAAGACACTAGTTTTTTTACATGGATCATTGATAGCTCTATACAACAGTATTGTTGTCTTTTCACAAAATTTAAGGGCACTTTTGTCAGTAAGCATGTTTTTGGCTAGATTTGGTATGGGTGAAACTAGATACATACTTGCATGGCCTATGAAGTAGTAGCAATATACGGGTGGCACGTTGAGAAGGCAATTGAGAAGACCAACTGTAAATGTTAGCGTTTTTCATATATTTTTTAACACAAACACTAATTCTTCAATGTATTAGTTGGACTATAAATGCAATCCATATAGGAGCATATATCTTTGGTGCATAATTTCATTTTTCCTGCTATTTTTTCTGTAATCTATTTCCTGCTATTTCACAGAGACTTATGCAGTTCCCAACTATGTCTGGATGTATTGAAGTTTGGGACTTTCTTAGTGTTGACTCTCAGGTTTGACTTGTGATTTATCTGCTGATATATGTACTTGTACTATTTCTTACTTGTACATCTTAACCGTTGCAGACATATAGTTTCTCAAACTCTATATCTATCATTGAAACGCTATCAGGTGAACTTTATTTATAACAATTTTTTTAATATCTACAATGCTGTTTCTGTTTCCTTGTATTTACCATTTTCTAAATGTTTTTTTAGTTAATTCAGCCACAACTGTTCGTGAAAAGAGTACCGATGTTGGTACTGGTGTTAGAATTGTAAGTGATCCCTTAAGTTCTAAAAGAGAACTTTCAGATGCCGTGATAAAGAATTCTTTATCAGAAACTAAACCGAATTATATGACTGATGGATCAAAAGTATCTGCAAAGAATGTTACTTTTTCTCTTGGAAAGCACGTAAAACCATCTGAAGATTCTGATAGCGACCCTGAAATTGTTGTTCCAAATAATATATCTTCAACAGTAAAATTAGGGCTGTCTTCAAGAAAATTGGAAGATGATAAATTACACGCACCATCTGAGATGCTTACAGATGATGGTGATGAATTCCCTAGTGAGGTAATCACCGTAAATTTTACTAGGTGGAAATAGTTCAGGTTGACCCCGGCCCGTTTAACCAGTTTCCTTTTAAGCTAATTTTTTATTATTGATTTTGCCAACCATAGCCCTATGGTTAAGAGGATAGTTTCCAACTGATTCAAAAAGAAATTTTGAAATTAAAATAATCACCAACTGTTTCTTAACCACCAGATGAATATGATTGGATGATCAATTAATATCCGTTTTTTACCACCAACCATTTCATGGTTGTTATAAGAAGTTATCCTCTCAACCATAGCCGTAAGGGTATTTTCACCCGTTAGAGATGAAAGATAACCCACATCGATCCATTCATAAGTACAATGGGTCGAAATTGCCACCGTTGTTTATTTTATGTTTATGCGGTTCAAAATTCCTTCTTTCTTCTGTTGTGCTGCAGTGGGTACCACCAAATTTGAGTATACCAATCTTGGATCTTGTTGATGTTGTTTTCCAGCTTCAGGATGGCGGTTGGGTCAGGTATTAATCCTGTCAATCACTTACAGTTACAAAAGTTGGATCCATTTACCACTTCTTTGATGTTTTGCCTAATCTCCAATATGTTTTTCTATTTTTTTCTCTGTTCTACCAGGAGGAAGGCCTTCTGGGTGGCCAAGCAGGTTCTACAGCTGGGCATGTCAGATGCATTTGATGATTGGCTAATTGCTAAAATCCAACTCCTACGTAGGGGCTCTATTGTTGCTTCAGGAATCAAGCGGCTTGAGCAGGTTATCAATGTTGAACCTTTAAAACTGGTCTTTATTTTAGTATGGGTCAAAACGGGCCATACTAAACCTGGTTGGGTTGATATGCAAGTTGCAACACATCTTTATCCATTTTTTAGAATAGTTTATGAAAAATTAATGCGTTAATTATGAATGGGTCGATTTGGGTTGTATTTTCTTTTCCAGGAAGAAAATTGAAATTGGGATATTGAATGTTCAGTTCCCTTCCTTATGGATATGCCTCTTATACTCCTTACTTGTGGTTCTCTAGAGGTGGAATGTGGTTCTCTAGAGGTGGAAAGATGGGCGGATTGAGTGGGCTGGGTAATGGGTGTGTTAGAATATATTAGGGTTAGGCCCATTAGGATTAGGGTTTTGTATTATGTCTATATATGCTTGTAGATTGTAACATACTTGAATATATCAACAAAATATCTCTTTTACCTTCAGAGGGTCAAAAGAGGTTAAGGTTGAAACTGGCCTATTTTACTCAGGGACGATACAGATTGATGTTGGCTTGGCTAGAAATACTTTTTTTTTCTCATTTTTTAAAACACTTAATAAACAATTAACACGATAACTATGAATGGGTCAATTTGGTTGTTATTTTAAAGGTCGAATGGATAATTTAAAAAAATAATTAACCAAAAGACAACGAACGGAAGTCCCCCAAAAAGTATTTTTAATGCATATGTACTAATTCTATATATTCAAAAAATTAGATTATTATTGTAGTTACATAGTTCTTGTAATGATATTTAAAAAAATATCTATTTATAAGAGTTGACAAAAAAAGGGTTTGTAGGTTAACACAACCCGACCCATTTCAAATCACACTAAAGAATTTGCCCAGTCCGCTCATTTTGCCACCTCTGCTTAGAAGTTAGAACTATTAAAAGAAGTTGCTAGGCTTAGAATTTTAGAGTTTTGTCATTTGAAAGATTTGATACTCCTGATCTTTCTTACTATTAGCTAAAACTTCTATATATGTATACAACTAGTTTAGATCCCGTGACGGGGTGAAAACAAAAAAATATTAATATATAATTTTTTTAATCTTTATGTATATATTTTACGGGGGAGGATCAAATAAGAAGTAGGTTTTCGCTAAGAAATCTAAGAAATAACCAAAACGCTTAGAAACGATTTCAAACGAACTCCGATTGAGCTCATTTCAGCGGCGTTGGAACCGTCTCGTCAAACTCTACCATCTTAGTTTTTATGGTTTAGTTTTTAAGGTTTAGATTTTACGTTTGAATTTTAGGGTTTTAGCCTTATGGTTTAGGGTTTAGGTTTTTGGGGGTGGGTTTAGGTTTGGGGGGGGGGGGGGGGGGGGGGTTGTTTTAGGCTTTTTGGGGTGGGGTTGGAGGGGGGGTTTAGGTTTTTGGGGGTGCGGGTGGAGGGGGGTTTAAGTTTTTGGGTCCGGATTAGAGTTCGATGAGACGGTTCCAACGCCGCTGGAATGAGCTCAATCGGAGTTCATTTGCCCACTTCTTAGCGTTTCTTAGCGAAAAACCACTTCTTAGTGGAACCTTCCCCTATATTTTACATGTGTAAAAATATATTACATATTCTAAAGATAGAAACAAACTCAAAATATGTAAAAATTAATATATAATTGGGTTTCGAAAATACGTCAATTACTTTTTAATGTAATTTGACTTTCATTTACTATTTGATTGAAATAAAAGTTACATAATTAAATTTCAAAGTTTCTTATAATAAGGGATAATTTAAAATAAATGTGTTTTATTAGTATAATTAGTATTTTCTTTATTTATATATTATTATTAAAAGATAGAAGTGCATTAAATAAGAGAGAGAGGCAGGAAAAAAATGGTGAGAATGAATATGGAGGCGACACGTTGCAGTAAAAAACCTTTATTTATTATATAGTATAGATTTAATGATTCTATGGTGTTGACTTTTGTCACTGCTGATTTGCTTCTAACTTACAAATACTTATTCTATGTGTTTTGATTAGATACTTTGGCCTGATGGAATATTCATAACAAAGCACCCAAAGAGACAACAACCAACCCCATCACCAAGGGTGGCCCACGATTCACCTAATGGTCAACCATCAACGGGTGATGAGAAAATATTGACCCGAGAAGAGCTTCAAGAGCAGGAAGCTCAGAGACGTTCTAAACTAGTTTATGAACTAATGATTGGTAATTGACTTCTTTTTATGAACTTAGTAGGGATGACAGTTTCGACCCATTTACTTATGAATGGATCGGTCTGGCTTGTGTTTTATCTCAAATGGGCCAAATAGAAAATTGGCTGAAACGAGAATGGGTCGAACGAGTTGAAAGTCGTCCTAACTCCTAAGTCTATTTTTAATGCTTGCAACCACCTAAATGTTTTACTCAAGTATATAGATTATTATTGTAGCAATTTTATTTTTGCAGTAAAAATTTATGCATTAGTTCTGTATAAAAAATGGACAAAAGTTTGTTGGTCAACCCAATCCGACCTGTCCATTTCAACCCCTACTAAAAAGTGATTGTTTTTACCTGAGCCTGTTCTAAGTCCTTATTCAACCGCCCGGCCCGCCATTTCTCATTATTACTCATCTACATTTGTGGATCACATAATGGAAAATGATATGCATAAAATGAAACAGATAAAACAACTGGACCTCACTCTTTCCACCATATTCTTCATTAATAGATTTGTTGCATAAACGGTCAATGGCTAATCAGAAATTTTTATGCACAGATAAAGCACCAGTAGCTGTTGTAAGTCTTTTTGGTCGAAAGCAGTATGATCAGTGTGCAAAAGATGTCTATTACTTTATACAGGTGAGATTCATGTCCTAAACTGGACAGAACTATATGCTTATTAATAATAATTCACATCATCACATCAATACAAGTTTGTTTAATCACATCGATACTTCATTTATTGGCAATTTCAACCCATTTATGCATAAACAGATCGATTGGGCTATGTTTTATCTCGGATGGATACAATAATCTGAAAATTTTTGACAAAAAAGAAACAGGCCAAAACTCATCCGAATGTGTTTAATGTACAAGACATCTTAAATTGCTTTAAATAAAGAAAGTTATGATTATTACTGTAACATTTTTCTGCAATGATATATAAACCTTTTATATTATGGTGATAACATATGCGCTGCCGAGACTAAAGAGGGAAAAAAAGTTCATATTTTTACCCTCTTAACTTTCTTGAATACACACACTTACCCCTCATTTACTAGTGTGCTGTTAGAAGTGGCTGCACCCGACCCGTTTGACCCCACATTAAAAACTTACCTGTTACCCAACTTATTTATCATAAATCTGCAATTATATAAATCTCATCTGATTGTTCCCCCATTGTTTTGTCAGTCGTCCGTTTGCCTAAAACAGTTCTCTCTTGATCTTCTCGAGCTGCTGCTTTTGTCAGCGTTTCCAGAAATGGATTTTGTTTTCCAACAGTTGCATGATGAAAAGCAAAAGTTTGGAGTTCTTGAACAGTAACATCATCCCCGTTCGTTATAAAGTTTAATACATGGTTCTCAGGGCGCCGCATGTTTTGCTTCTTGTTCCGCACATCTGGAAATTAAGTGTTTTTTTTACAAGTAAAATTGGTTGAGAAAGGTAAGTAGTGTTTACATGTGCATCAGAGGTGTAAATATTTTGGGTTTGGGATTTCTGGTGAAGGTTTAAAGAGTTTGTTACATTTGTAGATACGTTGGAATACATATTAGACCCTGTTTTGGTTCCTTTCTTGGCAGTTAGGTGTTTTTTTCCTTTCTAAACTGATTCTTTTTATGGAATATTTAAACGGTGGTGAGAATTTCTTATGGTTATAAATATGTCAAAAAAACTGTACCAGCTTATAAAGTTCAAATTATTCCAATCATAAATCTTCTTATTATACCTCTTTTTATTAATGTTTCATAAAAGCTTCACATTTTTTTTACTTTTATTTTTATTTTAAATGTAGGATGGCAAAAAAAAACCCAGAGCCTGACGTGTATATCCGAAACCCATAACATCTGGGATGGGTATTCCTGAAACCCGACGGGCATGAGACTGGGTATGGGATTACTTTTAAAATATTTTACGGGTATGGGATTAGGTGATACCCGACCGGCCGACCCGATTAACCGAAATTAAATACCCGTTTACCCCGAATATCATATACCTGAAAAGTTTTTATTTTCATTTTTATTTTCCCTTAACCTTTTAATATATGGAAAATTAATTTTATATTGAAATATGTATTTAATGATATTAATGTATGTAATTTAACGGGTAACCCTGTACCCGCGGATATGCCCGATGTCTGACGGGTAATTGGTCGGGTATGGGATTGGGATTACAGATACCCGCCCCATTGCCATTCCTTGGTAAACGACGGTTACTCTCAAAATCAATACATACATAGCATAGATGCGAAGTAAGGTTTTTTTAGGGAAAATTATGAGAATATCTCTTTTACCCGTTATAATTGCCCGCGAAGATGGTGTGGAGATGTGGAACACCACGCCCCTGTAATATTGTCCATGAATGTGGAGACATTTCATGGAGAATTTCACGGTAGTGGAAGTTTGTTTTTTTTTCTTTTTCTTTTTTGTATTTTAAAACACATACATATATTGTTTTTTTTTTCTTTTCTTATATATTGTTTGTTTTGTTCTCTTTTTTCTTTGCATTTTAAAACACACAAATACACATCCATATATACATACAAATACACATCCATATTTTTACTTATTTTTTAAATATTTGAATAATGTTTTAGTTATTGATGAAATCAGTTATTTAAGTTATATTTTGTAACAACCCCAAATTTAGGGCCTGGTTTTTTATTCTATTACTTGCTACCTATATGGATACTTAACGGTTGTATAGCAAACTCGAACACTTTGGGCTACTAAATAGAACTCAATAAACACATTGTGGTTGCACAATGAACTTGACCCATTGGGCTTGGCCTAACTGTAGATAAACAGACTCGACCCATTAACGGCCCCACTGAAGGCCCAATATATGTACCGAACCCAAAATGAACTAATAAACATTGTTTGACGGATCGTTACATGATTCGATATAATTTATAATGGTTACGAACTAAACCGTGTACGCGGAGAACTGTTGAAACGATTAACGCGCTCGTACGGGTTATTACCGGCCACCGACGCGATAAAATATTTAGACGTCAAATACCTAATAAATAATATTAATAAATACTAATACTTAATTCGGGTGACTGATTAGAAATTTATGTGCGAGATATGCGATGTTGGATGCGAGACTGCGACAAACACCGGTGTAGACATCAGCGTGTTATGCTAAACCAACTAAACAATATAAACAAGTATTTGTTTTATATCTATTGTACTAATATATTAGTATTATTATAATATAATTTAGGAATTAATAACTACTTGCGGAATGTGAAACGTTTAATCTGAGCATACGCGGTTAGACACGCGGTACAGGAACGTCATCCGACTATTTTAGAACTAAACGATTAAGTAGATAAATTAAATCATTATTTATATTTATTAGTTATTATTACTAATAATATTATTTAAACAAAGCACAAGACGTTTATTTAGGCGAACACGTATGAGACACGCGGTGTCGGCGCATACCGGATTGGACAGCATTCGGAACGAAAATTTTAGGAAATAAATATTTAAACTATATTTATTACCGCGTCTTATTATTATAAGAATTATGGAATTAAAATTTGAATTTATTGGACATGACGGAGACTCAAGAAAATATGTGATATATGAAAACCAGTACAATTTACACTGGGTTTTAACCTACTTCTGCTTTTTACATTAATTTATTAAAGCCTTCAGGATCTTAGTTTGACTTTTTCAAAACCTCTTGAAAATATGATGGTATCTTTTTCAGAGATCTTATTTCTAAATATCTGATCAAATCATCACAATATCTTTAGAATTCCAATAAATGAAATCTTTGTAATACCAAGATATGGCCCCAGCCCCATCTGTCGACCGAAAACAAATACACAAATAAATTCCATTAACTTTCCTTGAACCTCCAACCCATTCATCTTCTCAAACCCACACACATAATGTGACCAGATAGAGAGCCACTAGTGAGTGGGAGTGGAGGAGGCTCCTGCTCCGGCAACCTCAACGGCAACCACCTTCATCTTCATCTCCTTTCTCTGTTTTCAGACACAAGAAGCCCCTCCCCAACAGCGACGGCGGCAGGTGGTCGAGAGGAACATCGGCGGTGGCGGCGGAGGCAGTGATGATGGTGGAACCCGACGGCGGAGGAGAAACCCCACAGAAGAGGGGGAGGGCAACTAGCCCTCCTCAAACCTTTTTTTTTCCGCGACCCCATGATAGGTTCCGACGAACCTTTATTCTTGTAAGCCCTTTTTCCTTTTCACGTATTTTTCGAGTGGAGATCTACACATTTATCGGTGTTGTCTTTCTTGTTAACATTCTGACGGGTTTTTCCTACTAAACCGGATGAATGCATTGGCCGGGTTTCATTCCCGGTGTGAAATGGTGGTTTTGGACAGATGGTGATGGCTAAGACTTGACATCTCCCGGATAGGCGGACTGTTTGGGTCGTTCCTGACAGTCCCGGGTTTCGGTCAACTCAGGTCAAACCTGGTGCGGGTCAAAAACGGTCAACGGCAGAAACGGCGAGCAGGAAACGATCCTGATGCGAAACCGAGTCAAACGAGCGGGTTCACGTACGAGTGGAAAGGTACTAACACGTATCAAAGCTTTGTATTTATTTTGTAATTCGTATTTGTTTTGTATGTAACGTGTGTAATAGTTAGTTGAGCTAAACCGACTCGATCCCGACCCCTCGTGATTTTGATGCAACTTATTTGTAAGCCGGGTCTCCGTCCGAACAATAAGAAAATATAAAAATCTATATGCATACGCATATATAAACAAGTAATTATAAATCTAAATCTTACTATTTAGAGACATAAATACACGCTTACATAATTATTTGGAAACCAAAATTTATAAAAACCGAGTATATAAGGATATACATTTAGTTATAAACATAACACGTTTGATTTAGAAATATAAAGCTTGTATATACACCACACAAATATATAATTATAAGCCATGCTAATTTGAAGATAGATTTATAAAAACTATTTATGAACAGAAATAATAATAAATATAAATTAAAGTCAAGTATTTATACGATACGTGAAAGTTATAACATCATATATAGCTATATTTATAAACATACCATCTTTAGATTTATACACCCTTATTTATAGATATTAGTGTTTTAAGTACATAATATTATAATTATCGTTATAATTTCTTCTTATCACGCATATTAGGGATAATTAGTCTAAAACTTATTATTATTAATATGCTATAAGTTATTATTTTTATTAAAAGAATTATATTGTTTTTATTATAAGTTATTATTATTATACTTAGACTAAATACTATAAATACATATTTAAAACTAAGTAATACTCGTATAAAAGTCGTTATTAAAAATGTTATGTTTGTTATTAGTATTATTATTACTAAAAATGTATTTATATTGAAACCTTATAAATCGATATTTTCTTTACATAAAATGTTACACTTATTGTTAACGATATTATAAATATTACTATTATTATTTTTATTAGAGATATATACTTATTATCATTACTTTTATTAGTTATTATTATAATTATTAATATTATCGTTAACATTATTTTTAATATAATATTATAACTATTAACTTTATGTAAATATATATTTTTACCATTATTAGTGTTATTAGCATTATTATTACTATTATTGTTATTTTCAACTATTAAAACTTAAATTATGTTTTACACTAATATTATCAACGTTACAAATATATTTTTATTAATATTAGTACTACTATTTGTTTACACGAACTATATATCTTAAATGATATCGTTACTATTATTATTATACAACATTTACTTTTTATTACATAGTAAAATTGTTATACTTATGTTTATAGTTAATACTACCCAACACGTATTTAAACATGAATAACCTTATTTCACTTACATATACATATATGCTTACTTAACCATATTATTAGCTAATGAAAACGATATTTGACATAATACTTTATACATATCTTATGTATATTTATATATACAAACATTTTATAAACTTCAAATATTTACTTTCGATACAAGTATATTTTTATGTAGCGTCATGTAAATACAAGTTTAGGCATTTTATCAATACTTGCAAATCAATCCCTATAACTAGGTTTAATACTTTTGATATATAACATACATATATATTGGTGAAATCTTTCATACTTATATACATAACTATATACTTAGATTATTATTTTCAAAACAAATATAACTACTCAAATATATATTTATTTCTATACACATATACGTCGTGTAAATAGTATTTAGTGATACTTTATTTGAATCGAACCATTATTATAATCTTTAGTATTACTTTGATTTAGGATCATTTAACTACTCTTAGTAGAACTTATAACAAGTGTTACCATTATACACGAATATTAAGTCAAATCAACATTTTTATAGTACAACTATTAGAATAATAAATAGAGGTTACAACCCGAGATTTTTACCAAAACTGCCCCAATACTTTAACGAATCGGTCGAGCTCAACCACACGGTTAATGACATTACTCTAGTACAATATACTAATGTCACAATTATAATTAGAATTTGTGTTAATGCCTACACACACGATAGCAAGCTCGCAACTTTAGCATATTATTTGTACATATACAAGATTACCAGGTGAGTTCATGTGCTTTTCCCCCTCTTTTACTTAAACTTTTGGGGTGAATACATGCTTCTATTTTGTTTACATACTTGGTGTATTAATTAAATAAGGCTATTTTTAGATGCCATAACGAATCCCCGAACTTTAGCACACAATCATTAACTCCTTTGGAGCCAGCGAATATATGGGTAGTACTATCTGGTGAAACCCCTGCACACCATGGGCCCGACGTAACTGTGACAACCTCTCATGGAATGATAATCATATGATGATAAATATCTTGTGACATATATTCGTTTAACAGTTTTGAACTTATGTTGGCAGGATTTTGAATTAAACCCATAACAATAAGGGGTATGGGTTAGAGGAATAATATTTCTAGATGTCCACAGGTTGTGGGCACAGGGTTGATTGTGAACTTGTTTAATTTTACACCATACATATGTAGATTCTCAATATAAATGCTCTATTAACTAAACTCGTGAACTCATCAACTTTTTAGTTGACACAATATTTTTAAGCATGTATTCAGGTACCCTTCTCGAGTTTGAAATTAGCACACGAGCTTGCTTGAAGATAGATGATTCCTTTAGAAGACTTATGCCGAGCCATAGATTCCACCCGAGAAAGCTTTAATGAGAAGATATAATACATTATTTTATTTTATTTTTAGTTAGTGTATAGATGATATGAACCATTGTAAATGTATATTTTGACTTAGTTGGACTCATGACATTTATAAAATATATGTCACGTTATTTCCGCTGTGTTTTGTTATGGTATTCGATCGTCACGCCTAGCCCCCTGGTCGGGTTGTGACATATTTATTTTCTCATTTCTATTTTTAGTTATTAATGCATTATTAATTATTAATTAGTAAACGAAAAAAATCATTAAATCTAACTTAAAAAACGAAATATGATGTTACCACACCCCTCAAGTCTTACTTCACCTGCAACAGTCCAACGAACAAATCTAGTTATTTAGTTGTATTTTTATTTATTAATGTTTTTTATTACTTATTTATTTTAATTATTAAGTAACTTTAATTATTAACTAGTAAAAAAAATCATTAAATTTAATTAAAAAATAAATATGACGTGATAGTGTGAAAATTGGAACCACACCCTCAAATACGGAGAAATGTGTAATCTTATGTGTTAGTGTGAAGGGCTTTGAAAATGTGAAGTACACATACTTTTTCTCAAATTGTCCTTTTACTTTTCAGTGTCTGAAAATGTCATCTCCAACACAAACGTCTCCACCCATGTAATGTGGTCGGTCGCCCATGGGCGTTGACGCACTTTCCTTTTTTACATACGCCAGTGTTTGTGTCATTCATGTCACGGTAGGAAAAATACGAACGGACCGCCCTGTGTCTTAAATAAGGTTTGGTTAATAATCGGTTAGTTGGGGTCAAGAAATATAACTTATATAACCGGTTAGGTTAATATAGACCGATTAAAAAATGTTTTTTTATTTAAAAATTTTGAAAAAAAAATGTAAATACATAAAATAAACTCAATAAACCTCTTTTTCTGTTTTTTGAAAATTGAGAATTAAAAATAGATAACCTTGAAAAATAAAACACTAAAAATAACAAGTAAACATTATTTTTAACACAGGGCGGTCCGTTCGTATTAGGGTGAAGGGGGCGCCCTCAAGTAGGCGGGTTGCTCGTGTACACGGCCGTCGTTGTTGCGGGTTAGCACACGGGTAGGGAAATGCGAGTATAAGTACCCGAGTTAAATATGTTCAAGTGTGGTGCTAGTGAATTGTTTTATTAAATAATATTATCATCATTGGTGCTGGTGTTGCAGGTCCTTGCCTTTAGTGTGGTGCTGGTGTTCTTTTCTTCCAAAATAAGAAATTTCATTCATCTTATCTGCTTATTGCTTTATGAACTTATTTATTTCATTTTAATTAATGAAGTTGTTTTTATTATTATTAATAATAATAATATTATTATTATTATTTGTTTTAACTTAAAAACAGAATTAATTTAAAAAATGAAAAAAAAAGTTTAGAGTATTATGGTAACATTTGGATAGAAGTGAGGTGCCACACCTTAATTGGATGATTTTGTTAGAATACTTTTTTGATAAGGTTTGTGCCCCTTTACCCTTACACCCTTTATGTCTATCCTATGAAAAAACATTGATTTGGTGCATACACGTCATGGTTTTGGGACTAAGAATTTTGATGAGTTGTAACCACTTTTTTACACCGTAAATTCACGTGGTTAGTTATACTTTTTTGACATAAAGCGGGCATAAAGACGATGTAACTTTAAGGTACGAAGTTGCTGGAAGTTATACGCTAAAATGAATGCCACTTGGCAACTCATCCACCAACCTACTAATTATTAAAACCCACTCCACTTCACCATACAACTTGTATGATGTCACCTTATTCACCCCTCCACAATCCTACCCTACCCTTGGTGTTATTTACCAAGGTGCCACTGCTCGTCTGGTCACGATGTCACGTAACCAAAATAATCGACTTTAACCAAAGTTTTTTCATAATAGATAATGAAAATCTAGCATACGGTTTCATAGTCATCCATTTTCTAGTGTAATCAGAACGCATCATATTAGCGAAGTTGGCTAAGGTTTAGCCTGGGTATTTGGACGACAAAAGACATGAAAAGACATAAAATTATAAATAATATTATTTATAATTTTCTTTATTTCGAACTTAAAAAGTATGAAATTTATAGTCGTTTTAAAATTGACAATAGTAATATCTAATATATTAAAAATGTAATTGTAAAATATGATAACATCATGCATATATTTAACTCTACTAGAAGAAGGATACTCATAAATATTTATCTGTTTTCAGTTTTAACGGATAATTACCCGTTTTTAATTCTAATGGATTATTATTATTTTTTATTTTTTTAATAAAGGGTGAAAGATTTTATGAATAACAACCCTATTTTACCAATAAATGCTATTTAAAAAAGAAAAAGAAAAAATCAACCTGAATGTTCATCTGAACGATCATGAAGCATTGTATAATGCTCATCGGTCAATTTCTTTAAATTTTATTAAAATGGTCAAACAAAACTAGTAACATCTAATTAACTTCATTTAATTTGGTTAATAGTTTCCATACAGTTTAATATGAGGGGAAGTTATAATTTATATTCTTTAAGATTAAAGGATTACGAGTTCGTTTTTATCAACTTTTTTTTTAGATATTAACATATTACTTTTTTTTGGTTTAAATAAATATATCTTTTTACAAGACAAACGGCCAAGTAGCAAAACAAAACTAAGTTTTTTAAAAATTGAATTCATAGATCTTGGGGTCATAACATTACTATGCATGACCCGTTGGACTCGACTAAGTAGTTCCACATGCCACAGCCTCAGACGCAAGGAAACCAAAGTATCAAACGCAAATAGAATAAACACGTGTTGATTGTCAAGACACGTTTCTCTTATTTAGTCACTTTACATAAAGAAGTTTTTTAAAACAATCTGACTCACCGCAAAACGTTACTCCTTAAGCCTACAAGAAGGGAAACCTTTGTTAGATCAAATTTATAATATATTTAATAATTAAGAGAAAAATTGTCAGTATATTGGATCTTATAGAAGTTCAGTCTGGTATTTTTATTTTTATTATTCGATATATTATAAAATAATATATACGAATTCGACAGTTAATGAGCCGCTGTTTTCTGGTATAGTATAACAAGAAACTGTATACTTAAGGGCTATTATTGTCATTTCAACCCAAGCCGTCCGTATATTCGGCGGAGCAAATCCCTGGTGTCATACACCCACAATATTATCGGTGTCCCGCTTTCTCAAAAAACTCATCTCCACCGTTGATCTTGCATATAATGGTCTTCTTCGTTTGACCTGGCCCCACAATAGACAGAAACTGAATTGTACAGCTCACCTGCAAAAGTTCACCATCTTCTTTAACTGTAACACTTCCTCCCTTTGTAACTATAGATACAATATATATATGTATATATATGCGTGATATTCTCTCTCTCAGGTTTCATAATCAACCGTTTCAATTCTGAATTAACAGAAACGTAAATATCAAATATGTTTGATGCATTATTGAAGACCAAATTTTACTCCAGAAGGTAAGGAATTAACATGTTTTTATGTTTTTTGAGGTTTATGATTGTTAAATTTGTGTTGTTTGTTAGCAAGTCAGAAATCAAGGTGACGATGAGGCGAATCGAGATAGTAAAGAGAAAGAGGAATGCAATGCAGAAGTTTCTGAGAAATGATGTTGCTGATCTTCTTAAAAACAATCTTCATTCCAATGCATATGACAGGGTAAAACAATATCTTCATTTGTTATATTATAGGCTCAAACCGGTTTAACCCGAACCAAACGGGTCAAACCCCCTCAAGAACCGGTTCGAGCAAAAACTGGTTTTGACTAAAACAGAACCGATTTTGTTTGAAAACCCGATTTTTGCACCTCAAGCATAGGATACAACTCCAGTTGGGCTCAAAAACAAATTTGTGAGCTCCTTGTGTTAGGAGTGTTGATCGGGTTTGGTATTCGGGTTTCGGGTTAACCAGTTCAGGTTTTTGAGGTTTGAAACCCGACCAATGGTGGCTCTACGGTACAAGAAATTAAAGCAGCAGCTTTAGGCCCGTAAATTTTAAGGGCCCCAAAACTTGAAAAAACCAATTTAATTTATATTTTAACGTAAAAATATATGTGATAATTTATATATTTTTTTTGAGAGAGAGAGAAATGATAATCTATCAACTTTTATGTTAAGATTAGTCGTTTTCACCATCCATAAACTTACATTTTAGTAATTTTTATATATTTAGAAAACACTTAAAAAAAGCCACAATTTTGATATTCGCTTTAGGCCCCAGAATATGTTGAGCCGCCCCTGAACCCGACCCTATTAACAATCGGTTTAATCGGTTACGGGTGAAATCGGGTTGGGTCGAGTTAATTTGGTACGGGTAAAATCGACGGGTCTACCTTGTGGGCAAAGCGGACAGTATTAGTTGGTATGAGTAGTAAAATGCTACGAATGTAAAAACAGTTGGGAATAGTTAGTTTCATTGATGTTTGCTAGGAATGAGATTGAATTCTTCAAATATTTTTTTAATTCCCTGAATCTTGATAAAAACAGGTTGAGCAGTTATTTGCAGACCAGAATCTATCATTGTGTTATGAATTTGTGGAACAATCATGCCTGCTCATAATAAGTCAGCTCTCAGCCATGAGTAAACAGAGGTAATATATTCAATTTTGTATAATTTCATACATCATAACTATATTTAGAGTAAAGTGCCGTTTTCGTCCCTGTGGTTTGGTCATTTTAGCCACTTTCATTCAAAAATATTTTTTTCAGCTTTTTCGTCCCTGACTTTTCAAAATCTAGCCATTTTCATCCAACTGACTAACTTAGTCTGCATTTTAACATTAAATCAGGGGTAATTTGGTTAGATTTTAACCTATGAATTTCAAACCGACCCTTGATTTAACGTTAAAATGTTGATGAAGTTAATCATTTGGATGAAAATGGCTAAATTTTGAAAATTCAGGGACGAAAAAGCTAAAAAAAAAAGTTTTTGAATTAAAGTGGCTAAAAAAACCAAACCACGGGGGCGAAAATGGCACTTTACTCCTATATTTTTTAACACTGAATTCAATCTCATTCCTGTGTTGCCTGTAGGGAATGCCCTGAGGAATGCAAGGAAGCTATTCCTACATTGATGTTTGCTGCTGCAAGATTTGCGGATTTGCCGGAATTGCGCGAACTAAGAAGTTTATTTTCTGAGAGATATGGGAGTGATCTTGAACCTTATGTCAACCAAGAGGTGCTTCTTTTGTCAAAAACATGTTTTGTTTTTTTTATGTTAATAATATTTCCCATGAGGTTTTATTAAAGTGAAACTGAAAAGGAATCAATCATGTTCTAGTTTATCAAGAACTTGACGTCAAACATTCCTACTAAGGAAATAAAGCTTCAAATGATGCAAGAGATTGCAATGGAATATGGTATAAAGTGGGATTCCGAGGTAGGTAAATCATATTTGACCCGCTTACTTACGGATGAGTTACTATGTTGTGTTTTATTTTAAACGGTGTCAAATAAAAACGGTTGAATCATCCATGGTCTAGTTTTAACAGGGTGTTAAATGAGACGTGTTCGTTGGTTGGTGGGTTGAACCCAACATGCACCTGAAAATTTTGTCAGACACATGAATGAATGCAAACACGACCCGTTTGATCGGAAACTTTTGATTCTTTACATATTAACAATCTAAAAATACAATTTATAATAAAAATAAAAATATATATATAGTAATTACGTTTAAATTATAAAACCTAATGTTCAATTATCTTTTATCTTTTAAGTTTTGGCATAATATACTAAATCCTTTTAAGTCATGCCATGAAATATATATATTTATTTATTTATAAAAACAATAGGTTAACCCCAATACGGTCCATTTAGCTAAACATGTTCACGAGTTTTATTCAAAATTGACCCAAACCCGTTTAGACTTAACCAAGATCCACGAATTTCATGTTAGATTCGGGCCATGACAGAAAATGGCACACATGTTTTATGCAAACATCCTACTAAACCGTTAAACCATAACCAACACGTTATTTAATAAAATAAATAGAGAAAAAAGTGTTAACGGGTTATGGGCCAACCCAACTCTCCCACCTGTAGCAAAAATGAATCTCTAAATGTACAAATAATTTTTTTTTTTGCAGGATTGGTCTCAATATGGAAATGGAAGAAACAATGAATCTCATAAAACCCTCAATCAAAATTCTTCAGAAACAAAATATCAAGAAACAGAAAACAAGAAAACTGAAGCTGCAATGGAAAAAGAACAAAAGACCATGGGAAATGCTCTGCCCTACAAATCAAGGGCTGAAATCGAAGCCCAAAAGGAAGGAAAGCATGATCATGGTCATCGATCCCCTTGTTGGTCAAGCAACACTAGCACTTTCAGTGAGACTACTAGTCCAGATGATAGTGCTTCTGAGGATATACATGAAGGAAGAAGATGTTATGAGTTTAGGTCAACGGGTCAAACGAATAAGTCAACGATTTCAGATACTACTATTTCTGGTGGGAAAGATTATAACTTTCAAAGTGATGTACCCGAAGGACGAAAGTTAAACGGGTTAAGGTCAATGGGTCCTCCTTACATCAGACCAGATTCAAGAAAAAAGACAGATGGGCCAAATTTTAAAGATGATCATAAAAGTGTAAAAGAAAGTGAAAAGATTAGTAAACCGGTACCAAAATCAGTGAGGGTTAGAAGACCGTTAAAGCCCGTATCAGATTCTTCTCGTGGAAACAATGATGTTTCAAACGGTGAAAGTCATGATCTTGATAATGGTTATAGAGATGAACAAGAAAAGAAAATGGATAACCTTTTGTCACACTACAGTAGGAAAGCGTCGCAGTTACCTGCTACAACAAGAACAGGTTCACTTCCTTGTGAACCAGTGGCTGCTGGGGTTGTAGTAGATGAAAGAAAAGGGCTTGCGAGGGCGGCTACTTATCAGCCGGAGTTGGGTTTGGGTTCACGAGGTAATGTGCATCCTAAACTTCCTGATTATGATGAGTTTGTAGCGCGATTAGCAGCTCTTAGAGCAAGTTCCTAGTGTTGTATTCACTCAGATTACATTTTTTATTTTATTTTTTGTATTTTGCTAGAATTATTATTATTTATTTATCTAAATCAGCTCCTTGCTGTTAGATTTTTAATAGGATTGGTGGTAATACGAAAGTGTTATTTTAAATCGGGTGTATATGTGATGCATAAGGCGTTTATGTAACCGCTTACTCCACTTCCTTTCTAACTTTTGCTATATTTGTCAAACACTACATACCAGTGTATAATACGATTCTCTACTTAATATTGGTTTGTATTAGAAACACCCATGTGTATATATGATAAAAGCAGACAAATGTAACAAGAATGGAGGGTTATAAATTGAATATTTGTCACATTTGGGCAAAAAAAATTTGTGCATCCTTCAAAATATCAGGACATTCATTTTACCATTATAAACTAAGTTTCAACTTTCATGTAGTAGTGTCAATATTGGCCCTTATACAAAATTTGTTCGGGTCGATTTGGATTATGTGTGCAGCATTAAATGTCCAAAACCAACCCGAATCCGATTTGTGTGAATATTTGAAAATAAATAAATTAAAAAATTATAAACATGAGAAAGTTTAGAAAAGTTATATATGGTAAAATTGCATCCAACAAATAAAAAAAAACAAATATACTCTCTGACCCGACCCATTTTGACCTGAACTTGTTTAAACCTTTTCTAAAGCTAGCCGTTTCACCCGAACCGACTCACCCATTTTGTCATTCAAATTTCAGGAAGAAATTCATGCATTCCATATGCTGATTTTTAAGTTGGAGGCTGCAAGATTCAAGCAACACTAAACAAAGAAAAGTTATCCTTTTATGCTGTAATATAATCCTTAGATATGTAAATTGCAAGAGAATGGTCAAATAATGTACAATTTTAAACTTAATTTCAACCAAGAAAATGCATGAAAACAGGTAGAAAGATGGAATAGATCTTTGTAACATAAACAAAACATCAGAAGAAATAATTTATGCAAAATTGCAAAGTGTTGTAACATCGCTAGAGTTTAACAAGAAACAGTGAAAAAGATTTTGGCGATAGTCGAATACAAAAACTAGAAGTGGCAAGATATAAGATTTGGGTAACGGGTCAAATGGTTTTAAGTTGATACAAGGCATAAATTTGGTATGACTTGGGTCGTGTTGACCCATAAAGACTTCTTTGTCTAATTTAGAAAGTTTTTTTAGGTAATTAAGGCGTTATTTTTTTTAAAGGTTGTATGCATTAAAAACGGAGTTTATGTGATTCCAATATGTTTGAGGTGTTTCTTTTTCAATAACCTTTTATTTGACCCGTTACGAGTTGGACGGGCTGGATTGACTTGTAAACCTTTTCTTGGGACAATAACTTTGCAACAAAATGAGCAGATGACAAGGATTAGGATATACATCCATTTATTGCTTAGAATCCCAAAATAGTTGCATCCTAGATATTACACAACAAGTTCATATGTTAATAAGAAGGTTTTGAATAAAATCTGGTCAAAAGATACATCACCCGCTAATATTTTCAGCAGAAACATCATTATCTTCATAATCTCCCTGTTGTACTTTGGTCATCTCAGCTTGTGCTCTATCAAGTATCTGTCTTTTCTGCAATTCCAAATCTTTATGAAAATCCATCTTCATTTTCTCCAGCTTTATCATCTGCTGTATCTTGTTATTTTCAATCTTTTCATATATCTCACAAAATTTATTAATCGAATCTGCAAGCAGTTTGAATGAACCTCCGGGCTTTGGTTTCTTGGGTGGAAGCAAATCTGAAACATCATCATCTTCGTCGTCCTCCTCATCATCATGAGAATATGAATTACCAGAAGTACCCCTCGTTTGATCAACTCCATTTTTGTTATTTACATTAACACTAGGGTTCCCTGGTGACAGTAACATGTCCATTTTCTTGAAATATGGCCATTTGGTATTTATGATTTTGCCTCCATTTAAATTGGCTTTCTCCTTTTTGTACTTTTTCTTCAACGTATCCAAACGGTTTCTACATTGAGAATCCATTCTTTCGAACTTTGATTCCTGAGAAACTCTGTCTGCAACTTCTAACCATTCTTCAGATCTGAGACTTTTTCTTTCACATTTCAGAAACCGTTCACCCCAAGCATCTAACAGCACAAACGTCTCGTGTTCACTCCAGTCTGTGAGTGTGTTTCTTCCACCAAAAGACGATTTTGGTGCAGAAGTAGGAGGTGGGACCCGAGGTGCAAATTCATAACTTAATAACAAACTCTTCAACTTCCTTTTCTTGGGATGCCTTTGCTGATTAACATTATTATGATCTTCACCGTCATCATCCTCATCATCATCATATTGATCATCATCACCATTTTGACGAGTAGTTTCATTCAATTCATCATCACCAACATTTGTTTCGTCTTGTTCTTCTTCATCATTTTCTACTTCATCATCATCTTCTTCTTCTTTCACATTATTAACCGACCCATAGCGTTGATTCAGACCATATTCATTAGTGTCATCCATCAAAGCACACAAGAACAATAACAGATCGCAGTATCTAGCAAGAATCAAACTGTACCAATAAAAAATCACGAAACTGACCTGTGTTGTCAAATGCGATAGGCGCACTCAAGGCGCATAGGCACTAGGCGCAAAAAAAGCGAGGGCCTGAGATAAAAAAAAAAAAGGCGCACATAGAAGGAAAAAAACAAAAAGTATATTATACATTGAAAACTAATACCACACCACTAATATTAAAAAAAAACTATTATAATTAGTACCAAAAGATAAAAGTAATAGATAATCAAAAGTAATACCAAAATTTGAATACCATTTCTTGCTTCTTTAAACTTAATTTGTTATTCTGTAACCTTCAATGGTGTGTGTATATATACAAAAGATCGTTGATTTGGAATTAATTTGGTAGCCCCTATTTTTTCTAGGGCCAGCCGCTAGTGAAAAACTAAAAGATAGTCAAAAAATTTAAAAAAAAATCGAAATTAATTACTGGATTGCGCTTGAATGAATAAAGCCCGAGCCTTGGTTGATTTGGCGCCTGTCAAAAAGCCCTCGCCTGAGATAGCCTTTGCAAAAAAAGCCCAAATATGCGCCTTGGTCATCTCATCTCCAGGCGCTATAGCTGCGCCGGCCTTTAAATTTGCATCTAGGCGCTCGCCTGGAGGGCTTTTGACAACACAGAAACTGACAACATGGTTTTAAAAAGTATGCCTAGGTGCAAGGCAACCTCCGGCGCAGGTCCAGACATTTTTGTGTAGGCAAGGCAAGCAATGTACAAAAGGCGTAGGTGAGACGCTCTTTTTGTAAGGGAGCTGGAATTGTGCTTCAGGATGTTGTACACCAGGGTTTTTAGGTTGTACATATGGAGCTTATTTGTGTCTAAATTTTGGGTAAACAATGCTAGAAACCTACGAGAAATATATTAAAACTTTATATAATAAACGGATCCTCGTGTACGAAAGGCTTTGCGCTCGGTTTTAGACCCTGTCGCCTCGACGCGCTTCTCGTTTTTTAAAATAGAAGCTTTTTAACACCAAGACTGACCAACAATAACATAAAACCCTAGAAATTCTCCAAGGTAACAAAAACATGTAGTTACAACAATTAAATTCATTTCCTTTACAAGAAAAGCACACAACTCAATTTCAAATAATGCAAATTACAAAATTCAAAATCACGAATCAAGCAAGCAGAGTCTATTCTAATTAGGAACAAATCTAGGGTTGTTGAAGAACCATAAAGCAAACATAATAAGTGCGCCTTTGAAACAAGTAAATCAATCTAAAGATCCTTCAATTTCAGTATGTTGATAAATTAGCAGGCTGTATGAATGAAAATTTACCTCGGTTAAATGAAAATGATACACAGAAACAGCAGAAAGTTGGGATTTTTCTGATGAAGAAGAGTGATTTGATGAAACCCTAGGTTGAAGTTGAGTGGAAAGAAATGTGAGTGTGATTTGGGGATAAGCAAGAAATGAGAAAGTGGAGAGTGTGCATCAGGAAGAGGAGTTATATTCAGGCCGTGAGGATGTAACAATCCGGGTGGGTGGGCCCCGCCCGGATGAAATGTGACTATCGATGGTTATGAATATTACTTTAGTGGATAAATAAGTCAAAAACCGATGCCTTTTTTAATCCATGTGGTTTGATTAAAATAATACAATCGGATACTAAATTTGAAAAGTTGTGAGTATAAGGTTTGTGGTTTCACCTAGCCGCTAATGACCCATGTTATGCATTTGCAATCCACCCTCTCTTTTAACTAGACCCAAAAGGTTCTTTATCGGCGCACGTGTGCATCATGCCTACTTTGATGTCTTTGATCATAGGGTGCTAAAATGTCCCTTGGCAATTTAACTAGTGAGGGGTATGAGCCCCCATCCTCACGCGGGGGTAGATTTGCTTAAGACACTAGAGGTCTCGTGTTGTGGCGATAAAAGGAAGCGCGGTTTGTCCAATAGTGATAATGAATTTTACTGAGGAAAACTAGAATAACGTGATGATTTGGGTCTGGTTTGTGTAGCTTAGATGAAGTGTTTCTGGAAACTTCAGTGACTCCTTAGGCTTTTTCTAATGCACGAGTCAACACCACATATTTTCCGCCTTGATATAAACTTTGGCGATTGCCATAAGCAACTTCACTGTTTCATGCATATCATGTGGGCCATGTAACTTTCTGATTAAGTTTTCATCTCTCAGACCCTGCACAAAGCCCGCAATCATGGGATCTTATGTGGTGACCCTATTTGCAGGCTTTACATATGTGTAGCGGACAATGAATTTATCCACAAATTCATTATCACACCACCGGATATGAAGGATCTATGTTTTATCTTTTGTATGGCGCTTTGTTGGCTGAATTGATGCATGAATTTCCTTATCATCTATTCAAAGCTATTAATAACTATTGTCAGCAACCTATCATACCATAACTGTGACGCCCCGATCAAGGTTTTGGTGATCATATGGCATTGTGAAATGAGTGCGATGGGGCGATACGGTTTAGAAAAGTCATCCGCCCCGCTGGCTGTCACGACATTATCATGAATTTGGAAAAGTCCCATAAGGGGGTCATGTGATTGTTGTTATCACTTTCTTATTGGTGAGGGTATCATCTTTGCTCGTAAGCTGACACGTGTCTTTAACAACATTTATGGTCTTCTCAAACAAGGTCAGGTTAATACCAAATTAGAGAACTCGGACCTTTACTCACACTTCATATGTCTATATACTCACTATTCACGTGTCTACGTAAATACAATGAAAAATAACATATTTTATGTTGATGAGATGGCAATCTAGCAAACATACAATGCTGATAAAAAGGAATATGACATACGATGTTGATGATGAGATGACAATCTTACAAACGCACAATGCGTAAAAGTGATAAAACTAATTTTCAATGTGATATTTTGTTTATCATAACAAATAAAAATACTACATAAATATTTATACATAATAAAAATAACACATAATCATGTGAACTCAATTAAACTTATTTAATGACTTATACGAGAAAAAAGGTTATTTTAGATAGACCTGAGATACAAAATTAATAAATTGTTTCATTTTGGTAAAATATGATCAAATTTAAATAAAGTTTAATATCACAAAAAAGTAAAGTGCAACTTTCTTTTATACAAAATCTCTATCAACCTAATTTTAACATACTAAAATCATTAATTTTGTTTAAAATGCATATACCTATTCAATCAACAATTAAATCTAGTTACTACTAAGAGTATTTAAAAACTTTTTGAAATTAATCAAACCGCCTCAATTGAAGCGAGTCGGCCGGTTTAAGGTCCAAACAACTTGGTTCACGGTCTGATTTTCACGATTCGATGATTTAATAAGCAAGTCCTGTTTGAGTTTTGAAAATTGTCGTGTAAACTGAACTGTCTGTTTAACCTTTATTGTTTATATAGATTTGTTTCGTTTTTAAAATATGTAGTCATATAAACACATATATGCGCTCGCGCGATGATCCATCTTTATCAATTTAAAAATTTTATTATACATTACTAATCTTGAAAAAAACAAGAAAATCAGTAAAACCGAACCGTCAAACCAGTAACCCATCCAACCTGACCGGTTTGGCTTGTAATTTCTTAAAACCGTAATTATCGACTCGACACAAAATTTTTATCAAACGATCAAATCGGACCAGGCAGAGAGATCTTTTTGTGTTAAAGAGTTGTTTTTATTTAAAATAAAAGGAATGTTAATTTTTTAAAGGGCAAATGTCATAAAAAACCAACATAGTTTCTGGTTTTTCTCACAAAAGTCCATCAACAATATTTTGGATATAAAAATCAACATATTCTCTCTTTTTTTCTCACAAAAGTCACTTAACAAATTTTTGCACATAAAAAACCAACATACATTCGTGTTTTTCTCACAAAAGTCCCTCGACAACTATTTACCCTAGAAAACGAATCGACAGAAGCAAGGCAAAGAATTCATTTGCTCTTGCTTCTGTCGGTCGATTCCCTTTGCTTTACTTTTGCGGATTCATTTGATAAGATAAATAGTTGTCGATGGACTTTTGTGAGAAAAACAAGAAAGTATGTTGGTTTTTTATGTGCAAAAAATTGTTGAGGGACTTTTGTGAGAAAAAAGATAGAGTATGTTGGTTTTTTATGTGCAAAAAATTGTTGAGGGACTTTTATGAGAAAAACCAGAAAATATGTTAGTTTTTTATAGCATTTGCCCTTTTTTAAATCCAAAATCACTCAAAATCAAGCAACAACATCTATATAACATACTAATAAATAAAGGTTTTGAAATGGACACTTGTCACTTCCTCATGCATTATCATATTAGTTTTCCCGCCTCTCTATTCTATTAAATACACATATATCTTATTAAATAATAATGATATTATAAATATATTATTAAAGAAAAATACTAATTATATTAAATAAAATTATATATTATATAAAAGAAAATCAAAATATAACTAATTAAAGAAAAATACTAATTTGTTATATACACACATTTCCACTTGATATATCCCGAGACGATCATAATAGTCTGACAAGTTAGACGATCATAAATAGTCTGATAAGTTAGAACGTATTTACAAATTTATAAGTTATATCGGTTTCAATATACAACATAAGTTATATCGGTTTCAATATACAACTCGTGTAAAACACGGGATTCTAACCTTTTTTTTTTTGAAAGGCGAACATTGAATGCTGTGACGTCGCACCCCCCGTCACATGGGAGAGCCTCGTCCAACTCCGGCCAATATGTTGTCTTAACCGGGCCCACTTGGCGTCAAGTTGGAGAGCTTTCAAGGAAAAATCCCACCCAATAGCCTCCATTCCGGGCTTGAGGGAGAGCCGAGGCTCGAACCCTGGATCGGCGTGGGTAAAACCCTGGTGCATCAGCCTAAAAGGAATCATTTGCGATGCCGCATAAATTAATGGTGGTGGCAGGAATTGAACCCGGGTCCCTTAGGATTTCAGGCCTCACCTCAACCACTACACCACAACCTCTTTGACATGGAATTCTAACCTAGTGCTATATAAATGGATGTTTAGAAATAGATATAGAAACTTGAAATCTAATCTTTTTAGAGAGAAGTAACAAAGGGCAATTTGGTTGGTAAAAAAACAAAGCTCACACAAGAAAGAAAACACAATCAAAATCAAAATCTCATTTGATGATGGGGTTTGCAGTGGGAACCTCTCACTCTCTTTTTCCTTCAATTTCATCTTCTTCACAGCCCCTTTTCTTCAATTCTTGCCATGGAAGACCACATGATTTCAGTAAAAGAAGAAAAATTTACGCTTCTGTGCAACACCACGACCCCAACGACGACGTTTTCCGCCAGAGAAGAGCGGTTCTTTTCATGGGTATTTCTGTTCTTCCGTTTTTGAATTTGAAGGCAAGAGCTCTTGAAAATCTTGCTCCTGATGAATCCGGTATGTTCAATTTCAAGTTATTTTTCAATGTTTTAACACATTTTACTTTTTTTACCTTTTCCCCCAAATTTACTTGCCAAATGTATCTAGGGTTTATATCTTTAGCTTGATTTAGGGAAATATAGTAAATATGGTAATTGGGTTCTTGAATCTTGATTTTCTTGAAAATTAGTGAACTTGGTAAACGGGTTCTTGAATTTATGATAGGAATAGTACTTAATTTGTTGTTTTCTTGAGATTTATGGTTTTGTGATCCTCAAATACTCTGAAAAAAATCCCCTAAATCATATATAGAAGTGAAAAATTGAAAATTTATCGTTACTAAACCCAAAACCCACTTTTAGTTTTAAAGAAACAAGATTATACTCCTACACTAGGGAGAACTAGATCTTGTTCTGTAGTGCAGGCTTGATTCGTATGGGATATAATTTAAATTTAAACCCCTCAAATAAATTTACAAAATAACACTGTATGTAAAAAACATAGTTAATCATTAAGGGGCGTATAGGTTCATGACATTTTTTTGGCACAGTGAAGGCTTATGAAAACATGTACTTAGTACTAATTCTTTCTTGATTATGTTAACTTTCAGAAATTTCGGCAAGGACACAAGCGCTTTATCAAATTGCCGAGGTCTGCAACTATGCTATACTGCTAGTTAATGTTGAATTTTACATAGACATACTTGATCTTGTTGAAAATTAAGTTCTTATAATATTTTAAAGGGCAGAGTGAACTCTATGTAAACCAACTTCACACTATGCACAAAATAGAAATCAACTTGGAGTTTATTAGCTATTTTAGCAACGAACCTCGTTTTAACTGGTTTTACATGTAAGTGATGATGTGGCATAGGTTGATCAAAGATGACTGTTGAACATGTCATTCTTTGCGTTTTCTACACTCTGTAATAAACTGTAACCTGGTTGCAAAAAACGGTAATAAAAATGTAAGCTGGTCTCTATTTTACACCTAATTTGAAGCTCGGGAAAAGTGTGAAGTTCTTTTGTATTCCGTTCAGTTTTCCCTATTTTAAACGCATTCAAATGTTTTATTTTGTCTCCTAGGTACCACCTCATGGAGATGCATCATCAAACCCCTTTCTTACCCTTTCGAGTGGACTTGGAATAATTGCTTCATGCGTGCTTGGTGCTTTTTATGCATTGGCTCAGAAGGAAAAGTCAGCCAACATTGCAACAATAGAATCTGTAAGCCTTATCGGATTTGAAGTTGTAAATGAAAACAATCTCTTTGATCTAAGTCAAAGAAAGCTTACATTTTTCGTATAATCATGCAGATGAAAACTAAACTAGCGGAAAAGGAAGTTGCAACTGTTTCAATGCAAAAAAGTTATGATTCAAAACTACAGAAATTAAAGGAAGAGAGAAGTGAGCAAATTAAAAAGTCAAATGAAGAAAAACAGTCTTTAATGAGTCAATTAAGTTCAGCAAATAGCACGGTTAACGGGTTAGGACAAGAGCTTCGAAAAGAGAAAAAATTAATCCAAGAACTTGAAAACCAGATTGACCGTCTTATGGTTGGCCTAAAAGAAGCTTCAGATGATAAAGAAGAACTTAAAATGCAGTTAAAGGATAAGCTTTTTTCCATTGATGTCCTGCAAGAAAGGATAAACTTGCTTAACTCTGAGATCAAATATAAAGAAGACAATCTTGCAAATGTCGGTTCTGCCTTTGCTGTTAAAGAATCTGAGTTCAAGAAACTGAGTTCTATGTATGAAGAAACTGTGGCTGAGTTGACCGGGTCAAAGTCACAGATCGAAAAGCTGAAACAAGAAATCTTTAAGCTTAAGAAAGAATTAGAATTGAAAAGTTCAAATCTTGATGATCTGAATGCTGAAATTCGTTCACTATGTGATGAGAAAGACGTTATTTCCAGAGAATTGGAATCTTATAAAAGTGAGTACAATGAGTTGAAGATATATTCGGAAAAGCAAGTGGATTCTGATGCTAAGCTTTTGGAAGAAAGTGGAAAGAAACTCAACGAGCTTAAAGAAAAGCTCGAGTTGACTTTGACTCAACTGGTCAAAAAAGAAGAATTAGTCAATGAGTTGACCTATGAAAGAGACAGTTTAAGGAAGACTTTGGATGTTGAAGTGGGAAAAGTCAAAAGTCTTGAAAACGAGCTTCAGTTCGTACAGAAAACGTTAGAGGACATGAGAAACGAGGCTGCTGAGTTGGCGGGACTTCTAGAACATTCTCAGGATACATGCCAAAACCTTGAGGAAGAACTTTCTAGAGTTCAAACTGAGTTTTCTGAATCTAAAACCGCATTACAGAGAAACATTGATAGTTTGAAACAAACTGCTGAAATGTTGACTAACGAGCTCGGGTCAACTAAAGATGCTTATGCAAAAACAAAGGAAGAATTAAACCGGGTGTCAGCCGAAATCCAAGAAATATCAGAAAGTCATGACAGTTTAAGCAAAGAATTAGTGGAGACGTATAAAAAGCTCGAAAATGCAATTCACGAGCTTAAAGAAGAGAAGAAAAATGCGGGTTCTTTGACTAAAGAAGTCAACTCTTTAAAAACTGAGATTTTGGAAGATAAGGAGTCAAGAAAGTCAATGGAAAGTGATTTGGAAGAAGCAACAAAAGCACTGGATGAGATTAATCAAAACACCAAGATTCTAACGCGGGAATTGGAGTTTTCAAGAACCAAGATTTCCGGGCTTGAAAATGAAAAAGAAGTTTTGTACAAATCGCTTGACGAAAAAAAGCAGGCCATTCAAGAAGCCCGAGAAAACATAGAGGATGCTCATAGTATGATTGTGAAATTGGGGAACGAGCGGGAAACTTTTGATAAGAAAGGAAGTAAGCTTGAGAAGGAATTAGCAGCTGCGAAAGGCGAGATTTTAAGATTAAGAAATGAATCGCGTTATTCAGAAACTGCGAAGAAGGTAAACAAGAATGAAAGTGAAGAAAATGCAGAAGAGGTAAACAGTAGTGAAAGTGAAGATGAAAAAGCACCTGCTGTGAAGAAAGTTGGAAGGAGGAAGAAGGTGGTATCACAACAGAAAGAATTTTGAGGATTGCTTAGAAGTTGAGGGGGGTATTTGTAATATTTGATTCTTGGAGGGTAGATTGTAGAAGTAGCATTTGTAACTTTTTCAGCACTATTTTTGTTATAAATAAAACATAAAAAATCAAAATACTTTGTGGGTTGAAGCGGTCCAAAACCAATAATGAGATCGGTATTGTACCGGCATAAAAAATATCGAAATTGAATTTCTAAAAAAGTGGGTACCGAATCTATCGGTATGATACCGGTACTCGTTACAAAATGCTCATCTCTAGATGGTATCGGCACCGTATCGATACCGAAAATACCGATACCGAATTTATGGAAAAGTGGGTACCGAATACCGTATCAAATCTATCGGTACCGGTAGTCGGTACCAAATGCTCATCCCTACCAAAACCTAATAGAACTGAGTTAGGAACCCAGTACTAGATGATAAACTATCTGGCTATTTGCTCGGAACTGATTTGAGAGCTTACGCTTAGCTTAGCTTTGAAACCGCACCGCGAGCCAGACTAAAGCTTTTGAGTAGTGATTTAAGCCTAAATTATTGTTTAAACGACTCTTCATTGCGGAAAATATAATTTTAGACTATAACCGAAGAATTCTTATACCAAACAAGATCGACTATCGAACTTTTTTATGTCGTAGACCAAGAAGTTGACATACTGTCATACATAACATGTTCGAGTATTTTATTTAGATTAAATAAAAAATATATTATTGCACTTTTGAATTACATTAATTGACAATTGTTTTGATAGTACACAACTAAACAAACCAAAACCAAAAAGAGAGATTGCGACCACAGTGGGAGTCGAACCCACGACCTTTTGATCCGAAGTCAAACGCGCTAATCCACTGCGCTATGCGGTCTTTGTGTTGTACTATTTGGATCACAAACTTATTATACAAATGCTTGACTTATAACAATGGCATATAAACTAAAAGAAAAAAACATCATTAACAACAAATCTGTGCAAGTCTGTCATACCACACAAATAAACGACAAAATCTATGACATAACCCATACATTGATTTGACATGTGGAGAAACAACATAAAAAGGTAAATAATAAAAAAAGTATACTTTTGTTGCTTTGTATTGATGTTATTCATTAAGGGTTCGATGTATGCCTTGAGAGAGTAAAGGCTAGACACAGAAATTTGAGAAAATTCAATAAGATTAAACATGGAATCACAATAATAACGATTCGACTAATCTACAACACTACTTTATGTGAAGATTTAGGGTTTCGATTTTCATTATTAATCTTGTGTAATACAAAGTTATGTAATTGTTCAACAAATGAACACGATAGTTAACAACAAAACTCAACAAATGAAAAAGATGCGGCGATCAATGGAGTGAAAGGTCTTGATGGCGAGTCTCAACATCTGATTGAGCATACCTATGAAAATCAAATGAAAAACTAAGCGACTATCTTCAATATTGCACAAAGGCCGATCAATTTTAGGGTTAGAAGAAATCGTCGATCAATAGAGAGAAACCGTACCTATTGAAATTGAAAAAAAAAAGAAATGGGCTATCTTCAATATTGAACAAAGACCAATTAATTTTTAGGGTTAGAACAAAACTTCGACCAATAGATAGGAGTAAGAGAGAAACGGAGACAACAAAGTTACTCTTTATTATTGTAGTATATAATAAATTATATATAATAATAATCCCAAAAATCTTGTCATATATTGTTTGATTTGTGTATAAGATTATGGTTGTAATTGCCTTATTTAGGGTCTGTTTGGTATACGGTAATGGAATGAAATAGACAAAGTAAATAAATGGATCAATTAACATTCCATTGTCATGTTTGGTTATCATATATGAATGAAATGAATCATTACTTCATGTTGTTTGGTAGACAGGACAATATTTTATGAAAAATTAAAAATATTTTTAACTAATAAGTTTATCTTATGGTCGGGTCATGGGACGTGGTATGGTTCTGGTCATGGGACGTGTCATGGTTTGGGTTATGGGTCAGGGCATGGTCGGGTCATGGTTCAGGGCATAGGTCGGGTCATGGTTCAGGCGTGGATCGGGTTATGGTTCGGGGCATGGGTAGGGTCATGGTTCCGTTCATGAGTCGGGTTGTGGGTATGGGTATGGGTATGGGTATGGGTATGGGCATGGGTCAGGCCATGGTTCGGGTCATTAATTAAACAAAACGATTCCATTCTTTGAAGGAATGGAAAAAAAAACACTGCTCCCTCAGTGAATGAAAATCATCAAAAAAGAAGGAATCACATTTCTTATGTAATGGTCCATTTCATTCATATGTGATTACCAAACATATTTTATTTCATTACAGCGTAATGACTCATTACATTCCACCATACATTCATACATACCAAGGCAAACACTGCCTTAATTTGTGTTGGACGGCCATGAGACACTTCTGATCTGGTGGTAATGAGGTTTTCCTTGTAAAGGGTTTTCTACCGTGGACGTGGAGGTCATGTATTGGTTTTAGCCGTTTTAAAAAAAAAATAAAAAAAATTAGTGATGGATGAAATAACTCAATAAGCATATTCTGTGTTTTATGTCATTGAAAATTAGGGTTCTTTCTATTCGTTCACCAATTCATCACAAATCACTTTATTTTCTTCCAAATTTCGATTCCATCTTAGATCTACCAAATCCGATCGATGCATTTCACTTGAACCTGTCTCCTTCGTCTTCATTTTACTTGTTGGTTTCAGAACCAACCTGGACGATTACATCTAGTTATCGTTTTTTGTTCGTATAATTGGGAGTCATGTTCTATGGTTCAGTGGTATGGGATCCATGGCTAATTGTAGCTCAAATTGTATGCATTCAGTGCTTGTATTACCTCACGCTGGGAGTTTTCATGACGGTTCTTGTTGGAACTAGGGTTTCGAGAATGAGCCTTGTTTACTTCTTTGACTATGCTACGATTACTCTCTCCACCTTTACTGGCTGGTGTGTCATCGCTTCTTTCGTTCTCAGTTCAATTGCTGGGTAAGAGTTATGATCTCCTCATCCTTGTGGTTAATTATATGAAATGCATACAGTTGTTAAAACTGCTTATCTGCTTATTCAAACTGCTTATGTGATTATTTGTGAAGGAAATAAGGCCAGTAGTATGATGTTTCTTGACACTAGTTTACTAAACTGTTAACATTTTTAGCTAGCTATTTTGGTGTTGTTGCCAATATGAATGCTACTTGGTAACAGAGAAAGATTTTGATGACATCACTGTTGGACGTGGAGTCTCGTTAGGGGGTAGCCGGCCCTAATGAGCCCTACAACTTGGGGATTAAGTTAGAAACCGTAATCGTCTATCTGTTTATACTTTATGTAATTGTAATCTTTGAGCACCTAATAAAGAGAAACCCTACTTGCACCTATGGATGTAGGTCACTTTGGCTGAACCACGTTACTTCTTGTGTCTTTTATTGTTTTCTACTCTAATCGTCTGTGCGTGTGTGTGTTTGTTTCCGATGATATACCGACTCTGATTCCTAACAATCACACTGTATCACTGTCTAATTTTGTTTTACTTGTCAGTCTAGGTGATATATATTTTTGATTTTCGTATTTAAATTTTATGATAATGTTGCTGACTTGTTTCGGAACTGGTTTTAAAACATGGCCATGACCGAAGTTTGGTCCTATAGACAATGGTTTACTTGCATGGTTCCTTGTCTTACATTCTGTTAAAAGTTCAAGTTTTGCTACTACTTGTTACTGTATGATTTCTTTTGTTTTAATATTGAAGACAGATTCAATTATTCATAATGTTTATAGTATGATTTATTTTAACTCCATTATGATAACGATTTGCCCCAATGTTATATGCAACACGAGTTCAGCTCAGATCAAGATAAAGTGGCATATTAAGCAACACAAAGGAGCAATATATGCTATAACCTGATGTTGCAATTTTGCCATTGGTGTGACTACTCTAAAGTCAGGAAGAGAGACTATATGATTGATTTGTGTATTTAAAATATTGTTACCAGTATTTTCTGAGGCATATAAATATTTTGCCAGACAAACGTCAGAAAATATTAGAAACAGACTTCACACTTTTCCTGATTTTAACAACCAAGTTAAATATTATCAGCAACAAATGACTTGTTCAGCCTGAGCAGGCCTTCTTTTGCTGGTTGCTCAAAAGTTGCTTACATGACATCTTATTTGTCATTTTAGTGTATATGTATATGCCAAGTGTCATCCGATCTGACATTTAATATTTATTTTTAAATTTTATATTTGTTTGTTTTTCCTACATAAGTAAGATCTGTAAATCTGTAATGAATTGTAAGTCGGTTGATAAAGTCGGGGAAAAGTGTTAAGTTCGTTTTTATTTCGTGCAATTTTCTCTCTTTTGCCTTTAAAATGATTACGTAAATCATAACAAGAAATTTTGAATTCTGTTTAAGCAAGTTTTTACCTTTATTTCTTTTGAATTTTAACAGAGCTGGTTTCTTGCTTTATTGGATTGAAAGAGCAAAAAAATGCCTGGATTTTTCAGCCACACTTTACATAATCCATTTATGCATATGCGTCTTATATGGAGGCTGGCCTTCATCAATAACATGGTGGGTTGTCAACGGTACTGGATTGGCAATAATGGCTTTGTTAGGAGAATATTTATGTATAAAACGTGAATTACGAGAAATTCCCATTTCGAGACTCAGATCAAGTAAGTGAATTTCTTAAATTTGCAGTTCAATGGTGATTTTTTTTCATTTGTTTTTTGTTTACCTTTTTCTACTTCTTGAACTTATGATGTTGTATTCCTTGCACGAAATCTATGCTTTTTTAGGATAATGTATGTAAAGGCCACCCAAGTATTCAACTTTTATTAGTAAGGTCACACATATTGTAAAAACAAAAATACTGTTGGCGAAGTGTCAATATTATAGATTAAAATGTTTCTCTATTCAAAACATTTGAAGGACATTTACGTCATCTCACATGTTGTTTACTATGATTTTGACTATAATAAGTGTAAATGATATAAGGTACATGCTTTGGTGGCCTATAAAGTAGTCAAGCACCGCATTTGTCCTTTTAAATATTTTAAGAACCATTTCATTCACTGATTAACTAGTGAATACACTACAGTTCCAAAAATAGAGTATTCACAGGTGACTACATTACAGTTCTTAATGATTTCACATAAATTGTATTAACTGATGAATAACATATATTCACTAGTAAATCAAATGGCTATTAAACATTTAATGTTTCTTATTTGAACCTACCCCTATAATCCTATACACACATACATATACATAAAATGGGTGTATTACATATACAAATGTGTAGGGATAGGATATATTAAAAAGTATGGGTAGAAAGGGTGTGAAGGAGAGGTCGATACGTGTCCCATTTTTCGCTCCTCATCCCAGCCATGTTTTATCTCTCCTGCTCCATTAAATCATGAATCTCGCTCTTCCCCTCCCGTCGATGTCACTTCTAGATTGTTGCATACCCTTTTACCCAAACTTCTCTTTCAGTATATCCCACCTTAAATGTATATATGTAGGCATATATCCGTAGTCCCCTGCTTTCATTTACAATAACTTCGATTTTACAATGACCAACTGATGCGTGTGTGTATACAAATACTTTGCAACTTTTTAAAGAAATTTTGTTGATCAAATCGATTACCATCAGATTATTGCAAGATGATGGTGGGTGAATAACTTGAATTTATGTCAAAAAGAAAGTAATGCATTAAGATAAGGCACCACAAAGTGGAATAGATTGCAAATTCATAGGACATATGAGTACTTATTGTCCATTGTTATTTTTGTGTACTTGCAGGAAAATATTTTTAATAATAATATCATTGAAAGTTGAGAAAAACTAAATATTATGTTCTTTGTTTAATGATCAAAACAAGTGATCATATAGATATTGAAACAGAATATGAAACCTATATAATCCCCAATCTATCCTAATCTGAGCTGATCTCAAACTAGTAATATAGTCATAAAGTCAAACCTAATACTCACCTAGAAAATAGGATAATCATAAACTTGAATCCTACTGGATGTGGGTTTAGTCTAGTCTACAATGTATTTTCTAGAAAATAAAAGCTAAGAAATAGGAAAATATATATCTATACTATATAATAAATAAAGGTTTTAGGAGGACACTTGTCACTCACACATCCATCCTCAACATTTTTTTCCCGCCTCTCTCCTATTAATTATACAATTTTCTTTATTTTTTTTCCAATTTTTGTTTTCCGCTTCTCTATCCTATTAAATAATGATGATTTTCTATAATTACTTTTATAAAACTTTTTTTTGTTTAAAAAAAATAGGGTTTTTCATAAAACATTGTTTTTAATTTGAACAATTCTTCATTCTTTTTTATAAAACATTTAAAAAAAAATTATTATATAACATTTTTAGAATTTTAAAATCTTCATAGAAACTTATATTTTATAAAAGTTGTATTTATATATATTCAACCCATGTAATACATGGGTTTTAATCTAGTAAATAAATATATAGTGGAAATTTATTCTGTTGTTTAATTGGCGTAACACGTGACTGGTCATGACTCATGAGCTTAAAAGAGAGTTGGTTTGGTCCCCACCAAAGGCAAAGCGTGTGTATAGAAAATTGAAATATAAGTTTGTAAATACTAAAATATTTCAAAATCATTCCATATGAATTAAACAAGTATAATCAGGTAAAGGAAGATGCAAAGGTAATTGTCTACTTTAAGAATAAATCCTCCTTAAATTGGAGGAATTTTTCAAAGGTTATTGTCTTCTACTTTTGGTTATATTCTTTTGTCCCTGCTGTTCAATAATCTTTTTTTTTCTGTAGGTTTTCTGTGTTTTATGGGTGTAAAGTATCTAGGTTGAAATTTTGACCAATTTACTAATGAATCGGTTGATTTGGTTTTTCTTTTATTTGAAACGAGTCAAACGGGTCAAATCAAAGTTTAGCTAAAAGAGAAACAGTTCGTTTGTAAATTTAATTATTTACAATGAAGTGTTTGCTGGTCATCCCTTCTGGGGGCCGTAACTAAAAATGACCCGCTTCGACCGGAACCTGTTTTGACCAGTTACCCGACCCGTCCACCCTGCCCATCTTTCTGACTCTAGTAAAATAGTAGTGTTTTATATACTACAGTTACATACAACAGGCATAATTAGTTTTGATGGGATCCGTCATGCAGGTGTTTGACAGACGAAAACAAGCTCACAATAGCATGAAATAGGATTTCTTGCAGAAGAAAACAAGCTCTCGATATCATTAATAGCGTATTCATGGCTTTAATGTAGTCCCAGGATGATTGCATAGCTTGTTGATTAAAGAATGGGACATGAGGAATTAGAGTTGGATGAGTGTAACAGTAGGTGTAATTTTGGTATAGAGACAGTTAATTCATAATTTGATGCCTGTTTTCCAGTTTGGTCTTATCTTGTGTGCAAAACATGGTTTATAAGTTTTACATTCATCTGCTCATCCATACTCCTGATCCATAATAATTTTTGTCACCATATTCTTTACTCCAACTTGCAATCTTAAATTTCATAATTTTCTTTTTATGGTTCACAAGAGAATCCAAATAATTGCCAATACTTTATAATTGCAAACACTTCCTATTTATTTTTAAAATCTTTTATAAATAATTAATATGATAATTATGGTTAGTTGGTTACAAAACGATGCTTATGAAAATCCAGACTCCTTTCTGGTAGAGGTTTCAGGTTCGAATTCAATTTTTATTGGTTTTTATGCTGCATTTTACCTAGTCCCACTAACCAGTAAGTTTTTTTTGGGGGAAGGTGGGGATTGAGTTTTTCCTAATAGGTTCTTGTGGCAAGGGGGGGAAAACATTTAGTGATTTTCAACATGTTTGACATCTTTGACCTAGCTAACTCGTATCTTTTTAGCTAAATTTTTTATCCGAACGGATTGATCGACTGATTTATAAGCAAATGAGAGGAATTTGGCCCTCTATTGAAAAGATGGAATCAGAAAAGTTAAGATAATTGTTTGTTATAGAAAAAAGAGCTTATAGCTTGTGACTTTTACATACCACTTAAGCATTAAGCACCGACTCACTGGGTTTACACCCTCTCTTCCTAACCTGCAAACTAGAATAAAGGAAACTTTGAGGAATTTAAACTTTCTGCTAATCTCATCTTCTACATTTCATGTTCATGGCTGAGTTTTCCATGAAGATGATATGTCTGCCACCGCTTCATCAACTGTCAGGTAAACACCTTCCAACCCGAATGACTCCAATATGTTCGATTGGTGTAGCTTTTCCATCACACTCCCTCCTGGATTTGCCAACACTAACTGCATTTTCATTACAAACCATCATATGTTATGCTCTATTAATCAAGTATTTAGGTCAAATCTCTTTAAAACAAAGAGTTCAGGTTACTTTTGTATTTCAATGTAAGTTGTATGCAGTCTTTCATTTAAATTTTGCAAAAGTTGTTATCTATTAGCGTCAGGTTACTTTTGTATTTCTTATAATAATTTGTGTTCAATAAGATACAAAAATATGTATAGTTACAATAGTAACTTCTTATAATCAATTCTTTTATAAGTAAATGAGTTGAAACTGCGTTTATAAGAACATATAAAGCTAACCTGAAGCGAACGCTTCTCTAACATCTTCTTAAGCTCTTTCATCATTGCAAGACCACTTGTGTCAATGCCAGTAACAGCTGCAAAATATGCCCAAAAAAATTAAATACTTGTATCACGTAGACTGTGAAATACACTTTGAAAAATTCACAACTTACCAGTCATGTCGATAATTACACATTTCAAAGAACTGCCATTATTGGCTGCTAACCACTCTTCCTCTTCTCTAATCCATCTCAATATCCTGCAACAGAAAACCTAAGTTTCAACGACCCGAGATGCATTTCCAACTTGTACCTACTGCATTAACAAGTTGTACACCGTACCTTTCTTGTAGATAAGTGGAGTTTGCAAAGTAGATAGGGGCCTCAATACCAAGTATTACAAAAGAAGGAACCCTTTTTGTTTCTCTATATCTATTAACATTTTGGTAAATCTGAGTCCCTGGGATGTTTCCTAAAACACCTGTGTTTGGTCTTGTGACATGTAACAGAATCTTGAAAACTGAAACCCCAACCTATGACAAACAAAGGACAATGTTAGACTAAATCAGTTGAACTAAGAAAACAGAGGAATTCTGTAAATAATAAAAGTTGAGGGTTGAAGTGTAATTTAGCTAGAATGATGTTGCGGTTATATTAGTTATGCAACATCTTTTATGTCAAATTTACTGGTAACCTAGTTATACATCATCCTTAATTATACAATACCTAAAATAATAAGTTATGAATGGAAGATTACCGCGATTGCAAGACCGATTGGCACTGAAATCATGAGAACACCAAGAAATGAAGATAAACATGCTAGAAAATCAAGTTTATCAACTTTCCAAAGTCTAACTGCACTCTGGTAGTCAATTAGCCCGATTACAGCAGTTATGATAATTGCCGCCAAAATTAGGTTTGGTGTGTAGTGGAAAAGAGGCATCAAGAACAGGAGTGTTACAAGCACTGTTGATGCCATTACGACGTTTGACACCACAGTTTTAGCCCCAGCATTGGCATTCACAGCAGATCGAGAAAACGAGCCTGCATAATTGTGTATATTAAGAATAAATTCTGAGGTTGGCTTTTTATAAACATTGGTTCTAGAAGGGCTAGTAATGATATATTTTTTTTAACTAATTTCCTCGCTTTAGTAACTAACTTTTCATATACGTTCCATTTAGGTCACTTAATTTAAAAAAAAAATTAACATTTATAAAGAAAACTTCACGAACATTGGAACACATATTGAAAGTTGAGTGGTAAAACACTTAGAAAACTTGATTACAAAAAGTTCGTTTATATTTCTTGCAATTTGTCCTTTTTATAAAATCCGGTTACCTGTAGTGACATAGCAAGAGGAACAAGAACCGGCCATGTTCATAACGCCAATGGCTATCATTTCTTTGTTGCCATCAACTTGGTAATCATTCAAAGCAGCAAATGTTCTTCCTACCGCAATCCCTTCCTGTTAGTTATATTGTAAACAATCAGTATCCAATGATTTACTAAGTTGTATGATACAACCTAACAATGCATAAAACTTACTGTGAGCGATAATATTCCGGTAATTATGCCGGTCTTGATAGCTACCCCTAGAAATTGGCCATGAAAATAAAGCATGTTTGATGATGGTGGATTCAAGCCCTTCTCCAAATGACCAATCTGTTGAACAAAAGTTAATTTTTTTTTCAATTTTTCATAATATTAAAACTTGAAGGGGCTAAACTGCTTAAGAGAGAAGTTTCAGGGGCCTAGGTGAAACTTACAGTTGCAATGCCATGAAGCTTTGATCTGAAAAGAGTGACTAAAAGGGTTGAGAGGATGACTGATGCCAATGGAGCTGCAGCTGATACCCAGAAAAGCTTTGGTTTTTTCATACCCTGCATTGATTAGTTGTACCTTACATGCATCAGCCACTAGTACATTAAAGTTTTCCGTTATTATGGTTGGTTTATATACTTACAACATGTCTAGTAGTCAATAAAAAGGCCAAAAAGCAAAAGCCCATCACAATTGTTTGCCAAGACCACTGCACAAATACAAAATAAGCTTAGAAAACACAAGTAATTTAATAAACCAAATTAAAATTCTATATATGTTATTGGTAACTTTACGTTGCATACCTCGTTTCTGTGTTGAATGGCAGACGATAAAACGGGGATTATTTGCATTTTAGTGGTGAAATGAACAATCCCGAGTAGCCCTTTTAGTTGTTGTAATGATACAATAACTGCTGCTCCGGCCATGAAACCAACAAGGGTCGCCTTTGATAAGAAATCTATCACGAACCCTAATCTGTAAAACATGTAAAATGCAAGTTTTAAAGCATTTGCAGTTAAAAGTAATTGTGGAATCATAACTTTTCACCTCGGGTCATAATAGTCTTTTTACATTCGCTTTAACTACTTTATAACACAACTTAAGGTCCAACTATAAGAAAACGACTACTTTTGATACCTTTTTAATAGAAAACGAGTCTCCCAGGACCCTTTAATTTCCCCATATACAAAAGGCTATATGAATGGAATTTTTACTGTTTGAATTATTTCCCACTACTAATAAATTTTAATTTGTATAGAAAGATTGAAGTCAATAAAGCACAAGAAGAAAATATTTTTATAAGTAACACTTTGTTTGTAAACAGGTGCCACCTTTATTAGTTCTCAAAGGATATTCCCCATATTAAAGTTTTGTGCCCATTACATAAAGCTCAAATAATGTTTTTCTATCACTAAGGAGCCAACCTTTACCACTATCAATTGAAAAGACCAAAGCTTTTCTGATCATTACTTTTACATTTTCATGTAATTAACCCTAATACGATCGATCCAATGGTGTAGGATGATCTATAAGTCGCGTTTTATAAGTACCCAGTGAGCAAAACGTACCTAAGTAGTCCTAAAGTTGCTTGAAAGACGCCTGCAAAGAAAGTTGCAGTAAAAGCCAATTTTAAGTAAAGAACTGGATCTTGGTTGTATGGAACTGCTTCAGTTAGCATTGTTCCCATAACCAATGAGGCTATCGACACAGGCCCGACCGCTAGATGTTTTGAACTCCCGAGCACAGAATAGATCAGCGGTGGCACAAAACTCGAATCTGCCCAATTTCATACAAGGATCAGTTAAGAGTAAAATTAGTTTATAAATTAATCTCCAGGTTCATAATAATTGTTGACAAAGTAGAAGAAAAAATGGTTTAATTAACACGATATCGAGTTTAGCTACGATACCAATTGACTTTTGAAAACTTGCGGGATCTAATGATATAACCAGGCCACATAACCGTCTTATGTATTTCAGTTAAAACAATAAGTATAAGTATCACATAATATGTACATATGTTTATTCGGTTATGATAAAAATTTATTTTGTGTTTAAGAACACTCGGTATCAAATATATACATATATATATAATCAAGAGATGAGGAGAAACTCACATAGACCGATTATAGGAGGCAAGTTTGCAAGTTTTGCATAGCTAATTCCCTGCAAAAATAAATGGAACATATTTAGATTAAATAATTTATAAAAGAAGAAAAATATGTTGGTTTGCTTTGTGAGACCTTTATCGTGAATGTAACCTTACTATAGGTTTCCAATTTTTACGATGGGTTTAGTTTGGTTTCGATTTTTTCAGTTCTACCAATTAAACTTGAATTTTTTTAAATAATTATTTTTTCTTAACTAATGATTAATTGGACTACATAATTTGGACATAAAATATTTAGGGTACATAATTTATTAGTTTTTTTATAAAATACTTAACATTAAAAAATAAACATTATAATTCATAAATTAAATAACAAATATAAATCTTATCATACTATTAATGCAAATATGCTTGACACATATATGCATTCACACAATCCCTATTATAATAAAAAAAAAAACTAAATTTTGTACCACTTGTTAACATCATATTCATCCTCACATTCATTTTCCTCACAATCACATTTACATCCTCTATCCAATATTTCCATATTTAGCTTATTTAAAAAAAAAAAGATTACATAAATAAACATTTTGTCAAATCAATTTCATCATTATAATCATTGACTCACATTTTTTAAAAAATTTATCATCAAAAGTGAATATTAAAAAAAAACAAAAATAAAAAATAGGATATTTAAAAACAAAAACGAGTTTTTAAAGTTTAGAGTAAATTTCGCTTTTGGCCCCTGTGGTTTGGCCTATTTAACTCTTTTAGTCCAAAAAAGAATCTTTTAACATATCAACCCCTGAAGTTTGTTTTTTGTAACCATTTCAGTCCATGACACTAACCCTGTTAACTTTTTCTGTTAAGTATGGGGACATTTTAGTCATTTTATTTCTAAGTGAACTAGTTTAACCTTTTCAGTCCAATAAAAACTTTTTTTAGGTTTTTTCATTAAAAAAAAAGTTTTCTACTTTTTTAAAAACGTTTTTTTTTTTACTTTTTTAAAATCGTTTTTTTTAGTTTTTTCAGTAAAAACGTCTTTTTTGAACCTTTTTAAAAACGTTTTCAAATTTTCTAAAAATATTTTTTCATAAAAAACGCTTTTAAAAATATTTTTTTTAGTTTTTTTATAAAAATGATTTTAAAAAAGTTTTTTATGAAAAAAATAAAAAAAAAACGTTTTTTTATAAAAAAAGCGTTTTTAAAATAGTTAAAAAAACATTTTACGAAAAAGCTAAAAAACGTTTTTATAAAAAAACTAAAAAAATGTTTTTAAAAACGTTTTTTATGAAAAAAAAAATAAAAAAAACGTTTTTATAAAAATAGCGTTTTTAAAATAGTTAAGAAAACATTTTACAAAAAAGCTAAAAAACGTTTTTTATGAAAAAAATATTTTTAGAAAATTTGAAAACGTTTTTAAAAAGGTTCAAAAAAGACGTTTTTACGGAAAAAAAAACTAAAAAAATAATTTTTAAAAAGTAAAAAAAAACGTTTTTAAATTAGTAGAAAATTTTCTTTTATGAAAAAGTCTAAAAAAAGTTTTTATTGGACTGAAAAGGTTAAACTAGTTCACTTAGAAATAAAATGACTAAAATGTCTCTGTACTTAACAGAAAAAGGTAACAGGGTTAGTGTCATGGACTGAAATGGTTACAAAAAACAAACCTTAGGGGTTGATATGTTAAAAGATTCATTTTTGGACTAAAAGAGTTAAGTAGCCAAACCACAGGGGCCAAAAACGAAATTTACTCTAAAGTTTATTATCTAAAAGCGAGTTTTTAAAATTTTATCAATAAAAAACCAAAATTTTAATTTTACATATAAAATTTGAAAATAATACTTTTGTATTTTAAATAAATATGTGTTAGGATAAAGTTTGCTAATTTTAATTAGTAGTTTTTTAATTAAGTTTGATATCAAATTTGTATAAAAAATATGTTAAGATAATTATCAATATAATCTTAACGTTTCACCCTGTGTGTTACACGAGGTTTAAAACTAGTATATTATAAAAGTTTATATGTATATTTTCAGTTCAGTTCAGTTTTTTCGGTTTTCAAAAAATAGAAAACAGATAACAAACCGTAATTTTCAGTTTTCAAAAAATACAAAACCAAACCGTCGGTTTTTTCGGTTTCGGTTCGGTTAATTCGGTTTATATGAGCTCTTGGACATGCTTTTTTTTATTATTATTTCTAATCGTTACAACCATACATTTAAATTATTTTCGATTGTAAATGTGTATATACCTGAGGGATTGCTAGACTAGCAATGGTGAGGCCAGAAACGACGTCGGATCGAAGAAGCGTAAAATTATAATTAGGCGCCCACTCGAAGATCGGAAAAAAGAACTGAAGCGCCAGTACCAATTTCCTTAACCGCGATTGGTTCTTAAATCCATGGAGTGGATCATCGAGGAAGAAAATCTCCGACAACCGGTGCCGGAGTTTCTGTAACGTGCTTTTCTGAGGCGGCAAACAAACATTGTGCACCGTCATTGTTTCGCCGGAAACTGTTATAGTTACCGGAGCAGTTGCCGTAATGTCCGCGTGTAGTTGATCTGCATGACCCGGATCCGAGTAGTGCTCCACTCGGTTCGAATTTATGCCCATGAGAGGTGTGTGTGTAATAAGGTGGTGGAGTGAGTGAGAGAGAGAGAGAGAGAGAGAGAGAAGGCGGTTGGTGGTAGTTGCAAAATGAAAGGGGGTTTGGGTTTAAATAGGGATGTAAGTAGTGAGCAAGGGGTAGAAATGGAAAATTGTTGGCCAGATCAGGGGTAATTTGGGAAATTAAAGTTGACACTCTTGCAAAATGGAAGGCACACCTGTTCAATTTTTGTCCCTCCAAATTATATTTGAAAAGTTACTAACATAATCACGAATGAGTTATAACTAAGCAGATATATATGAATTATACAGTTTTCGCAGTTCTAAACTTAAAATTGGTTATGTACTTGCTTCATTGAGATACGTAAAACTACAGTCATGTATTTGTTGTTGTGATACGTCGCTACTACTTGCGTATAAACTTTGCACTTGTGTATTGTTATTAACGTGTCTTTTTTTGTGACGGAACATTGTAATACGTGACCACACTTGGGTATGTACTTCGTATTGTTATGATTTAATGTTTTTTTTCTTCTTTTTGTTGTTCTTAGATAAATTAAGATATTGTAAATCATTGGTTACTTACTGCTTTATTCATGTTTCTCCACCACCAACGATAAAATGAAGATAATTTCGATCAATGATTACTATGTTGACTGTGTGTATATGTTGTTGGGGAATATGGTAGTTTCTCATGGTTGTTAAGAACAACAAAGTATTGCATAAACTTCTTCGATTCCCATCATAAACCAGCATGCTTATTACACCTCCATGTTTCGCCGTTTAAATACTCTAACAATATACTACTAATACCTCATTTCTAAACATGCACTTTTAACATTTTACGTTGAAAATCTTGTTGAAATATCATTGTCTTACATTAAGTTCAAAAGTTCACATGTTGTTCTCACCTTAATAATTAGCGACCAAGTTTAACAATTAATGCAACATTAGTAGCATCATATGGCTTAGAGGTGGCAATTCCTGACACCACCCAAAACAGGACCTGAAAACGACATGAAAATAAACAGGTTTTGGGTTGCCTTTTTTAACCCGTTTCAAAAAACGGATCGTGTTCAGGTTGATCGTTTAATAAACGGGTTGTGTTCGGGTTGAATCATTTAAAAACGGGTTAGCCCGTTTATGTTTCAGTTTTTTTTTCTTTTATAGAAACGATTGTTTAATTACCTTTGTATTTAGTGTTTATCATAAACGAATTGATATATACCAAAACTTTTCTTTTTTTTCTTTTCGAGAGATGATTATTTAATTATTTTTCGGTTACCATAAAAGAATTAGATTTTTGGATTTCGTACTTTATGATTTTGATTTCAATATTTATAAAGTTTGTTGTATATGTTAGTTTTTTAAACACCATATGTAACGAACCAAAATCCGGGTTTCGTTTTCAAATAAATAAAGCATTTTAATAAATATTATGGTGAAAATAATATTTATGAAATAAGTTGAAATAAGTGGGTTTCAAGTTAATAATGAAGTTATGTTAGTTTTAACTAACTATAGAATGAAATGAGTGAAATGGAAGTTAAGGGGCCAAATGTGTAAATGGCAAAATCTGCCATATTGACTAGCAAAAGTCAAAATAAACCTCATTTGTGTTGTTGAGGTCGTTTATGTTCAAGAGAAGAAAAAGGAGAAATCTCAATTGAAGCTCAAATCGTGCATTTAGAGCTTGATTTGTGGGGGTTTTGGCTTGCACATCACTCTCCTAACATCAAGTAAGTGATTTCTTTCCTTTGATTTCACTTTGAATGTGATATTTGGTGGGTTTTGAAGAAATCCGAAAATCGAGTATGCATGTGATGAATTAGTGTTAGATTGTAGATAATCTAGCTAAACTAAAGGTAAAGAGTAGTGATTAACATCCTAGAACCCTTTGATTATGATTTTGAAAAGTTAGGGTTCATATGGTGAAAATTGGGGGTGTTTGGATCATGATGCTAGAATGATGAATTAGTGAAGATTAAGTGTTTAGGTGGTATTAGACACTTGAACAAACACCAAATTAACTTAATAATAATTTTTGAAAGAAGAATTAGTGTTAAGATTAAGTTAATGAAACTCAAGTAGGTGAGTTTGTGGTGAAAGAGGGTGTTTGGTTATGAGGATAACCCAAACGGGTCAATTTGGGTTGGAATTGGGAAATTGAGTTGTGAACTCAATTGTAATGAAATTTTGGTATATGATTAGATTACTAAACTAGGTGTGTATGTTTAGGTAATCAAATTGTGGGTCTAGAAGGCGGAGCGGAGTCGTCTAACCCGAAAGGTAAGTGCCTATGCACTTACTTAGTATTGATGATAAATGGTGAATTTTGTGGATTATGAGTTATGTAATTGTGTGCATACTTGTGATATGATAAATTGTGAATGATTTAGTATGTACAATGAATGAATGTAGTTATAGTGTTAACCTATAATGGTAATGGATCATGTGTTGATCATAAACGAAACGGAGTTATGGCCTTGTGCCATAATGGTAATGGATCATGTGTTGATCATAAACGAAACGGAGTTATGGCCTTGTGCCATAATGGAAATGGATCATGTGTTGATCATAAATGAAACGGAGTTATGGCCTTGTGCCATATTGGAAATGGATCATGTGTTGATCATAAATGAAACGGAGTTATGGCCTTTGTGCCATAATGGAAATGGATCATGTGTTGATCATAAAAGTAACTTGTAGGTGATATACAAGTGTATGAAATCCTTAATTGGCCAAATGGGTGTTAACGGGTCAAATGGGTGAAAGGTGTGAAAACAAGTTGTAATCACTTGTTTGTTATGTTTAACACATTACAATGGTAATATGTTGATGAAATGCTAATGTATGGAACCATAATTGACCAAATACATGCAAACGGGTCAAATGGGTGAAAACAAGTTGTAAATACTTGTTGGTTATGCTTATCTCATTACTAATGGTTATAAGTTTATGTGGTTATGCAGGGAAAGCTCCGAAATAGGTCAAGGTCAACGTCCAAGCTTGGAGGGTTCTCGTATGCATTTTTTTGGTATTTTGAGGATTTTCGTAAAATCCTTGTAAAGTAGTGTAATTTGACACAAAAGTTATGTTTTAGTGTAATCATATGTTGTCATGGTGTTTTTGGTCAAAAATCTAAGTGTTGGTAAAGTTTTGATGTTAAGCAAAATGGAAAAAGTTGGAAAAATGGCTAAGTATGAAAATCTGCAGAAGCCTGGAAACTTTCTGTGAAAACAGGTCCCTCGCGGTAGGCGAGGGAGGTGGCCATGATTCCTCGCGGGGAGCGAGAGGGTAAAAAAAAAAAAAAAAAATTCTTGGTTTTAAGACTTCCGCGCGTTAGAGTTTTGTTTTTAAAAGTGGTGTGTTTCAACTTGGTATCAGAGCAATGGTTTGAGGGATTTGGTGCGGGTGGCACCAAACTCAAACCGGATGCTCTTGATATGGGGGAAATAATACGAGAATCCATGAAGGACTTGACTAAGACTCGGAGCTTACGGAAACGAAAGGTTAGTAATGATTTGATAAGTGGTTATGTATATGGTGTTTATGTATATGTATGAATGATTGGTAAAGTGTTATGTGTGCCGAAAATTGTCTTGTGATTTGTTATATGAATATGATAATTGCAATTGGGCATAACGTATTATTAAACATGTCTGGCCAATATGATTAATAAGACGAGATGTGCAAGAGCTTTTATGATAACCATATGACAATGAACATTAGCAAGGAGTAGGTGAAGGTGGTTATATGTGTATGTATGTATGTATGTATATGGATGATTAGATGGGGGTAATACATATACACATAGATAAGATATAGTGCCTTAACAAGTGGGTAGATTAAAGACCTATAAGTAGGTAGAACATCTACAACTTAGTTAAAAATTGGACGGGGAGACTAAGGGGCACTTGTGTAAGTAGAAGAAATGGTGGATGAAAGTCATCTTAAGGACTCAAGTATGTTAGAGTCTAGACGTGTATCACCTCGTGGGTGGTGAGGAACATGGAATAGGTTGGGAGAAAAAGAATGCATCAATCTAGCGGAGAATGGCTAGAGCTTTCTATCATGTTGTATCGATCTTCCTTCGAGGAAAATAGGGATCTTTGAGGCGATCCTTGGGAGGAACGGTATGAAGCCTAGAGAGCGGGAAGTATAACGGTTGGCGAACCGAAGTGGAAGGAAAACCTTGTTTTCACAAGGGGTTCGTGGTGTGCGAACCAAAGGAGTTAAAGGGTGAGAGTTAATCATTGATTAATCAGCAATGAATCACTATAATGGTATTGGCTTTTCAGCAATCCATTGTGATTGAAAGAAGATGCATTACTCGCGATGAGTCGACTTCGGGTCGTGGCGGAGGATTGGTGGATTATTATCCGTAGAGAGAAAGGCATAATGGCGTGAAGGCACCTGCATCGGGGGATTCAAGAGGTAACGTTGAATTACCATCGATTGCAAGCCATGGTGGGTGGCATAGTGGAAGAGTTCCTTCATGTGCAGTGGACAGCAGAGGTGATCAATAAGATTTCGGGCAAGTGTTTTATGACTGGTCGAAGTCGCTCGAATCTTGGAATCATCGAAGAAATGTAGATAGATCGGGTTTCTCGATGCTATATGTTGACGTTATAAAGGGGATCCTTGCGTATAGGAGTACAACTCAGGTGGAGTCAATTATTAAATGCGCAAGGGAAGGTTGAACACAGGAGATAAGTGGAAAACGAAGAGTAAATGAGAAGTGGCTTCGTGAAAGCCGAAACATTCTAGCCGAGCTAGAAACCCTTTATGGGAAGAAATGCCGGACATTGCTATATGTCTGGAGGATAACACAAATGGGGAGAAAATTAGAAATTTGCTTAGGCCTATGGGTCACGCATTTCTAATCACCATAGTCGTGACTGAAGCTTTTCGACCGTTGTGTTGGATGAAAGGCTAAGCAGATCGGTGGATTCGGGCGATCATCATTAAGGGTGTCATAATGTTGATGTTTACATGTTTAATAACATGAGGTTGTGGATGAAACGATCACATGGATTTTGATCCGATGATTGTAAAAGAGGTGTTGGGTTACTTAGTAACCATATCATTGTCAAGTATGATAAAGGGGTGACGTGTTAATCTGTTCTCATTAGAGACAGTGAAACACGAGGTATACGAACTGGTGTATATACATGGCTTGTGCCATTGACATCAACCGGGGATATAAAGGGATACTTAGTATTCCAGTTGAGAAAGAGGATTTGATAAGGGTCATTGAACCTGTGTGCTTTGTTCTAAAGCACATAAACTTTTCGGTGGAAAGGGAAAATGGAAGAGTGTGTATTGTCACTGACAGTCGGTGGTAGGATAAAACTGACTAAAGGTCTCGCGGTTTGTGGACTTTTTGGTCAAGGGGTAAATGTTAAAATGTACATTGAACGCAAACGGTGATATACATAGGTGAAATATGTATATAAAGGGGTGAAATGTACATAGGTGGAATGTGTACATAAATGGTGGTTGAAGTCCTAGAACTTCATAAATGATGTTGGAAGTCTTTTGGACTTCACAATCGGTGTTTAAAAACGAAGTTTTCGAACTTCAAAGGTGGATTCGGTGATTGAGATCCTTAAATCTCAAAGGATGACTTATGATTAAGTCAATGGAGATACTTAGGGTGTTTGGGTCACGGATAGGGATTTTCCTTCCAGTGTTGTAAAAGAGGATTCAAGTAAGGAAGTTGTCGTATCCTTACTTGAGGAGGTCGCATGCTTTATCGGTTAAGAATGGATGAGTTGAAGACTCGAGCTTCAAGGGGTGTTATGTATGGGCATTGGGATCCTCGAACCCCAAGAGGTATGAACTTGAGACCTTGAGTCTCAATGGGTTGATTGGTAAGGTAGTTTTGAAATTTCCATTTGAGAGGTGGGTGACGTGGGATTAGAACTTGGATTTCCTTAGTTGTCAAACGTGTTGACTACTCGTATAAAGTGGTTCAAAAATCCAAGTATCCCATGGTTAGGAGTGTTGAAATTCAAGTGGAAACTTGACGTTATAAAAGTTTTCCTTTGAAATGAGTGGACTCCATAATACATTTTTACGTGACCATACATGAAAGCGTTAGGAGGATAGAACTGTTGTTATTTCATATGGTGAAGATGAGATAAATGATAAACGTTTCGTCTAAATGAATCAGTGACTATCTTAGATAGTGGGCGAACTAATTGGTGCAAAAAGTAGACAAACTGCATATCGTTGTCAAAGGAACCATTAAAGTCGGAGATAACCTTAGGGGAGTAACGAGGGCGTATAGAGTTACTACATTAAAGTGAAGTCATTCATGATGACAATTTCATCGTCTCTTATTGACGAAATTCGAGAGGCTCAAGTGTTAGCACTTGGTGGTGACTTGAAGAAAGAGCGGATGGTTGCTTATGTTGATAAGCTTGGTGAAAATAGCATGAGCTTGAAGACATGCTTTGATAGGATTTGGATTCCTAGGTTGTCAAGTGTTTTGACAACTATTTTGGATGAAGCGCATAAATCCAAATATTCTATCCATCCGGGTGCCACAAAGATGTTTTATGATTTGAGGTGTCATTTTTGGTGGCCGGGTATGAGGCATGATGTTGTTAAGTATGTTGAGAGGTGTCTCACGTGCTTAAGAGTAAAGGCGGAGCACCAAAATCCGTATGGAAAGCTTCAACCGCTTGAAATACCGCTTTGGAAATGGGAAAATATAACCATGGATTTGATCACTAAACTACCAAAGACTCGAAAGGGTTATGATGCGATATGGGTAGTAGTGGATCGGTTGACGAAGAATGCACATTTCCTTCCTATAAAGGAAACGTATTCTTCGGATAGATTGGCGGAAATGTATGTGAAGGAAATTGTGTCACGTCATGGTGTGCCGGTGTCGATTATATCGGATCGTGATACGAGATTTACTTCTCGTTTTTGGAAGAAATTCCATGAGGATATAGGGACAAGGTTGAACCTTAGCACCGCTTATCATCCGCAAACGGATGGGCAAAGCGAGTGTACGATTCAAACGCTCGAGGATATGTTACGCGCGTGTGCTTTGGATTTTGGGGGTAGTTGGGACGACCATTTACCGTTGGCGGAATTTGCATACAATAATAGTTACCATTCTAGCATTGGTATGCCGCCTTTTGAGGCATTGTATGGGAGGAAATGTAGAACACCCGTATGTTGGGGTGAAATTGGTCAACGGGAACTTGGCAGCAAGGAAGTGGTCATGGAAACGAATGATAGTATTGACCAAATAAAGGCTCGCTTAAAGGCGGCTCAAGATCGCCAAAAGTCTTATTCGGATAATAGGAAGCGGGCGATTGAGTTTCAAGTGTGGGACTTTGTGCTTTTGAAAGTCTCTCCTTGGAAAGGGATGATACGGTTTAGGAAACGGGGGAAGTTAAGTCCTCGTTTCATTGGGCCGTTTAAGGTGATAGCAAAGGTGGGTACGGTAGCTTATCGTTTGGAGCTACCGGAGGGACTAAGTAGACTTCATAACACATTTCATGTGTCTCATTTGCGGAAGTGTTTGGCGGATGAATCTACTTTTGTCCCTTTGGACGATATCGAATTGGATGAAAAGTTGAATTATGTTGAAGAACCGGTGGCAATCTTGGATAGAAAAGTGAAGCGTTTGCGCAATAAAGAGATTAGCCAAGTTTTGGTGAGGTGGAAACATAGAAAGGGAGCGGAAATGAATTGGGAAACCGAGGAAGAAATGCTTAAACATTATCCGAACCTTTTTATGTGAAGTCGGGTTTCGGGGACGAAACCCAAATAAGGGGAGGTGATTTGTAACGAACCAAAATCCGGGTTTCGTTTTCAATTAAATAAAGCATTTTAATAAATATTATGGTGAAAATAATATTTATGAAATAAGTTGAAATAAGTGGGTTTCAAGTTAATAATGAAGTTATGTTAGTTTTAACTAACTATAGAATGAAATGAGTGAAATGGAAGTTAAGGGGCCAAATGTGTAAATGGCAAAATCTGCCATATTGACTAGCAAAAGTCAAAATAAACCTCATTTGTGTTGTTGAGGTCGTTTATGTTCAAGAGAAGAAAAAGGAGAAATCTCAATTGAAGCTCAAATCGTGCATTTAGAGCTTGATTTGTGGGGGTTTTGGCTTGCACATCACTCTCCTAACATCAAGTAAGTGATTTCTTTCCTTTGATTTCACTTTGAATGTGATATTTGGTGGGTTTTGAAGAAATCCGAAAATCGAGTATGCATGTGATGAATTAGTGTTAGATTGTAGATAATCTAGCTAAACTAAAGGTAAAGAGTAGCGATTAACATCCTAGAACCCTTTGATTATGATTTTGAAAAGTTAGGGTTCATATGGTGAAAATTGGGGGTGTTTGGATCATGATGCTAGAATGATGAATTAGTGAAGATTAAGTGTTTAGGTGGTATTAGACACTTGAACAAACACCAAATTAACTTAATAATAATTTTTGAAAGAAGAATTAGTGTTAAGATTAAGTTAATGAAACTCAAGTAGGTGAGTTTGTGGTGAAAGAGGGTGTTTGGTTATGAGGATAACCCAAACGGGTCAATTTGGGTTGGAATTGGGAAATTGAGTTGTGAACTCAATTGTAATGAAATTTTGGTATATGATTAGATTACTAAACTAGGTGTGTATGTTTAGGTAATCAAATTGTGGGTCTAGAAGGCGGAGCGGAGTCGTCTAACCCGAAAGGTAAGTGCCTATGCACTTACTTAGTATTGATGATAAATGGTGAATTTTGTGGATTATGAGTTATGTGATTGTGTGCATACTTGTGATATGATAAATTGTGAATGATTTAGTATGTACAATGAATGAATGTAGTTATAGTGTTAACCTATAATGGTAATGGATCATGTGTTGATCATAAACGAAACGGAGTTATGGCCTTGTGCCATAATGGTAATGGATCATGTGTTGATCATAAACGAAACGGAGTTATGGCCTTGTGCCATAATGGAAATGGATCATGTGTTGATCATAAATGAAACAGAGTTATGGCCTTGTGCCATATTGGAAATGGATCATGTGTTGATCATAAATGAAACGGAGTTATGGCCTTTGTGCCATAATGGAAATGGATCATGTGTTGATCATAAAAGTAACTTGTAGGTGATATACAAGTGTATGAAATCCTTAATTGGCCAAATGGGTGTTAACGGGTCAAATGGGTGAAAGGTGTGAAAACAAGTTGTAATCACTTGTTTGTTATGTTTAACACATTACAATGGTAATATGTTGATGAAATGCTAATGTATGGAACCATAATTGACCAAATAGGTGCAAACGGGTCAAATGGGTGAAAAGGGTGAAAACAAGTTGTAAATACTTGTTGGTTATGCTTATCTCATTACTAATGGTTATAAGTTTATGTGGTTATGCAGGGAAAGCTCCGAAATAGGTCAAGGTCAACGTCCAAGCTTGGAGGGTTCTCGTATGCATTTTTTTGGTATTTTGAGGATTTTCGTAAAATCCTTGTAAAGTAGTGTAATTTGACACAAAAGTTATGTTTTAGTGTAATCATATGTTGTCATGGTGTTTTTGGTCAAAAATCTAAGTGTTGGTAAAGTTTTGATGTTAAGCAAAATGGAAAAAGTTGGAAAAATGGCTAAGTATGAAAATCTGCAGAAGCCTGGAAACTTTCTGTGAAAACAGGTCCCTCGCGGTAGGCGAGGGAGGTGGCCATGATTCCTCGCGGGGCGCGAGAGGGTAAAAAAAAAAAAAAAAAAAAAAAATTCCTGGGTTTAAGACTTCCGCGCGTTAGAGTTTTGTTTTTAAAAGTGGTGTGTTTCACCATATTACCATTTGTCATACTCATACTCAATTATTAACCCATCAATTCATTTGACTCGTTTATATAAATGGATTAAACGAGTTAGGTTCGGGTTGACCCGAATTTATGTGTATCCAGGTTAGGATTTAAGTATTTGACACGAATAAGAATATGAGTCATGTTGGGGTTGCATAATTCAACTCACCAACCTGACACGATTGATACCTTGTATGACTTGAGTGTGTTGTATTTTCTTTTAGGTAAAAAGATAGGTGTTGGAGAAAGTATACCCAATCAGTCAATCACTGTAGTTAGGTTTATGTCATCCCATTTTAATGGTTTAAACTTATTATTTCTGGTGTTTTCCCCTCAACGTTTCCCTCTATCGAAAAAACATGTATTACAAACATATACCGTAACGATGCTAAGGTTGTATTACATTTTTATTTTTAATTTTTAAATTTTTTTTTACTTGTTAACAACAAAACATAACAAAATCAAGTTAAAGTTGTGCAAATAAGTCATATTATTATACCCAAACATAATATATTATCTTTTTTTTAAAATCAATAAACTTAAACTAAAGGAATAATAATATGGAAAAAATGGTAACCGTCGAGTGTATGATTTGAGTTTGTAAGCAGAGAATGGGCACGTGGCAGTAGCACCAAGTCAACCAAGCTATTTGCACCAGCCAAACATTTGTTTGCTACTTCAACAAAGTGTTTTCAAAATATTAATTTAACTAGTTTAGATCTCGTGTCTACACACGAGGTGAACAATATCAATATTTAAAATTTTTAAATCTTTATATATATATTTTACAGGTGTAAAAATATATTACATATGCTACGGATATAAACAAACTCAAAATATGTAAAAATTAATATATAATTGGGTTTCGAAAATACATTAATTACTATTTAATGTAATTTGACTTTCAATTACTATTTGATTGAAATAAAAGTTACATAATTAAATTTTAAAGTTTCTTATAAGAAGAGATAATTTAAAATAAATATTTTTATTAGTGTAATTAATATTTTCTTTAAATATATATTATTTAAAAATAGAAGTGCATTAAATAAGAGAGAGAGGCGGAAAAAAAAATGACGAGAATGAATATGGAGGTTACAAGTGGCACTAAAAACCTTTATTTATTATATAGTATAGATATTATGTTTGCTTTAGAAAAAGTATACTCGTTACACACCTTTTTTTTATTTACAATAAATACTATCTAATCCTAAACTTGCATCATTTAAAATTACACTATTTTTATGAAAAGGTAATCACCAATACTACAAGGCTACAAGACCATAGGCATAGTCGTTATACACTTATATATCATAAAACTAGGTTAGAATCCCGTGTATTACACGAGATTGTATGTTAAAGAAAATAAAACTTATAAATTTGTAAATACGTCATAACTTGTCAGACTATTATGAACGTCTCGAGATATATCAAGTGGAAATTTGTGTGTATATAACAAATTAATATTTTTCTTTAATTAGTTATATTCTGATTTCCTATTATATATTCTTATTTAATATAATTAGTATTCTTATTTAATAATATATTTATAATATCATTATCATTATTATTTAATTAGATAGAGGCGCATTGATATGTTAATAAATACACATGTTAATAATACATATTGTCCCCCGTTTTGAATGTTTTTTGTTGCGAATTCGTTTGAATCAATACTTATTTGGTTCATTATTGAATTTGTAGGTTTTGTTGGCTAATTGATGAAATTTGAAGATAAATTAAGACGATCGTGGGAAGTTAGGAAGCAAAAGTCAAAATTAGAGTTTTAGACCCAAAACAGCTGTTTACCATAAACTCCAAACGACCGTTTTCTCTTAAACAACCGTTTTGACTTTGCTTGATCGTTTATACCTTATCCTAACCTTATCCTTATCGTATCTGGAAAAGCCGGATTTATAGGGAGTAAAACAATCGTTTACCGTTGTGCAAAATGACCGTTTACACCAAAACGGTCGTTTTCCTTAATGTCAAATGGTTGTTTTCGTGACAGATTTCATTTAAAACCCTATTTCGGCTTATTTCTAAGGGGGGACGATTTTGGGAGCAAAACTCACTGTCCCAAGCAGCTTCAAGGTCGATTTTGCCCGAGACTTCATAAAGGAAGAAGATCTAACCATTTACAACTCATTTTAGCTTTGATTTCGGTTTGGTACATCTTGAGTCTATTATGTTCCATCTCTTTTTTACAAGCTTGTTGGGTGTTTTTGTAAGGATTATGAGCTAGACTCTTTAGTTCACTTAGATTAGATGAATCCTAGCTAAACATTGATGATTTACATGTTATTTTTGGTGATGATTATGTTGATGACTTTAACATGTTCATGAATCTTCTTCAATGATTATGTGTGTTTGTTTGATTTGATTATATGTTTGATCTCGTGGGTATCTTGACCATATTATGTTGGAAAACGGTATGTTTTAAGATATTTATTCATGGATATGTATATTTATATATGGGTTCATGGCATTTAACTAGGAATGGTGGATGGGGATTGGAACATATAGGATTGTTATTCAAATGTGCATCCTTGTGTATATGCTTGGAAAGGCCGTTACATTCGTTGTGAATTCATCGTGTCATTGTGTATGTGTAATTATGATTTGCTAGCGAGAATTTGTAGTTCATATATTCGTGGTATGATATTCACAAGTTGAAGAACTTTTTTATTATGTTTTCATTACGTGATTCGAGGTGGTCAATATGTATTTATCGTATTAGCTTTCCAAAGAGTTATGGAACTAAAAGTCTTTAGCGAGATATTGGTTCATCTTTATATTCAACATAATGTTATCATTGGGTTTGTATAAAATGATTTTAGGTGGTTACTGTGTTAACATCGCTTTAACTTTCCGACGAGTCATATGATTAGATGACCCTGACGGGAGTCTTTTCTATTTCCGTGTTACACGTGTATAAAATGATTTCATCATGAATCTTTGTATGTTGTCATTGTTTGGCTAGGTGGATTCGAAGTCTAAGTGAATATTCTCTCTTGTTTGATTATCTTCCTCAACTTTTATCTTTCTTTAATTAGTTAAATTGTTAGTTATTTTAGTTTATAAATACAAAATATCAAATCTTCTACTTTGATTGGTTAGACAGTGACAAAGGTTTATTATCGGGAGCTATCGTGTCCACGGATCGATACTCGGTTTTTGCCTAAAACTGTACTACTTATGCGATAGGTGCACTTGCCTATTGTGTGTGTAGTTAGTCCTAAGATGATAATCGTTTCTTTATTTAAAACCTAAGCGTGAAAAATCTTTATTAAATTATATATACACTTTACACCATCACGCATTTATTAGGAGAGAGAGGCGGGAAAACCAATGCGAGAAGACACGAGAAAGTGACAAGTGTCCACCTTAAACCTTTATTTTATAGTATAGATATATTACTAATAAAAGATATATAAGTTTATAAACGAACCAAACTTTCAGTAAACTGCTCATGAACCGTTCAACTGAAAGTTTATTCGTGTTCGTTTATTTAACAAACAAACATGAATAAATTTTTTGTTCATTTAATTACACGAACGAACATGAACATACGTCTGTTCCTTCATTTACGTTTGTGAATGTTCGTTCGGATGTGTTCATTTATTTACATTCATTTATGATGAATCGGTGATTTGGAAATAGTGTTTTGAAGCTAGTTTTAGAATTTAGTTTAGATGTGTTTGTTTATTTTTTAAGGCACTTTTGAAACGTTGGATGGAAAGTTGATGGTATATGTATGAACACGCGAACGCACACACATACACGTGAGCACGCACAAGCATGCAAATACATGAATATACGTTATCACATCGCGATCAAACGCAAACATGTAGTGATATAAAGAGATACTGATAGAAAATTCACATCGCTACACACACTAACATTTTGCTCACATACTCCTGCAAATTACACCATAAGATATGACGTAATAATGTAATAAAAGTGGCAACCTACACAAAACACTCATAATGACAAGTACGAGAATGGTTGCAAACGAACCGAACATTCAACGAACAAATCATGAATCGTGCGGCTGAAACTTCATTTATGTTCGTGTGTTTAATAAATAAACGCATATGTCTCGTTCGTTCATTTATGTTCATGAACGTTTACTAATGTGTTCATTTATGTTCATTTGTGGCCATTCGGTCTTTAAATGTTTTTATATTTTATCAATTAAAAATATTTGTTTATTGTGTTTATGATAATTATGTCAAGTATGTGGAGATAGTTATGTCAAATGTGAAGTACTTCATATTTATTTTTGGTGGATTTTGTGTAATGTTAATTTAAGATGAAAAATATTGATTTTATTTCCAAATGAATTTGTGTTCGTTTATGTTGGTTACATAGAATTATTCGACGAATACAAACGAACAAGAATAGGTTTATTTTCTTAATGAACGAACACGAACAAGAAATCTTGTTCAGTTAGTGTTCGTGAATAAAACATTTCCTTAATAAACAATCACGAACAAGACCTTTTTCGTGTTCGTTTGGAGCCCTAAGTACAAGAAATAACTAATAGGTGCAACATCATAATATGATATGAGCATGCATTTGAACCATGGTTGACCAAACTTATTTTTCCTAACAATTGAAAACACAAGTTTAATGTTGTTCCCAACTACTTCATCACACCCGATACCATCTAAAAAATATTAATTGGTTTTTTATTTTATTTTTTGTAACACAAAAACCGACCAACTTTTGTTGTTTTGTAAAATACATAGATTCTTTCTTACATTAAAGTTAATATCAAATGAATTTAAGAAACTTCAAAAGACAAGAAAAATGAAGAGAGGTCATAGCAAGTGGAGAAGGAATCACATATGGAACATAGCTAAATAAGCTTTTAAAAGTGTTAAAAATATAGATGATTCTTATAGTTCCCACATAACATGATGAGCTCTATTTCTTGATGAAAATCAAAAGAATATATATCCTTCTTGTCGATTTGATTTACAAGAAGGCGAGTAAAGGGATGCGACGATTGGTGGCCATGATGGCAATAATGATCCGACCATTCGTTTGAATTGGCGGGTATAATTAAATATTCTAAAAGAGGAAATTGTTCCCACTAGCGACATAACATACTTTTTTAAACATGCATATTAAATTCAACACGAAAAATTTACTAGTTTACGAGTTACTACTTATTGTTCATATGCCTAACATGTTCGACAAGCTTTATGTTTTGAACATGTATGCATGAAAAGACAGTGTTTGATGAGCACACCTGACCATCAATATGGCATATATATTTGTTGAAATTAATTAAAAACATCAAACACAGCCATTATTTCTATAAATACTTAACTCAATGTTTTTGTTGTAATTTCATGTTTGGATTGGGCATGTGACCTCTTGCTAAGGAAGTGCATATGGGTTTGCTAGGCTTTGTGGAATGCAGATGGCTGTAAGAAGGTTGAATCCGACAGAAGACCCAATGACCCGTTTACTCTCTAAATTACATGCGGGTCATGGGTGGATTTATTTTACTCCGTTTGATATCCGGTCACTATATATTGAAGAGTGTGTGTGTGGATCATTATCACAAATTCTCGATCCCACACAATCTCTCTGGTCTTGTTTTTAGTCTTATCGTCTTCTTAGTTGCTAGGGTTTCATCATTGTGAGAAGCCATTCCATCTTAGCATTTTTACGGTTTTGTTCAAGTGTTTAGATCATCATATTGGTGGTCTCATACTTGTTCTTGTTATTATTCTAAAATTTAGATATTATAGGCCATGTTATTTACATAATTGCAACTTGTTTCTAGATTCGTTTGTTTGTGTAGTTGGTTTATATCAAGATTATTCAACAAAGTGTAGTTTCTTGACAATATAGTCTTCAAAATGTTATAAAACTAACAATATCGTTATCAGTTATTCAGTTGTTATACGTGATATGAGGTTGTGAATCTTTATTCTCTTCACGTCCAATGATGATAAACGACCAACATAACTAATGAACGACCCTACAATACCAAGAATCCAATTGCCAAATAATAATGTGTTATAACATGCTTGACATGTCTAGAGACAACCAAGACTACAAACCCTAGGGTTACTACACTACTAGTGGTTGGTATCAATTAGTCTTTTTGGTGCATGAAATTAAAATCACAAAAAATGTGTTTAAGAGAGTTGAGGTTCAATAATTGGTAAAAATAGTCGAATAAAGTTTGAGATAAAATGATTAAAGCTTCAAAATGCATTGACCAATAAACAAAAAGATAGTGGGCAACTTCGTCATGCATGTTAACAAGCTTTACATGTAGTCATATTCAAGAATGGATATGCATGAAGTCGAAGTTGAAGGTGTAGTCATATCATGGCATCACTTCATGTTTGTTTTTCGATAATACCCTTCACCCACCTTCCATTTTCTACGCGATTTCAATAACGAGTTTACTATTTAGATCCCCACGTGTCACCTTTAAGTTTCTATTTCTTGAAAAGGGTTCAATTGTTTAATTAATACTAGGTAGGTTAAAGCACATGTGTTAAACGGGTTGAATATAATATAACTTGTTATAAAACAGTATTTTCTATGAAGATTTGTATTTTTGGTGTTATTAGTCATCTGTGACATAAGAAATAATTGCAATTTTCTTATGATTTAGTAATTTTTAATAAAATATTAGAATATATGTTAGATATTTAATTATTTAACATCATCATTATTTAATAGGAGAGAAAGATGAAAAACAAAGATCTAGATTTCATCAGAAGTCGACACGTAGCAATTATAGTTATTCATTTTTTATAATATAGGTTAGAAACCCTGCATATTATACAGAGTGAATAAATGCCGTGTTATATATATATATATATATATATATATATATATATATATACTTAGTAATAAAGATCTAATATTACATATTTTTGACATATTACATAATTTTTAATACAAATTTTAGAAACGTTATATAGTTAATTTTAAAAATGTTTTATAAAAAAAATGAAAAAAATGTTCAAACTATAAAATGTTTCATGAACAAAGCTATTTTTTTTAATTAAAAATGTTTTACAAAAATCATTACTATTTAATAGTAGAGAGGCGAGAAACAAAAATTATATTTTTTTATAGAAACCTATATCATTAAATAGGAGAGAGATGCGAGAAAAAAATGTTGAGGATGAACATGGAAATGACATGTGGCACCCAAAAACCTTTATTTATTAGTATGTATAGATATAGATATAGATATAGATTATGCTAATCAAATGACTCGTATTGACTTTTGTTTAAAACTAGAAATTAAGCACGTGCGATGCAGCGAGTTAAGGCTTGTGAACTTGGTTACGCACGTTGCGGCTGTGAGCCTGTGACATTAACGTGACTAAGTATATAAAAGAAACGTATGAAATTGACACGACTAGCATCTGAAGATCGATAAATATATAAATTGCGTCGCCAATAGATATAATAATAATAATAGAATTTACAATTAGAGTTTACGAAATAAATATAATAATAATAGTATAATCACGATAAAATAATAATAACTAGATTTTTCATACTCATAAATAATTATAAAAGATTATTATTATGAATGATAATAATAAGGTGATCGATATCATGATATCATAAGACATAGTCTTGTCAATATTTGATTCATCATTAACAAATGATGGTTGTGTTTATGTAACCTAAATCAAATGTAACTTTTAGTAATCAATCATATATTCATATTAGTTTTTGATAAACTTGAAACCGAAAATAATTACCTTCTTATCATATTTTATTAGTCACTTAAGCAATCGCTTGCCAATGAGCTAGTGGTGGAGTGGTAAGAGAGAAATCTGGTGTTCCTAGTGACTCAGGTTCAATCCCTGCCCTCCACATTAGTTTATGCAGCATGCAATTGAGGCCTAGCTTAGGCTGATGCACCTAGGTTGTACCAACGCCGATACAGGGTTCGAGCCTCGGCTCTCCCTCAAGCCCGGAAGGAGACGTATTGGGTGGGATTTTTCCTTGGATGCTCTCCAACTCTAACGTCAAGTGGGCCCGGTTAAGACAACATATTGGCCGGAGTTGGACGAGACTCTCCAATGTGACGGAGTGTGCGACGTCACAACATTCAATGTTCGCCGTTCAAAAAAAAACTTAAGCAATCGCTTGTGTATAATTATTTCAATTTTTAATTCAAATTCTACTTGTACGATTAATTTTTATTTTATTTTACTCAAACAATGTTAATAGAATAAACATGTGATCTTCATGGATTCGATACTCGTTTGTCCTATGTAACATAAGATGGTTACTTTTATTTTTATTTTGAACTCGATATACTTGATATTACTGCTATTAATAAGTCATTATCGATTTTTTAAGTAAAGTTTTAAACCGAACTTTATAACTATCTTACAAATGAATATTGAATTCTTCATTTTGTCAAATTGAAGAATTTCAAATTATATTTTACAAATTAAACACCTATAAACCAAAATTTAAATTATATCAACAATTTCGGTAGAATTCCTCAATGTGGCCTTTTGCTCAGGGTATTGAGTGGCCCCGCGAAGTAAATGATAGATACCAATGTTTTAAAAATAGGTCTGATAATTGAAGAGATGTCTAGACGCATCTGGAATTATGGTGTTTATTCACATTAAATTGATGCGAGTTTAAATCTTATAAAGTGGATAATAGATGAATTTTAGAAGTAGATCTTACGGATATCGGGTATACTCCGTGGTTTAGGATCGTGATTGATGAGCCGGCGTGCGTGAGCTGTGGAACACCGCGCCCCCTGTGCGTGGACCACGGTCGTGGGTTTTTGGCGTGGAGAATTCCACGAGTGCGAAGGAAGAAGGCAACGACATTATAGCCGTTTGAGGCCTCACCAACGGCTCTTTTCCATAAAAAAAATAATAAATAATTTTCTAATTTATTCCTTCTCAACCTCTATAATATTTACATTTTTAATAAAAAGTAACACACACTCACTCAACCAATTTAAAAAAAACACACATTCTCAACTTTATTCAAATAAATCAAACTTAGGGAGTAAGCGAACGAACGGGAGAATCTAAAGGTGTTGACGTTGAAAACCGACCACATTTTTGGCCTTTTGGTGAAGAGCTTGAAGGCGTCCTAGCTCTACAGGCGAATATTCAGGCACGGCTTAGGTGGAAATGATATTTTTTTAATGTTATGTTTTTAAAATTTTGTGTAATGTTTTTAATTTTTAATTATTAATGAAATTGATGCTTTTAATTTATATTTTATTTATTAAAAGTGTTATGAAAAACTATTAATTTTTAATTATAAAATAAAAATGACGTGACAGTATAAAAATGTGAAATCATTTCCCTCAAATGTGTTGAAATATGGAAAGGCTGTGAAATTTGATGTGGTAATATGAAGGGGTGTGGAATGTAAGAGTATACCCCGTAACCTAAAAGGTAGCATGTGTTCCCCGTTCAAAAAAAGAAAAGAAACTGAAGAGAAAGCTTCACTGGTCGGACCGGTGGGTGTTAAACTTGGCAAATAAATTAAAAAATAAAAAATTGTCTCCCGACTTTTGATGTATAGGAGTTACCTTTTTGGGCTTGGTGTTCAAGAGCCCATCTATGTGTAGTGGCCTAGTGGGTAGAGGTGCACAAACCGGGTTTTTGGCCCGAACCGGTTTCAAACCGGCCCGGACCGGTTTGAGTTGACCAAAAGTGAAACCGGTTTTGACTAAACCGGTTCGGGTATAAACCGGTTTTCCACATGTAGAATCCCGAACCTGTTGAACCGGTTCAGTTCGGTTCTGGACAGGTTCGGGTTGGTGAACCGGTTTAAACCGGTTTTATTAAAAAAAAAAAAAATTGTTTAAATATTTAACAAATAAAAACATAAAGTTCAACGTTTATTCATACCGTAGGAGTTCGGAAATCACAAAACATTACAAAATTAAACATTACAATTCGACAAAAAGAAAAATATATATATATTTTTTTTGTTTTTTTGTTTAATTTTAGCCGTCATTCTCGGAGTTACTAGTGGATCCTCGTAGTCTATCATCTTCGGCGAGTTCTTCATTTGTAAGTGGGCTCGCCAATCCTTGGTTGACCTCAGATTCGTGTATGAATTCTTCAACTTCAATTTCGTCTTCAAGCGAACTCCTATCTTGTCTCCTATCTACCGCATCCAAATGGTCTTTCAAGCAAATGCACATTTCCATTGCCGCGGGGGTGAGTCTAGTTCTTCGAATAGATAAAACCCTGCCACTAAGAGAAAAAACGGATTCCGAAGCTACCGTGGAAGCTTGGACGGTTAGTAAATCACGGGCCATGGCGGAAAGGACCGGAAAAGTAGATTCGTTTCCTTTCCACCACGCCAAAATATCAAAGTCCTCAAAAACATCCGGACTCATTTGCCACGTATTGGGATCAACCCAATGAGCGGTAACGCAAATATATGAGTCGCAAATACCATGTGGAGCCGACCAAACGTCGGTGGTTAAGTTCACACCGGTTTCCAATTTTTTAAAACCTAAAATTAATTCTTTTTTTGCTTTTTTCCACATTTTTAGACAATCACGTCTAAAAGTACTACGACTTACTTGATGATAACGTGGTTGAAGGGCTTCTTGAATCATCCTCGTCACGAGCGGGTTGTCGAAGTGGTTGAATGGCAAACCTCTTTGAATAACTAATTTCGCCATTCTATCTCGAACAATATTTGGATCGAAGTTCCAAATTCCACCCTCGCTTGTCATAGATGCTTGACCCTCACCCGGAATATTCTTCAAACTCGGACACGATTTTTCCAGATGAGTTTTTAGAGTAGAATTTGATTCATTTTTAAAAAAACCACCACAATTTTTGCAACGAGCACGTTCCAACCCGTTAGACAACTCACATAGATCGTAGTTTGACCAAATTGCGGGGTTCCTCGTTGTTGGTATGATTTTCACAACGCTAACTTCGTTAGAGGAAACACCAAAACTTGATTCTGCCATAGCGTTTTTTTGAGAGTTTTTTTGAGCGTTTTCGAACGTTTTTTATAAACGAGAGTGTAGAGAGCGGGTTTGAGAAGTATGATTTAACCAAAACACCCACTACCTATTTATAATGTGTTTGGGTGTTAAAATGGGTGAAAAAAACGGGTCTAACGGTCAAAAAACGGCTATATAGCCGTTATCCCAACGGTTATATCTAGAAAATTACCGTTAAACCGGTTTGACAAACCGGTTCCCCAAACCGGTTCACAAAAAACCGGTTTTATATATTTGCCTATTAAACCGGTTCATACCGGTTTGAAACCGGTTCCACTTAAACCGGTTCGTATTCGGGTCGGGTTTCGGGTCGAAACCGGTTTAACTATTCCAAACCGGTAAGTAGTAGTGGGTGGTGATGCCCGCCCATTACGAAACCGGGATGAACCACCAGGGGTTTTGAGTGGAGGTTTATCCTCTGGAATATACCCTTTCTTTCCAATCACTCATCATACCTATTTTGACTTTCTTTTTCTCTTTTCAACTCTGGTCAACTTTTTCCGTGTTTTCATCAAAACCGTCAACCCAGGTCAAAATTACCCTGCCAACTCGCCACCTGCATACAATCATACCACACTTATGAAGCTTAACGCTAGGAACATTCATGGCTCAATTTTCATCTTCTAAAGTAACATAGGCACAATCATGTCAAGATTTTCCTTTTTTTCTTAACTAACAATTTTTAACTCCTAAATGCAATCTAAATGTCATTAGGGTTCTGTCCTGATAGTCAGGGGGTTTTCCTAAAGAGTTTCTCCTCTATGGAGCAGCCCAGGTAGTTAATTTAATGTATTAGTACATAAGTTTTTTTTTTAAACACGACTTTCTTAAACCCCTACTCGCTTCGGGAGCAGCCCGGGTATTTAATGTGAGTCATACATGTCTTTCCCTATGGGTTGTAACGGAATCGAACCCGGGACCTCCTCTAGAAAAAAAAAACACTGTATGTAAAACTCCTTAACCATCAGGGCATAACTCAATAACTATTAGTATATAAGTAACTAGGTTATATACCCATGTATTGCATGGTCTTGTTTAATAGAATAATGAAAGTATAATAATGTGTAAAAAAAATTAAAATAATGTGTAAAACAAGAAATAAATTTTTTTGTTTTCTTAATTAAGTAATAATTAGAATTCAAATTTTATATTATCTTTTTTGAAAATAAAAACATTAACATAATAAATTTCAAAATTCAAACTTACCTAAAATAGGAAAAATTAAAAGATTTTGGTGAGAAAAAAATATGGTGATGACACGTGTCATTTTTTGGAAATCATTTATTATAACAAAAAATAAAATTAATACATTATATGTAGTTTTTTTATTAAAATAAACTTTTATTTTTCTGCGCGGTTGACTTTTTACGCGGTGAAGTGCTTGTGTACAGTTGACCTCCACTGTCTTAATTCTTAATCCCACTCGAAGCCTACCCACATTTGTTGTACTAAATTGAAAGTTGGCAAACGTCAATCTTATAACACTTGTAACTAACCCCACACTCAATTCATATCCCCTCTAAAAAAATTATACTAATTAATATCTTATGTTATTAAAATGTTTCACTTTACACCTTACTCGCGAATTAAAATTCAACTTTTAATTTATTTAAATTAGAACGTGCACTTATATTTTTAAAAGTAACTCTCATTGTCATTTTCATCTATGTGTTTGATCACTTTTGTCACTTTCATTAAAAAAGTTAATTTTTCTTATGTGTATTCTCGTACTTTTTAAAACTTGTCATTTTCATCCAATTGGTTAACATCATCCATTTTTAATGTTAAATGAGGAAAATAGTTAAAGATTTAAAAATGAATAAAATAAACTAATATATAAAAAGACAAAAAAATTATTAATTTAACGTTAAAAATGGATGAGGTTAACCAACTGGATGAAAATGACAAGTTTGGGAAAGCACGAAGATACGCATGAGAACAATAAACCATTTGGATGAAATTAACAAAAGTAAACAAACCATAGAGACGAAAATGATAGTTTACTCTATTTTCAAATAGTAAATTTACAAAGTCGGTTGCTATAATAAGAAAAAGAAAGTAAAAATATAATAATATGACAAATAAAATAGTTTAAATAGAGAACTGAACAAATTTAAAAACGAGTCCATGCAAATTAAATTCCCACCACTAAAATTTAAAAAGAAATTCCATTAAACATAATATTTTAAATGTTGAGGTCATACAACAAGTATCTTAACCTTAAGAATTAAAAAAATAACTAGAATTAAACCCCGCGCGTTGCGACGGGTTTTTTCTCTCCCTAAATATTATGTCACGGTCGATCAAATTTGACTAATTGATTCTTACAAATTTCAAGATTCGCGCGTTGTGGCCATGTTGGTGTTGAACCGTGAAAAAAATTAGCGTCGAAACGTTAATAAAAATAAGTACGTCAATTCCCACACATTATAACAAATGAGTAGATAATATTCAAAACTTTAGATTAAAAAAAATCGTTAAAAAAATAACTTCTAAACATAGATAAAAAAAAACACGTCATAAAAATACGTGAAAAATAACTTTAAAACCTTGTAAAATAATGTAATTTTTTTTTACAAAGAACGATAAAAAAATATAAGAAAAAGGTCAAGAAAGCACACACAAAAAAAAACATTGTTGTTCCTCTTGATTCGAACACGGGTTGTGGGCTTCAACACCACCAGTGACGGATCTAGAACAAAAGTTCAGGGGTAACGAATTTTTTTTTACCGTACTTTCATGTATATGAAACAAAAAAAAATTAGACCGTACTTTCATGTAAACAAATTTTTTTTTACAATAACATCAGTGGCGGAGCTTGAAAAAAAAAACGTAGGGGGAGGGGGCGAGATTTTTTTCCCTAATTGAGGGGCCGGAACTATAAAATTTTCTGCCGAATTCATATATATGTTACCGTAACATGCGACTGGCGAGACGAACTGCAGAGGTGGAGGACTGGGGTTTGGCGGAGGCGGCGCCGGGCGGTGGTCTCAACTCAGGTCGAGCGGTTGGTCGAGTGGTCGGTCTCTAACTCTCACAGTTTCACAGTTCCCGCTCTCTGTCTTTTTTCTTGGCCGACCGCTTGGGTAAGTTGGGTTTGAGAATTGAGACTTTGAGGTAAGTTGGGCTTAAGCACAAATGTATTATTAAAACCCAATACCTCAAAACCTTTAATAAAATGTGGGGACTTTTTATAAAATATTATGTTTTTTTATAAATTTTGGACTTTTTATGAAGTATTGAGCTTTTAAAAAAATTTGAGGGGAACATAAATTTTGCTCAGAGGTAACGTAAGGGGTAACCGGATACATAAAACGTAAAAAAAAATAAAAAATTTGCACTGCGCGTAAAAGTTGAGGGGTAACGGGGGCTACCCCTACCTTTAAGGTAGGTCCGCCCATGAACACCACACACTACTTACCACCAAACCAAGGGTCACACTTCATTAAAATTCCAAACCTATTAATATATAACAAAAAAAGAAAGGTTAAAAAATCTAAAAAAAGGAGAAATTAATGGTTCATCAACTTGTAACCAAAGCTTAAAATATGGTATCAAATCTACAGTAACTTTTGTGAGTGATCCACCATTTGCCTTTTAATATTTATTTAATTAGTCATTTATATAATGAAAAAAAAAAGATTTATCTTTTGATTTACTTAAGTTTCCGGCTAGTGTTTTATAAGAAATAAAAGATTAAACTCTTAAAAACTTGACATCGTAAATACCAAAAGAAGTATGCGTGTTGTGTTTGATATTCGGTTTAAAACCAATTAAACCGAATCAAAACCGATCCGAATTATAGATCTGGTTTTAAAGTGAAACCGAATTGAGCTTTCGGTTCCCAAAATCGGAATTTGGTTCAAACCGAATTGGCCTATACTTGTTTTGCCCGTATTTTAGTTGGTCCAGCACGTATTTTAGCAACCAAAATTTGATTCAAATCACTCAATCGGTTTACGGTACCGACCGAAAAAATCCAAAACGATTGAACTGAACAAACCGAATTGGTTAACACCTGTACCAAAAATCCTAACATTAGATGGAAGAAACTTTACTTTATGATTTAATTATTCACCACAAATTCACAATCAAAAAAGAAATCTTTATCAATGTAGGTGTGATTTACAAGACCACCCCACCCACAAAGCATAAATAATTGAACGGTCTTTGTATTTTAAGAGTTCAAAAGATGGATATCGCTTTATTCCCCACATTGAAAATCAAATTTTATACATATTTTGATGTGTCGTGTTCAAATATCACAGGCTATTATGTCCGACATTTTATGCCAACAACTCAAAAGTCTCGACTACTAATTTGGTCAAATAAATTTTTTATGGTTTAAACTTTAAATTAAAATATATAAATCTTCACTTTGGTTTATAAATAATTAAATATGAAACTCGTCCCTAAATACATTTGTTACAAAATGGTCACGGTTTCTTCCTTGCTTCAAACGTAATTACATTTTTAACAAGAAAAGTAAGCATGTGTCCTTTACATGATGTCATTTATGTTATTAAAAATTTCTTGACAAAGAAATCCTGATGTATGTTCAATTGTTCATGTGGTTTACTATAGTAATTTAAATTTCTTAAAAATCAACATATTCATGCCATCAAATTTATATCGATGCTAACAATGGAATTTTATGACTTCAAACTTATTGTATGATTTGACCTAAACAAATAAGTATACACAGTAAAATCACGCCTATTACAATAGGGGTCTGAGAAGGGTGAGATGAAGGTCAACCTTACTCATAATTAGGTTCATATTTGTTGGGTATAGAATTGAGACTGATTCTGTCAATCGAAACTACAGTATCGAAACTACTAATTTCGGTTGAACATTTGTTCAATCGAAACTAGGTAGTTTCGATACCTGTTTGGCAGGTGGCTTGAAAAACAAGGTATTTGTGCTTGGTCTCATATATATAGCAGAATATGTCTTAGGAGTGAGTGTGTGTCTGTAGAGGGAATCACCACCCTAGGGGAAGCTCACCCTGGGGTGAGACTAATTATTAGTGTATGATGAGCTTTTATTTTCATTTCAATCAAAGAATCATACATTTTATGCTTTCAATTATCTGTTCTTTTTCACTTTTATATAATTCTGTTTGTGTATGTGATTCCCGCACCCGTCTCTACCATTTCTGATTCAAGAGTGATACCGGATCCAGAGATTCCGCCTCTCGATCCGGACTGTTTGAAGATTTCTCCGCAGATCTGTGTGATTACAGGTTTGCTTAGGACCTACAAGTGGTATCAGAGCCATGGTGGCTCTTATTACTCTCGAATCTGCTCGAAAATCAGAGAAAACCCGCCATTGAGACGTTAAACAAGAAGAAATCAATGTGTAGCAGGTTCATGACTGCTGTTCTACATTCTCACTGTCAAAATCTGAAGATTTTAGGCTTGTGAAGCATTTTTCAGACCTGGATTAGGGGTACCGAAGTAGCTGAAGGTTGAAGATGCTCAATCGAAACTAGGTAACGGCTGAACATTTTCTATCGAAACTACTGGTGAAGCCCTAAATCAGAAGTAGAAAACATCGAAACTAGGCTGTCGAAACTAGAGAGTATCGAAACTACTAGTTTCGGTTGAAGAATCTCCTATCGAAACTACTAATTTCGATTGAAGAATCTCTCTATCGAAACTTCTTGTTTCGATACTGTCTCTACCGAAACAAGCCTTGTTTCGACTGAAGTGGAGCCTATCGAAACTACAGGCAGAACTATCCAAGTATTCTCCAGGATATTTAAAAAATAGTATTTTGAGGATATTGCATAGAAGGAGGGGAGTTTTGGAAGAAAACTTGGAGACAACCTTTTCGGGTTTTCAAAAAATTTCGTTTTTCCGGTAATATACATGATGTTCTGTCTGATTCATCCGTAATTCCTTTGATTAAAGTTCAAGTTTGGGCAGTGGGTAGCAGAGTCAAGCATATTTGTAACAAACCGGATCATTGGTTGTTGATTACATGGTGATTCTATCCCTTATCTTTTGCCTAGAAATAGGAGGTTCTACACTTCATGGGGAGAATTACCACGAAAGACTTCAAATTATCAGCAGAGTTATGAAGATGCTAAACAAAGTGAGCCTTCGCTTGAAATTGGCCTTTTTTAGGGGGGGGAGAAGGCAAAAGTTGATCAAGTGTTCGTGAATGTCAAGAATCTTTGTAGAAAGATGGTTATTTACTGCTAAATACTTGGGATTCAAACCTTTATCAATTGCCTACCATCACACCCCAACCGACGGCGGAATACGTCGAGGCGGGACATGTAGACTGTTCATAAGGTCATGGTTTACTAAAGTTGAAATAATTAAACAACCAATTTCATTTCATAGTTTAAGTAATCAATTACAACATTTACAAGAATCAGAATACATGAATATCATTATAAAGCTTAAAACTAGGTCCTCAATCCTAAATGAGAGCAACTTGATCAACTCACACATTCGTACCTGAAACATGATAAAAATGAGGTCAACTAAAAAGTTGGTGAACATACATAGGTTTTGACACCACAAATAAAGTTCAAATGTTTTGTGTACAATTCATATGATACATGGATTAATAAGGCAATTATGGAGAACAACTATAGTTAAACCGGGGCATACAATCAAACCTTGTAACTTGCACACAATGTTATCCCAAATGTAATATCGGCAACAATCACCCTACCTGGGTGGGTTTGTCAGACACAATAGATCTATCACTGTTACCGTTGGCTTGAACAGAGTTAATGATGGCACTTGCACAATTGCACACAAAAATATAAATGTAGTTTGCACTCATAGTGTTCAAGCATAAGGCACAAATTGTACACATGATCATAATGTTTGAATTGTTATAATTGCAAATAGTTTGAATGTAATCATGTTCCACCCCAAAAGTATAAAAATGTAAAAGGGGCTATGTAAACTCACATTTGTTGAGAGGTGATTGACTCGTAAAGCTCTAGAGTTTTAGGATTTAGATCAACACCCTAAAAGATCATGATATAGTTACTTAGGGTTTTGGATGGCGTTTATCGGAAGTTAGAACGTTAACGGATGTGAGAAATAGAGGATTGAATATATAATTGTTAATGTTGTAAATTTTCAGATTTGGACAGCATAAGAGCTGAACAGAAACGTGCACGTTAAAAATATCAAACAATGTCCAAAAATTATGAAATTTTATATGTGACTAGTTTAAAACGTTCCGAAGAAGTTTCGTTTAGAAAATTTCTCTGTTTGAGACTCGGATCATAGCCAAAACAGTCAAACAAGACAGAAGGTATTGAAAAAGGTTTCTGTCCCGTTCTGGCTACTACGGAGTCATACTTTTGAATTAGAAAACGAGCCAATTATGGTTGGAAAGAAAATTCGACGAACTACGTCGTGTAATTTGAGTTTGCTTAGTTTCGTTTAATTATGATCAAGTTATGCTTAGTTAAAGTCAGCATATTTTCTGTCCACAATCAACGGTTGCACTTAAGTGGACCGTTTAGGGTTTTAAGGTTACAAACGCGTAAATAAAAATAGACGATTGTTATAATATCATTATAATACATAATATAATCATATTAGGTTAGCCAAAACGTCCCGTGTCACCAGTCTATCCATGATATTCACAGAAGCGTTTTGAAGAATCACAGTATGCAATCGGCATAGCCGACACGAGCAAGCGGATTCTTTTTTAGATTACCGTGTGGTTAATTCAAGTTAGGATCAGAGGTTTAGAATGAATAAAAACAAGTTAGTATAAGAGTTAGAATCAAAAGAATAAGAAAGAAATAAAAAAAGAAGTAGAAAGAACGGTTAAACTTGATTCGTTACCCGATCTTGGTTCCTGGCTTATTGCGATTTCTTCAAGGCTTGGAGGAGAGTTTCTTGCAACTTCTTGGCTATAGAGGGAGGCTAAAATCGCAGGTGGAGGGTGGAGGGGATTAGAAGAGGAGTGAATGAAAAACAAGGGGGATTAAGAGGCTATTTATAGTTAAGCTAAGCCTTGGAAAACAAGAAAGGGATTTAGGGTTTGGGGAGGCCTCAAACTTCGAAATTCAGCTGAATGGGGGCTGGGTTTTGCAAAAATTTCATGGTCTAGGTCCAAGTGTAAGTGGGTTGGATCCTAGCTTGGCCCGGTCGAGTGCGCGCATTCAAAAATTACGATTTTAAGCATTTCTAAGCGAAATTGGCAAATGTTTTCAATATGAAAGTTGATTGTCATAACAAAAGGAGTATGTTTAGATAAAAACATTTAACTTAAGGTTATGTTAGTCGCGTACGGTAATTAACGGTTGGCGGACGAGAAAACGGGCTTTTTAGGGCATAACAAGTTGCGAAGGCACAATACATAGATTTACAAGCTTTTGTTGAATATTTCAAGTGTAACAAGGTATAACAACTTTAATTTAACCTGTTTGACTTTTGCATGATTGATAACGGGTTACGATGGGCCTATTGGGCCTAAAATGGGCCCAATTCACGATTAAGCCGTCAATAAGCATCTAGAGCATAACGTAACGTATGATCAACAAGTATGTCGTATGGGTAAACCAAGTGTAATGACATTCAAAATGGTTTACATTGATTAAATAAGTCTAGTACCAGATAAGTTAAACACGAAAGTCGCAGATATTACACCTACAAGATAGGAGGGTCTACACTTGAGGGGGAGAATCACAACGAAAGGCATTGGATCATCAGTCAATCTATGAAGACGAAAGACAGAGTCGGACAAGAATTGATAGCATCAGTCTAGGGGAAGATTGTTGGGTATAGAATTAAGACTGATGTTGTCAATCGAAACTACAGTATCGAAACTCCTAGTTTCGGTTGAACATTTGTTCAATCGAAACTAGGTAGTTTCGATACCTATTTTTCAGGCCTGTTTGGCAGGTGGCTTGGAAAACAAGGCACTTGTGCTTGGCCTCATATATATAGCAGAATATGTCTTAGGAGTGAGTGTGTGTCTGTAGAGGGAATCACCACCCCAGGGGAAGCTCACCCTAGGGTGAGACTAATTGTTAGTGTATGATGAGCTTTTGTTTTCATTTCAATCAAAGAATCATACGTTTTATGCTTTCAATTATCTGTTCTTTTTCACTTTTATATATTTCTGTTCGTGTATGTGATTCTCGCACCCGTCTCTACCATTTCTGATTCGATAGTGATACCGGATCCAGAGATTCCGCCTCTTGATCCGGACTGTTTGAAGATTTATCCGCAGATCTGTGTGATTACAGGTTTGCTCAGGACCTACAATATTATATTTAACGGGATTCTGATTAGGGGGTGTGCATAGGTTTAAGACCGGACTAACAATCTAAATGATGGATTTGTTGAACCAAATAGAGGATCGAAAGGGTTTAGTCGGTCTCGGGTTGATATTGGTTTTGAACCAATGAGTTGTAAAAAGAAAGTAAAAATCAGTAGTCAAACGGGTGGGTATAAAGAAAAACATTCGTGAATAAAACCAGTATAGAAAAGCATAGAGGAGTGAGTAGGTTTTCTTGAAATTTTGTTTATTTAAAACTAATATTGTATGGATTAACACTTGTTAGAACTCAAGATAATAGATATGCAATGAATGTAAAGAGTTTAGGGTTAGAAAGATAAAATCAAATTAATAGAGGTGTAAGTGGATATTAACAAATCCACTCTACTTTTTCTCTCCGATTTCTCAATTTAAAGTTTCTCTACTAATAGTTTCCCTTAAACGAAAAGGATCACCGATACACCGACGTCTCACTAGTTAGAAGGTATTGATCACCTTGTACACCATCTCACTAGTCAATGGTAGTGATCACATTCTTCAACACACTATGCCAAGATAGTGGTCTTTACCCTTCTCACTATGTTAGGATAGTGAACTCTCACATGTATACACTATGAAAATATAGTGTATACCTCACAACTTAACACTATATCAAGATAGTGTTATTTCTTACACATCAACATTATATCAAGATATCTCTTATTATGCTTACTCAGATATATCTTTCCTTATTTTTTAGATTATTCTTTCTCCATAGTTGTATACCTTATAAGTCGCCTCCCCTCGTATATTATTGCCTGTAATTCTCTATATTAATTGCCTTCCCACATCAACCCTAATTATGCTTTTATCATGTTTTTGATGCATTTGATAAACATGTCTTAGCTAGTTGTGTTTGGGTTGTACTAACATCAAAAGGTTAACCCAACAACCCGTTTTAGATTACAATTACAAAAAATATAAGAATATTTTACGTGCTTAACCCGTCAACCCCTTTATGACTCGTTTACAACCTTATTACAACCAATTTACTACCCACCAACTTGTTTTGACTTACCAACCAATATGACTCATTTAGATAAACATGTTAAATGAGTCACGCATGAGGTACATGGTTTTAAGCGGGTTCGAGTTATAGTTGATGTATTTGGCACATACAGTTCATCAAGTTCAAACCAACAACCTGACATAATTTTCAACCCCCTAGATATTCACATCTTCGTCATCGTAATGCTATTTATGGTCATAATAAAGTTCCACGTGCCTAGTTTTTCAAACCATCATTTACCTTGCTCAATTTTTGGTTTTATCCACATGTGTATAATACGTATAGTGTATATTATGATTCATATGGATGACACTATCTTTATTGTCGGTTCTTCTACATTTATTTATAGCCAAATTCATTCTCTACTTTTATTATTAGATGCCAGTCAACGTTATTACTTTTTTGTGGGTTTTACTATCACGGGTTACCTTTGAGTAATAGCAATATTTACTCGATCTTCTTAACTTAAGATAATGTGATAATATTGGTTTTGACAATACGTGAAATAACATAATCACCATTATATTGACAATACGTGAAATAACATAATCACCATTATATAGCAATCAAGCAACTTATATCCCATTTATGTGGTAACTTTACTCATGGTTTGGTGATTCAATATTTCTCTGAGCTTTCTCTCTATACATATTTTTATGTTAATCGGGTTGTATGTCCTGATGACAGTGACAAAAGATTCACTACGAGATATTATGGTTATTTTGGTGCTAATCTTATTAGTTGGAACCATAGGAAGCAAACATCGAAGAAACCGCTAACGGCCTCAGTAATTCTGTTTAGTCATATCTCGTGCTGACGAGACAGACGTGAATCACTTACGGCAAAGTCCGGTGCTGCAGTGACGTGACAGACGTGAACCACTTGCGGCAAACAAACACACTTTCTTCCGTATCTTCAACCGCACCGCACCCTCTTTCACTCTCTCCGTTCGCAGAGGCGTTGTCACGCGATTTGATCTCCATTTCAATCTCTCCATAACTTAACACCTACAAAATCGCTCAATTCGGACGGAGATTCGGTGCACCTCGCTATCTCTTCGGGTTGTCTGATCGGATCTCTTACTCAAATCCTAGGGTTGTCATATCAATAACCGATTTATCAATCAAAGCGCTTAATCTAGTTCTCTAGCAATGGTGAGCTCACAATCCTACTCAATCCGTGTGTTTCTTATATTTCGTTCCGGTTAACCTAATTCTGTTTGATTGATCACTGGTCAATTACATTATTATTGTTTAACTGGAGCATTCGTGTGATTTTTAACGAACTATTGGGATCTGGTGTGCTAACTGAAACTTCATTTTTGTTGTTTGTCTTTCAATATGGTTCAGCCTCTCAGACTCGAGATCAAGGTACTGTTGTTATTCAAATTCAGTTGAGTGATTGTTGGTTTTGTTTTTAAGTACATTCTATAGTTATGCTAATTTTGAGTATTTGTGGCAGAGGAAACTCGCGCAAAGATCAGAAAGAGTAAAATCAGTGGATCTGCATCCTACAGAACCATGGTACTTATCATCCTACTCATTGTAGTTGAATTCATATTGGTGACTGATGTGTTTTTAGAATTAAGTTGATCTACATTGCTAGGCAATGATTTGTAGCTTCTATTTTGCTTCTAGTAGCCAAAAGCTGTAATGGTTCTTTTGTTTTTTTACAGGATTCTAGCAAGTTTATATTCAGGGACAGTCTGCATTTGGGATTACCAGACTCAGGTATGAGATTACTTTAGCTATTGTAAGGAACTGTGAAGTTCTCATCGGATTGACTGATAATTCATTTGTGGGACACAATTGGCACCTTTAAAGTAAACATACATGCTTGTCTCGTTGATGGATTTTTCTTCTTGATGGAGCATCAATGATTCAGTAGAAAGGGACTTAATATTAGGGTTTTTTTTTCTTTCTAGAATACTAGTTTACTCCTGTTATGAAGGGAGTTATTTCCATTGTGCTGCATAGGAAATGAGGTTACTGTTAAGCATTTTTATAGGCAATTCAGTCAAATTGTTGGCGATAATTGTAAACTGCACAAAACATAAAAGTTTTTATGTGTTTCTAGTGTCATTTTAAATTGCTGCATTATTAAATGCTCAATAACTGGTAAATAGCTGTCATCCAACTTCAGGGAGCCTAATAAGATGCGAGAGGAAGTGGCTAATGCCATCAGCTATATACGAAGTATTAGGTATGAGATAATATAATTTTAAATTGAGTAGTTTTTGAAGAAGGAAAAAACATTATATAAAGTGTAAGACCTTGAGCTTTTTACCTCCTCATTGATTGATAAATAGATAATCACGTGAATGGGTGATACGGATGTATCCGAAGGTATTAAGCTAAGCAATCAAACAATAACTTAAGAAATTTTCATCAATTCGAACCAATCCATGAGTGTCTTACGTGCTATATCACATTTTAAGGAGATGCCGGGTAATCTTAGTTTCAACAAAGGATTCGCTTTGCTCTAAAATTTCGCCTAATGCCTTATTATCTTACACCCTTTCCAGTAAGCATATCACATGCATAACATGTGTGTCTGATTTGCTATGGTAATTCAGCTTATTTGTTACTATCAAAATTGGAAATGTGGAGACCATCACCAAATCAGACTTTCACTCTTTCAGAAAGGAATGAAATGGTGTAGAAAAGTGCTGAAGAGTGCAGGTTGTGTCCATCCTTGTTATTGGCTAATCTAGAACATGTCCTTGTAATTCAACTCTTATTTTTGTTTGTCTAGTGCAGGAATTTTGAAACTCTCTATATAATAGAGGTTCTTGCAATGTAAAAGTTGGATATGATGAATATAAATTTAAAAGAGTTGACCTCTATTCTATTTGAAATCTTCATTTTCCTTTAAAAATCTTTGAACTTGGTGGTGTGAAGTGTCCCCTCTTGGTGGATTAGTTTCCTTTTAGAGATTAGAATAGTGGGGTTTTTGTTTTCACTAATTTGGCAGCAACCACCTTGTTCTTAGTTCCTGTTCTTTGTTCCAGTTTATACTTTTTGTCTACAAAGTTATGTGTCCGGACACTGATGTTCACATCATCTTCTCACATGGAAACAAAGTGTACATTAGGAAAGCAGGTCATGTTTACTTCCCACAGGATTCATTCCCATATCATGGAGCAAATAGCACCTAAATACTATAAAGTGCAATTACATCAGTGAACTTTTGTCATGAGCATAACTTATCATTTATATGGCAATATACGGGAGCACACTTTCTTTTTGTGTTCTGATTTCCTTTTCCAGTTTATGCCACTATACCCCTTTTATTCTGAACCTATGAACATTAGTTAAATAGTTATATCTAAACTGCACATAATGAGCTTGTGCACTCCTGAGAAGTGTAGTTTAGTTACAGTTCCCTTGGTTTATGACTCGCGTCTTCAAGATTACATGGTAAAAAGATCTTCTCAGGAATGTTTTCTATCAATAAAAGACATGTTTATGTGTGTGTATGTATTCATGATTCAGAGCCTTGATTGTTGCTTCTTTTTTTCTTTTAAGGATAAAGCATCCATCATTTAACATCTCTTTTACATTTGCAGGTAGCACCTGATTATTCTTAGTTTCTTATGACAGAATTTCAAACAGTGACTGACATGCCGTGGAATTTTTTGTTGCAGGTTATGGTAAAATCCTTTGAGGTTACCGAGTTACCAGGTATGTTATCAGAGTTTATTTTCCTTACGTGTTACTAATTTATTATGCATGGTTTTAGCCTGATGGGAAAACGGAATTTTGTTTCTGTTGGTTACACGTCTTTGCAGTCAGATCAGCAAAGTTCATAGCACGCAAGCAGTGGGTTGTTGCTGGGGCAGATGATATGTTTATCCGGGTATATAATTACAATACAATGGACAAAGTCAAAGTATACGAGGCACATACTGATTACATCCGGTGTGTGGCAGTCCACCCTACGCTACCATATGTATTGTCATCATCTGATGACATGCTTATAAAGCTTTGGGACTGGGAGAAAAGTTGGCTTTGCACTCAAATTTTTGAGGGTCATTCTCATTATGTCATGCAAGTGACATTTAATCCTAAAGACACCAACACTTTTGCAAGCGCATCACTTGATCGCACTATAAAGGTAATCTTACCAATCACAGAATCACTTACAGTGTGTTGGATTCGCTGGAATACGCAGGAATCTAATGGAATTGAAAATCAAATTCCATTTACTGAGGTGTTTGGTTGACAACAGGGAAGGAATTAGAAGTCAAATTTTGTTTGTTCCCTTGGCAAAAGGGAAGGAATTGGAATCCCCCCAGTTCCATCAAATGAAGGAATTCGAATTCCTTAGCAAAATGGGTAGAATGTTTAAATTTCCACAGGGATTTATAATTTTGATAAAAAAAAAATTCAATAATTATCTATCATTGTTATTATTTTTATTTATTTATTATAATATTTAGTTATATAAAAAATTACTTATTGTAATTAGAATTTCATTATAATTATTTACTGGTATAAAGTTATGGCTTATTAAGCTATTATTATTATGTTATAATTATTGATTATTATTGTTCCAATTCCAAAACCATATTATTTGTATTATTGTCAATTCCATTCATTTCCACCAACCAGATGCGTGAAAGATTTTAGTTCCTTCATATTCCAATTCCTTCAAATTACAATTCCATTGGATTCTAATCTCATTGATGGATTCATTCCTTCCAAAAACATCCAGCGAACCAAATGGCCCCTTATTAGTATAGTAACTGACACTAATCAGTTTAACATTCTAAAAGATTGGTTTGTGCATCATTATCTTTCATATTTTAGATATGGAATCTTGGTTCATCTGATCCTAACTTCACACTGGATGCCCATCTCAAAGGAGTGAATTGTGTAGATTACTTTACTGGAGGCGATAAACCTTATCTTATTACTGGATCTGATGATCACACTGCTAAGGTCTGTGGTCTTTCACTTTTTCCACGTTATATTTATAGATTTATGCAATATGTATCTTATGTTATAAACAAATTAAAACAGGTATGGGATTATCAAACTAAAGCTTGTGTCCAGACTCTAGAAGGTCATACACATAATGTTTCTGCTATCTGCTTCCATCCCGAGCTTCCAATAATAATTACAGGTTCTGAGGACGGTACTGTACGTATATGGCATTCAACCACTTACAGGTACGTACTGTCCATGACATTTAATTAGAAAACCAAAGTTCTGTTTATTTTTTTTTTGTTAACGGTGATTCTTTTCATTCAGTTTGATGATGATGGTTTAGTTCTAGTTGCATTGCTTCAAAAAGTAGAACATATTACTAACTCTTTTAATTTGTGATGGCTTATTAGTCAAGGCTGTAAGTCATTAAAAAGTCACAATGTCAAAAGAAATGTAAACTTTTACATCTTTTTGAGTTTACGCCACTTTTCTTTTTTCAAGTTTCCTCAGCTTTTCCATTTTTTGCAGACTTGAGAACACCTTGAACTATGGACTTGAAAGGGTTTGGTCTGTTGGATATATGAAAGGTTCACGGCGGTAAGTTTGTGGTTATACAACTCATATTTTAGTACTCACACACACACATGTATGTATATACATATATATATTGATACAGCTAGATTTGTCATTGCATGTTTCAAGATTCTTCTTGGTTCTTTTATTGTTCATATGACAATATTAAGTTTTAGGTGCAAGTCCTTACTTGACTTCTGTTAAATGGAATATTTGGAGCAAGAGATTTTGTTGGAGATCTAAGTATATTATAACATTGCTGATAATACTTTATGCTATCATCAGAATATCCTTTGATGCTGCTTCATTTTTCGGGATCAATACTTTTGCAAAGTTCATTATTTCTTTTTACAGGATTGTTATTGGATATGATGAAGGGACAATAATGGTAAAAGTTGGACGGGAAGAGCCTGTGGCTAGCATGGACAACAGTGGAAAGATTATATGGGCTAAGCACAATGAAATTCAGACCGTTAACATTAAGAGCGTGGGAGCTGATTATGAGGTTTGCACCCATATGCATCTTGTCCTGTTGAAGATGAACCAAAATAAAGGAATAATGCATATATAGGCCAATTACTAAAACCATTTTAGATGACATCCAAGTATTAATTTGGTCTTGTATATGCCAATTCCGGCAAAAAAACTTGTCATAAAATTGTAAAATGAGAAAATGCCCCTAACTTCAAAGCTTTAGTCACTTCTAGAGTTGTAAAAATGACAAAAATAGCATGAATCTACTCAAATATGTTTTAAAAATCATTTGGAGTTGATTTTTGAGTAGATTCATGGGCATTTTTGTCATTTTTACAACTATAGTTGTGACAGATGCTTTAAAATGAAGGGTGTTTTGTTATTTTACAGTTCTTCGGCAAGCTTTTTTGCCGGAATCAACACAAACGAAACTAAATTGATCTTTGGGTGACCTCTAATATAGTTATAATAGTTTGGTGGCGTTGATGACTTTTGAATACTTGGGTGGCCTATGAACACATTATTCCTGAAATATAAAACTGTTCTCTTCTTTCCCATGTTTCTGCCAGGTGGACAATGCACATTTTTTTCATTCCTTTATGTTTTAGGTTTCTGATGGAGAGAGACTACCTTTGGCAGTTAAAGAGCTGGGAACATGTGATCTCTACCCTCAAGTGAGTTGTGCTTATTTTGTTCTCTACTTTAATATTAGAAATAGATATGGACTCTAAAAGGCCACTTGTGCATCATTTATTGAGCTATTTTTGTGGTTGTACTACTCGTATGAGAATGAGTTAGTTTTCTAATTTCAGGAAACCTTAAAAGCTCCAAAACTTGGCACTTAGTTTTGGACATGTGTTGAGTTTTGACTAGTTTTCACCTTTTTCTTGTTTGTGCTTTCTTGGCAGAGCTTGAAGCACAACCCAAACGGGAGGTTTGTGGTTGTATGTGGTGACGGTGAATACATCATATATACAGCTTTGGCATGGAGAAATAGATCCTTTGGCTCTGCACTGGAGATTGTTTGGTCATCTGATGGGGAATATGCTGTTAGGGAAAGTACTTCCAAGATTAAGATTTTCAACAAATCTTTTCAGGTTTGTACACTTTCCACATCTCATAGTTAGACCAATAATTGTGTTTTACTAATCTAGATTTAAGATTTATGTTTTGGATTTTTTTTTAATCAGGAAAAGAAGAGTATCCGGCCAACATTTTCATCTGAACGAATACTTGGAGGAACTTTGCTGGCTATGTGCTCAAATGATTTTATATGTTTCTATGACTGGGCAGAGTGTAGATTGATTCAACGGATTGATGTTAATGTCAAAGTAAACAATACCCATCTCTGTCTTCACTAATATATGTCATGTCAGCTCAGTTAATGACCCACACCTTGATTTTAATTCATTGTTTCAGAATCTTTACTGGGCTGATAGTGGTGATCTGGTGGCAATCGCTAGTGATTCATCGTTCTACATACTAAAGTACAATGTAAGATTCTTCTTTACAAATACTCTTCTAGCTCTTGCAACATCAGCTTATTTTTTAACGAGGTAATGCATATGTTGGTCACCCAATCTTTCAAATTTTCACCAAGGCCACCCTAATAATACAACTTTTAGAGGCCACCTAACTACCCAAGTAGCAATTTGGTTTTGTTTATGCCAAATTTCAACAAAAAAATTGCAGGAAAATTGTAAAATAACAAAATACCCCAAAGTTTGAAGCCTGTCACTTCTAAAGTTGTAAAATGGAAAAAAAAGTACCCATATATCTACTCAAAGGAATCAACTATATATGGATTGTCAGAACCTATTTGAGTAGATTCCATGGTGTTTTTCTCATTATACAAATTCTATACGTGACAACAATTTTAATTTTATGACCTTTTCACCTTTTGTCATTTTATTATTTTCCTGCGAAAACTTGTCGGGATTGAGGTAAACGAAATCAAATTGATACATGGGTAGGCCGGATGGCCTCCGAGGTTGTTTCAATATTTGGGTGGTTTTAGTGAAAACTTTTGAATACCTAGGTGGCCTCTGAAGCTGTTTTATTGTTTGGGTGTGTGTGTCAGTAAAAAAGTATAGAATATATATTATCCTTCTTTCATACACACTTCCACATGAAAATTGTGATTGATGTAATAAATTTGATTGTTTTTGCAGCGTGATGTAGTGTCTGCCCATCTAGATAGTGGAAAAACTGTAGATGAGCAAGGTGTTGAGGATTCGTTTGAGCTTCTTTATGAAGTAAGCGAAAGAGTTAGAACTGGATTATGGGTTGGGGACTGTTTTATTTACAATAATTCTTCATGGAGGCTTAACTACTGTGTGGGTGGCGAGGTAAGGTCCATCACTATTACCTGTCACAAAAATATTATTTACTCATGTTTGTTTTATAATATGAATCATCACATCGACTTATATATTATTCAGGTAACCACCATGTTTCATTTGGATCGGCCAATGTATCTTCTAGGATATTTAGCTAATCAGAGCAGGGTTTATCTCATTGACAAAGAATTTAAGTGAGTGTTATCTTAGAAGACACACCTGAATTAAGTATCAATATAACCTTGTTTTTCTAATCATTTACATTTAGTGTCATTGGATACACCTTGCTTCTCACCTTGATCGAGTATAAGACACTTGTGATGCGTGGAGAATTTGAACGAGCTAGTGGACTTTTGCCATCAATTCCAGAGGAGCATCATAATAGGTAAGAGTTTAAATATCTTGTTGTACAATTTAGGGCTGATGGGTTAACCTGGACACTTTTATTAAATGGGTTAACTATGTTGACCCGTTTACGATTTGTTTGTATGAATAGTGTCATTGATATAAAAAACAACTACACAGAATACAAAACAAACTAATATAAGATCAGAACACAAAAGAAACTAACGTAAGGCCAAAAGGACAGGAAATAAGATAAGATGAAAACAGGTGCTTCTACTGTCATATTATTAATATTTAATTTTTAATCGTAATTTTGAACTGGTTGGATCGTTGAAAACGGGTTGATCAGCTCAACCGAAACCGGCCTGTTTCAGGTTGGGGTTTTCTTGTCTTGTTGGGAAGTGCCACCCTTAATCTACATAGCTTATTGGTCGTGTATATATATATATATGTGTGTGTGTGTGTATTTCGCACAATGTTAGTTTTTAGAATGCAAACGCTGTGAACATAGACAGATCTATGCTCTTCTTAACATAATTCTTGGATTTTAATAAGATTTATGGTTCCTTTTACAGTGTTGCTCGTTTTCTGGAATCACGAGGGATGATTGAAGAGGCCTTGGAAGTTTCTATAGATCCTGATTACAGATTTGAGCTAGCCATTCAGCTTGGTAAACTAGAGACCGCAAAGGTGATTGCTCTCAACTCCTACAAGCACCAGATACTATGTTTAGGACTGCTTAAAGAAAGGATTTCTGCAACATGCACTTTGCTTATATTTTATGCAGGATATTGCGCTAGTAGCTCAAAGTGAGTCAAAATGGAAGCAGTTGGGTGAATTGGCTATGTCTACTGGAATGGTATTATTTTTTTTTTTTTATCAAATTTAAATTATTTTCATCATGAAGTGCATCTAGAACAGCCTTAAATATTTTAGTATGAAACATATATCTGGTCAAGATGTAGTTTTGCTCTTAAATATTTAGAGCATCTCCAATGTGTACACTACATTATTAACCCTAATTATTCAATTACGATCGTCCCTGTGGCTGAATAACGATCGATCGAAAGCCCCTTAATCTTCTGCAACTTCAATTGCCATCATCTTCTTGATCCCAATTTACATGTGACCAATAATTAGGTCAAAAAATCAAGCAGATAGCGGAGCAAAAATCGAACTTACCCGTCTATTGCAACAATAAAAGCGACGACTAGGGTTTATGGGTCTCCACGAGGTGCGAACTAAGGTTGGCGAACCACATGAGCAGAGCACCATGACTGATGGATGAAACGGTGTAAGGCCCCTTTTCCTGGGTAACCTCACTTGTTGGATTTACTCATAAACAATGTCATCAATACTGAACTTTAAATTTAACACATTCAATTAACAGTAAAAACATTCACGTTTGAGTACATCACAGCGGAAGTCTTAACATTTGAAACATAAATCATTGTTTAACAAAACATAAATCGGGATGTCAGTCTCTAGCCGGGCAACCTTCACGCCTTCGCACGACCCTTTTCTTTGTTACCTGAAATGTATACTAAAAGTCAGCTAACGCTGGTGAGTTCTAGTTTAATGCAATTAGATAGAAACATTATTTCTTTAAAAGTATGTATAAATATAAATATATATATACATTTTCACATTAACATATCATTGACCTTCTTTTGCCGTTCATATGCGAGTACATAAATACGTATTCAAAACCTTTACTTTACTTTCATCTTTCTTATGTGATTACATTGATATGCATTCACCTTTACTTTCTTTGACATTCATTGGTCATACACATAAGGGTGATCAACCCGTCTTTTACTACGTATGTCACAAAGACAATACGCCATTAAAGCTACCGTCGTAGCCCTTTTACTCGTCCGGTCTTTGAGAACCGTCCGCCATTAAACCGTCCGGCCAACCTTCGGCCGTCCGTCATTAACCGTCCTACCGTCGTAGTCCGTCCTATTCGCCCGTCTACCCGAAGGTATCCGTTTCCCACGTGGCTACCATGTTTGCAACCGTTCTACATATGATTTGGCATTTGCTTCGACCGTCCATTAATGCCCCTTTTTTATTTCCTAGCTGACGAAGGAACGTTTTTGTCCCGGTTGCAAGATAGTCACGTGGTCGTCCGTCTACCGAAGTAGCCGTTGTTCACGAAGCGTCCATAACATTTACATACATTCATAACATGCATTATATATAATATAAAGCAAGGTTTTTATTCATTTACTTTATGTCCTTCTTTCATTCATTCTTTATAGTCATACGTTTCATTCTTTGTTCATAGTCCATTTTAATATATATATGTATATATCACGTATGATCACATTGGCATTCATAGCATCTATTCATTTAGTGTATACACTTCAGCCCCAAAACATTTAAAATGGTTTGCACATAACATAGAGGGGGCACATAGAACTCACCTGGTTGGTTAGTCCCGTTTTGTCCTAACAAAGGTCCAATGAGTGCCACACGCGATCTGAATTGGTTAATTACACATATATCAGACCTAATTTAAATTACACACTTTTACTTCAGCTGAACTAGGCTAACATACTGACTTTACTAACCAGTCTGATGCCTGCGCACTTAGCAAGTGCGCAGGGCCTTGTTCTTGCGTACTTAATAAGTGCGCAGACTTCGCTTCATGCGTACTTGATAAGTACGCAGACTTTACTTCATGCGTACTTGATAAGTACGCAGGACCTTCTTCATTCGTATTTGATAAGTACGCAGAACCTTTCCTCTTGCGTACTTGATAAGTACGCAGGATCTGCTTCCCCACAAAAAAACCCTAACTTTCGCATGCGGGTCTGATCATGTCAAGATCCCGAACTTGTTTACATTCAAAACGTTCGTTTTTCCTTCTAGATGCTAGATCTATGTTCATTTTCAAGTTTCATCCATAAAAACGTCACCTATTTAGCTAAAACCGAAAATCCTAAAATAATCATAAAAACTCAGATTATGATCGAACGCTTACCTGGATTGGAATTATGATTCAGAGGAGATGATCACAAGCACAGCAGCAACGTTCTCCTGAATTCCCGAGTCGATCCGTCACTTTCTCTCTCTAGACCCGTGCTCTCTTCTCTCTCTCTAGAACTTGTGAATTTGGATGGAAAAGAACAAATGGTGGCAGCCCTTGCCTTTATATACCTGGGCTTACATCGGCCCATTGGAGCCGAGCCCAAGCCCATCCATTTTTCTTTCGTCTTTCGACAATTACAATTCGATCGTGTCATTATTTATTTATTACTAGTTTTGGGATGTTACAAGTCTACCCCCCTTAAAAAGGTTTCGTCCTCGAAACCAGTTATACGTTAAACAACCGAGGGTATAGTTCCCGCATCTCGTCTTCTTTCTCCCAGGTAGCTTCCGATCCCTTTCTGTGCTTCCATTGAACTTTGACCAATGGGATTGACTTGTTGCGTAGTCGCTTCTCAGATCGGTCAAGGATGGCTATTGGTTCCTCGACATAATTCAGACTGTTATCCACCTCGATCTCATCGTAAGGTATGTGAACCGTTTCGTCAGCTAGACACTTGCGTAAGTGCGACACGTGGAACGTAGAGTGTATTTCGCTAAGCGCATCGGGTAGGTCGAGTCTGTAAGCAACTTGACCCACTCTCGCTAAGATCTTAAAAGGTCCGACAAATCTTGGACTTAGTTTGCCACGTTTTCTGAATCGGATGATTCCTTTCCATGGCGATACCTTTAACAGTACCATGTCCCCTACTTGAAACTCCAATTCCCTCCTTCTCTTATCCGCGTACGATTTCTGTCTGTCCTTCGCGGCTTTCATTCGAGCTTTGATTTGATCAAATTTCTCAGAAGTAGCTTTGACCACTTCGAGGCTTGCAAAGTCCTTCTGTCCAATTTCCCCCCAACACACCGGGGTCCTACATTTCCTTCCATACAACATCTCAAATGGCGGCATTCCAATCGTTGAGTGATAGCTGTTGTTATATGAAAATTCTGCCAATGGTAGATGGCTGTCCCAGCTCCCACCGAAGTCAATGATACAAGCCCGGAGCATGTCTTCTAAGGTCTGGATTGTCCTTTCAGATTGACCATCGGTTTGAGGGTGGTAAGCTGTGCTGATGTTCAGTCTAGTGCCCATCGCTTCATTGAATTTCTTCCAAAACCTTGACGTGAATCTAGTATCCCTGTCGGACACAATCGACAGCGGCATACCATGTCCGCTCACAATTTCCTTGATAAATATTTCTGCTAGTTTCTCTGACGAAGAAATCTCACGTATTGGCAAGAAGTGAGCACTTTTCGTCAAGCGGTCGACGATCACCCAAATGGTATCATTGCCTTTAGCTGTTCGCGGTAGCTTGGTAATGAAGTCCATCGTGATCTCCTCCCACTTCCATTCCGGTATTGGTAGAGGTTGCATTTTACCACATGGTTTCTGGTGCTCGGCCTTAACTAGTGAACACGTTAGGCACTTGTTCACGTACTCAGTCACATCATTCTTCATGCCAGGCCACCAGTACTCTTTCTTCAAGTCTTGATACATTTTGTTTATCCCGGGGTGGATAGAATAGCGAGACTTATGGGCCTCATCGAGTGTCCAAGTCGGTGATGCCAGATGGTGGAGGAAGCTTTATTGGCGGTGAAAGACATGCGTGGGAGAGACTTCAATTGAGGAAGGCGGAGGGAATAAAGGCCCCCATCACTTGGACCCATGAGCAGGATAGCTTGTGTAGACTCGTCCTTAACAACAAAAAAAGACGAGTGAAATTCAAAGAAGACATTATTTTCAGTACAAAATTATTGAACTGATAAGAGATTCTTTTGGATTTCCGGTACGTGAAGAACATTAGATAGGTTAAATGTTTTGTTTGGAGAGTGAAGTTTGGATGAGCCAATATGGAAAATAGGAAGAGGGTTACCGTTGTCAACATGGAGAGAGTCGGAGCCATGGTATGCTTCAGAGTTGTCCAAGCTTGTTAAGTCCAGTGTGACGTGACTGTTGGACCCTGTGTCAGGAAACCAAGTTGAACCATGCTGAGAACCATGATCCGAAAAGGCTGCAAAGTTTGCTTGAGATGGGGCATTAGTAGTAGAGGGGCCGGGCTGATTGGGGCACAGAGAGGGAATATGCCCAATTCCACATCGGTTACAATGACCATACACGGTGTTCTGAGTGGAGGCCCACGAAAACTGTTGTGGACAATTCTGATGTCCCTGTCCACAAGAGTGTCACGATTCCTGTAATAATTTCTACGTGAGTTTCCACGTGAATTGCCACGTCGATTGCCACGATAATTATTTGACGGGCGATTTGCTGGGAAATGACAGGGCTGAGTTGGTACCCAAGCTGAGCTGCGGCTTGTTGCAAACTGTTTAATTGGGGTTGTTGCGGAATGGGGGTGTGCAGCAGGGGACCAACACAAGCAGTAGATGCAGTAAAGGATTGTGGGGTTACCGGGTGGTGGCGGTTGATCAAAAAATCATGATCACTAAGTAAACCATGCAATTCATCAAAGACAACAGGTGGAAAACGAGCCAAAAGGTTCGCCTTTAAGCCATTATATTCATCTCTCAGTCCGGCCATGGCAAGCATGACCAAGTCCTTATCTTTAACAGGTTCACCAATATTGGCTAAGGCAGTGGCGTACTCCTGGGCACGGCTGAGATAGGACGCGGATGTTTCATCCCCTTTCATCTCTAGCTTCAGGAGTTGAGTCTTGAGTGTATATTCCCTGGAGGAATTATTTGGTGCGTAGGCCCTTTCCAGGGATAACCAAAGTTCTCGGGAGGTGAGGCCTTGAACATGTTGAAAAGATGATTATGAGATTGTAGAGATAACGATCATTCAAACGTGGGCATCATTGGAGATCCAATAAAGGTAACTGGGATTATCCACGGACATGGTGTCAGTGGTTGCTGCTGTCTTCGGTAGAGGACACTTGATTGTTCCATCTATGTAGCCGAATAAATTGTTGGTGACCAAAAAAGGGTGAATCATAGATTTCCAGAACCCGTAGTTGGTGGGTGAGAGTTTGAAGGCAAATTTATGAGAATTGTGGGTTGTTTTCTCAGCAGAGGAGAAGGCTTGTATCATAGCCATTGAGAGGAAGGGTTGCTTATCGGAAAAAGGAAGATAGGGGCGGAGCAGCGGTAGTACAAAGGCGGCAGAGGTAGAGCAGAGGCGACAGGTTAGGGTTAGGCCGACTGATGGTTTGCCCGGCGTTAATTTGGCCGGCCTCTTGGTTTTTCTTGGCAATGCTCTGATACCAAGATAAGCCGATGAAAGGTTTTGTTTATTGATTGAATTGATATGATTACAATAGGAAGGTATTAATAGAAAATAGAAATACACTTGAGTACCCTCAACTTATTGAAAGTAAAAACATATCCTAAATATATTGTCTAACAATCATAAATGAATATTAAGAAAATATAAAATATCATATATCAATATTAGGTTCTTTTTGAAGTGATCATGAGAAATTTATAATAATACATTTAATATGAGTTGAATTTATCTTTTATGTTAAAATGTTGCAATTATATATACCAGTTCAAATATGACAAGGGTATAAAATAAAAGTACGCTTAATTAAAGGTTAAAATGAAAAACCTTTCAGTTTTAGTGTAATGTTTAGTGTTACAGTAAATTTGTGTAATTTGGATATTACTATTAAGTAATAATCACACTAAGATAGTGTCAAGGTTTAGTGTAAACATTTGAGAGTTTTTTAAAACCAATCTACTAAAAAATAGTGTAAAAAGTACATTCATTGTACACATTGGAGATGCTCTTAGACCACATAAATTGGTTCATAATGACCAAATCGATCCAAGTGGTATCTCTAATGCCACTATTAAAATTCGTCACAACCTTTCTTATGTTTATCCTATCGGACTATTGATGACTATGTTTTGCATGTTGCAGTTGGACATGGCTGAGGATTGTTTGAAGCATGCAAATGATTTGAGTGGTTTGTTGCTACTTTATTCTTCTTTAGGAGATGCTGAAGAAATTGCAAAACTTGCATCTCTTGCAAAAGAGAATGGAAAAAACAATGTTGCATTTGCTTGTCTTTTTATGTTGGGTAAATTGGAAGACTGCCTGCAGTTATTGGTTGACAGGTTAGTCCTTGCATTTCATACTATGATCCAACAGCCATATAAATTTGGCTATGATGGCATTTCTGAAATTACTCTCTGTTACAGCAATAGGATTCCTGAGGCTGCTTTGATGGCACGATCTTACCTTCCAAGTAAGGTTTCAGAAATAGTGGCCCTTTGGAGAAAAGACCTTAGCAAGGTTAATGAATTTCCTAGTCTATTATTTTCTCATGTTTGCTTAATTAGAGGTGGCAAAATGGGTGAGTTGGCAAGTTTTGTAATGGGTCAAAATTGTTCAGATAACGGTATGTATCAAAATGGGTAAGGTCGTGTTTGCTTGACTTGGAACACTTTTTGCCCAAAAAGTAATATTTTAACAATTAGCGTGTCATGATTACAACCCATTTAACCTGTTTCCTATTTAGCTAAAAAAATTATTTTACTCGTTATACCCGTGGATAAAATATTGACCCATCAAAAGTAAATGGATCGAAAGTGCCACCTCTATGCTTAGTTTTTGGTTTAAACATGAAAATACTGTGGTTTTCTAGGAACTTTCTTTCAACCGTTCTTCCTTTTTAGGCCCATTTTACTATAATTATGTGAAATGCTAAAGACTGAGATTATATTCTAATATATTTGATCTTTTTTATGAGTCTACTGGAGGCTTTGTTTTTCATCTTTGAAGTATTACATTCATGATGCTTTGGAGTACGCCAATCTGCATTTGTAGTTGCATCATGCGAGATTTACATAGCTTTTTTTTCCACCTTGTGTATTGTTATCAGTTAAAGTTTCTTTAGTTTTATTTTTCATTTCCAGTAAATATTTTCAAATTCTACACTATGTGAAAATTTATAATTTTGGGCCGTTTGTGTGACATGATTTAACTGCAGGTTAACCAGAAGGCTGCAGAATCTTTAGCAGATCCTGATGAGTACTCGAATATGTTTGAAGACTGGCAACTTGCACTAGAAGTTGAATCAAGAGCTGCAGAAACAAGGTTACAATGCACATCTTTGTTTCTACTAAAAGTGGCAATTTCAACCCATTTGCGTATGACTGAGTCGACCCGGGTTGGGTTTTATTTCAACGGGTCAAATAAAAAAACATATCTAAAAGGGGAAAATGTCAAGTCAGTCAAACGGTTTGAAAGTCATCCAACTTCTATTTTTAATGCATGCAATCTCCTAACTCATCTTCATTCAAAGATTTGTTTTCATGAGCGTTGTTAGCATTAACTATTTATATTTTTTTGAAGAACGAACAAAAGAGTGTTTTGAGGGGCCAACCCTACCCACTTTGGCCCACACTAAAATATACCCATTTTGACACTCTAACCAACCCGCCTGACACACCCATCTTGCCACCTCTAGTTTCAACTTTCAATTCCTTTTACCTTTCTTTAGTACAACGCACTACTTCATGTTGTCTTTATCTGGGCTGAATGAAAAATATAGGGGTATAGCCTGAAACTGGACAAGAATCTAATATATAACACTCCTTTTAATTGTTATGTACTGTTATTTAACTATTTATCCTTTGACTGCATAGTATGTGAACCATGATATTTCGATGTTTTTCATGCTTTAGTAGGGTTGATGAATACATGAGGTTTTAAATGAATTCCTGAAAGTGATTGTGACATTAATAAATAAATTTCCCTCAATTTTTCTTTAGAGGTCATTACTCTCCAGCAGTAGAGTATGTGAACCATGTTGATAGATCACATGTTACCCTAGTGGAAGCTTTCAAACACATGCAATTGGATGTTGAGGAACCACATGAAAATGGAGAATTGGATCATGAGGTACATTTTTGTCTTGATATTTGTGTTTCTCCTATACTAAGGGATTTATAGTAACGAGGTCTTGCTAAGATTAGTTTTATACATACCCTTCTGAAGTTCTAAACCGCGGGATTTTTTTTATGATTTTATATTGCTGAATGTTATGCTTTCATTCTCTTATTGATGTGTGATTAGAGTTTTGGTAAGATTTTCATGTCATCTTTTTTACCGACAATGTGGTTTAACCTTGTGGGACCCACTCCAATGCCTCATTCATATTCATCAGTTATGCCTCATAAATTAGGAATTCCCCCGATATATATAAGTAATTTACAAGACATTGCTCTAGACAAGAAATAAACGGAAGGCGGAAATGAAAGGTTTTGCTTTTCTTGTGCAAAGCTTTCAGCCAATAATAAAAGAAAACTGATATGCATCCTTTGGGACCACTTTATGCACCATTTATGAAAACTGATCTTGTCTTCTTCTAGTGGTGTGACAGATGACTTGGAGGATAAAACATATTAGACGTCTTTGGTTGGATTCTAGGCTTCATTTCTAGGTCAAATAACTCCCATAAGAATTTTAACTAAAAACACACATACATACACGCATGTTTTTTTAACAGCGATTTTTTACACCTAAATACCACCTAACCTTGCATTTGCAAGAGTTTAAACCCACACCACTTTTGTGGGGGGCAAGCACCATACACTAGACCCACTAGGTCATGGGATAAACATACACGCATGTGATCAGCTTATTTTGCTAGTTTGATCCATTAGAGATAGAACATAACCCAAATCGACCCCTCATATGTAAACAAGTGAAAACTGCCACCTCAACTCGAATTTCCGAAACTAGTTTGTGTGAAAAATATATAGTAATTGATTTTTTAAGTTATGAACATGGGTTTTTTCTTTCTAAATGCTTTGCGAGACTAGATGCGTTTTTGCTTGTGTTATCTAATTTAAATTCCATTTTATGTTCTTGTCAATTTATATTGAAACAGGATGTAGAACACAATGAAAAGGAAGGGGAATTTGTTGATGGTCAAGAAGTCAAAGAAGTAGATGCTGCTAAGGATAATGATTCTTCAGATGGTGCTGTACTTGTCAATGGCCACGAGGCTGACGAAGAGTGGGGTCCAGATAGTGCAGAAAAGCCGTCAACCTAATATCAGTTGATTGGGGCCATGTGAAAATTCTACTCTTATTGCTGGTAATTATTTGAATTTTTTCTTAATTCCTTCTTTCTAGTTATTTTGCAATTCTTCCGTCGAATTGTGTTCCTTCTATTCAATATATCATATCTTCTCCTGTTGGATGTTTTTTTAATAGAACTAGGTATGTGGCATTGCCCAGCCCAACCCAGCCCAGCCCAGTCCCTAGGGCTTGATTACCATATAACATGGATACATGCACATGTGCGCGTGCACACAACAATCGAGTGTTATTTTGAGATTATATCACATGATTATAGGTGCTTTTGGGTCAGATAGGAACAAAACAGTCAAGCATATTTTATATCTGATAATTTTTAGGGTGCATACTAGAGGTGGCAATTTCGACCCATGTACTTTTAAATGGGTCGATATCTCAAACTGGTAAAGTCAAAAAGTTTAGTTTAAAGGAGAATGGGTCAAGCGGGTTGAAAGTCTACTTTTTAATTCATATAACCTTCTAAATCTTTTTTATTGTTAAGATTTCGATTATTATTGTAGCAATATTATACTTAATCATAATTAACATATTGGTTATTTGGAAAAAAGCTAACGAAATGGACAAAATTGCTCGAGGGTCAACCCAACCTTAGCCCATTTTGACTCCTAAAATGACCAGTTTCAATCCGTGACCCACCCAATCATTTTTCCCTCAATTGAAGGTGGTTTTCAAATCCAAATTTTGTAAATTCAGAGATTCATCATATATATATCCTTTTTGCTGATAATGTCAATAAACAAACAAATAAATGATCTGCCTCTCTGTTTTAGGTGCCTTTGAACGACAAACGGAGAAAGGCCGAATGTGGAATCAACGATCGAAGTTCAGGGTGGTGTAATTTTGTAGCTGGTCGAATATTGTAATTTGGGGAATATAAAATATAAACTTGAGCTTCAGTTTGAGTTTCATAGTCTTAGAGTTTTTATTTATTTTGCAGGTGGTTGTTTTACCAATATTCTTTTTTAGGTCATAGTTTTCTTCATTTGAATTCACTTGTTATTTGTGGTTGTAGAAATATCTTATAGTGGCTATGTGGGTCCTGTTTGGCATGGTTTTCAAACTCAATTTTATGCTTGAGGAGTTCTACAATAAAAGAAACAAATTTGCATCATAAATGTAATATATATATATATATATATAGAGAGAGTGCCTTTCAATATATAAACGAATTTAAATAGAGAACCGTGAAAACGTATTACTTATATCTTTTTATTTAACTGTGATACATGAGGCGAGGTGATTATGTAAATCGCTTGCCGTACTCTTTTTCTAACTATTAGATCCGTCCAAGGATATATACAAGAGTATTACGTGGTAATATGGATTCATTCATTCACAAAATAGATTTTAAATTGGAAATCATTCATACGTAGCGAAAACGTCAAGCATCTCAAAAGCAAAAAACCATAACTAAATTTAACCATCTAAAGACGAAAGAATAAAAATTTCCCTTTCAAAAAAAAAAAAAGATTCGTCATTTTACAAATTACATGTTTGCATTAATGACATATTTGACTTTCTAGTACTACTTCCACGATTTAACCGTTACAGTACCAACTGTAAGATTCTTTTGTGAGATTCGTCATTTTACTGTAAACATCCCGAAATTATCATCAATATTCACTCTTGGTCCCTAAGCTTTTATTGGGCATATTTGTTGATGTCTCACGTGTAACAAATAAAAAGGTTTGTATTTGAAGTTTGATATATATTGATCAAAATTGTACTACAGCATGAACAAAGTTTTAAGAAAAGATATTAGTGAGTCAAAAGCAAACAAATGTCGACCTATCAATTTTTTTTAATAAAGGTATTCAGGATCGTAACTTTTTTATAGTTTAATACCTCAATATCGTTGGTAGCGTAGAGGGATAAAATGTATGAAAATATATTGTGACCCCCGAGTTAAAAAGTTTGCTACAAAAATTCTTTAAGATTTAAAATAAAAAGATGTTCCCTTTATCAAGAGAAAATGTTTATAACTTTATGAGAAGATAAATATTTATAAAAAAAACTTTAGATATTTCATTGACAATACTAATAACAACATGCCATCAACGTCAAGAAACAACCTCCACCAAAGTGGTTGAGTTGTTTACAGTGATAAAGACTCATAGGGATCATCCAAATTCAAGAAAACTAAAAAAGTAATCATAAAAGTAATAAAATAAAGTGTTGAGAGTAAAATTTATTTAATTTATAATCATAGAAAAGTTTTATAATTAATATAGGTAGAAGAATTTATAAAGGTATAAAATTTGTAAATCGCCTTTTAATTCCATCATCAATATATTTAACAGAGATCATATAAATAAAGAAAGAAGTGTGTTACGTTCTACAAATTTTTATTAACAGTAAAAATATACGTCTGATGTTGACTATTTTATTAGTCTTTTTGACGAAAATTACATAAAGGGATGTAAGCTTTGACAAAACTTTATTATTCCTTTAAAAATTTACAACAATCTAATGTCGTGACTTCTATTAACATGTCTTGTAACAACCATACATTTCAATCTTTTTAACTACATCATCATTATATTTATCGGAGATTAAATAAAGAAGGGTGTTACCTCTAACAAATTTTATTAATCATAAAAAAAGAGTTACATTCTAATGTTGACGACAGACCAACAAGGAGCGTTGCATGTGTATTATTCAAAACAAAGTTAAACGAATAGTAAACTAAAACAAAGTTAAACAAATACAATGATATCAACTCGTTTTTTTCTAAAGTCTAGACCTAACCTAATCATCTTCTATTTAATAAAAATACATATTTAATTGCGTAAATAATAACCCGCGATTTCTATATGAAAGTAGAAGGGTTTATTGGTATTAGATTAAAAGTACATGAATAATATATACAATTGAAAAACTGAAAGGGCGTTTGACTGTAAATTACGCTTGCAATTTCCACCAGTTTCAGACATCTCTCCATCACTCTCACAATCAAAAACTCCATTGAAGACTAGTGTTCTTCAGCTACAGAAGTCGCACACAGACACACTTCTTCCTGTGAAGCTGCGAAAAGTTCGAAAATCTGACGTTTTCACCATTTCCTGCTTCTAATTCGTCAGATGATTGAATTGACATTGTTCATCCGTCGATCTGTTGAAGAAAACAAAATTACGAGGATTAAGCAGTCATCCGTGGTGAAATTCAACTTGCGCAGCTTCAGAGATCGTCTCCTCGATCTGTATGAACTTTTCAACGGAACCGGTACTCCGTTACAACTTGTAATTGAATCAAATTGATGTTTACTTTATTGAATTGTTTGATTTCAAATTTCAAATGCGAGTTGATTATAGTCAAATCTAATTTGTGCGAAACATGATATATTGTGTTCATAAAACTAGTATTTTGAAATTATTGCAAATTTGAACTGAGATAGTGAGATGCTGCGGTAATTGATTCTTAAGTTGTATTTTCAAAACATTTAGGTCTGAAATGTGTACTCAATTGTGTAGGTCTGTAGGATGCAACTATAGGATCTGTATAAGAGTGATTTCCCCGATTATATTGGATAAATACTGTCATAATCTAAGGACTGATGTGCTATGAGCATATGTTGCTTGAAGTTGATTGAAAGAGGATATGGATGAACATAATCGAATAGATGTGCAAAGAAACTCAGGAAGACAATCATCGCGACCGGTGTTAAAATCTGTATTATCTGGTAAATCAACACCTAGAGGTAGAGGTTCTCCTTCATTTAGAAGATTAAATTCTAGTCCAAACCCTAGAAGGGATGGGAGAGTCAATGGATTCAATACTAACTGTTTTAGAAGCAATAGGATAGTACTTTGGTTGCTTTTGATCACTCTTTGGGCTTATGCTGGATTTTGTATCCAATCAAGGTGGGCCCATGGTGATAACAAGGATGGTATTTTTGGGGGAAATGATGAGATTGAAAAGAGTTTTGACTTGAGTGTGAGTAAGATCAATATCAGCAATGTGTTGACAGATGATGTTCAGATCAATGTCAATCAGTCTGATGTGAGGGAGATGGATATGGCCATGGAGACGAATGGCAGTCGTGGTGTGTCACACAACATTTTATCTGTGAAGAAAAGGAAAAAAAGATCTAGACGCGGTTCTAGTTCTCGTGCCAAACGTGGTAATAAGAAAAAGGTTTTGGAAACTGAAAACAGTAAAGAAGTTGAAGTTCTAGAAGAGGAAATTCCCCAAACGAATGCTACTTATGGGATGCTAGTCGGCCCATTTGGTTCAATTGAAGACAGAGTTGTGGAATGGAGTCCTGTGAAGAGATCAGGAACATGTGATAGAAAAAGTCAATTTGCTCGGCTTGTTTGGTCAAGAAAATTTGTTTTGATATTCCATGAGCTTTCAATGACTGGAGCTCCACTTTCAATGATGGAGCTAGCTTCAGAGCTTTTGAGTTGTGGAGGCACTGTTTCTGTAGTTGCTCTTAGCAGAAAGGGTGGATTGCTTCCAGAACTTTCTAGAAAAAAGATCAAAGTTCTTGAGGATAAAGATAAGCTCAGTTATAAGGCTGCCATGAAAGCAGATCTTGTTATAGCAGGTTCAGCTGTCTGTGCATCATGGATTGGTGAGAGCTTTTTCTCATTTTCTTTTTTTAGTCTCTTAGTGCATTAAATCATGAAGTTGTGCAAATTGTTAAAGAATTTATTTGCAAATAGATCTTCATAAGAATCTCCAAATCCATAAATAAGAAAATTTATACTTCAAGATGAAAAAGGTTAAATACATTTCTTTTGTATGCATTTTTGTGACCTTTTATGACAATTAGTTAAATGATTACAGAACAATATCTTGATCACTCAGTGGCGGGAACACGTCAACTTGTTTGGTGGATAATGGAAAACAGGCGGGAGTATTTTGATCGATCTAAGCTTGTTCTTAATCGTGTAAAACAATTGGTATTTCTTTCTGAATCACAATCTAAACAATGGATGGCTTGGTGTGACGAAGAAAATATTAAATTTAAATCTGCACCCTCTCTTGTTCCACTTTCAGTCAATGATGAGTTAGCTTTTGTAGCTGGCATTTCTTGTTCCCTAAATACCCCTGCATTCACCACTGAAAAAATGCTTGAAAAGAGACTTTTGTTAAGAAAATCAGTTAGAGAAGAAATGGGAATAAAAGATAGTGATATGCTTGTTATGGCATTAAGCAGTATAAACCCTGGAAAGGGTCATTCATTGCTTCTTGAATCCGTACACCTGGCAACTAATAAAAAACCAGGTGGAATGATTGGTGATGGTCAAAACTTCAAAAAAATGTTGAGAGGGAGTGATGAAAAGAAGGGGAATGATATTAAGCTCCTGATTGGTTCAGTTGGGTCCAAGAGTAATAAGGTTATTTATGTCAAATCACTTCTCGGTTTCTTATCAAATCATTCAGATTTGCAAAATTCAGTGATGTGGACTCCTGCAACAACACGGGTCGCCTCACTTTATTCTGCAGCAGATGTGTATGTTATAAATTCCCAGGTATTATACTTCTTAATAATACCTCAAGTAGTTAACTACAGATTCTGTTTGCTTATAACTTATAAGTTGTGCAGCTTTGTGTTATATCTCAAACTGTTGAATAAAAATTTAGCTAAAAGCAGGAACAGGTCAAATGGGTTGAAAGTTGCCCAAAATCTATTTTTAAGCATGCTTTAATCATTTTATTCAAAGATTTAGATTGTTGCTGTAATAATATTGTTTTTATAATCATATAAATGTAACATTTATTTACACAAAAATTTTAAAAGTTTTTCGATCCTTTGCTATTAATGGCCCATTTTGATTTGAACACTTTGACCCATTACCTAACCTGCTCGACCACACATTTTGCCGCCTCTAATTTGTAGTCAGGACATTCATTTGATTGTATCTATGTGATTGTTTATGAAAAATGCGGTCACGAGATGTTGCATAGTGTCATATGTTCTGATTGTTTATGAAAATTAGCCATCTCAAACCGCTTATTGAAAACAACTTACTGTATGTTACTCTAAAATGAACATATAAGCATAAACATTTTTCTGCATCCAAAAACTCAAAACTGTTAACTGCTTTTAATCTAACACGATACGCAGATAAGTTCTTTAAATAAGAAATCCCGAAACACCCAAATTTGAAAAGGAAAATTTGACTGATTAAATGAACACAGGGGATCGGAGAAACATTTGGAAGAGTGACAATCGAAGCGATGGCATTTGGTATTCCGGTAAAATATATCCATATTATGCTTCTTTATATTTTATTCAGTTAATATAATGCATCTTTTTAGATTCTCGTTATACCCTTGTGTTTGTTGATTAGGTGCTAGGAACAGATGCAGGAGGTACCAAAGAGCTTGTTGAACATAATGTGAGTGGTCTTCTACATCCCACTGGGCATCCAGGAACCCCTGTTCTTTCCAAACACCTTCAGTATTTGCTTAAAAACCCATCAGAACGACGACGTTTGGGACTTGAAGGGAGAGAGAAAGTGAAGAAAATGTACTTGAAAAAGCACATGTACAGGATCTTTTGGCAGGTTCTTTATAACACCATGAAAGTAAAGTAAAATATCTGTAACAGCTTTTATTTAAATTCTGTCATGATAAAGAATTATTTTAAAATGGTTTTGAATTCAGGTTTTGAAATTGTTAACATATGATTTTGAATAAATAACCCATGCGGGTGGCGCACTGCAGTTTAGCGCATCTAGCACAGGTTTCAGGTTCGAATCCAGTTTCCACTGGTTTATGTCTTTAACTCACCTCTCTGATGCAAACTGCATATTACAGTCCTGTGAGTTTTTGTAAAGTTTCTTATGCCGCAAACGCCATTGTTGAAAATCCTTATTTGCGTATCGAATGTTTTCATAACCGAACCGGATAGTGAACCGGCCGTCTTAGAGGTCCACTGGTCGGACCGGCTGGATCGGGTTTAAGAAACCGGATTACGTCATGAATAATATAAAAATTAAAACTATTTATATACATACAAGATATAAAAACGTGTTTTGTTTTATGTAAATTTCTAATTTTAATGACATATAAAGGTTTAAATAAATAAAATATGCAACTTGAAATAATAAATTAATCTGAAAATTAGATTTTGAAGGAAAAAATAAAAAACTTTGAAATCCGGTCCGACCACCCAGTCTGCTTCACCGATCCGACCGGTAACCCGTTCCGACTGGTCCGGTTCGGTTCTGAAAACATTGTCCGTATCAACTAACAAATATTTCAAATTACATTAAGACGTAATCGATCAATTTCAAAAATCTAAGTTGCGTTTAAAAACTATTACATTGTTTCTAAACTTCCAAACAGCAACCGGACTGAATATGGCCGGAATATTCCTCTGGCATCTCCACCTTTACCCACGTGGACCTCTCCACATCCAACACGTACACCCCATGGCTCCCACCAAATCCATCAGATCCAACGGCCAACAACTGCCCTCCACACTCGATCATACAAGTCACACTGATCATATCGCTTGGTATCCTCGTCCCAGAGGAATGATCCAGTGCGACCACCGCACCATCGTGATACACATACATCACCCCGTTACCACCATCCACACATGTTCTCGGACACGTGTCAGCTAATAAAAAATCTTCACTAGGGTCCCACCGCCACGTCAACATGTCAAAAGCCTCTGCGCTTTTCCCAAACTGCCCTTGCTGTAACGTCTTGTACCCACCAATGACGTAAAATCTGCCACGGTGGAACACACCTTTGCACTCGTCACGCTCATCTGCCATGTCAGGTAGTACGGTCCAATTATCTTCCGCCACGTCATACATCATACCTGACCGGAGCGCATTCTTCTCAGTATCATGCCCGCCGGCGACAAATATTCTCCGATCATTATCCGACGCACATCCAAAAAACGACCTTCTACACCCTGGCATATCGGGCCCACGCCGCCACGTGGCAGACGCAAAGCTGTACACGTATACAAAACGCGAAGCATCCCAATTCTCCGGGTTTAACCCGCCCATAACCACAAGATTAAACCCGACGGAAACAATCTGGCAAAAAAGCGGCAGGCCGTCGGAAAAACCGGGAACCGGCGGCAACTTGCTCCAGTTACCGGTTTCCGGCTCGTAAACCGTGAGAGAGTAAGCCGGTGCAGCCGAATACTTCCGTAAGCCGTGCTTCCGGTTCGAATCAGCCGGAGACTGCACCATGACGGCGAGGCGACGGCTGAGTCCGGCGGACTTGCGGTGGCGACGAAATGAAGGAAGGTCGATCTCATGCTTCCATCTCCGGCAGACGGAAGCGGCGGAGGAGAAGTGGTCGTAGGGAAGACGAATGAGACAGTCTAAAGCGATATCATTGGGAAGACCGGGAATGAGGTCCATAATTCAGATTTGAAAGAATTGCAGATAAAAGGTGAGATTAGAAGTTAAAGAAGAGAGACGGGGAATCAATGAATGCGTGACGACAGAGCCGGTCCCGAGGATTCGAATGCCTACACGAGCCATAAAAAAAAGGCCGATAATGAGTAGATCCGTAAAGAAAAGGCCCAATAATTTTTTTTAAAGCCTCGAAAATTTTAAACATATACATATATATATAATTTTAAAAAAAAAAAAAATTGGGCCGCCTGAAATGTTGGGCCCCTACCATCGTGTTGCCCGCAGGCCCTTTGGGCCGGCCCTGCGTGACGATGAAGCATTGGAGGTTAAATAGTGAGGAAAGGTGTATAAATTTAAAAAAAAATGTTTCTTTTCATGATAAGAATATTTATGTATAAAAACTATAATTATAAAGATAAACATAAATAAAAATTAAATATTTAATAATAAACGAGCCGAGTTCTGGGTTTAGAAAGAACCTATGAGCCGAACTTGAATTTAGGCGGGCTCAGACACGTCTTGACTCATTTACCATGATAATGTCTATCTTGAGTTTAGGCGGGCTCATACACGAGTCGGCTCATTTACATGATAACTAGTTTTTACTCCTCGCGTTTCGTGGCGGGTTGGTTTGACTTGTTTGCGTGAATAAAACTTACATCGAATCTCAAACTCGTTATAGCATACGATACCAAAAAAACTCGAATTTGAATTGAACTTATTTTCAATAAAAATTAAACTAGAACGTTGACCAAAAAATTTCAGAAAACAACGCATTCCGTTATTTAAAAAAACTTAACGAACGATAGTTATCATAGAAAACGGTGTCGGGTCCGTCGTTAAAAAAATTTAAACAAAAACTTAGGTGCAATGGTAAAAATAATGTTAATAGAAACGAAACATGTAGCTAAATAATAAAAGAAGGGAAAAACGAATTAAAAAAATACCGCTTAAGGTCGTCAAAAACTATAAGGCGAATAACGATACGGATTTCGATAATACCAATATCAACAATGATGTTGCTCGCCCATAATAGGTTCGGCTAGTAACGGTACCAAAAACGAATTAAGAAAATACCACTACTATTAATAGATGAAGGTCGATTCCTACAGTGACTTTTATGACTTTCAAAATGAGCCACCAAAGTATGGTTATTTGTAAAATGCCATGTTATACTTTTCTGTCTTTAAAGTTTTTATTTCCCTTTTTTTTTGTTTTCTTTTTCTTTTATTAATCTTTAAAGTTTTTATTTTCTTTTTGTTTTGTTTTGTTTTTCTTTTATTAATCGACTTAAATTTAACAAAACATTATTTAATTAAATTTGATATGGTTTTTCCCTTTTATTATCCAAGTAAAATTCTGTAAAAAAACTAACGAACCGAAGACGTTTTTTGGGTATGTTACGACTATAGTTTTTGGGTATTCTCTTTCGTTTGCTATGACGAGTGAATCGAAACCGCTCGCGTTCCCGCCCGCCGCAGCGCGCGGAATTAAAATCTAGTTTCTTTAAAAGACAAAATGTGTAGTTTTACTATTCTTTTCTTCTTTCTTTTTGTTTTTATTTTTTTAATTTCCTTTCCTTTTTTTTCTTTTAGTTTTCTATTAGTTTTATTTTATAAACTTATTTAAATATTATTAATGATTATTTTAGCTCTTTCTATAAAATATGGTTTTCGATGTGATTTAAGGGCAAATGGAATAAAGGGGGATACTAGGGGTGTTCATCGGGTTTTTTAATCGGGTTTCGGGTTATTCGGTTCGGGTTATTCGGGTTTTTTGTTATAAGAATCCTACCCGTTTACCGACCCAAATAAGATTCGGGTTAATCGGTTTCGGGTTATTCGGTTTCGGGTTTATTCGGGTCGGGTTAATCGGTATCGGGTTTCTAAATACAAGTTGCAACGCATACTTTATTATTTAACTTAACATTATATTTATTAAATAATAAGCATAGAATGTCAAATAAAAACCTTCTCAATATGATTTTTCATTCAAACCCATGCACTAAACACATATTAACTAAAAAAACACCAAATAAAATAATCAAAAAACCAAAGTGTATCAACCAATCGTATAAACTAAAAAAAACGACAAATCGTATCAACCAACAAACTTGTTAACAATGTTCACTATTCAAATTCTCACATTCATGTCCGCTCGTACGTTTTCAATAATAATTTAAAAAAAAGTGAAATAAAATAAGCATTAAAAATGGTTAGATGTATACTGAGCTAAGATTACAAATAAATATTAATAATAAAATATTTTTTTATTATTATTTGGGTTAATCGGGTTAACCCGATTAATCTTTTTTTAACCCAATTACCAAACCGAATACTACCTTCGGATTCGGGTTCCATCTTAAATGGGTTCGGGTTCCATCTTAATCCGGTTCGGGTTAATTTGGGTCGGGTTCGGTATTCGGGTAAAATGAACACCCCTAGGGGATACGCGAGCCAAAGTGGACAAGTTACCATGATATCATGTAACGATTGGCTATAAACGTGACTAATCTCTGACATGGCTATAATTCTACAAAAGTATATCGTATCCGAAAAAATTAACTAGTTTCATGATATCGTATTTAATCATTTATAAACTCTTAAATCATTTTATTTTGTCTAAAGCTCATTTCTTTTTTCTTTTTCCTTTTTTCTTTTTTCTTTTTTCTTTTTTTTACTCATCAAAATAATATATAAACCGATCAAATACGTCAAGTGTTTGTAGGGGCAATTTGGGGGTAAGAAGCCATGTGAAGCGTGCCGTGACACTCAAGGTTTCTTAAGTTCATTTCCTCGTCAACTTGGTACCATGCCATCCCATCATTTTCCATTTCCTCGTTTTTCTATTTTTCATCTAAAATATTTATTAGGGTACAATGGCACAACCTTAAATATCCAGAATACCCTAATGGCTTCAATCAATTAGTGACAGAAATTTCATATTTACTCAAATCCAACTCAAAGTACCCTGTAGTATGTTTGGTTGACAGGAATTCATAGGATTTTAGTGGAATTGAAATTTAAATTCCATTTATTGACATGTTTGGTTGGCTAAGAAATAGAATTGGAATTAGAACTAATTCCAACAAAATTTTTCAACTAATGGAATTCAAAATCACTCAACATTTTTAATAGAATTTAGAATCTCTCACCATTTTAAGGAGTAATTTTGTATTATAGGTATTTATATATTAATTCAATTAATAAATATGCTAACCAAAAACAATAAGTGATAACATGTGTTATCACTTATATTTTGGTTCAAGGTCACGACCCATCATGTAGCGCGAGGAACAATCACTAGTTTATTACAATTGACATCTCATTGTTCTCAAACGTTCCCTCAAAACCAAACTGTTTGGTGCCATGCGTTTTAAATGTTAGAACCTAAAATAAGGTTTTCCGTTCTTTGTATTTGTTAATCACTTATCCAAATATATGATAAATTCGATATAACAAATCCTTTGTTGATTAAAAATAATAACTAGCTGGTTATACCCGTGTTCCGTGACGAGTGTTAATAAAAAAGAAACCTATTCGGGTCATTGAAAACCATAAAATCGAATAATGATACCGGTTCCAATAATGTCAATATCAGCAGAGATTATGTTCATTCATAATAGGTTCGGTTTATCACAATAACACTACGGTAATGGGACACGCTATAGGCTACGAGAACAAAAAAAAAGTCGATTTTGAATGCAACTCCGTTCTAAAAAATATATCGGAACGTTAACAAAAAAACTAAAAACAGTTGCGCACTCCGTTTTTCGAAAAAAAGTTAACGAACGAAAGTTATTAATGATATCCACAACCAACTCGTCGTAATTTCATACGTTTCTTTTATGTATTTAGCTACGATTCTTTTTTTGTAATTAGCCACGTTAAGATTCGCATCCCGTCGCGGAAGGCGAGGCAAAATTTATTCAACCACGTTTACTTTTGCACTTAATTACGTTAATGACACCGTCTAAACTGTCTAAGGTTTCCTGACACGGAGCGGTGGGCAAATTTTCTAATTGTACTCTTTTTGAATTTTCCCAACATATGATATTTACCAATTTAACCCTTCAAATGTAAATTGAAATTTCATAAGTATAAAAGTGAAATTTTCCAAATAATTCACTTTTTATTCATTCTCATATAATAACAAAAAAATGTTACATTGGATTTTCAAGGTAAGTACTTAGTTATACAGCATCTCCCTAATTTTATAGTAATCAATATTTTTCTCTCGAATAAATATACAGATTTATAATTCCATCATAGTATATTGGTAAAATGTTTTAAAGAACATTACACTTCTACCCTTTCTAGTCTATCGGCCACCATTTCATCATTTAAAATTTTAATTGAATAATATGGTTTAAAAGAAGCTACTAAAATGGAATCTTGTATTCTTGTGGATGATAAGACATGGAATTTCTAACTCGGCTTTCATATTATAGGATAAACTTTATTTCATAAATTATTTTTCAATAAAAAAAATTGTTCAAAACAAAAAAACAATCAAAGTATCAATTATTAATATTTAGGTATTAATATAACTTGACGTGGAGTAACATTTATGAATCAAATGATGTGAGAATTACTTATTAATCCAATAAAAAAAATAAACGAATCAATTTATGTTCACATCATAAACTTTTTAATATGTTTAGTATTTGTTTAAAAGGTTTTTTTTTCCATTAAATGATTGTTTAATATAAGATAATAATTTAAAGATTTATATAACATAAAAAAATATAACATACTTTCTTATTTCTTATGATAAAAGTTTCTTAACCCAATTTTGGTATACCAAAACTTTTATACTTCTCTACAATACACGTGCATTTGAAAAAGATTAAAATAATGGCTAGTAACCTTTAAACGGATCAGAACTTGATGAATTGACATTCCAAATAAGCAAAAATGATGACACTGATAATTTTCTAATCATATGAGATGATATGGATTCACATGTAGAACGACAAAACTAATGAGGTATGTTTCACGTCAACAAAAGAGTCTATGTCAACCAATAAGAACATCAACGTAACCTCCACATTTGTAATAAGTATGCTAGTAACTGACGTTTATCGCTAATTTCATATAAATGTACGTTTTAAACAAATTCAGAGAGTTTAATGTACCAGATATAGGTTGACGAACTTTTTCACGCATAATGAATAAATACGTTGATTTTTTTCGCATTAAGTCTTTAATATTATCCTAAATCAACTCTAAATGACATAAAGTTGCAATATTTCCTTTAAGTATGATTTAAAAGTAAACAATGTTACTCTAAATGTTTTTAATTGATAGAATTTAACTTGTAATATGGAAATGTTTAATTAAACACGGCAATAACAATCAATAACTTGAATTACACATTAACATTGACATTATAATTCAACATAATAATTTATAGGATTGTTTACAGGTCGAAAACCAGATCACACAAAACCCAAGATTGAAGGATTTTGTGGACCAAAAATTTGATCAGAAAATACATAGATCGGTCTTGATTTGATCCAGTTACCTGATCAAATCAAGACCAACCAGAAAAACCGATTTTGATCGGTTATTGCACACACATGATCATTTACGTACAATTCTTAATATTAAGGCCTTCTGTTTGATCATCAGGAGCATATGATGTCATTCTTATAAGTTAAAATGTTGTAGAGGCATTAGTATGATACAATCTTTACATTTATGAACTGGTCAAGTCAAAGTCAAAGTCAATTCTCATTATCTAAGTCAAACGACTGTCGTCTCCTTAAACTCTCAAGCACAGCCGATGACCTCCCCTTATGCCGAGCCACACCACCTGTTGACGGCTTAAGCCTAGGTGCGTTCATGGCACTAAGTGACGGGGTCCCTGCACCCTGGTTCACATCCCTCAAGACCGACTTAGCAGTGGCTTCGGCCAAAGCACCAGCAGCTGTTGATCTGGCCTTTTGTAACTCGTATTTTTGCATGTCGTAAACAAGCTCTTTTTGTAACTGTTTGTCGGCGACAAGCATCTCTTCGATCTCGTTTTTGTAATCTTTAAGGAGGATTCTAAGACAGTCCATTAAAGATCCTGTGAGTGGGCTGTTTTTGCTCTCCAGTAGACGTTTTAGTTCTATGAAGATGGGGATTGTGTTTTGAATTAAGCTTTTCTTGACGACTTGGGTTATAACTCGTCCTTTGATGGCGTTTTTTTCGAATGTCTTCCTCGATTTCTGATGATTCGGTTGATGATGAACCTTTGTTTGTTGGGATTTTGATCTCTTTACAAGAAAGAATCTGAAATGCATCCTGTTATTTGAAACAAAACGCCGTTTGATATTATCAAAACCAGTGATTGAAAATTGTATAATGGCGTTAAAGTGAACAGATAAATAACTAAAATTTGAAAATCTGACAAGAAACAGTTGAATAAACTTTATTATTGTTGCAATTTTCAGGAATAAGGCTGTTCTAATATCCAAAAACTACTATGGTTTTCACACAAATGTTTGGATTAAATGGTTATGTATCCTTTTAAATTTAATAATAAAAGTAAATAAAATAAAATCAGTTATCAGTTACTAATAATATCATGTTTTACTAGTAACTGATATTATTTTAGATGCGTATATATGATATTTATTTCAAACGTTTTGAAAGAATATGTACTGTATTATAAAATTTTGAACTTTTTAAGGGATATATATGAAAATGACCTTAAAACTTTATTCTAGTTTAATTGGTTGAAATTTGAAAAGGAAACAAATAAAAGCATGAGATAATTTCAGTCAATCATTTTACCAAATTTGTAGCTTGTTCAAGAAATGAAAACAAAATAAACAAATTATATCAATATACTACAGAAAAAAGAAAGTTATTTGAAGATTACCTGTAGAACAGACTGGCTGGTAACATCCTCAATTTTGAGCATACCATCTGATGCAGAAGCTAATATCTCTGCACATACTTTTGCAAAGGTAGCCAAAAGATGTTCCGGAGCCATTTGTTTCAATAAAGAAACATATATATGCATTCTTTGACTTCTTGACTTTTCATCATTGCCTCTAAAAGGTAAGCAAAAACAATAACATGTGAAAATATTTCACAGGAAACAAAAAAGAAGTTATTCGAATATTGACCCGACAAATTGTTACCGGATGGGAAAAAGCCGGCTTTCTTTTTGAGAACTCAAAGGATTGCTTTGTCCGGTATGGGCATTACAGTCATTTAGCACAAAGATTGCTTCAACAAAGCTGTTATAAGCTAAAAGTGGTGCCTTGACTGTAAGAAGATGCATACACAAGGCAAATGAGCATTTGCAAATTGCAAGGGTAATATAGTCAACTAAGTGTTAAAGAACTTTCACCTTTTAATATATTCCCAAAAAGAAAATCAGCAAGTTGTCTTATTTTCTCTGATTCATCAACAAGTGATAACAGAAATCTAAGAAATAGCACACCTCTCCACTTCACATAGTCCCTCTAAACATATGATAAATTCCGAAGTGTTAATCGAATAATCACCATGTCATTGACCTTAAAAGATGAAATACATAACCCAAAAATGTTGATTTAAGATTACCTGTAATAATCTGCAGAGAAGTGTAAAAGTTTGTCTTCTAACCAGTTCACAGGGATCACGAAGACATTTGGTAATGTTTGGTATATAACTATGAGATTTAAAAGAACACGTGTGAGTATTTCATAATATGTATTATATATAGGGATGGGTTTAAATGAAAACCACTCAATAAATATGAACAAATTTAATATATAAAAACTATCTTATAGGCATCCCATCGCTTTGATCATGGAGCGGACGAGAAGAATGGGAAGAGCTGATTCATAGAGCAGAAGAGATGAACATAATTGTCTCAAATACAAGTTATCCATTGAAATATGATATAAGTGCCAAAAAGTGGTTCATTTGTTTCTTATATATACATATATACACACACACACACACACAATGAACTAGTTTTTAAGAGAAGATAATGTACATGAGCCTTACCAATCGACCAAAGCAGTATAGCGGACACAAAAATCAGTCATCATTACCACAATGTTGTTACGAAGTGATGCAATGTTGCTCTTTTCCATCTCCTGTATCAAGAATGTTTATATTACATTAAAGAAAATGGGGGAAAATATTGAAAATTATCAAACCACATTTCTTAAAGAAATAAAAAACAAGACAAGAAATCAACAAGTGAGACTTTTGAAGTTTGAACCAAGTGGTTATGGGTCCAACAATTAACAGTTACATGGGTGTATATTTCTTGTTTCTTTTCTAATTGTTTTTGAGCATTTTCAACTGCATGGTTTATCTGTTCTTGCTGCAAATTTTTGAGACTTGCGTATTTTCAACTGCATGTATTTTTCTTGTTTCTTCAACTAAGTTGTTTTAGCATTTCTCATGAAATAACACCTAATATAAGACAGCTGCCATGACATCATATTTACCTTTACAAAACACTAAAAGTGTCATATTTACTCACTTCATAGTAAATAAACTAAAATTGATTACTTATAAGTTATAATTTATTTCACTGAATAAAGGAAAAGAACATTATGCATTCAAATGGTTCACAATGATAACATTTTCTTTCATATTCATTTATTTAGTGAAACATATTGTTATAAGTAACTAATTTGAATTATTTACAAAATAACAGATAAATGTGATATTTTGTGTTTTCAAAGGGTAAATTAGTAAATATGACATCATGAAATTTTGAAATTTGAGAAGGATGTACATGGAATAAATACTTTAACCATAAGTCAAATTCTTCCCATATTTTGGTGAAAGAAAGTAATGAAGCAAGACTAACCTGCACAAACAGCGGAATATAACGCTTTGCAAGTTTGCCATCAGCGAGACAAATTTTGCCCATTGCTACCCAAGCTTGAATGTATAACGAAGGGGCTGTCTGCTTAAAAGACACTAATACCCCTGGTAACTTCTTGTTTTTTGGGTCAGAAATTCCTGATGTGATAATATTATGCAGATCAGGAATGATTGTTTTCAAATCAGCCGAAGGGCAAACAATAACAAGTGATCCAATGGTGTAAACTGCAGTAGAAGCTTGAGCTAATAATTTTGACATTGTTGTTGATGATCTATTACCCTTTCGGGTCCCACTTGGAGGTGTAAACAAGCTATTATTTTTGTTAATTTCTGAGTCTTTCGTCATGTATGTTTGAAGAGCTTTAGAAGCTTTAGAAAGTAGCTGGTGGACCCACTTGTTCACAAGTATATCAGCTTCCTCTGGGTCTTTAGCCTTTCGTTTGCACAATGTTTTCAGTGCTTTCACATGAGCATCAACCTGCCATCATGTAACATCATTTTTCACATTGTAAATGCATTACAATTGAGCAGTTGACTATCCAAACTATTGTATTTGGTTTTTCTTTGTAAACAAACCATTGTTCTTGATGTGCCAAAAAAAAACTTGGCAAGAATGAGCATCTAGAGTGTTTTTTTATTTAAAGTTCCACAGCTTGTCTGCTTTTGGAAAAAAAAATTTAATAAAAAAACCCCTAAATAACCAGATTAACTGTTTAAACAAGCAATCCCAATACCCCTTACAAAATTCAAAAGATGGACAAAGGAAGTTTTGACCAGTCAGCCCAACCCAACCTGTAGGGATCCACTCATTTTGCCAACCATGGACAGACCCATTTTGCCACTTGTAAATTGCTACAAAAATTTAATCTTTCATCTAAGCAACAAGTACCTCCATAGAATGCATGCTGAAATCCTCGATTCTTTTGAGCAAATTATGAGCTAGATCTGCTGCAGCTTCAGCAGGCAGTTCAACAGACACATTAGAAATCGTCTGTAATAAAAATACACGATCACCAGCCCAATCAACAGAATTAGATTCTACGTCTTCCTCTTCAAGTGGTGTGTTTGATGATTCATGTTTATCAAGAAGCTGCCAATGGTGATACAAAAACTCCCAATCAACTGCTTTCAAGAGGAACCCTGAAACTTCCGATAACAGGAACCATGCACCAGGTGGTGCTAACCACTTTTCTATCGGTTTAGAATCGGTTAACCACATAGACTCAGACTTCTTGATTATGTTTTGAAGAGAAACTGCAACTTTGGGCTTAAGTTTCTTCTTTTTTCCAAGATTAGTACAGATCTTTTTGACCCATGGGCTCACTTCCCCATTGCAGGTTTCTTTTAGTAGACCCAAGACTCCATCAGATAGTGACAGGTCATCAACATTAGATCCAGCTCGTGAAATACTATCCAATACTAGTTCTAGAAACAAATTTTCACATTCTTCTTGGATGCTTGTTTCATTGTCAGTTATTAAACGTGGAACCGACTGTAACCACTCCTTAGTTACATTTTCATCATCAAACTTCCTGAAGGTCTATCAAAAAGATACAAAGAAACAAAAAAAAATCATGTTCTTGTTAAAGTAAACTTTAAGCAATATAACAGTAGAAAGAATTTTACAGTGTTTAGCATTGCTTTCCGAAAATGATTATCTGAATTTAGCCTTTATGGTCACGAATAATCAGTTTCTACTGTTTGAGTATAGCAAAATTGATTCTAACCACTTTGGGTCAATTAATCATTCTTCGATAATCAATTTAAAAGTAGCTGCAACAAAACTGACTCTGGTTTTCTGATTAAATCAAGACCAAGTTATACAAAAATCCATAAATAATCACTCAAACAACTAATGATCTGATTATCACAACTTCAAAGAACATAAGCACAACCAAACACTATATCACGCTGTCTTTTTTGTTACAGTTGATTATCTAATTCTGCTATGATCACTTTCAAAACGCAATGTCAAACACCCTTTAAAAATAACTTTTTTGTTATGATTACATAAAATATCCACAAAAAGTAAAAAAGGAAAAGAAAATTAGGACTAAACCTCAGATAGTGCAGAAATTGCAGCCTTCCTTATGCTAACAAGTTGATCAGAACAAGCAACACCCATGATCTTTAACAACATATCATCAAATCCACCACCTTCACCTTGAAGAGCTGTCAGTTTGGATATCAAAACAAGTGCCGATTTCCTAACAGCCGCCTTCTCATCAACACACCGTTTTCTCAACAAATCATTAATCCCACCTTCTTCACCAAATCCCATTATTTTCATCAACCCTACTTTATTCTCATTATTCCCTGATAAAAACCCTACAACTTGTGCCAAATTAGTCATAGCACGCGCTCTGATTCCTGCAGTTGAATCCGAACATCTTTCCAACAGTGCTTGCATACACTTAATTCCCCAAGAACTTTCATGCCCCAACGAATCGTCTAATGACATTATCAAATTAAGAATAAGATCAACAGCTAGTAGTCTAAATTGAGGTTTCCCTCGGGTCATTTTCACTACATAATCTGAAAACTCAATTTGATCTTCATATTCTAAAGATCCAACCACTTCAAGTATTGATTCAACAGCCAAAGCTCTAAGCTCAGCCCTTTCAGGAGCTTTCCCAATCAAATACTTCGGAAAATTAACCAACGCTTTTCGAATCTCATCCGAATCTTTCGCCATTACACTCATTTTACCAACAACATACGACAACCCAAACGTTCTCGCCTGCGATTTCGACAAAATAATCAAAGAACAGAGAGACTTTAACACCTCAGCTGCAGTAACCCCCTTATCCCCATGCTCAGACTTCAACAATTCACTCAAAATCTCTGAACACAAGCTGCATAACTTGCTGAAATACAATGAACCCCCACATGATTCAAGCGCGGTCACCGGTATTGCACCCATGGTTTGAACCAAACCTTTCAAACAATCAGGAAACCTATCCAAATGAATTAAACCTAAAACAAGATGTAATCTCTCAAGCACAGGAAACAAAACCCTAACATCAAATTCTCTAGGTACTTCTCTATTATCATCATCATCATCACCCAAATTGGCAGTTCTACCCTTGCTCTTCAACTTCCCCCCACCTCCCCTCTTCTTTCTACCGGCATTTCCACCCGATGCGGCCGAATTAGGGTTTTTGAACGAGCAACGAATGGTACGGAGCAGCGAGTGGAATGCCACGGGGTTAAATAGGGATATAACAGGGAAGTTTTTAGTAAGAAGGAGGGAGAGGTATACCTTGGAGGCGAGGAGAGAGTGGTGGGGACCGCCGGAGTCCATGGCGGCGGTGAGAGGGTGGAGGAGGGCGGTGGATAGGGAGAGGTTTTTGGCGGAGAGTTCATCGGAGAGATTTTCCAGTTCGATTGGATCGTCCTTGTTGATAGTGTAGTCTAGTAGGGTTTGAAGGGCTAGTAATGTTGATTCTGTGATCGGTCTCTGTGAATGTGGATTGCTGTGGTGGTCTTCGAGCTCTGTGACTATCTGGTGGATGGCTTCTTCCATGGCCGCCGGCGGGGGAGGTCTGTTCCTCTGCGAATCGGTCAGGCTGTGAAAACTGAAAGCTTAGTGACAATGGAGATTCAACAGGCGGGAATCAAAATTTTGAAAACCTAACATCTCGGTGGGAACGGAGAAGCCCCAAATTGTTATAATATCTTCTTTTTTTTTAACAACGATAGGTAACTAACAGGATGGTTTCATCACTTAAACTAGGTTAGAACTTCGTGTAATACACACGAGATGGAAAATATCAATATATAAAATTCTTAAATTTTTATATATATTTTACAGGTGTAAAAATGTATTACATATACTAGAGATAGAAACAAAATTCAAAAAAATAATTTAATATTTAATTTGGTTTCAAAAATACATACGTTAATAAGTATTTAATATAATTTGACTTTTATTTACTATTTGATTGAAAATAAAAGTTACATAATTAGAGTTTAGAGTTTCTTATAATAACGGATACTTTAAAATAAATGTGTTTTATTAGTATAATTATTTTTTTTTAAATATATTATTATTAAAAGATACAGGTGTATTTAATAAAAGAGAGATGCGGAAATATAATTTACTTAAGAATCGTGAATCACTAGTCCGACACCAATTTTATCCTGGTTTTATATTAAGTAAATTTTCTTTATAACATCACTAGTATAAATCCTTTTTAAATATTCACAACAAACTATTTCTATATTATTTTGGTTATGGCTTGAAACAAAACCATAATGTCATGTGCACACCATGCAACAACTATGATTGCCATCCGCCAACATATTAAATATGTCTTGTTGTGTAGTAACAACATAGGGACGAACAAATGTCGTGTTACATTTTTTTTGGCTGCGACGGTTTTTGTAACAAAGACAATGTTTCAACTATCAACTAATAATAATAAAGAATAAAAAAAAACATTTATCGATATGTAAAGAGTTTCAAATATCTTTAAAAACTACCTCGAATAGTATTTTTATATTTTATGGTTAATGATTTTATTGCATTTATCATTGATGAGTTGTCATTGACATTGTTATAAACAGTATATTATAACTTGTTACAACCGTAGAGTTTGATGAATTGTTATAGACTTATAATGAGTTTTAACATAAACATGTATCTAAAAGTTCCTACGATAACATATCAAACTTGAAATCTCTCACATACCGTTGTAATGAATTTTTACGCACCATTATAGAAAGCGTATAAAAAACCTGCCTATAACATTGTATCAAGTTTGTAAAGTTTAACTTAACATTTGTAACGGGTCTATATTATTTCAAACTGAAAAAATAAAAATTCGTATTTTTTAATCTAATTTGTTTGATAAAAGATAAATTATACTAAATATATTTCATATTAGTAAATATTGGTTAAAGCTAGAAACAAAAAGTTCAAAGAAAAAAAAACTAAATGTGAAAATCTAGTAAATTATTCATTCAGATTAAAGAGCCAAACAAATACAAGTCCATTAGGTGCATTATTTTAAGAGCCGAATAAATAAATAAATAGAAACCATGCTTAGATTTAATCATGGTTAATTAAACGCAATTCAAACATCTTAGCATAAACCTTGAATTGAGTTCGAGTAATTAAACGCAATTCAAACATCTTAGCATAAAGCTTGAATTGAGTTCGAGTAACAGCTTAACAAAGACACGACTCGTTTGCAGGCTTAACGTCATGTTCATATTGAAACAAACTCAAGTCATATTTATACCTAGATAATCATTTGAAGCTCTATATAGGATCATACTTTAAACTTTTATTATATACAACTTCTAACATACATTTAACTTTAAACTTTTGCTATATACAACTTCTAACATACATTTTATATTGTTCAAAATTCAAATAATCAAACAGCAACCTGACTGAACATGACCATAGTACTCAACCGGTACATGAACTTTCGTCCATACATGCTCTTTCAAATCCATCTTATAAGCTTTATTAGGCTCGTCGTATTTTGATGCACCAATCAACAAGAGATGTCCAAAAAACGATATTATATACGGTTTGTTAGTCACCTCAGGCAGTCGTGAAACAAACCGCCATGTGTCATCTTCTAGCACAACCAAGTCATTAGCATGACACGTGTATAGTTTCTTATTGGTACCTTCAACACAAAAGTTGGGAGTGTACGGGGTTTCCGAGAACATGTCTTTACTTTCTGACCATTTTCTAGATGACGTGTCAAATACTTCGATGCTTTGGTGGAGGTGACCTTGCATGTCGGTTGGATATCCATTGATGACGTGGAACTTGCCACCGTGGAACAAACCTTTACACTCGTCACGCTCTTTTGCCATGTCAGGCAGTTGCTTCCAATTGTCTTTCGCCACATCATACGTCCATGCAGATTTAAGTGCGTTCTTTTCGAGATCATGCCCACCGGCAACAAACACTGTCCGATCACCGTCACCCGCACAGCTGAAAAACGATATGGGCCCACCGGGCATGTCAGCACCACGACGCCACGTGGAGGAGAGAAAATCAAAAATAAAAACCGAATTACAACAGTCCCAAGTCCGCGGGTCGTACCCGCCCATAACAACCAGATCCGACCCTACACCAACCATCCCGCAAAACAACGGCAATCCGTTTGAGAACTCCGGCAAACACGGCATCTCCGACCAGCTACCTGTCTCCGGCTCCAAAACAACTAGACGGTACACCGGAATATCTAAACACTTCCTTTTTCCGGCCGGATTCACCTGCGCCTGAGAGAGAACTACGAGAGATTGAGCCTTGCCGGTGGAATTCCGGAGTCGGAGAAGCTCCGGCAAATCAACCTGAGCTTTCCAAGCCTTACATACTGATCGGATACTGTGAAACTGATTGAAAGGAACTCGAACAAAGCACTGAAGAGCGATATCATGAGGAAGATCTTGAAATAGATCCATGAAACAAATTGAGTTGCAGGTTAGGTTTAAACTGGAGAAGATGAATTAATTGAACCTGAAATTGGACTATTTATAGTAACTGGATTCGTGATTCCATCAAATGTGTATCTGTTGGCCATGAATTAATTTGATAAAATATTTTTAAAAGTTTTCTGTTGGCGACTAGCATTTATTAAATTACATTCAACTCAAAGAAGAAGATATATATGGATGGCATCTTTATCAGATACTCTATAGAACTTATCCGTGACCTCTGCTAAAACTAACAAATCTGCCGTTAGATTTCGTTAGCCAATCCGACGATAATAAAAAAATTCATTATTTTTAAAAATGAAATGTATCATTCATTCATTTTAACACGCTACACCCTTCGATGCACTGATGAATTTTTATTGATTATTTTATTTTTCACTTTTACCCCTGAATTTTAATCAATTTTTTTTTTACCAATTTACACTGTTACCTCTAAACTTACCGTATAACCCTTAAACTTTAATAAAATTATTTTTAAGGGTAAATTTCATATATATCATACAAACTCGAAAAATATCATATATACTCAACCAAAACTAAAAATATATACCGCTACAAATATTTAACAACATCATATATACTCATTTTATTAAAAACAACTTAAATGATGACCATTTTACTCTTATTTCTCTAAAACCTTAAAATTTCATATTTACCAATTTTTTATGTTGAAACTTCATATTTACAAATTTTTAATATTGAAATTTCATATTTATGTATTTTTAACTTTAGAATTTTATATTTAAATACACTTAAAGAAGTAAATGTCATATTTAAAAAAATTATATTTCTGCTTTAAAATAGTATCTGAAATTTATAATATTTTATTACATTTAAAGAGAAGTAAATGTCACCGACCACTTCTACCCCTCAACTTTATTAAAATGGCAAAACTCATCTCAACTTTATAATATATCACTTTGATCTCTTTAAGTTTCTAAAGTTTCGAGTTTACCGCATGTAATATATATAATCTGATTTTTCTTCAATAACTGTTGTTCCTTAATTATTTATTTGTATTGACGTCCCGATATAAATTTCGTTAAAAAACAGGATTGTATTCAAAACAAAGTATTTTTTTAGGTGTCGTAGGTTATATCGACTGACGGTAACGTACTGGTACCATGAAGAACGAGACTGATACCGACTGAAAAATATTGACACCATTATATAACCGTCTTTTGTCTATGTTTCAATCTCCACAACCGAGTCGCGTAAATGCCACATCCTTCCGACGCGGGGCTAGTTTTCTCGTTACATCTAACCACAGTCATCACTCATCAGATTCGACACGCGGATGTGCAACTGAGTTTTGGACTTTTGGGTTCAGTATACAATAAGCCTAGAGGAGCAAACCCACCGCCCACCGGCCAAGTATTGCTATCACCGATCGTTACCGGAGCTACCGGTAAGTATGCGATTCGCTGCAACTTTTCAGTTTTCAGGGATACATTGTTCTATTGCGTATAATCAGTCGTTAACCACCGGTTGAAGCTCCAATTGTCGGTGAATCCTGTAGTCTGCCCTAGGTTTTGATCTTTATTTCAGCACTTGTTTAATATCGATGTAAAATATTAAGCAGATCGTGTTTATTGCACATCGATATCGTATGTGGATAATCAGATAGAAATTTGTGCATGTTTAGTCACAGGCAAAACCTGATTGTCAAATCAAAATTACCTGTTGTTCATTCTCAATATCAATTACTGATTGTTTTGGTTTTAGTTTTCATTTATTATGTCATCACTGAACCGTTTTTAGGCATTTTGAATAAATAGCCCAAAACTTGTATTCAGCTGCATGTAGAGTTGATTGCTGCAAACTTTTAGGCGATGGTTGGATCATAATCAGGTCAAAGTTGCTTCGAGCAGGTGTCCTGACAGTTGAAATGCCTGATTCTGGAGGTCATAAGGCTGCAGGCCGGGCCCTCCCTTCATGGATGAGCTCAAGGGATGCTGATAACAAATCTGACCGTAAGGAACCGGCTAATGATAAAGATAAACGGCCTGCCAGCCAAACCACAACATCTACTGAATCAAGCATAGGCACTAATAAATTTTCCAAACTCATGGTACAAGTTTGGTCTATAACTCTATATCCTATTATTTTTGTACATTTCTTGGCAGTAACTTTGATGATTGTAGGAAGGGGTTGTATTTGTACTCTCAGGGTTTGTTAACCCTGAACGCAGCACATTACGGTCTCAAGCATTGGAAATGGGGGCGGAGTATCAAGGTGATTGGAACGCCAATTGCACCCTGCTAGTTTGTGCATTTGTTAATACCCCAAAGTTTCGACAAGTTGAGGCTGACAATGGAACTGTTGTCTCCAAGGTTTAACTTATCATATTTTTCATTTAAGAATGTTTATTCATTTTTGTGATGTCTTTTGTGTATAAACTTGTAAATTCTTTTTCAAATTTCAAACCTAAAAGGTTTATTATTAAGGGCCAGATACAGTTTTGTACTTTGACTTTCAGTCCCACAACTATGTGATATTCTGTATATTTTTTTTAATATGACTGTCAGTCTGTTACAAAGGATCTTACAAAGTTGATAATGTTATTTTAGGGTTGGATAACCGAGTGTTACAACCAGAAACAGCTTGTTGCGATTGAACCTTTTCTTTTGCATGCTGGTAAACCATGGAGGCGTCAAAGTAGCTCTAGTGGACCTAGCCAAGGTTTCCCTCTCTCTCTCTCTGTATATATATTTATATGTGTGCGTGTGTGGTTAGCCGTTGATAATTGTACTTGATTTCTACCATCCCAGCATTTCTATCATCCCAGCATTTCTATCATGTACATGTTCATGCAATAAAACTGAAGTACTGTAGTATAGATTCGGATCAAATGCATCAATTGACATCTGCTACAAGCCCATAAGTTTCTTCAATGCTAAAGCTTGTGTCTTTATTTACTGTTAATCATATGTTTAGCGGTTCACGATGTATAAATGTGGTACCGAATTCAACTGTCTTAAGTTGGTATGTAACTAAAACTTGCATTTTGTGATTTTTTCTTCTTTTTATCGTGTCTGTTAGGTTTAAGGGTTTGCAAACTGTTTATGTTTTAAAATTTCTAATTAGTATATTATTGACATCATATTTAATTGGTGTTTTGCAGATCCAAAACAATCTTCGTCAAAGAGCTCTTATAAGCAACCAGATAAGTCTGTGGATTCAAAATCACGAGCTTCTTCCTCGAGCAAGGTTTATTTAGATTTTTTCAGTCTAATTAATGAGCAAGGCGCAAAGTTATTTGTTTGCATGATTTAGCTTATAACTCTTAAGTCTACTTCTCATGTATTTCTAATAACCGTTGTAATGACATTTTTACATGTGACATCTGAACCAGACAGCCCATAAGCCTTCTAAAAAGGAATTTTTAACTTCTGAAGTGAAGAAATGGGCAATAGATGACATGAGAAAAACGATATCATGGTTGAACAGTCAAGAGGAAAAGGTAAGGCAGATTGGTTTCTCTAAGTTGTGCTATTAGAGAAAATAAAAGTACGAAAAGAAAACAATAAAGCCAACTCACTCATGTGCACTATTCAGCCTGATTCAAGTGAGATAAAGAAGATAGCAGCCAAAGGAATCTTGACGTGTTTGCAGGATGCGATAGATTCTCTTAAGGAGGGACGGGTATGCAATTTCTTCTTATATTTGCTAGTAAATTTATAAAGAACTGCTGCACCTTGCTCAATTTTTTTTTCCAATCTACACATCACATATACACATTTCAAAATGGGCGGAAAATAATAAAACTTGCATGCAACCATTCTAATTTTGACGTGTTTACTTATAAAGTTCATTTGGATTATGTTTGATTTCGTACTAGTCAAACGGGTAAAATAAAAAAGGGTTAGTTAAACAGGGTATGGGTCAAAGGGGTCAAAGTTTGCCCAAATAGTAAGTGTAGTTCTTACATCCTCCTAAAATGGTTTCTTTAAAAAAATAGATTTTTGTTGAAATAATTGATCTTTTATTCATCATATAACACACTAATTGTAAATTAAAAAATTAGAACTTTCTGGATTGGGTCAATCCAAAGCCATCCCATAAAACCTTTACCGAAAATTATCCTTCTTGACCCGAAGCCAACCTAACAGTCCGATCCATTTATTTATGAATAAGTTGATTCGGGTTATGTTCTACACTGCCTTTATAAACACTATATGCACCATTTTACCACATATCTCCATAAAATTTCTCCATTCTATATATTTAAATCATTAAAAATTTATGTCTACAGGGCATGGGAAAAATACTTAAGGAGTGGAGTTTTGTCCCACGGGTCGTTGAAGAGCTGAACAAGCTTGACATAGCAGGAGATAATACGGTAAAAAAAGACATTTACCACCAAGCTATCGTGTGCAAACGCATTTATGAATTCGAGCTTGGAAATTCAGAAGATGAAAAACCAACTGATAAAAATAAACGGGCAAAGATCGAAAAAAGTGGAAAAACAGAAAATTATGACAGTGATGATACAATTGAGATGACAGAAGATGAAGTAAAGGAAGCATTTAATAGTGTTGCCTCAAGCATTCATAAATGATAACCTCTTTGATCATAGTTGACTGTTCTAAGTTTTTGCCTGCTCTTCTCATGGTTTTATGAACACAGTCACTTTGTATTATCTAAAAAGAAGAAAGTTGACTTTGGCCCTTTTATGTTTTATCTTTTTTGTCAAGTGGCCCGGTTCTTTTGGAGTTTACACGTTTCTTTAGTTGCGCGGACTACTATATGCTAATTTGCTTTGAGACACGTTTTGTAGCGCTATTTAGTTGTTTCAGTTATACACAAACGTGTCTAATATAACTCTGCTCATATCAGAGCTATAAGCTATTTATAGGGTGTGAGAAAATACTCTCGTTAGACCCCTGGCTCTAGTAACTTTATTTGTTGTCTATAGTATAACTAGGTTAAAATCCTGTGTGTTACACGGGTTAAATAAACAAAATGTTATATATGTAGTAATAAAAATTTTATATTTTTAAAAACCCGTGTATTGAATAAACCAGTATATTACATCGGTTGAATAAAATATAATGTAATTTGTTAACAAACACATTTGCCAAAATATGTTTTTAAAAAATGTAATTTGTCGTGACAGTTATAAGGTCTGTTAAGTTAGTTTTTAAAACATTTTTTCAACTGAGTACTAATTTTTTAATTTAATTGATAAATGTTAGTTCATATTAAGTTCATTTGATTGATGATATAATAACTATTTATAATTAAATAATAAGTATTCGTAATTAGATTTATTAATATAAAGATTATTATTTAATAGAAGAGAGAAATAGAAAATCTAATATTTAATAGGAGAGAGAGGCAGTAAAATAAAGATGAGGAGTAACCAGAGAGTGACATGTGTCCTGGAGATATTTTCATTTATTAGAGTAGTAAGATATAGATTCTATTATTACTTTTTAATACTATTTTTATTATTTTCTATTATTATTACTAGGTTAGAAACCCGTGTATTACACGAGGTGGAATCAATAAAATATTAAACAATTATTAATAAGCGGAAAAAATAAAGGAAATAGTTGAGAAAAAAATATTAAATAAATGAAATATTCATAAAGTAATATTTTGGACGAAGATAATAAACAATTGGGAAACAATAAGTGAAAAAAAAAATTCAATTAATTACTTATTTATTAGCTTTTTTTAAAAAATATTACTTATTTATTAGGTATATCTTCGGCTCACATAAAAATAAGCGAGAAATTTTCAAACGGTTACAAGAATCTTGGGTTCACATAATTGTGACACGTGACGCAACCAATTACTTATTTAGTAAGTACGTTTTAGTGTCAAATATAACTAAAAAATTATATTATTCAGATTATAATATAACAATGTAAATATATTTATTTAAATGAAATTTAAACTTAAGGTGACTTTCAACCGATATGCCTTCTCATTTTATACTTTTGTTTGATTTTTAACCATTTGACCCGCTAGAGATAAACCATAACCCAAATCGACCCGTTAATAAGAAAGTGGGTCGAAGTTGCCACATCTACAAAACATATATAAACATATACAAATAACTAAAATCAATATCATATAATAAATAAAAGTTTTTCAATGCCACGTGTCGCATCCATATTCATTCTCATCATTTTTTCTCACATCTCTGTCTTATTAAATGTGATATCCAAGGATTTCCGATCTATATTTTCTTAAAACACTTATACGTGTTATCGTTTTCGGAATTTAAGTTCTATTAGAAACTATTTAATGCATAATAAAAAAATCGATTTTGACTAAAATATAGTTAAGGAATCGTTTTATATATATATACGATACTTATTTAAAAGTATATATATATACATATGTATTAAAACCTTAAAACTTTATAAGTTTATAATTACATTTATAAACTTATTCTATAAAAAAAATTCATAAATTAGTTTAAATATGAAACTTATAAAACTTGTTTAATTCTATAAAAGAAAATATAAAACCCAATTATTTTATAAAATCAAGGGACTGAAACTGTCATTAGGGAAACTTGTTTTAAACTAAACTTTATACTTTGACAAAAACCCAAAACTTCAGGGGCCTGTTTTGCCCTTCCACCAAACTCCCGAACCCAGAATCAAATCACGGGTTCGAGTCCCGCAGAGGCCGTTTTGAGCCCTTTTCATCAAAATCGCGATTTCCGTCCACATTCAACGAACCTCGAGACTCGCCTGAGGCGTGCGATCGAAACCCAAGAACCATCAATGCTTGAACACGGCCCGAGACACGCATTCGATCCGTATCCGCTCCACCCGTAATCATCCCACCTAACCGAGCATTAAACTCTGAAATCGTGTATAAATACTGGCATAAGAACATCAACGACACCACAACACAACCACTCGAACCTTCAATTCCATCATATCATACCTGCATTCGCCGATTGAAAGTCGCGACAGCCGACGCTTAAATCGGACTCATTCTCCCTCATCTAGACTTCAAATCAGGTAATATTTGTATGCATCATGATCGGTTTCACGAGAGGATCAAAAGCCCTCTGTTTAATTTCATAAACAGAGGGTGATTCGATCCGTATTGGGACGAATTCGATTCTAGGGTTCATATCAATTTGGGGCTGTTTGGAAGTATTGTTTATCCACTTTCTTTTCCTGTTTTAAACTCAACAAGACCCGTAGGTCAAGTGGTTAAGTGTTTGTGCGTGATATTGACCCGGGGCAGACCCGAGTTCGATTCGGTCTGGCCCCAGGTTTTTGTTTCTATTTTTCTTTTTATCATTTTAAACAGTTTAAAACTTTTAATAATTTTTATAAATTATGTTAAACTTATATAAACCTAAAAACGATTTTTATATACACTTTTACATTCTGGAACATTTTAATTAAGTAAAACTTGGTTAAACCTACAATTAACTAAATCTTTAATTTTGGTTTTAAATCCATAAAATCTATAAAAATACTTTTTAAAATTTAGATAAACATAAACCGATTGTTTATATAAAATAAACATGCTTTAATAAAGACTTTAAAACTTTTATACTTTTAAAACATAAACTTTGATTAAATACTTATGCTTATAAACTTACCATTTAAAGGAAACTTTATAAACTTACAATTTCATTTAAACTTTAAAGACTTATAATCAAAACTTTACAAGAAATCCTATTTAACATTTTTTTTTTTAACTTATAAATGCTTATTAATTATTTAAACCTATAACCACAGTTTAATCATTATTTAGCTACAAGTTAATTTAATAAATACTTAATACTTAAATGCTTTAATAAATCATAAATGATTTATATTGATTATTTTCAATTGGATAAATATTCGTCTTTATAGAAAACCATTTATCCTTAATAATTACGTATTCTTAAAATGATTATTATAAAACCTTAATCATTATTTATTCTTGAAATGATAATTATCTTTATATATTCTTTAAATGATTATTATTAATCGTCAATGATTATTTATTTGTTAAATAGTTATTGTTATTTAATAATTATTTAGTCTTTCACTTAACTATTAATACCGCGCTACTTCTAAATACTTAGAAGACTATTTTGATTATTATTACTTAACTTAACTAATAATTGTAAAACTTTTAAATAATTATTTTAATTAATAATTATTCTAAACTATAAACCTATTAACTTTGATATTCAAAACCTTTATTTGAAACTTGATCCAAACTTTATAAAACACGATCATCCCCATCTCCCATTTGGAACCCTAGACAATCCTAGTCAAATCTTTTGTCTTAGACTTTCTATTTGAAACTTTAGACTTATATTCCTAGGCCATTTGTGAGGATACTCTCCCTCTCCAAGTCTTGCAAACACCTAGTCTTGTCGGGCACTCGTCATCATCCAAGTGAGTATACTTAGCCCCTTTTTCCTTTCTATGCTTTTGGGGTGAAACATGTTCAAATTCTTAAACTTATACAATTCTTGTACAACTATGACTACGTGTTTATTCTTGTGTTAAACTTGAGACTTGTATGCTTAGATTAAACTTAAAACTAGCATATTCATTAGCTTTGATCAAGCCGATAGTAACAATGATAGATCTATTGCATTTGACCAATCCACCTTGATTGATTGACCCTTCGGGGGGAGCCCTTGGTGTTTGTTACTACATTAAACTTTGAAACTTGAGACTTATAAGGGTAACATTTGGGTTATGCCTAAACTTGGTCGGAGGATTGATATGCACAATGTTTAAGATACTTGTTTCTCATACTTACATTATAGAATACACATATCATGGTGAATTGTAATTCTTTTCAAACTTTGTTCAAACGGTGTCAAAACCTTTGTATCTCACCAACTATTTTGTAGTTGACAGATTCTTTCACATGTTTCAGGTTTACATCATGAGACTTATTCGTGATCACATAGGATGCTTTGGACCTAGACTATTTATAAATCAAATGTTGTATTTTCTGTTTATGTTCCTTGTAATGAATATTAATTTATTAATGAAATATTGAAACTTTAATAGTCAACCTTGTGCTGTTGAACAACCGCGTCCGCCCCGACGTATAATCCGCCGTCGGTTGGGTGTGACATTAAATGCACCTCCATCTTTATATAATAATATATATTAAAAGAAAATATTAATTATACTAATAAAACACATTTATTTTGAATTATCCCTTATTATAAGAAACTTTGAAATCTAATTATGTAACTTTTATTTTCAATCAAATAATAAATAAAAATCAAATTACATTAAATAGTACTTAACGTGTATTTTTATGTGAGCCAAAACTATACCTAATAAAAATCAAAAATAAAATTTTGAATTCAAAAATTTGTAGATAAAAATTGAAACGAATAATTAATCTATTTGTTTAAAATAGTTGAGTTTATTAAAATGTACAAACAGTCTGATAATATAATAACTATTCATAATACAATTTATTTTTTAAATATAATAAGTCGGGAATTATAACTATGCATGATTAATTCTATATTAAGTTTGTTTAGTTATAATATAATAACTATCCATAATTAAATTTATTTTGTTTCTTAATATAATCATTATTTAATATCATTATTTAATAGGAGAGACAAATATAAAAATTAGTATTAAGTATGAGAGAAAGACGGGAAAATAAAGCTGAGAATGAACCAGAGAGTGACACGTGTCATCTCATATTTTCATTTATTAGATACTAGTGTTAGAACCCGTGTATTACACGTGGTTATAAATAAAATAAATTTAAAAGAAAATACAGTTTGAGACTAAAAAAATAATGAATACAATTCATAATTCATAAATCAGTAAATATTTCTTTATATATAACTGTAACATCCCGGTTTTTCGTTTAGAAAACGGGTGTGTACATTTTTGTAAATAAAGGCTCTCGGATACAGGAAAATTGGCGGGGACAGTACGTTAACGTGAAACAAATAATTAGGCGGGGTCATTTTATTACTATCGAGTCTTGAAGGGGCATTTTTATAAAAATAAAATGGGACGGGCCAAGCCGGGAGAAGGGCCGTAGGACGCAAGGGCCGAGCCCGGTCCGGCACAAACACCCCTATAGGGTTACGACAATGGGGGGGTTCCCCATTGTGTTTGCGGCTGCCGAGAGAGAGCAAGGGGAAGAAGAGAGAGTCGTTGCTACGATTCCAAGTCGGATTAAGGTACTTTATCGATCCTTGATCGTCCGTTTTACGTCTTGATTAGTTAGCCGAGTGGTTTTGACACGTTTGTAATGGTAAGGTTTGCACAACAGGAGATCCTCGCGAGAAACGGATTCAATCGGAGATTTGACTAGCACGGATCGTCCGGTTTAAAGGTATAATCATCTACTCCCTACGTGAATTCAATTACGTTGATTCGTGTTCGCATGGTGGTCGGGTTTCGCTATGGCCGAGAACCCGAAAATATTCGAGAGGGAAGCCGCGAAGCCGAGAAGGAAAGGAGGGAGACTCGGCGCCACCCGGTGATGGCCGGACACGGCTGTGACGGAACGGGGAGGACCACGGCGACAGCAGGGAGGTCCGGAGATAGGTCCGCAGAACCGGACGAAGGCGGGGCAGGGCTGCGGCGGCTCGGTGACGGCAGCGACAGACGGTGGTGGTTCCGGAAGACCACGGGAGCAGTTCTAGAGGCCGCCGGACAACAGTGGTGCGGTGGCTGTGGAGGCTGCCGGAAGCCGAAAGGGAAGGAGTGAGGTCGTCGGAGAAGTCGGGTTGGGCGTGGGGGAAGTGTGTACGCGTGCATGCAAGCCATGCATGGCGACGTGTGTGCGCGGGTGTTAAGCTCCGGGTCGGGTCGAGTGAGTGAGCAAGAGGACGAACGTCGAGAAGTGATTATTGACTCGTGAATTGTGTGTAATATAGGTGCGAGATCGAAGAGCGAGAACGAGACGTTAGCGGGTTCTAGAGATCGAGGCGTATCAAGCAAATGTGAGTTTCTATCGCCCACGTTTAAATGATTTGTAGTTTTGGGCTCTAATACATGCAACGTGTCATACAGTAAGGGCACGAAATGATAAGGGTTTTGACGTTGATATTTGTGTATGAAATGATAGTATAATTGTATGCGTAGGATTTGGTGTCGAGTTATTTAATGAAGTGCTTTGAAATTATGAGATTAATTGTTATCGGGTCGACTCTAGTCGACGGGAATTGAGTCTGACCTTAGTCGGATGAAAATGGTTGCTTAAGCGTGATAGTAAGTCGGTGTGGGTCGGTGAGGGTAATGACTGACGATGATCGGTCAACGAGTCATGATCGTACGAGTCTTTAGACCAGTCGACGTGATTTCGTGAATGTCGATAAAATATATAATTGATTAATCGGTAAAGAAATGAGAAAACCTTTGTGACGTAAATCATTTTAATAAAGGTTCCGGATTTAATATCCTTGAACGAATTACTATAGAACTCACTCAGCGTAGCTGACTTTTAGCATGTATTTCAGGTAAGGAGAAAGTGTGAGCCGGCGGCTTCTGGATGGCGTTTGGTTACCGTGATCGTTGTGATGACATTTAGTTTCCGTTATGATGTTGAATGATTTGGGATATTATTACTTATTTGGATTATGTTTGAGAATTGGGTCGTTGACCACAGTTGATTGTTTAATTTTCGCTGCATTTATTGAGGCAATTTGATGTCATTTACTACTGTGCTTACGTGTATGCCAACGTGTCAGTTTCCCGGGTTTTGGGGCCTTACAATAACGTTGGATGTTTTGTTTGAAATTTTTCTATCCTTGTCTAAAGCTAAAAATTTTAACCCGTTTCTGCTTTTAACTCTTGAAGTAAATGATTAGTGTTTTGGTTCAATGAATGGGTGTTCATACTTATAGAGTATTGAAATGTACGTGTCATTAAAAATAATTTGTTAATGATATTTTTTCAAATTTAAAACGATTTCAAACATTAAATTTGAAATATTTACCAAATTAATTTAATTTCCAAAATTTGAGATTTTAATATGTCTGTTACACCAATAGTGTAAATTTAATTTTTGAAATCGTTCACAAATTTTGAATAATTAACAAAGGTTGCCTTTTTTACATGGTATTTTGTTAAATTGTAATTAAATTTGAAATGTTTACCAAATTAATGTAATTAAGGCAAATTTGAGATTTTAATGTCTGTTACACCAATAGTGAAAATTTAATTTTTGAAGTCGTTCACAAATTTTGAATAATTAATCAAGGTTGCCTTTTTTACATGGTGTTTTGTTAAATTGTAATTAAATTTGAAATCTTTACCAAATTAATGTAATTTTCAAAATTTGAGATTTTAATATGTCTGTTACACCAATAGTGAAAAATTATTTTTTGAAATCGTTCCCAAATTTTGAATAATTAACCAACGAATACTTTTTTAAATGGTCTTTTGTTAAATTGAATTTTTTTAAATTTTGGTAATAGGTAACTGACATTTTAAATTTGATGTAAATATGAAAATGATTTTAATTGACAACCAGATGGATGTTTTTCTAAATGATAGTAATCAATATTTAAATTTTTGTAATAAAATAAATAAATCTCAAACATGAGACTTATTTTTAGTAATTTCTAATAAAAAAAGTATTAAATATTGATTGATAAAATTCAAAGGACTAATATAATTCGCAAAAGTATACCGTATATAACTAACATTTATTTTCTAATATAAATAGACTAGGTTAGAATCCCGTGTATTACACGGGTTAAATAAATATAATGTTATAAAGTTATTAATAAAAAAATACGTTTTTAAAAACCCGTGTTTTACACGGGTTGAATAAAATATAATGTAATCTCTTAACACATACATTCGTCAAAATATGTCTATTTTAACGTGACAATTATAAATTATATTAAGTTAGTTTTTAAAATATTTTCTTTAGTTGGTATTATTTTTGTATATAATTGATAAATGATATCCATATTAAATTCATTTGTTTAATGATGTAATAACAATCCATAATTAAATCAAAAGTATCCATAATTAGATTGATATTAAATATCTAAAAAATATTCTTTTAATATAGTATTTAATAGGAGAGAGGCGAAAAAATAATGCTAAGAATAAACCAGAAGATGACACGTGTCCCATAATTTTACTTCTTTATTAAGTAGTATAGATTATAAAAATATTCACTTTAACAAATAAATTAGTCATTTAATTGTTAGAGTTTTCATTTTTTACATCATAATCTTCAATTCTTTTTAAAAAACGAAAATGATTAATTTTGAATCAAAGCTTGACTATATTGGATTAATTGTTTTAGTAAATCATACATTTTAAAATGTTAAATAATTATATTCATGTTCCAATCTTGTAAATTCTCTTTTTTTATTATCAAAAGATTTTAATTCCACAAAACATCTATACTAATAAATAAAGGTTTTGTATTGCCACATGTCATCTCGTGGTTCAATCTCAAATTTATTTTCCCTCCAAAACTTCTTTTAACTTATTTCTTAATTGAACATTTATGAAATTTATGGCCTTTAAGTTGTTTACAGTTTAACAAATTATGTACCAAATCTTAGATATTTTCTTAATAATAAAAATATTATTTCAAAAAAATGAAAATATTACATGATTGTCAAGATTGATTCATTCATAAAAATAAAAATATTATTTCAAAATTTTGTCTGTTTTAGCAAAATTAAGTTATCAAAATAATTTAAAACTATGTGATTTTCACATTCCTCACATATATAATCACTACACTTTACCCTTTTATTATTAAAAGTATTTTCTTATTTTAAATGTTAATTCATTACATTACATTATATAATGAGGATGAAATTTATTGTTTATTTTTTGAATTGTTAAGTAAATACATGGTATAGAATACATGAAAAAAACAATTGTTCCTATAAGATTTATTTTAGTTTATAATTTTTTTGGTAAAAGATTTTAGATTTAAGAAAAAAAAATAGTTTTGTGAATGTAATTGTAATTTTATTTTTTCCTATGTAAAGTAACTTATTGTTTTATTTATAAAATTGTTTTGGACACTTATGAATGATATATGTTTTTTTTAACAACCGTGTAGTACACGGGGTACTAACCTAGTACAAATAATATAAACATACAAGTAACCGGATGAGGCATGTGATACAATTTTGATGATTTCTTCACCACATATGAAGTTGTTGAAAACGAATATTATAAAGGTTGAAACATTAACAGCCACCGTGTAGTACACGGGGTACTAACCTAGTACAAATAATATAAACATACAAGTAACCGGATGAGGCATGTGATACGATTTTGATGAATTCTTCACCACATATGAAGTTGTTGAAAATGAATATTATAAAGGTTGAAACATTAACAGCCTTGAACACTATGAAGCAAAAATAATCAATCTCCATGTTTTGAACAATGCTAAGCCATCCATTCGTGAAAGAAAGTCTATCTTCAACATATCCTAATTTTACCCTCCAGGTGCTAGTACCGGATGACCTTATATATACGGGGTCATTTGGAATGCCATCTCGATAAAACCTTTTCACAAAAACTTGAGGCAATGGCTTTCAAAATAAAATAAAAAAATATGTGTTAACACAATTTTTTGGAAAATAATAAATAAACAGATTTGAATGAGAAAATTACCAAACATGGGGTTGCCGGGTCCTTTACAAATTTGAAGAATGACGGATGCATCTTTAGTAGAACCCTGATACAATGAAATAAAAACTGATTCATAAAAGATTGATAATACACATATATCAAATTTAACATAAATTAATCTATAACTGTAACTCTAAAAGGTGTAGGGTAGTCAAAATACACTAATTTCAGGGGATGCAAGTTCAAAATACAATAAGAATGTAAGATCGATTCAACATGATTATCATCAAAAACTTAAATTTTCTAAAGATTCACAACCTAACAAATTTGAAAATAGATTCAAAAAAATCTCCAGATTCAATGAGATTAGACATAATAATTAGAAAAAAAAAAAACAGATCGATGCGTAAAGGTATCTGCTGGACGGTGCGTAAAAAGTGATCGATGACTCCAATCGATTGTCCTATGTTTGCTTTAAAGAATAAGTTGAAAAGAGATTCATAAAATATCCAGATTCAATGAGATTAGACATAATAATTTCATAAAAAGTGATCGATGCGTAAAGGTAAAATCGATGAAGAGTAACGATAACATACCGATTCTTGATTTGATTTTGAAGTTCGGTTGTTGAAGATGAAAGAGAGAGACTTGGATCAGGAAGGCGATTAGGGTTTTGTTTTGAAAGGGAATGATGTGATAAAGGTCTCACCGGGTTTAAAAGGTTTTTATAGGGTATTAATTCGGGTTGTTTTTAACCCGCTTCTCGACCCGCGTGTAAACCCGTTTTATGTCCATATGGTTTTTCGTGGATCCAAAAGGTGAGGTGAAACGTGGTGCTGACAAGTGGCACCATGTTTTACTTGTTTATTATATATGATAGACTATGTTAAAATCCCGTGTATTACATGTGTTAAATAAATAAAATGTTATATATTTAGTAATAAAAATTTTATATTTTAAAAAACCCATGTAATACACGGGTTGAATAAACCAGTATATTACATCGGTTGAATAAAATATAATGTAATTTGTTAACAAACACATTTGTCAAAATATGTTTTTAAAAAATGTAATTTGTCGTGACAGTTATAAGGTCTGTTAAGTTAGTTTTTAAAACATTTTTTCCAACTGAGTATTAATTTTTTAATTTAATTGATAATATAATAACTATTTATAATTAAATAATAAGTATTCGTAATTATATTTATTAATATAAAGATTATTATTTAATATGAGAGAGAAATAGAAAATCTAATATTTAATAGGAGAGAGAGGTGAAAAAATAAAGATGATGAGTAACTAGAGAGTGACACATGTCCTGAAGAGATTTTCATTTATATTAGAGTAGTAAGATAAGATAAGATTATTATGTTATTTGTATTAATATTTTTACCCTTGTATTATTATCATAACTAGGTTAGAAACCTCGTTTATTACACGAGTTGAATAAATACAATGTTATACACTTAGTAATAAAAATTTACATATTACATATTTATGACATATTATATAGTTTTTTAATACAAATTTTAGAAACGTTATATAGTTATTTTTTAAAAATGTTTTATAAAAAGAATGAAAGAAATGTTCAATTTCTAAAAAGGTTTTATGAACAAACCTATTTTTTTTAAATGAAAAAAGTTTTATAAAAATAATTATAGAAATCATTTTTATTTAATAGGAGAGAGAGGCGGGAAACAAAAAGTAAAAAAAAAGCAATTAAAGAAAATTTGTATAATTAATAGGAGAAAGAGGCGAGAAAAAATGATAAGAATGCATAGGAGAGTGACAAATGTCTCTCTAAAACCTTTATTTATTATATAGTATAGATATTTGTATTATTTATAATTTTTCCGTACTCTTTTTTGAGACACGAAAGTATTTACAATATTGCTATTAATTTTTTATTATCATAATATTTTTTTATTATTTATAATTTTTCCATACTCTTTTTGAGACACGAAAGTATTTACAATATTGCTATTAATTTTTTTGTTACCACAAATCAATTTTAGAGAATGGTTAGGTCTTGAGTTCGATTTTGTTGGTTAGTTCGGTTACGGTTTGATTTGGTTATAACTGTGAATGTACACATACAGAATCCCTGTTGCACCGCGTGGCTAACCCATAGTTAATATTACATTACATGTTAGTGGTTGAAGGATTAGACATTCGTGACCTTGTTCGAACTAAGTATGCACGTCATAGATCATGACCAAAATAAGCCATAAGCAACCTAGATTTTTTAATCGTGAACACACACCCCTTAAAATCTACTTCTAAAATCCACCTATTCTCCACTTTGCAGCCTAGATGACCAATTAATAACCAATACTGACAATTTTAACAAAATATACTATAACTTTCACCTTTGTCGATAAGGATAATCACACTCTACTTGATCTCTGTCAATTTCACTAAGAATAATGTTTATTAACGAAACAGGGAATTATACATTCCTCGTAAGTAAAACCAAGCATAGCTCGAGTGTAAATCTATGATGTTTATGTAAGTGAGATCACCGTTGTTAAAAAAAGAAGAAGTTAAAGTTACAAGTGTTATTTGTTAAATTGCCAATTTAATATATTATCTGACAATGCGTCATAATTCAATTTTGTATATATCTACTCCTTATAATAGATGATTTAGATTGAAACTCGTAATTTAGGAGGCATTAGAGCTAAATACGTGACAAACTATAAAACATAGATTTACACTATTTTTGATAAGTTTTGTGGCCAAATTTCAATATTTTGTAGTTTGGTTAATAAATTTGAAATACGACACTAGTTAGGCAGCTAGCATTATGGTGTTCATCGGTTCGGTTAATGGTTTATTCGATTCAGTTTGTTCGGTTTTGATTTTTTTAACCCTTATCCGTTAACCGAACCGAACCGAATTGGAAACTTTTCTAATCGAACCGAATAAACCGATTTAAAAAGGAAAGTATATCCGAATAAACCAAATAAATCGAATTCAACCGAATAAATCGAATAAACCGAACCGAATTGGAAATATGTCTAACCAAACAAACCGAATTAAAAAAAAGGTATATCCGTTAACCGAACCGAAAACCGAATTCGTAATTCAGATACGGTTAATGACCGAAGCGAAAACCGAATTCACAATTCGGTTTGGTTTTTTTCAGTTATGGGTACGATTCGGATTTCGGTTTTCTTCGGTTTTCGGTTTTTTTGCACACCGCAAATAGACTCAACCCAAGTATGAGGAAATTACAAACACACCCCTCGTAGTTTTTCAACACTAAAATGCTTTTGTCTTCGACTCTTGGCCGAGTAGGGTTGTAGCAGATAGACGCCACCACTCACCTCTTTCAATCATCCTTCTCCATCTCTCTACAGCGCCATTAACGCCCTAATTGAACTGTCAAACCTCTCTCTGTGTGTGTTCTCTACATCTACTTTTCTCTCCTACAGCCGTTCAATTTACAACACAAACAATGGGCGCTTCGCTTCCTCCAAAAGAGGCCAACCTGTTTAAGCTAATCGTCGTAAGTTCTTCAATCATTATGGATTTAATTCGAACATCGATTTGTTGTTTCTTCTGAAACCCTAGTTTTCGTGTAGTATTTAACTTACTGTTAATAGATGGATTTGGATCGTTAATTTTGATTACGAAGACTTTGTTATTGCCGTGCAATGAAATGAAGTAGATATGTAATTTTCATGTAAAGAAGTTTATGCTATGGAGTCTAGCAGCATGATGCAATTGTTACTGTTCATGCAATTTGATATTGACATTGAATTTTCATTGTATTGGTAACTCTTAAAGTGTTTAGGTTGATGTTACATGCCTCACCATACAGGACATTGTCTGATTGTTGTTTTTCTAGCAAGCTAGCAAATAGCATTTATGGATACTAGTAGGTTTTACATCTCATTTGTGGTGTAAATTGTAATAGATATTTAAACTGATACCACATGGTGGTTAAGCATTGAAACTCACATTCTAATTAACTTACAAGCATGCCTACTTCAAATATGTGTTTTCTAAATAATTTCATTTTGTTGTATTTGGGCGCTGCCATTATCGTTATAGAACTAGCATCATTGCCTGATTGTTGAGTGGTTTGCTAATGTAATGATGAAATGTTCTCTTGATTGTATGTATGGCAGAAATCTTATGAAACAAAACAGTACAAGAAGGGGCTGAAGGCTGCGGATGCTATATTGAAGAAGTTTCCAGATCATGGAGGTTTGTTAGAAGTTATTACCTAATGCAACTTTAGTTTTTAGCATGCTTTCCAGCCATCAGGGTAATTAGGATATGCTACTTGCTTTAGTCTATCTGGTAAAAGTTACATTCTGCTGTTCTTAAACAATGCTGCACTTTTGTTTCACGGTTTTTTTACATGCTGCAAACTAGATTAGAGATCCTTATGTAGAGTGAAAACATGCGTCTGTTGCTTATAGAATTAGTCATGTTTGTAAGAATTTAAATCAGGTTAGATAAAGCTTTTGGGTTTAGATGTAATATGTAATTTCTTAAACAGAGTGAACTATGCTAAGATGAATTGGTGTCTAGCTGACGTTTGTCATAGGCCACTCTAGTACACAATGAGCGACGTGCCTTTGTTATGTCAATTAAAAACTACATGCGACCTTTCTAGTTATTATCGAGACTAAAAATCATGCACATTTTCATCCAATTCATTTCATCTGAAATATTTTTCAATTTGGTTATCTTGAACCGTTGCATCATTGCTCTTCGATAGAATATGTGCAAACACATCACTTTCACAAAATAGAATTACGAGTCTATAGGTAGAATGGTTATGAATTTATGATTGTATTATCATGATTAATATTTTTGTTTTTCTTTTTCGTTTTTTAAAATTCTTTCATTTGTGATACTTTGGGTTCTAGAAACTCTTTCGATGAAAGGATTAACGCTGAACTGTATGGATCGTAAGCCAGAAGCATACGAGCTAGTACGGTTGGGATTAAAGGTCAGAAATGTTTTCCTCTTATTTTTCAGTAAACAATTCTGTAAGTGCAATATTTGTGGTATAGTATGGATTTTAAAATCTCTTATTTCATTGTAGAATGATTTGAAAAGCCATGTTTGTTGGCACGTGTATGGTCTTCTCTATCGTTCAGATAGAGAGTACAGGGAGGCAATAAAATGTTATCGGAATGCTCTGCGGATAGATCCAGATAACATCGAAATACTGAGGGACCTATCGTTATTGCAGGTAGATATTTTTACCTTTCATAACACTCATTTCACCACTTATTTTTCTTTTCACAAGTTTTATTTTCATATGGAGCAGCATGAGTCTTCATGCTGATATGGTGACCGTTGGGTGAACATCTTAAAATATGGCCAAAGTGGGTCTTTAGCATTGGATTCACACCATTGACACTACAATTTGTCTTTGATGTTGATTTTTTCTGTACCTGTTTTGTTTTGGACCTGTCGGTTTATGCATTAATTGCTACTTCATCAATTGTTTTGATAAGCGCGTTTGCCTTCGGACATGCCGCTTAGTGTTGTACTACTGTTTTTTTCAGTTTTAAATGTTTTGTAGGAATTAATGATTATTATTTTATCTTTGGACGTTACAGTTGCATTAGTAATTAATCTGAGATTTCGGTGCTCACTAAGATCTAAGCTTTAGGGGGTTAAATTGGAAGTTGTATAATTATAGTTACGACGTGTTACTTAGATCAAGGCCCTAAAACTTAAAATCATATATTTGGGGAGGGGACCATGATACACCTTATATAGACACAAAATGGTTGGGCAAAGTGGTTTGAGTGTAAATCCTACCAGGCAAAGTTAGAGATGATGTTTTGGGGTTTATACTATAGTTGCATTACTTGTTATTTGACCTTTGGTTGTTCTAAAAGTAATGTAGAGGGTTAAGTCAAACGTGTAAAATTCTGAACATGATCTAAAACTGATACGAACCCTATCTCCATTAAATTAAATCCAGTTCCCGCCTAAATCAAATCAATACTATTTTGTAGGAGAAAAGGTCGTGGGTCAGTTTAGTAACCGTATGTGGTATTAGGTTAAATAGGTGTTGTTAGTTTATTTGAAGGAGTCGATGTTTATTTTATAAAATTAGGGTTCTTACCTTGTAATGGAGATTTAATCCTTCTCGAATTGGATTACACTATCTATAATTCAAGCTTTTGATTTCTGGGTTCTATCAATTGGTTCCATTGCCGGGAAATTGAAGCAACGATGATGCGAACCTGGAGCAGTTATGAGGGTAGCGGCAATATTCGTGACGCTATCGCTGTCCATTTAGCCACCATCACCAAACGCCTTGAAGCCATGGAGTCCATCAAAGACGATGTGGCGACCCTAAAAACCCATCGCCGGATTTCCCCTGATGAGAGGATGATTCGGAATCCACCATCAACATATCAGAAGGGTGCACTTGTTGTTCAATTAGCAACAATCTCAGCCCGGTTAGACTCGTTGAAAGCTATGAAGGATGATATCGCAGAGATCAAAGCTATGTGGAATATCAAGGAATCTCGGGAGGAAACTTACGACCCGCTGTTGGACTTGGTCAACGAGGAAGTCCGCAACAACAGTCCAAGCGAGGAAGAAGACAACTCCAACGATGATAAAGTTCGATCTGAGACTAATTTGGGTAGTCAATTGAAGATCGGAGATGGTATTATCGGAGATGAGGTTGAACTGAAGGTCGGAAATTTATTTCAACCTAACTGCTCAAGCGAAGGTTTGGCCGAACGTGATATGTTAACACCCAGATTCTTTGGGCCGCATGATTCCATCAGGAAGGTAGGCCCAGAACTTTATGAACCTAAGGGCCCATGGAGCACTTGCATCCATCGGATTATCCAGGTCACAACATTCAAGCCTACTCGTGTTAAACTCTCCGCTTCATGGAATAATTACTTGCCTGCTACTAAAGGTTGGGAAATTGATATCCAGCTCCGTTCAATTAGCAAATGTCGATGGGTCCAGCAAAATGATCAAGCTACAATGGCATGGCTCATCGCTTGGCACAATAGTCAACAATTATTGGGTTTTCTACCTGAAGGCCGATCCAAACTGTTGGTACAAGATTCATATCCGGAATTTCAAAATAGAAAAGTTTTGGGTGATGAATTGATTTTAAATGTATTACCGTGGAATAAAAAGACCGAAAATTTGGAGAAAATCAAAGCAATTACCGGTGACCGCTCAAGGAACGATTTAGCCAAACACGGGAATGAGAGATTAACGCCAAGATTTTTTGAGTCGAATAGTGTCATCGGTAAGGAAGTCCCAGTCGTTTATGAGCCTGCTCTCCTATCGGGCTCTCACACCCACCCGATCTCCTACATTTTAATGTTTCATCTGACTCGTTCTCAACACCAGCTTCATTATGTTCAAGACCATGGCTGGGTCCAACATTCAGCCCGAGACAATTGCGAGGTCCATGAAGCAGGTCACCCTTCAATTGAATGGTTGATCGCTTGGCAAAACAACTCCGAGCTTATTCGACTTGAGGACAAGTCGTATTTTCGGGTCGGATGTATTGATACGAACCCTATCTCCATTAAATTAAATCCAATTCCCGCCTAAATCAAATCAATACTATTTTGTAGGAGAAAAGGTCGTGGGTCAGTTTAGTAACCGTATGTGGTATTAGGTTAAATAGGTGTTGTTAGTTTATTTTATAAAATTAGGGTTCTTACCTTGTAATGGAGATCTAATCCTTCTCGAATTGGATTACACTATCTATAATTCAAGCTTTTGATTTCTGGGTTCTATCAAAAACCCTACAACCTAAAATCATACAGTGCTTGAGAGTGAATCCAACTGGGTAGAGTTAGAGTTGATATTTGATCGTTTATAAAGTGATTAGGGTGAATTTGTTTTCTGATTATAATTAGTATTTAATAGGACTTTCATAGTTAATACCATTTAAATCTTAAGAGAAAATGCTACATTTTGATTGATCGATTTACATATTCTCCACTTGCAGGCACAAATGCGAGACTTGGCTGGTTTTGTTGAAACTAGACAACAGTTGCTGACGTTGAAACCAAGTCATCGAATGAATTGGATCGGTTTTGCAGTTTCTCAGCATTTGAACTCAAAGTAAATTGTGATATTTTGTTATGTTCCTGAGTTTTCTATTATCATGATAAGTGTTAATCTGTGTAGGTTCCATTTGTTTATACTGTTTTCCTCCATCTCAAGTTCTCCATCTTGTGGTTCCCATAATCGTTAGGACTTATTTCATCTTTGCCCATATAAAAGTTCAAAATTTCATATTTATGCCACCTAATTTCATAACATGACATTTATCTTATCATATGACTAAAAGTCTCATATTTACCTTTCAAAAGACTAAAATTCTTATATTTACTGTTTCATAATAAATAAAATATAATCTATTACTTATAAACATGCTTAACTGAATAAATGAATTGGGAAACAACATTATTACTGTGATTCATCCCATTGCATAATGTTCTTTTCGTTTATCATATGAAACAAGTTTGTTATAACTTATGAGTAACTGATTTTTTATTTTCTGCGGAATGAGTAAATATGAGAACTTTAGTGTCTTGAACGGGATAAATTATGAAATTAAGAGGAGTAAATACGAAATCTTAAACTTTAGATGATTATATATATGAACTTGACATATTAATTATTAATCCCATCAAGTGAATAGGATCCACAATCCCAATTTTGTTTTTTCCTCGCAGTTATATTTATGACATCCAAATTTCATATTGACTCGTCAGTTTTTTTTGCCAGTGCATCCAAAGCCATTGACATTCTAGAAGCATATGAAGGGACTCTTGAAGATGATTATCCTCCTGATATTGAACGGTGTGAGCATGGTGAAATGCTGTTATACAAGGTAATTTTTATAATATCCTTATAGCCAACACCATAATAACTTACATCACATAGAACTAGTAGTCTAGTTTTTTATTGTTGTTGATACTAATATACATGTTAAAACAATAGGTGATGTATGTCTTCAGGCAATAGAGTAGTTAAACATGAAATATATGTTTATAACTTTATATGCATAATACATCTTTTGTTTGCATGTTTTGTCCTCTAGATATCTTTATTTGAGGAATGTGGATTGCTTGAGAAAGCTATTTTGGAGTTGCACAAGAAAGAATTAAAAATAGTATATTCTTCACTTCATTGCCTTTTTTCTTTTAAATCGTACAAATGAAAAAAAATTTGGCCTTATTAATTATCTTCTGCAAATTTATCATAGGTGGATAAATTATCCTACAAGGAAGTGGAGGCTTCTCTTCTTGTCAAGCTTAATCGTCTTCAAGGAGGTGAAAAATTATATAGAGTTCTGTTATCAATGAACCCTGACAACTACAGGTAGAAAGTTTTATTTATTTATTTATTTATTTGTAGTTTCATTATTTGGAGCCTCATTGTGAGGAATGATATTAATTGGGCTCTTGTTTTGTTAGATACCATGAAGGACTGCAAAAATGTGTTGGACTGTATTCGGAAAATGGTCAATATTCCTCTGATGAAATTGACCAATTGGACTCGTTGTACAAATCACTTGCGGAGCAATACACCTGGTCTTCTGCTGTTAAGGTGATATACAGTGCTAAATTCTTAACCTTTTGTTATTATTGTATCTCTTTCCAATATCTAAAGCATGACACACTGTTTTCAGAGAATCCCATTAGATTTTCTGGAGGATGTAAAGTTTCGAGATGCAGCAGATAACTATATTAGGCCACTCCTAACAAAGGTACTTCTGATTTTGTTTTATTTTTCACTTTTTTTCTTTCTTTTTAACAAATAACAACTCATAATTTTACTAATTGGAAAACGTAGGGAGTCCCTTCTCTTTTCTCTGATCTTTCTCCTCTGTATGGTCATCCTGGCAAGGTTTGTGCAAGCCACCATCTAGAAACTTCTAGAACATTTCACTTTAGGATTTCTTTTATTAATATGATAAGTCTACCTTTTTTTTATAGGCTGACATTCTTGAAAAGTTACTCCTTGATTTGGAGGAGTCAATTAAAACCACTGGTGGATACCCTGGAAGGTAATTAAGGTTTATGTATAATGTATAACTACCGATCTTTTACAATTTTGTATACCACTAAGTTATTGCGTTGGATTTAATATGCAGGTCGGAGAAAGAGCCACCTTCAACACTCATGTGGATCTTGTTTTATTTGGCTCAAGTTTGTTCTCACTTCATGAATATTTCTGATTAAATAATTTTTTTATTCATTTTCATAAAGTTTTGCTTGTGCAGCATTATGACAGACGTGGCCTGTATGATGTTGCTCTTGCTAAAATCGATGAGGCGTTGCAACACACCCCGACTGTCATTGATTTATACTCTGTTAAGGTTTGTTTATGCTATCCTTTTTTCATTTTGTTTATAGCTTGCATGAAGGTTAATTTACGAGGCTTATAATTTGCAAGAAACACTTATCTTAATGCATATTATTGAATCCTAATGGAGTTTCTTTTATTCACAGAGCAAAATATTAAAACATGGTGGGGACTTTGCTGCTGCTGCTGAGCTGGCAGATGAAGCTAGGTGCATGGATCTTGCAGATCGATATGTAAACAGCCAATGTGTCAAAAGAATGTTGCAAGCTGATCAGGTTGATAGCACGGAATATTTTTCTCTTTAACCTGATATGTTTTTTTATGATGATTGATTTACCAATTTTACTATCTTTTATAGGTTCCACTTGCAGAAAAGACTGCTGTATTATTCACAAAAGATGGAGACCAGCACAATAATCTTCATGACATGCAATGCATGTGGTTGGTGTTTGTTACAATTCTAACTGTTACACATAAAACATTTAAATAATATCTTTAAAATATCTTCATTTATAGGTATGAACTTGCTTGTGGAGAAAGTTACTTCCGGCAGGGTGACCTTGGGCGTGCTTTAAAAAAATTCTTAGCTGTAGAGAAACATTATGCTGACATCACAGAAGACCAATTTGACTTCCATTCTTATTGTTTAAGAAAAATGACCCTGCGTTCCTATATCGAAATGTTAAGGTTTCAAGATCGGCTTCATGCACATGATTACTTTAGGAAAGCAGCAGTTGGAGCTATAAAGTAATTCAGACTGCCTTCTCAATTATTATTTTATCTTTTTTTATCCCTCTTTACATGATGGTTTTCTTACTCTTAACTACTAATATAGATGTTACATCAAGCTGTATGATTCTCCTCCAAAGTCATCAACGGAAGAAGAAGATGAACTTGCAAAATTACCTGCTGCTCAAAAGAAAAAATTGAGGCAAAAACAGAGGAAGGCTGAAGCACGAGCTAAAAAAGTACCAAGATATTTTTACATCTAAGGGTTACAAATAATCAAATACAACCTTTTGCTTTTGTCATCTCTGTGAATTTTATTTATCCTTTTCTTTAATGTTTTTCTAGGAGGCAGAAGTGAAGAGCGAGGAAGCAAATGTTGGTGGTGTTTCTAAATCTGGGAAACGACCGGTCAAAGCAGTTGACCCAGATCCACATGGAGAGAAGCTATTGCAGGTGCCGCTTCCGTATGCAATCCTTTAAATGTTTTTTCTTTTGTTTTTTGAACCCGTTTTTCATTTATTGAGAGTTGTTGCTTATATTAGAATACTACATGACTTCTTTAAATTTTTTGATGTCAGACTGAAGATCCTTTAATGGAAGCTGGAAAGTATCTGAAGTTACTGCAGAAACATTCATCTGATTTCTTGGAGACACATTTGCTTTCTTTTGAAGTAAATATGAGAAAGAAAAAGATTTTGCTTGCATTGCAGGTAATTTTGTTTTTATCCATTATGTTCTCATGGAAGCTTTTATGGCAAACACATGGTTTTGGTAGTATTTTTATATATACTACATTCCATATTAAGTAAAATAAAATCAGTTACTTATGACAATCTGTTTCACTTAATAAAGAATAGGAAAACATTATTAGTATTTATGTGAATCATCTCAACACATAACTCTCTTTTTTAATAAAGTGATACAGGCTGTTATAAGTAACTTGTTTTATTTTTTTATTTATTATGAAATTGGTAAGTATGATAGTTTGGTTTTGATAGGGTAAATATAATACTATCAAATTTTGAATTTATATGAGATTGCCCCAGCTATACTTAATGCATAATATAATAAAAAAAACAAAATCTGATTTACAAAAATAAAAAATATAACAAAGTGATGAAGAATAAATATTTATTTATTTTTGGAAGCTTTCTTTCTGTCTATCTCAGAGGTAAGTTACTGTTAGAAGTTTACATTTATTTGATTTGACTTGGATGATAACTTGACTGCATTTCTCTTTAATCAGGCTCTGAAGCAGCTACACCGATTGGATCTGGGAAATCCAGATGCTCATCGATGTTTGGTATGCAATTTTTTTTTAATCTTTTGTACTTGATAAGCAGACTAAGTTGATACTTCGCATATGCATCGTGTCATTTCTGCCAATTTCATTTTTAAATCGTACTTTATTCTCGTCATTTCTCAATAAGGAAGTAAATGGCCTTCTTTGTTCAAGATCAATGTTTTTTTTTATTCTATATTTTATTTTTATTTTTACAGTTAAGATTCTTCCATGAAGTTGCATCGATGCCAGCTCCTACCACTGATGGTGAAAAACTTATTTCGGGCGTCTTGGAAGCAGAGCGACCGACTTTCAGGTTATTTTCTACAGTGTCCTAAAAATATATGAAAATCATTTAAAAGATTTAAATATATGAAATTCTATTTTTAGATTTCATAAACATATGATTATATTAAACTTCTGTACTATGCTAATTTGATTTAAATTGTTTTCTGCAGATTACAACATAGATGAGAAAAACTGGTTCAATTAGTTTTTCAATAACGTTTAATTAAAAATTTAGCTTCTAACCAAACCAATGGCAAATGCTTAACACCTAAGATGTTGCTTAAGTGGCCTTAAGTATTGGAATGTATATCAGATTAAGGTTTCTAGTATTGAGCCTACGGGCCCGTTAGGTTTATTAGGGTTTCCTTGTAATGTCTATTAAGTTTAAATGTTTAAAACATTTATATTTCATGTTACTTTTTGAGTTTGAAACACATGCTGGCTTGCTTTTTCAATTTTTGTTAATCAAGTTTTTCTCCTCTTTTCTAGTCAGTTGCATGGTAAATCTCTGATGGAAGCAAATACTGTTTTCCTCGAGCAACATAAAGGTAATCTTTTATTTTTTATATTATACTAGTTATTTTCTTAATAATATGGGTCCCATATTTATGGTCATTGTTCTATCTTTAAGATGTGTTGGTGGCAATGCAGATTCCTTGTTACACAGAGCAGCAGTAGCTGAGATGATTTATCGTTTGGAACATAACAAGGGTGATGCCGTTAAATTGATAGAAGAATCGACCAATAACCTTGTATCTAGGTAAGTGTGTGTCTGACTGTTTGTTACTCTGATTTCTTTATTTGTTTGTTCCAACAAGTTTTACCGTTGTCTGTTTCACTACAATTTGATTTTGGACAAAATCTCTATTTCACTATTTCCATAAACGGATGTTTGTTTTTTGAATCAGTAATGGATCACTTGGATTGGCTAGAGAATGGAAGCTGAAAGACTGTGTTGCAGTTCACAAATTATTGAGGACTGTTTTCAATGATAACGATGCTGCAACAAGTAAGTTTGCCATTTTTTTCCTCAATATTTCTTATTGAGTGTCTGCACATAAAATTTCAAATGCTGAAAACGATTTGGACTTTAGTTCACACTAGAGGTGGGAAGATGGGCGGGTCGGATGGGTTGGGTAACATGTCAAACTAGGGTTTTGCTGAAACATGTCAATTTTTTTTATGGGTCAAATCAGTCTGGTTGGGTTCTTTGGTCTCCAAAAAAAATGTCTATTTTTTTAGTGATGATTTATGCGTTAAAAATAGACTTCGGGCGACTGTTAGCCCATTTGACATGTTCTCTTTTTATCTAATTTTTTTATTGACCCGTTTGAGATAAATCACAACCCGATTTGTTAATTTAGAAACTTAGAGACAAAAATGAACTTTGTAATGCACTTGCTGAACATTTACAGGATGATATGGTAATTTAGAAAACTGTAATAAAATGTAATCTTTATTGTAAGTTATTAATTTTGCTGTATTAATACTTAGTGATATATGTTAAATATCATATAATATTTTGTAATTTGTAGGATGGAAAATCCGATGTTCAGAATATTTTCCATACTCGAGCTACTTTGAAGGCCGACACAGCTCTGCTCATGCTGCAAACCAAGATTCCAAACAAACGCACCCCGAAAATGGTTCAGTTGAATTCCTTCCATCAAATGCAAAGATAGAAGAGCATACTAAGGCATTGAATAATCTTGCAATCTAGATAAAAACACAAGAATGCGAATTATTTCATGGGTGTTACTCAAATTTGACAAACTTCTATCAACTAATGGGGCAAAACCATTTTGCGGGTTTGGTACAATGATGAAATAACACTACAGCCGACCTAGTTAAAACAAAAACGACACCAAAAACATGTGTACCCTTTAGTATTAGCGTTCATTAGAGGATCGGTTTTTGAATTGTGTATACTGTTAGTTTGTGCTCTCCACGAGTTCACCCAAAATGTCTTTGTTTAAGTGTTTGATTTCTGAGGTTTTTTATTTGATAGATGAAGAGAAAGTTGAGAAGACCTCAAAAGTATGTTGTACAAGTGCTATGAAAATTTTGGCGTTGACTCTTTTTACTGCTATAAACACGTTGATTCAACGTTAATGCTTGTGTGGGGATGTAGTATAATGTTTGTGTGCTAAGCATGGTGGATATCACATGGGGGCGGTGGAGGTCACATGGGGGTGGTGGCAAGTATCATGTTGGGACCAATGTTTTTGAAAACCGAATCGTGTTGAACCGACTAGCGGTTCATTAGTCATACCGCCATAAATATCGGTTGGTCGGGAAAGCGACAGCTTTAGCGGTTCATCAGTCGGACTGCCATAAACATCGGTTGGTCGGGAAAGAGAGGAGGCAAGATGGGTTGTTTTCCATCGGTTTTATCTGGTTCACTTTGTTTGTGTTCGATCAACTAGCAATTGTTGGAACCTATTATACTACTATCTAACAATCATAAAGGTGTCCAAGTGTAACATTATTTTTTTATATAAAGGCTTTATGTAACCCTATTTAACACAATTAATACACAATTATTTTTCTTTGTTCAACTTGGTATCAGAGAAGTTCCTCTCAAAACCCTAGCTGTCACCGCAAGTCACGTCTCTCTTAACGAGACACTACCTACACTTCTAAAATCTAGCCGTCGTCGCTCACAACGGCCCTGGCCACCACCAAAGGCCACTCACACAACCGTTTATAATAGCCACTCACAGCAACCGTTTAAAATAGCCGTAGGAAATCCAAAAAGAAACAAACCTGCTCTCTTCATATTTTAGTAGCAACAACATGATTTTTGAAACCGTAGACACTGGGAACTCTAGCAGAAACAACATGCTCTTAAAAAACGTAATCGCCACCACAGGCTGCTGGAAACTCTAGCAGAAACAACCCGCTCTTCGAAACCGTAGCTTCCACTACATGAGTACAGGGCACTAAGAATAGTCGCAAGAAATTTTAGCAGATTTCTCTCCGAAACCCGAATTGCCACCATTGTTCCAGCCAAGATCCACCGTTTTCACCGCCAACTGTCGCAAGAGGTCACCGAAAACAAATACAAAAAAATCTCTTTATGTTCCATGCTACAACTCGTTTTTCGTACTTAGCTTGTGAGAGAATATTAGACTAGTTATATAATTATCATATGTAAAAGGTATTCAAGTGTAACACTGTTCTTTAAACATAGAGCCAGTATGTAACCTTATTAAACACACAAACAATATACAATTAATTTTCTTTGATCAACAGGTGGTACCAACCGTTTTCAGGGTTTTAATATAATAATTATTTTTTAAGAAATTTATCTATATATTTATGAGTAGTTTAAGTTTTATATAACAAAATATATGATTTGTAATCTATTTTAACAAGCAATTAATAGAGAATCAGTTTTAACTAAACACAACTATGTCCAAGTGTAAAAGTAGAATATGAAGTCATTAATTTTGTTTCATGTAGTTTGCTATTTACGAATTTTTTTGAAAAATATGAAAAATAGTATAGTCAAGGCCCAATAGCAGATCCACGTGGCATCCATTTTCTCCATGTACTAAATATCTGTATTCATGGACACATGTAAGTAAGCACACGTTTTTTAGGTAACATCCATACATACACCAACCATGGGCCCACTTAGACCAAAAGTAGGGCCCATATCTTTCAGGCCCATAGTTTTGTTAGGGGTCACACGGAACATAAACTTGGTTTTAGTGCATTAGGTATCTCCGTAGGCCCACTCATCGGCCCATGGCCCACCAAATGTGTCCATGACTACATCATGGTCGTTTAATCATAATACATGTTGGAAATGGAAAGTAACTTACATGAAGTGGGTTAGGAGATGTGACCCTAAGATTTTATTGACTTCATGGGATTGTAAAAATATATATAACATAAGTTCTTCTATTTTGTTTTTTATTCTTATAACATTATACTTTGCATTTGGATTTAATATCGAACTTGGGGGGACAAATAGTTTTAAAGAACGGATTGTTAGACGGTCAAGAAGACAGAAGCGAGAAAGTTGGAAGTAGAATAGACGAGGATGTTGAGGTTGATATGTGGATACACAATGTTGGACATGTTAAGAAGTGAGGTTTTTAGGAGGAGATTAGGGTTTGCATGCATCTAAGATAAGATTGGTGTGTGTGTGTGTGTGTGTGGGGGGGGGGGGGGGCTAAGGTGGTTTGGCCATGTGAGGAGACCGGGGGGTGAGGAGCGTGGATACACTCACGGTAGACGGGTAGAAGGGAAGAGTAACAGAGGAAGGCCAAAGTTAACATGAGAGAATCTGACTAGACGGGATTTGTTACACTTGCACCTCTTTGTAAAATTATTCGAACTCAAGCTTTGTTAAACTAAACGAGTCAAGCTCGAGCATAAACGCACTCGGGCTCAGTTCGACTAGTCTACGCTCATCGGCACAAATGATGTGTAGGGGTTACTAAAATGGTTTTATCATAACCCCACGCATGCAACTTATTAAAGCAATAAATTGGCATTGTAATTTGTGGTGTATTAATTAATCAAGTAAAATGGTAACAACATTTGGTCATGTTTGAGAAGTCGGAGACCACATGGTTTGTCTCCACATTGATCCAACGGCCACAAATCAAACCCACAAAAGATCAAGAAAATCAACAACAAACCCTATGTTCCAATGTTCCATCTTGCCTAATATCCCAACTCTATATAAACAAAAAAATATCCCGGTTTCATGTGACCAACCATTAACATGAATGACCCCCTTTCCTCTTAATTTTCAATCATTTCATATCCTTCTTTATTAATTATTTCATTTGTGTGTGTATAAATATTAGCACTACCCACAAACAATAATTACCTCATCCTCTAATTGTTTCTCTAAAAAAAGAAAGAAAAATGGAACGTCAAGGGCTTGAGAGTACCGAACTTAGGCTAGGGCTACCAGGCGGCAGCGACGGTGGTGGTGGTGAGAGAAGTGCGAAGAAGAGGGTGTTTTCTGTTGGTGGTGGGTGGGAGGCGGATGTTTGTGGTGGAGGGAAGAACATGAATATGGATTTGGTGGTAGGGTGGCCACCGGTATGTTTGCATAGGAAGAAGAGTATATGCAATGTGACAAATTTGTATGTGAAAGTGAGTTTGGATGGTGCACCAATTCTTCGAAAAGTTGATTTGAGTTGTTTTAAAGGGTATTGGGAACTTGGCATGGGTCTTGAGGAGCTTTTTGATTGTTATGGAATTGGTATGTAATGTGCTTTTTTGTTAGGTGTATAATAGTGTTGCTCATAAACAAATGGTTGCATGCAAAAATAGGAAATAATCTTTTAACAATATTACAATTTACACACTATTAGACAAAGAGTATCACCAACCCATAATTCCTATGTTGATACTCTTTGTTTAGTAGTGATAATATGCATTGGTGACCGAAGAAAGTCGCAAATTTAATCGCTGATTTGTCACTGAAATCATAAATTTACGACCAGGTAAATTTGGTCACAAACCGATAACAAATTTACGAGCATTTTATCTTTATCGCTAAACGGTTGCGGGAACATAAAGTATAATTAGTTAGAATAACTTTTCTTTTGTCTCATGTGGTTTGACCTGTTTAACCCTTTCGGTCCAAAAAGATGTTTTTTAACATACCAGCCCCTGAGTTTGCATTTTTTTTAACCATTTCAGTCTCTCACACTAACTTTGTTAACGTTTTTCTGTTAAGTATATGTGCATTTTTAGTTATTTTATTTCTGGGGTACTAGTTTAACTATTTTAGTCCAATAATTTTTTTTTTAAATTTATTGATGATTTTTTACTTATTTAAAAACACTTTTTTTTAACGTTTTTTAACTTTTTAAAAAATACTTTTTAAATTTTTTCTTAAAAATGTTTATAAAAACAATCTTTTAGTTTTTTTTTTAAAAACGTTTTTTAGTTTTTTTATAAAATGTTCTTTTAACTATTAATATTTTTTTTTTACTTTTTTAAGAATGTATATATTTTTTTTTAAATTTATTTTAGAAAGGTTTCTCTTATATATTTTTTTTAGAGAAAGTGCTTTTCAATCATTTTGAAATTTAGTTTTCAAAACGTTCTTTTTAACCGCACATTTTATAAAAACCCAAAAAACGTTTTTATAAAAAACTAAAAAAAATCTTTTTAAAAACGTTTTTATGAGTTTTTAAAAAAAAAAAGTTAAAAAAACGTTTCAAAAAACAAAACAAAGTTTTTATTGGACTGAAATGGTTAAACTATTTCTTTAGAAATAAAATGACTTAAATGCTCATATATTTAACATAAAGTTAACAGTGTTAGTAACAGAGACTGAAATAGTTACAAAAATGTTGTGTTAAAATAATTTTTTTTTGAACTGAAAAGGTTAAACATGGCAAACACAGAAGCCTTAAGCGTTGATTCCTTTGTAAAAATAAGTTTAAAATAAAAATAAATTTAGTGGCAAATTTGTGACGTTTAAATACGGTTGGAGAAAGGTTAAGAAAAAGTAATCTAAAAATTAAAATTTAAAAGTCGGACGCAAATTGATCGTAGAACAATCAGTAAGAATAAAATAAAAAGTAAAAAACGGTTATAAATACATAGTTTTCTAGTAGTGTAAAAAATTAAAAAGTAAATAAATAATGCAAGGTTTTTTAACAAGTCATTAAGCTTTTCTTTTCTGTTAATAACATATAATATTAACTGATTTATTCATTAATTTTTTCTTTGAATAATGTAGTTGAAGCAATGAAAGAAGAAAACAAGAGTTGTGAATACACAGCAATATATGAAGACAAAGATGGGGATTGGATGCTGGTTGGAGACGTCCCTTGGCTGTAAGTTTCATCTCAAATACAAAATATATATTTTTCATAAATAGTTAAAGAATTAGTTATGATTACAATAATATATATTATATGGAAAATACAATTTAAAATGTTTTGGTTAATATATAGTTTTACCTTAATAATAGAAAATGAAATTTACCTTTTTACAACTAAATTAAGAACAATAAAGGTAGAAGATAGATTAAATCTGGTTTTACCTAATACTGTATCCGTCATCAAGGAGACATCATGATGAATGATTTACTCTAGAACCAAAAGATTAAAGGTTCAAATTACATGGAATGATAGTTATGATCTATTTATCTCAGAAATTCTAGAAGTTACATTAAAAAAAAACCTAACACTGTATACCAACTAATTGTTCGTATTTTATGAAAAAAATGTGGAATTATGAACAATTTTCTCGTATTAAAGTTTTAAAAAATGAATGTAAACAAACACAAACATGTATTCTAGAACACGAGTCGAGAGAGCTAGGGCTTCAATTGTTTTGCTTGAATAAGTCGTTTGTTATAGTGAACCTAGTCCGACAAGATTTTTGTTAAAACTGAGGAACATGTTTACATTTTCTTTCTTTTACACTTTTTGTGCTTATTGTATGCATCTTTATGTGCATACCCGGTTTGGTTATGCCTTTTTAAACAGTCCCCATTTAAACCAGACTGGGTAGTTAGACCGATTTTTTCCCCCACCAAATCTCATCACTAACTCATATAGTGTTTGAGCATCCATATTTTACTTATTTAAGTTTTTAAAATTATAAATTCACACTAAAACATAAAATCTTTTTTTATTTTATTTTAAATTAGATATAAATTTTATTTTATATATTATTTATGACTTCATACATGAATGAACAACACAGACATGATTATTTTACTTCCATTTCCAAAAACATAACTTTGATATCAAATCACAATTTTTTCTTGCTTTCAAGTATTAAAGAGTAACGCTTGTTGCCGACAAATATGTACAAAATGACAATTTTTGTCCAAATGTATGATGTTCTCGAATTGAATACTCAATTCACCTAATGAATTTTTCTTACAATTTAAGTTAATGTGAAATTCAATTTTATTCTTTCTATTAAAAATAACAAATATCGATAGATTTTTTATAGACTGCACTCAGTGAGAGGACATAAGTGACGGATCGGTATCCGTCACTTAAGTCCGTCATATACATCTTAAGTGATCTTACGGTGTTATATCCGTCACTAATATCAGTTGTTGGTCCAGCGACGAAGTCATTGCCCACAACTAGTTTCCCCTCGACCTTCACCGATGAATCCTGATGGTTCCTACATTCACCGACAAATATGCAATAGATTTATTCATCGATAAAAGTTCTCTGATTTGTAGCGAATATATATATATATATATATATATATATATATATATATATATATATATATATATATATATATATATTGTTGCAGGATGTTTACCGAGACATGCAAGAGATTAAGGATTAAGAGAAGATCATATGTTGATGGAATTGGACTTCATGAAGATGAAAAGATTGAAACTTAACGATGCATTCAATGGATTTATTTAAATTTATGATTCACTTATTTTATCATTATTGCTTGATAGAAATACAATTAGCATGTTGAGTGATGTTTTTTGTGGTTTAAGCTGGACGGACTTGTGAACCCTAATCTTAAGGTAAAGTATAGCCTATGCATATTACATTTGAGCTAATTAATGAATAAAGATTAAGGAATTCTTCATCACCCAAATCTATATTTTTTATATTAAACCTATTCTCTTTATCATATATATGTATTTAGTGTCATTTATACTAAATATGATAAAAAGAACATGATAGACATAATATATATTAAGTTTTTGGAAAAGAAAAAATATAAATGGTTATTTGTTTTGTTTTATAAAGTAATAAAAATGTTGAACGAAATAGATTTTTTTTATCATTCTAACATATCCAATGACGGAACTTGAACAATTATGGCCGAAAATATTACACATAAAAAATTAATTTGTTTTACAAAATAAAGACAATAAATTAAAAAAATGATGCGATTTTCTGAATTTGTGGAATAAATTTAGGCTTTTGGTCTGAATTAGGAGGGACCAAAACACTATAAATACTATAAAATAAAATTAGTGAGCCGAAATCAATGCATTTAAAAAAAAAAAAAAAAGGAGGGTCTGCCTCTCTAGCCACTTAAATGTTTCGCATGTGAGCATATTAATATTAAAATCATATATCACGCTCTATATAAATATAAATAAATCTAGAAGAATATAGGAATAATAAGAATCTTAACTTTAATTTCACTATAATATTCATTTACACGAGATAAACAGAATGTCACAGGCTATCATGGGGATATGATACTGCAGATGCGCTGCCGCTAGCGCTGTTCACAAGCTGAATTGAACCGAGTGAAGGTCTGATCTAAGGCTTACATTCGGTTCGAAATTACAAAATCGAGCGAAAATTTAATGCTCGTAATTGATTCGAATTATAACCAAGCGGGTCGATTTCACTCGGTTTCAAATTAAAATTTGATACAAAAACCCAAATTGTCAAAAAAACATAAAAAAGAACAAACAATGTCCAAATTCATTCAAGAAGATGTTGTGCGAGTTCGTAAATTGTGAGTACTCGCCACCTACTGAGCTTTGTCGCCTCATACTGAGTCGTCCTACCTTCTTCCAAGTTGCAGAGTTCCAGAATCCAGTCTTCGTCCAGTCGATTTAGGGATTTAGGGTAAGAACTAAGACTAAGGGCGTAATGTCGTAATTTGGTAGCTTTTATTTGTTTATTGAGCGTGTTTTTTTATCAGGCTTTTCAATACTTTTTTTTGTATTGGGTTGGGCCATGTTCATAGGGAAAAAGGGTAATAAATAGTAATATGTATAATTGTATAATGATTAATAACTAATTTATTAACTATATTTATATAGTTATGTAATAATAATAATTAATTCGAGTGAGCAACCCTTTGCTCGTGCTCGGATCGTTTACAAACCGAACCGAGACGCTCGGCTTGTTTACAACCGAGCCGAAATCGAACGAGTTTATTTTCGACCGTGCTTCGAGCGGCGAGCGATTTGAAGAGCCCTACACGCCGCGACATTTATCTGAAACCCAAGACCTTTTCAATCTAGATTAGTAAACTATGAACTAGAGAGAAGATAGAAAAACATAAAGTAATTTACGTGAACTCCTTATATCTCATTAAATAAAGAATTAATTGCACGGATGACCCAAGTGGTATGTTTAGTTTTCACTTTTGACCTCTAACTTTAAGAAATTAAATGGTTAAATCATAACTTTATAGTTTGTAACACCACTGGTCTTACTGGTCTCAAAAATAGATGGACATTAACAACCATTGACAAATATACATAGTTTAATTTTTTTAGAATTTATCATATATTATAGAAGTATAAAAACAAGAGCCTCAAGGTTGTGATTAAGGGTGCAACTTTCAACAGATTAGTTCATAAATAATTGTCAAATAAAATAAATTAGATAATTACTAATCATTTTAATTTCATCTTATTACTATGGTCATGAAACGAACAAGTGGGAAAAATCGTGTTTTTGAACCGAATTATTTAGTTTTATTTATTAATTTTCTCATTTATACCCTCTCTATACACACACAGGCACACTTTTGTGTGTGTGTGATAGACCATATATGCATATTAGCACCAAAGAGGCTTTGTTCCGGCGGTACCCGGCGACTTTCAAATGAGAGGTCATCGGTTCGAATCCTAACCACAGTAAAAAAAGAGTTTGTGGTCAGATCAAAGGGTTTACTCAGTTAAGAGGTTTTTTGGGATGGGCTACCATAGATGTTCTAGGTGTTGCTCCGGAGAAACCCAATTCTATATCAACGAATATAGGTGTTGACGTTAAAAAAAATATGCATATCATCATATATGTCATATGACGTCATTAAGGATATTCGATTACATAAGATACAATGAACTAATGTTGTAGAAATCCAAGAGCTTATCGATAATTGATTAATTGTATTAAATTAATTAATAATATTGAATTAATCAGGACTGAAGGAGATGAACCTATACAAGTGGGAAAATCCATGTACACGACCCTTTGCATGCATTTGCCATTTAGTTTCAAAATGGTCAAACATAATATTTAATATCATAAACTGGGAATATTTTTTTTGAAAGGCGAACATTGAATGTGTGACGTCGCACCCCCTATATGGGAGAGCCTCGTCCAACTCCGGCCAATATGTTGTCTTAACCGGGCCCACTTGGCTTCAGAGTTGGAGAGCTATCAAGTAAAAACCCCATCCAATACGCCCCCTTCCGGGCTTGAGGGAGAGCCGAGGCTCCAACCCTGGATCGGCGTGGGTAAAACCCTGGTGCATCAGCCTAAAATGCATCATTTGCGATGCCGCAGAAATTAATGGTGGTGGCAGGGATTGAACCCGGGTCCCTTAGGATTTCAGGCCTCACCTCAACCACTACACCACAACCTCTTTACGGTTAATTGTGAGTTTAACAGTTAAAATAAAATACTTTACGCATAAATGGTTTGTGGTTAATAAACATTATAAAAAGATAGTCAAAGTGTAGTAACTTAAAAATAAAATTACCTTCAAATATAATTTGTATGGCTATGTTTAATAAAACATTTATTACTTTTAGGTTTTATAATCTAATTCTATACATATAACATTTTACTTTTTCAAACGCTTACGATAGTGTAAAATTATAAAGGTGCATGATAGGTATCAATTTGGAGGGGTGGCACAATATACATCCTGCTCTCTCCCTTTCATTGCTTTCGGGCTAAATTAAATTGTTACTTAAATTAAATTAAATTGTGTTGATTTACTTAAATTACCATTTTACATTAAATTTAAATGGTTTTAACATCTAGATAATTACATATTTGCCACGAAAGTATATCAATCATTGATTAACCTCAATCGATGATTAAGATGTGATTTTCACATAAAAACTACTTATAATTTGAACCACACCCTTTACATATATACCTTGAACGAAGACGTGTACAACCTTCACATTAAAAGAAAAACAATAATGAGTTATATATATTGATATAAAATGTTCGAAAGACTAAGATCTTAGTATACAAATGTCACAGGATATCATACAACATAAGGTTCAATTACTTTACGTTAATATACGAGATTAAAATCATATAGAATGAACATAATATAACTTAATTAATTGAATCGATTTCTCTTATATTTTAAAAAAACTAAACGATTTTTAATTGAACTAATTGGTTATGAAAATTTTAAACCTAAACATCAATTATACTTAATAATACAAATTATAGTTAGATTGATTGTAGTGTTAACAAATGAACATGACAGAGAAAAGATGAAGTCTCTATATTACACAAATGAAGATTAGCTTACAAATGAAGATTAGCTTACAAATGAAGAAGAAAACAATATTAAATATAAAGATAACTGGACCTGGTCTAAAGCCCATAACAACTTATTATGCTAACATCCCCCCTCAAACTCACAATGCAATAGAAATAAACATTGAGAGTTTGTCACACAAAAAACGAAACCGAGATGCCGATTGAGCCTTGGTGAAAATATCTGCAATCTGCAAGGCTGATGGAACAAAAGGAAGTGAGATGGTCCCGAGCTGAAGATGATGACGAGTAAAATGACAATCTATCTCAATATGTTTTGTTCGTTCATGAAATACAGAGTTCTTGGCGATCTGCATACTACTTTGATTATCAAAATGTAATGGGGTAGGCCAGGAAACAACAACCCCCATATCTGCCAGAAGACATCGTAACAAAACAATTTCATATGTAGTCACAGCCATAGCACGGTATTCAGCCTCAGTGGAGGACCTAGAGACAACGTCTTGTTTCTTGCTTTTCCATGAGATTAAGGAATCACCAAGGAAAATACAGAAACCAGTAGTGGATTTACGATCATTGGGATCACTATCCCAATCAGCATCACTATAGGCACGCAATTCCAGAGAAGTCGTAGAAGGGAATAAAAGACTTTGAAACTGAGTGTCACGAAGATATCTCAAAATACGAAGAACAGCTCCCTAGTGAACAGAAGTAGGAGCGGTAACAAACTGGCTAACCACATGAACAACATGAGCGATATCAGGGATAGTAACTGTAAGATAAACCAAACTGCCTACAATGGTACGATATAGGCTCGGATCAGATAGAGGAACACCATCAGTGGGAGAGTAACGTGCATTGGTTTCAAGAGGAGTGTCTGCAATTCTGTTATCAGAAAGTCTTGCACGTTGAAACAAATCAGAAATATACTTCGTCTGAGAGAGAAGATATCCTTTTTAGATTGAGCTACCTCAATCCCCAAAAAATACCGTAATAATCCCAAATCTTTCATAGCGAAATGATGGGCCAAGTCACATTTCAAGGATTCAATGCCATCATAATCATCGCCTGTAATAATCAGGTCATCCACATATAAAGACAAGAGAATACGTCCAGCATTCGTACATCGAACAAATAATGCCGAATCATGATTGCTAGGAAGAAAACCAAGGGAAGTGATGACTGTAGAGAACTTTTCAAACCAGGCACGAGGGGCCTGTTTGAGCCCATATAGAGCTTTTCGAAGCCGACAGACTTCACCGGGCTGATGAGCTATTCCCGGGAAGGGGGGGGGGGGGGAGTCATGTAAACCTCCTCATGAAGATCACCATTCAGAAAAGCATTTTTGATATCCATTTGACAGATCTTCCATTGTCGAACGGACGCAACAACAATTAAAGAACGAACTGTTGTCATTTTTGCCACAGGGGCAAAGGTCTCCCCATAATCCATACCATACGTTTGCGAATATTCTTTTGCCACAAGTCTGGCCTTATACCGTTCAACAGAGCCATCAGACTTTGTCTTAATCTTATACACCCAACGATAACCAACCTTATGTTTACCTGGTGGTAGAGGAACCAAATCCTAGGTGTGTGTCTTATGAAGAGCAGTGAGCTCTTCAGCCATAGCATTCTGCCATAGAGGGTCAGAGACAGCCTCTTTATATGATTCTGGTTCAGACAGATGATGAATGCCCGCGATAAAGGAACTAAACGAAGCAGAATATGCAGAGTATGCAAAATCTGGTACTTGAGTAGACTTACATGCACGAGTAGACTTTCTCGGAGGTGGAGGAGAATCAACATTGGTTCCAGATGATGTGGAAGGTTCATGAACTGGCACATCATGTGCAACTGAAGTATCTGGAGCAGATATATTAGGATCAACATACGAATCGGGAACATCAGAGGTTGGGATATTAGTGTCGCTAGCAAAAGGATCAATGTTCTGAAGATCTGACTTTGTTACATCATGTGACTTAGCTGGAATCGAATAGAAGTGAATATGTTCAAGAAATGTAACATGTCTTGATACATATAACTGTTTTGGGTAAAAATTATGTAAACTAACTTTGTAACCAAATTTCGATGGTGAGGTAGCGTGCTTTGTGAAATATATGAATATAAAACAGTAAAATTAACACGAGTGTTTACGATGAAAGCCCTTGATCCTTGATGATCTCCGGCATAAAACCTCGGTAGCCAACGAAAGTCGGGCTGCCTTGATGTCTTGTATAAAACTGAAATTATCGAGTACAAAAGAGAGCCAAAGAGATCGTGAGCTAAGTGTTACAATTGTTTCTGAGTGCGGGTGTTGTGTGTTTCTAAACGATCTCATCGGTAATTAAATACAAATCATCTATAACTAACTATCCGAGAAATATGGTCTTGACCCTATCTTCTCCTTGTGACCGTTGTAAGCTGATTCACACGTTTTCCACATGTAGTCCACGTCCCTTGAGCGAGTCTTCAGGTGAGTATTGCGTTACAAATGTTTTACCTGTCATTAATGAAGAAAATAATAGATAAGTAACCGTTAGCAACAATATTCAGGATACCGAAAATACAAGGATACCGGATTCTGGATTATGCATCATTCAGGATCCTGTCTTGAAATTCAGCCCATAAAAATTGTCCCAAAAAATTAACAGCTGTCCGAAGAATTTATAGCTGTTAATTTTTCAAAATTTAAATTTTAAATAAAACTGGCTATTTGATAGGACTTGGTGCGGGAAACGAGGGAGTGAAACATCGTGGACCGAGGCGGTTATTATTAGGGCTCTATTCATTCTTCTTTTTTCATTAATCCGAAGTCACCCTCTCCGAGATTTCTCTGCTATCTCCGGGTAAGAAGCTTATCCCTCTTTCATCTTTTTTGATTTTTTGCTCCAAAAAGCATACGCGTTCTTCTACTCCTTCTGACGATCTCCATAGCCAGAACTTGATAGTAAATCCAGATTCTGAAAGATGCACATTTACGGATCTTGATATCCAATCTCTCAAATCTGGAGGTTTTTTCCTTGAAAATACCATAATTCGGCCCTTTGATCCCAAAACCAGAGCCGACTTCACCTCGGAGAGTGGGTTTGCTTTCTGTTCTTCCCTTTTTCTCTAGGGTTTACTTATCCTTTTCCTCCTCTCACTACTGACTTCTTTAGAAAGAGCAGTCTTAGCTTCGCTCAAACCATGCCGATGGTTTGGAGAACCCTATATACCTTGGAATTCTTGATCAAACATCATGCTGTTGAGTTTTCTGTCTCAGAAATAGCCCATGTTTACAATCTTAGGGGCCATGGTTCTTCTCGGTTCCTTTTCCAAATTAAACCTGGCATGACCCACTTGATCCTGAAAAACACCCAAAACGATTCTAACTGGAAAAAATAGTTTCTTTTTCGTGAGAAGGGATTCTATCCCAGATGGGGATAAACTGCCGATCAAGTGGATCGTAAAGGGTAGGATTCTGCCTTGTAGGATTTTCTTTTAGAAACTTGATATTCAGGATACTGACTGTTTGTTTTTTGTTTCAGCGCCGAAGTTCGATATCCTCGCTCCTCCGGCTCCTGACACGGCTAAGAAGGTTGCCGCTTTCTTTGGTTTTGAACCCATTGAGCGGACCTTTCGATTCAAAGCTCCACTGCTGGAAGTTGAACCAGAGGTCTCTTTCTCCGAATCGACTATGTCTGGTAAGAAAAATAGCAAGATTCCTTTTTATTAGTTATAAACAATAAGAATAAACTAACCTGTGCTTTTGAAATAGGCCTTCGTAAATCAAGCTCCAAGTTTGCCCTTGACGACATTGATAGCATGGTATCTAAGGGTAAGGTCGTCAAGAAGGAGGTTAAAGTTGTTCCTGCTCCAGTTGCCAAGTCAAGTGCTCCCAAACCTGAAGCTTCCATTGTTAAGCCATCCTCCAATAAGAAGAGGAAGATCTCGGATCCTGCCGAATTGTCCATCCAAGATTGTACAGACTTTGCCGATGCTCATAGGATCCTGCACAATCTTAGTCATCTGGTGAGTAAAGTTCAATATTCTAAATAATAGGGTCAGCCCTACAAATAAACTAATTTGTTAAGTGAAACAGGCTCTAAACAAGATGGCTGCTTTCCACAACCAACTCCTGAAAGAATCTGATGCGAGCAAACTAAGGATCCAGGAATTACAGAAGAGTGGGGCTGCTAAAGATAAGGAGCTTTCAGATATCTCCTAGGAACTTGCTCAAGTTAAAGCCGAAATGCAAGAGATGCTCCTTCAGCATGCTCTCAACATTGACGAGTCCAACGGGCAAGCTCAAACTTCTGCTGCCATTTCTATCTTCCAGTCTAGAATCAAGATGGCCAAAGAAGCTGAGGATAAGGACTTTGACAGGAGAGCCTGGGATGTTGAGGAGTGGAAAAGGCTGGTATTGAGTTGGGAGGAGAGCTGATTTCGGAGAAGGATGCTGGGAAAGTGGCGGCTGAGGATCAGGTTCAAGGGTCTGCAATGGTGGCTGAGGAGCATGATGCTGAGGGTGCAGGGAAGCAGGTGGATCAGGGCGATGAAGGTATTTATGCTTAGGCCCGAGCCCTGATATTTGTGGTTTTCGAAGTGGTTGTCTTTAACTTGTTGATTTCAAACAATTTAATTTTCTTGCTGACGGGATCCCGGAATGGGATAGACAATTTCTTGACTTAAGTCTCGGGTGGATGGGTCCTGTTTTGGATGAAGCCCGAGACATATTTTGGTTTCCTGCACTTATAATGTTAGTAGCTTTTGACTATCTTGCCATGAATGATCTTGAGATTGAATGTGTTTGTAGAAACTTAAGGTTTGTTTTTAGGAAAAATAGATCTAAGTATTAATCCGGGATTCAGGATCCTTAAGGATAATATATTAAACTTTGTTTAATAGAAGCATAGTTTAGTTTTGATGAATAGAGTAAATCATGACTTAGTCAAACAAGTTTTGATTCTACCTTTAATGGTGAATCAAGAAATAATCATAAGTTTAAAAATTGAAATAGATAAATATACATACCAGAACTTTGACGAATGTTATAAGAAGTGTTGTAACCTCGAGTTGTCCCCTGTGTACGTTTGCCAATCGTATTGTGCGATCAGTAGTGGAATTTTAGAATTGATATAAGTCTTTGATTTGATCACGACTTTTGAACTAGTACACCAATGATAAGCATTTGTTAAGTAAACAAATAAAATTTATCAAGTCAAAATAACGTGGGCAAAGCCAAATTGTCGTGGGCCAAGCCAGATCATCGTGGGCCAAGCCAGATCATCGTGGGCCAAGCCAGAATAACATGGGCCAAGCCATAATAACGTGGGCCAAGCCAGAATAACGTGGGTCAAGCCAGACTTGAGTTAGCATGAAAATGCTAAAAACCTTAGGAGTAACACGTCTGTTACTATCGTAGAGAACAAGCTATAGCCAACAGTGATGAAATTGTCAGCCACTTTTACATGGTCTGGTCGCACCACCTTGAACTATACTCGAACATCGTGCGCAACTGGCGGAGTGTTTAAACTCAATTCTTAGAAAGGTGAAAACCTTTAAACCTTAGAAGGTATGCAGGATACCTTAACATAGCAGAGATGGCCAATCTCTGTGTTGTGTCGGGATCCCTGGAGATACTTCCTGCAAGACAGGAACTCTTGGTGAAGGTGGGTGTTAGCTAGGCTAACACCCCTCCGACGCTCAAGTCAATATATTGATATGGAATGATAAATAAATTAATTGAAATGGAAAGAATACATACCGTTTTAAGTTAGAATAAAAATTCTAACTTACATGAAGTAGGTTTTTAGATGAATAGCGTTCCAGGATCTCGACAATATATCTCCTTCCAGAGTTGCTAACCAGTAAGCACCCTTGCCTGCCTCTGAGTCAATCAAATATGGGCCTTCCCATTTTGGTGCAAGCTTTCCGTCGCTAGGATTGGTAGTATTCTGGAATGTTTTTCTAAATACGAGATCACCCACTTGAAACCTTCTGATCCTTATGTTTTTGTTATATGATCTTGCTATCCTTTGCTGATAGGCTGCCATGCGAACTTTGGCAAGATCTATGATTTCATCAATAGTATCAAGATCATTTGAGAGAGCTTCACTATTATTTTTCCGAGTTGGAAGACTGGTTCTGGCCGTAGGGATGACCATCTCAGTGGGGATCATGGCTTCAGTGCCAAACACCAAAGAAAATGGGGTTTGACCTGTCGCATTTTTTGAAGTTGTTCTATCTGCCCATAGTGCAAATGGCAGTTTTTCGGCCCATTTCCCTTTCTTTGCTCCCAATCTTTTCTTGAGGTTATTGATGATGATCTTGTTGCTGGATTCTGCTTGTCCATTGGCTTGAGGATGCACAAGGGTAGAAGTTATCATCTTAATTCCCCAGCTAGCATAGAAGTTGGTTGTTCTTTGGCCAATGAATTGAGATCCGTTATCGCATGTTATTTATGCTGGGATGCCGAATCTCGTCAGGATTTTGCGCTTGATGAAGGATATAACTTCCTTTTCCCTGAATTGAACGAATGCTTCGGCTTCGATCCATTTGGAGAAGTAGTCTGTCATTGTTAACATAAACACTTTTCCTCCTGGTGCCTTTGGGAGCTTGCCAACTATATCCATTCCCCACTTCATAAATGGTCAGGAAGAAATAACTGGGTACAAAGGCTCTGCTGGCTGGTGAAGGATGTTGCTATGTCTCTGGCATGCATCACACTTTTGGGAATACTCCATGGCATCTTTCATCATGGTTGGCCAATAGTATCCAGTCCTTAGGATCTTTGAGAAGAGTGCTCTGCCCCCGGTGTGATTTCCACAGTCGCCTTCGTGTATATCTCTGAGGACTTCAAGTGCTTCAGGATCTTCTAAACATTTCAAATAAGGACCTGCAATAGATTTTCTGTACAAAACACTATCTAACATTATAAAACGAGATATTCTCATACGAAAAGCCCTGTGATTCTTTTCATCCTTCGGGAATTCTCCATCCTGAAAATATTTTATAATAGGCGGGATCCAGGATCTTTGGCTTAGTTCCAGATCCCGAGTGTCTGCCTCTTCAGCTTTTGTATTGGATACTTCGTTTTTCTTTTCAGTTGCTGGACTTAGGATATGTATAATCGGTATTGTGGTTCCTTCCGGGATCTTGAGTGCTGAGGCAAGATTTGCTAAGGCATCAGCTTCAGCATTGTCTTCCCTTGGTACCTGTATTATACTAAAATTTTTGAATTTCACAGATAATTGTTTGACTATCTTGAGGTACTTGATTAATCTTTCACCCTTTGCTGCATAGGAGCCATTGAAATGGTTAGTAATCAATAGTGAATCCACATATACCTGGAGATACCTGATCTTCATATCACAAGCTAGTTGTAATCCTGCTATTAGCGCCTCGTACTCTGCCTCGTCGTTAGTTGCTTGGAACTCACAGCTTATTGACTGGGGTAGTATGTCCCATTGTGGCGATTTTAGTATGATTCCAAGACTTGTACCTCTTATATTAGATGCACCGTCTGTGAATAGAATCCATTTGTCCTTTGATTCCTCTAGTTGTTGAACTTCGAGATCTGCTTCTTGTTGGATATCACTGCCGAATCAGCCACAAAGTATGCTAGTGCTTGAGATCTTATTGCTGTCCTAGGCTCATACTTGAGATCATATTCGCTGAGTTTGACTGACCATTTAGCCATTCTTCCAGACATTTCTGGCTTTCTCAAAACACACTTAATTGGATAATTAGTTTTAACATGTATAGCATGGGTCTCAAAATAATGTCTAAGTTTAGTAGATGTCATTATTAAAGCTAATATCAATTTTTCTAAATGAGAATACCTGGTTTCTGCTGGAAGTAGACTTTTACTTACATAGTATACCAGATGTTGCTGGCCTTCATGATCCTTAACTAAGACAACACTTACAGAATGTCCAGATACTGCTAAGTACAATGATAATGGTTCGCCATCTTCAGGTTTCATTAGTAGAGGAGCTATGGATAAATACTCCTTTAGCGCTTGGAGTGCTTGCTCATGCTTTTCTTCCCATTCGAATCTTTTGTTTTTCTTTAGGATATCATAAAATTATTTACATCTTTCTGAGGATCTTGAGATAAATCTATTGAGCGCTGCTACTCTACCAGTTAGCCTCTGGCCATCTTTGGTATTGGCTAGGGATTTCAGGTTGATTATTGCCTTGATCTGCTTAGGGCTAGCTTCTATCCCTCTTTTAGTCACCATGTATCCTAGAAATTTTCCTGCCCCGACTCCAAAATGGCATTTGGAAGGGTTGAGCTTCATGTTATAATGATCTTAAGCTTTTTTCGACTTCACCACCATGTCATCAATATAGACTTCCATGGTGTCCCCAAGTTTGTCTTTAAACATCATGTTTACTAGCCTCTGGTATGTAGCACCTGCATTTTTTAGACCAAAAGGCATGGCAATATAACAATAGATCCTGTCGGAGTCATGAATGCAATATCCTCTTGATCAAAGGGTTCCATCTGGATTTGCTGAAATCCTGATGAGGCATCCATGAAGGTTAACATTTCATGGCCTGCTGTAGCATCCACCATTGAGTCTATATGTGGTAGAGGGAAGGGATCTTTCGGACATGCTTTGTTTAAGTCTGTGAAGTCTACACAGACTCTCCATTTCCCATTATTTTTCTGGACCACTACTACATTGGCTAGCCATCTTGGGAATTTTACTTCCCTAATCATTCATGCTTTAACAGTCTTTCAACTTCCTCTTGAATGACTGTATTTCTTTCTGGAGCGAATTTCCTTCTTTTTGGTGTATAGGTCTGAAACTGTTATCAAGTCCTAATTTATGTGTAATAATATCTTTAGAAATATCTGTCATGTCTTCATGCTTCCAAGCAAAAGTTGAAATTATGCTCTTTAATAATCTTGTGAGGCTTTGCTCAATATCCTCAGGGATACTGGTTCCAATAAGCACCTTGACGTCAGGATCCTCTAGTGTCACACCCCAACCGACGGCGGAAACGTCGGGGCGTGAAGCGTGCAGACTGTTCATTGCTCATGGTTTGCTAAAGTTTGAATATTTAATAAATCGTTTTCATTGCAATCAACAAGTTCAATCAAAACACAATCAATCCACAAAACATAAATGTAATTTACATAAAATAAACTAGTTTAATTAAATTCTAGGTCCAAAATCCTATGTGTAGCATATCTTGATCACTTCAAACATTGGTACCTGAAACATGGTTAAAACAGGGTCAACTAGAAAGTTGGTGAGAATACATAGGTTTATTCGTGTGATAGCAAAAACGTGTTGTGTGCATACAGTTCAATACAACATGACAATTAAGGCAATTATGGAGAGAAACTATCATGTGACCTATACAATCAAACCTTTGTAACTTGCACTCAAAATTTGTGTTGTCAGTAACAGTCACCCTACCTGGGTGGGTTTGTCAGACTCAATAGATCTACCACTGTTTACTGTCGGCTGTTAGTTAATGATTGTACATGTAAAGCATAATAATTGGTCTGCACAACTAGTACTCAAGCACAAAGCGCAAAATTGTAAACATGCATAGGATGGAACTGTGTATGTGTATAATTGAAAACATGTAAATAGAACGCATGTTCCACCCCAAAAGTTTGTAAAATAGAGTAAAAGAGGGGCTATGTAACTCACGTGTTATGTAGCGTATAGATTGCACAAGCAAATGGAAAACGGCGGTGTGTTGTAGATTGCTAGATTCGACCTAATGAACAATGTATATGATCATGTGTTATTGATTTGCGTTATTCGATGTCGGAAGCGGATTTGTTTAAGTTTAAACGTGTAGGGTTTGTTTTAAAAATACTATTTATTTATTTAGAATATTATATATATTTATTTGTATAAGTTTAAATAATTAATGTTCGTTTGGAAACAAGTGTATAGGTATTCCAGTAATTTAGTTTATAAAAATAATTATATAAACTGTAACATATTTTATCAGATTAACATAATAAAATAAAGATTCTGATACGGGTGAACACGACCGTGCTCGTATATGGCACGACCGTGCTTAGCTCGTACACACGACCGCGCTTGGTCGGTAACGCGCCCGTGTTTGGTCAGAAGTCACAACAAGGGTCTGTTCGTCAGACACGACCGTGTTCGTACCCGGCACGACCGCGTCTAGGGTTTGTCTAGGTCAGGATTTTGTTTGGTCGGTAATAATGACCGTGCTACACTCGGGCACGACTGTGCTTGGTCAGGCACGACCGCGCTCATAGGTTAGCGCGACCGTGTCTGTCCCTTTTCAGACACAATTCGCCCGATTCTTGTATTAAAACTGATTAGAATCATAGGGTTTTCATTAATTAATTGTTTGCGAATTCAACCATACTATTTAATTGGATTTATAACCTGTTTAACTTGTCAATCGTTTAAACCCTTTATTTATAAAAACTCGGATTCAATTCGGTCAGATCGTGTAATGTGGTTACGAATTAAGTTAGGGCTTTCGATTAGCTTGGAGAGAAGAATCTAATGGACTATTCTTACCTTGGTTTGATTGGGCAACAATTACAGACGGCTACGGTAAGGGCTTCGCGGCTTTCTTGATCGACAGATGAAATAGAGACGATGTAACGATGGAATTAGGGTTTTAGGAGGCTTATATAAGTCGTGGGTAGGTATTGAATTAGCTTAATTCGTTTGATTCTTGCTCGATTTACAAGATTTGATTTAAAAAAAGAAGTCGGTTTAAATGTATGCGGACTCGGACGGTTTGACGTGTATTTGGTCGGGTTTTAGGCTTAATTGGTCGAATAACTTATTCTACAAGTATCGCGATTTCTAAAACTCGTTTAGATCTATTTTTGGACAAGATTTGTTTCGGTTTGACCTTTACGGAGTCAAACTGTATCTCAGGCGCGACCGTGCTTAAAGTTAAGCACGACCGTGGTCGAGGCACAAGCGCGACCGTGCTTAGGACTAAGCACGACCGTGCTTGTGTAGGTTTTCCGAAATTTCAAGACTAGTCCTTGTAGTTTTGAAATTTTGATGTTGATTTGAGTTTTGGTCAAGTTTGGTCCTCGAGGTTTGTAAGATGGTTTTAGTTAATATTGTAATATAATAAACGCGTGTATATTTGTTATTGCACATGAACAATGAATGTAAGGTTGGAATCGGAATCGCCTTTTATTGCACGGCATAAAATAAATAGGGAAAACATGAAAATCAGAAAGGTTACAGTATCCCCATGTTGAGGGAATTTCGTCCCGAAATTCAACTAGTTGAGGCTACTGCTTCAGCAAAAAGATGTGGGTACTTGAGCTTCATTTGGTCTTCTCGTTCCCAAGTAAACTCGGGTCCTCGTTTAGATTCCCAACGAACCTTGACAATAGGAATACGGCTGCGCTTGAGTTGTTTTATCTCACGATCCATGATTTCGACTGGTTTTTCAACGAAGTGCATCGTCTCATCAATGCGCACATCGTCAAGAGGTATATGAAGGTTCTCATCAGCAAGACACTTCTTGAGGTTGGATACGTGGAATGTAGGATGTACGTTGCTAAGTGATGGAGGTAACTCGAGCTTGTAAGCCACTTTCCCAATCCTTTCAAGGATCTTGAATGGACCCACATAGCGAGGTGCTAGCTTGCCTTTCTTCCCAAAACGGATCACCCCCTTCCAAGGAGACACCTTTAGAAGTACAAGATCACCGACTTGGAATTCCAAGGGTTTGCGTCGTTTGTCGGCATAGCTCTTTTGCCGACTCCTCGCAACTCGAATGTTGTCACGGATTTGAATAATCTTGTCGGAGGTTTCTTGAATTAACTCGGGACCGGTGATTTGTGCTTCACCAATCTCGTTCCAACAGATGGGAGAACGACACTTACGACCGTAGAGAGCTTCAAACGGAGCCATGTTGATGCTGGTGTGGTAACTATTGTTGTAGGAAAATTCGATAAGTGTCAAATGTGAATCCCAATTGCCACCAAAGTCGATGACACAGGCTCTCAACATGTCTTCCAGGGTTTGGAGTGTTCGCTTGGTCTGACCATCAGTTTGGGGATGGTAGGCCGTGCTCAAATCCAATCGTGTACCAAGTGCCTTTTGGAGAGATTGCCAAAACCGGGAAGTGAAACGAGCATCTCTATCGGAGATTATGTTCAAAGGAACACCGTGACGACTCACGATCTCGTCAATGTAGATTCGGGCCAATTTCTCAACCTTATAGTCTTCACGGATAGGCAAGAAGTGTGCGGACTTAGTGAGACGGTCAATGATCACCCAAATGCTGTCATAACCGCTCGAAGTGCGAGGGAGTTTAGTGATGAAATCCATAGCTAGATTCTCCCATTTCCACACGGGGATTTCAGGTTGTTCAAGTAAACCAGAAGGACGTTGATGCTAAGCTTTGACTTTGGAACATGTGAGACATTTTGCTACGAACAGGGCAATGTCTTTCTTCATACCGGGCCACCAATATTGTGGACGAAGATTTTGGTACATTTTATCCGCACCGGGATGAATAGAATATCGAGACTTGTGTGCTTCGGTCATGATGAATGCACGAAGATCGTCACGATCGGGAACCCAAATACGATCTAGAAAATAAAGCAAGCCATTGGTTTTAGTCTCTAATTGGAATTCAGCACCACAAGACATTTCCTCATACATATTGCCCTCGGTAACCGAGACATGTTGAGCTTCTAGAATATGAACTTGAATATCGGAATGGATCTTGATACTTTGAAGCATGACATGTTCCTTGCGGCTTAGTGCATCGGCTACAACATTAGCCTTGCCGGGATGATAACAAATCTCGCAATCGTAATCGTTGAGGAGTTCAACCCAACGTCGTTGTCTCATGTTGAGTTCCTTTTGGTTGAAAATATGTTGGAGGCTTTTGTGGTCGGTGAACACCACACATTTCGTGCCATAGAGATAATGTCTCCAAATCTTCAACGCAAATACGACAGCACCCAACTCCAGATCATGCGTCGTATAATTCTTCTCATGGATTTTGAGTTGTCTTGATGCATAAGCGATCACCTTGCCTCGTTGCATGAGAACGCAACCAAGACCTTGGTTTGAAGCATCACAGTAAACGACTAGATCATCTTCACCTTCAGGAAGGGTGAGGATAGGAGCATTGCACAACTTTTGCTTTAGAATTTGAAAGGCTTCGTCTTGTTTCGGTCCCCACTCATAAGGTTTACCCTTTTGGGTTAAGGTAGTGAGGGGAACAACGATCTTGGAGAAGTTTGAAATGAACCTTCGATAGTAACCCGCTAAACCAAGAAACGAACGAACTTCGGTAGGGGTTTTAGGAGCTTTCCAATTCTTAACAGCTTCAATTTTGGCGGGGTCAACATGAATTCCCTTCTCATTGACAACGTGACCCAAAAATTGCACTTCCTTTAGCCAAAAATCACACTTGGAGAACTTGGCGTATAGCTGTTCGGTTTTCAAGAGATCCAAAATCAACCTAAGGTGTTGTTCATGATCTTCCTTGGTCTTGGAATAGATCAAGATGTCGTCAATGAACACGATCACAAATTTGTCAAGATATGGTTTGCATATGCGGTTCATGAGGTCCATGAAAACAGCAGGTGCGTTGGTTAGCCCAAAAGGCATAACCATGAACTCGTAGTGACCATATCTCGTTCGGAAGGCGGTCTTGGGAATATCCTCCTCTTGCACACGGAGTTGATGATAACCGGATCGAAGATCAATCTTCGAGAAGTAGGTAGAACCTTGGAGTTGATCGAAGAGGTCGTCAATCCTAGGTAAAGGGTAGCGGTTTTTGATTGTAAGCTTGTTGAGTTCTCGATAGTCAATACACATGCGGAATGAACCATCCTTCTTTTTAACAAATAAGACTGGTGCACCCCACGGTGAATGACTCGGGCGTATGAACCCTTTGTCGGAGAGTTCTTGAAGTTGGCTTGCAAGTTCTTGCATCTCGGAAGGTGCAAGCCGGTATGGAGCTTTAGCCACCGGGTTTGCTCCAGGTACAAGATCGATGCGAAATTCCACTTGCCGAACAGGTGGAAGACCGGGTAAGTCATCAGGAAAGACTTCGGGAAAATCCCGAACGATGGGGATGTCTTGTACACTCCTCTCCTTGTCTTCTTTTTGGATAACATGGGCTAGGAAAACCATGCACTTCTTTCGTATATACTTTTGGACGGTAATGTATGACATGAGTTTGAGTCCTTTGCAAGGTTTGTCACCAAAGACTTTCAACGTTTCACCGGATGGAAGTGGTATACGGATGCATTTTTCAAAGCACATGACTTCGGCATGGTGCTTCGACAACCAATCCATACCTATGATGACGTCAAAACTCCCTAATGGCATTGGTACGAGGTTGATTGGAAAAGTGTGTTTATTTAGTTCTAGGGAGCAATCATAAATGATGGTGTCAATTGTAACGGTGTTACCATCAGCTACCTCAACGGTAAAGGTTTTCTCTAGTTTAGACCGGGTTTTTGCAAGTAACGGTTCGAAGTCTAGTGACACAAAACTTTTATCGGCTCCAGTATCAAATAGTATAGAAGCATAACGATTATTCATAAGGAACGTACCGTTAACCACATCAGTGTTGGCCTGAGCCTCATTGGCGTTGATGTTGAAAGCACGCCCGCGAGCTCCGCCCTGGTTAACATTGACCAGTCTTGGGCACTGGTTACGGAAGTGGGTCGGTTCTCCACATTCGAAGCAAGCACGTCCATTTGCAATGGCTGGGATAACTTGGTTAGTTGCTTGTTGATTGGCTTGATTTGCTGGGTTGGTTTGGCTGGCAAATGCCTTGGCTCGACAAATATTGGCTGTGTGGCCATGTTTCCCGCAGTGGTTGCAAAGGCGACAAGGTATGTTTGGAGGGTGATGATAGTTGCAGGTGTTGCAAAGTGGGTAGCTGCCCCCATAGGGTTTCTTTGCTGGGTTTTGTGCCATGGGTGCAACTTGATTCACTGGAGCAGCTGGAGTGATTACAGCGCAGTTCTTGACTTTTCTTTTCCTAGTGTTGCGGTACGATTCAGTTTGGACTTCTTTGACATGAGCGGGAGGTGTTGTTGTGTCAGAAACTTTCTTGGCACCCTTTCTTGTAAGTGTACCCGCTTTAACATGGTTGTCAGTAAGTGTGGCTGACAAGCGGATAACATCTTCTAGAGTAGCATGATTTCCTCCTACCACAGTATCTTGAATTTGTCTAGGTAGACCACCAATGTACTTTTCAATACACCTAGACAGAGGTGTAACCATGTGTGGCACAAGTAGACTCAGCTCGTGGAAACGGGTGGTGTATGCTAAGCTTTCACCACTATCTTGAGCAAGATCCCAAAATTCCGCTTCCAGCTTTTTCATCTCATTTTGAGGACAGAATTCCTCAGTCATGATCCTCTTCAACTCATCCCACGGCAGTGCCATTGCTACATCCACTCCCCTGGTCCTTTTCTCACCATTCCACCAAGTAAGCGCCCTTTTTTGAAAGACACTAGTAGCATGACGAACACGGAGGTTGTCGGGACAGTCGCTATTGAGGAAAGTGCTCTCAATGCTTTCAAACCATTGAAGGAGTCCCGTGGCTCCTTCGTTGCCATAGAATTTGAGGGGATTACAGGAGTTGAAGTGTTTGAAGGTGCATTGTGGCGGGTTGGCACCACCACCACCTCCAGTATTAGCACTCCCACTGGCATGGCCATTGGTGTTGTTGTTGGCTTGGGTAATTTGATTCACCAGCTGTGCGAGTAGAGCTGCCAGGTCAGTGTTATTGCTGTTGTTGCTGTTGTCACGACGGGGAGGCATTCTACAGATTTAGACACGATAAGAGTTGTGAGAATTTCTTGGATTAAATAGAAGGATAAATAGATATAAGTAATTCATAGTTCGGATTGTACTCAAATAGTGACATAATCACTCGAGTACTATGACATATTAAGGTTAATTTAAACTCAGATAATTATCAAGGAGACGTGCTTTAGCCTATAAGTAAACACTCATCCCAGGAATTCCCAGGAAAGCATACGGATCCCTCGGTTGATTGGGATTTATATGAAATACTTTCCTAGACAGAAAACCCAGAATACAGGTGTCACTCTTCCAGATTGCACGTGTCCTTTAACAATTAAACAAAGTCTAAAACCTTAACGGGTGTAAAAGAAAATTTTTTTATAGACCAAGGTCTAAGAATATGATTTTTCCACAAGTTATGTTGATGATGACATGGAAGCAGGCATGAAGGATATGTGGTTTAGGATATGGGTAGGGATATTGTTTATTTATATATACATATAAAACATTTAGCATATATCACATAGCATGTAGCACATAGCATGTAGCACATAAATCATGAAGCATGGCATAAGTGGGTATCCTAAAGTTATAGTCTAGGTCGAAGGTGTCTAATAACCTAATTCCCTATAACCAAGGCTCTGATACCAATCTGTCACACCCCAACCGACGGCGGAAACGTCGGGGCGTGAAGCGTGCAGACTGTTCATTGCTCATGGTTTGCTAAAGTTTGAATATTTAATAAATCGTTTTCATTGCAATCAACAAGTTCAATCAAAACACAATCAATCCACAAAACATAAATGTAATTTACATAAAATAAACTAGTTTAATTAAATTCTAGGTCCAAAATCCTATGTGTAGCATATCTTGATCACTTCAAACATTGGTACCTGAAACATGGTTAAAACAGGGTCAACTAGAAAGTTGGTGAGAATACATAGGTTTATTCGTGTGATAGCAAAAACGTGTTGTGTGCATACAGTTCAATACAACATGACAATTAAGGCAATTATGGAGAGAAACTATCATGTGACCTATACAATCAAACCTTTGTAACTTGCACTCAAAATTTGTGTTGTCAGTAACAGTCACCCTACCTGGGTGGGTTTGTCAGACTCAATAGATCTACCACTGTTTACTGTCGGCTGTTAGTTAATGATTGTACATGTAAAGCATAATAATTGGTCTGCACAACTAGTACTCAAGCACAAAGCGCAAAATTGTAAACATGCATAGGATGGAACTGTGTATGTGTATAATTGAAAACATGTAAATAGAACGCATGTTCCACCCCAAAAGTTTGTAAAATAGAGTAAAAGAGGGGCTATGTAACTCACGTGTTATGTAGCGTATAGATTGCACAAGCAAATGGAAAACGGCGGTGTGTTGTAGATTGCTAGATTCGACCTAATGAACAATGTATATGATCATGTGTTATTGATTTGCGTTATTCGATGTCGGAAGCGGATTTGTTTAAGTTTAAACGTGTAGGGTTTGTTTTAAAAATACTATTTATTTATTTAGAATATTATATATATTTATTTGTATAAGTTTAAATAATTAATGTTCGTTTGGAAACAAGTGTATAGGTATTCCAGTAATTTAGTTTATAAAAATAATTATATAAACTGTAACATATTTTATCAGATTAACATAATAAAATAAAGATTCTGATACGGGTGAACACGACCGTGCTCGTATATGGCACGACCGTGCTTAGCTCGTACACACGACCGCGCTTGGTCGGTAACGCGCCCGTGTTTGGTCAGAAGTCACAACAAGGGTCTGTTCGTCAGACACGACCGTGTTCGTACCCGGCACGACCGCGTCTAGGGTTTGTCTAGGTCAAGATTTTGTTTGGTCGGTAATAATGACCATGCTACACTCGGGCACGACTGTGCTTGGTCAGGCACGACCGCGCTCATAGGTTAGCGCGACCGTGTCTGTCCCTTTTCAGACACAATTCGCCCGATTCTTGTATTAAAACTGATTAGAATCATAGGGTTTTCATTAATTAATTGTTTGCGAATTCAACCATACTATTTAATTGGATTTATAACATGTTTAACTTGTCAATCGTTTAAACCCTTTATTTATAAAAACTCGGATTCAATTCGGTCAGATCGTGTAATGTGGTTACGAATTAAGTTAGGGCTTTCGATTAGCTTGGAGAGAAGAATCTAATGGACTATTCTTACCTTGGTTTGATTGGGCAACAATTGCAGACGGCTACGGTAAGGGCTTCGTGGCTTTCTTGATCGACAGATGAATTAGAGACGATGTAACGATGGAATTAGGGTTTTAGGAGGCTTATATAAGTCGTGGGTAGGTATTGAATTAGCTTAATGCGTTTGATTCTTGCTCGATTTACAAGATTTGATTTAAAAAAAGAAGTCGGTTTAAATGTATGCGGACTCGGACGGTTTGACGTGTATTTGGTCGGGTTTTAGGCTTAATTGGTCGAATAACTTATTCTACAAGTATCGCGATTTCTAAAACTCGTTTAGATCTATTTTTGGACAAGATTTGTGTCGGTTTGACCTTTACGGAGTCAAACTGTATCTCAGGCGCGACCGTGCTTAAAGTTAAGCACGACCGTGGTCGAGGCACAAGCGCGACCGTGCTTAGGACTAAGCACGACCGTGCTTGTGTAGGTTTTCAGAAATTTCAAGACTAGTCCTTGTAGTTTTGAAATTTTGATGTTGATTTGAGTTTTGGTCAAGTTTGGTCCTCGAGGTTTGTAAGATGGTTTTAGTTAATATTGTAATATAATAAACGCGTGTATATTTGTTATTGCACATGAACAATGAATGTAAGGTTGGAATCGGAATCGCCTTTTATTGCACGGCATAAAATAAATAGGGAAAACATGAAAATCAGAAAGGTTACATCTAGACTTAGGGATAATTCCTTGACATCCTGCTCCTTGGCTTCTAGGACATCTCTAGCATGTTTCTTTAATTTCTATGCTTGTCTAGTCTTTGCTGACGCTTTCATTGAAGAAGTATAACAATCTTTTGCATCTTGCTGATCGCTGTTGATCTTTACTACTCCCCAAGGAGTTGGCATCTTGACACATTGATGATATGTCGAGGGTACCGCTTTCATATCATGTATCCAGGGTCTCCCTAGTATAACATTGTAAGAAGATAATGAATCAATTATGCAAAATTTTTGTATAGTGTTTTCGATATATATCGGAAGCTTTATCTCTCCGACTGTGTTTTTTACTTCTCCGCTGAATCCCACTAGCAATGCAGATTTGGAGATAATCTCGGAATCCGAGATCCCCATTCTTTTCAAGACATCATGCTGGATTATGTTCACCGAGCTTCCTCCATCGATCAGTATTCTTCGAATGAAGTGATTTGCAACATATAGGGTGATCACCAGACCGTCATGATGAGGATCTTGTACATTATCCATGTCTTCTTCATTGAAGGAGATTATCTTTTCTTCTGTCAGATTGGAAGTTCTGAGGGGTCTATCACCTTTCTCTGTTTTGGCTTCCTTGGCATTCCTCTTAGCTGCAGAGTAAGATGTACCACAAATGTCAGAATCACCAGAAATAAATCCTATTACCTTAGCATCGGGTGGCGGAGATTTGGCTCTTTGCGGTATTTTGTCATGATCCCTGACTTGCTTCTTTCCTTTGCCCAGAAATTCCTTAAGATATCCCCTGCTCAAGAGATAGCTTATATCTTTACGCAGGGCAATGCAATCTTCAGTGATATGTCCGAAATCTTCATGGAAGGCACACCATTTGGACTTGTCTTTGCCCCCGGTATTCTTTTCGAATTTACGGGGCCATCTGGCTTTGTCTCCAAGATCCTGCATAGCATATAACAAACCAGTTGTGTCAAGTGAAAAACAGTATTCAGATAACTTAGGATTTTCATCTTCCTCCTCGTCATCTTCCACAGCATTGACTCTGTGATTATCAGGTTTGGAATACGGCTTGGATCTATATGGTTTGAAAGGTGCAGTCTCAGTCTTCCGGTTAGGTTGACTATAACTAGTTGGAGCATCCATCCTTTGCTGAATCTTCTTATCGTCTTCGAGTCTGATGAACCTAAGTGCTCTGTTTCTGACTTCGTCAAGATTCCTGCAAGGGTTCATGACAAGGTCTTCGTAGAATTGATGATCTTTCCTCAATCCCATTTTGAAGGCCTGGACTGTTGTGGCTATGTCGAGATTCGGGATATCCAGGGATTCCTTACCAAATTTGCTGACATAATCTCGGAGGGATTCTCCGGGATTTTGAATCACCCTGTACAAGTCACTTGTCAATCTTTCGAAAGTTCTACTGCAAGAAAATTGATTGTTAAACAGGTTGATTAAATGAGCAAATGAAGTAATACAATATGGAGGAACATTAAGTAGCCATTTTAAGGCTGATCCTGTTAAGGTAGAACCGAAGCCTTTGCATAAGCAAGCCTCTTTCAGGTCCAAGGGAATGGGGTTAATCTCCATTCTCTCTCTATATTGCGCCACATGCTCCTCAGGATCCGTTGTCCCATCATACAGCTTCATGTTGGGAGTTTGAAAACGTTTGGGGATCTCAGCATCACAAATGGGAGGAGCGAATTTGGAAGTCCTGTGGCTGGTAGCGGACATCTCAGGTATGGGCTGCACCACACCAGGCACACTGGAGATCATCTCTCTCAGCTTCTTTAATTCTTTCGCCATGGAAGGAGTGATCCCTGTATCCTGCACAGATTCGTTAGCATTCGAAAAATTATTAAATGTGTTACCCATGCCGATATCCCTGAGAGATGATCCCGGGGTAAATCCAAGATCTTGAGTTGTAGTAACTCTGGTAGCCGTAGTCGGGCCAAGAGTTGTGACTCCGGTCTGCATGGGTAGGAAATCTCCCTGATGGATCCTTGAAGATCCTGGTATTCACCCCATAAGTCACACTAGAAACACTTTATCACAACAGAATGCTGCATTTGAACATAAGCCCTAAATGTTTTATAAATTTCAAAGAACTCAGATCTACGTTTCATAAGGTACACCCAGGTAAAACAAGTGTAATCATTAATAAAGGAAACATAATAACGTGAACCACCCTTAGTGGATACTGGTGATGGTCCCCACACATCAGATGAACAATATCAAATGGTGCAATAGAATGAGAAATACTTTTATCAAAAGGTAAAGCAGAAAATTTGGCAAGTTTGCAACCACTACAATCAGAAATATCACAAGTTTGCAACTGACCCAAAGCACCTGAAGAAACCAAAAAATTTAAACGAGATGCGGACACATGTCCCAAACGAGAATGCCAAATATAGAATTCAGACGACAAAGGACTTAAACGAAAAGAAGATAAATCAACACTGGAGGCAGAAACACCAGGTGCGGGCACTTTGAGTTCTTCTAAGACATATAAATATCCCACCCTACGACCGATCCCAATCACCTTCTGAGTGTGTTGATCCTGCACAACACAAACAGTGTCACAAAAGAAAACCCAAATTCCAGACTTACACAACTGACTGAAGCAAGGTTTAAGGCAAGCTTCGGAATATAATAGACATCATTGAGAGACACATGAGGGGTAGACACAGATCCAACACCCTCTACCAACATGGATGTAGCACTAGAAGACATGACAGAAACAGGCGAAACATGAGACAAAGAAAGAAAAGACGACAGATAGGGAGACATAGGATGTGAGGCACTAGAATCCAAAATCCATAATAATGACGAAATACCTGATGTACCAGATGAAGATAGTCCCGCATCAGACATAGTAGTAGGGTTGGCGACAAGGAACTGTCTGAACTGTTCAAATACTTGCGGATCCAGAGCAGATGGTGGTTTATTCATTTCTACAGATGGTGGTGTAGCAGCAGCAGTAAACAGAGGTGGTTTAAATGTCTATGAAGATGGACCAGATGAACCAGCAGAGGTGGACGTGCAAGACAAAAATTATCCACCTGATCTGTTCTGTTGTGGGGGCTTCTGCAAGGTAGAATTCCTTCTGCTAAGTAATAATGAACATTGAGACTTCCAATGATTTTTCCCTTTGTAGAATGCACATTCATCAAATGCAATTTTAGCACCTTGTCTAGGATGATTAGAGGGAATGACAAACACAGCTGGAGTAGTAGTTACTTTAGGACCTTTATCAACCTGAGATTTTAACCGAGTTTCCTTTGCAATCAACTCATGAACAACCGAATCAACTGTTGAAAGAGGGGAACGATAAAGAATCGTTCCACGCAGTCCTTCAAAATCTGAACGTAAAAAATTGTACCAAACGTTGTTCCATCCTTCGAACAATATAAGGTTTAAACCCCTTCAATGCTGCAGATTTCGTAAGTGCCAATTGATCCCATAAATCTGACATAGCTCCATAGAAATCTTGAATGCTCATCTCATTCCGTTGAAGAGCACGGATATCAAACTCCAACTAGTACTGTTTATTTAGCCAACTGAATACCAATGCAAAGTTAGACTGAGTATACAGCTTTTCCAAATGATCCCAAACTTCCTTAGCTGTGTCATATTTAGCCAACTGAATACCAATGGATTGACCTACAGAGTTGTTGATCCAAGTTATAACTTTAGAGTTATCCGTTTCCCATGTATCGAGAGCTAAGGCATATTCAGTAGCCTTAGACTTATCAGTAGGCTTTCCCTTAGTACCTGTTACATAACCCTACATATTTTTCCCTCGAAGAAAGTTTTTCATTACGTAACTCCAGTAAGTGTAGTTTTTACCATCCAGACGAGTACTAATAGACTGAAGAGAGTCATCTTTCCCAGCCATATTATCAAAACAGAATAACCGCAAAGTTGAATTACCGCAAACCTCAAACACCGCAAACCTCAAACACCGCAAACCTCAAATACTGCAAACTTCGTAACCGCAAACTTGGTAACCGCAAACTTGGTAAAACCGCAAACTTCGTGAAACCGTAAACTTCGTGAACAAACCGCAAACTTAGTAAAACGGGACAGAAACGAGGTCCAAACCTGTCAATCTGTCCAGAAGCTCTTCCAAATACACAAGTCAGTTCAAATAAGACAGAATCCGTAACTTTGATACCTCACGAGTTAACGAAAACCGTTGTAAGACGCGACAACGAACGAAATAACCCTTCAACAACGAACAAACCAAACAACGAATCAACAACGGAGCGGAAGCGACAACAAAAATCTTTAATCAAGCATGAATCGAGTAGGCTCTGATACCATGTTAACAAATGAACATGTAGTTCATAATCTTTCAACTTTTGTTTTATTAAAATGATTTGTGTTTTCTTTATATCAAGGGTTTGGGCGGGTCTATGACGAATTGGTATAAATTATTAAAAGCAATCTATGTGGCTTAAAATAAGGTATTGATGTTAAAAATGATTTTTTTAATTAAGCCAACGTTTATTTGTTTAAAGAATTAAATAACGTTTATTTGATTCTTTTAATTAAGCCAACGTTCATCATTGAGATTTGTAATATTTAAGGCCATTTTTTTTTCATTGTTGCATTCTAAAAGTAAACAAGATTTAAATGCAAATGCATGCATAGTTTAGCCAAAACTAGAAAGTGTTTAAAGAACATAAATAAAATCACCTGCATTGTGACTGACAATTCAAAAAACATCACGTGTAATATCTCGTCAAACCTTTTAAAATATGAACATGTCAATTGTCAAAATCCTTTGAATCATCCTTGCAAAACGGAGATTGTCTAATGTTCTTAGCAACAAATATTAGTGACACGATTAAAGTTACTACATTACACTTTTTAGTGATACTTTTTTAAATACATTAATTAAAAATCGAGTAAACTTCGTTTTTGCTCCCTATGGTTTGACCATTTTAACCCTTTTGCTCCAATAGTTTAAAAATGATCATTTTGCTCCCTGTAATTACAATTTTTAATGTTCCCCGCCCCTAACTCCATCCATAATTCCGGTTAAATGTTATCCACGTGCCCCTCACATAAAGGGCATTTTTGTCTAATCTATGCCCCTCACATAGGTAACATTTAACCGGAATTATGGATGGAGTTAGGGCGGGGAGCATATTAGAGTAAAAACTGTAACCACTGGGAGCAAAATGGTCATTTTCAAACTATTAGAGCAAAAATGTTAAAATGGTCAAACCACAGGGAGCATAAACAAACTTTACTCTTAAAAATCTTTCTATATCAACACTTTTTAAATGGAGTCATCTAATACGCGTCAGATTCCATGATTCGTCACAAGAGACGTGCTAGCATAGCAAGGGTTCCTTAGGTGGTTCGTAAACCCTTGCGGTGGTTCGTAACGGATTGTCATCATTTGATGACGGTCCATTACTTTCTGATTTTTCAAAGTTTTCACTTTTGGTCCTTAGGGTTTGGTTTAACTGCACTTCTAGTCCTTCAGGTTTACTTTTGTACAAATTGGGATCAAGATTTTATGGGCGTTACACAAGTGCTCAATGGATGGTGCTTATCCCAGTTATTTTGTCTTTTAGGAGATCTTACATTTATGCCTTTGAATTATAACATATTTAATTTTAAACCCCTGAGTTTTAACAAGTTTTATTTTTTTTAACAAATTTATATTACAGCCACTGAACATTAATAAAATTATCGTTTAAACATCGGATATATTTTTTTTCTCCTTTTTTACCAACCAGGTTACGAGACGTTGTACACACACAATAGTAAAGGAGTTGCGCGTGATGTTGTACAAGCTATATAAGCACTTGCGTACAACGTGGTTATGAACTTTTTTAACTCTTGATTTTTCTTAAACGGTGTTGCTTTCTTTTTCTAATTTTTTACCGGTTAACTTTTTTTAACGGTTTCGTTTTTTTGTATAAGTTTTTTGAAATATTATACACGATTGTAACTGAGTTGCGCGTGATAGTCTAGTTTTTAAACGGTTTTGCTTTCTTTTTCTAGTTTTTACCGGTGAACTTTTTTAACGGCTTTGTTACGGTTTCGTTTTTTTATATAATGTTTTTGGAATATTAATACTAGCTATTTCCCTACAATGCATGAGTTTGCGTAAATGTTTAATTTTTTTTATATAAAGTTCCGAGTACGTTTGCTTATATCGTAAACTATAACTTTTTAACGGATTCGTTTTTCTAACACTTTACTTTATATGCTTTCGAGAATGTTATTTTTTTCCACGGTTTAACGCGTCGCAACACGAATTGACACAATTCTAATTTTATATACATAGGTGAAACACTTTGAAAATCCTAATGATTGTTTTCCAACATTTTGTGTCACAAAAAAACACTCTTTCTTGTATGGATCGTTTTCATATCATTTTCAATTCTTTATAACATTGCTCTGTTCACATAATTTTAATTCCAAAATTAAAAATTATTTATAGAAACAAAAATCCTTGAATTTTGTAACAGGTGTCATCGTATATTAACTAGTGGTATTTTTTCTTTATGTTTCTATAATTTGACGAGTCCATTTTGGGTGCTGTTGTGTACTTGAAAAAGTATTATTAGTTATAACGACTTACCTTTAAAAAGTAATAAAAATTAAAGTTACAGATTTGTTTTGAAAATCGTATTAAAGGTTAAAAAAAAAAATATTTGACGGTTTAATAGCTTAGTTTATGCAATTAGACAACGCAATCTGAAAAACTGGCTGATCGTGAAATCTGATTTTCATTGGTTTTGTCTGGTTTATCTAAAGTTGATCGGTTAGTTTATGCTCGATCTAATAGCTCATAACCGAATCCTTAGTACCGAAGGTTTTCAATTTAACCCGTCAAACTGAAATACATTGAAAATAAAATTATAAAATTTGATTCATGTAATTATACATTTTATAGTCTTAAACAAAGTGAAATTATTTAATTTCACAAATATCATAGTATAGAATAAAGAAAACTCAACTTGAAAAGTAACTATTCCGTTCAAAATGTGACACGTCGATTTTTTTTTCTTTTTACATTTTCATTTTCACCGTTATACTATGTATAGTATACGTTTTAAGTATTTAACACATTTCATTTTGTAATAATTTCATTTTCTTTAATAATTTTCGTTCGTTAACTTTTTTAATAAAACGGAGTGCATGTCTGGTTTTTGTTAACGTGCCAATAATTGTTTTTTTTTAAAACGGAGTTGTATTCAAAATGAAGTTTTTTTTTGTTTCGTTGTCTATAACAAGTTCCGTTAACGTTGTTGACTTGTTGTACCATGACGAGCCGAACCTACTATAAGAGAACATCATAATCGCCGATATTAGTATTATCGGAACTGGTCTCGGTATTCACTTATATGGTTTTCGACTACTCGAACCATTAATAACTTATTTTTATTTTTTTCTTTCTTATTATTTAGTTTTATGATTCTTTTCTATTAATACTATTTTACCGTTATTTTTATAATTTCATTTAAATTTTATTCACAATTGATCCGACAACCGCAGGTACACATGAAACCAGCTAGTTTAACTTGCGAAAGAGAAAATTGTGTGAGTTTTAAACTTGGTTTTACCTTGTCAGCTTATCTAGAACACGCACGTGTCGGTATGAACTGGTCCAGATTTCGTAAAACAAGGACCCCTTTACATCCGACAATAAAACATGATCACATGCTGGTCTTCGGGTCGCTGTTCAACATACTATTAATCAACCCACTTTTATATCTTTTTAATTTATTTTTTATTAAACACCCAAAGTATCTGGTCATCTATATATATATTTTCCCGACTACATTCGTATGAAACTGAATAACTGATAACATCTGGAATCAAACGTATAATTTTATAAAGTTAAGATTCCAACTAACTTTTTGAAAAATGGATGATGTTAATCTGTTTGATCACTTAAATAAGAAACTTTCAGTATACTTATTTAGTTATAAATTAACAGACCGGACACAAATAAACCGTTGGCTTTAAAATAAAACCAGTGACAAATAAATAGAAACCCACCGTATTGACGTTGTTTGACTCCTTATTTTTTTTAGCTGACTGGAATTTAAAATTAGACCGACTTGTTAAACTGAACAACCGTTGACAATTAATATGTGGTAGTGGTTTTGGCTTTCGAAATATTAGTACTGAAAATAACATTTTAGATCAACTTATCGTATTTATTACACCTTTTCAATTGTTATGTTAAATGTGGGTTTTGATTGGGTCAAACAAGGGCGGATCTAAGCATTGGGCAGGCAGTGGCGGATATATAAATTTTTTGTAGGAGGGGCAGAATACGGGTAGGTAAAAAAGGAACGGAGGAAAAAAATGAAATGACAATAAAATAATATAGTTCATCAAGTATTTAAACACAATATAAAATACCTCGATTACAATTGTCCTCTACGTGTTTTCATCTTTCAGAAACGCTCGATTACATCTTCATTAGTAACATTGAGAAGTTCATTGGCCTATTAAAACTCACTATTATTTTGGACCAGACGGTGGGCATTAGCCCACCCTATTTACTAGTTGGATCCGCCTCTGAGGCAGGGGTATCTGCCGCTCCCCCTCAACTTTCGACGCGCGTTTTATGTTTCCCGAAACCCATGAACGAAATTTTATATACCCCTAAAAATTTCTTACAAACAAATCCCAACACTAAACTTTAAATTTTATAAAAAATCATAACACTTTATAAAAACCCAAGAAACTTTAATAAAAACATTATTCTACTAATTAAACTTGACATTTGTGCTTTCAATTAAACGAGTTTAATTGAAAGCCCAAATATTTAAATGAAAATCATAACACTTTATAAAGCTAAAATTAAACATTTGTTGATCCAAAACCCAAATTGTTGATCCATCTATAATCACCATCGGCTTAAAAAAATTGAAATAAAGGAAGTCAAGACAGACCATACGCACGACACAGACTTTAGGGGGCAGGGGCCATTGACCGGCCATCGCTCACACACCAGTCACCACCGCCAATCCGCCATAATCGCACACCAGTCACCATCACCAATCCGCCATCATCCTCAATCCTCATTAAGGTATTCTACTAATTTTGATTTAGGGTTTATATGCAATTTTTTATTTAGGGTTTATATGTGCAATTGGGTGAAATTGGACTTTAAAATAGAGTTTATTTGCTTTTTTTAGTTGTTATAACAACTTGTTATCGTGTATTTGATATTTTGATTATAGGGAAGATGAAGTCAACTATTGTAAATATCACCCTAATCAAGTAGATGAAGTACGGGAAATTTTTTTGTGTTCATTTACTTGAATGTAAGGAATTTTTTTTTGTTTCATTACTTCAATACAAAAAAAAAATTTGTTTCATTTACTTGAATGTACGGGATTTTTTTTTTGCTCGATACCCCTAAATTTTTTTCCTAGATCCGCCACTGGGGTCAAATGGGTCCCATACAAGATGAACTGCTTTGGATGGAGATCGGTATTAAATAGAATCACATCCAAAGATGAATTGACATAACGTGAGGCACCTATCGGATCTGAGGTCTGCGGGCTGTGCAGGGTGGAACCAGTGACATGCAATCACCTTCTCCTAAACTGTTCTTTCGCCAGAAGAGTTTAGGCAGGTGTGTACATGGTCATGGTGTAACATTCCAATGCTCTTGGGTGATACGGCGGGTCGGGCAGTTGAGATGCCTAAACAATTTCAAGAGTCGTAGGTTAGTAAGAAAATACTACGATCGGTGTTTTTGGCTATGTTGTTGTCAACCATATGAATAGTTAGGAATGCCATTATTTAGATGAATACATTTTTTTGAATTAAAATCAGAGCGATAAATATTTCATGAGACTGGAATCCTAATACAAATTCATAATGTAATATGTATCTGCTTTTTTTTTCCCTGAACGGTGTGGGCTCAACTAGCACGCCTCATCAGGGAGACTCGTACATCAGTCTACCCATACAACCCCCAAGGAATTTGAATCTGCAGAGGGTGTTCCTAGTTTTTATGAAGTGCACCTTACAATATTCAAACTCATGACCTCGATAGAGGGGAAACCCTTTGAAAGAACTTTCTCTGATCATCAAAACAGAACCTTGATGGCATGTGCTTTACTCAATGTACTGGTTATTTCAATTCCTACTCTAGTAACTTTCTAGATGCATGCATATTCATACTAATGATTTGTTGTTCCAAAAGAAAACAAATAAATTATGATCTTAAACGATAATTATAGCAAAATTTGAATATCCTCAAGAGACCCGACATGTGGGTCCTACTCACTTTTTCTATATGGTTTTGCATTTATATTTGGTAGTACTCTATTTTATTTGGTTGATGAATATTCTTTTATTCATAAATTACATAGAAATATATATTTATTATTTTATTAGTTGACACAAGACACACATATATAATTTAATTTCACAAACTAATATACTTTTTTTTCTGTTAAAAAAACAGCCTTTTTGGAAGATATTTGGAGAAAAATTATCAAAATAGTCATGTTCACTAGATTTTTTTCTAAAATATATATGAAATTTTAGCCTACAAGTTTATAATCATTTCCTATTTAGCCAATTAGAGTGTATCACATCAGTCAAGTCAGCTAAGTCTAAGCTTACGCTAATGAGTGACATTTTTTAGCCTACAAGTTCATAAATTACATAATATACAAATTTTAGCCTATAAATTCATAATCATTGACACATTTTTTTTAGCTTACATTGAATATTGTGATAAAACGGTGGTTACTTTTCATGTGTTTCAGCGCCATAAAATATCGGCTAAAATTAGGATTGGAACGTGACAGTCTTATTAGGCTAAAGAGGGAATGACTGTAAAACACAGGCTAATATTCCATATCTATTTTCAAATAAAATCCGGAAAAAATGACTATTTTGGTAATTTATATAAAGAAACTAAAAATCAATGAGGTGGTCGCAATCAATGTTTTTAAAACCGGACCGGATAACGAATCGGACCTCTTAGAGGTTCACTGGTCGAACCGGATAGTATTATTATAAATTTAAATAAATATTAAAGCACCATATAAAAATAATAAAAACTATAAAAAAAAAAAAAACATATACGTACATGAGAGTAAAAATATTAATAGATGTTTACATTTCCAACATATTACACATCACTGTATCTCATTTTTCAAAGTCTACTTTTCACACTTATTTACTCCATTTCAATTTTCTAAATAAACATAATTTCTCTTTAATTTTTTTCAAGGCTTTATGTTACTCTTTCGTCTCCATCTCGTGAGTTCAACATGTGTAACATGACACGTGTCAAAGTTTTAACAGTTCGATGATTTATCATCTCTCTCTATATAACTTCCTAACGCGTTGCTCACATCTGATTATTTCCCATCCCTTCCCCTCTCAAACAACTAACTTTTTCACAACAGTCATACCACTGGAACATTCAATTTCACCAAGCAAAATGTCATCGGAAATATCTAACATCATGTCGGAGCCACCAGCCACCGCCTTAGTCGCCATTCGTAGCTTTAATATCAATGATACAGAACTCACCTTAGGATTGCCAGGCGAATTTCGAAAAATAGGCGCGAAGCGAAGGTTTTCTGTTATAACTGACCTAAAATTGGGCGGAACTGATCGATCCGACTCAGAATGCTCCGTCGTAACGAAATCTCCTCCGTCAAAGTATGTTATGAGCATAATTCATATTACGCACTTACAAAAAGTGAGTTTAGGTCATTAATTGCAATTTATCACTTGAATTGACTGACGGATGATGTATTTACAGGGAGCAATTGGTAGGATGGCCGCCGGTTAGATCTTACCGGAAAAACATGACGAAGAGCGATTGCAAATACGTGAAGGTGGCGGTAGACGGAGCACCGTATTTGAGAAAGCTAGATCTAGAATTATACTCCGGCTATCAGCAATTTCTGTTTTCTTTTGAAGATCTGTTCTCCTGTTTCGCCATCAGTAAGTACATAAATCGATTATATGAATTTTTCGTTAATCATATAACAATAATATCAAAATTAACTTGATAATTACTTAAAGTGTTGAACGATTGTTACAGAAAATGTTGTGAACGAGATGAAGCTGGTGGATCCTGTGAATGGAATGGAATACGTTCCAACTTATGAAGATAAAGATGGAGATTGGATGTTAGTTGGTGACGTTCCATGGAAGTGAGTCTACATATACTATTATTTTTCTATAGAACACATTATTTTCATGCCAAAATAAACTAACCGTTTTCTGTTTGATTTGCAGGATGTTTGTTGAATCGTGCAAACGAATAAGATTGATGAAGAACTCAGAAGCGATTAACGGATCAGGTATATATAAATCACAACTGACTTAACTTCCTTCAACACAATTATAGTTTTCAATCATAATTTTTCAAGATTATTTTGTTTATGATAAAATCCGAGTTTATTTAATTTCTGATTGATTATATTGTTTTTTTTTAACGATGTAGAGTTGTTGAAACCTTGAGGATGGTGGGAGTACGAACTTTTGGAGGCAACTATGTTTTCTCACTTTTTGCGTCTCGATGATGTGTAGTATTATATTATACAGTATAATATACGACACATGCCGTATAAATACGAGACACAAATTAAATTTTAAGAAGTTATAGAGGAAAAATGTTGTTTTTGCGGATAGGAAACTAGTAAATCATCAATTAGGAATATTATAGGAGTACATAAAGTTTACATGATTTGGGAGTACAAATGTTTGTTGATGTTTTAGATGTGCACAGCTGGGCCAGCCTTTTTTAGGGTTTTGTAATTTGGAAAAGCTTTATTATGTACTGCAGTACTACTAGCATAGTACAATAGATTGAATCTATTTGTTTTTTTAATAATTTTTAAATTTTAATTTTAAATATAAAAGTTTTTATTTCTCAAACTTCGTATATAATAGTTACAAGAGTATAATATGCTGGAAATCAGAGAACAAAACAAGTGATAATGATTAAAAAAGGATTCAAGATAAGCACAAACTTAATTACTTCATTTCACTATTTCATCTTATTCGTTTTTCATATATATACTCTATGAACCGGTGTGTTTCAAACAAACCAATATAAACTAACCTTACTTAAGGCCGAGCGAGGTAGGCTTAGATTAGAGGGAGGGGACTGCGAACGTCCGCCCCATGAAGCGCCAGGGAACCATGCATTCCTCTTGGGCTGGGCTCTCGCGTGTTTCATCCTTATACATAAATATAATGACATAAAGCTATAAGAGTTTAGTTCAATACTTCTAAAACTTCCCATAAACTAAACTTTAGTTTAGAAAGATCTTCATTATTTAAGCTTCACGGGTCGTAAGCCACTTGCTATTGAACACCAATCGGAAAACAAGCCACCCACTTTTCCGTCTTCTGAGCCGAAACGAAAGCTAACATATTGATTCATTTTTACCCTTGATTTGATCAGTCTTGTTGTTCGGTCCATACCCCTAAAGGTCGACTTCTTATGATCGATATGATTGATCGATGCATGCGTGTTGATCGACCGATCCAAAACCTGTTGCTGATCTAAACCTCCTTATGTTGCTGCTTTTCTCTTTAGTCTCATGACCAGAGCTAAATTTATATATATATATATGCAATAATTCAAGTTCTTATTTAATGAGAAAAATATCTTACAAATCGAATCACATACACTTGCGAGAACAACCTGGTTTTTCAGTTGCCTTTGGATTTGATCAAACCTACTAAAATGCTGTTGATCAGTTTATTCCTCGATCGAATTTTCTAACCTTCCATTCTTTGTTCGGATTTCCTTCTCGGTTTGCAATTTTTCCTTGAATGCTCTAGCACTGATAAAATATCCACAGTACTCCTGCATTCCTTTTGATAAAAAAAAATCTCCCAAAATTCTTGAATTTAATTGATTGTATAGTTCCTGTTTTTTCGGTTGAACAATTGCATTCCGAAATTGATTGAGTTATCCCATTTGTGTTCAAACATAAGTCTGATAATGAACCTAGTCGACCCCTTTTGCCGCTAATCACCCTCTAATCGCTAATCTTCTAATATTTCTTTTCGTTTCCGATTGACGATATTAGTGTTCCTTCATGATTATAGTTCAAATATTAGGTAATCAATCTTCAAACTAATTTTAATCAAATCATCAGCGTCTTTCTTCTATCTTTTTTTGATGATCGCATCTGCAACTTTCCCTTGGTAATCGCTTTCTGCATTTTCTTTTGACCCTCGTGGTCTTTACTCGTTCTTGGATTCCTTATTCAAACTAATCGTTGCTTCTAGAAGAACCTTTGTCGATCGCTTTGATACCAATTGTTGGAAATCAGAGATCAAAACAATTGATAATGCAAACTTAGTTACCTGATTGCACTATTTCATCTTATTCGTTCTTCATGCGTTGACATACACAGGCCCGACCCAAAGGGAAGGGCAAGGTGGGCCATGTCTCCAGGCCTGGTCTTTCGAGAGTCTCGAAGTTTTTGAAAATTTTGTATATGTTTTAAATAGTATATTTAGTTTATACATCCATTTTGTGTACATTACAGTTTCCTTAGTGCAATTGGAAAAACCATTGCAAGAAAATGTAAAAATCATAGGTTCAAGTCTTGGCAACAACACTATTTATTTTTCATGTGTCATATTTCTTCTTTTCTCTTCTCTTTTTTTTGTCTCTTTTCAAAAGGTTGTCCACAAAAAACCCATAATTGTTTAAACTATTAAACCAAAACAAAAAAAGACACAAAAATGTATGTATTTAAACGCATTTACATATAAAAAGAATTATTGAGTCCCATTTTTTTATTACTTGTACTGAGCCCAAAACGTTTCGAGAATTCTCAGGGACGACCCTTGACATACATATATACCCTGTGAACCGGTGTGTACCAAAGAACGCAACGTTTGGATACGATCGATATAAACTATATGCCTATTGAACCTTACATGTTTACAATATTACATGTTGACCCTTATACATAATATAATGACATAAAGCTATAAGTTTAGTTTAATACTTCCAATATAATATTATTCCTAACTACATTTAAACAAAAAATAAGAAATCAAGTAGGACTTTGTCAACCACTGGCTTTGGTCCAGTGGTAAGGCAATGAAGGATAGAACGAAGCCACGCAAATTCAAACCCGAGCCAACCCGGGTTTTAGTCCGGAGTGCGTTACGCTAGCGGGTCTTGGCCCGTGTAGCGGCGCAACTGCTGTCAAGGGGCAGCAGGCTCCATGGTTTCCCGGGGAACGCCTAACCCCTCGCTCTGAACCCGCGGGCCTGGTTCAGACAACGTAGTGGTCAGGTATGAGGGGTGATGGGTCTCCGACTTGTCGGAGATGCGACTGCCACTCAAAAATGAAAGTCGCCGTTCAAAAAAAAAAAGTAGGACTTTGTCAATATCAAATAGGTTTAGTCTTTTATCTTGTTGTGATCAACCAACTATAACTAATATTGACAACTTGTTTGGTTATGACTCACTTGTGTTACAACTTGTGGACGAAGGTCATGTAATTTGCACATGCCTTTCTATCAAGATAAAAAAAGAAGTTACAGAAGGCTAGTACAGGATGTTAGGGCGGCTTAATCTTTTGTACGGTTTTAAGAATCTTCAAAACTTAGTAAATGCTACTTTATAAACCAAACTAGCAAATATATGTTGTATAGAATTATCAATTATGTATCTGACCTTTTTTTGTCATTTGGAAAGTGAATCCACATTAAATGACAAATGAAAAAATAGAAGATAAAAGAGCTAATATATATTTTGTTTTTGCTTTATGTGTTTTGACCATTTTAACTCTTTTGTTACGATAGTTTGAAAATGCCCAAAACACTCCTTGAGGTTACCATTTTGTTGCCATTTTGCTCCCCGACACTAACTCTGTTAAATATGTCAGTTAAAATTTAGGACATTTTGGTAATTTTTCATATAAGTATTTAACTATTGGAGTGTTTTGGCCATTCTCAATAATAAATAGTTAAATACTTATCTGAAAATTTACCAAAATGCCCTTAATTTTAACTGAGATATTCAAACGAAGTTAATGTCAGAGAGCAAAATGGGAACAAAATGATAACCACAAGGAGTGTTTTGGCCATTTTCAAACTATTAGAGCAAAATGGTTAAAATTGTCAAACCACATTAAACAAAAACGAATATATTTTTTTTCTAAACGATGCTATATGAAAGCAAGATATTTTAATTTATCTGGTTAAAAACCGATTTCTTTTAAGTTATAAAGATGAACTAGTATGACACAAGCGCGCGTTGCGGCGCGCTAAACCGGAAAAAAATGAACCAAATAACATATTGCAACAAACTTCTTCGTCGAATCATAAGCAGCAAATAAGAGTTTGTGTCAGAGAACCAAAGCTCCAAGTGTTGGTTCTTTATGCAGAAAGAGTAAGTTTGTTAATGATAGTTGTAATGTAGACAACAGTTGATACTCATAAACATGTACACTTCCAATCTTGTTATGGACACACATGGTTTCTAAGTCACTGGTTTAGTTAACATAATTATGCAAAAACACATTAAAAGATTTAACATTAAAATAGTGACCATTATTCATCTAACAATATTATAATGCATCCATTTTTTCAAAATTATGAACATTTTTCAATTATAAATGAATTCATGATAGCCAATTAGTGTAAGTAAAACACTTATCGTAATAGAATCTGAACTTCCTTTTATACAAAAGTATAACTTTTGATCTAGTTGATTTTTATATTTTCCCTTATTCTTATAAGTTTCTAAGTATAACGATCTTCATCATTGTTACTATGCATAAGAAAGAGAAATAAAAGATTTAATTTTGGGGTTCTAAAAGAATTAGGTCATATTGCAGTTCTAATTTACCAACACATCCACAAGACGCACACACAGTGGTGGACTCAGAATTTTTTTTTATGGGGGTCGGAACTTTTAGCGGTCGGTTGTCCATCGTTAAATATTAATTTTTTCAGTCCGGTTCAAACCGGGTCGGGTCGGGTATAGAATCGACTTGTAGGTATAGAATCGAAATTCGTGATTAGCGAAGAGGTCTGAAATCGTGATGAGGCAATTAGCAAATTGTCGTTCTTTAGATCGTGTGAAGCGTGAATATGAAATGTCAAGACGTTGATGGATCAGGATTGCCACTAATTTTTTATCAGGTTAAATCTTTTAAAATTTTAAATGGGTAGTTGATTAACTAAACGTGAGCTTAATTGTCTAAATGGGTAATGAGTTAATTAAATTTGAGTTTAATTGTTTAAATGACTAAGTTTTTAGTCCCGTTTATTCCAAATGTCCAATTAAGTTATTAATTTAAATGGGGGTCGGTTTAAAAATTAAATTTTCTTGGGGTCGGTGTTAAAAAATAATTCGTTTGGGGGGTCGGTCAAAATTTTATGGGGGTCGGTATCAAAATTTTATTGGGGTCGGTCGAGATTATGTCGCATATATAACAAACAGAAAAAAAATTCTATCCGGGTCGGCCGACCCACCTAGCATATGCTAGGTACGCCACTGCGCACACACTAATTCGCCTTAATTTCCACCATAAAGTCAAAAACGTAAGTAGAAAGCAGAATAAAAACAACCTAATAAGCATCACTATTCAGGTCAAAGCAAAATTAAAAACTAAAAATTAAATAAATGTATCAAACACCTGGTCAAATATGAGCAAACCTAACCTGCGTACGGATTGACGATCGCGAGAAATAGTTGCTGAAGGTTACAATTTAGCGTGAAGAACACCGTATTGAATACAACCAATCGGACCTGCATCATGCTCCAGATAGAGCAAACATGTCAAAGAAATTTACCCAAATGAAGTTGTTTAAAAAGTTTCAGGTTAAGATTGCCAATGCTATCAAATACCCTGAAAAGGATCTCAGTAAAGTGAACCAACAACCAAAATATGAAACTTAATATACCTCAATCAAATCAGCCTAAAAACTTGATGAATCGAAAGAAAAATAAGGACTAACCTGCACAAGGTACGGCGGTGGCGATAATTTAATGGGAAATTCACCAAAATTTTGACCAAGATGGAAATAAAAAATGGCCATTGACTTTTTTTTTACCAAAATGGCCAAAAAAGCGAAATTTTCCCATATTTTTTTCGCCTCAAATTTTCGCCGGAATTTAATATTTTTTTTTTTTTTAGTTTTTCAAATTTTGTGGGGCCGAATGGCGATTGGGTCTTGCGAAATTTTTGAAAAATAGCGAAAAAATTGAAATTGGCGATTTTTTGGAAAAAGTGGTGAAATTTTGGGAATTTGTGAAAATTCTCAAAAGCAGAGAAATTTTGAAAAATTTTGGCGAAAATTTGGAAAAAAAGGGCGAAAATTCAGGGAATCTTGAAAAAGTGGCGAAAATTTGACCACTTTCAGCGAAAATTCAGTGTTTGACCAAAAAGTGGCAAAAATTTGATAAAAGTGGCGAAAATTTGACAAAAAGTGGCGAAAATTTAGAAAAAATGACATAAAGTGATGGCGAAAATTCAAGGAATCTAGCGTTAAGATTTGACATATTTTCGCCATTTTTACTATAAATTCGCCATTAACTCCAAATTTTCGCTATTCACTCATATTTTCGCCATCTTCTCTCCGCTTACGTTATAAAAATGAATTTTAATGTAAGTTTTTATTATTATTAGTTAGTTTTTCTTTATATTTAATACTAGGTTATGTACCCGTGTATTACACGGGTTGCAAAAAATTAAATTATATAAAACATAAATTTAGAAATATATGAAACATAAAGGAAATGACATATTACATTAAATAACAAAATATAGTTAAGTTTCTATAGAATTTCATAAATTTCTAAAAACTTCAAACACGGGTTGAATAATGAAAATCTTATAATTCAAAAATGTGTAAATATTTCTTATAACTGAAATTACATATCACATATAATAATGAAAAATGAAAATCTATAATTATAATTCACAACTGGTACAAATATTGCTTTGTCATCTATACATCATGCTTTTTGAAAATGAACACATTATGTTAATGAACCATAAGATGAAAACAAAATGATAGATAACATTTAATATTCAATGACCATCAACAATAAGAATAGTGTAAGGCCTAATTTGTGTTTTTAAAAGTGACAAGATGAGATGTTAAGTAACTTTTCAAAACAAACTAAGGTAAAAAAGAGCAAAAATCATGTTGCAAAAATCATGTTGAGTTTGGTTGACCCACAACTACTTTTTGTACACTTCCTAGTCTTTCTTTAAAATAATTAATGCAATAAATATGATTAAAAAACATGTTGAGTTTGGTTGACCCACAACTACTTTTTGTACACTTCCTAGTCTTTTTTTTAAATAATTAATGCAATAAATATGATTAAAAAAGCAATTTACGACATCAATCATATGCTACTTCATAGAAGAATTCTTAAACTTTCAAAACTGATGCATTAATTAAATTAATTTCTTCATAGAAGATATATTCTGGTTCTAGAAATTGCCCATACCAATATACCAGGGTTCATCTTTTTCAAATTATGACAGTAAACTGGGAGCCTGGCAAAAGAATCCTCAGGGGAACCCGTCAATAGTTCAAGCGCAAAAGATTTTGCTCTTCAACCTTGAGAGTAAGATATATCAATTTTGTATTTCTCTTTAATATCTGTAACGATATCATTCGGCCGGTATATCCTCCCGCTATCTTTGAATTGATCTTTTATCAAGTGACCCAAGACCGTTTTATTGGCTTGACGTATATGAGGATACGTCTGAGTCCTTGAACATGTGTGTTGATCTTTAAAGTATCTCACTAGGAAAACGTCGGTGTTTTCAATCACATACGCCCTTATACGCCACTCGCAACCATCATTTTGACATGAAGCCTCAAATCGGGTTTTCGAAGATCTCTCAACTTTATATTCAAAACATTCAGTAATGCAAATTTTATCCAATTCAAGTTTTAATTCTTCTTTGTTTTTAAAAATATGACCCTCAGAAAAATGTGAAGAGTGTGAGTTGAGAACTTTTACTTCGTTTATTGTACGATCAAGCAATGACTCGGGTATAGACCAAAAAAAGTTAGGTAGAACATTAGACTCCGAAAAAGACACTGGAACTTTATAATCAAGATGAGTTTCATTAGACGGAACAGCTGAACTACTACCCACACCAGATTCTTCAGTAACGTACAAAGACAACAATTCATTTGGTTGATTTGAAACAACATTTAAAAAAAAATAAAACATCACTATCATCCAATAGATCAATTGAATGTGTGTAAGTAAACATTTTATAAGAAAAACGAATTTCATTGCTAAACCCACATTTTTCACAAATAAGATTTTTCAAACCCGCGTAACTAATATTACTAGGTACACAATTAACACGTCGAAAACATTTTTTTTACAGGAACGTACTCCTCAACACCGTTAACAAAGTCTCATTTTCCACCGGTACATAAAATAATATTACAAGACATTACTTAAAAATAGTTAGTGGATGGATAAAAGGATGAAGTTTATAAAGTGGATAAGTGAAGAAATCTTTAAATAGATGGAATGTGAAAGAAGCTTAAGATAACTTGTAATTTAGTGGGGTTTATGAGAGAAGTTTGATGGTAAAGTGTATGGATAACTTGATGAAGCCATCAGCGAAAATTTGCCCCAAATTTTCACCATTTTAACAAATGGCAACATGTGATTGGTTGAACATTTTGGTAAAAAAAAAAGTCAAAGGCTATTTTGGATTTCCATCTTGGTCAAATGGCCATTGTGATGAATTTCCCTAATTTAATTCTTTCTGAGACAAGACAGAGAAAGGGACATGAGCAGGATATGGAGGTGAGTGACATCATCAAAGATTACACGTGGAGGCGAGTGGCAGCATCAGAGATTACACGTGGCCTAGACTTTTCTAAAATTACGCTTTTGCCCAAACACTGTTCATAACAGGTTGCATTTTAATCATTCTTTGTAATTGTAATTGTAATTAGAATAAAATAAACTGAATAGTAACGATGTTTTGGAATTTTAAAATAGCTTTCTCTATATGATTTTGTAATCTTTATTATAATAAATAAGTAGGAGGACACGTGACACTGTCTAGTGTTTCATCACCTTTATTTTTCAAACTTTCTCTCTTATTAAATGAGAGGACCCGTTTCACTCTCTCTGGTGGCTCACCCTTATTTTTCACTCCTACTCAATAATAATGTTAAATAATAACAATATTAAAAGAAATATATGCTTGGTTTTTATATCATTAAACCTAGTCCATTTGAAACCTATCTTATGGAATTGGTTGGTCAATTTGGATCATATATATTTGGGCTTCGGCTAGCCCGATAAAATAGTTGTGCTTTATGTAATCCTTTACGACGTTACTAGTTTATGACTGAGATAATTTCAGAAACTATAGCCCACTTTGTTCCACTCTTTAATTTGATTACCACATCAACAAAATGGGCTTGAACTTTGTTTGTATTATGTGTAAGAGTAACTACTCAATTTTTCCACGTGTTCGGTTTGAGATAAAAAATTATATCGAAATAAAGATTAAAATTTGTTAAGTCTGAATTTAAAAAAATATTACATTGTTGTGATACACTGTAGATAAAAATAACCATAACGGTATATTCAAAATTTAAGAAAATATCACGTTGTTGTGAAAAATAAAAGTTTTTAAAATAAAAGAAGTAAAAATATATTATATTTGACCCAATTTGATTTTGTATAAAATTTATATTGAAACGTAGAAAAAAATACTGCAGTATATACGGAATTATAAAATAAACATTCAAAATATATTATTAATTATTAAAGATAGCATTTCAAAAGTCGTTTAGTTAAACAGTAAAAGAGTTTTATTTGGTGTTTTTTATGTGCTTGAGTTATAGGTTTTGTTATTTGGCTCGTGTTTCGTTTTTTTTTTTATTTTTATTTTTTAATGTTTTTCTAATATATGTTCTAGCTTCTTGCTAGCTAGTTTTGGTGGAATAAAATCTCTTGTGTGGTTTATAAAAAAAACTACGCTCCTTTTAAGTTTTATATTGTGGTTTTATTGTCGGTGATGAGTCACAGGTATTTTAACATTTTTTTGTACAAAGAGATGGAAGGTTTGACCAATCGTCTGCATCTTTGAATTGTGTATAACAAGTGGGATGAAAAGTTAAAAAAGATAAATACAAATTTAAAAATCTAAACTATAGGGCTAATAATAATTTATACTGAAAATTTAAGTAATGACAGTTATATCTTTACTTTTGTTGTTAATGACAATTTAACTCGCATAATTATCATAGATTTATATTTGATTCTCACTCGATTTCGTTTATAAATAAGGCACGTTTCCCTATTTCGCTCATAATCATCATTATGAGCAAAAATCGAGTGAAAATTTAGTGTAAAACTATATTGGTTACTAGGTTAAAATCCCGTGTATTACACGGGTTGAATAAATAAAATATTACATATTTAATTAGTAGTAAAAAGTTATATTTTTAAAACTCGTGTAATACACGAGATTGAATAAATAAGTGTATTACATTGGTTGATTAAAATATAATGTAATTTGTTAACACACACTCGTCAAAATATGTCTTTAAAAATGTAATTTTTCGTGACAGTTGTAAACTCTGTTAATTCATATGATTGATAATACAATAACTATTTATAATAAAATAATAAATATCTATAATTAGATTTATATTAAACATCTAAAAATAAATTCTTTGATATCATTATTTAATAGGAGAGAGGGAAGAAAAAAATGATAAAAATTAACCACAAAGTAACACGTGTCCATATGATTTTTATTTATTAATACAAATATTATTATTTAATAGGAGACAGAAACGAAATAATTATTATTTAATAGGAGAGAGAGGCAGGAAAATAAGAGTAATGAGTAACCAGAGAGTGACACTTGACACAAAACATTTTTATTTATTATGTTAGATGTGAGTGAGATTTCCTTTCACAACGAAAATAAAAGTTAGGAATTGTGAGTATAATTTTTTACCGGTTAATGGATTGAATTTTGAATAAATTATTGAGGCACGTTAATAAAGTTAAAAATGTTGAAGTCCTGCTAATAACATTGATTATATAAAGCTTGTCACATATTATATGACTAGAGATTTTGCCCCGCGTTTTGTGACGAGAGACGAACCTTAAAAAGTTGACGCGGTGCCATTAACGTGGCTAAGTAAAAAACAAGAGTTGTGGTTAATACATAAAAGAAATGTATGAAGTTACGGCGACTCGGTTGTAGAGATCGAAACATATATAAAAGACAGTTATATAACGGTGTCGATGTTTATCAATCGGTGTCGGTCTCATTCTTCACGGTATCCACATGTTACGGTGGGACAGTAGGATTAAAATAAACGTATGAAGTTACAACGTATCAGTTATGGAGATTGAAACATATATAGAAAACATTATCATGTCCCAAACGTTGTGGTATAATTTTAAAAAAGTAATTTAATAGAAAAAAATTATAAGAAAAGCCAAAGAAAAAAAACAAAATAAAAATATAGTTACAGGGGACGGGGATCGAAATGTTGACCACAAAGCTTAAACCCATCGCCCTCACCAACACATCTAACCCCATCATTAGGTTTAATAAGAGAAATAAATAAAATTAACCACTAACTTTTTCCAAAAAAAAAAAAACTTGACCGGACCAATAACAAGGCGTCACGTGGCATGCGGTGAGAAACCCACCGACATTGCAAAACGTGTTAGAGTAAATTTATAATTTATAATGGTTGAGTCTCATAAAGAGTCATTTTTTACTAAAGAATTATGATAAACACATAAATAATATGCATCTAGTTTTAGTGAGACGGTTATGTATCATAGTTAAAACAAATGGTAGAATGTTTTTAAGGCTTTTAAAATTATCTCCTTAAAATTAGATTTGGAATAAACGTGTATCCTGTATAAATTACACATTTGGTTCCCAAGTTTTAAAAATTAAAAACTTAGTCCAAATGTTTGTGATATGGTTGTGCATTTAGCCCCTGGCATTAATACCAGTTAGTTTTGAAAGGAAAATTAGCTAATGTGTAATCTATATGACTTACAGTTGCAAACTTAACCCTAAAAATTAATTAAAACCAGTAAAAATATGTAAAAACCACTAAAATTTTACATTATAAATTTTATTTTTAATTATAAGTTTTATCATAACTAAGTACTATTTAATATAGAAACATAAATACATACTTTTGTTTAGTTTAGTTTTATCTAGTAACTTTTTCTTAACGCCCAACAAAAATAGAATTAATAAGTTGTCATAAGGCACACTAAAATAATTACAAACCTCAAGTAAATGAAATCACCTAACCATTACATCAAAGATTCAATATTACAGTAGCACCAATCTTCCAACGTTATAGCGGTCCTTTTTGCCGGTTTCTAATCCATAAAAACCCCAAGATTTTAATTTCCTCCAATGTTCTTCAAACATGAGCGTGCTTGTGGTCAATAATCATTTCATTACGATCTTTCAATATACTCCATATTGTGATTAAAATAATGGATTTAATTACCTTACTTCTTCTCTTTAGTCCTTATGAATCTATGTATTTGTATAACATCTCGAATACTAAATATGAAGAAAGAGTGTAGCTGTGTAGGTTGCACCATTTAGATTTGAACTCCCAAACTGTTTGGTCAAAACTATACGAAGATGTGTTCCGTTGTCTCGAGATATCCCCACAGAAAGTGCACATGAACGAACCGTTTTAAAAAATAAATAAAGAACAAAAAAGGAAAAAAATAAAAATAAATCTTTATAGGTGTAAAGAAAAGTGGCCTTAAATACACCCCAGTAGCTTTGACGCGTTTCTTGATACTTCAGTTTCCTTCCGTCAATCTACATCTACGATCTCTGTTTTCTTCTTCTTCACAGGATTCGCATTCCAACCCCAATGTCGGTGGAGTCCGTACAAACCACCACCGTCAATGGCGACACCAATGGCAACACCAACAAACCCTACCGGATCTACGTAGGTTACGATCCGAGAGAAGACGTGGCGTTCGAGGTTTGCCGTTACTCCATCCTCAAACGATCTTCAATCCCCGTTGAGATCATCCCGATCAAACAATCCGAATTGCGACAAAAAAACTATTACTCCCGTGAGCGCGGGAAGCTGGAGAGCACCGAATTCTCGTTCACGAGATTCCTGACGCCGTTTTTAGCTGGATACGAGGGTTGGGCGATGTTTGTGGACTGTGATTTCCTCTACCTCGGAGACATTAAGGAACTGTTCGATCTGGTTGATGAAAAGTACGCTGTGATGTGCGTCCAACACGATTACACGCCAAAGGAAACCACCAAGATGGACGGAGCGGTTCAGACGGTTTACCCTCGAAAGAATTGGTCATCAATGGTGTTGTATAACTGCGGTCACCGGAAAAACAAGGTGTTGACGCCAGAGGTTGTTAATAAGGAGTCAGGTGCGTTTTTGCACCGGTTTCAGTGGCTGGAGGATCATGAAATCGGGTCGGTTCCGTTTGTTTGGAACTTTCTTGTGGGGCATAACCGGGTTGTGGAGGGTGACCCGAATACGTACCCGAAAGCTATACATTATACTCTGGGTGGACCTTGGTTTGAAGCTTGGAAAGATTGTGAGTTTGGGGATTTGTGGTTGGATGAATTGGATGAGTGTAAGAAGGTTGGTAAAGATAAGATTTGATTATTATTGTTTTATTATTATTTGGCTTGATGGTGCACATCAAGTGTTTGATGAAATGCCAGACTGTTATAAAATTTGTTTTGTGTAATTTTTATTATTTATTATGTATGATGATTACTTTGTAATATCAGTTTTTATTTTTCCGTTATATGTGATTTGGGCAAGATGCAATTTAGTGCTTTGTTTGATCATCAAACAGAGGTTTTGTTGCCATGTTTTGAGCTCAACAAGCAGTTTGCAATGTTTGTTTCTCAATCGGGTTCGGTTTGATTATTCTGGCCTGATTAGAAGGCAATCTTGCAACATGTTTGAACTGTAAACACAAAAACAGGGTAAATGTTGCAACTTTTGATTAGCTACATTTATCTTGTTTGAATGTAAACCATTGGATTTGGAGTGCAAGAACTGTGCTGTTTTTAAGATCCAACAGCTTTGTGTAGTACTCTAATGTATGATTCTGCCATATAATTCAAGAAAAACTTGTAAAAGACTTCAAAAAAAATGTGACAATTTTGACTCATTTACTCATGGCCTAGTTTATATAGACTATGTTTTATTTATATTAAATGTGTAAAGTTAAAATATCAACTAATTAGGAAATGGGTCGGACATGTGAAGAGTCGCCCAAAGTGTGTAAATTTTAATGCATACAACCTACTAAGTTCCTTTGTTCAGTACACCTTTTATAATCATACTAGTTTAGAACCTGTGTACTACACAGGGTGAAAAAATATTAATACTTAAATTTCTTAAATCTTTATATATATATCTTATAGGTGGAAAAATATAATACATATAGTAACAATAGAAAACAAAATAAAAGAATATGTAAAAATTAATATATAATTAGTTTCAAAAATACATTATATACTATTCAATGTAATTTGACTTTCATTTACTATTTGATTGAAAACATAAGATAGGTAATTGCATTTCAAAATTTCTTATAATATGAGATAATATAAAATAAATGTGTTTTATTAGTATAATTAATAACTTATTTAAAAATATATTATTATTGAAAATATAGAAGTGCATTTATTAAGAGAGAGAGTCGAGAAATTTTTTTTAAGAATGAATGTGGAGGCGACACGTGCCATTGAGAAACTTTTATTTATTATATAGTATAGATTCACCATGCACACTAGTTATAAAAACTAACTAGGACCAGAAAAAGTCCCTCAAAAACCTACCCGTTTTGACCCATTACCCATGCCATCCATTTTGGCATTGGTATTGAGAAATTAAAGAAAAACAGCCAATGCAGTAATAGTTAAAGGAACAAGTAACATGAAGTTAAAGCCAACACAGCTAGATTATTATTTATTTGCCAAACACTCCAATTCAAGACTCAGGCTTTAACAAATGAAGAAAAAAAGATTCACCTTGTAACATCTGACCTCTCGTATCAACAATATTATCCGCTTTGTCCACTAGGAGCTCACAGATTTATTTTTGGTTGCTCGGGTGAAAACTTCCCACGGGGTCACCCATCTGAGAGGTTGAAGAGATGGTTGGAAGAATTGGTCAAAGATGGAATGATTTGACTTTGATCTCTAGTGTTGTTCTACATGTTGTGGTTCAGTATGAAATTCAAGATTTACAAAGAAGTTTAAAAGGTTGAATTTTTACAATAAATTGAAAGTTTCTGCTCAAACTGAAGGTTTTTTAAACTTTTTTTTTCCTCTGTATTGATGTTTGACTAATAATTCTCAACAAGTCAACACAAATTTTATGCATTCATAAAGTGATCAACACTTGACCAAAGGGGAAACAACAAACAACAAGAAGCATACATAGACATAGATATTTCAAATCCCACAGTAGGTTTTGATGGGGCACTCTGAATTTAACCCTTCAGGAGTGTAATAGAACTGCATATATTTGTAATTATCAAATGCCTGAAACTGCAGCGGGTGATGTTCGTCAACGAGTTCTTGAGGTATCTGTATGATGTGATCCTTGATGGTTGTAAATAGCCCCAATACATATCTATCTTTGTCCCCTCTCAGCATCACCCTATGAGTTGGTGCATCAATCCTTCCATTTGTCCATGCCTAAAAAAAAAAAAATTCCACTTAAAACAGTGGACACCGGTTCAACCCACCCCCCCCCCCCCCCCCCCTGGACCGACATGTACAAATTATAAATTACCATTAAAGCATCTGCTGCCATGACTACAAAAGATGAGGGTGAATATTCAACTTCAATCCATTCCCCATCTTTTGATAGTATCTCTAGACCATTTACTTCATCTTGATGAAGATAAGTCATGAAACATTTGTCTGTGTGTGGCATAATTCCTAACACTTTTTCGTCCCCTTGAGCGTGTAGGTACTTCGTCGGTTTAAGAAGATAAGAGCTCGACCCACTGAACGATTCATAGTGTTCCTCTATTCCGTAACTTTCTGCTATCATTTTCATCACTATCTTATCTAGTTCTGCTACAGCCTTTGAATACATCAATGCATTTTCACTAAAACATGAAAGTCAAACAAATCATAGTTAGATGTTGAATGTTGGTTATAAATAAATTTCTTTTACAAAAATTTGTTGTTTTGGGAAATCCATGATGACAAAATGAGTCCTTTTTCTAAACATGATTTACGGGGTAATTAGTTGTTATTCAAGACTAACGACTTCAAAATTTTGAAAATGATAAACGTACAGACAGTGGTGAGGGTTCAAATTCTACGGTGGACAAAAAGGTGTAGATTTAGAAGTATGATTAGGCGAGTTAGCCTGTTAGAAAAAAAACTATCTGAGAGAGCGACCTCACTTCTGTGTTTTTAATTTTTTAATTTTTATTTAACGTATAATTTAGTTTTTCTATATGTAATATCTAACATTTAAAACAAATCTAAATACACAATTTTGGATATAATTTGGTCTTTGGGCTATTGAATCAAGTTTCAGAATCGATATATGAAAACCATGTTTAATTTGGCTAACTCCCAAAATTTTATTATATCAAAAAATCCCACTCTAAAACTTGATTACAATGAGAACCGTAACTCGATTTATATAGCTAACCTATACTCAGGAGTTACCGCTAACATCGAATCGTACAAAAAAATTCTACAATGCGTTTACTTTTTTAGAATATTAGATATTAGTATATTACATATTATTATTAAAGAAAAATGGATTGTATTTAAAAGAAAATTTAAAAAGAAAAATTAAAAAGGAGTTACTAAAAAGATTGTCATAAAACATGCCACAATCTGTGAAAAATCATACCAGAAACTTTGATTTCCTGAGGGCCACATGAGTTTTGTGAAACTTTCAACTCCTTGTGTAGTAATTGCATTTTCAATGCCTAAGCTTTCATATAGAGGATTAAAGTGTTGATTCCCAATATAACCATTATATGGTGTATCTAGCACGTTTAAAACTTTAACCTCAGTTGGAAGATCGAATAACTCGTTTGATGCAAGTAAAATCGCATCACGAAGTTCACGAGACACTCCATCATAGATGGCTATGAAAGTCCCATATTCTTCAAGCGCGCGTCTAACTTCACCGCACTTTGTGACCCATGAACTTGAATTCAAGTTCAAGTTTTTTGAAGATAAATCAATAACAGGAAGCTTATGCTTTGCTGAGGAGCCCATTGTTTCACTAGATTTCTATTTTCTGTGTGTAACCAATATGACAAGATTATTGGAGTGTGTGTGTATATATTTACACTTCATAGTGCATAACTACAAACAGAAAACGTTAAGAGTATATTCTTGGTTCTTATCACACGTATTTTTTTATGACTCCAAATTTTGGACAGTATTGTTGTTAATGATGAGTTTAACCGGCCCTAACGTTAAATGATCTTGTTGTTTAGTTAAGCGAATAAGTATTGATGTGTTCGACTGCCGGCCCCAACACTTAAAGTTTGTCGGCTTTTCGAGTTAATATTGTTTTTTTTAAATAAACAACTTAATTAAAACTTATTTTTTTTAACGGTAATGGAATTACTATATTAATCACCACGGCTAACAAGGAGCTAGACTATACAGTGTACGATAATAAACTTTAAATTGCAAAGTTAAAGTTACGTCAAGAACTTCAATCTATGTTGAATAGTTTCCCATGATTGATAATCCAAAGAAAGCCCATGGTTTTGATTTCATCAAGATTTTGATAGGAGAGATGGGGTTGCCATTAAAGATAAAGGCGCTTCTCGATTTCTAAATACACTATAAAGCAACAAGACGGAGGGCGTAGAGGAGGTTACCCGTTGACTGATTATATGATGCGAGGGAAATCGGATTTAAAGCCGTGGTGATAGATGAGGGTGAAGTAAATGGTAGCTTACACCAATAGGATAGTTGAGACCAAATTATGGAAATAAAGTCACATTGCACGAGAAGAGTTTAAAATGATAGCTCTTTTTACCAAGGAATCTCTTGTGGGAATCTTATCAAGAATGGCTCGCCATACAAAAAAAATTAACTTTGATGGGACAAAGTTATTCCAAGTGAAAGTAGAGTCGTTTCTTGGAATGGAGACTACTTCTATTGCGACTCGCAATGTGGAGGTAGAGAAGATGGTTGCGCCAACGAAGTTATCAATGTTGAGAGACATCCTTTCTAATTCTAAATCAATTTGACAAATGTTTTTATAAGTCAAATCAATCAATAATGATACCATAGGAAGTGCAGCCGGCACAACCATTCCTAAGACGTTTAAGAGAAGGGCGACGCACAAAAGAGACCAGGGCAGAAAGTGTAGGTGTATACAGACAAAACTCCTTTTTTTCCATTCTTATCATTGAAGCAAGTCAAAACCTAGGAGTAGAAGCGCATGTAGTATGAACGCTAAAAAGCTTAGGGTTCGTGACCTTCAACTTATTACACTAATATGGGGTCCCTTAAGAAATCAAGGCACACTTCATTTAGCAACCAAGGGCCAAAGGAGATCTCACCGCTATTCAAAAAATCATAGCTATAAATAAGAGCATACCGTCACCCAGGTTTGACATTCACTCTCAACTACTCACTTCATACCTATTCATAACTCTCCTAGAAACTCGTATCTGATTCTCATAATAGAGGTGGATCGTAGGGGACTCTCCCCTACGATGAACAATGATAAAATTCATGTGAATTTTGTATGTCATGATATGTGCAAGTATTCTTAAGATGTCCACACAAATTTATGCACTCATAGAGTAACACTTGTACACAAGGATTTAAGAAACAACCATTGGTGATTGTGTTGTCATCAATGTTATTTTATGTAATTGGATTTACTGAAGACCAAATGAGAAATTGGAATATACATTAACTTGAGTTAGGAGGTGTAGAGTGCACACCCAATCAAAACTATTCAAACTTTTGGAACCATGGAACCTCTAAGATTATTAGGGGCAAAACCGCTAGACCATGGGGGAGTGTTCCAAGGGGGAACTACCCTAACGGGGGCAACACATCTAGTTGGGATTGCGCTAGAAACGGATTATCGTCGGTAGAAATGAATATCAACAACTGGCTATCGATAGCAACCGAGCAAAGTTACTATTGTTTGGTGATAGTAACTTTGTTAATCCTGTTTGAGAGGTAGTAACTTTGTTACTACTTTTGGGCGGTAGTATTTTTGTTATTATTGTTGGTCGGTAGTAACTTTGTTAACCACCAACTGAAATGTCGTGAAAAGAATCATTTGGTCTGTTTTTATTAACAATTACAACTTCGTTTTCATTGAAAATCCACACTCGTTCTTGGAAATTACTTTCTTTCTTATCCGATTATTGATTTCGTATGCCACCGAAGTACTTTAATCTGAAAATGATTTCCATACATGATTTAGAAAGCTATCCATGGCACTTACAAAATCCAGAAAACCTACTAGAACAAGCATATTGCATACATATATATGATCAAACAATAGTGTCACCTTATTTTGAACAATACACACTTGAATAATAACACACGCACACATATACATGTAGTGTAGAGGCCTTCATTTCAAAGCTAACAATATGTAACTGCATCAAATCCCACAGTAGGTTTTGATGGCACACTTTGACTTCATCCCTTCAGGAGTGTAATAGAAGTGCATATACTTATAATTATCAAATGCCCGAAATTGCAGCGGGTGGTCATCATCAACGAGTTCTTGAGATATCTGTATAGTGTGATCCTTGATAAATGCAAATAGCGCTAGTGAATATCTGTCTTTGTTCCCCGTCATCGTCACCCGGTGATTTGGAGCTTCAATTCTTCCATTTGTCCACGCCTAATAAAGAAATAAAAACACCATAAATCTCACATGCATATTCCACATCCATGATTTCATGCACACACAATATCGATATTTTGAAAATCAAACCGGTTATCCAACCGTCTATACTAGTGAACTAGTCAACCCGGTTGAAATAAAAAGTCGGATGACATCATAATAAATTATAAAAGATCATCATTATTTGTATTTACATGCAAGGATAAAGACAAACATTGATTGGTATAAAGTATAATATAAAAATATATACCATGAAAGCATCTCCTGCCATGACTACAAAAGATGAGGGAGAATAATCAACTTCTATCCACTCCCCATCTTTTGTTTGTATCTCTAGACCATTGACTTGATCTTGATGAAGATAAGTTATGAAACTTTTATCTGTATGTGGAAGAAGTCCTAATGTTTTCTCATTCCCTTGAGGTTTTAGGTATTTCGTGGGTTTAAGAAGATAAGTGGTCGATCCACGTATCGATTCATAGTGTTCCTCAATCCCGTAACTTTTTGCTACCATTTTCATCACGATATGATCTAAGTCTACTATAGCCTTTGAGTACGTCAACACACTTTCACTGAAACATAAAAATCAAACAAATCATAAGTTGATGTTGAATATTTATTGGTCGTAAAATGATTTTTTACAATAATGTGTTGTTTCAACTTGTTTTATAAGTTAATTGCTATATCGACTTTAAAACTTTGAAAATGAGAAAAGTGTAATTAAGTCGTTATTGGAGATGTCGACTAGTACAGAAACCATCTTTTAAGGCGGTCAAAAAAACCTTTTTAGAGTAGCTTCTTTGAAAACCGTATAAAAAAATAAAAGAAAAAACACTTCGAAAAAATAGAAACCGCTCCAAAAAGCACTCTTTTGGAGCGGTTTATAGAAACCACTTTGAAAAACACTCATTTGTAGCGATTTCCATGTTTTTACCAGAAACTTTGATTTCCAGATGGCCACATGAGTTTTGTGAAACTTTCTGCTCTTTCTTTAGTTGTCACGTCTTCAATGCCTAAGCTTTCATAAAGAGGAATCCTGGGGTTTTGCCCAATATAACCATTATATGGTGTATCTGTAACGTTTAAAGGTTTCACTTCACTAGGAAGATCAAACAATTCTTGCCATGCAACGAAAATTGCGTCACGAAGTTCACGAGACACTCCATCATATATGGCTATGAAAGCCCCGTATTCTTCAAGCGCGCGTCTAACTTCATCGCACTTTGTAACCCATGAACTTGAATTCAAGTTCAAGTTTTTTGAAGATAAATCAATCACTGGAAGCTTGGCCTTTGCTGAGGAACCCATTCACTAGTTTTCTTTTTTTTTTCTTCTCTCTGTATAATTGACAGGATATATATTTATATATATACTTCATAGTGCATAACTACAAACAGAAAATGCTAAGAATATATAAATAATCAAATGTTATGCTGGAGCAGGTCTACTAATTAATTAGGTTCTTGTCACACATTTTTTTATGACTCGAAATTGTGTTATATGATGTGTTTGGTGACTATACATATAATTATCTATCTTGTTCTTTAGTCAAGCGAATAAGCATTGATGCGTTCGATTTTCGGTCCTAACTTAATTTAAACTCTTTTTTTAAATTGGCGTGTTTCACGTACAGATAAATTAAATAAATATATAATTAGTCACTATTGGAATTGGAATATTTTATTAGTTTATTGTTGCATCAAAAAGTAACAAAGAGATGGATCGATCAATTTAAATTTATAGCAATAAAGTGTCTAGCTGTCTAAAGGAAATTAAGAATAATTAACAGATAAGTGTCAGATTATTAAACTAAACTTTGTATAATTATGTAATTATGTCACACTATTTTGATATTATATGTTGGTTATGGCTGTAAAATGTGGTGCCTATAACATGAAGAGGTATGTCTCTTCATTTGTACCGGTTCACTAAGTATAAATAAAGCCATACAACTATCAAATTTATGAAATGAATTATGTATGTTCTCCAACAGAACAGATTTACATACTTGCTTGCACACAAAACTTATTTCCTGCACAACCAAATCATTCTCTGCACACTCTATTGGGGCTGGTTATGATACAAAGGACTAAAAACGTACGAAGCCACTAGGACGCGACATGTGCCATTGGCGCGAGGGGTAAATTCGTCCGCGCAATAATTACGCACGAAGTTACACATAAAAAAAGTAATTGTAGTTTAGGGGGAGAGTTAAATTCAGAACACTAAATACCGCGAGAACACGCAATTTAAAACGAAACATTCACTTTTTCAATCTTAAATTTTTTTTAAATATAAGAAAATGATATAAATGTAATGTTTATTCGTTTTTCATGGAATTCAAACAAAAAAATATGAACAAATTTCGTTTATATACATACCTACACATGTGTAATTCATTTGTAAGTTTTTTTTAACTATACATAACATACACATGTGTAGGAAACTTTTAAATATATAAAAACATATGAAAAAACTAGTTTAATGGTTTTTTTTACGTACATAAACGTACATATTTGTATGTAATAAGTATAAAATTTTAATTTTTTTACCACGGATTAAAAAATTAAATGATTTAGGTTTTTTATTTCTGTTTTTACAGAATTTGTTTGTCATGAAATGAAGTTCCCTCTTGTAGTTAAACATCAAAATAATTATAGTTTAAATGTCTAATGTGAAGTGGTCGATATTGTTGCCTAATTTTCATTTCATTTGATGCATGGCTTTTGGGCAATATCTCATTTCTCAAATAAAAAACGGAGTGGTTAATTAATATTGGCATAGATTAACATTTGAAAATTAATAAAATAAATCATTTTTAGTGTTCCTATTTTATAAACTTTTGAACCACATAAATTTATGCATTCATAGAATGATTAATTAATACTTGAACAAAGGGAAACAAGAAACAACTATAAGCATACATAAATATGATCAAAAAATACCACCTTACACACATAGCTATATATAGAGAGAGAATAGATTATTTGAGAACTCCTAAATATTTTGAGAACTCGCGATAACTCGTTAAAACCATAATCAAAACCATTTTTTAGATTCCACAGTAGGTTTTGATGGGGCACTCTGATTTAATCCCTTCATCAGTGTAATAGAAATGTATATACTTGTAATTATCAAATGCCCGAAACTGCAGCGGGTGATCTTCGTCAACGAGTTGTTGAGGTATCTGTATGATGTGATTCCTGATGGTTGCAAATAACCCTAGTGCAATTCTGTCTTTGTCCCCGGTCATCATCACCCTGTGAGTTGGTGCTTCAATTCTTCCATTTGTCCATGCCTAATAAAAACACCATAAATATTCTCACATGCATGCATATTCCACTGATTTCATGCACATATGCACAATCACACAATTAATATAAAGGAACGTTTGGTTCGCGGAATTCGTTGGAATTTGATTTTTTTTTTGTAATAATTTTGATTATAAAGAAAAGCCGATTACAATAGAGTGGAATTTGTTTTTAGAATTCCTTATTTTTATAATATTTATGACGTCGTCCGGTTCTTAAATCTGGTCGGACCAGTGGACCGGTTCGACGTCCGGTCCGGTTCTAAAAACATTGGCTGGTAGTGATTCAACCACTACTGTATCAAAACAAAAATTAATAAATGAAAGTTATCTTTTCTGGAACGTGTCAGAAAATGTACTTTTTGTCAAGTTTGTCGCAAATGTGTCAGAAACCGATGTTTACTGATTACTATGCATTTGATTTCCGAAGAAAATGTGTGTAGGAATTTTTTTTATCTAGCAGTGAACGAGCAATGGTTATTATAGAGTATTAGTTACCATTAAAGCATCTCCTGCCATGACTACAAAAGATGAGGGTGGATATTCAACTTCAATCCACTTCCCATCTTTTGCCTTTATCTCTAGACCATTTACTTCATTTTGATGAAGATAAGTCATAAAACTTTTATCTGAATGTGGAAGAAGTCCCAACATTTTTTGGTTCCCTTGAGCGCTTAGGTATTTCGTCGGTTTAAGAAGATAAGTTGTTGACCGACACATCGACTCATAGTGTTCCTCTATTGCGTAACTTTTTGCTACCATGTTCATTACTATCTGATCTAGTTCTGCGATAGCCTTTGAGTACATCAACACACTTTCACTGAAACATAAAAGTTATTGAACGAGTCATAAAAAGATTGGGTTGTTTTCTAAACCCATATGACAAATGGTTTTTTATTTAAACCTAATTTATTGTACGTGTTTATCGAATGGAACTTCAATTTCCTCGAGTTAATTAAACAAATCATGTTTTTAACATATAAATTAGTTTTTTTAAATAATATTTAACTTTATTTGATATTTTTTTACGTTTCAATATGAATTTTATTAGAAACGAGTTGAATCTAAAATAAAATATATTTTTATATTACATGACGAAATAATATTAAAACGCAGAAAAATAAAATAAAACAAAATTGTATTGTACTTGGATTCTTTATAATAATGAATATTATATGTTATTAATAAATAAAAACTAATTAAATTAGACTAAATAATACTTTATTTTTGTTTATAGAACTCAACTTTAGAAAAATAATTTTAAAAATGTAGGAAAAAAAAGGAAACAAAATTGTAAGTTGTATAGTATTTATTTTTTTTAATAATGAATTACATGTTATTAAATAAAAACTAGGAAAAGAAATAAAAAAATCACATAAATATAGCGACTTTCACATTTTTCGTTTGAAGTCATTGTGTTTGAAAATATTTATTTGTCATGATTTTTTTTAAACTGTAATTTGAATAACTGACGGACCACTGACCTACCCGATTATCTCCACCTCCCTCGGGAGGAAACCCATCATAGATGAGAAAACCCCCTGACCCAACCTGGACTCCCCTTTTTTTGTCACAAGTGGGACTTGAACCCAAGATCTCCTCATTTTAGTGAAGTCTTTGATATACACCTTTGTCATTAAGGTAAGCTAGTTGTTGTATTTATTTGTCATCATAGTTCTGAAAACAAGCTATTTTAAAAAAGAAAAAAGAAAACTGAAAAAAATTGTACCAAAAACTTTGATTTCCAGATGGCCACATGAGTTTTGTGAAACTTTCTGCTCCTTCTTTAGTTGTCACGTCTTCAATACCTAAGCTTTCATAAAGAGGAACCATGGGTTGTTGCCCAATATAACCACTATAAGGTGTATCTACAACGTTTAAAGCTTTCACTCGAGTAGGAAGATCAAACAATTCTTGCGATGCAAGGAAAATTGCATCGCGAAGTTCACGAGACACACCATCATATATGGCTATGAAAGCCCCGTACCCTTCAAGCGCGCGCCTAACTTCACCGCACTTTGTAACCCAAGAACTTGAATTCAAGTTCAATTTTTTTGTAGATAAATCAATAACCGGAAGCTTGGACTGTGTTGAGGAAATCATCATTTCACTGAATATGTCAATCTATCTCTAATTACATATAGGAAATGGTAAGAATATTTCAAACAACCAATTGGTCTTATTTTCAACTGTCGACCTAGTATTAATGACCTTATCTTTAGTTAAAGCAAATAAGCATTGATGTGGACATAAAAGTTGGCTTTTCTAACATTGGTCTTTTCTCATGATAGTCCGTACAAGTTACGCGGTGCTCTGGAAGTTAATTAACTAAAGCTGTCGGGTGAGGGGTTGGACGTAGTGGTAACATGTGAGTCTTACAACCAAAAGATTGTGTGTTCAAATCTTGTATAGGGTAAAAAAAATCACCGTTAAAAAAAATAAAACTTTATTGTTTTCTAAAATAAGTAGATTAATAATTCAAACTTCGTTTTATCTAAAATAGTGTGTTTGACTAAAAGATACTTGTATAATTATTTACTTCTTATAAACTATATATCATATATATATAACCTCAAATTTCTCAAATTAGCTTATTATTGTATCAAAAATTAGTAAGAAGATGCATCAATTTATACAATTTATAGTATTATAATCTTCATTCTAAATATTAAACCGGTGAATAAATATTATTAAATTAAATCAATTGTTTATTTATTTATTTGATATTCCTAATATCAAATAATAATATTATTATTATTCTTTAAGTAATAATAATTAATATTAATTGTTTCACCAAATAATTTACGTTTAATCTTAACTTTGATTCCATGTCAAAACGTTTTTAAATGCGTACTTCATAACATTCATTAGTGTACGATTCTTTAGGATATTATATGTAAATGATCATGTTTTCATGTTGTTTCTTGGTCAAACAGGCCCAAGAGGAGGAGGGTGCTGTGATGGTCATGTGGGTGTTGTTTGTGTAGATCGAACGACATTCATGAGGCGAGGGGTAGAAACGGGGGACGGGGTTGTTTGTGTTTTAATACTAAGGGTAAAATGGTCTTTTTATATAAATTTTACAAAACGTTACTTAGTGTAAATGGCTAAACTTGATACCCTCAAAAAAATCATGCAACAGGTAAATGGTTGTACTTTTTAAGTATCATCTGTAAACATTGTATTACAAATATATTAATTAAAGAAGTGCATATGTGGTAGATAGCATTATAAACGCCGGTCCATTTGAAATAGAAATAAGAACTTGGTATCCATATGAGTCATTTAACAGCAACGTAATCGTAATTTAATCCTCTAATGTGAAGTGATCGATGTTGTTTTTCTTTAGTTAAAACCAATAATTAAGCATTGATATAGATACATTAGATAATATATTGGCTATTCAAATGATAGTGGTTGGCATAAATTATTTAATTTGATGCATGGCTTTGTCAATCTCATTTCTCAAATAAAAATGGTAGTGGTTAGCATATATTCATAATATAAAAATAAAAATGATTGAAAATAACCATTTCCGGTGTTTATATCAAACAATTTTTCAACTTAATTTTTTTATAGATTTTATTTGGTATATTTATTTGTTTGTTTATTTAATATTTAAATATTATCATAAATTTCTTGGAACGTACCTAACTAACCAACCGTTTACCGTTAACTATATTTATTCGAGAATTTTTTGTCCTGAGTATCTGTTTTTTGTTTCTTTTAATAGCAATTTGGATCATTGACGGTCCACTGGCCCACCCGATCATCTTCACCACCCTCAGGAGGAAACCCACCATAGGTGAGAAAACCACCTGGCCTAACCTTGTCATAGGTGTGACTTGAACTCAAGACCTCCACATTTTAGTGAAGTCTTGGATATACACATTTGCCACTAATCCAACATTTTCATATACCTTTCTTAAAATTTGGATTAGGTTTGTATTGGTAATTTACGGCTCAATGCCCGTCAAGTGGAGGTGAAGGGGGCCAACCCCTATAGAGCCGCGAAGTTTATTAAATGTAATTAATGGGTTTAAGAGGTGTATTAGGGTTTTAATTGTTTTCTGTTGACCAATTTTGGGTTACTTTATAAATACATAACCATAATTATGTTTATTGTATAAGGGTTATTGTATTTAAGTTTTGAGTCAGTTTCATTGAATATAATAATACAAAAGTTCATCTCAAGTTGTCTATTATAGTACTTGCTTGTGTGAAAGTGCAAAGACCACTGTCTTGACATAGTGCGTTAAAGAAGATGATCACTACCTTTATTTAGTGAGACGTTGTACAAGGTGATCACTATCTTTGATTAGTGAAACGTTTGGTGTACTAGTGATCTCTTTCATTCAAGAGAAACTTTTAATGGAGCAACTATCGATTGGAGAATCTGGGAAAGGACGTAGAGTGGATTAGTTAATACTTAATATCCACGTAACCTTTATAAATCGGTTTTGTCATTCTTACCCTAAACTCTTTACGTTCTTACATAGTTATTTAATTTGGTTTGAAACAAGTGTTCATCGATTCATACTAGTTTCAGTTTTCCGGGTTCTCAGGGGGAGCCATCCCTAGAAAAAAAAAGCTAGACATTGAAATCAACTTCACATAAAACAAGTTTCATTATACAAGAATCTGAAATCATATACATTAGAAAACGAAATCACAAGTTTGTTTCTAGGTAGTTTACACGAATCGATGTGTTCTTCATCTACCAAACACGAAAAACAAAATTATCTCTTCTGGAAATTGAAGGATCGAATGCAGTAAGCAAAGATGAACGCGAAGAACAAAACCAATCCAATGTGCACCCCGGCAACAGCCCCGAGAAAATCGTGCTTGAAACCGAAGTACCGATCCAAGTAACCTTTAACGGTTTCACCGTTGGTGAGTTCATCATCAAAGTCCCCGAACTGTGAAGCAACCATGCCGTAAATAGTCCATGCAAACGGGTTTCCCCAGTAGTACCATCTCCACCACACAGGAATGCTCTATTTTTATAAAAAAGAAAATAAGAAGATTTTAGAACGCAAAAGAGTTACAAACAAACATACCCAGCAAAAAAAATAAAACTCCAGAACTTGAAAGAGTTTCAGTGAAACTTACGGGTCGTGGGATGATGAATCCTGAGAACAGATTGAAGATTTCATAAAACGAGGCGGCGATGATGGAGGCAATGTTGGCGTTGGGGGTGATCGCGACGGTCATCATACCGTAATACGTCATGTAAAGGAAACAACACAATTGGAAGAAAAAATACCAAAAGAATTTACCAGCGGTCCACTCGAACCCGATCATGGAGTACACGATAACACTGTACACCCCTGTCTGCACCAACACGTATGGGATTTCGACCAAAACCTGAGCAAAAGCATATGGCAAAGCAGAGTACATTCCCGCGGCTCTTTCTCTGTAAAACACAGTTCGTTCGACGTCTACGACTGGTTGAACCGCGGATGCGTTTTGGGTTCCTAGGAAAAGAACCGCTGCGTACATCGAACCCATCGCGTTCACTAGATCTTGTTGGGTGTTCCTGAAATACATAACCCAAATCCACATATTGATGAATATATTGTTCGAAATTGACAATGAGTTTTTGCATAGATCAATGTTCTGAAAACCGGACCAAACAGGCACTCTAACTAGTACATTTAACTTATTTAAACCGTTTTGTATTTATACCTAAAATTTAAGATATTTTTATATTTTGTTTTAAGGTAAATATGTATATAATTAAAAAATTTATAATATTTACTATGTTATTCGGTTTTTAAATCTAGTCCGACAAGCGGATCGGGAAGACGTAAATGTCCCGTCCGATTCTGAAAACACTAGGATGCTTACTTTTTACCGCCGAGATCCCAAAACATTGTGCCGAACATGATGCCGATGAAGGTGGTGAAGACGAAACGCACGGCGGTGTACGGCGGGTTCCGCCAGTACGACCACCGTTGTTTCCACAGGCATGCTAAACATTGGACGATGAAGGGCTGCGAGTATTGAGTTGGGTAGAACAGGTCTTTGGTGCCGGGACGTGGTACGCCTAATTCGGCAATTAGGGCTTTGTTTCTCCTGCCAATTTTGACCAAAAAGTCAACAAAATGATAACTTTTAAAGAAAAAGATTGCCACGTAAGCAGTGATTGATCGTGTACTCACTTGTAAAGCTCGGAATTTCTGTAGATTTCCGTGAAGTCAACTCCCATAGCGATTTCTTGTGCTGAAGTACTAACTTCTAACATCCATGTTGCAGGGTTATATCCGTCTTTAATCTTACTTATACCATCGATCGCCTGTTTCATAAATATATATTAGGGTTTAAACGATAAAATAAAAGTACACTTTTGATGACTTTCAAGCGGTGGATAACTTTCTTGTTTTGACAGATTAGCCCATTAGAGTGACTCGGCCCGTTTGTGAGTAAATGGGTCAAATCCGGATACAACTTAGAGAAGTTAAGTAGTGTAGGTCAAAACAATTGGGTTTTTGACTTTTTGTTATGATCAAAGTTAGTTGTGATGGGTTAACTTGAAACACTTTTGACCAACATGTTGACCTGAAACACATTTTTAAACACTTAAAGAGTTAAAGTACAATTTAAACTACTTTTGACTCGTTTGGTGAGTATTGGTTTTAGATAATTTCTTTTTTATTTTATCAGTTTGACTCGTTAGAGATAAAACGTAACCGAAATGGACCATTAATAAGAAAATGGGTCACAATTGCGAGCATGTTCATATTGATGGTTGTATACCTCGAAGTATTTGATTAGTTCACATGACTGGCGGCCTACGGGTCCAACGTATAGCTCTTGTCCACCTCTTTTCATCAAGAACAACTACAAAACCGCGAAGTATTAAGTACATTACATTATTTTTGTATAAACGAATGAATCGATGGTAATAAAGTGCATTTTGTGATTGTTACCTCATCAAAAGCTTCAAATATGTCGATGCTTGGTTGATGAATGGTGCAAACGACTGTTCTTCCCGTATCCACGGTGTTCCTAACGGTTCTCATCACAATAGCTGCAGCCCTGGCATCTAACCCAGAGGTTGGCTCATCCATAAATATTATAGACGGGTTGGCCACGAGCTCAACCGCTATGGTTAACCTTTTCCTTTGTTCTGTTGATAACCCGTTGACACCTGGTAACCCGACTAATGCATCCTTTATTGGGTTGAGTTCCACAAGGTCCATCACTTCATCAACAAACATCTGTAGATTTATAAAACATCATTCAACATTTTTAAAACCACGAAACCGGGCTTTTTAAACAGGCTTGTTGACCACGGGTTGCAACTAACCTTTCTCTTGTGTTCATCAACATCTGAGGCTAACCTGAGCCATGCTGAGTATAGTAAAGACTCGTAAACGGTTACATGAGGTGAATGGATGTCGTTTTGCTCACAATAACCAGAAATTCGAGCAAATGTTTCTTGTTTTTTTGGATACCCAGAAATCTTGACATCACCTTCGATATACCCACCTGTTTTTCGACCGGCTAACACGTCCATAAGAGTAGTTTTACCAGCACCACTTACACCCATTAGAGCTGTGAGAACACCGGGCCTGAAAGCCCCGCTAACGCCTTTAAGTAGGAGCAACCGGTCTTCAACCACCCCTTGATCTTTCATTTCCTACAATCATTTTCATAAACCCGTCAATAAAAATCTCATCTTTTTCTTGCCAACTAAAAGTTACCTTTTTATAAAAAATAAAAAAAAATTGTTTCAAAAGATTATATGATAATTTTGAAAGTGGCCCATTTATTTAAAGATTCATGTTATTGTAATGTTATTTTAATCATTTTGTAGCACATAAGGTAACTAAATATTGGACAAAAATTGCTTGTGGGTCAACTGAATCCAACCTGATCTGGCCCGTTTCAACCCGTTTTAAAAAATGACCCGTTTCAACTTGAACCCGTTGCTCATATTGCTATATAATTTACCATTTTCAAGAACAAGGACATTACCTGTGGCATATCAACAGAGTATTTGACATCATCAAAGGTGATTGAATGAGGCTCAAACGGAAGGATCATTCCTTTCTTCTTTTCTTGACTTCCCTCATTTGTGTTCATAGATGATAATTCAACAGCTGAATCACTTTCTTCCTCTGTTGATACATTAGCTTGAGGTTTTTCAAAAGCTGTAAAACCAGAAAAGAAGAAAACAGATGTTACAAAATGACAATAAAAGATTATAACAAGATTCCAATATCACAAACACAGAAACTCACGATTTAGGAAGGCGAGAGACAAAGCGAAGCAAATATTGAAGACGAAAATAAACCCGAATAAAGCTACAACTGCAATCCAATACCAATAAGCTTCTGCAAAGAACCCTCTTGCTGTGATGACTTGTTTCCCAAGCGTTGTACCGTTCAAAGGCTATATATAACACCAAAAACAGACATTTTAAAATGTAAACTTAAAACTAAAGGTGTCAATTTCCATCCATTTGATTATGAATGGGTCAATTTCTAAGACGGGTCAAATAGGTCAAACGCATTGAAAGTTATCTAAAGTATACTTTTAATGCATACAATGTCCCAAATAGGTTTATTAAAAAATTTAGATTGCCAATGTAATAATATTGTGTTTTATTCATAATTAAAGGAAAACTCAAAAATGGGCAAAAAGTATGTGGTTCGAGTTCGACCACCCTGACCCAGCCCGTTTGATCCATTATTCTTTGTGTGACTTACTGTTCTCCATTGATGCCCAAGAAACTCATTTACTGCTAATCCATTCATTGCATACATCATGGGAGATGCCCAATATCCCCATAACCACCAACTCTTGACATCATCTTCAGAAAGAAAAGCCCATTTGTTAGATGAAAACAAGAAGCAAAAAAATGCATGATATATGTTTCAAACTAGTTAAGATAATACCTCGTGAAAGGACAAAACCACCCAATGCAAACACCAAGAGAAGTGCAAATGAACCAAACGTGTTTGCAACGATCATGTTCCTACCCAATGCTCCAATGAACCGAAATAATGCAGAAGACATTTGGTTGACAAGAAACAGTATGAAGTATTGTTTGAAGAACCTGCAAGATATTGAAAAAGTTAGTATAAAAGATATATATAACAATTATATTGAAAAATTTAGTATAAAAGATGTGAGTTTTGAAAGTGATAATATATCAAATGACAGAATCAGATAATCAACTGTAATAAAACAAGCAATAAGAAGATAGAGTTTGGACTTGCTAATTGTGAGGCTCATAATCAGTTCAAAAACGCAAAACCAAATGATGTTAAAAACTAGTTACCTTGTGACATTAGGATCAAATCCAATGACATAGTAAGTGAGAATAGTCCAAACTGCAGCTTCAAGAAATGAAACAGGAATCTTGATGATCCATGATGGAACAGCGTACGCCCACGAGGGGTAGAAAAGGAAGTTCCGTTGCTTGTAGAAAACAGGAAGTTTTGCAATCGTCATTGATATCTCAGACATTCCGTTAAACATTATCATAACAACACCAAAAAATACAGCACCCGTATACAATGCTCCATCTTCTAGATCATTTCTATGCAGCTCAGTTCGGAAGAACACCGTTAAAGCAATGAGAGCCATGACAGTTAGCTGAAAACATCCAATGAAGAATGATATTAGTTACATTTTTTAGCAACAATTTGTTGCAAAAGATTTTGAAAGATAAAAAAAATTAGAGTAACACTTCACTTGGAACAATTTGTTAAAAAGATTGAAATATCATAACTTCTAGAGTAGCACTACACTTACTTGGAACACTTTGTTAAAAGATTATGAAAGATTAAAACTTTTAGCGTAACACTACACTTATTTGGAAAAATATGTAGAAAAGATTATGAAAGATCAAAAATTTTAGAGTAACACTACACTTATTTGGAAAAATATGTAGAAAAGATAATGAAAGATCAAAACTTTTAGAGTAACATAACAGTACAACACTTACTTGGAACAATTTGAAGATATAGACGAATGAGTTTCTTTTCATGAGCAATATTTCTCTATCGGTGCAAGCTTTTAAGAGTTCTTTGCTATCTAAACCATATTTCTCAGTTGTGAGAGCAGCAGGGTGGCTTTTACTTTTGTCAAACGGGGTCGCAATATCATGCGCCAGTTTTCTTCCAACATGAAACGATTGAAATGCTTCTGCAAATTCTTTGGCTGTCACAAATCTATAAGGCTCATCTCTTCTCATCCAGTATTGTTCTTGATCTTTCTTGGATGTCACCTGTAACAAGATTTTAATGTCATTTAGGATATCAGACAGTTCATTTAACACAAAAAAAAATCAATAATTTATTAGGCTAAATGCACACATTTTTTGCTGATTTTAGCAACCAACTTTAAATTAGATGCAAAATAGAAATCAACTTGCATTTTATTGCCAACTTAAGCAACCAATTTGGCATCCTATTATGTCATTTCAGTGTATATGTATATGCCACTAGGCATCTCATGTGACATTTAATAACTATTTCATAATAAAACTTTCTTTTAAAAAACATTTTTGTATAAATATTTTACATAAATATTTTTTACATATACGGCGCATCTGATGTGGCGGCTGGCAGTGCCAGTTAAAAGTGAGGTTTGTTGATAAAATCGAGAAAAAGTATAATCCTGGTTTCTATTTCTTGTGATTTGCATTTTCCATTGTTTATATACTGCTACACTTTAACTTGATGAAAAAAGGCCTGATATAATACTTACTTCTTGCAAGAAATCAGCAACACCTTTTCTTTCTGGGCATTTAAATCCCATTGATTCAAAAAACTCAAGAACATGTTCACGCGGGCCTTGATAAACAATCTTGCCATCAGTCAAGAGTATAATGTCATCAAACAAATCATACGTTTCTGGTGTGGGCTGCAGGAGTGAAATGACAGCAGTACCCTCGAGAATGTGAAGAAATTGTTTAAGTGAGTTCACAATCTGATAAGTCGTAGAACTATCCAACCCTGTTGATATCTCGTCCATAAGAAGAACCTTTGATGGCCCAACTATCATTTCACCCGTTGTCACACGTTTCTTTTGTCCACCAGAGATTCCCCTTATCATTTGATCTCCAACCATGGTGTCTGCACAGATGTCCAGCCCCAATAGCTGCACAAGAAACGGGTTGATTCAGGTGTCAAATGTGTGAAATATATTCAGAAATAATATAACCAGCTAAATTGTTTTATTCATAAGAAAACAGGTCGAACGGGTCGAGAGGCATTTTATTGAAAAGGAAAAACATGTCAAATGGGTCAAGCGAGTAGAAAGTCCCCCAAAAAGTGTACTATTAATGCATAAAACCTGCTAAATATTTCTATTCAAAATATTAGATTATTACTGAATAATATAAGTTTTGTAATAATATTTACACACTAATAACTTATAAAAAAAAGTTCTTGACCCGACCCGTTTTTGCCACATCTAATTTAATTAAGTCTATCATACCTTGAGAGTATAATCTGTGACCACACTAGCTTCTTGACCTTTGGTTGCAGCAGCCTGCATAACAACAAAACAATGATAAATAATTTTAATTCTGATCATGAAGGATTCAAAATTCTGTTTTTATGTTAGATGATTTCTTACCTTCATGAAGATATCAATATCAGGATCAGGCTTTATGCTTGCAGCCCTTTCTCTTCTTGACAACTCTGCTAACATATCTGCAAGTTTTATTTTATATGAGTTGTGTTACACAAAAGTCTGTAGCTTTAAAAACATAATCAATGAAACAGAAATAATTAAAAACTAACCGTATCGCGATCCAACCCCTTGACATCTTGCAGAGAAAGCCAGTGTTTCTCTAACAGTCATTTCTCCAATATGGACATCATTTTGACTGATATAAGCAGAAGTTCTTTCGGGTACAAATTCATGTAGCTCGTGCCCATTATATGTCACCTTACCCGTACTCTACATTTTACGAAAACAAGCTATTTAAAGTTCTAGAAACAACAGACAACAAATTAGCTAAATGTTTACACTTTTGATGACATGTTACACACTTAAGAGTGTTTAGTATCTTGAAGTCCACGCTTCCGTTTACTTGAGATACAAGTTTGTGAAAAAGTTGGCAAAAAGTTACATATTTCTCTAAACCATGAAAAGAAATGTGTGTACACATCACAATTTTTAGTAGTGTGACAAAAGTATGAAGTCATTTTAGGGTCTTTATGTTACCTTAAGCTCCTTCGCGAGTGTACCAGCCAAAGCCAGCAAGAGTGTTGTCTTCCCAGAACTCGGGGGACCCAAAAGTAATGTCATTCTACAAACGTTAAACACGAAAATCAGTACAAATAAGCAGACAGTTAATCGAAAAAACGGTCAAAGAAAGGTATATTCGTGTGGCTAATTAATCTTTGTTTTTCATAACAAACTATCCAAGTTTCAAAAAATTCTGATTTAGTACACGCAAGTTTTGACATTTACTTAAGTTAACAAGTTTTCAAATGTTAAAGTTAGCATTGTCAAAATGGTCAGCTTACCTTAAATAGAATTTTTTTAAAGTTGGTTAGGTTTGACTGGTTATTAATGGCCAGCTTACCTTAAAATCTGAAATAGCTTTTTTTAAAAGTTGGTTAGCTTTTATACAGTTAGCCTGGGGTTTTAATTTATATTCTTTCTTCTCACCTGCTAGGCTTAATGACACCGCTGACATCATCAAGGATAGTTATATGCCTTTTTGAATTTGGGAGTAAATGGAATAAACTCAATAGCCCCTGTAAATATGAACAAAAAGTAGGAAAATTTAATTCTCAGAAACATCAATAATAATGTAACATGTACTTTTCTTAGAACCGGGTTGGACCGCCGGTCAGACCAGGAACGGGCTATATAATCAGTCCGGTTGAGTACTTTTAAACCGTCTCCGTTTGAACCATCTACATAACTGTTCAAACTTTTTTTATCATTTTTTTATTTCTTTTCCTTCCGAAATCTCATTTATGATTTCAAACTTCATAGTTTATTTTAGGCTTTATATTTTGTTAACATTCATAATGCATATCGACACCAAAAAATGAAGCGTATATTGTGTTAAATTATTATATATATAGGGTGCGGTTCAAATGATAACCAATATTTATGCGATAACTGTGATAACCACTCTTAAACATAGTGGTACGTATATGTAACAGTCATCATTATGTTAAAGTTACATATATGTAACACTATGTGTCACTATGTAACATTATGTGGTGTATGTAAGACTCCTTATTTACGTATTTATGTTCAAGATACTTAAATACTCTTTTAATAACTAAAAGAAAAAATAATTTATAAGTTATACAATTGTTTGAGATTGGTTATCACATAAAAAACAGGTATATATATATATATATATATATATATTAGTTTTTAAAATTATTTATTATCCGATTTTTCAAAAACGGTCCAATCAGTGTACTGATAAGACAGACGACTGGTTCGATATTCGTTTTGATTATGAAAACATTGGTAAAGTGTCTATTGCTTTTGTTTTCTTTTTCTTACCTCAAAAAAATCAATGTGAAAGTTTATAAAACTTGGCAAGGCTCTGCTTCCTGTATTCACATCAGCCTCCACAGTTACATGCTCAAATTTGACTTCAATTGTTGGCATATCAATCCCAACCCTATAAACATTTCAAATCAAACCCATGATCAGAACTCAAAAAAGAAACAAAATTAAAATAAAAAAAAAAAAATTGAAAAAAATGCAAATCTTTAGTACCTATCAAGTCTGTCTCTGAGCTTCAACAAGAACTTCTCATTATCTTCATCAGCAACTTTTACAAGTCTATCAAGTAAATGTTTCCTATCTCCTGCTCCAAGATTATCTATATCAACTTCATTAGATGGTCCAGTTGATCCAAAAAGTAAACCTTTTCGCAATCGATCGAATGTCGGTAGCTTCTCAAGTGAAGCCCATTTTAGAGCTTCTTCATCATCTTCTTCACGTGAAGATTTTGAGAAAGCATCCATACCAGAGTTCCTCCATACAGAAGTACTACCAGATTTTAAACTTGATGTTCTTGTACTAACTGCTCTTAAACTCTCTAATCTTATACTATTAGCAGCTTTATATATGTCACTTCCATCCATTGTTGCAAACCACTAATCAAAACTCACAAGATTTTGGTCAAGAATCAAAAACCTTTGTGGGTTTTGTTCTTTAGGCCAAGAAAACCTTGAATTTGCCAAAAAGAATGGAACTTTGTTGTGGGTTTTTATTTTTAGGCCAAGAAAACTTAACCTTGAATTTGTTAAAAAAATGGCAATTTTGGTGCGATTTTTGTTCTGAAAGTTGTAGAGCAATGTGGTGTCTTTGTTGGGAAGAGAGAAGAGGGATCTTTATATAGAAAGATTTACAAGTGTTTGCATGAAGATGTTGACCAATTTTATTGTAAAGTAGTTGGTTGAGAGAAAGAGAGGCGAAGTTGCAATAATGTGATGAACAAGCACTCCAAGCTGGCGGCCGATTGTATTACTCTTTTTAACAAATAACAATCTTATTGTGTTCAGAAGCACGTGATACAATAAATAGAGTGAATTGCATAAACAGTCCCTTGACTATTACTTATCTTCAAATTTTGCATTTTACTGTTCAACTAGGTGTAGATTTTAGTTACTTTCTATGCGGTACGTGCTCCTTGTAGGATAGTACTACTATTAGTACTCCTGGTCCGTGTTTTGTTTTACATATGTTATCTGTTATATCTTTAATTGATACTTTTTATCTTAATGATAGTTTTTGGGCTGACGACCCCACTTGGAGCAGTTGGAGCAGCCTCTCTATCATCTTGCGATATGAGAAAGGTTTGTGCTCATATCATTCTACCCTACTAATAGGTTTGTTATTGGTGAGATTTTAGCAGCTAAGTTTGTTTATTTGTTTATGTCACTAGTCGAACCATAAATACAACAAAACACATGAATCATGTGTGTCTATATTAATGTGCTATGCATGTTGTTTTATTAACTTTTCCTATCACACAAATTTGTTAAAATAAATTACTTTTTTTAAAATTACTGTATATTTAAAAAAAGAATTTTTAAAGAGTTGACACATTGCGTGCAACCCTTTAACAACAGTGTGTCTAACTAAAGCACTCTCCCAGTATATGGTATTTCTAACCTATATAATGGGGTGTGTGTGTGTGTCTTCGTTGCTATAATTTTATATTTTTATTCAAACATAACCCCTCATCTTATGGTAGACGTGCGGCCTCTCGTGGCTTCTCAAGCTTTCTTTTTAAGAGTTTTATCCTATTTAGAGTATACACCCCGTATATACGTGTATGTGAACTTATTTAAGAAAAAAAATAGAAGATAAAATATAGAAATAATTAAAATTTAAGTTATCATATTTAAATGTACTTATACGCACGTGTTTATGTCTTTACTGACATGTGATTTATAATTTTTCACATGTGATATTGAAAGTATTCAATCATTGTACTTTATTTGTTTTGATCTAAAGGTCAAAACTGGCTCTGTTTTATGGTACTCAAACAAACTTATCCGTACGTGTAATATTGAATAAATGGATAATGGCTAAGAAAGGATTCATAAAAAAAATATTGACAATTTATAATGCCTTAATTTAATTAAGAGTTTATTTAACAAAGGAGAAAAATATTGCATCTAAAAATGTTGGTCCTCTCATGTGTATCGACCGGTTGACATAATGATGAGATCATTTAGGATCAAAAAACAATGTAGGGTTAAATTCATCGTATTGAAAATAGTTGAGGGGTGAGTTTTGCAGTTTTCCCAATAAAAAATGTTTTATGTTCTGGATGCATCCTAGAGGCTGCTTCGTATTTCAGTTATTTTTATATTTTAATATTTTAACATTCGGTAATCATTTATTCCGAGTCAATTGAATCGGATGGTCAAAGTCTCTTATATCTTTTTTTTAGAAGTCGGTTAGGATGATGCTAACCCCTCCTAACCCAGAGTTCAAGTCCTGTCACAGAGGGTGTTCCTGAAATTATGAAGTGCACCTTGTGAGGATTGAACATGAGACCTCCACAGGAGGAAAGCCTTATGGGAAAACCCCCTGACCATCAGACTAAAGTCTCTTATATCCAGATCTTTGAAGTGGGGGTTACATCGGGTTTGATATTCGGATTTTAGGTCAATCGGGTCAGGTTATTCGGGTTTTGTTCTTCGAAAGTTTAATCGAAGCCCGACCCTAATAACAATCAGTTTTCGGATTAATCGGTTACGGGGTTTAATCAGGTCCGGGTGAATTAGGTTCGGGTTATTCGGGTTTTGTACATTTTTAAAGCAAAAAACATAAATAAACAAGTTGAACATACATGGCCTCTTGGACTAGAGATGTTGATTGGGTTTGGTATTCGGGTTTCGGGTTACTCGGGTCGGTTTATTCGTGTGACATCCGGCAATTTCATGTTTAACTCCGTTAACTCAAACATCGTTAGTTCAAACATTATTCATTGCAAACTCAGTTATCTCAGTTAGTCACACGTGCATTGCATTTAATTAGGTTAATTAAATGTGTCAATTATTACGCACACAACGGTAATCCGTAGAAATACCGGATCACACTCGAGTCTAACCCGGAACGTTGGTGATTAATCAGGATAAATATTACGAATATTTAATAATTTATATTTAATATAAATTATGTGATTTTATGTGATTACGTGAATTATGTGAATATTATTGTTCTCGTACGTGTTTATCATGTGTTAATCGTATTTAGTATTTTTATAAGTATTAGAGTTTTTATAAAAATAATAATTGTAAGTTTTAATTATTATTAATTATCATTTAGTTAATTAGAGTTTATGGACTTTAATTAAGCCCGAAGCCCAATTGAAAAACTCAAGAATACAATTAAGGATATATAAGGAACTTTAAAAAAAAATTATAACCCTAACCCCACTCCTTGGAGCCGTCGCGATCGATCCCCACCCTCACCCTCACTCGACCGAACCTTCAAGCAACCATAGGACCTTCGATCGAGCTCCAATCGTGAATCCGGAAGTAGATACGAGCTAGTCTAGGCATTCCTAACATTCCTATGTAAGTCGTTTTATCTAATTCCGTCGTTATTTCATTATTATTTTTGAGATCGAAACCCTAGTTCATCCAAACTTGATATTTTCGAAACATATTAATTGGTTAATTGATTGATAGTATTGTATCGATTTGGTGATTTTATGAAAATATGTGAAACCCTAGTTTTCATACGGGTTGTAAATTGAGATTTGTTGATTATGTGAAGTATAGGAATTGCATGCTAGACGTGAATTATGATTAATATAGTTGTAATTATATTAGTTGAAAGATTTAGGATTGATTAGACGTGTTAATTGTGTAAATAAAGCGTGTAATGGACGACTTACTAAAAGAGGAAACTTTTTATGATTTATATCTTGCATGCTAGATATGATTAGGATGATGTGATGATGGTTATTTGTTACTTGATGCATGTTTACATGATTTGTGAAATCAGATTTTGAATACCTAGATCGGTTTTGTGAACTTTCCAAATAAGGAAACTTTAATTTGCAAAAGTGTTCATAACTTGCTATTTAGACATGCATGATATGGTTTAATGATTGGTACATGTTAGCTAGGATATAATAACATGTTGCAATGTGTTGGATTCTTGAAATCGTGCATATCTCTCATGGGTTACTAAAGATGGAAACTTTACTTGGAATTATGACATACATGTTAAGTTCTATGCAATTGTTAGGTGATATGATGATCTAGAACATGTTATAGTAATCTTACAAGCATAATAACAATGATAATTTCAAGAAACAAGAATCCCGAACAAACTTTCTATTATTAGAAACCTGCTATTTATGGAAACCTTCTATTTATGAAAACCTTCTATTTATAGAAACCTGCTATTTATGGAAACCTGTTATTTATTGAAACTTGCTATATTGCTAGAACAAATAGGATTTGTTGCTAAGTGCTACAGCATGATCATTTGTGTATAATATAGAAGTGTTATACTGAACAAGCATTTAATCACTAAACGGGTCACCAACGGGTCGTCGAGTCAAACTTGGTCAAACTTGGTCAAACTTAGTCAAACTTGCAAACCTTTTCTAAACACTTAAACAATAGTATTGTTTGGATACTAAGGGTTCATATCAACTTGCACAAACACACACTTATAAACCGGTGTTTATAGGTGGCAGTTAGTCGTCAAGCATTATAAGTTCGCTTTCTTTCGCACGCACTCTAAGGTGAGTTTCACGGCCCCTTTTATTATGTTTTAAACTTGGGGGAGAAAACATGGGTACAAACATTTAGATCTTACATTTCTTTTATATCACTTGTGTACTAAGCGCAAACATATCATACAAGTCCTTACATATCGAACCGTTTAATATATGGGATAGCAAGGTAATCTTGAGTAGTACTACTGGGCATTGACAATCCCCACCCGCGTTAGTCGCGCTAACACGACGGGAAGTCGAACGGGTGTAACATTGACCTAAACATTTACCATTGATTATGATAGTCATGGTAGGAGGCAGTTCAAACATAAACAGTCAGCTTCGGTGTCGAAACGCTTTAGTAACATGTAACTAGGTTAGCTACCTATTGATATAATTGTAAATTGTTTTATCTAGTATTCTTTACAAACATTGAAACCTGTGAACTCACCAACCTAGTGTTGACACGTTTTAGCATGTTTTCTCAGGTCATTAAGGTACAAGCACAAGCTAAGGCATGCATGCATTCGAAGTCCATCATTTTCAAACTCAAGAACTATTTATTTTATTTATTGTTGGATTATTTATTTTTGACGCGACTGTCTTGGCGCATGCTTTTCATTTAACTTTTCGCTTCCGCGGTCTTACATTTAATTAGTGTTTTCATTACTAGTGTTGCATCGTGACTATGAGCAATACTAGTGGTTTTCTTAAACTCATATAGAGTCGTTCAAAGTAACTAATGACTGAGATCCTGGTATGTCACGCTCCTAACGGTAAAACTATGTTAGTGAATTTTGGGGGTGTGACAATTCGGGATCAGAGACATTGGTTATAGAGAACTAGGAAATGCATACTAGACTATAACCGCACACATGCATTAGTTACACGGCACAAACACTCATACCTGATACACATAGCACCCATACATACATTGCAGTGCAGGCATGTTAACACCAACCATATCACCCTCTATTGACGAGGGACACATCATTTGCATTGCATCATCATTCCCAGTGGCGACGCTCGGGGAATCACCAGAGCAACATCCACTCCCGTCCGTGGGCAGCGAGACGGAGCCTTCGGAGGAGTCACTCACACCACCATCATCTGCACCTTTGTTACACCATCAGAGCTGAAGATGACACCAGCTTGAGCCTATCGAGGACACAATCAGGGAATGGTGGGTCTTCTCAAGTTCGTGTTGGGGACGACACACAGAACTAGCACATATCTCTTTGGAAGTTGGGATCGTCGGAGGCGAGTCCCTACTGTACCCACTAGCAAAAATAAGCCGAGTGAAGGCAGACCTTTGCACGTGTTATTACAGAATCCGTTGACACGTAGGTGTCATCACTTTCCCGAGCCATGGGCTCGCGTCTTTGGTCGATATTCAGTTGAAGATAGATTGACCACAAAGTTGAGAACGCATTGCTCCTTGCATACTCAGATCCTACCCTGACTCAGATGGAAGGACGGCTACCTTGCTGCTTCCTGTAACTTGTATTCATGAATTAGTTTCATTTCTTGAAGTCGCATTTCATGTGCATGTTTGTTTCATGCTCTCATCTACAATCCGCTGGATTGGACTCTTGTATTGTGTTTCAACTATAGTGAATACTCGGATCAAACAATTCCTGCCTACTCGTCCTGATAGGAGTCCTAGCTGATCAACTTATGGTTGATGATTAAGCTTCTCAATGACTTATCATATCTGACAACACTCTGTACTCAGCAATACAAACTATAAGACATTATGACGCAGGACAGGGGAAAACTAGGATGAGCATGCAAAGCAAATTATCATTACGGGTACACACTTAATAGTAATTTGAGGTGCATGTAAGTCCTGGTGAAACCTAGTGTGTGGATAAATGATCCTAATCTGTGATTTGCAAACTTAAGTTTCCACTGTCTGTAGAAATTCTCGTAATCCACTCAACGACTAGTTGGTATCATTAAACCTATTCAACAGTTGATAGGCGCGACTATCAAGTTGAAAATGTTTATCTCACTCATGGAAGAGTCCTAGTGAAATTAAGACTCTCATCTAAACGTGATCACAGAAACCATCTTGATTGGAACCCTAATGGAAACTCATGACAAACCTATCGACTCCAACTATGTAAGCGAAATTCTTCCCAAGATAGCACGTGTTATTTCATCTGACCCTATTTCTTTATCTTGTGGCTAATCATCAGTCTAGTTTGACTTATACCCAGGATATCCAACTCTGTAAACATACTTCTTTCTTCACAAAATGATCCAGTTGTTCTAATGACATTAGAAAACAAGGATTTGGTCTAACCAACGATCAGTTGAACGCAACTACTTAAACAGACATCCTATCTCTTATGTTACTGGAACCTGCATCTCAGTAGATTTTTCTTTTCTTTATGTGAACCTCTTTCCTTGACCTTTGGATTGACCGACGCTTACCTTATAAGCACGGGTCTCACTAGAAATCTCAGCATGACTTCACAATTTTCCAATTGGTGCAGTCTCACTCCAACTCTATTAGAAACCAAGTACACCATAGAGATAGCAGACGGTCAGATAATTGAAGCGACCCACATTCTTAGAGATGTAAACTAGGATTGGTTAGTCATAAGCTTGACATTGACCTCATGCCAGTTACACTTGGCAGCTTTGACATAATCGTTGGCATAGATTGGTTATCTAAGAACCAAGCCGAAATCATCTGTCGTGACGAAATCGTTCGCCTTCCTCTCCCGAGTGGAGAAACCCTATCCGTTCAGGGTGAAAGAAGTGGTGCAGTCATGGGCATCATATCTTTCATGAAGGCTCAGAAGTGTCTGCGTAAGGGTCATACCGCGATCTTAGCCCTTGTCGCTGACAAGTCCACCGAGGAGAAAAATCTAGAAAATATCCCTATCGTTCACGAATTCCCAGAAGTATTTCCTGAAGACCTACCTGGTCTTCCACCTCATCGTCAGGTCGAATTTCAGATTGACCTAACACCCGGAGCAGCGCCTATTGCTCGAGCACCATATAGACTTGCACCAAGTGAGTTGCAGGAGCTATCCACACAACTTCAATAGCTGTTGGATAAAGGTTTCATCCGACCTAGCTCATCGCCATGGTGAGCCCCAGTCCTATTTGTCAAAAAGAAAGATGGGACTTTCCGTATGTGCATTGATTACCGAGAGTTAAACAAAGTAACAGTCAAGAACCGCTACCCACTACCCGCATTGACGATCTATTAGACCAACTTCAAGGGTCAAGTTTCTACTCAAAAATCGATTTAAGATCTGGTTACCATCAGCTGAGAGTTCGAGATGAAGATGTATCCAAGACGGCATTCAGAACCCGGTACGGCCATTTCGAGTTTTTGGTCATGCCATTTGGATTAACCAAAGCACCTGCGGTGTTCATGGACCTCATGAACCGTGTGTGTAAACCTTATCTTGACCAGTTCGTCATTGTTTTTATTGATGTAAGGCCCCAAACCCAGGAGGCCTCACTTGTTGGATTTACTCATTCACAAACAGTTCTTAAACTAGAATATCAAAATAACGCAGCGGAAAATTTCATTAAAACATAACCATGACATTGTTCAACATGCGGAAGCGTAACATAGTCTATTACATGAACAAAACATAAACTAATCATAACGGGATGCCAGTCTTCATGATCAACCGGGTAACTCTTCTCGCTTGCCAAGCATCACCGTCCATCGCCATACCTGCCTTAACCTGAATGTGCATACTAAAAAGTCAGCTACGCTGATGAGTTCTAGCATTTCATAAAAACTTTAACATCAACATTTGCCAAAAACATAACATTCATTCATTTAGTAAAACCTTTCACAAAAGCATGTAATAACTTAACATCTTTAAAATCTCGTAACCATATCATCATCAACATCATTATCATAAACACCGTTGAACGAATCGTTCGTTAAAACTCTTAACATTCATTTAAGTCATACATTATTATCTAAATCTGTATTAGCATTCGTTCCGTCACTTAGTATTGTATTGCCCCTAAGGCTTAACTGCACGAAGACCGACAATACAATACATTCCGTCAATTCCCTTTTCGTATTGCCCCAAGGCATACAGCACGAGGACCGACAATACTCATTTAGTTGCCCCTATGGCTCTCATGTCCATAAACCGACAACTTTCATCGACGGCTATGGCTCACGGCCATAACACAGTCGGATCATAATTTAACCTTACTAGGGTCACGTTAACCCTTGAGTAACCGTCGTTACTCCCTTACCAGTTGTACAACATCAAAACCATCGACAGGCCACCAAGACACTGCCCTGTTGTTCTTATGGAAACTATGGCTCGCTGTCCATAATCTACCACAAGGCTGGGAGTTACACTCCCAGACTTCATTCGTCAATTCCTGTTCTTATGGCAACTATGGCTCGCTGTCCATAATCTACCACAAGGCTGGGATTTACCTTCCCAGACTTCGTTCGTCAATTCCATTCATTCGACAGATTAGATTTGTAACGACTTCTTTAAAACCTTTACCTCTTTTCCTTTTCATTAAACATTTCCTCATTTAGTCCGTTCATAAAACATTCATAAACCTTTTTGGCAAAAACACTTCATAACCTTTCCTTTTGTAAACATCGTTTCGTTAAAAACATCATTTAGTTAAAACATCATTTCGTAAGTATGCACACCAGCCCAAAAACATTAACAAAACATTTAAAAGAGGGCTTCTAGAACTCACCTGATAGGCTAGACTCAGACCTGTCCTAACTACAACCCAACGAGCGTCACACGCGACCTGAATTGGTTACAAAACCCAAATATCATACCTAATCTCAATTCACACTTCTACTCAGCTGATATAGGCGAACTTAATGCTAAGTTCGCTTCCACTGGCCTAGGCGAACTTGATAAGTTCGCTTACCTTTGGCCAGGCGAACTTAACTTAGGCGAACTTGCCAGGCGAACATAATAAGTTCGCCTCAATCTGCCAGGCGAACTTGCCAGGCGAACATAATTAGGCGAACTTGTTAAGTTCGCCTCCACCAGGCGAACTTGACAGGCGAACTTGCTAAGTTCGCCTGCACCAGCAGTCATCTTCCCAAACAGTCCCGAAGTTCATGCATTCGAGTTCGATTATGTCAAAACTTCAACTTTCTTTGCTCAAGACAACCGGTTTTCATTCCAGATACTAAACCTAAGCTTATTCTCAAGTTTCATCCGTAAAAACGTCCTATTTTTACCCGAAAACCCAACTTAAGCAAAAATCTCAAATTTAGCTCGAATGGTTACCTGGATGACGATTCTGATTTGGAGGTTTCCTTCACGAGTGCAGGAGACACGAGCTGGTGCGATCTTGGGCGATTCCGACACTTTCTCTCTCTACGGGTTCTCTCTCTAGAAGTTGCAAATGAGAGAAATGGTGGTGACTCAGCCTATTTATAGGGGAGGCTCCCCCGTCATGCCTCGTTCGTTTTATTCCGTTATTTAACTGTCGTTTTTATTTTTGGGATGTTACAAGTCTACCCCCCTTACAATAGGTTTCGTCCCCGAAACCTATCATAAGTCAAATAGTTGAGGGTACGACTCCCTCATTTCTGTCTCCGTTTCCCAAGTGGCTTCCGATCCCTTTCGATGTTTCCATTGGACTTTAACCAATTGGATAACTTTATTACGTAAATGTTTCTCCTTTTGATCTAGGATGGCCACGGGTTCCTCGATGTAGTTGAGGCTGTTGTCGACCTCGATGTCAGTAAGTGGTACGTGAGCCGATTCATCCGCCAAACATTTTCGCAAGTGTGATACATGGAAGGTAGGATGAATCCCACTTAACTCATCAGGCAACTCTAACCGATAAGCGACTTCACCAACCCGTGCCATTATCCTGAATGGTCCGACAAACCTCGGACTTAACTTTCCTCTCTTCCTGAATCGTATGATTCCCTTCCAGGGTGACACTTTCAACATTACTCTGTCCCCAACATCAAACTCAATAGGCCTTCGTCGTTTATCCGCGTAGGATTTCTGACGATCTTGTGCGGCCTTCATTCGTGCTTTGATTTGATCAAACCTTTCCGACGTTTCTCTTACGACTTCAAGACTTCCTAATTCCTTCTGTCCAATCTCACCCCAACAAACCGGGGTCCTGCATCTTCTTCCATACAACATTTCGTAAGGCGGCATGCCTATCGTCGTGTGATGACTATTGTTGTAGGAGAATTCGGCTAACGGCAGATGACTGTCCCAACTGCCACCGAAGTCGATAATGCAAGCACGAAGCATATCCTCCAACGTTTGAATGGTCCTCTCAGACTGACCATCCGTTTGCGGGTGGTATGCCGTGCTGATGTTAAGTCTCGAGCCCATCGCTTCGTGAAATCTTTTCCAGAACCTCGAAGTGAATCGTGTGTCCCAGTCAGATATGATCGTCAAAGGCATCCCATGCCGTGTTACTACTTCGTTAATAAATACTTCCGCTAACCTTTCCGACGACAACGTCTCGCAAATAGGTAGGAAATGAGCACTCTTCGTTAAACGGTCCACAATTACCCAAATGGTGTCATGACCTTTAGCTGTGCGAGGTAGCTTAGTTATGAAGTCCATGGTAATGTGTTCCCACTTCCATTCTGGTATATCAAGTGGTTGAATCTTTCCGTACGGTTTCTGGTGTTCAACCTTTACTTGTGAGCAAGTCAAGCACTTGCTTACATACTTTGTCACCTCATGCTTCATTCCAGGCCACCAGTATTCCTTCCTCAGATCTTGATACATTTTATTGGTACCGGGATGGATAGAGTACCGAGACTTATGAGCCTTATCCAAGATTTTGGTTCTAAGCTCGCCACCCATAGGTATCCATACCCGTCCAAAACGTGTCATAACACCAAGGGTGTTATATTCCAACTTGTCCTGTTGGCCAACCAATCTTTCCTTCTTTATGTTTTCTTCCTCAAGTGCTTCGTCTTGAGCTCTTTCAATTTCCCTCATCACATCTGATGTTAACACCAGCTGGCAAGCTTTCACTCTAATAGGAGCAGGCACATCCTTTCGGCTTAGAGCGTCAGCCACCACGTTTGCCTTTCCGGGATGGTATATGATTTCGTAGTCATAATCTTTCAATAGTTCCAACCATCGCCTCTGCCTCATATTAAGTTCCCTTTGTTCGAAGAAGTACTTCAAACTTTTGTGGTCGGAATAAATAGTAAACTTCACTCCGTAGAGGTAGTGCCTCCAGATTTTCAATGCAAATACGACAGCAGCAAGTTCCAAATCGTGAGTCGGATAGTTGACTTCGTGAACTTTCAACTGCCGCGACGCATATGCAATTACTCTCCCGCGTTGCATCAACACGCATCCTAATCCCTGACCCGAAGCGTCAGAGTATACCACCAAGTCTTCATTGCCCTCGGGAAGGGCCAAGACTGGAGCTTTGGTTAGCTTCTCCTTCAATTCCTTAAACGCCTCATCCTGGGTCGAACCCCACTCGTACTTTACTTCCTTCCGAGTCAACTTTGTCAATGGCGAAGCTATTTTCGAGAAATTCTGGATGAATCTCCGATAGTAGCCTGCCAAACCCAAGAAACTGCGGATTTCAGTTGGCGTCTTAGGAATATTCCATTCCCTTACCGTCATTATCTTTGCTGGGTCAACCATAATGCCGTTCGGGTTAATGACGTGACCTAGGAATTGGACTTCCCTAAGCCAGAACGCGCATTTGGAGAACTTAGCATACAACTTTTCCTTCTTCAGAGCCTCCAATACCTCCTTTAAGTGACATGCGTGATCACCCTCATTCTTGGAGTAGATGAGGATATCATCGATGAACACGATTACCGATCGATCCAGCATCGGTCGACACACCCTATTCATTAGGTCCATGAACGCTGCGGGGGCGTTCGTCAATCCAAAAGACATTACGCGGAACTCGAAATGTCCATAACGCGTGCGAAATGCAGTTTTCGATATGTCTTCTTCCCTCACCTTCAACTGATGGTACCCGGACCGAAGGTCGATTTTTGAGAACCAACTTGCACCTTGCAATTGATCGAACAGGTCGTCGATCCTTGGCAAAGGGTACTTGTTCTTCACCGTACGTTTGTTCAACTCGCGATAATCAATACACATTCTCATCGAACCGTCTTTCTTTTTCACAAACAACACCGGAGCACCCCACGGTGAGATGCTCGGTTGGATAAATCCTTTCTCAAGTAACTCGTCTAGTTGTGCCATTAGCTATTTCATCTCCACTGGTGCTAGTCGATATGGAGCCTTAGCCACGGGCTGGGCATCTGGTACTAAGTCGATTCGGAATTCAATCTCTCTGTCGGGTGGTATCCCAGGCAAATCCTCTGGAAACACCTCCGGGTACTCGCGTACCACGGGTACATCGTCTAGTTCCTTCACTTCCTTACACTTGTCAATCACGTACACCAGATAAGCCTCGCATCCGCGCCTCAAGTAATCTGTTGCCTTAATCATCGAGATGACGTTTGGCATCGGGACGTCACGATCTCCAAAAACCTCGACTTTGCTACCATCCGGAGCCTTGAGTCGGATTATCTTTCGTTTGCATATAATTTGCGCTTCATTGGCAGTTAGCCAATCCATACCTAACACGACATCGAACCCTCCCAAAACCATAACAAACAATCTGACAGGGAACCTATGACCTTCTATTTTTATCGTGGAGTTGTCAACTACATCGGTCACTCTCGCAGTTCTACCCTCAGCGGTCTCTACGCTAAAGGCCCTTTCTAGCTTACTGACAGTGTACTTCACTCGTTTACAGAAAGTCGCAGATATAAAACTCTTACTTGCACTCGAATCAAATAACACAGAAACAAAAGTGTTGTCAAGGATGAACGTACCTGACGCCACGTCGGGGTCCGCCCTGGCTTGGTCTTGCGTCAGCGCGTACGCACGAGTCTTTGCTCGGGGCCTCTCATCTCTCTTCTCCGGGCCTTTCCCCTTCCCGGCTTCACCCATTCTTGGTTTGGTGCATTCCCGGCTCATGTGGCCGCTTTCTCCACAATTAAAGCATTTAATGCCTTGCATGCATTCACGGGAGTAGTGCCCAGTCTTGCCACATTTAAAGCACAAGTTAGATCCCAGTCTACATTCGCCTGTATGCTCCCTTCCACACTTCTTACAAGCAGTCGACTCATCCACCCGAGCCCTTTTATCGCGAGCCCCAAACATCTTTCCAGCAGTTCGCTTGTTTGAGAAGCTCGGTCTCCTCTTTGGTTCCTCGATGGCGACGACATTCAGTGCCAGATCATCAAATACCACGCCGCTCAGTTCTACTACCGAATCATAGGTAGTAGGGGCGTTTGCCTTAACATAGGTGCGGACCTGGTCCGGCAGCCCTTGAATGTAACAGGAAATCTTTCTTTCCTCGGTCATGATGAGATGTGGCACCAGACGTGCCAATTCATTGAACCGTGTGGTGTACTGCCGGTGCGTCATGCTCCCGGCCTTAATCCCCAGAAATTCCCTTTCCACCTTCTCGATCTCATTCCTTGGACAGAAATTCTTGATCACTAAAGTTTTCAAATCAGTCCACCTCATCGCATCTACAGCCTTGTCCCCCTTGGCCTGACGTACACCTTCCCACCAATGGGATGCTTCCTCTCTCAAGGAGTTAGCAGCAAATTTCACAACTTGATCCACTCGACACTCGCTCAGACGGATGGCGGCTTCCATACGTATCACCCAGTCGAAAGTAGCCACCGCGTCCTTCTTCCCAGTCAGGACCGGCGGGTCACATGCCTTAAAGGACTTATAGTCGCAACCGCGAGCAGGCGGTGCGTTAACTGCCTCAACGATCGGGGCATCAGTTGTCGTGTTGGACCCACCTTCCCCATTAACCTTCTTCAACGCTTCTGCCAACAGACCTGGCAGAGAAGTCTTCATCAGCTCTGTGAACTCTCGAGCTATAGCTGCCCTCACTTCTGGTTCGAAAGTGAAAGGTTGTTCTCCAACCTGTGTTTGCTCAGTTTCATGCACACCAACTTCTGGCTCAGTGTAAATACTTCCTTCTTCATTGTACTCTTGGCGTGCAGGGGTCCTTCCACGCCCACCGTTACGACCACCGGTACGGCCCCCGGTATGGCCCCCACCACGCCTTCCGTTCCCTCTCCTTGCCATTTCGTTCTATAAGACAAGGAATCTAATGTCATCACGCTAGTTAACAAATAAAATTCAGCAAGCACTGTAAGATGTTAATATACACTCGCCATCTGCAATTAACCATTACACTACCTTTCGATTTCTATTTGACCACCTTTGTGATTCCATCAGAACACAAGTCCTTACCTAATCCTTCCTAAGGCATACTATATAGGTAAATATGTACTACCTTCGTACCTGACGCTTTGGCTCGAGTTACCCGTACTCGCATCCGCTTTCAGTCCCATTCACAGTTTAAGTTCAGACACTGGGAGTGTCCAAATCTCTCAAACTATTGCTCTGATACCAACTTGTAAGGCCCCAAACCCAGGAGGCCTCACTTGTTGGATTTACTCATTCACAAACAGTTCTTAAACTAGAATATCAAAATAACGCAGCGGAAAATTTCATTAAAACATAACCATGACATTGTTCAACATGCGGAAGCGTAACATAGTCTATTACATGAACAAAACATAAACTAATCATAACGGGATGCCAGTCTTCATGATCAACCGGGTAACTCTTCTCGCTTGCCAAGCATCACCGTCCATCGCCATACCTGCCTTAACCTGAATGTGCATACTAAAAAGTCAGCTACGCTGATGAGTTCTAGCATTTCATAAAAACTTTAACATCAACATTTGCCAAAAACATAACATTCATTCATTTAGTAAAACCTTTCACAAAAGCATGTAATAACTTAACATCTTTAAAATCTCGTAACCATATCATCATCAACATCATTATCATAAACACCGTTGAACGGATCATTCGTTAAAACTCTTAACATTCATTTAAGTCATACATTATTATCTAAATCTGTATTAGCATTCGTTCCGTCACTTAGTATTGTATTGCCCCTAAGGCTTAACTGCACGAAGACCGACAATACAATACATTCCGTCAATTCCCTTTTCGTATTGCCCCAAGGCTTACAGCACGAGGACCGACAATACTCATTTAGTTTCCCCTATGGCTCTCATGTCCATAAACCGACAACTTTCATCGACGGCTATGGCTCACGGCCATAACACCGTCGGATCATAATTTAACCTTACTAGGGTCACGTTAACCCTTGAGTAACCGTCGTTACTCCCTTACTAGTTGTACAACATCAAAACCATCGACAGGCCACCAAGACACTGCCCTGTTGTTCTTATGACAACTATGGCTCGCTGTCCATAATCTACCACAAGGCGGGGAGTTACACTCCCAGACTTCATTCGTCAATTCCTGTTCTTATGGCAACTATGGCTCGCTGTCCATAATCTACCACAAGGCTGGGAATTACCTTCCCAGACTTCGTTCGTCAATTCCATTCATTCGACAGATTAGATTTGTAATGACTTCTTTAAAACCTTTACCTCTTTTCCTTTTCATTAAACATTTCCTCATTTAGTCCGTTCATAAAACATTCGTAAACCTTTTTGGCAAAAACACTTCATAACCTTTCCTTTTGTAAACATCGTTTCGTTAAAAACATCATTTAGTTAAAACATCATTTCGTAAGTATGCACACCAGCACAAAAACATTAACAAAACATTTAAAAGAGGGCTTCTAGAACTCACCTGATAGGCTAGACTCAGACCTGTCCTAACTACAACCCAAAGAGCGTCACACGCGACCTGAATTGGTTACAAAACACAATTATCAGACCTAATCTCAATTCACACTTTTACTCAGCTGATATAGGCGAACTTAATGCTAAGTTCGCTTCCACTGGCCTAGGCGAACTTATAGGCGAACTTGATAAGTTCGCTTACCTTTGGCCAGACGAACTTAACTTAGGCGAACTTGCCAGGCGAACATAATAAGTTCGCCTCAATCTGCCAGGCGAACTTGCCAGGCGAACATAATCAGGCGAACTTGATAAGTTCGCCTCCACCAGGCGAACTTGCTATGTTCGCCTGCACCAGCAGTCATCTTCCCAAACAGTCCCGAAGTTCATGCATTCGAGTTCGATTATGTCAAAACTTCAACTTTCTTTGCTCAAGACAACCGGTTTTCATTCCAGATACTAAACCTAAGCTTATTCTCAAGTTTCATCCGTAAAAACGTCGTATTTTTACCCGAAAACCCAACTTAAGCAAAAATCTCAAATTTAGCTCGAATGGTTACCTGGATGACGATTCTGATTTGGAGGTTTCCTTCACGAGTGTAGGAGACACGAGCTGGTGCGATCTTGGGCGATTTCGACACTTTCTCTCTCTACGGGTTCTCTCTCTAGAAGTTGCAAATGAGAGAAATGGTGGTGACTCAGCCTATTTATAGGGGAGGCTCCCCCGTCATGCCTCGTTCGTTTTATTCCGTTATTTAACTGTCGTTTCTATTTTTTGGATGTTACAATTGACGATATCCTCATATACTCTAAGAGTCAGGAAGAGCATGAGGAGCATCTGCGTTTGATCCTTGAACTACTGAAACAGGAGCAGCTGTATGCTAAGTTTTCCAAATGCGATTTTTGGATTCGCGATGTTCAATTTTTAGGACATGTGATCAATGTGAAAAGAATACATGTCGATTCAGCCAAAATAGAAGCCATCAAAAATTGGGCAGCCCCAACAACTCCGACCGAGGTTCGACAATTCCTAGGATTGGCTGGATACTACCGTCGTTTTATCGAGGGATTCTCAAAGATTGTCCAACCTCTCACCGCCTTAACCCAAAAAGATAAACCCTATAATTGGAGCGAGACTCAAGAATCAGCATTCCAGCTACTGAAGCAGAAACTATGTAGCGCACCTGTCACACCCCGCCGGCGGCGGATTAAACGCCGGGGCTGACGCGGTTGTTCATAAGCACATGGTCATCTATTATTAAATGACAATATTTATTCATCAACTTAAAATCATCCGTTACAAAGAAAAATGAAACATTCAAAACATAGTTTAAATTAAACTAGGTCCAAGTCCTAGGTGAGCAAGTAGGGTCCTCAAACTGGTACACCTGAAACATGTTAGTAACTGTCAACTACAAGTAGTTGGTGAGTAACATAGGTTTTGACACTAACAAAAGTTAAGTAAAAAGTATTTGTAATTCAATATTGTTCAAAGCATGACTATGGCATAAATGTGAAAACATACAAGGTTCCAAGCATACAATTAAATTCGTAGTAAATGGAAAACTAGTTACGCAATCCCACTGATTGCCATTTTGAAAAAGTAGTAAGATGTATACACAAAAACCCGCCAAGGTTCTGTGTTATGTATGTATCGGATTCCCCTATAAATGATCATGTTAGGTACTACCTTAGGCCTGGGTAGCAGGTTAATGAATGTACTGACATTATGTAATGGTCGCCAAGTAGTTTATGACATAAAGCACATAGTAATTAGCATGAGAACAAATGGTATTGAATTTGGTATGTATAGTATGTAAACATGTTCCACCCCGAGTATTTGTAAACAATAGTAAAGATAAAGGGGGCTATGAACTCATCTTGCAATGAGTAGCTTGGATGTCACACAAGTATATTGCATAAATGTTCTAGCTAACCACAAGGTTAACCTATGTTTGATGGAACATATATATCAATGATTTGTACAACTGAAATAGAGAATCCTATTGTGAGAGGAGATTGATGTGGGTGTCCTCATTTTAATAATAAAATAATTATTTGAGTTGCAAATAATATTTTATGTAAATCTTTGATAAATATTTGTATTGTAATAAGTGAAAGAATTAATAAAAATGTTGTTTGTTTGTAATAATTATATAAACGTATGAATAAATAATTAAGTTTCTTTTGTTTTGTAAATAAATACACAAATAAATAAATGACTAGTTTTCTTTTATTTGTAATTGCATAAATTAATAGATGGATAGATGAGTAAATAAATGAGTAATAACTAGTTGAGTAATTAAATAATTTACTACATAAATAAATGAATAAAACCTTTCATTTGATTTATGAAAAACAAGTGTTAAAAATAATGATTTAATTAGTTGATAATTAAACCAAAATTTAAAGTATAATAATGTTTTAATTAATTAATAATTAAACCATAATTAATTATTAATTAAAAGTATAGAATTGAGTTTTAAATGTTCTCATATAAAAATAAATTATATAAAAGTTTGTATAAATATTTGTAAAGAAATGAGTTTATAATCATAATCATAATTAGTTGAAAGTGGTTGTTGTACACTAGAATGGTTATCATTCCAGAGTAGTACCTCCAACAGAAAAGTTCCCAGGAAAGAGTTGGTCGGATCAGAACCCCGTCTTTTCCTAGCCAGAACTTTAATGTTTGCCAGATAACTACATACTGGTTTGAAATTTACTCTATTTGCATACTTAACCAGGTTTAGTTTGTGTTTGGAAAGTATATGGGCTAAAGTGAAAATATAAGTTTATGTAAAGATATAAATTGAATATTAAATAATTTAATTTAAAAATAAGGATTTTTAGTAAAAACATGATTTTTGAAATTGAAAGGAGTAAGAATGATCAAACCAAGCTTTTAAATAAAAGTTTGACACAATTTTAATTAAAATAGGGCTTTTGATCTTGGATAGGTCTATGATTATAACATAAACATGTTAGGGATCATAGATCTAGCTAGTTATGAGAGATTTTTAAAGGAAAAATATGAACAAGCAAGAATATAAGAAGAACTTACTTATGAATATGGAAACGACTTTGAATCTTGAGAGAGGGATTAGAACTTGATATGGTGTGAGAATGAGGGAAGAATGGGGGTCTATTTATAGGGTAGTATCATGGGCTTATTTACATAATTTAATTTGTTATAGGGATTAAGATTGCAAAATATGAAAAATAGTTTTTAATTTCATAACATATTTTAACTTAAGTACTCATAAATTTTATGTTCATGACTTCATTTCATCATAATTCATATTTAATATGTTTATAAATATAATTATATATTTATTTGTTTTATTTACCTTTAGTAATTTAAAAATACTAACAATGTTAATTAACAATGTTATATTTTCATAATAAATTGTTTAAATGGTTTATTTATCATGTGTGTATATATATAGTTACATATATATTTATAAGTAAACACATAAAGGATATCAATTTATAATAAAAGCTTGTAAGCTTAGATTTTGTTATTATAACAAAGTGTATATATTTATTTCATAACAATCATATAAGTATGTATGCATACTCATGAATTATAATGAATAAATAGGATACCTTCATAAATGCTAATAATAAAATAATGAAATTACAATTTTGCCGGAATAGTTAAAATAAAGGTCGGAATTTCCTGGGGATTACAGTCTCCCCTACTTTAGGAATTTCGTCCCGAAATTTTTAGGAGAAGGGCTGAAGGAAGTGACATGTGTTTGGATTCTCAACTAGTTTTTCTTTTCGGTTTGAGTATAGTTGATGACAAACTTTATGTCAGGTCATCGTGTCAGGTATGGATGGTGGTAATGGATTTCATTTGAGTGGAAATAAGGAAAAGATTGCCCGAGAATGATTTTGGATTCAAATGATGGGATGCATCCCTTGTAATGAGGATGAAGGAAATTTCTAGATCTTAACTTGTTTAAGATATAGTCTAAGATGTTTGAGTGATGTCACTAGATAAGGATTTCATAACTACTGGTCAAGATCAGAGTAATAAGAAACCCTACGTGAATACGGACAACGTTACTTCTGACAATATGACATGAGCACCTATATATAGGATGTACCAGCGGTATATCTACTATGCCCTTACCATATCCCGTTAGTTTCGTTACTGTATTTCACCATAGGTTTTATGTCATCACACATGACATAATTTACTATGTTTTTCCAGCGCTGATTTTTATAATTACGTGTGCACCCGTAATTACTCAAATCGTCGTATGGTCCGTATAGATCATTCTATTGTGTGTGGGTACAGAGGTGGGGGAAACACCCAAAAATATTTAGTTTATTATTGTTTTCATACATGAGTTGCTAATGAGTAATTGTGTGTCTATATGGTAAAGTCAATCAGAGAGTAAGACTAACAAGGTGGCACAACCCCATACATGGGTGCCCTAAATAGATGGCATACCCTCCAGGTTATCCATAAATTTTATAGCTCTCTCGTGTTTGAACAAGAATACGTCAAACCACGAGTAACTCAAAGTTTATAGCTTTCTCGTGTTTGAACAAGAATACGTCATACTATCAAGTATAATGGATAAAGTGAATGATCATGCCTCATTTATATAGTGGGCAATTAATTGCAAACAATGTAAACAGTCTAGTTTCAAGAAGACATGCTTTAGCCTATAGGTGAACACTCACTTCGGGAATTCCCAGGAAAGCATACGGATCCTTCGGTTGATTTGGATTTATATGAAATGATTTCCTAGACAGAAGACCCAAAGCACAGGCATTCACCCTTCCAGATTGCACATGTTCTCTACTAATTTTCAGAACTCATAACATTGACGGGATTTTTTTTTTTTATTTCAATAGACATTAGGCATGAAAGTGTATAGAGTCTTAGATATGAATAAGCGTATAGCAAGACTTAGGATAGCATTTAGTGATATCAAATAGGTAAATTGGCAGACTAATCAAATAGTGTAACAAGTAAGGTATCACATGAGTAGTAATCTTTGTAAACATGTAACATGGCACATTAGGTAGCACATGTTGTATCGTGCGGTGTAATGCCTAAGATAACATGTAGGATATTTACACAAGGGTATCATAAAGTTATAGGCTATAGTCTAGAAATATGTTTCAAGTAATCCATATAGTTTCAAATAATTCCATGTAGTCCTTAGAATGTTGTAGTTCATGTAATTGTATCATGTAAACAGAAATAGATAGATGCAGGTAAGTATGTGTATAAATGAGTATAAAGTGGAGTTCCTAATAAAAGAAATGAGTTAAACTCATGTTTGGGGACTCCTAGGTTATAGTCTAGGTCATGTGTGTCTAATAACCTAATTCCCTATAAACCTGGCTCTGATACCAATCTGTCACACCCCGGCCGGCAACGGATTAAACTTCGGGGCTGACGCGGTTGTTCATAAGCACATGGTCATCTATTATTAAATGATAAAATTTATTCATCAACTTAAAATCATCCGTTACAAAGAAAAATGAAACATTCAAAACATAGTTTATGTAACATCCTAAAATGGCGAGAAATAAAGTTAGCGAGTTCTAAGAGGGCCGAGGTTGGGCCGGGTTGGTCGCGAGATGGGCTTGGGGAGGTCTCCCCTATAAATAGCCCAAGACTCCTCACTTCTCCTCTTTTGCAACTTCTAGAGAGAGAAACCCGTAGAGAGAGAAAGTGTCGGAATCGCCCAAGATCGCACCAGCTCGTGTCTCCTGCACTCGTGAAGGAAACCTCCGAAGCAGAATCGTCATCCAGGTAATAATTTGAGCTAATTTGAGATTTTTGTTTATGTTGGGTTTTCGGGTTTTTGGGTAAAAAAGGACGTTTTCACGGATGAAACTGAAAAATAAGCTTAGGTATAGCATTTAGAAGGTAAAGCGAAAGTTTTGACCGAAGAAAGTTGGGATTTCGGCATAGTTGATTTCGCATGCAAAATTTCGGGTTGATTGGGGAAGATGACTGCTCGAACAGGCGAACTTAGCAAGTTCGCCTGGGGGAGGCGAACTTATTATGTTCGCTCAGGCAAGTTCGCCTGGCAAGGTTGAGGCGAACTTATTATGTTCGCCCAGGCAAGTTCGCCTGGCAAGGTTGAGGCGAACTTATTATGTTCGCCCAGGCAATTTCGCCTGGAAAGGTTGAGGCGAACTTATTATGTTCACTTGATTAAGTTCGCCTGATCAAGTTAAGCGAACTTAGGGCAAGTTCGCCTATAAGTTCGCCTAGAGTAAGGGAAGCGAACTTAGCATTAAGTTCGCTTATATCAGCTGAGTAAAAGTGTGAATTGAAGTTAAGTCTGATATATGTGTATTTTAACCAATTCAGATCGTGTGAGAAGCTCGTTGGACCGTGGTTAGGACAGTATTGAGTCTAACTTATCTGGTGAGTTCTAGAAGCCCTCTTTTAAATGTTTTAATAATGTTTTCGGGCTGGTGTGCATACGTAACGATGTGACTATTTTATAAAACGATGTTTATGAATGATGTATGTGACGTTTTATAAAAATGATGTTTATGAACGAAGTTTTGGAAGGAAAGGTTATGAAAGAAGTGTTTTTGAAATATTTTGCCAAATGAAGTTTACGAAGTATTTACGAATGAATGAATGATTTTTAATAAAACGTACGAATGCTTTAACTGAAGTTTTGAAGTAAAAGAAGTGAAGTTTTGAAGTAAAAGAAGTGAAGGTTTACGAAAGTCACAAACGAACGAATCTGCCATTATTCCTTAGGGAATGAAGGTTACGGGAATGGGAAGTATGTTATGGGCCTGTACCTTTTAGGGGCCTTTGTGGCTGGCCAACTGTTGTACAACTGGGGTGATGACGGTCACCAAGGGGATTATCGTGATCCTTGAAGTTGGTACGATTTACCTTACGGGGTAATCGTGCTTGAAGTTTGGTACTTGCACCTTACGAGGTGCAGTGCTTGAAGTTTGGTACGTGCTATCCTTTGGGACGCCGTGCTTGAAGTGGTGTTGAATGACCTAAGTATCGGGCCCTAGGAGTTCCTCACCCGAAGGACAGTACGGTGATGATGGGCCTAGTGGTGGTGATCCTTAGGTTATTCAGCCAGTATGTGACGTTTGGAATTGACGGTTACGAGAAGGCGCAGATTCGATATGTTCGTTGACTTATGTTTATGAAGTTATGTTTTGTTATTGCATTATTTTACGTACGCTTTTATTAAATGAAGTATGATGTTATGTTTTTGGCAAATATTTGAAGTTAATGTTCTATGTTAAAACTAGAACTCACCAGCGTAGCTGACTTTTTTAGTATGCACATTCAGGCTAAGGCAGGTTATGAGGATGGACGGTGATGCTTGGCTAGTGAGATGAGTTACCCGGCTGATCATGAAGACTGGCATCCCGTTATGTTTTTAGTTATGATGTATTTATGTTTTAGACAATGTTTACGCTTCCGCATGTTTGAACAATGTAACGATTATGTTTTAATGAAATTTTCCGCTGCGTTATCTTGATATTCAAGTTTAAGAACTGTTTGTGAATGAGTAAATCCAACAAGTGAGGCCTCCCGGGTTTGGGGCCTTACAAGTTGGTATCAGAGCAATAGTTTGAGAGATTTGGACACTCCCAGTGTCTGAACTTAAACTGTGAATGGGACTGAAAGCGGATGCCAGTACGGGTAACTCGAGCCAAAGCATCAGGTATGAAGGTAATATATATTTACCTATATAGTATACCTTAGGAAGGGTTAGGTAAGGACTTGTGTTCTGATGGAATCACAAAGGTGGTCAGATAGAAATCGAAAGGTAGTGTAATGGTTAATTGCAGATGGCCAGTGTATATTAACATCTTACAGTGCTTGTTGAATTCTATTTATTAACTAGCGTGATGACATTTGATTCCTTGTCTTATAGAACGAAATGGCGAGGAGAGGAAACGGAAGTCGTGGTGGAGGCCGTACCGGTGGTCGTACCGGCGGTCCTAACGGTGGGCGCGGCAGGACCCCTGTACGCCAAGAGTATAGTGAAGAAGGAAGTGTTCACACCGAACCGGCGATTAGTGTGCATGGAACGGAGCAGACACAGGTTGCAGAACAACCTTTCACTTTTGAACCAGAAGTGAGAGCAGCAATAGCTCGAGAGTTCACAGATTTGATGAGGACTTCTCTGCCATGTCTACTGGCAGAAGCATTGAAGAAGGTTAATGGGGAAGGTGGGTCTAACACGGCGGTTGGTACCCCGAACACTGAGACAATCAACGCATCGCTTAACCGTGGTTGCGACTATAAGTCCTTTAAGGCATGTGACCCGCCGGTCCTGACTGGGAAGAAGGACGCGGTGGCTACTTTTGACTGGGTGATACGTATGGAAGCCGCCATCCGTCTGAGCGAGTGTCGAATGGATCAAGTTGTGAAATTTGCTGCTAACTCCTTGAGAGAGGAAGCATCCCATTGGTGGGAAGGCGTACGTCAGGCCAAGGGGGACGAGGCTGTGGATGCGATGATGTGGACCGACTTGAAAACTTTGGTGATCAAGAATTTATGTCCAAGGAATGAGATAGAAAAGGTAGAAAGGGAATTTCTGGGGATTAAAGCCGGGAGCATGACGCACCGGCAGTACACCACACGGTTCAATGAACTGGCACGTCTGGTGCCACATCTTGTTGCGACTGAGGAAAGAAAGATTGCCTGCTACATTCAAGGGCTACCGGACCAGGTCCGCACCTATGTTAAGGCAAACGCCCCTACTACCTATGATTCAGTAGTAGAACTGAGCGGCGTGGTATTTGATGATCTGGCGCTGAATGTCATTGCCATTGAAGAGCCTAAGAAGAAGATGAGTTTTCCCGCTAAGCGATCGGGAGGGAAGTTGTTTGGGGCTCGGGACAAACAGGCCAGAGTAGGCGAGACGGCAGTCTGTGGAAGATGTGGGGTAAGACATGCCGGTGAATGTCGGTTAGGGTCAAATCTGTGCTTTAAATGCGGCAAGACCGGACACTACTCCCACGAATGCCCGCAAGGCTTCAAATGCTACAATTGTGGGGAGAGTGGTCACATGAGCCGGGAATGCACCAAGCCCAGGATGGGTGAAGCCGGGAAAGGGAAAGGCCCGGAGAAGAGAGAAGAGAGGCCCCGAGCAAAGACTCGTGCGTACGTGCTGACGCAAGACCAAGCCAGGGTAGACCCCGATGTGGCGTCAGGTACGTTCATCCTTGACAACACTTTTGTTTCTGTGTTATTTGATTCGGGTGCCAGTAAGAGTTTTATATCTGCGACTTTCTGTAAACGAGTGAAGCACACTGTCAGTAAGCTAGAAAGGGCTATTAGCGTAGAAACCGCTGAGGGTAGAACGGCGAGAGTGACCGACGTAGTAGACAACTCCACGATAAAAATAGAAGGTCATAGGTTCTCTGTTAAATTGTTTGTTATTGTGTTAGGAGGGTTCGATGTCGTGTTAGGTATGGATTGGCTAACTGCCAATGAAGCGCAAATTATATGCAAACGAAAGATAATCCGACTCAAGGCTCCGGATGGTAGCGAAGTCGAGGTTTTTGGATATCGTGACGCCTCGATGCCAAACATCATCTCGATGATTAAAGCAACAGATTACTTGAGGCGCGGATGCGAGGCTTATCTGGTGTACGTGATTGACAAGTGTAAGGACGTGGAGGAACTAGACGATGTACCCGTGGTACGCGAGTACCCGGAGGTGTTTCCAGAGGATTTGCCTGGGATACCACCCGACAGAGAGATTGAGTTCCGAATTGACTTAGTACCAGATGCCCAGCTCGTGGCTAAGGCTCCATATCGACTAGCACCAGTAGAGATGAAAGAACTTATGGCCCAATTAGACGAACTACTTGAGAAGGGATTTATACAACCGAGCATCTCGCCTTGGGGTGCCCCGGTGTTGTTTGTGAAGAAGAAGGATGGTTCGATGAGAATGTGTATTGATTATCGCGAGTTGAACAAACGAACAGTGAAGAACAAGTACCCTCTACCAAGGATCGACGACCTGTTCGACCAATTGCAAGGCGCAAGTTGGTTCTCGAAAATCGACCTTCGGTCCGGGTACCATCAGTTGAAGGTAAGGGAAGAAGACATACCAAAAACTGCATTTCGCACACGTTATGGACATTTCGAGTTCCGCGTAATGTCTTTTGGATTGACGAACGCCCCCGCAGCGTTCATGGATCTGATGAATAGAGTTTGTCGACCAATGCTGGATCGATCGGTAATCGTGTTCATCGATGATATCCTCATCTACTCCAAGAATGAGGGTGATCATGCATGTCACTTAAAAGAGGTATTGGAGGCTCTGAAGAAGGAAAAGTTGTATGCTAAGTTCTCCAAATGCGCGTTCTGGCTTAGGGAAGTCCAATTCCTAGGTCACGTCATTAACCCGAACGGCATTATGGTCGACCCAGCAAAGATAATGACGGTAAAGGAATGGAATATTCCTAAGACGCCAACTGAAATCCGCAGTTTCTTGGGATTGGCAGGCTACTATCGGAGATTCATCCAGGATTTCTCGAAAATAGCTTCGCCATTGACAAAATTGACTCGGAAAGAGGTAAAGTACGAATGGGGTTCGACCCAGGATGAGGCGTTTAAGGAATTGAAGGAGAAGCTGACCCAAGCTCCAGTCTTGGCCCTTCCTGAGGGCAATGAAGACTTGGTGGTATACTCTGATGCTTCAGGTCAGGGATTAGGGTGCGTATTGATGCAACGCGGGAGAGTGATCGCGTATGCGTCACGACAGTTGAAGATTCACGAAGCTAATTATCCGACTCACGATTTAGAACTTGTTGGTGTCGTATTTGCATTGAAAATCTGGAGGCACTACCTCTACGGGGTGAAGTTTACCATTTACTCCGACCACAAAAGTTTGAAGTATTTCTTCGAACAAAGGGAACTTAATATGAGGCAGAGACGATGGTTGGAACTATTGAAAGACTATGACTGTGAAATCATATACCACCCTGGAAAAGCAAACGTGGTGGCTGACGCTCTAAGCCGAAAGGACGTGCCTGCTCCTATTAGAGTGAAAGCTTGCCAGTTGGTGGTAACATCAGATGTGATGAGGGAAATCGAAAGAGCTCAAGATGAGGCACTTAAGGAAGAAAACATAAAGAAGGAAAGGATGGTTGGCCAACAGGACAAGTTGGAATACAACACCCTTGGTGTTAGGACACGTTTTGGACGGGTATGGATACCTATGGGTGGCGAGCTTAGAACCAAAATCTTGGATGAGGCTCATAAGTCTCGGTACTCTATCCATCCCGGTACTAATAAAATGTACCAAGATCTGAGGAAGGAATACTGGTGGCCTGGGATGAAACACGAGGTGACAAAGTATGTAAGCAAGTGCTTGACTTGCTCACAAGTAAAGGCCGAACACCAGAAACCGTATGGAAAGATTCAACCACTTGATATACCGGAATGGAAGTGGGAACACATTACCATGGACTTCATAACCAAGCTACCTCGCACAGCTAAAGGTCATGACACCATTTGGGTAATTGTGGACCGTTTAACGAAGAGTGCTCATTTCCTACCTATTCGCGAGACGTTCTCGTCGGAAAGGTTAGCGGAGGTATTTATAAACGAAGTAGTAGCACGGCATGGGATGCTTTTGACGATCGTATCTGACCGGGACACACGATTCACATCGAGGTTCTGGAAAAGATTTCACGAGGCGATGGGCACGAGGCTTAATATCAGCACGGCATACCACCCGCAAACGGATGGTCAGTCTGAAAGGACCATTCAGACGCTTGAGGATATGCTCCGTGCTTGCATTATCGACTTTGGTGGCAGTTGGGACAGTCATCTGTCGTTAGCCGAATCCTCCTACAACAATAGTTCTCACACGACGATAGGCATGCCGCCTTACGAAATGTTGTATGGGAGAAGATGCAGGACCCCGGTTTGTTGGGGTGATATTGGACAGAAGGAATTAGGAAGTCTTGAAGTCGTAAGAGAAACGTCGGAAAGGTTTGATCAAATCAAAGTACGAATGAAGGCCGCTCAAGACCGCCAAAAATCCTACTCGGATAAATGGCGAAGGCCTATTGAGTTTAACGTTGGGGACCGCGTAATGTTGAAGGTGTCGCCCTGGAAGGGGATCATTCGGTTCAGGAAGAGAGGAAAGTTGAGTCCGAGGTTTGTCGGACCTTTTAGAATAGCGGCACGGGTTGGTGAAGTCGCCTATCGGTTGGAGTTGCCCGATGAGTTAAGTGGGATCCATCCTACCTTCCATGTGTCACACTTATGAAAGTGTTTGGCGGATGAATCAGCTCACGTACCACTTACTGACATTGAGGTCGACAATCGCCTTAACTACATTGAAGAACCCGTGGCCATCCTAGATCGAAAGGAGAAACATTTACGTAATAAAGTTATCCAATTGGTTAAAGTCCAATGGAAACACCGAAAGGGATCGGAAGCCACCTGGGAAACGGAGACAGAAATGAGGGAGTCGTACCCTCAACTATTTGACTTATGATAGGTTTCGGGGACGAAACCTATTGTAAGGGGGGATGACTTGTAACATCCTAAAATGGCGAGAAATAAAGTTAGCGAGTTCTAAGCGGGCCGAGGTCAGGCCAGGTTGGTCGCGAGATGGGCTTGGGGAGGTCTCCCCTATAAATAGCCCAAGACTCCTCACTTCTCCTCTTTTGCAACTTCTAGAGAGAGAAACCCGTAGAGAGAGAAAGTGTCGGAATCGCCCAAGATCGCACCAGCTCGTGTCTCCTGCACTCGTGAAGGAAACCTCCGAAGCAGAATCGTCATCCAGGTAATAATTCGAGCTAATTTGAGATTTTTGTTTATGTTGGGTTTTCGGGTTTTTGGGTAAAAAGGGACGTTTTCACGGATGAAACTTAAAAATAAGCTTAGGTATAGCATCTAGAAGGTAAAGCGAACGTTTTGACCGAAGAAAGTTGGGATTTCGGCATAGTTGATTTCGCATGCAAAATTTCGGGTTGATTGGGGAAGATGACTGCTCGACCAGGAGGCGAACTTATTATGTTCGCCCAGGCAAGTTCGCTTGGAAAGGTTGAGGCGAACTTATTATGTTCGCCCAGGCAAGTTCGCCTGGCAAGGTTGAGGCGAACTTATTATGTTCGCCTGATTAACTTCGCCTGATCAAGTTAAGCGAACTTAGGGCAAGTTCGCCTATAAGTTCGCCTAGAGTAAGGGAAGCGAACTTAGCATTAAGTTCGCCTATATCAGCTGAGTAAAAGTGTGAATTGAAGTTAAGTCTGATATATGTGTATTTTAACCAATTCAGATCGTGTGAGAAGCTCGTTGGACCGTGGTTAGGACAGTATTGAGTCTAACTTATCTGGTGAGTTCTAGAAGCCCTCTTTTAAATGTTTTAATAATGTTTTCGGGCTGGTGTGCATACGTAACGATGTGACTATTTTATAAAACGATGTTTATGAATGATGTATGTGACGTTTTATAAAAATGATGTTTATGAACGAAGTTTTGGAAGGAAAGGTTATGAAAGAAGTGTTTATGAAATATTTTTCCAAATGAAGTTTACGAAGTATTTACGAATGATGAATGATTTTTAATAAAACGTACGAATGCTTTAACTGAAGTTTTGAAGTAAAAGAAGTGAAGTTTTGAAGTAAAAGAAGTGAAGGTTTACGAAAGTCACAAACGAACGAATCTGCCATTATTCCTTAGGGAATGAAGGTTACGGGAATGGGAAGTATGTTATGGAACTGTACCTTTTAGGGGCCTTTGTGGCTGGCCAACTGTTGTACAACTGGGGTGATGACGGTCACCAAGGGGATTATCGTGATCCTTGAAGTTGGTACGATTTACCTTACGGGGTAATCGTGCTTGAAGTTTGGTACTTGCACCTTACGAGGTGCAGTGCTTGAAGTTTGGTACGTGCTATCCTTTGGGACGCCGTGCTTGAAGTGGTGTTGAATGACCTAAGTATCGGGCCCTAGGAGTTCCTCACCCGAAGGACAGTACGGTGATGATGGGCCTAGTGGTGGTGATCCTTAGGTTATTCAGCCAGTATGTGACGTTTGGAATTGACGGTTACGAGAAGGCGCAGATTCGATATGTTCGTTGACTTATGTTTATGAAGTTATGTTTTGTTATTGCATTATTTTACGTACGCTTTTATTAAATGAAGTATGATGTTATGTTTTTGGCAAATATTTGAAGTTAATGTTTTATGTTAAAACTAGAACTCACCAGCGTAGCTGACTTTTTTAGTATGCACATTCAGGCTAAGGCAGGTTATGAGGATGGACGGTGATGCTTGGCTAGTGAGATGAGTTACCCGGCTGATCATGAAGACTGGCATCCCGTTATGTTTTTAGTTATGATGTATTTATGTTTTAGACAATGTTTACGCTTCCGCATGTTTGAACAATGTAACGATTATGTTTTAATGAAATTTTCCGCTGCGTTATCTTGATATTCAAGTTTAAGAACTGTTTGTGAATGAGTAAATCCAACAAGTGAGGCCTCCCGGGTTTGGGGCCTTACAGTTTAAATTAAACTAGGTCCAAGTCCTAGGTGAGCAAGTAGGGTCCTCAAACAGGTACACCCGAAACATGTTAGTAACTGTCAACTACAAGTAGTTGGTGAGTAACATAGGTTTTGACACTAACAAAAGTTAAGTAAAAAGTATTTGTAATTCAATATTGTTCAAAGCATGACTATGGCATAAATGTGAAAACATACATGGTTCCAAGCATACAATTCAATCCGTAGTAAATGGAAAACTAGTTACGCAATCCCAGTGATTGCCATTTTGAAAAAGTAGTAAGATGTATACACAAAAACCCGCCAAGGTTCTGTGTTATGTATGTATAGGATTCCCCTATAAATGATCATGTTAGGTACTACCTTAGGCCTGGGTAGCAAGTTAATGAATGTACTGACATTATGTAATGGTCGCCAAGTAGTTTATGACATAAAGCATATAGTAATTAGCATGAGAACAAATGGTATTGAATTTGGTATGTATAGTATGTAAACATGTTCCACCCCGAGTATTTGTAAACAATAGTAAAGATAAAGGGGGCTATGAACTCACCTTGCAATGAGTAGCTTGGATGTCACACAAGTATATTGCATAAATGTTCTAGCTAACCACAAGGTTAACCTATGTTTGATGGAACATATATATCAATGATTTGTACAACTGAAATAGAGAATCCTATTGTGCGAGGAGATTGTCCTCATTTTAATAATAAAATAATTATTTGAGTTGCAAATAATATTTTATGTAAATCTTTGATAAATATGTGTATTGTAATAAGTGAAAGAATTAATAAAAATGTTGTTTGTTTGTAATAATTATATAAACGTATGAATAATAATTAGGTTTCTTTTGTTTTGTAAATAAATACACAAATAAATAAATGACTAGTTTTCTTTTATTTGTAATTGCATAAATTAATAGATGGATAGATGAGTAAATAAATGAGTAATAACTAGTTGAGTAATTAAATAATTTACTACATAAATAAATGAATAAAACCTTTCATTTGATTTATGAAAAACAAGTGTTAAAAATAATGATTTAATTAGTTGATAATTAAACCAAAATTTAAAGTATAATAATGTTTTAATTAATTAATAATTAAACCATAATTAATTATTAATTAAAAGTATAGAATTGAGTTTTAAATGTTCTCATATAAAAATAAATTATATAAAAGTTTGTATAAATATTTGTAAAGAAATGAGTTTATAATCATAATCATAATTAGTTAAAAGTGGTTGTTGTACACTAGAATGGTTATCATTCCAGAGTAGTACCTCCAACAGAAAAGTTCCCAGGAAAGAGTTGGTCGGATCAGAACCCCGTCTTTTCCTAGCCAGAACTTTAATGTTTGCCAGATAACTACATACTGGTTTGAAATTTACTCTATTTGCATACTTAACCAGGTTTAGTTTGTGTTTGGAAAGTATATGGGCTAAAGTGAAAATATAAGTTTATGTAAAGATATAAATTGAATATTAAATAATTTAATTTAAAAATAAGGATTTTTAGTAAAAACATGATTTTTGAAATTGAAAGGAGTAAGAATGATCAAACCAAGCTTTTAAATAAAAGTTTGACACAACTTTAATTAAAATAGGGCTTTTGATCTTGGATAGGTCTATGATTATAACATAAACATGTTAGGGATCATAGATCTAGCTAGTTATGAGAGATTTTTAAAGGAAAAATATGAACAAGCAAGAATATAAGAAGAACTTACTTATGAATATGGAAACGACTTTGAATCTTGAGAGAGGGATTAGAACTTGATATGGTGTGAGAATGAGGGAAGAATGAGGGTCTATTTATAGGGTAGTATCATGGGCTTATTTACAAAATTTAATTTGTTATAGGGATTAAGATTGCAAAATATGAAAAATAGTTTTTAATTTCATAACATATTTTAACTTAAGTGCTCATAAATTTTATGTTCATGACTTCATTTCATCATAATTCATATTTAATATGTTTATAGATATAATTATATATTTATTTGTTTTATTTACCTTTAGTAATTTAAAAATACTAACAATGTTATATTTTCATAATAAATTGTTTAAATGGTTTATTTATCATGTGTGTATATATATAGTTACATATATATTTATAAGTAAACACATAAAGGATATCAATTTATAATAAAAGCTTGTAAGCTTAGATTTTGTTATTATAACAAAGTGTATATATTTATTTCATAACAATCATATAAGTATGTATGCATACTCATGAATTATAATGAATAAATAGGATACCTTCATAAATGCTAATAATAAAATAATGAAATTACAATTTTGCCGGAATAGTTAAAATAAAGGTCGGAATTTCTTGGGGATTACAGTCTCCCCTACTTTAGGAATTTCGTCCCGAAATTTTTAGGAGAAGGGCTGAAGGAAGTGACATGTGTTTGGATTCTCAACTAGTTTTTCTTTTCGGTTTGAGTATAGTTGATGACAAACTTTATGTCAGGTCATCGTGTCAGGTATGGATGGTGGTAATGGATTTCATTTGAGTGGAAATAAGGAAAAGATTGCCCGAGAATGATTTTGGATTCAAATGATGGGATGCATCCCTTGTAATGAGGATGAAGGAAATTTCTAGATCTTAACTTGTTTAAGATATAGTCTAAGATGTTTGAGTGATGTCACTAGATAAGGATTTCATAACTACTGGTCAAGATCAGAGTAATAAGAAACCCTACGTGAATACGGACAACGTTACTTCTGACAATATGATAGGAGCACCTATATATAGGATGTACCAGCGGTATATCTACTATGCCCTTACCATATCCTGTTAGTTTCGTTACTGTATTTCACCATAGGTTTTATGTCATCACACATGACATAATTTACTATGTTTTTCCAGCGCTGATTTTTATAATTACGTGTGCACCCGTAATTACTCAAATCGTCGTATGGTCTGTATAGATCATTCTATTGTGTGTGGGTACAGAGGTGGGGGAAACACCTAAAAATATTTAGTTTATTATTGTTTTCATACATGAGTTGCTAATGAGTAATTGTGTGTCTATATGGTAAAGTCAATCAGAGAGTAAGACTAACAAGGTGGCACAACCCCATACATGGGTGCCCTAAATAGATGGCATACCCTCCAGGTTATCCATAAATTTTATAGCTCTCTCGTGTTTGAACAAGAATACGTCAAACCACGAGTAACTCAAAGTTTATAGTTTTCTCGTGTTTGAACAAGAATACGTCATACTATCAAGTATAATGGATAAAGTGAATGATCATGCCTCATTTATATAGTGGGCAATTAATTGCAAACAATGTAAACAGTCTAGTTTCGTGTGTATGTAGGCACTCAAGTTTCATATATGGCGTAAACAATACAATACTATGTATATTTTAATTAACCAAGTATCACGTATCGTGTGAACAATCTAGTGTCATGCATGTTGCAAGTAATCAATTTCTGTCTATAATGTGATCAATCTGGTATCATGTATATTGTAAACATCCAAGTATATGTATCATGTGAACAAGCTAGTATCATGTATATTGCAAACGAGTAAGTTTCAAGTGTGATGTGAACAATCTAGTATCATGCATATTGCAAAGATCCAAGTTTCGTGTATAATGTGACTAATTAAGTTTCGTCTATGATGTAAACAAATCAGTTCTCACGTGCAATTTGAACGTTCATATGTAAGTAATCGACTCTCGTAAGCTATCAAATTTCATAGGTGATCGAGTTTTGCAGCCAAGCATGTTGCTTGACATTCATGTATCATGTAGGTAGTTGGGTTTTAAGTTTTTTTTGTTGAGGTTTATATGGGTGGTTAACGTCTACACGAAATGATTCATCTCCTTGAAGTGACTAGTAAGCTCATACATTCCCGAAGATGCAAGGTGATGGGAAGGTTTTGCAGGTAATCAGCATAATGTGTACATGAATATCTAATTTGTGCTTTTTGTTTGTAAATAAACAGGTAATTGAAATTTGTACTCTTTTTTGTAAATTAATACATAAATGGAATAATAATTTGAGCGGATGGATAATTGGATAAATAGAAACCTTTTAATTCGATTATCATAAAGCAAATGTTTCAAAAGATAATAATGGCCTTATTATTTAATAAATAAGCCAAAATTTAAATAGTAATTAGTTTAACGAAATAAAAAGTCGTAATAAAATAGTTAATCATGTCATCATAAAAAGAATGAAATAGTTGTTATTACTTTTATAAAACCATTTGTACAAGACTGGTATTAAGTTTCTTTACGAGGTAAAGGGGGTTTGTAAATAGTTTATTCTCTAGATAAAATCTATAAACCAAGAGTTTGATAAAGGTTTTGTTTGAACAAAATAACTATATTAGTTAAATCGGGGAAATAACAAGATAATTAGTTTACAAAGAAGGTTTAGATATCAATCATTAAGTAGAGTTAAAAATAATAACATTTATATTTGGGTACAGGATATAGGTTTCAATTTAAGTTTTTAAGAAGACGCGAAATAGGGTATCCGGCTAACATCTTAGATAGATTTCCACCAGGAAGCAGACGAGTACCAAGACAAACACCATTGTAGTTATTCATATTGCAAACCAGGCGTCAGCGCTAGTTATTTCCATATGTGAATCAAGTATTACCTTATCTCCACTCCTTGCCTCAGAAACTCTGCGGTCCTTACATATAGGTGAGCAGTATCAGGTGGAACTCCTAAGACACTGGTAGGTTCCTTGTCTTGTCCTGCTCCTGGATCTAGATGGTATAGGTTAGGTGTTAAATAAGGGTCTCTCGGAGGTGATTCAGCTTCTCGGAGTCTCAATTCTGCTCCTAAGCCAATCCGCTATGCAGTTAAACATGGATCTGGTAGCTAGTCATATCGGTGACTGGTGATGGGAACCCAAAGTATTCCTCTTGTGTTGACTCTGATTTGGGGTGATTCTTAGGGGAATGAGGAGGTTAAGAGACCATGTCTAGCACGAAAAGGTCGTATGTGTAATGGTAAGTTGTTAAGTACAAAGGTATTCATGAGTTTAAAAACATTTGACTAATCATAACGCCGAGTTCTAATAATAATATATTAGGAGTAACACTTGACCTATAAGTAGTGTACCCACGAAAAGGATTCCTAGGAAAGAGAGGTGGGTCACAAAGGACACACTGAAGTACTCAGTCTTTCCTTAGTCAGAATCTTTCATGGAGTTACACCCACTCTTCCATCCATCATGTACAAGTGACATTATTATTTGAACTCATGGTTATGGTGAGAATCGTTAGGGATTGTGTCTTGTTGCTCAAGGGTGTGCTTCACCTATTGAAGCAGTTTCTTTTCCTCGGATGGTAAGGGCTAAGGGTTTAAATCCTTTGCAAATGATAATAATGGTGATAAAATTTCCAAGGTATAAGGATGAAAGGTATAGGAACTTAAATAAGTTTAAATGTAAGAATCAATTAGGGAGGTTTAGGTATGTGTACCAAATTGTAGTAAACAACGAATGATGTTTAGATTGCATTCATCTGGCATATAACCAAATGGATGCTGTGGCAAATCAAAGTGATTCAAGTTCGTATACTTTCAAGAAGATATGCTTTAGCCTATAGGTGAACACTCACTTCGGGAATTCCCAGGAAAGCATACGGATCCTTCGGTTGATTTGGATTTATATGAAATGATTTCCTAGACAGAAGACCCAAAGCACAGGCATTCACCCTTCCGGATTACACATGTTCTCTACTAATTTTTAGAACTCATAACATTGACGGGATTTTTTTTTTTTTTTTAATTTCAATAGACATTAGGCATGAAAGTGTATAGAGTCTTAGATATGAATAAGCGTATAGCAAGACTTAGGATAGCATTTAGTGATATCAAATAGGTAAATTGGCAGACTAATCAAATAGTGTAATAAGTAAGGTATCACATGAGTAGTAATCTTTGTAAACATGTAACATGGCACATTAGGTAGCACATGTTGTATCGTGCGGTGTAATGCCTAAGATAACATGTAGGATATTTACACAAGGGTATCATAAGGTTATAGGCTATAGTCTAGAAATATGTTTCAAGTAATCCATATAGTTTCAAATAATTCCATGTAGTCCTTAGAATGTTGTAGTTCATGTAATTGTATCATGTAAACAGAAATAGATAGATGCAGGTAAGTAAGTGTATAAATGAGTATAAAGTGGAGTTCCTAATAAAAGAAATGAGTTAAACTCATGTTTGGGGACTCCTAGGTTATAGTCTAGGTCATGTGTGTCTAATAACCTAATTCCCTATAAACCTGGCTCTGATACCAATCTGTCACACCCCGGCCGGTGGCGGATTAAACGCCGGGGCTGACGCGGTTGTTCATAAGCACATGGTCATCTATTATTAAATGACAATATTTATTCATCAACTTAAAATCATCCGTTACAAAGAAAAATGAAACATTCAAAACATAGTTTAAATTAAACTAGGTCCAAGTCCTAGGTGAGCAAGTAGGGTCCTCAAACTGGTACACCTGAAACATGTTAGTAACTGTCAACTACAAGTAGTTGGTGAGTAACATAGGTTTTGACAGTAACAAAAGTTAAGTAAAAAGTATTTGTAATTCAATATTGTTCAAAGCATAACTATGGCATAAATGTGAAAACATACAAGGTTCCAAGCATACAATTCAATCCGTAGTAAATGAAAAACTAGTTACGCAATCCCACTGATTGCCATTTTGAAAAAGTAGTAAGATGTATACACAAAAACCCGCCAAGGTTCTGTGTTATGTATGTATCGGATTCCCCTATAAATGATCATGTTAGGTACTACCTTAGGCCTGGGTAGCAGGTTAATGAATGTACTGACATTATGTAATGGTTGCCAAGTAGTTTATGACATAAAGCATATAGTAATTAGCATGAGAACAAATGGTATTGAATTTGGTATGTATAGTATGTAAACATGTTCCACCCCGAGTATTTGTAAACAATAGTAAAGATAAAGGGGGCTATGAACTCACCTTGCAATGAGTAGCTTGGATGTCACACAAGTATATTGCATAAATGTTCTAGCTAACCACAAGGTTAACCTATGTTTGATGGAACATATATATCAATGATTTGTACAACAGAAATAGAGAATCCTATTGTGCGAGGAGATTGATGTGCGTGTCCTCATTTTAATAATAAAATAATTATTTGAGTTGCAAATAATATTTTATGTAAATCTTTGATAAATATTTGTATTGTAATAAGTGAAAGAATTAATAAAAATGTTGTTTGTTTGTAATAATTATATAAACGTATGAATAAATAATTAGGTTTCTTTTGTTTTGTAAATAAATACACAAATAAATAAATGACTAGTTTTCTTTTATTTGTAATTGAATAAATTAATAGATGGATAGATGAGTAAATAAATGAGTAATAACTAGTTGAGTAATTAAATAATTTACTACATAAATAAATGAATAAAACCTTTCATTTGATTTATGAAAAACAAGTGTTAAAAATAATGATTTAATTAGTTGGTAATTAAACCAAAATTTAAAGTATAATAATGTTTTAATTAATTAATAATTAAACCATAATTAATTATTAATTAAAAGTATAGAATTGAGTTTTAAATGTTCTCATATAAAAATAAATTATATAAAAGTTTGTATAAATATTTGTAAAGAAATGAGTTTATAATCATAATCATAATTAGTTGAAAGTGGTTGTTGTACACTAGAATGGTTATCATTCCAGAGTAGTACCTTCAACAGAAAAGTTCCCAGGAAAGAGTTGGTCGGATCAGAACCCCGTCTTTTCCTAGCCAGAACTTTAATGTTTGCCAGATAACTACATACTGGTTTGAAATTTACTCTATTTGCATACTTAACCAGGTTTAGTTTGTGTTTGGAAAGTATATGGGCTAAAGTGAAAATATAAGTTTATGTAAAGATATAAATTGAATATTAAATAATTTAATTTAAAAATAAGGATTTTTAGTAAAAACATGATTTTTGAAATTGAAAGGAGTAAGAATGATCAAACCAAGCTTTTAAATAAAAGTTTGACACAATTTTAATTAAAATAGGGCTTTTAATCTTGGATAGGTCTATGATTATAACATAAACATGTTAGGGATCATAGATCTAGCTAGTTATGAGAGATTTTTAAAGGAAAAATATGAACAAGCAAGAATATAAGAAGAACTTACTTATGAATATGGAAACGACTTTGAATCTTGAGAGAGGGATTAGAACTTGATATGGTGTGAGAATGAGGGACTATTTATAGGGTAGTATCATGGGCTTATTTATAAAATTTAATTTGTTATAGGGATTAAGATTGCAAAATATGAAAAATAGTTTTTAATTTCATAACATATTTTAACTTAAGTGCTCATAAATTTTATGTTCATGACTTCATTTCATCATAATTCATATTTAATATGTTTATAAATATAATTATATATTTATTTGTTTTATTTACCTTTAGTAATTTAAAAATACTAACAATGTTAATTAACAATGTTATATTTTCATAATAAATTGTTTAAATGGTTTATTTATCATGTGTGTATATATATAGTTACATATATATTTATAAGTAAACACATAAATGATATCAATTTATAATAAAAGCTTGTAAGCTTAGATTTTGTTATTATAACAAAGTGTATATATTTATTTCATAACAATCATATAAGTATGTATGCATACTCATGAATTATAATGAATAAATAGGATACCTTCATAAATGCTAATAATAAAATAATGAAATTACAATTTTGCCGGAATAGTTAAAATAAAGGTCGGAATTTCCTAGGGATTACAGCACACATCCTATCTCTACCAGAGGGAACGGATGACTTCGTGGTGTATTGCGATGCCTCCATCCAAGGTCTCGGTTGTGTGTTGATGCAACGCGACAAGGTTATCGTATACGCTTCTCAGCAGTTAAAAATCCACGAAAAGAATTACACAACTCACGATTTGGAGTTAGGAGCCGTGGTGTTTGCACTCAAGATATGGAGACATTACTTGTACGGTACCAAGTGCACCATCTACACCGATCACAAGAGTCTTCAGCATATTTTTGAGCAGAAAGAGTTGAACATGCGACAACGTCGTTGGATCGAACTCTTAAACGATTATGATTGTGCAATCAAGTACCATCCGGGCAAAGCTAATGTGGTGGCCGATGCCCTAAGCAGAAAAGAAACTAAACCTCGACGGGGTAGAGCATTACAACTCACTATTCATACAGGACTACCCGAAGATAATCCGCAATACCCAACTCGAAGCCTTAAAAGAGGAGAACTTATCATTAGAATCCACTCGTGGTTTGGAGAAACAACTTGAGGTTAAATCAGATGGTATTCGTTACTTCGTGGAACGAATATAGATACCAGTATATGGAAACCTAAGAGATCTAGTCATGGATGAAGCTCACAAATCCCGATACTCTATCCATTCGGGATCTGACAAGATGTATCACGATCTAAAAGTTTTGTATTGGTGGCCGAACATGAAAGCTGACATAGCCACCTACGTGAGCAAGTGTCTGACTTGTTCAAAAGTCAAGGTGGAGTACCAAAAGCCATCCGGATTACTTCAACAACCGAAAATCCCAATGTGGAAATAGGAGCAGATTTCTATGGATTTCGTAACCAAATTACCCCGAACCCCTACTGGATGTGACACAATCTGGGTGATAGTGGATCGCTTAACCAAATCCGCTCATTTTCTTGCTATCAAAGAGACCGATAAAATGGAAAAGTTAACTCGTCTCTACCTTAAGGAAGTAGTATCTCGACATGGAGTTCCAATCTCCATCATCTCCGATAGAGATGTCCGATTCACCTCACATTTCTGGAAATCATTACAGAAAGCTCTAGGCACGCGCCTGGATATGAGCATAGCGTACCATCTTCAAACAGATGGCCAGAGTGAGCGTACCATTCAAACCCTAGAAGACATGCTAAGAGCTTGCGTGATCGATTTCAGTAACAGTTGGGAGACTCACTTGCCTTTAGTGGAATTCTCTTACAATAATAGCTATCATACTAGCATCAACGCAGCACCGTTCGAGGCTTTGTACGGACGGAAATGTCGATCACCACTTTGTTGGGCTGAAGTTGGAGATAGCCAACTTACGGGTCCTGAACTTGTGCACGAAACCTCAGAGAAAATCGTGCAAATCCAAAACCGTATGGCGGCAGCTCGTGACCGTCAAAAGAGTTATGCAGACAAGCGTAGAAAACCGCTAGAATTCCAAGTGGGCGACAAAGTTTTATTAAAGGTCTCACCGTGGAAAGGTGTGATTCGTTTTGGAAAACGAGGAAAGTTAAACCCGCGTTACGTTGGACCATTCGAGATAGAGAAAAGGATCGGTCCAGTAGCATATCAACTTAATCTACCAGATACACTCAATGGAGTGCACAATGTCTTTCATGTCTCAAACCTAAAGAAGTGCCTATCAGATGAGACACTTGTAGTTCCACTCGAGGAGTTGGAAATTGATGAACAACTACGTTTTATTGAGGAACCAGTTGAGATCATGGACAGAGAGGTCAAAACTCTCAAGCGCAGTAAGATACCTATTGTCAGAGTTCGCTGGAACTTGAAGCGTGGACCGGAGTTCACGTGGGAACGAGAGGATCAGATGATGAAAAAGTATCCTCACCTTTTCAAACAGTCAATGGAAAACACAGAAGGTACTAACTAAATTTCGAGACGAAATTTATTTCAACAAGGGGATGATGTGACAAACCTAAACTTTTTGTTTCAGACGTTACCGACTTCGTTTAATTTTCGGGACGAAAATTCTTTCAACAAGGGGATGATGTGACATCCGGCAATTTAAAGTTAACTCCGTTAACTCAAACATCGTTAGTTCAAACATTATTCATTGCAAACTCAGTTATCTCAGTTAGTCACACGTGCATTGCATTTAATTAGGTTAATTAAATGTGTCAATTATTACGCACACAACGGTAATCCGTAGAATTACCGGATCACACTCGAGTCTAACCCGGAACGTTGGTGATTAATCAGGATAAATATTACGAATATTTAATAATTTATATTTAATATAAATTATGTGATTTTATGTGATTACGTGAATTATGTGAATATTATTGTTCTCGTACGTGTTTATCATGTGTTAATCGTATTTAGTATTTTTATAAATATTAGAGTTTTTATAAAAATAATAATTGTAAGTTTTAATTATTATTAATTATCATTTAGTTAATTAGAGTGTATGGACTTTAATTAAGCCCGAAGCCCAATTGAAAAACCCAAGAATACAATTAAGGATATATAAGGAACTTTAAAAAAAATTATAACCCTAACCCCACTCCTTGGAGCCGTCGCGATCGATCCCCACCCTCACCCTCACTCTACCGAACCTTCAAGCAACCATAGGACCTTCGATCGAGCTCCAATCGTGAATCCGGAAGTAGATACGAGCTAGTATAGGCATTCCTACGTAAGTCGTTTTATCTAATTCCGTCGTTATTTCATTATTATTTTTGAGATCGAAACCCTAGTTCATCCAAACTTTATATTTTCGAAACATATTAATGAATTGGTTAATTGATTGATAGTATTGTATCAATTTGATGATTTTATGAAAATATGTGAAACCCTAGTTTTCATACGGGTTGTAAATTGAGATTTGTTGTTTATGTGAAGTATAGGAATTGCATGCTAGACGTGAATTATGATTAATATAGTTGTAATTATATTAGTTGAAAGATTTAGGATTGATTAGACGTGTTAATTGTGTAAATAAAGCGTGTAATGGACGACTTACTAAAAGAGGAAACTTTTTATGATTTCTATCTTGCATGCTAGATATGATTAGGATGATGTGATGATGGTTATGTGTTACTTGATGCATGTTTACATGATTTGTGAAATCAGATTTTGAATACCTAGATCGGTTTTGTGAACTTTCCAAATAAGGAAACTTTAATTTGCAAAAGTGTTCATAACTTGCTATTTAGACATGCATGATATGGTTTAATGATTGGTACATGTTAGCTAGGATATAATAACATGTTGCAATGTGTTGGATTCTTGAAATCGTGCATATCTCTCATGGGTTACTAAAGATGGAAACTTTACTTGGAATTATGACATACATGTTAAGTTCTATGCAATTGTTAGGTGATATGATGATCTAGAACATGTTATAGTAATCTTACAAGCATAATAACAATGATAATTTCAAGAAACACGAATCCCGAACAAACTTTCTATTATTAGAAACTTTCTATTATTAGAAACCTGCTATTTATGGAAACCTGCTATTTATGGAAACCTTCTATTTATAGAAACCTTCTATTTATAGAAACCTGCTATTTATGGAAACCTGCTATTTATGGAAACCTGCTATTTATGGAAACCTGTTATTTATGAAAACTTGCTATCTTGTTAGAACAAATAGGATTTGTTGCTAAGTGCTACAGCATGATCATTTGTATATAATATAGAAGTGTTATACTGAACAAGCATTTAATCACTAAACGGGTCACCAACGGGTCGTCGAGTCAAACTTGGTCAAACTTAGTCAAACTTGGTCAAACTTAGTCAAACTTGGTCAAACTTAGTCAAACTTGCAAACCTTTTCTAAACACTTAAACAATAGTATTGTTTGGATACTAAGGGTTCATATCAACTTGCACAAACACACACTTATAAACCAGTGTTTATAGGTGGCAGTTAGCCGTCAAGCATTATAAGTTCGCTTTCTTTCGCACGCACTCTAAGGTGAGTTTCACTGCCCCTTTTCTTATGTTTTAAACTTGGGGGAGAAAACATGGGTACAAACATTTAGATCTTACATTTCTTTTATATCACTTGTGTACTAAGCGCAAACATATCATGCAAGTCCTTACATATCGAACCGTTTAATATATGGGATAGCGAGGTAATCTTGAGTAGTACTACTGGGCATTGACAAGCCCCACCCGCGTTAGTCGCGCTAACACGACGGGAAGTCGAACGGGTGTAACATTGACCTAAACATTTACCATTGATTATGATAGTCATGGTAGGAGGCAGTTCAAACATAAACAGTCAGCTTCGGTGTCGAAACGCTTTAGTAACATGTAACTAGGTTAGCTACCTATTGATATAATTGTAAATTGTTTTATCTAGTATTCTTTACAAACATTGAAACCTGTGAACTCACCAACCTAGTGTTGACACATTTTAGCATGTTTTCTCAGGTCATTAAGGTACAAACACAAGCTAAGGAATGCATGCGTTCGAAGTCCATCATTTTCAAACTCAAGAACTATTTATTTTATTTATTGTTGGATTATTTATTTTTGGCGCGACTGTCTTGGCGCATGCTTTTCATTTAACTTTTCGCTTCCGCAGTCTTACATTAAATCAGTGTTTTCATTACTAGTGTTGCATCGTGACAATGAGCAATACTAGTGGTTTTCTTAAACTCATATAGAGTCGTTCAAAGTAACTAATGACTGAGATCCTGGTATGTCACGCTCCTAACGGTAAAACTCCGTTAGTGAATTTTGGGGGTGTGACAATTCGGGTTTTTGATATTTAATAAATACCGGTTTAAATGGTTTTTGGGTTAATCGGTTACAGGTAATTCGGGTTCGGGTCAATCGGGTACGGGTAAAATCGACGGGCTAGCTTTGAAGGCATGCGCCCTTTCTAAGCTGTTATTTTTTTCTTTTTCCCTTTTCAAACGTAAACGGACAATTATGGGTACATATTAGTGTTTCGACCTGTTTTATAAAATTTCGGATTTGTCGTTTCAAAATGCTTATTTTTATCAGTGTTTCGACCTGAATTTTTTTCGTGAGGCTAATATCGGTGTATATGTCATTAGAATCGAGCCTTACAAATTTTAATGCCCTCACATCACATCTTCACGTTGGTTACACCACATATTGATTATTGAAGTTATATTATATTCAATGAAGGGAAATCATCAGACATCATCAATTAACAAGCCGCCACTAAAGACAATTGTTTTTTTATTAAATTTTAATATAGTGCCTTTCCAATTTTGATCTTATTCACATAAAATATGAATCAAGTTGAGAGTGGAGACACCATGATCTTGTTCGCATAAAGTATTCTTTAAAATGGTTAACAAAGGTGTTCAATCATGCTATGCATTTCTAGATCTATATTTGTATAATGTATTCCCATATTCTGTAGTCTCTAGATGTTGAATTCAAATTTCTCGTAAATAGGCTTAAATTCTTATTCTAATAAACAATTCTAAAAATGACACGTGTCATTATTATATTTTTTCTCACTAAAATTTTCTAATTTTTTCTATTTTAAGTAAACTTACAATTTTAAAATCTAATTATGTTAATTTTTCTTTTTAAAAATAAATAAAATAAAATTTGAATTATAAATATTACTTAATTAAGGAAACAAGAAATTTTATTTATTGTAATTTCATTTTTTATATTAAACAACCACATGTAATATATGGGTATATAACCTAGTTATTTAATAGACCGCTCATATTGCCTTGAGTAGCACCCATTCCATACATAGAGGCTACGATTTTGTAATGCATATTTTTTAGTCAAAGATTAATGATATATGGTGGATTATTTGTGAAAAGAAAAACTAACTCATAAATACATAAATTACGTGTATTCATATTTATCTGTTATTCGTTTAAAGGTCTATTTAGAGTAATAGGTAAAGAAGGTGATAAGAGATACAGGGTGTAAAAGTTAGCAAAATATGTATATTAGAAGACAATGTTAACGATTCATGAAACAAATAAATCATAAAAACTTTACGTTATTTGCGAGTCAGGTTTTATGTATTCGAAGATTATTAATTGTTGGTAAAAATAAATTTTATACATGAAATTATTTCATGAAGTTTTATGGTTGTGATCAGTTTTTTTTTACTTTGAATAAACGTTGTGGTAAATCATAAAATTAAGTTTGATTCATGAGGTTTATTTTATTTTTATGATTTTTCTAATAATATAAATAAAACGTATCTAATATAAATATACACTTATTAGTATACAAATAAATAAAGTTATTTATGCTTTTAAAAGAAAGGATATATGCAATAATAGCTCTTTTTAGATGATATTCCCATACTTGATTTATTATATATTTTTCATCATGATTGAATAATCTATACTATATAATAAATAAAGGTTTTTAGTGTCATTTATACCATTTTTTCCGCCTCTCTTATTTAATGCACTTCTACCTTTAATAATAATATATATTTTTAAAAAAAATCCTAATTATACTAATAAAAATATTTATTTTAAATTATCCCTTATTATAATAAACTTTAAAATTTTATTATGTAATTTTTATTTCAATCAAATAGTAAATGAAAGTTAAATTACATTAAATAATAATTAATGTATTTTCGAAACCCAATTATATATTAGTTTTTACATATTTTGAACTTTGTTTTTATCTTTAGTATATGTAATATATTTTTAGTTTTACACATGTAAAATATATAAATAAAGATTTAAAAATTTTATATATTTATATTTTTCACTCCGTGTGTAGACACGGGATTTAAATTAGTACTCCATCAAACCAAATCATTTTCTATCTTATAAATACTAGTTTTTTTGTAATGACATAATTAACTCTAATAATTGAGGGGCCTTCCTTCTTTACTCTTTGTTCATTAGTTGTTATATTAAAATGCACTTATTTGTCTCAAATAGATAAAATAAAAAATAAAAAAAGATGCCTCTCTAGACATTCTAAATAATAGTTTCGGGGAAGAAATTAATAATGACCGGTGTCTACGATGCCCAATTTGTTTTAAACCAGAAATTAAACTCGCATAATCCGATGTGCGCATTGCTGTGAACGTTGCGACGGTTGCGACGGTGATAATAACGTGACCAAGTACATAAAAGAAACGTATGAAGTTGTCACGACTCGGTACTCAATATCGAAAAATAGATAAATTGCGTCGCGAATAGAAGTTAACATGGAAACAACAAATTCGTTAAAGAAGTTAATAACAAAATAAAAATAGGAAAATGTAATTTTTATAAACCAATATAAAAATAAGTAAAATAAAAAATAAAATAAATTTGAGGGGTAAACCTGAGAGTTTAAAATTTTGAAGAGCAGAGTTGAGAATTTTATTCTTGAATTACGATTGTCCTTGTGGCTATCATCTCCTTGATTTACCACGGGGATTATCGGGATTAAGAAGATGATGGTCACAAGGACGATCATAATAGGGTTACTACAGTTTAAAAGGACTTGTTAAATAGTTAAAGGTTTAAAATATTGATAAAATGACAAATTATAAAAAAAAAAATTGGATGAAACTGACAAATGTGACTAAATCACATTAACGAAAATGACAGCTTACTCTTATGATGCTATTAGTTGCTACTTTTTGCTTTTAAAACACGGTTACTTCGTTTAAAGTATTTACATTTTATACGTTGTTCTTCAATAACCGTAGATATATGTGGAATGAGTTACGTTTATTACGAAACCCATTTTAACTAGAGAACCACAATAGCCGCATAAGCACATGTATATAATGCATGAAAGATAATCACATTTAAAAACGGTTAAGAAATTGATTTACGTATAACATTTAAAACAAAATACATAAATGTTTATGTCGCTTCCACGATTCTCTCTTTAATTGTAGTTAGTTACACGGATGGTCCATGTGGTTTACCCATTTTCACTTATGCTCTTCACCTTTGAAAAACGCTCCTAAGTTTGCCTCTCAGTTCTCACATGGTCCCCGTCTTAGATGGATGTTAAGTTTTCTATTAAGTTGTGTGTGAAATTTCCAAAATTCCCCCTGTAAATAAACAAAAAATAGAAAAAAACATAAAAATAAAATATAATATATTACATAAGGGCCCACTTAAAACCCTAATCACAAACCAGTCCCCACCCTCATCCTCATCATCATCATCGTCAATGTTTTCTTCTTCTTCGCACCACACACCGTCATTCAAAACTTAACGTCTACTCACTTCAGGGACCATACGAGAACTTTTGTGCATACTAAAAGTTTCCAAGGACAATCCATCTTTCTGTATTAAATATCTCGCATACTAAAAATTATAAAAACACTAGTTTTATTTATTTATTTTCACTTGGTATACGTTTTGGTTGGTAAATTATTAATAATATATTTATATATTACGATTATATCAGTAGTTTGTCTTTATCCAACTGTTGCTATTTCTATTATTTAAACTTTAGTGCAGAATAATTATCCTCTTGAGTAAATCAAAGTGATTCTACACTATTTTAAATTTCAAAGAAAACAAAATGTTTATTTAAAATTTTTATTTTTGATATGTAATATAATTTAATAAAGGTATTTATATATCTTGTCACTTGTGTACGGTAAGTGTTAAATAAATGTTTTTTTCGTCAACACCACTTGTATAAAAGCTTAGAGGGTGTTTGGGATTGCGTTTGAAAACTGCTTATTGACTTATTGGTTTTTTTAAAAGTCAATAAGCTAAAAAAAGTGTTTGTCAAACATAAAATCACTTTTTGTTTTAACTTTTTGATAAAGCTAAAAAGTTGTTTTTTAAGAAGCCATAAATTCGTGACTTTTCAAATGGTTTTTGGCTTTTGCAATAAAATATTACCAATTTACCCATCCTTTACACTTTTTAAACATAAGCTAAGCCAAACACTTTTTTAAAAAACAACTTATTGACTTTTTGGTTTTTCTCACCAGAAAAGCTAATCCAAACACTTTTTTAAAAACTCATTTTAAAAAAGTTATAAGTCAATAAACACTTTTAACAAAAAACACTTTTTAAGTTAAATAAGCAATCCCAAACACCCTCTTAATATCACAGGAATATATTTTTATAACTTTAGACTTCCAATACCTATCCCGTCATAATTTTTTTTGATATTTTTTCATATTTTGACGTGTTAGATTTTCTTGAATATTGTGTATTATTGTTATATTGGTTATAAATTAGCTTATTATAGTAAATTATTTGTGATATTTTCGGAGACTAAGTGCTTAGGATTTGGGATAAAATAAAGTTTGTGAAAATGATAAGAGAAAGTGATGGTTTGTATTTTATTTAGAAGATAATGCTAGCAATAATAATGTTTGTACACAAAACCGACGCTAGTGATTACATAATTACAAAAGTTACAACATAGTTACAATATATTGAAAGTTACAACATAATTACAATATATATTGAAAGAAATCCAATTTTTTCATTGAATCGATTTGAACTTTGATCTATTCTTTAGCCATAAGAACCCGAGTGATTTGACGTCTTCGATGATTTCCAACAATTTTGTCGCAGTTAACTTGGTTACGTTTCGTATGCATTTAAAAATAACGTGAACTTATCTATCGAAACTACGTGTTTTTAATGTGAGGTCTTTCATAAAGCTAAGTAAACAAAGAGCTCAATTTCTTATTAGAGCATTTGTGGCGCCGAGATGGAAGGGCAAGGTGAAAGGACAGAGAAGTATGAGAATATGAGAAAGGGACAGAGAGAATGTACATGAGATTCTTTCGGACATACCGACGTGAAGAGAGGGCGGCGTCCTTAAGCACTCCGGTTGTGGATGCTCTTAGTAATAAGAAAACTAAAAGAGAAGAAGAGTTAGTTCACTTGACCTTAGGCTATATGTAATGGGAACCTGAAATGGAAGGGCCTGGACGATGTGGCCCGTGAATCGGCTAGTACCATAATAAATTATTGTGTTATTTTGTATTAGGTTGAGACTTTTTATTTATTAGTTAAGGTTTTCCGGTTAGCTATATATAACACTTATTTCTTTCATTATAATCGCACTTTTCTATGATAATAAAACGCTACACATCCTCAAAGCTCTTTTTAATAACATTGGTTGAAGGTGGCGCTTTATTAAAAGATGAAAAAATAATACTAATTTTAGAAATAGATTTGGACTTTTGTAACTTATAAATAAAAAATGGTCAAATGGACATATGAAAATTCACACGTAAGGACATGCACCTGCTACTTGTCTGCTTTCCAAGGCAAATGTATTATATATGCCTCAATTGTCTTTTGAATTATATTTTTATTTCAGCGTTTTATTAACTATGCTCAGCAACATTTATAATATCTTTTAGTTAACTACATAGATGGTTTATTACCATTACCATCATGGTTTACATGGATGGTTTACACATAATTTGAAGGTGTTTTACTAAGCGTGTAATGGTTGATTGTTAGAATCCATTTTGTCTAAACATAATTATCTCAAAATCAAGTTAGATCACATTAACGGGTCATAACCCTAAAGACGACCTTCAAGCGGTGCCTTAGTGGTAAGCATTCGATTCCATCTAATTGATGTCTTATATTCGTATTAAGGTTCCATTGGTTTTGCTTTAACCTCTCTGAATGTCACATGTCTAGCACAACTTATGTTTTATTTTATCCCATTAAATAGCCGACATTAGTGGAGCCCACAAATTTTCTGACACGGTTAAAAAATTTCCTAAAGATTATGATTCATAAAATCTAAATTTTGATACATTAAAAAACACATATTTTTAGATTTATGAACATAAAAAGTAATTAAATAACTTTTTACATCAAATAAGAAGGTCCGGTCCATCATGTTATTTTATCAAATATAAAACAAAAATATCAATTTAGAGGTAATATTTTAATCATTAGCTTTCCTAACACCTTACCCCACCTTGACTTTCCACTTATCGATGTCCAATTTACGCTATCTTTTACGGGAGTGGGAGTCGTATCCTTTCAACCAAACTACCCTCCTAAATTACACCAATAAAAAGATGTTACCTCAATTAGTCAAATTACCCTTCCAAAACACTTTGTCCAGGTTTGGGACCTAATCAAGGTAACAAGGAAAACAGGTAGAGGTAAATACTCGTAATTTCTACAGTTTATGTTGGGTTAACCTAAAACACTTTGTCTAAGATCTCTATTGTTATATAAATAACCGTCAATATATACAACATTTATATTGTCTCGATAATACCCTAATATGTCTAAGGAAACGATTTATAAGATTTTACACATTAAAAATACCCTTTGGACCCGTTCGACAAATGCAAACCAACATCGGATGAGAAGTTATTACCTCATTGACAATAAACTTCCACATGTTAGAAAATTTGCCAAAAGAGAGTCCTTTACAACTTTATTAGTTTCAACCCATTTCCTCCAATTAAGCTTAAGTATTTAACTAAAAATAAAATGGGTCAAATGGGTTGACCGGTTGAACAGATTGCAAGTAGGGGTGTTCATCGGTTCGGTTAACCGTTTTTACGGTTTATTCGATTCGATTTGTTCGGATTTGAAATTTTTTTGGGTCTAACCGAAAACCGAATCGAACCGGATTGAAACTTTGTCTAACCGAACCGAATCTAACCGAATTCAATTCGGTTCGGTTTCGGTTAAATCCGAATTCATCCAAATTCAATCAAATAACAATTTTGCCTAATTTGAAGCCACTGATGCAAAAATCATTATAGGTAGAAGAAAAGCTATACTAAACTTGAAGCCACTGATGCAAAAAAAAAACCATTATAGCTAGGAGTGCAATGCCAAAGACTTTCACGAAAGTAAAAAATAAAAAATAAATAAAAAGCTAGAATAAACTTGGGCAAACAATTTATGTTCAAAATAAACCAGAAAGCATGTCAACGATCATAAATATGAAGATGCAATGAGTTGAGAGGGTGACTTCATCTAGGGATGTTCAGATGCACTAATATGCCCTAATTGGTAAAGGCTTTAAGATGTGAAGTGGGCTTGGATTAATTATATATATAATTATTAATTATTTTGTTTGGTTTAACCGAATAAACCGAATTAAAAAAATTGTGTATCCGTTATCCGAACCGTAAACCAAATTCCCAATTCGGATACGGTTAGGAACCGAATAATTTGGTTCGGTTTTTTTTTAATGCAGATACGATTCGGTTTTTGGTTTTTTTGAATAATTGCAAGCCATACGAAGTGTACTGAAATTAGTAAAAACCTCTTAAACTGCTTTTATTAACAAAAGATCTAGATTATTTTTGTAATAATAAAACCATATTTGCAAGTTTATAATTTTAAAACTCGAAGAAAAGGATAAAATTATAGAGTGAGTGTAGGTCGGCCCAACCCGTTTTAACCCATTACTTAACCCACCGACCCGCCCATTTTGCCACTTCTGTAAAGAAGGCAAAACAAGATGATACATGGAAAAAAAACTCTAGAAATACAGTACTACCCAAAACTCTCAGAAGAACCTATAAAGGTTTCAAGGCTTGAAAAAAACATGTTTTTAATATGGACAAACACCCAAACCAATTGTTACAAAAGCAGCTAACCTCATCGTCAATATCATACACGCAACGCCTCAAAAGAACACATATATGAATTAATGCCGTCATTAGTAGAAAATAACAGATAATCCAACTTAGAGTAATGTTGATATAGTAAATAAAAAATGTAAGCTAAATTACCTTAAAAGAATCAACCAGTGTACCAGACTTGGCCAATGTGCTTACTGCATTGGCCCAAACCGGTGCAGTAAGAAAAAGCAGAATCCGATCATAAGTTTAGTGAAATTAAACATGTTTTAGTACTATAGAAAAATGTTGTGATTTTAGCCGATTTATAAAATAAACAATATCAAGCGTGTCCCCGACCGTTTATCCAAATTGCTTAGTTGATTATTTTTCGGTGTAATTTATTTCACAGTATAAACTTGGTAACTTAATTTCTGTGAACATCTGAAAGAAATGCTTGATTTGTTTGGTTTTAAGCAGACAGTGTGCATGTTAGACATTATATATGTACTCATGTTGTCATATCATGCTTATCCTAATATATTATTCTGTTTTGAACAATAATTTTTTACCTCTAAATACCACCTAAACTTAATATATATATATAGATATATATGTGTGTGTATATCTATATATATATGGAGAGAAAAATGTACATGTTTATATGTTGAAATATAAGGATGAAGCCTTCAAGACTAGGAGTGTAAACGAGCCAAGGCGGCTCGCGAGCTACTCAAGATCGGCTCTCTAAAAACCCGAATCGAGCCGATCTTAAACAAAAATAAGCTTGTTTAATAAACGAGCCCGAGCTTCACTTATCGGGCTCGAGCCAAGATGAAAGAAAACAGGTATAAGTGGCAAAATGAGAGGCTTGGGTAAGGGCCAAAACAGGTTCGTGTGGAACACTTTTTTCATAACAAATTACTGTCAAAGAGAACAGCTATTTTTTCAGTTAGAAATCCCCCAGTCCCCCATTAGCCAATTCATAATCAAATGTCAAAATCGCCACCTCTAAAAAAGGTAACAATTTGTAATTTAAAAGATTATGTCCGGTGGAAGAACTTAAAAGGCTGTCCAAACGAAGAAAACTCTCAAATAGATTATAATAGCTTCAAATATGCATCCTGCAAAAGGGGCATACTTATGGAGTTTTTACAAGTTTAAGGACTTGATCACACAAAAACAAGGAGGTATTTGTTACAAATAAGTCTGGATACTTTTTTGTTGTAAATACAAAGTCCTCCAACTTATGTACGAGTTCAACGGAATATATGATTTTAAAAGAGGGAAAATCGTCAAGTCAGACACGTTTGGTAACAAGGAAAACAGGTTGAGGTAAATAATTTCAACTGTTTGGGTTGGATTGACCAAAAACACTTTGTCTAAGATCTATATTTTTATATAAATAATCGTCAGGATAAACAACATTTATATTGTCTCAATAATATCCTAATCTGTCTAAGAAAACGATTTAAAAGATTCTACACATTAAATATACCCTTTGGACCCGTTCGACATATGCAACCCGAATCGACGGATCCAAAGGTACTTTTTAATAACATTGGATGAAAAGTTATTACCTCATTGACAATAAACTTCCACATGTTAGAAAATGTGCCAACGGCTGGGATCCCTTCTGGTTTCTCAAATACCACAAATGTTTGACCAGGTGTATCATATGGCAAGGGTTTTCAATCACTTGGTTGCCACTTCAGTATCTACAACAACAGTGACATAAAAATAGACATCCATGATTTAAGAGGAGAGATTTTTTTATTTATTTTAATATATATTTTAGTGGAAAAACAACTCTGGTATCGTATCACAACTGGAATTCAACATGCTTATCAAATATGTGCTTCACAACATTTACTGCATTTTCTGTTACATACTAGAACCACTTGCAAGAGCAAGATAATCAGCCAAGATGGAAGAAAAAACAAGTAGAGAGTTGACTTCCTTCGTTACAGAACATGTTTCAAATGGTTATTCTATAAGTTCCTATATTGGCAAATAAACAAATAATAAAAATGGATAACTGTGGCAGACAAGATCATTAATAAAATCAAAACACTATAAGCAGCCACTTACATAGTTTTTTAAACTAGTCTCTAGGTTGACCAGGAGGATGTCTAGTGACCCAAAGAGAGAGTCCTTTACATCCTTATCAGTTTCAACCCATCTCCTCCAAGAGTATTTAAATACACTGGAGTGCTATCATGAACCCACATATAGATTAAGCTCAAGTATTTAACTAAAAAGAAAATGGACCAGATGGGTTGAACAGATTGCCAGCCATACGTACTGTACTAAAATTCATAAAAACCTCTTAAACTGCTTTTATTAACAAAAGATCTAGACTATTTTTGTAATAATAAAAGCCATATTTTCAAGTTAATGATTTTAAAACTCTAAGAAAAAGATAAAAGTTAAAGAGTGAGTGTAGGTTAGCCCAACCCGTTTTGACCCATTACTCAACTCACCGACCCGTCCATTTTGCCACTTCTGTCAAGTAGGCAAAACAAGGTGATACATGAAAAAAGAACTCTAGAAATTACAGTGATACCCAAAACAGGCTTCAGAAGAACCTATAAAGGTTTCAAGGCTTGAAAAAACATGTTTTTAACCAAAACCAATTGTTACAAATGCAGCTAACCTCATCGTCAGTATCATACAAGCAACGCCTCAAAAGAACGCATATATGAATTCATGACCTCATTAGTAGAAAATAACAGATAATCCAACTTAGAGTAATGTTGATATAATAAATAAAAAAATGTAAGCTAAATTACCTTCAAAGAACCAACCAGTGTACCAGACTTGGTCAATGTGCTTACTGCACAGACTCGAACAGTTGCAGTAAGAAAATCCAGAATCCGATCATAAGTTTAGTGAAATTCACATGTTTTAGTATTATAGCAAAATGTTGTGATTCTACCTTTATGTCAACAAACATGCAAACAAATTTGATATGAATAGTACTTTATTGTACGCTAAATATGTCTGAGATCATGGGTTCTAGTACTAGGTGAGTCCATTTCTTTATTTTTGTTCAACTTTTTCCAACTCCCCTTCTGTCCTTTTTTCTAATCCACCTTTTCTGTTCAAAATTTTCAAATTCCCATTTGTTAGTTAATGACAGAAGTATAAAAGTTTTATATAAAAGATTTAGAAAACTTAAAATGAAAATTAGAGGTGAATAGGTTTGAAAAAATCAAACTCGTTTACCTTTATTGCCGAATGCAGACAATGAATATATTTGTCATTTTTTTTAAATATTACCACCTAAACCAGTATAACTAAATTAGCTAGACCCGCAAAAAAAAGAATTCATAATTCGACAAATGTGTAACGAACCAAAATCCGGGTCTCGTTATAAATAAATAAATATTTCTAATTAATATTATGGTGAAAATAATATTTTAGAAATAAGTTGAAACAAGTGGGTTTCAAGTTTGTAATGGGGCTATGTTAGTTTTGACTAACTTTAGAATGAAATGGGTGAAGTGGAAAGTTGAGGGACTAAAGTTGTAATATGGCAAAATCTGCCATTTGACTAGTTAAAGTCAAAATTAACCTGGTTTTTGAGGTGTTAGTCGTTCAAGAGAAGAGGAGAAGAAGAGAATTTCGGTTTTGGAGCTAAATCGTGGAATTGAGGCTTGTTTTGTGAAGGTTTTGGCTCACACAACACCTTCATAACATCAAGTAAGTGATTCTCTTCCTCTTGATTTCACCATGAATGTGTTCTTGGTGGGTTTTGGGTGAAATCCGAAATTTTGTATGCATGTGATGAAATGGTGTTAGATTATTGATAATCTAGCTAAACTAAAGTTAAAAAATGATGATTAACATCCTAGAACCCTTTGATTTTGATTATGAGAAGTTAGGGTTCATATGGTGGAAATTGGGGGTGTTTGGATCATGATACTAAAATGATGAATTAATGAAGATTAAGTGTTTTTAAGATGTTAGACACTTGAACAAACACCAAATTAACTTAATAATAATTTTTGAAAGAAAAATTAGTGTTAAGATTAAGTTAATGAAACTCAGGTGGGTGAGTTTGTGGTGAAAGAGGGTGTTTGGTTATGAGGATAGCCCAAACGGGTCAATTTGGGTTGGAAATGGGGAAATTGAGTTGTGGACTCAATTGTAATAGAATTTTGATGAATGTTAGATTACTAAACTAGGTGAATGTGTTTAGGTAATCAAATTGCAAAGCTAGAAGGTGGTGCGGGATCCTCTAACTCAAAAGGTAAGTGCTTTGCACTTGCTTAGTAATGATAGATGGTGGTGTTGATCATATTTGAATTTCAAGTTGGTTGTTCAAATATCTTATATGTGTTATTTGGTATGTTGATGAACTAAGTTAATAAACTTATATGGAGTAAATTGACTTGTGTGGTAAAAGTCAAGCTTGTATGCACAATGTAGTTGACTATGTGGTATATGGTCAAAATAAAATGTAATATATGATGAATTGATGTAAATGACTATGTGGTATATAGTTAAGCTAAAAGGTGGAATGTGATAAAGTATAGTAATTGACTTATGTGGTGTAAAGTCAAACTAAATGTGGTAATTTGAGGAAAGTGACTTATGTGGAATATAAGTCAACCATTGTGGAAAAATGGTGAAGTCGGTGTAAATTGACTTATGCGGAATATAAGTCTAACCATTGTGGAATATGTTGAATTGGTGTAAATAACTATGTGGTATATAGATAAGCTAAAATGTGATATGTGATAAAGTATAGTAATTGACTTATGTGGTGTAAAATCAAACTAAATGTGGTAATTTGAGGAAAGTGACTTATGTGGAATATAAGTCAACCATTGTGAAAAAAAAAATGGTGAAGTCGGTGTAAATTGACTTATGCGGAATATAAGTCTAACCATTGTGGAATATGTTGAATTGGTGTAAATAACTATGTGGTATATAGTTAAGCTAAAATGTGGTATGTGATAAAGTATAGTAATTGACTTATGTGGAGTAAAGTCAAACTAAATGTGGTAATTTGAGGAAAGTGGCTTATGTGGAATATAAGTCAACCATTGTGGAAAAATGGTGAAGTCGGTGTAAATTGACTTATGCGGAATATAAGACTAACCATTGTGGAATAATGGTGAGATTGGCTTAAATAGACTTATGTGGTATATAAGTCAAACCATTGTGGAAAAATGGTGAGATTGGTGTAATTGACTTATGTGGTATATAAGTCAAGCTATTGTGGAAAAATGGTGAATGTGGTGTAAGTGACTTATGTGGTATATAAGTCTAGTGTAAGGGGCCTTATTTGACCAAACGGGTGCAAATGGGTCAAATGGGTCAAATGGGTGAAAAGGGTGAAAGCAAGTTGTAAATACTTGTTTGTTATGTTTATATCATTACTAATGGTGTTATGTCAATGTGGTGATGTAGGGAAAGCTCCGAGGTAGGTCAAGGTCAAGTCCAAAGCGTGAAGGGATCTCGTATGCATTTTTGGTGGTTTTAAGGATTTGGGGAAATTACTTGTAATTTGGTGATTTGATCCTTAAACTATAAATTTGATATTTGAAAACTTGGTTTGGATGTTTGGGGTCAAAACCCAAGTGTTGGAAATTTTTGATGTCAAGTGATTTGATAAAAGTTGGAAAAATGGCAAGGTTTTGAAACCTGCAGCTGAAGGGAAACTCACTGGAAATTTGGTCCCTCGCGGTACGCGAAGAACCTGGGAGGATTCTCTCGCGGTACGCGAGAGATAAAATCTCCGGTTTTGCCTTTCTGAGTCCCCTCGCGGTACGCGAGAACTTGCAGGGAAGTCTCTCGCGGTACGCGAGAGACCTGGGTTTCCGGGTAAGTATTTTGGGACTCCCTCGCGGTACGCGAGGGAGGTGGCCCGTGTGCCTCGCGGTACGCGGGGGTTTAAAAAAAAAAAAAAAAAATCTTGGGAAATGCTTCCGCTTGTTTAAACGTTTAATTGTCGGTGTTTTAAAAGTGGTGTGTTACAACTTGGTATCAGAGCAATGGTTTGAGGGATTTGGTGTGGTGGCACTAAACTCAAACCGGATGCTCTTGGTATGGGGGAATGATACGAGAATCCAATAAGGACTTGACTAAGACTCGGAGCTTGCGGAAATGAAAGGTTAGTAATGATTTGATAATATGATAATATATATATATGGTGTATGTATATATGTATGATGAATGTTGTTAAGGTGTTATGTGTGCCGAAACTTGTCTTGTAAATTGTTATATGAATATGATAATTACACTTGGGCATAACGTATTATTAAACATGTCTGGCCAATATGATTAATAAGACGAGATGTGCAAGGGTTTTTATGATAACCATATGACAATGAACATTAGCAAGGAATAGGTGAAGGTGGTTATATGTGTATGTATGTTTGTATGTATGTATATATATGGATGATTATATGGGGGTAATACATATGCACAAAGATAAGATATAGTGCCTTAACAAGTGGGTAGATTAAAGACCTATAAGCAGGTAGAACATCTACAACTTAGTTAAAATTTCTCGGGAAGACTAAGGGGCACATGTGTAAGTAGAAGAAATGGTGGGCGCAAGTCATCTTAAGGACTCGAGTACGTTAGAGTCTAGACGTGTATCGCCTCGTGGGTGGTGAGGAACATGGAATGTGTTGGGAGAAATAGAATGCATCAATCTAGCGGAGGATGGCTAGAGCTTTCTATCATGTTATTTCGATCTTCCTTCGAGGAAAATAGGGATCCTTGAGGCTATCCTTGGGAGGAACCGTATGAAGCCTTGAGAGCGGAAAGTATAACAGTTGGCGAACCGAAGTGGAAGGAAAACTTCGTTTTCACAAGGGGTTCGTGGTGTGCGAACCAAAAGAGTTAAAGGGTGAGAATTAATCATTGATTAATCAGCAATGAATCACTATAATGGTATTGGCTTTGAAGCAATCCATTGTGATTGAAAGAAGGTGCATTACTCGCGATGAGTCGAATTCGGGCCGTGGCGGGGAATTGGTGGATTTTGATCCGATGATTGTAAAAGAGGTGTTGGGTTACTTAGTAACCATATCATTGTCAAGTATGATAAATGGGTGACGTGTTAATCTGTTCTCATTAGAGACAATGAAACACGAGGCATACGAACTGGTGTGTACACATGGCTTGTGCCATTGACATCAGCCGGGGATATAAAGGGATACTTAGTATTCCAGTAGAGAAAGAGGATTTGATAAGGGTCATTGCACCTGTGTGCTTTGTTTTAAAGCACATAAACTTTTCGGTGGAAAAGGAAAATGGAAGAGTGCGTTTTGGCACTGACAGTCGGTGATAGGATAAAACTGACTAAAGGTCTCACGGTTTGTAGACTTTATGGTCAAGGGGTAAATGATAAAATGTACATAGGTGGAATGTGTACATAAATGGTGGTTGAAGTCTTAGAACTTCATAGTTGATGTTGGAAGTCTTTTGGACTTCACAAACGGTGTTTGAAAGCGAAGTCTTCGAACTTCAAAGGTGGATTCGGTGATTGAGATCCTTAAATCTCAAAGGATGACTTACGATTAAGTCAATGGAGATACTTAGGGTGTGTGGGTCGCGGATAGGAATCTTCCTTCCAGTGTTGTAAAAGAGGATTCAAGTAAGGAAGTTGTCGTATCCTTACTTGAGGATGTCGCATGCTTTATTGGTTAAGAATGGTTGAGTTGAAGACTCGAGCTTCAAGGGGTGTTAGGTATGGGTGTTGGGATCCTCGAATACCAAGAGGTATGAACTTGAGACCTCGAGTCTCAATGAGTGGATTGGTGAGGTAGTTTTTAAATTTCCAATTAAGAGGTGGGTGACGTGGGATTAGAACTTGGATTTCCTTAGTTGTCAAACGTGTTGACTACTCTATATAGGGGTTCAAAAATCCAAGTATCCCATGGCTAGGAGTGTTGAAATTCAAGTGGAAACTTGTCATTATAAAAGTTTTCATTTGAAAAGTGGTGATTCGGGTTTGAAATCATGGGAGGATAAGTCCACGTTTCGTTAGGTTGTCCAACATAGGGACTTTATTGGTGAGTAGATTAATGTTTGGAACTATTCAGATGAAATAAGTGGACTCCATAATACATTTTGCATAACCATACACGAAAACGTTAGAGGATGGAACTGTTGTTATTTCATATGGCGAAGATGAGATAAATGATAAATGTTTCGTCTAAATGAAACAGTGACTATCTTAGATAGTGGGCGAACTAATTGATGCAAAAAGTAGACAAACTGCGTATCGTTGTCGAAGGAACGGATGATTACTTATGTTGTCAAGTTTGGGGAAAATAATTCGGGGTTAAAAACATGCTTGGATAGGATTTGGATACCTAGGTTGTCAAGTGTTTTGACAACTATTTTAGATGAGGCGTGATATTATTAATTATGTTGAGAGGTGTCTCACATGCTTAAGGGTTAAGGCGGAGCACCAAAAGCCGTATGGAAAGATTCAATCGCTTGAAATACCGCTTTGGAAGTGGGAAAATGTTACCATGGATTTGATCACCAAACTACCAAAGACGCGAAAGGGTTACGATACAATTTGGGTAGTGGTGGATTGGTTGACGAAGAGTGCGCATTTCCTTCCTATAAATGAAACGTACTCATCGAATAGATTGGCAGAGTTATATGTACAAGAGATTGTGTCATGCCATGGGGTGCCGGTGTCGATTATATCGGACCGAGATACGAGATTCACTTCTCGTTTTTGGAAGAAATTCCATGAGGACATGGGGACGAGGTTGAACCTTAGCACCGCTTATCATCCACTAACGGATGGGCAAAGCGAGCGTACGATTCAAACGCTCGAGGATACGTTACGTGCGTGTGCTTTGGATTTTGGGGGTAGTTGGGACGACCATTTACCGTTGGCGGAATTCTCTTATAACAATAGTTACCATTCTAGTATTGGTATGCCGCCTTTTGAGGCATTGTATGGGAGGAAGTGTCGAACACCCGTGTGTTGGGGTGAGGTTGGTCAACGGGAGCTTGGTAGTGTCGAAGTGGTCAAGGAAACTAATGATAGTATTGACCAAATTAGAGCACGCTTGAAAGCGGCTCAAGATCGCCAAAAGTCCTATGCGGATAATAGGAGGCGGGCGATTGAGTTTCAAGTGGGGGACTTTGTGCTTTTGAAAGTCTCTCCTTGGAAAGGGGTGATACGGTTTAGGAAACAGGGGAAGTTAAGTCCTCGTTTCATCGGGCCGTTTAAGGTGATAGCAAAAGGTGGGTGCGGTAGCTTATCGTTTAGAGCTACCGGAGGGACTAAGTAGACTTCATAACACATTTCATGTGTCTCATTTGCGAAAGTGTTTGGCGGATGAATCTACTTTTGTCCCATTGGATGATATTGAATTGGATGAAAAGTTGAATTATGTGGAAGAACCGGTGGCAATCTTGGATAGAAAAGTGAAGCGTTTACGCAATAAAGAGATTAGCCAAATTTTGGTGAGGTGGAAACATAGAAGGGGAGCGGAAATGACTTGGGAAACCGAGGAGGAAATGCTCAAATATTATCCGAACCTTTTTATGTGAAGTCGGGTTTCGGGGACGAAACCCAAATAAGGGGAGGAGATTTGTAACGAACCAAAATCCGGGTCTCGTTATAAATAAATAAATATTTCTAATTAATATTATGGTGAAAATAATATTTTAGAAATAAGTTGAAACAAGTGGGTTTCAAGTTTGTAATGGGGCTATGTTAGTTTTGACTAACTTTAGAATGAAATGGGTGAAGTGGAAAGTTGAGGGACTAAAGTTGTAATATGGCAAAATCTGCCATTTGACTAGTTAAAGTCAAAATTAACCTCATTTTTGAGGTGTTAGTCGTTCAAGAGAAGAGGAGAAGAAGAGAATTTCTGTTTTGGAGCTAAATCGTGGAATTGAGGCTTGTTTTGTGAAGGTTTTGGCTCACACAACACCTTCATAACATCAAGTAAGTGATTCTCTTCCTCTTGATTTCACCATGAATGTGTTCTTGGTGGGTTTTGGGTGAAATCCGAAATTTTGTATGCATGTGATGAAATGGTGTTAGATTATTGATAATCTAGCTAAACTAAAGTTAAAAAATGATGATTAACATCCTAGAACCCTTTGATTTTGATTATGAGAAGTTAGGGTTCATATGGTGGAAATTGGGGGTGTTTGGATCATGATACTAAAATGATGAATTAATGAAGATTAAGTGTTTTTAAGATGTTAGACACTTGAACAAACACCAAATTAACTTAATAATAATTTTTGAAAGAAAAATTAGTGTTAAGATTAAGTTAATGAAACTCAGGTGGGTGAGTTTGTGGTGAAAGAGGGTGTTTGGTTATGAGGATAGCCCAAACGGGTCAATTTGGGTTGGAAATGGGGAAATTGAGTTGTGGACTCAATTGTAATAGAATTTTGATGAATGTTAGATTACTAAACTAGGTGAATGTGTTTAGGTAATCAAATTGCAAAGCTAGAAGGTGGTGCGGGATCCTCTAACTCAAAAGGTAAGTGCTTTGCACTTGCTTAGTAATGATAGATGGTGGTGTTGATCATATTTGAATTTCAAGTTGGTTGTTCAAATATCTTATATGTGTTATTTGGTATGTTGATGAACTAAGTTAATAAACTTATATGGAGTAAATTGACTTGTGTGGTAAAAGTCAAGCTTGTATGCACAATGTAGTTGACTATGTGGTATATGGTCAAAATAAAATGTAATATATGATGAATTGATGTAAATGACTATGTGGTATATAGTTAAGCTAAAAGGTGGAATGTGATAAAGTATAGTAATTGACTTATGTGGTGTAAAGTCAAACTAAATGTGGTAATTTGAGGAAAGTGACTTATGTGGAATATAAGTCAACCATTGTGGAAAAATGGTGAAGTCGGTGTAAATTGACTTATGCGGAATATAAGTCTAACCATTGTGGAATATGTTGAATTGGTGTAAATAACTATGTGGTATATAGATAAGCTAAAATGTGATATGTGATAAAGTATAGTAATTGACTTATGTGGTGTAAAATCAAACTAAATGTGGTAATTTGAGGAAAGTGACTTATGTGGAATATAAGTCAACCATTGTGAAAAAAAAAATGGTGAAGTCGGTGTAAATTGACTTATGCGGAATATAAGTCTAACCATTGTGGAATATGTTGAATTGGTGTAAATAACTATGTGGTATATAGTTAAGCTAAAATGTGGTATGTGATAAAGTATAGTAATTGACTTATGTGGAGTAAAGTCAAACTAAATGTGGTAATTTGAGGAAAGTGGCTTATGTGGAATATAAGTCAACCATTGTGGAAAAATGGTGAAGTCGGTGTAAATTGACTTATGCGGAATATAAGACTAACCATTGTGGAATAATGGTGAGATTGGCTTAAATAGACTTATGTGGTATATAAGTCAAACCATTGTGGAAAAATGGTGAGATTGGTGTAATTGACTTATGTGGTATATAAGTCAAGCTATTGTGGAAAAATGGTGAATGTGGTGTAAGTGACTTATGTGGTATATAAGTCTAGTGTAAGGGGCCTTATTTGACCAAACGGGTGCAAATGGGTCAAATGGGTCAAATGGGTGAAAAGGGTGAAAGCAAGTTGTAAATACTTGTTTGTTATGTTTATATCATTACTAATGGTGTTATGTCAATGTGGTGATGTAGGGAAAGCTCCGAGGTAGGTCAAGGTCAAGTCCAAAGCGTGAAGGGATCTCGTATGCATTTTTGGTGGTTTTAAGGATTTGGGGAAATTACTTGTAATTTGGTGATTTGATCCTTAAACTATAAATTTGATATTTGAAAACTTGGTTTGGATGTTTGGGGTCAAAACCCAAGTGTTGGAAATTTTTGATGTCAAGTGATTTGATAAAAGTTGGAAAAATGGCAAGGTTTTGAAACCTGCAGCTGAAGGGAAACTCACTGGAAATTTGGTCCCTCGCGGTACGCGAAGAACCTGGGAGGATTCTCTCGCGGTACGCGAGAGATAAAATCTCCGGTTTTGCCTTTCTGAGTCCCCTCGCGGTACGCGAGAACTTGCAGGGAAGTCTCTCGCGGTACGCGAGAGACCTGGGTTTCCGGGTAAGTATTTTGGGACTCCCTCGCGGTACGCGAGGGAGGTGGCCCGTGTGCCTCGCGGTACGCGGGGGTTTAAAAAAAAAAAAAAAAAATCTTGGGAAATGCTTCCGCTTGTTTAAACGTTTAATTGTCGGTGTTTTAAAAGTGGTGTGTTACAAAATGCAACCAGAATCAACAGATCCAAAAGTACTATTTAAAAACATCGGATGAGAAGTTATTACCTCATTGACAATAAACTTCCACATGTTAGAAAATCTGCCAAAAGCTAGGCCTTCTGGTTTCTCAAATACCACAAATGTTTGACCATGTGTATCATATGGTAGGGGCTTTCAATTGCTTGCTTGCCACTTCAGTATCTACAACAACAGTGACATAAAAACAGACATACATGATTTAAGATGAGAGATTTTTTGATTTATTTTAACATATGTTTCAAACGGTTTGACAGATGCTTGCATCCTGTTTTTGTACAGGTTTGGGACCTAATCATGCAAAAGGGGCATATTTATAGAGTTAGGTTCACACAACTTTTTACCTTAATAATACAGAAAATATAAATTCTTGAAAGAAAGAACTAAACAAGTGGGTACTAACTGAATTCACATTTTCTGCACACTTTCTAAATGTCAAAATTGCCACCTCTAAAAAAGGTAACAAGTTTGTATATTATAAGATTGTGTCCAATGGAAAGACATGTTTACTTGCCAGTTCGGCTGATGCTTGCATCTTGTTTATGTACAGGTTTGGGACCTAATCATGCGAAAGGGGAGTAATTGTAGAGTTTTTATAAGTTTAAGGACTTGATCACACAAAAACAAGGATATATTTGTTAAAAATAAGTTTGGGGACCTTTTTGTTGTAAATATTCATGTAAATACAAAGTCCGCCAACTTATGTAAGAGTTCAACAGAAGTCATAAAATGATTTTAAAAGAGGGAAGATCGGCAAGTCAGGCACGTTTGGGAACAAGGAAAACAGGTTGAGGTAAGTACCTGTAATTTCTACGGTTTGGGTTGTGTTGACCTAAAACACTTTGCCTAAGATCTCTATTGTTATATACAATATATACAACATTTATATTGTCTCAATAATACCCTAATCTGTCTAAGAAAACGACTTAGAAGATTTTACGCATTAAAAATACCCTTTGGACCGGTTCGACAAATGCAACCTGAATCGACGGATCCAAAAGTACTTTTTAATAATATTAGATGAGAAGTTATTACCTCATTGACAATAAACTACCGCATGTTAGAAAATCTACCAACAGTTGGGACCCCTTCTGGTTTCTCAAATACCACAAATGTTGGTTGGTTGGTTGCCACTTCAGCATCTACAACAACAGTGGCAGAAAAAGAGACATCCATGATTTAATATGAGAGATTATTTGATTTATTTTAAGGAAAAACAGTTCTCTAAAATAAGTTTACGTTTCCCGGTAACTACTCTGGTATTGTATCACAACTGGATTTCAACTGAAAATGGGTCAAATGGGTTGAACAGATTGCAAGCCATACAAAGTGTACTCAAATTCATAACTACCTCTTAAACTGCTTTTATTAACAAAAGATCTAGATTATTGTTTAATAAAAAAAAGCTATATTTTCAAGTTAACAATTTTAAAACTCTAAGAAAAAATAAAAGTTAAAGAGTGAGGGTAGGTTGGCCCAACCCGTTTTGACCCATTACTCAACCCACCGACCCGTCCATTGTTACAAACATGTTTTTAACATGGACAAACACCAAAACCAATTGTTACAAATGCAGCTAAACTCATTGTCAATATCATACAAGCAACGCCTCAAAAGAACACATATAGGAATTCATGCCCTCATTAGTAGGAAACAACAGATAATCCAACTTAGAGATATGTTGACATAATAACAAAAAAAAATGTAAGCTAAATTACCTTCAAAGAATCAACCAGTGTACCAGACTTAGCCAATGTGCATACTGCACTGGCTCGAACCGTTGCAATAAGAAAACGCTGAATCCGATCATAAGTTTAGCTACTAACATAAATTCACAGCTGTTCAGACTAAATAAGTAGTCTAACATTTTCAGTGTATCTTAAAGAGACCTAAGAAACCTATTGAAATGGTTTAGTAATATATATGCCAACAAGTTCTTTAAGTTAATCTATTTTCTTATGGTATCAAATCCCTGGAGAATTCAAAAGAGATCTCACATACCCTTTAGATTAAGAAACCTTACAATGAAGAAAGGTAGAGCAAATTAATGATTAATTGACTCTACCAAGAAAAAGTCAGTAACAAGGAAAACGGGTTGAGGTAAATACCCGTAATTTCTACGTTTTAGGTTGGGTTGACCTAAAACACTTTGTCTAACATCTCTATTGTTATTTAAATAACCTTCAACATATACAACATTTATCGTCTCGCTAAATACTCTAATCTGACAAAGAAAACGATTTAGAAGATTTTACACATTAAAAATACCCTTTGGACCCGTTCGACAAATGCAACCCGAATCGACGGATCCAAAAGTACTTTTTATTAACATCGGATGAGAAGTTTTTACCTCATTGACAATAACCTTCCACATGTTAGAAAATCTGCCGACAGCCGGGACCCTTCTGGTTTCTCAAATACCACAAATGTTTGACCATGTGTATCATATGGTAGGGCTTTCAATTGCTTGGTTGACACTTCAGCATCACAACAACAGTGGCATAAAAACAGACATCCATGATTTAAGATGAGAGATTATTTGATTTATTTTAATAAATAATTTACTAGAAAAACGGTTCTCTAAATTAAATTTACCTTTCCCGGTATGTGCTTCACAACAATTACTGGAATCCAACATGCTTATCAAATATGTGCTTCACAACAATAACTGCATATTCTGTTACAGATTTGAACCGCTTACCAGAACACAATAATCAGCCAAGATGAAAAAAAAACAGGTAGAGACTTGACTTCCTTCGGTGCAGAACATGTTTCAAACGGTTCTTCTATTGACAAGTAAACAGATAATAAAAAGGGATAACTGTGGCAGATAAGATCATTAATAAAACCAAAAACACTATGAGCATCCACTTACATAGTTTTTTAAACATAAGTGGCATCATTAAGTAAAAATCAGAATCATTAGATAAATAAAATATTAACATAAACAACTTCCTCAAGAATGCAATCCACAATACAGTAACAGCCTACTAATACCACTTAACAGCAAAGTACAAGCCTCAAAGTACAGAATATGTTGAAATGGTTTTTTAGGTGTTAATGGTAACGGGATTGCAAGTTCTTGAATGTGAGTTTAGTCGTGTGAACAACATATACAGAAATGAAAATCTCATAAGAAAGAAAGATGAAACGTTAAAAACAAAATAAAAAAAAAGATGAAACATTAAAAAAAAGTCAGAACCATTAGATAAATAAAATATCAACATAAACAGCTTCTTCAAGAAAGCAATCCGCAATACAGTAACAGCCTACTAATACCACTTAACAGCAAAGTACAAGCCTCAAAGTACAGAACATGTTGAAATGGTTTTTTAGGTGTTAATGGTAACGGGATTGCAAGTTCTTGAATGTGAGTTTAGTCTTGTGAACACCATATACAGAAATGAAAATCTCATAAGAAAGAAAGATGAAACATTAAAAACAAAATCAAAAAGAAAGATGAAACATTAAAAAAAAGTCAGAACCATTAGACAAATAAAATATCAACATAAACAGCTTCTTCAAGAAAGCTATCCGCAATACAGTAACAACCTACTAATACCAATCAACAGCAAAGTACAAGCCTCAAAGTACAAAACATGTTGAAATGGCTTTTTAAGTGTTAATGGTAACGAGATTGCAAGTTCTTGAATGTGAGTTTAGTCTTGTGAACACCATATACAAAAATGAAAATCTCATAAGAAAGAAAGATGAAACATTAAAAACAAATCAAAATCATTAGATAAATAAAATATCAGCATAAACAACTCCCTCAAGAAAGCAATCCGCAATACAGTAACAGGCTACTAAACCAAATCAACAGCAAAGTACAAGCCTCAAAGTACAGAACATGTTGAAATGGTTTTTTAGGTGTTAACGGTAACGGGATTGCAAGTTCTCGATTGTGAGTTTAGTCTTGCGAACACCATATAAAGAAATGAAAATCTTATAAGAAAGAAAGATGAAACATTAAAAAAAAGTCAGAACCATTAGATAAATAAAATATTAACATAAACAGCTTACTCAAGAAAGCAATCCGCAATACACTAACAGCCTACTAATACGACAGTTAGTTGAACTCATCTCGACAGTATCTCAGCTTATCGTATCAATAATATGTCGAATACTTCGGACAGCACCTCGATGTGTACTTAACTGCTTAATTGAAATCTATAATATAATTAAAGCTTAATGGTTAATAACCAAGTTGTCGGAACCTTACCTCGGCACTATCTTCTGAAATTTAAAGGCGTAAGGCTAGAAATCGGACTTCTAAACGTGTATCGGAAACTTGGCACGATTCCCTAGACTAAGTGTGTGTGTGTGTGTGTTTGAGTGTGTTTTGGTGTGTGAGATGTGTCTCAACAGCTCTGGCCATCGATTTCTATTTATAGTGCAAGATGTGACCCGTAGCGGACCGTTACACAGAAGCGTAGCGGTCCGCCACCCCTTATGGCGACTTAATTGGTGTAGCGCTCACGTAGCGGTCCGCCGCCCCTTCCACGCGTCAGATCCAAACGGTGAGTCACAGGGACACGTGTCATCTCCCGATCAATTCCTTACTTAACACGTAGCGGACCGTTAGGACCTTGGTAGCGGTCCGCTACCAGCCAACTTTCAGAATTTTCTATTTTAAACCCTCCAACTTTGAAATAATCGAAATTCAACCCCTGGACTTTAATTCTTGGAATTTTATAGTCCTTATATTCTATAGGAAATTTCGAGGTGTTACACCTTTAGCCCCTACCAGTTAGTTTTTAACGGAAAGTTAACCTATGTGTCATCCACGTGACTTACGATTGCAAACTTAACTAGAAAAATGAGTTAAAATCATAAAAAAATATTTAAAAATAGTGGATATTAGTGTTTTTTACTGATTTTTTACGAATTGTTTTAATGATTTTAACTCATTTTTAAGGTTAAGTTTGCAATCGTAAGTCACGTGGATGACACATGGGCTAATTTTCCATTAAAAAATTAACTGGTGTTAACATCAGGGGCTAAAAGCGCAACCAAATTTCAAACGTTTAGGCTAAGGTTTCAATTTTTAAAACCTGGGGGTCAAACATACAATTTGATCAAACCACATGGGTAATTTATGCAATTAACTATTTTAAACATGTTTGAGTTATAGTTAATGTCTTTGATAAAAATAAATGCACATAAAACGTCTAGTCCATTAATTTCAACCCCACATAACCCTCAAATCCTTTTTTTTAAAAGCAAATTTCTTAAATCTTGTGAGAATAGGACTTAAACTAATACCTCCTCAAACTTTGGTGTTTTAAGAGGATTTTACTGAACCACCGACCTCAATACCCCCAAATCCTAATCCTATCCTAGTACTTAATATTTTCTTAGCTTAGAACCTGTGTGATACACATGTTGTGAAAAATATCAATACAAAATTCTTAAATCTTTATGTATATGTTTTACCGGTGTAAAAATGTATTACATATACTAAGGATAAAAATTAAAACTCTAAATATGTAAAATTAATATATAACCAGGTTTCGAAAATACGGTAATTTGACTTTCTTTTACTATTTAATTGAAAATAAAGGTTACATAATTAGATTTCAAAGTTTCTTATAATAAGGGATAATTTAAAATAAATGTGTTTCATTAGTATAAATATTATTTTATTTAAAAACTAGTGTTAGAACCCGTGTATTACACAGGGCTGAATAAACGGTACAATGTGAAATGAAATAATATGTTGAATATAATTCATAATTGTGAAAACATTTGTTTGTATACAACACTCGATGTTTTATTTGTAAATTTTACATCATTATCTAAGATTAAAAGTTTTAACTCGTTTCTGCATTTTACTCTAGAAAGTGCCACATACATTTGCAATGAGTGTGTTACACGGGTTGAATACTTAAATCACTTGTATCTAGCACATTGTCTCCAGGTCCGGCTTAGTATGTTAAAAATTAAGCTTAAACTTAGGGCCACCAAAAATTTGGGGCCCCTAATTTCAAAAAAGTGTTATATTTAAACATGTTTGTTTTGTGGTTTTTCCTCTAATGCCAAGGTCAAATGTTCGATTCCCAGCTCTTTAATTTTATCTATTTTTAGTTTTGGATTCAGCCCATGTGCAATTGGCTCAGTCAAGTAATAGTAGTTAATTGAACTAATGTAGTTAACACGATTAGCCAAATGTATTACTTTAATTTAATAACATTCTTTTGAAACTAATATAAAATTACAAAACATACTTTATTTAAATCAACAAATATAAACATTAAATAAAATTTAGTGTGAACAGTTTCAGAATAAATTTGTAATAGTTTTCTAGATTATTAAGTTAAGTTCGTTTTTCATTCCCGGGGTTTGGTCATTTTAATTATTTGGTTTAAAATGAGAATTTGTCATTACGGTTTGATCATTTTTATCTAGATAATTTTATCGTTTCAAAGAAATTTCCAATGTATTTTACAAGTTATAAACCTTTACGATACTAAATGGCTTACGTATTTCACGATTGTCTCTGCTTAGCTACTGCCATCACACGCTCACTGGACACATTATACGTAACCCATGGATGAGTGATGTACATATGCTACTATGATAAAATTGCACAAAATGGGTTACAAGCATCCATGTAAATTTGATGAATCACTACAACATACATTGTCATCTCACTATATGCATGCATGTACTTCAAAAACAATCCATAAAGAATAGTGTGGCAAATTGGGAGGACCCAACCCATTGGCAAATCGGGTAACGGGTCAGATAAAACAGATAAAGCATGTCAGATATGATTACAAAAATCTAACATTTTGACTTATCTTTACCGATGTATTGCTTCTTACTAACATTGACTTTTCTAGTCAAATATATAAGTTCCAACATCAATTTTTACACAATTTTACTTTTCATGATTAATAACATCAAGTAGTACTTAGAAATATATTATATCTATACTTGAATCACATCAAATTCACATATTGGACCTTGGAAGTCTTGCATTCTCTTTTTGCTCAGAAAGATTTGACTTCAAAGTCAATCTTCACATTCTCCAATCTTATTTTGTCACAGGCCTTCCCAAGGGACTCTCCTTTAGCAGCCGACATGTCAACAACTATTCTTAAACTATCAGAAAACGGTTAGCTGCAAAGGATCCACGACAAATGGTTGATGAGAAGTGCGTGCAGAACACAAGGAACAAAATTTGAAGTAGACCAACTCAAATTAGCAAGCTTTCAAGGCCAATTCTTAATATGTGGATTAGTATGTTTTCTTGCTCTTTTCATACACTTGTTTCATTTGTTGATGAAAAAGAAGAGACGATAAAAGCCTGCTCAAAGAGAAAATATTTAGAAGGAAGTTCAAGCAGGACAGATGTGAAAAATGCATCAATCCAGAACTACAGATGTAGCACGTTAGATTTCTCATTGCACAACAAATGATTAAATGTTGTAATATTTGGTTACATATGCAGTAGGTTAGTTAAGTCAAAAATTTAACATGTCAGTCAGTTTGAAAGTTGCACGTGCCCTGAAGTGTATTTTTTTAAGCATAGACCCTCCTAAATCGTTTTATTACAAAATGTATATTATTATCGTAATGATATAGTTTTGTAAATTGTAATCATAATGTGGCCAAAAATTAAGTCTTTGCGGGTTAATCCAACCTAACCCACAATTAAGACCCGTTATGCAACCAAACCGATCTGCCTATGTTGCCACCTCTAATGACTACCAACAAAAGCACCTAAAAAGCCTATTTGTAGTGATTTTAAATGAAAACTGTTCTTTCCACACAACACGTCAATACATGCAGCCAAATCAAACTTGCAAAAGAATAAAACCTATTCTTTGATGATCAAATTATGTAAAATTAGATCACCATAAGTGCCTGCACATTTCCATGAGGATCTTTTTCTAATAGCCGTGTCCATATTGTCTAGTTGAGCTACTAAGAGCAACTGTTTGAAGTAAATATATCATCAATTTTAGGTTGCTTACCGCTGGATTTACCATTATAATCATATATCAAACTGCGAAAAATAATTGATTATATCATCAATTAATATCATCATATAATTAAGTTATTAGCAGACCTGCATAATCATATATAAAACAAATGAAAATCCGCATAATCATAAAAAAAACCCGAAAGAAAATGCTAAATCCATTTTTGATTCGCCACCTTATTAATACTAAATGAATTTGTATGTATTGCTACTTCTATAGTGTTTGCCGTTTTTTATAAAGTGTATATGGGTTATTTTGACCCATTTCAAGTATGTTAATTTAAATTAAAAGAACTCTAAAAAATAATTAAATGTTTAAAAAAAAAAAGTTGTTGAGTTTATTGATGTCTTAGGCCCATGGCTGTCTTGGCCCACTATTCAACCGACTAAACTGCTCAAATGTGTTAACAGTCTAGTTAATTCTTTTCAAAACAAAAGGTATGGCAGATGAAGCAGATGCTAGGGATCGAATCCAATAAATTTGGTTTTGTACGGATCATTTTGACCCATTCAAGAATCATTGACAATTTAATAAAGAACAAAAACTTAAGTAGTATACAAATGTAAAAAAAAATTATAGTTTCATAAATTAATTGCATTCCTACGAATATATTAATAAGTAGACAAACCTGATTTCTTCTGAATATATCATTAACCACTCCAAAATGTACAACAAAAACGGCCAAAAAAACCACCCAATGATGTTAGGGATAGCTGCAATCATCATCAAATACTGCAACTTTGATCATAAAAATCAAAATCAAAACTGTCATTTATGCATATAACTATATAATTTGTATCTTAAAAGCTTTCAATATATTGCATGATTCCACATTTTTTTACAACCAAAAAGTTTTCATTTATGTAAATGATTATAATTAAATAGGCATCAAACAATCAAGAAACCAACATTGATCTCAGTATATGCAGGAGGTTTTAACAATCAAAATTCGAACACACATAACTAATACCCAAACTTTTAATGGCTTTTAATCAAACTGTGATGCCAAATACACAAATTGCTAATATTTTAGAAAAGTTAGATTAATCAAACTGTACGTATGATGGACCATATAAATGAGAAAAACCTTACTTTTTTCTCTATAACTTGGAGAAAGGATGAATTAATTTAGCTCACCTAGTCCACGCAATGACAGACCCATAAGCACAACAACTCAAATTGCTAGCATGTGATAAGTAAGGGTATGGGTTTAATAATATGGTGGAATGGAAATGGAAATGAGAATGATAAGAGTATCTGATGAGCATAGAGCCAATGTTTTCATACCTGGTGGAGTGGAGCCGGTGCAACCCTTCATTAAACAACTGCTTCTTGTACTTCATTACTCCATATATTCACAATCTCAGGGTTTGTCTAACATAAAAAAAAATACAAGATAAATGAAGGTTGTGTTAAAAAATATCATTAAAAATCAATAAACACCACTGCATCACATAATGCAACTTTTGGCAACAATAGCTTGCTTTAAGTACCACCCAATCTGAGTAAGAAGTGTTCCATCTGTTACAGATTTCAACCTCATACAAGAACACGACAATGAGCCAAGATGAAAGAAAACAAGTATAAGTGGCAACATGAGAGGCTCAGGTAAGGGCCAAAACAAGTCGGATGGGATTCATGTGGAACACTTTTTTCATAACTAATTAGTGTCAAAGTATGATTTATTGTATTATTTTAAAAAGAAACTATTTTCTTGAATAGAATGATTTAGGAGGTCTTATGCATTATAATAAACATTGGGCGTCTTTCATCCCATTTGACCCGTTCATATTAAGCTATTTTCTAGGTTAGAAATAAAAATAACCCCCAGTCCCTCATCAACCAATTCATAATCAAATGTCAAAATTGTCACCTTCTAAAAAAGGTAACAAGTTTGTATTTTATAAGATTATGTCCAATGGAATAACCTTAAAAGGCTGTCCAAATGAAGAAAACTCTTGAACAGATTATAATAGCTTCTCATATGCATCTTGAAAGACATGTTTACTTACCATTTCGGCTGATGCTTGCATCTTGTTTTTGTACAGGTTTGGGACCTAATCAAGGTAACAAGGAAAACGGGTAGAGGTAAATACCCGTAATTTCTACGGTTTGGGTTGGGTTGACCTAAAAAACTTTGTCTTAGATCTCTATTGTTATATAAATAACCGTCAATATATACAACATTTATATTGTCTCGATAATACCCTAATCTGTCTAAGGAAACGATTTATAAGATTTTGCACATTAAAAATACCCTTTGGACCCGTTCGACAAATGCAACCAGAATCAACAGATCCAAAAGTACTATTTAAAAACATCGGATGAGAAGTTATTACCTCATTGACAATAAACTTCCACATGTTAGAAAATCTGCCAAAAGCTAGGCCTTCTGGTTTCTCAAATACCACAAATGTTTGACCATGTGTATCATATGGTAGGGGCTTTCAATTGCTTGCTTGCCACTTCAGTATCTACAACAACAGTGACATAAAAACAGACATACATGATTTAAGATGAGAGATTTTTTGATTTATTTTAACATATGTTTCAAACGGTTTGACAGATGCTTGCATCCTGTTTTTGTACAGGTTTGGGACCTAATCATGCAAAAGGGGCATATTTATAGAGTTAGGTTCACACAACTTTTTACCTTAATAATACAGAAAATATAAATTCTTGAAAGAAAGAACTAAACAAGTGGGTACTAACTGAATTCACATTTTCTGCACACTTTCTAAATGTCAAAATTGCCACCTCTAAAAAAGGTAACAAGTTTGTATATTATAAGATTGTGTCCAATGGAAAGACATGTTTACTTGCCAGTTCGGCTGATGCTTGCATCTTGTTTATGTACAGGTTTGGGACCTAATCATGCGAAAGGGGAGTAATTGTAGAGTTTTTATAAGTTTAAGGACTTGATCACACAAAAACAAGGATATATTTGTTAAAAATAAGTTTGGGGACCTTTTTGTTGTAAATATTCATGTAAATACAAAGTCCGCCAACTTATGTAAGAGTTCAACAGAAGTCATAAAATGATTTTAAAAGAGGGAAGATCGGCAAGTCAGGCACGTTTGGGAACAAGGAAAACAGGTTGAGGTAAGTACCTGTAATTTCTACGGTTTGGGTTGTGTTGACCTAAAACACTTTGCCTAAGATCTCTATTGTTATATACAATATATACAACATTTATATTGTCTCAATAATACCCTAATCTGTCTAAGAAAAAGATTTAGAAGATTTTACACATTAAAAATACCCTTTGGACCCGTTCGACAAATGCAACCCGAATCGACGGATAAAAAGTACTTTTTAATAATATTAGATGAGAAGTTATTACCTCATTGACAATAAACTTCCACATATTAGAAAATCTGCCAACAGCTGGGACCCTTTCTGGTTTCACAAATACCACAAATGTTTGACCAGGTGTATCATATGGTAGGGCTTTCAATTGCTTGGTTGTCACTTCAGCATCTACAACAACAGTGGCATAAAAAGAGACATCCATGATTTAAGATGACAGATTATTTGAGTTATTTTAATATATAAGTTACTGGAAAAACAGTTCTCTAAATTAAGTTTACATTTTCCGGTAACTACTCTGGTATCGTATCACAACTGGATTTCAACTGAAAATGGGTTGAACAGATTGCAAGCCATACAAAGTGTACTCAAATTCATAAATACCTCTTAAACTGCTTTTAATAACAAAAAAGCTATATTTTCAAGTTAACAATTTTTAAACTCTAAGAAAAAATAAAAGTTAAAGAGTGAGTGTAGGTTGGCCCAACCCGTTTTGACCCATTACTCAACACACCATCCCGTCCATTGTTACAAACATGTTTTTAACATGGACAAACACCAAAACCAATTGTTTCAAATGCAGCTAACCTCATTGTCAATATCATACAAGCTACGCCTCAAAAGAACACATATAAGAATTCATGCCCTCATTAGTAGGAAACAACAGATAATCCAGCTTAGAGATATGTTGACATAATAACAAAAAAATGTAAGCAAAATTACCTTCAAAGAATCAACCAGTGTACCAGACTTAGCCAATGTGCATACTGCACTGGCCCGAACCGTTGCAATAAGAAAATGCAGAATCCGATCATAAGTTTAGCAACTAACAAAAATTCACAGCTGTTCAGACTACATTATCATAAAAAAATAAGTAGGATTTTGTCTAACATTTTCAGTGTATCTTAAAGACACCTAAGAAACCTATTGAAATGGTTTAGTAACATACATGCCATCAAGTTCGTTAAGTTAATCTATTTTCTTATGGTATCAAATCCCTGAAGAATATCTTACATACCCTTTAGATTAAGAAACCTTACAATGAAGAAAGTTAGAGCACATTAATGATTAATTGACTCTACCAAGATAAAATCGGTAACAAGGAAAACGGGTTGAGGTAAATACCCGTAATTTCTACGTTTTAGTTGGGTTGACCTAAAACACTTTGTCTAAGATCTCTATTGTTATTTAAATAACCGTCAACATATACAACATTTATCGTCTCGATAATACTCTAATCTGTCAAAGGAAACGATTTAGAAGATTTTACACATTAAAAATACCCTTTGGACCCGTTCGACAAATGAAACCCGAATCGACGGATACAAAAGTACTTTTTAATAACATCAGATGAGAAGTTATTACCTCATTGACAATAAGCTTCCACATGTTAGAAAATCTTCCAACAGCCAGGACCTTCTGGTTTCTCAAATACCATAAATGTTTTGACCAGGTGTATCATATCATATGGTAGGGCTTTCAATTGCTTGGTTGCCACTTCAGCATCACAACAACAGTGGCATAAAAACAGACATCCATGATTTAAGATGAGAAATTATTTGATTTATTTTGATATATAATTTACTGGAAAAACAGTTCTCTAAATTAAACTTACATTTCCCGATAACTACTCTGGTATTGAATTTGTAAAGTTGTACTGGAATCCAACATGCTTATCAAATATGTGCTTCACAACAAATACTGCATATTCTGTTACAGATTTGAACCACTTACAAGGACACGACAATCAGCCAAGATGAAAAAAAAACAGCTAGAGACTTGACTTCCTTCGGTACAGAACATGTTTCAAACGGTTCGTCTATTGGCAAATAAACAGATAATAAAAAGGGATAACTGTGGCAGAGAAGATCAATAGTAAAACCAAAAAACTATGAGCATCCACTTACATAGTTTTTTAAACATAAGTGGCATCATTAAGTAAAAGTCAGAAGCATTAGATAAATAAAATATTAACATAAACAACCCTCAAGAAAGTAATCCGCAATACAGTAACAGCCTACTAATACCAATCAACAGCAAAGTACAAGCCTCAAAGTACAGAACATGTTGAAATGGATTTTAAGGTGTTAATGGTAACTGGATTGCAAGTTCTCGAATGTGAGTTTAGTCATGTGAACACCATATACAAAAATGAAAATCTCATAAGAAAGAAAGATGAAACATTAAAAACAAAATCAAAATCATTAGATAAATAAAATATCAACATAAACAACTTCCTCAAGAAAGCAATCCGCAATACAGTAACAGCCTACTAAACCCAATCAACAGCAAAGTACAAGCCTCAAAGTACAGAAGATGTTGAGATAGTTTTTTTAGGTGTTAATAGTAAAGGGATTGCAAGTTCTCGATTGTGAGTTTAGTCTTGCGAACACCATATAAAGAAATGAAAATCTCATAAGAAAGAAAGATGAAACATTAAAAAAAAGTCAGAACCATTAGATAAATAAAATATCGACATAAACAGCTTCCTCAAGAAAGCAATCCGCAATACACTAACAGCCTACTAATACTCAATCAACAGCAAAGTACAAGCCTCAAAGTACAGAACATGTTGAAATGGTTTTTTAGCTGTTAATAGTAACAAGATTGCAAGTTCTCGAATGTGAGTTTAGTCTTGCGAACACCATATACAGAAATGAAAATCTCATAAGAAAGAAAGATGAAACATTAAAAACAAAGTCAAAATCGTTTGATAAATAAAATATCAACATAAACAACTTCCTCAAGAAAGCAATCCGCAATACAGTAACAACCTACTAAACCCAATCAACAGCAAAGTACAAGCCTCAAAGTACAGAACATGTTGAAATGGTTTTTTAGCTGTTAATAGTAACGGGTTTGCAGGTTCTCGAATGTGAGTTTAGTCTTGTGAACACCATATAAAGAAACGAAAATCTCATAAGAAAGAAGAATTAAACATTAAAAACAAAGTCAGAAACTCAAAATCATTTGATAAAAAAAATATCAACATAAACAACCTTCTCAAAAAGAAAGATGAAACACTAAAAACAAACAAAGTCAAAATAATTACAAAAATAGAATATCGAAAGAAAGAACTTCATCAAGAAAGCAATCCATGTCACAATAACAACCTACGTACACCTAATCAACCGCTAAGTACAAGCCTCAAAGTACAAAACGTGTTGAAATGGTTTTTAGGTGTTCTAGTAACGGGATTACAAGTTCTCGAATGCGAATTCAATCTTGCAAAACATCATATAAACTTGTCAAACCACACAAATATTAAAAACTATTGAAAAGGTTAAGAACATAAGTAAGCTCATTAACCTCAAAGTACACCACAACTTGAAATGGATTTTTAGGTGTTCTAGTAAGGGGATTCAAATTTTTAAATGCGAGTCGTGACAAGTAAAAAAGCATATTCAAGTGTCAAACACACTTAAATAAAAACACTCACAAAATTACAAAATAAAAAAAGTTGGGAAGTCAAAAACAATAGAAAAGGTTGAGAAGACATGTAACACCATTATAAGAAGACATATTTATTGGAAAACAAGAAAAATACTTGGTAAACTATACAAATTAAAAAAAAAACTAATTTGATCTTCAGACATTTGACAAAAAGATTAAATTCCCTAGTGACAAAACAAGTAATATGCAAAAGAAATATTCCATAAATTGTTACCTCTTTCATGGGTTAATTTATGAGTAAACTTTATGATATGTGTGTTGTATGCTTAACCAGTCTAACACATAAAGAGGTGACATCTAAGATTCAAACAATACACAGATTATGGACCATTCAGTCACTAAATCTTTTTTTCCTAAACTTTCAGACTACATTATCATAAAACAATGAGTAGTATTTTCAGTAAAATATATGCCAAGAAAAGAGATCTCACAAACCCTTTAGATTAAGAAACCTTACAATCAGATGATGGTCAAAGTCCGTGAAAGGGTTTGGATATAATGCATACCTTGGTTCGTGTTCTACTCTGTATCCATTAGTGCCCTACAATCATGCAATGATATTTTTATAAGCAACTAACTCATACATACGTACAAGATAGAAACGATTATAAATTGCGAATAGAAGATTAAATATAACGCCTACCTTGGTTCGTCTTCTACTACCAAGAATCAGATGATGATCGTCAGAGAAAGTGATCGGCGTGATTTTGGAACAACCGATTGTTGTTTTTCCCAATCTGAAAGGGGATTTAGGGTTAGGGTTTGGTGAACAAGACCGTTGGAGTTAAATATAACGCATACCTTGGTTCGTGTTCTACTACCAAGAATCAGATGATGATCGTCAGAGAAAGTGATCGGCGTGATTTTGGAACAACCGATTGTTGTTTTCCCAATCAGATGATCGTCAGAGAATACGTCGTGATTTTGGAACAACCGATTGTTGTTTTTCCCAATGGGATTTAGGGTTAGGGTTTGGTGAACAAGACCGTTGGAGTTAAAGAGCGTCACGCGTTTTCTTTGCCTCCAAGTTTCCAATTAAAATTGATTCATTCCTTTTCGTATTTTATTTATTTATTTTATATAAAAATTATGTTATCTAATCCTTATAAAAACCCGTTTTGAAAAGGTTATTATCCATGAAACAAAAATTTGTCGATTATGTATTTTAAAATAAAAATCAGTTTAAATAGCCTAGAACCTATATACTACACAACTAATGAAAAATATCAATATATGAAATTTTTATGTATACATATTTTTACCTGTGTATAAATGTATCACGTATACTACAACTAATATAAAACAAAATTCAAAAATATGTAAAAATTAATATATAATTGAGTTTCAAAAATACATTAATTACTACTTAATTTAATTTGACTTTCATTTATTATTTGATTGAAAATAAAAGTTACATAATTATATTTCAAGATTTATTATAATAAATAGATAATTTAAAATAAATGTGTTTTATTAATATAATTAGTATTTTTTTTTTAAACATATTATTATTATTAAAAGATAGATAGACGGAAAAAAATGATAAGAATGAATATGGAGGCAATATGTGGCATGAAAAAACCTTTATTTTTTATATAGTATATATATAGATACTTATTTGGAACATTATTGATTTATATTAGAAACATTAGGTTATAATAGGGCTGTCCAAAATGCTCGACGTTCGAAACTCGCTCGATACTCACTCGAAAAATGCTCGGAAATACGCTCGTTCGATTTTCGCTCGGTTAAAAACGAGCCGAGCCACTCGGTTCGGTTTGTAAAGGAGCCGAGCACGAGCATAGGTACGCTCGCTTGTTGCTCGTTCGGTTTGGCTCGAATGATTTTTTTAATTTATTCTATATATAATTTGTATATATAAAAACATATATTTTTTGAGTTTTGACCCAATCCATTTTGTAATTTTTTATACTAGGGAACTAGGTAAGTGGCCAACCCCAACTTAATCAAACCCTTTATTCCAGTCTGCAAGGTTATTTGTTTCACGTCTTAAGGTTCGTCTGATTAGTTGATTATTTGGATTACTTGATTAACACGGATTAAAGTGTGTTTGGGCTCACCATTGTTGGGTTAAAACTTGATTATTTGGACTACATGCTTTGAATTTTGAAGATGAAGATGGTTTTTTGGATTTTCTAGGCTTTGAATTTTTTAAATCGAGCAAAAACGAACCGAACCGAGTTTGAGCAATACATTCTTGCTCGGATTTGTAAATTCGAACCGAACCGAGAGGCTCGGTTTGTAAACGAACCGAGTTCGAGCGGACCTTCGCTCGGTTCGGTTCGGTTCGGTTCGTGAACAGTCCTAGGTTAGAATACGGGTTTGCAATGTCATATATTTAATAATAAGGATTTACATATTACATATTTATGCCATATTACATAGTTTTTAATACAAACTATAGAAACGTTATATAGTTACTTTTTTTAAATGTTTTTATAAAAAGGATGAAAAAAATGTTCATTTTATAAAAATGCTTTGCGAACAAACCTAACTTTGTTAAAAATAAAAAACTTTTTTATAAAAAAATGCAAAAAACATTATTATTTGATAGGAGAGAGAGGCGTGAAACAAAAAATATTAGAAAAACAATTAAATAATTTTTTTATAATTAATATTAAAGATATTCGAGAAAAAAGGGTTGTAACGGACTTTTTACCTACAAATGCCGATTTATGTAATTTACTTTAACATAATAAACACCAAGCCGAAAATCGGGCGAGAACTAGGTGGTATGTGGACGGGAGGTTGAGTAAAATGTTTGGGTATTTATTTATATGGGTAAATTTATTAAATTAATTTAATTTATTAATTTAATTTTAAACATTTTAACGGATATATAGCCGTTCAACGGCTATATTCCAATGGGTTTCTCCAAGTTTCGACGGTTTCCGATACCCACTGAACCCGCTTTGGATGCGGCGGTGTACCCGCCAATCCGCTGGGTACCCAAAGCCTTCCCCGTTACCACTCCGAGTCCCCTAAAATTCATCATAAATTATATTTAGGATGTCAGATCATTGAAAGAATTATATTTACGACTCCTTAGGGGCGAGGCTTTGTTTTTAGTAGATTAGGGTTTTCCATTCAGAAGGGGATGGCGGCGCAGTTTGTTGCCCGTCTACCTGCTATCCTTATGTAATTTGCCTTGTTGTTTGGAATGAGAAATTCCTTTGAGAAAAATAATATATTAAAAGGAAAGTTTGCCATGTGAGGCAAAAGTTACTCTCGATGTTATGCACTATTTAATGCATGAGGTACATCATCATGAAGCATGTTTTTTCTTACTTTTTTTAATTTCTCCATGCATCTTTCTTTAAGTGTTTGCTTTAAGAAAAGCAAATGAAAAGAATACTTGGTGCAATGGTATGCAGCCTTAACCCTTAAGCAGTTCAAGCTCAATTCATTTTCTTTATTTATTTATTTTTTGGCTTTTTTTCATGTATTTTAATTTATAACCATAAATCTTATACGATAACTTTAACTAAAGCTTTTGGAAAAGCCTTAGGTATTAGCACATTGGATACATTGCATGTGGCTCGATTGCTGAGACGGTATCCCCCAAAAAGCATGTTTTCATTTACCGGCGAACAAAGAAAATATTTTATTGCGAATTAACCAAGATATTAAGAAATTACCCATACGTAAAATCATAATTACCGATACGGGCCCTTAAGACGAACAAGTTTTTGATGGGTTAACCCAATGTTATGTGCCTACCTTTCCATTGATCCAACCATATTGAAATGCACAAGTCTACATGCAAGAGGTGCAACCCTTCTATGTATGCATGCATTGATGTGGGTTAATAAAACATTTAGACCTTTGGTCTTTTAATTAATGGTAATCAATTATGTGAGTTAATTTTATTTATGGGTTAGTAATATGTTGAGTCAAATAGTTAGTGGAGTCATAAGGCTATTTAAGAGCCACTAGTATTTTTATTATGATATGAATGAAATATGAATTAGTCTAAATTATCTCTCTAAAATTCTTCTTGGCTTCTTTCTTTTTGCTTTGGCCAACGATTAAATCGTTGGAACCACATCACCCAACCAAACCCAATCCGATATGTTTTGACTTGAATAAAAATGTACCTAAAATCAGAAAGAAGAAAAAGAAAAGAACAATATAGCATGTATGTGAAACACATAACACGAGAGCAAGTTAAAAATACTAGAAAACAATTAAATCCACATAAGGACGAAATAATGCCAGATAAAAGAACAAAAAAACAAATAAATAATGCCAGATAAAATAACAAAAAAAAAAAAAATAATGCCAACAACTAGATGGTCTGGATGAAACCGAAATCAGGAAATTGTTGTTTCATAAGTTTTTTGATAGACAGTAATAATAACAATAGAAAATTATGATTTCAATCCTTAGATATGATTTAGTATTGAGTGAAATATGAATACTCTAGCAATGATTAAACCAATAATCTTTCATATACTTAAACCGGCTCACTTAGTTCACAATTACACACATCAGTTATCCTTCTAAATCTTAGTTAAAATCAATATGGATTTCATAACAGTCTGACCAAAAAGTCAAAAGCCTTCTATGGCAAAACGGGCGGGTTGGGTTCGGGTCAAGACGGGTTAATGACCAAAATGAGTTCGGGTCAAGATGGGTCGTTTTTTAAAAAGTATCAATTTCAACAAAATCATGTACACAAATGGAAAACAGATTATGATATCAAAATTTTGTATCTTTCATGGTGAATTTTTTGGCTTATAACCAGAATCCCCACAAGAGCACACACCATCCTTAAAATGATGAAAACATTCAGTATCCCTAACACTAATTTCTCTCCTAACAAGTTTAGAAATAAACTTGAGAAAATTATGACAACTTCGACATGTGTAAAGATTTTTTGTTACCCGTATAGGCACCCCGGGAGCAGTATTTAAGAGCCCAAATCCAACCGCCAGTCGTTCACTATGCCCGCACAAAACATCCGCTTTAGAATCGTCAAATTCATTGATTTCTTCCATTTTTTCATAAAAACCATCCAAAATTGAATCTATTTCTTTTCCTTGAGGATGGTTCTTATCACCAGTAAGAAATGCATGAATATTTCCCTTCACTTCCACCCAACTGCACCCAGGATCAATTATAACCCCTTTTTCTCGCATTAATTTCTTCAACGTTGCAACTTCATCCCATTTACCATTATCAGCATAAAAGTTGCACAAAAGTGTATAATACCCAACATTTTCTGATACATTTAGATCGAATATATGTTGGGCTGCAATTTCCCCTAACTCGAAGTTTCTGTAAATCCTACATGCATTTAGCAAAGCTCCCCATATCGCTTCATCTGGTTTTATAGGCATTTTTTTAATAAACCCGTATGCTTCTTCGAGTTTCCCTGCACGTGCAAGTAAATCAACTACACAAGCATAATGCTTGAGGTTAGGGACAATACCATAATCTTCTGTCATAATCTTGAAATACTTTAATCCATGTTCTACCATACCAGATCTACCACACGCGCATAATAAAGAAATGAATGTAACCGGGTCAGGTTCTAAATCTGATTTGACCATTTTGGCGAATAAGTCAATGGCCTGTTGACCTTGTCCTCTTTGTGCATAGCCGGTCAACATTGTATTCCAAGAAGCAATGTGTTTTTCAATTGAATTGAATTGGTTCCATGCAGTTTTCATACTCCCACACTTTACATACATGTCCAAAAGTGCATTTGGTACAAACCCATCAAACCCTAGCCCGATTCTTAACGCGTATGCGTGTATCTCTTTTCCAGTCACCAAAGCTCCAATTTTAGCACATGATGAAAGAACAGTAATTAAAGTAACTGAATTCGGGAGTAAACTAAGTTTCATTCTTCTAAAGTAAATAAGAGCTTCAAGATTTCGGTTATTGATCACAAACCCATGGATGATTGAAGTCCAAGATATGATATTCTTGTTGGGAATGAGTTTAAAGACTTCCAAAGCTTTATCAATAAGTTTACATTTGGAATAAAGATCGATTAACGCATTGGTGACGATGACATATGATATGAGTCCAGTCGTTTTAGCAAGTTCGTGTAGCTCGACACCCAAATCTAATAGATTTAAAGAAGCACACGCGGAGATAACACTAGCAATAGTGATTTCATCAGGTTCAATGTTTTCCATCTTCATCTTCTTGTAAACTTCTACAGCTTTTTCAGACAACCCGTTATTCTCATAACACGAAATCATTGATGTCCATGACACTACATCTTTCGATCTAATTCTAGTAAAAACCTTTTCAGCTTCTTCACAAGCTCCAATGCTCGAGTAAAACTGTATCAACGAGTTACCAACCGAAACATCTTTTCCACACGCCTGTTTCGTGGCATACCCGTGAATCATTTCCCCTAATCTTTCATCACCAACGAATTCACAACCCGATATTACACTAGTCATAGTCATCAAATCCGGAACCACAGAGCAATCAAGCATGTTAAGAAACAACTCCAGCCCTTCCAAACACTCCTCATTTTCAAAATACCCCGAAATCATCGCGTTCCACGATATCGTATCCCTTGCAGGCATTTCATCAAACACTAACCGTGCAGTACAAACATCCCCACATTTCACATACATAGTAATCAAAGAATTATTCACATCAATATTCGATTCAAACCCGAACCTCAACACATGAACATGAACCTCTCTGCCCCTGATCAAATCCAGTACAGCCCCACAAGTTCTTAAAACACTAGGAAAAGTATACACATCGGGTCGGATTCCGGCCCATAACATTCGGTTATACAAACTCAAAGCCTCATCAAAGTACCCAGATTTAGCATACCCACCAATTAAAACATTCCAAGTGAACACATCTCTCTCAGACATTTTACCGAACACATACCATGCATCAACCAAATTCCCCAATCTAACGAACATACTCAACAATGCGTTCCCAATTTTGATACTCAATTGATTTGTCGAATCCTTTATCGAAGAGTATACTTGACGGCCTTCAGGCTCTGCTCGTTTTCGCTCGCAGAGGTCGATTAGCGTGATGTAACTTTCTTCTTCAACGTGAATTCGGAGTTTTTTCATTGCGTTTAAGAGTGTTATAGCTTGTTCTAGGTTTCCATGAAGGCATAGGTCACATATGAGGGAATTGGGGTCTCTGGTGTCGATGGAATCGGTGCTGGTTACGGATATTTCGTGCTTCTTTTTTAAAGAAAGTTTACAGGTTGGAAATGGAATGGAGAAATTGGTGGGTCTGGAGATATGTTTATGGTGGAGAGAATTTAAGAGCTCGGAGTGGCATGAAGCAACTGTATGGGTTCCAGCAGAAACCGCCATTTGCGATGGTCCGCCTTCGTTGCCGGTGGTTTAAGTTAACTTCTGTTTTTCCTTTTAAAATAGCTTTTTTTTTTAAATAGAACTAGTCAAATAGTATAAAAAAGAACAATATGTTGATAAACGGACCGGTTATCGAACCGACTACGATGTCTTGGCGATTTGAACGTTAGTTCTAGTCGAGCCGGTTTTAAAAATTGAATGACTTGTGAATCATTTAAAAGTTAATCAATCAAACCCAATAAAATCTTACCATTAGTAAGCTATTAGGAAGGGTATGGGCAGGGCCGGCTCACTTAAGAAAATAATAAGCTTTTGCTTTGTGCCACCAAGTTTTTATTGGCCCTCATTTAAAATTATGTATATGTAAGTACACCTATTATACCAAATTTAATTGATCTTTAAACAAATATTTGTTTTGTTCTAGTGGTTAAGTTGTTTGCATTTAATGTTTTGGGGGTACACAGGGTTCTAATCTCCACTGTGCTTTTTTTTTTTTTGGTACCCAATCATGATTTCTTCTTCTTCCTGATTTATGCTTTTTTTTTCTCAGATGAGAGGCCACGTATTTTTAATTCTAATAATTTATTAACTTAAAATGGTTTTTGTTTTAGTATCTAATAGTTTTATTTAATGACATGAATTTATGTGTGTGAAAGTCATATTGATAACCCTGTTTTGTGCTTTACAGGGATTAATTTGGTTATTTGGTTCTATTGATTAGTTTGGTATGGTTATTTAGAATTGATTAGTTTCGTTATAGTTTATTACCGTTGGTCTCAAGCCTGAATAAAAGAGGAGGTTTTTTTTATTATATAACTTTTGAAAAAGGGCCCTAGACTTTTAGTTTACTTGGGGCCATCAAATACGTTGAGCCACCCCTGGGTATGGGGATGATTGGATATAGGTAAACCATAACTCTATTTCAAATGATAGAGAGTCTCCTTTTAGGAGGACATTCGGTTTCAAAAACTCTATCTGCACATGAAAAGAATATTAGAACCGTAGATATAGATATCATCAGCACATGGTAAAAGGAAGACAAAAAATCTAATCGAATAGTATCAATAAGCTATGAATAAAAATGAATGAAGAAAAAAAAGTGCACATACTACATGTAACATCATAATACACGAAGCCAAAAAGGTAACATTCGTATACCACCCTACCACCAGATGTAACATTCTCTATTTTTCCGAGCATTGTATTCATTTTCGTTTTCAATAATAACACGTTTCGATTTTGTGCATATGTTCCGCAATGATATATTTATACACAATTCATTTTTTTATAAAATGAGTAAAAATAACCAAAAATTTTATAAATTTTATTTTTTTTAAACTATCTTGGAACCCGACTCAAAGTAACCACAAATCAAGAAAATTTAATCCAATTTTGACTTCTCAAGGTCAAACAGCCCAAAACTCAAAATTGACCCGTTTGACTTTCAAAAGTCAAACAGGGCCGAATTCGTGCAATTCAAGCCCGGGAACGAGTCCAATTGAGTCCCGTGGGTTTCCATCTCATGCATAAACAACGAATTGATCCTATCCAGACCCAAAGTTCATACCAATCCGAATGTTGATACAATTGACTTTTTGGGAGTCAAACGAAATAAAATTTATCAAAATCAAGAGGGTTTAAACCAAATTGAATTCCCGAAATTGAGCTCCAGTCGATCGCGAGTGTACCTGGACATGTATCAAGACCCAATCCAACTTCAATCCGTCGAATTATGCCTAACCACCATCGCGACTTTCTCGGTTCAATTTTAAAAATCAAATTGAGAGATTGAGATAATAACTATCAAATTTAATCATTCATACGCATCCTCATAATCACATACGAACTCCCTGGAACTCCATTCGCACCTCATTGCACGTCTGGAGCCCGATCGATCCTCAAGAACAGCCGAACCAAAGTCGTACTCGTCCGCGCTCGTTACACAATCAAAACACGTAAGTAATAGATCGTTCGATTCGTAATCCCATACCGTTCGAAAGCCCTCTGCCAATTCGTAATGGCAGAGGGTATCAAACCCAATTGAAACTAGGGTTCATGCGTTTTAAACGTTAATCTGATTTGGGGATTTGATGAATCATGCTTTTTGTTCTCGTATTTAAATTTGTGGAATCCTTAATACTCAGCGAAACCATCTGGTCTGACTGGTTAGGCCACTGCACCATCAGACCAGATGGCCCGGGTTCGAAACCCGCAAGCCACAAACGTGGTTGGTCCTTTTTGCGCGTGTCCCAGTAGTTGGTCCGGTCCCCTACCGCGAACACGTTATGGGAAATTCAATCCAGATACCGGACAAGAAACACCCACTGGTCCGGCGGCAAACAACAAATCCCAGCACAGGAACCACCCGGGTTCGAGCCGGGTGGCCCTGTTTAATTTTTTTGAGCCACTTTTACAACTCGGAATTTTATAAAAAAATTATTTTTATAAACCTTGAAACATTTAGAACAGAATGTAACCGGAATCGCCAATTTTCGATATAAACTCAATTTATTTCGAATTTCTTTTTTTAAAATTGTATATTTATTTATTTTAAAAACAAAGTTCAAATTTTTATTTATTTATTTAAAGTAAATAAATTTCCAAATAAAAATAGTGACTTTATAAAATATCTCCCATTTTTGAAACCCAACGTTATAAAGTTGATAACTTTATAAACAAAAACTCATTTTTATAATAAAATATAGTTAAATGTATATTTTTTATACATAAACATTATTTTACATTTTTATAAATAAATAAATGACGAAAAAAATTATTTATTTAATTTATATTTAAATATAATTTCCACACTATTTTCTAACTAAATAAATAATTAATAATTAATTAATTTATTTAGTTATTTCCAAATCGACGTAAATTCAATCATTCCTTTTTAACTAGTTATTTTAAATCTTTTGATTAATACCACACCCGTTTTAAATACAAATCCACAAAACACAACTCGTCGTACACACGTCCAATTCCATCCTACACTTAGACCAATTCTATTTTATACGATAGTGATTGGAAATCCATATGCTTTGCACACTAGGTTAACGTGGTGAATTGCAAGGATCAATCTTATTATTCATTTTCGCGTGCTAGCTATACATTGAATCAAGTGAGTATTACATAGCCCCTCTTTACATTTTTACGCTTTTTGGGGTGAAACATGAACCATATTACACAATTGTTTTTACATTTTTACAAACAACACAAACGCAAATCCGCTTTACATTCATGTGTGCAATTTGAGCTTTATGTTTGAGTACTAGGTGTGTCAACTGTTTATGTGCAATGTTTGTGCAATCATTAACTATACAAGCCGACGGTAAACAATGATAGTTCTATTGAGTCTGACAAACCCACCCAGATTGGGGTGATTGTTACCGACAACACAATTTGCATGCTAGTTACAAAGGTTTGATTGTACTTTAGTTACACAATAGTTGCTCCCCATAAATGCCTTATTTATCATGATTTGTAAAGGATTTGTTATTCAATTCATATACTATCTATGTACAAACCTGTGTATGCTCACCAACTTTTTAGTTGACCTTATTTTGTTCATGTTTCAGGTACTAACGTGTGAGTGTGATCAAGAAATTGTTACATTTAAGTTTGGACCTAGTTAATTTTAAATAAGGATTTTTATGTGTTTCAATTTATGTACTCGTTTGAATTTTGGTTGTGTTTGTTGAAATGAAAGTTGATGTTTAATATATTGCAATCTAGTCGACCTTGTGCTCATGAACAGTCTACATGTTCCGCCCCGACGTTTCCGCCGTCGGTTGGGGTGTGACAGATTGGTATCAGAGCCAGGTTATAGGGAATTAGGTTATTAGACACCTTTGACCTAGACTATAACTTTAGGATACCCATTCATGCCATGCTTCATGATTATGTGTTATGTGCTACATGCTATGTGTTACGTGCTTATTTTAATTATTATATTATTTGCTGCTTTTACTCGTTAAAATCCATAATATATTATACTATACTTAAATAATAAACTAAATAAATAATATCCCTACCCATACCCAAAGCCTCATAACCTATTTATCTGTTTCTCTGTCATCATCTTCATAACATGCGGAAACTTCAAGGAGCTAAATCTATAAAAATATTTTTTTTCTCGTTAAGGTTTTTAAACTTTGTTAATTTTTAAAGGACATGTGCAATCCGGAAGGGTGACACCTGTATTCTGGGTTTTCTGTCTAGGAAAGCATTTCGTATAAATCCCAATCAACCGAGGGACCCGTATGCTTTCCTGGGAATTCTCGGGATGAGTGTTTACTTATAGGCTAAAGTACGTCTCCTTGAAAGTTATATGAGTTTAAGTTAACCTTAATGTGTCATAGTATTCGAGTGATTATGTCACCATTTGAGTACAATCCAAACTATGATCAACTATCTTATTTATTATCTTATCCTCTTTAAATCCAATCAAATTTCATAAATTCTCACATCTTTTCTTGTCTTGTGAAAATCTGTAGAATGCCTCCATTTTATTTGATACCGGTGCAGATAAGAGTTTTGTGTCATTTAACTTTGAACCTTTACTTGCAAAAACCCGATCCAAATTAGAGAAAACCTTCACCGTCGAAGTAGCAAATGGTGACTCCCTCACGATTGACTCCATTATCAATGACTGCTCTCTAGAACTTAATGATCATACATTCTCAATCAACCTCGTGCCAATGCCACTAGGGAGTTTTGACATCATCATAGGCATGGATTGGCTCTCATCTTACCATGCCGAAGTCATCTGTTTCGAGAAGTGTATCCGAATACCCCTTCCGTCGGGAGAAACACTAAGAGTCTTTGGTGAAAAGCCTTGTAAAGGACTCCAATTAATGTCGTGCACAACTGCCCAAAAGTACTTACGAAAGAAGTACGTAGCCTTCTTAGCCCATATTGTCCAAAAGGATGTCAAGGAGAAGAATGTTGAAGACATCCCCATTATCCGAGAATTTCCCGAAGTATTCCCCGAAGACTTATCTGGTCTTCCACCCGTTCGACAAGTGGAATTTCGCATTGACCTTGTACCTGGAGCTAACCACGTGGCTAGAGCTCCATACCGTCTTGCACCTTCTGAAATGCAAGAGCTTGCAAGCCAACTCCAAGAGCTCTCCGACAAGGGCTTCATCCGTCCAAGTCATTCACCGTGGGGTGCACCCGTCTTATTCGTCAAGAAGAAGGATGGATCATTTCGCATGTGTATTGACTACCGCGAACTCAACAAGCTTACCATCAAGAACCGTTACCCATTGCCTAGAATTGACGACCTCTTTGATCAACTTCAAGGTTCCACATGTTTCTCGAAGATCGACCTTCGATCTGGTTATCACCAACTCCGTGTGCAAGAGGAAGATATACCGAAGACAGCCTTCCGAACAAGATATGGTCACTACGAGTTTATGGTCATGCCTTTTGGGCTAACCAATGCACCCGCGATCTTTATGGACCTCATGAATCGGGTGTGCAAACCATATCTCGACAAATTTGTGATCGTCTTTATTGACGATATCTTAATCTATTCCAAGACAAAAGCCGATCATGAGCAACATCTTAGATTGGTTTTGGATCTCTTGAAGAAAGAGCAACTATATGCCAAGTTCTCCAAATGTGAGTTTTGGCTAAAGGAGGTTCAATTTCTGGGCCATATCGTTAACGAAAAGGGAATTCATGTTGACCCTGCAAAAATCGAAGCCGTTAAGAATTGGAATGTTCCTAAGACCCCTACTGAAGTTCGTTCTTTTCTTGGTCTTGCGGGATATTATCGTCGTTTCATTTCGAATTTCTCGAAGATTGCTGTTCCCCTCACCGCTTTGACTCACAAGGGTAAACCTTATGAATGGGGACCAAAACAAGAAGAAGCTTTCCAAACTCTCAAGCAAAAGTTATGCAATGCTCCTATATTGACCCTCCCTGAAGGGAATGACGATTTCGTTGTCTATTGTGATGCCTCCAACCAGGGTCTCGGTTGTGTCCTCATGCAACGAGGCAAAGTGATCGCTTATGCATCAAGGCAACTTAAGATTCATGAGAAAAATTATACGACGCACGATCTCGAGTTGGGTGCGGTCGTCTTCGCATTGAAGATTTGGAGACACTACCTCTATGGCACAAAATGTGTGGTGTTCACCGACCACAAAAGTCTCCAGCACATCTTCAACCAAAAAGAACTCAATATGAGACAACGACGTTGGGTTGAACTCCTTAACGACTATGACTGCGAGATTCGTTACCATCCCGGCAAAGCGAATGTTGTAGCCGACGCTTTGAGTCGTAAGGACCATGTCATACTCCATTGTGTCCGAATCCAAACTGACATTCAAAGCCGCATCCTAGAAGCTCAACACGTCTCGGTCACCGAAGGTAACATGTATGATGAAATGTCGTGTGGTGTTGAACTCCAGCTTGAATCTAAACCCAATGGCTTACTTTACTACTTGAACCGTATTTGGATTCCTGATCGTGATGATCTCCGTACATTTCTCATGAACGAGACTCACAAGACTCGTTATTCTATTCATCCCGGTGCGGATAAAATGTACCAAGACCTTCGCCATCAATATTGGTGGCCCGGTATGAAGAAAGACATTGCTATCTATGTTGCAAAATGTCTAACTTGCTCCAAAGTCAAAGCCGAACACCAACGTCCATCCGGTTTACTTGAACAGCCGGAAATCCCCGTGTGGAAATGGGAGAATTTAGCTATGGATTTTATTACTAAACTCCCTCGCACTTCAAGTGGTTATGATAGCATCTGGGTGATCATTGACCGTCTCACCAAATCTGCTCACTTCTTGCCTATCCGTGAAGATTATCGGGTTGAGAAACTGGCCCGAATATACATTAAAGAAATTGTGAGTCGTCACGGTGTACCACTGAACATAATTTCCGATAGAGATGCTCGTTTTACCTCCCGTTTCTGGCAATCTCTCCAAACTGCTCTTGGCACTCGATTGGATTTGAGCACGGCTTACCACCCCCAAACTGATGGTCAGACCGAACGAACAATCCAAACTCTTGAGGACATGCTTAGGGCTTGTGTAATTGATTTTGGTGGAAATTGGGATTCACATCTATCCTTAATCGAGTTCTCTTACAACAATAGCTATCACACAAGTATCAATATGGCTCCATTTGAAGCTCTCTATGGTCGTAAATGCCGTTCTCCTATATGTTGGAACGAGATTGGTGAAGCACAAATCACCGGTCCTGAACTAATTCAAGAAACATCCGATAAGATCCTTCAAATCCGTGACAACATCCGAGTAGCGAGGAGTCGGCAAAAGAGTTATGCCGACAAACGTCGAAAACCCTTGGAATTCCAAGTCGGTGATCTTGTTCTTCTAAAGGTGTCTCCATGGAAGGGTGTGATCCGTTTTGGAAAGAAAGGCAAACTAACACCTCGTTACGTGGGTCCGTTCAAGATCCTTGAAAGGATTGGGAAAGTGGCTTACAAACTCGAGTTACCTCCATCACTTGCCAACATACATTCTACATTTCATGTGTCCAACCTAAAGAAATGTCTTGCTGATGAGAATCTCCATATACCCCTTGACGATGTGCGCATTGACGAAACGATGCACTTCGTTGAGAGACCAGTGGAGATCATAGATACTGAGATCAAGAGACTCAGGCGAAGCCGTATCCCTATTGTCAAAGTTCGTTGGGAATCTAAGCGTGGACCTGAGTTTACTTGGGAACGTGAAGACCAAATGAAGCTCAAATACCAACACCTCTTTGATGGTTCAGTCGCCTCAGCTAGTTAAATTTCGGGACGAAATTTCCTTAACAAGGGGAGACTGTAACATTCTCTATTTTTCCGAGCATTGTATTCATTTTCGTTTTCAATAATAACACGTTTCGATTTTGTGCATATGTTCCGCAATGATATATTTATACACAATTCATTTTTTTATAAAATGAGTAAAAATAACCAAAAATTTTATAAATTTTATTTTTTTTAAACTATCTTGGAACCCGACTCAAAGTAACCACAAATCAAGAAAATTTAATCCAATTTTGACTTCTCAAGGTCAAACAGCCCAAGAACTCAAAATTGACCCGTTTGACTTTCAAAAGTCAAACAGGGCCGAATTCGTGCAATTCAAGCCCGGGAACGAGTCCAATTGAGTCCCGTGGGTTTCCATCTCATGCATAAACAACGAATTGATCCTATCCAGACCCAAAGTTCATACCAATCCGAATGTTGATACAATTGACTTTTTGGGAGTCAAACGAAATAAAATTTATCAAAATCAAGAGGGTTTAAACCAAATTGAATTCCCGAAATTGAGCTCCAGTCGATCGCGAGTGTACCTGGACATGTATCAAGACCCAATCCAACTTCAATCCGTCGAATTATGCCTAACCACCATCGCGACTTTCTCGGTTCAATTTTAAAAATCAAATTGAGAGATTGAGATAATAACTATCAAATTTAATCATTCATACGCATCCTCATAATCACATACGAACTCCCTGGAACTCCATTCGCACCTCATTGCACGTCTGGAGCCCGATCGATCCTCAAGAACAGCCGAACCAAAGTCGTACTCGTCCGCGCTCGTTACACAATCAAAACACGTAAGTAATAGATCGTTCGATTCGTAATCCCATACCGTTCGAAAGCCCTCTGCCAATTTGTAATGGCAGAGGGTATCAAACCCAATTGAAACTAGGGTTCATGCGTTTTAAACGTTAATCTGATTTGGGGATTTGATGAATCATGCTTTTTGTTCTCGTATTTAAATTTGTGGAATCCTTAATACTCAGCGAAACCATCTGGTCTGACTGGTTAGGCCACTGCACCATCAGACCAGATGGCCCGGGTTCGAAACCCGCAAGCCACAAACGTGGTTGGTCCTTTTTGCGCGTGTCCCAGTAGTTGGTCCGGTCCCCTACCGCGAACACGTTATGGGAAATTCAATCCAGATACCGGACAAGAAACACCCACTGGTCCGGCGGCAAACAACAAATCCCAGCACAGGAACCACCCGGGTTCGAGCCGGGTGGCCCTGTTTAATTTTTTTGAGCCACTTTTACAACTCGGAATTTTATAAAAAAATTATTTTTATAAACCTTGAAACATTTAGAACAGAATGTAACCGGAATCGCCAATTTTCGATATAAACTCAATTTATTTCGAATTTCTTTTTTTAAAATTGTATATTTATTTATTTTAAAAACAAAGTTCAAATTTTTATTTATTTATTTAAAGTAAATAAATTTCCAAATAAAAATAGTGACTTTATAAAATATCTCCCATTTTTGAAACCCAACGTTATAAAGTTGATAACTTTATAAACAAAAACTCATTTTTATAATAAAATATAGTTAAATGTATATTTTTTATACATAAACATTATTTTACATTTTTATAAATAAATAAATGACGAAAAAAATTATTTATTTAATTTATATTTAAATATAATTTCCACACTATTTTCTAACTAAATAAATAATTAATAATTAATTAATTTATTTAGTTATTTCCAAATCGACGTAAATTCAATCATTCCTTTTTAACTAGTTATTTTAAATCTTTTGATTAATACCACACCCGTTTTAAATACAAATCCACAAAACACAACTCGTCGTACACACGTCCAATTCCATCCTACACTTAGACCAATTCTATTTTATACGATAGTGATTGGAAATCCATATGCTTTGCACACTAGGTTAACGTGGTGAATTGCAAGGATCAATCTTATTATTCATTTTCGCGTGCTAGCTATACATTGAATCAAGTGAGTATTACATAGCCCCTCTTTACATTTTTACGCTTTTTGGGGTGAAACATGAACCATATTACACAATTGTTTTTACATTTTTACAAACAACACAAACGCAAATCCGCTTTACATTCATGTGTGCAATTTGAGCTTTATGTTTGAGTACTAGGTGTGTCAACTGTTTATGTGCAATGTTTGTGCAATCATTAACTATACAAGCCGACGGTAAACAATGATAGTTCTATTGAGTCTGACAAACCCACCCAGATTGGGGTGATTGTTACCGACAACACAATTTGCATGCTAGTTACAAAGGTTTGATTGTACTTTAGTTACACAATAGTTGCTCCCCATAAATGCCTTATTTATCATGATTTGTAAAGGATTTGTTATTCAATTCATATACTATCTATGTACAAACCTGTGTATGCTCACCAACTTTTTAGTTGACCTTATTTTGTTCATGTTTCAGGTACTAACGTGTGAGTGTGATCAAGAAATTGTTACATTTAAGTTTGGACCTAGTTAATTTTAAATAAGGATTTTTATGTGTTTCAATTTATGTACTCGTTTGAATTTTGGTTGTGTTTGTTGAAATGAAAGTTGATGTTTAATATATTGCAATCTAGTCGACCTTGTGCTCATGAACAGTCTACATGTTCCGCCCCGACGTTTCCGCCGTCGGTTGGGGTGTGACAGATTGGTATCAGAGCCAGGTTATAGGGAATTAGGTTATTAGACACCTTTGACCTAGACTATAACTTTAGGATACCCATTCATGCCATGCTTCATGATTATGTGTTATGTGCTACATGCTATGTGTTACGTGCTTATTTTAATTATTATATTATTTGCTGCTTTTACTCGTTAAAATCCATAATATATTATACTATACTTAAATAATAAACTAAATAAATAATATCCCTACCCATACCCAAAGCCTCATAACCTATTTATCTGTTTCTCTGTCATCATCTTCATAACATGCGGAAACTTCAAGGAGCTAAATCTATAAAAATATTTTTTTTCTCGTTAAGGTTTTTAAACTTTGTTAATTTTTAAAGGACATGTGCAATCCGGAAGGGTGACACCTGTATTCTGGGTTTTCTGTCTAGGAAAGCATTTCGTATAAATCCCAATCAACCGAGGGACCCGTATGCTTTCCTGGGAATTCTCGGGATGAGTGTTTACTTATAGGCTAAAGTACGTCTCCTTGAAAGTTATATGAGTTTAAGTTAACCTTAATGTGTCATAGTATTCGAGTGATTATGTCACCATTTGAGTACAATCCAAACTATGATCAACTATCTTATTTATTATCTTATCCTCTTTAAATCCAATCAAATTTCATAAATTCTCACATCTTTTCTTGTCTTGTGAAAATCTGTAGAATGCCTCCATTTTATTTGATACCGGTGCAGATAAGAGTTTTGTGTCATTTAACTTTGAACCTTTACTTGCAAAAACCCGATCCAAATTAGAGAAAACCTTCACCGTCGAAGTAGCAAATGGTGACTCCCTCACGATTGACTCCATTATCAATGACTGCTCTCTAGAACTTAATGATCATACATTCTCAATCAACCTCGTGCCAATGCCACTAGGGAGTTTTGACATCATCATAGGCATGGATTGGCTCTCATCTTACCATGCCGAAGTCATCTGTTTCGAGAAGTGTATCCGAATACCCCTTCCGTCGGGAGAAACACTAAGAGTCTTTGGTGAAAAGCCTTGTAAAGGACTCCAATTAATGTCGTGCACAACTGCCCAAAAGTACTTACGAAAGAAGTACGTAGCCTTCTTAGCCCATATTGTCCAAAAGGATGTCAAGGAGAAGAATGTTGAAGACATCCCCATTATTCGAGAATTTCCCGAAGTATTCCCCGAAGACTTATCTGGTCTTCCACCCGTTCGACAAGTGGAATTTCGCATTGACCTTGTACCTGGAGCTAACCCCGTGGCTAGAGCTCCATACCGTCTTGCACCTTCTGAAATGCAAGAGCTTGCAAGCCAACTCCAAGAGCTCTCCGACAAGGGCTTCATCCGTCCAAGTCATTCACCGTGGGGTGCACCCGTCTTATTCGTCAAGAAGAAGGATGGATCATTTCGCATGTGTATTGACTACCGCGAACTCAACAAGCTTACCATCAAGAACCGTTACCCATTGCCTAGAACTGACGACCTCTTTGATCAACTTCAAGGTTCCACATGTTTCTCGAAGATCGACCTTCGATCTGGTTATCACCAACTCCGTGTGCAAGAGGAAGATATACCGAAGACAGCCTTCCGAACAAGATATGGTCACTACGAGTTTATGGTCATGCCTTTTGGGCTAACCAATGCACCCGCGATCTTTATGGACCTCATGAATCGGGTGTGCAAACCATATCTCGACAAATTTGTGATCGTCTTTATTGACGATATCTTAATCTATTCCAAGACAAAAGCCGATCATGAGCAACATCTTAGATTGGTTTTGGATCTCTTGAAGAAAGAGCAACTATATGCCAAGTTCTCCAAATGTGAGTTTTGGCTAAAGGAGGTTCAATTTCTGGGCCATATCGTTAACGAAAAGGGAATTCATGTTGACCCTGCAAAAATCGAAGCCGTTAAGAATTGGAATGTTCCTAAGACCCCTACTGAAGTTCGTTCTTTTCTTGGTCTTGCGGGATATTATCGTCGTTTCATTTCGAATTTCTCGAAGATTGCTGTTCCCCTCACCGCTTTGACTCACAAGGGTAAACCTTATGAATGGGGACCAAAACAAGAAGAAGCTTTCCAAACTCTCAAGCAAAAGTTATGCAATGCTCCTATATTGACCCTCCCTGAAGGGAATGACGATTTCGTTGTCTATTGTGATGCCTCCAACCAGGGTCTCGGTTGTGTCCTCATGCAACGAGGCAAAGTGATCGCTTATGCATCAAGGCAACTTAAGATTCATGAGAAAAATTATACGACGCACGATCTCGAGTTGGGTGCGGTCGTCTTCGCATTGAAGATTTGGAGACACTACCTCTATGGCACAAAATGTGTGGTGTTCACCGACCACAAAAGTCTCCAGCACATCTTCAACCAAAAAGAACTCAATATGAGACAACGACGTTGGGTTGAACTCCTTAACGACTATGACTGCGAGATTCGTTACCATCCCGGCAAAGCGAATGTTGTAGCCGACGCTTTGAGTCGTAAGGACCATGTCATACTCCATTGTGTCCGAATCCAAACTGACATTCAAAGCCGCATCCTAGAAGCTCAACACGTCTCGGTCACCGAAGGTAACATGTATGATGAAATGTCGTGTGGTGTTGAACTCCAGCTTGAATCTAAACCCAATGGCTTACTTTACTACTTGAACCGTATTTGGATTCCTGATCGTGATGATCTCCGTACATTTCTCATGAACGAGACTCACAAGACTCGTTATTCTATTCATCCCGGTGCGGATAAAATGTACCAAGACCTTCGCCATCAATATTGGTGGCCCGGTATGAAGAAAGACATTGCTATCTATGTTGCAAAATGTCTAACTTGCTCCAAAGTCAAAGCCGAACACCAACGTCCATCCAGATTGGGGTAAACAATGATAGTTCTATTGAGTCTGACAAACCCACCCAGATTGGGGTGATTGTTACCGACAACACAATTTGCATGCTAGTTACAAAGGTTTGATTGTACTTTAGTTACACAATAGTTGCTCCCCATAAATGCCTTATTTATCATGATTTGTAAAGGATTTGTTATTCAATTCATATACTATCTATGTACAAACCTGTGTATGCTCACCAACTTTTTAGTTGACCTTATTTTGTTCATGTTTCAGGTACTAACGTGTGAGTGTGATCAAGAAATTGTTACATTTAAGTTTGGACCTAGTTAATTTTAAATAAGGATTTTTATGTGTTTCAATTTATGTACTCGTTTGAATTTTGGTTGTGTTTGTTGAAATGAAAGTTGATGTTTAATATATTGCAATCTAGTCGACCTTGTGCTCATGAACAGTCTACATGTTCCGCCCCGACGTTTCCGCCGTCGGTTGGGGTGTGACACCAGACAAGACGGAAACTAAACCCCTAATAAAAAGGTTAGACAAAATTTTACACTCCCCCTATAAAAACAACCAAAGTGGTAAAATCTCACCACTAACAAAAACAGTACCCTCCTCTAAAAGTCCTTAACTTTAATCATACGTTTCCACGAGGTCCTATCGTCATCCATGTACTCGGAGAGATCTAAGTCTCCTACTTAATCCGCTCATGCCAAGCTAGTTTGGGTATGTCTCTACCCCTCTTCCCCTCTACGGTGAGGGTTTTCACTGATATAACCGGTTTCACCATCTTTCTCCTTCACATGCCCAAGCCATCACAATCTCCCCTAGCTTAACTTATCCGCACGAAAAACCTCATTTATTTAAAAGTTAAACAAATATATATATAATTAATTTAAATTAAAATATGAAACTATTTTATTTTTTTTCTAAATTTACAATGTTAATAAAATATAGACTTGAATAAACAAAATAAAGACGGGAGAAATAAATTAACAACAAAGAAAAACTAAAAAAAGATTTCGACAATAAGATCAAACAACCGATATATAATTAATTTAAATTAAAATATGAAATTATTTTATTTTTTTTCTAAATTTACAATGTTAATAAAATATAGACTTGAATAAACGAAATAAAGACCCGAGAAGTAAATGAACAATAAAGAAAAACTAAAAAAAGATTTCGACAATAAGATCAAACAACCGATTCGTTCAACCGTTGACACTATAACCAGCCGGCAACCGATTCGGTTCAAGCGATCAACACTGTAACTAGCCGCCCAAATGAATGCAGTCAAGAGCACTCAGCCAGACTGATTGTATAGACGCTTGACAATCCAATCCGCCGTACTTTTATCGAAAGATCGCTTAAAAGTGTCATGTAAAATATACAACCAAATTTTTGTTATCTTTAGAAAAACTATTATTAGTAGTTTTTTTCGGGGGTGTTTGGGATTACTTATTAACCCCAAAAGTCTTTTTTGTCAAAAGAACTTATTAACTTATTACTTTTTGAAAAGAAGTTTTTAAAAAAAGTGTTTGGATTAACTTATGTGGTGGGGAAAGTCAGTAAGTCAATAAGTTGTTTTTTAAAAAGTGTTTGGCTTGACTTATTAATGGAAAATGACTTATTAATGGAAAATTACTCCCTAAAAGTAATAAGGAGAAATGAAAAGTTAAAAATTGTAACGTGTTCAAAACAACTTATTATCCCTTATCTAAAAGTTATTTTGAAAAGTCTTTTTACCATACCCAAACACACTTATAACTTATTCAACTTGCTTGTTCTACCTCTTTAAACAATTCATCTTTAGCATATATTATTTTTCTCTAATTTACCTGTATGTCCATCGTCAAATTAACAACCCAAAGCATGAGATAAAGAACTCAAAAATCACGTATCTTTGTTATCACACATGCATCTTTTAAGGCATAATGGGTCGGGTCGTTACCTTCAAAACTTCAATACGATAACAAATTATTAGCCAAATGTATAAAACTACAAAGGAAATTATTTATTAAAATCTATAACCACCACCAAAAGTTTTCTGCTTTTTGCTTTAGTAGCTAATGGAAATACTGAACAGGACAACAATGCACAACCTATGACTCTTCTTTTGTAAGATCTCGTATCCGAGCACGCAACGCTTCCTCTCGTGCACGCTTGGCGGCAAGAGCTTCCTCGTCAAGAACTTGGATGGGCAACCATTCGGGCCATTTGAACCGACCCTTGTTCTTCTCATCACCAGCTACTACTGACTCGTACATGTTCTTGAAAACGGGTCTTAATTTGATAGCAGCAAAATCAACCCCAGTTCCCACAATGGCGATCCCAATGGAGTAACGGATTGCACCAGCAGGACCACCTGATAATGACATTTGAAGACAATTGTGTTCATTGGCTAATAATGAATCAAGTCTGTTGAAACTTTGTGTTTTTAACATATATCTCAACAAATATATTTATCAATCTTATGCATTTTAACCATATCAATCATATCATTCCCATCCGACTCGATACACTTTTTGTCCAAGATTTTTAGTTTTTGATGAATAGTCAATAGGTAGGCTGGAAATTGTGATTAAAAACTGCAACTATTTCTATAACGTAGATAATATGAATCCTGGCTACGACCATAGATGCAAGCAATTTCTGAATCCTTGGTTTAAAAAGCGCGAAGCGTTCTGAGGCATTTAGGTCCCGAAAGCCGGGACGCGACGTGACAGCTTCGTGTACACGAGGCTTTGCTCTATGTACATACAAGCAAATAAGCTTTATATACAACCAAAAGATGCATCTCTCTCATCTCTTTTACATATCATTTTAGTCATTTCCACATATCAGCCTCCTCCATACCCTATATTTGACCAATTTTGACCCACATGTATATGAGGCGATGCCTCAATGCCCTAAGACGTTTTATCGATCGCCTCGCATCTCAAGCGCGCTTTTTAAAACCAAAGAATGAATCATGTAATTAATGGGTTTCATCTTTTGTTTACTGCAAATACTTATTGTTTGTGTGATTATGCATCCTAACCAATTATTTATTCTATTCAAATTAAGATGGGGGAACTCAACAACTAGCAATGGGAACGAAGTCAAGATTTCAATCAGGAAATTTCATCATATTACTTTTAAACAGTAACTGTTATATTCTTATTCCATTCTTAATCTTGTAAGTTATGCGACTGTCAAACTTTATGATGTAGAAACAGAATAATAGCAAACAGACAGAAGTAAAAGTATTACTATTATGTGCACAATCATAAACTAGCCTAAACAGCCAACATTCTGAATAAGAAGCAGAAGGATCTTAATGTGGCCAACATATTGTTGATGATGGTTTGCTTTAGTTTTTCTCTATGGTTCTTATATTTTTAATCTTATTAGATTTAGATATTTTAGAAAAGAGGGACCAATGGGTCCATGATGTCTAGAATTGATGCAATTAAAATTCAAGCAAAATACCAAAAATCACGAAGGACCAACACTGAGATTTACATAGCTCACCTAATAGTGGCAATAACAAATAAGCACTCACTATATAGAGAAAATAATAGTAAATATGCTGAAGAAATAATCGGTGTTTGTTACCCTAAATCACATGGAGCATTAGTAACTAACCTTGTAATCTGCCTAGAATAGCACCAGTGCCAAATCCAGCAATTGCTGAGTCAAATAGATTATCAGGCTCAGAATGTCTACTAAGTCTTACAAACTCTCGAGCACCTGGCATCAAAGGAAACAGAAACACATAAGAAACTCAAGGCTCCATTTCTTTACATCATTTCATCATTCCACTTGCACAAAGTAAATGGGACCCACAATCACATTTAACCTTCTTCTCACATTGTATAAACAGGAGTACAGGACTCACAAAGCAGAATGTTAAAAGGCGAAAACAAATGGTACTAATTTCTCTTATAAGCAGTGTCATCAAATCTAGACATGTCTTCTTCAATCAATTGTGTTATACATAGTCTTACTACAAAATGCATCCACAACAGCTTGTACGATACCAAAATACATATACAAACATTCATGGCTTGGTTTTAAAAATCATGAGACGCTCCAAGGTGTTAAGGTCCTGAAAGCTGAGGCGGGAGCTTCACACACGCGATGCGATGCTCTATGACAACCAAATAAGTTTTATGTACAACCAAAAACTACATCTCTTTTACATATTAGCCTTTTAATCAAGTAAACCATTAATAATCTCTTTATCCTTTTGGTCATTTTCATATATCATCCTCCAGACCCTGTATTTGACCAATTTTGACCCACATGTATAAGTGCGCCGCCTCAAGACCCTGAGGCGTTTTTCCAATCGCGTCGCGCTCCTTGGGCATGCTTTTTAAAACCAAGATTCATCATAAACTATCAATATGCAAGCTATGATTAATACAGTTTCCTTGAATCAACCTTGCAAGTGGTTTTCAGTATTCATATAGTTTAAAACGACATAACACAACAAAACAAAAGGAGAAAATGAAACTTTACCACAATAGCAACCGGTGACTATGGCAAGATTAGTGGCATAAGTAGACATTAGTTCACGGCCGTAAACTGTCCGTCCAATTCCTCCTCCCACAATCCCTAATCAAGAAACAAATATTCAAAACACAGTTACAGTCTTTTCTTTGTGTGTGTTTTCTTCCATGGATAAGAATATGATCAAATGAATTAGAAACTGAAGTAAACGAACTCCAACACGAACACAGAGCCATAAATTCCAATCATCTCAAACAAACCTAGAATTTTCTATGAATCTGTAGTTATACAGTGAAAACAATTGACATATACAGTGACAAATCATATTCACATGAAATGGAGCGGTTTTTCGAGGCTAATTTGATCATAATCCTACCTAAAATTTGAAGCTACTAGTTGAAAGACGAAAAGCCTAATGCCATAGCTATAAATGCTGAATCAAATTCACAAATCACAATCAGCTCTTAGCATCGACAAAAAACTACTATGAAGCATGTAATCACATGTAAAAAGATGTAAATAAGTAAATAATCAAATACATATTAATTCTAAATGCTCACGAATGTCATGCTCTTCGTATTCTACAAATTTACTACAAACACAAAATTAGAAGAATTAAGTATGGGGGAAACCTCCGAGCAGAGTAGGATAGAGAACTCGAGTTCTCCAACTGATTCCTTCGTCTTCTAGGGTTTTAATTTCATCGGCCGATTCCATTTCAGAGCGTACTCTCAAATCTCAGGTTTGATCGAGGTACTTCCTGTTTCATACTAGAGTCGGCCGGTTTAGAAATCGTAGAGATGAAAACTAATTGAGCCGGTTCGATATACAAAACAATGGCCCAAAATATAATTGGTTATGGACCTTTATGGGCCTACACACTACCAAACCCAAATGCTCTCATTATATAATTTTGAGTTAATTGCATAAATGGTGTATGTGATTTGATCACATTGCATGTTTCGTTCTCATATTTTAAAAACCGTAAACTAAGCTCAAACGGTTGTGACTTGGTTACGCCTTTAGCTCCTGACGTTAACACCAGTTAGCTTTTAACAAAAAATTAACCCATGTGTCATCCACGTGACTTACGATTGCAAACTTACCCTAAAAATATGTTAAAATCAGTAAAAAAAAGTACTGATTTTTACTATTTTTTATAAATTTTTACTGATTTTCTACTAATTTTAACTCGTTTTTAGGGGTTAAGTTTGCAATTGTAAGTCACGTGGATGGCACATGGACTAATTTTCCGTTAAAAACTAACTAGTGTTAACGTCAGAAGCTAAAGGCGCAACCAAGTTACAAAAGTTTGGGCTAACTTAGCCGCTAAGTTTGCAACTTTTAAAATCTGGTGCATCTTGATCAAACCATATAGGCCATTTGCGCAATTAACTCTATAGTTTTAAGAGAGAAAATGGGATTGTATACGGAAAAAGAACCGATCGGATCTTGGGGTGAAAACTTACGTGGTTTGATTTGATATGAATTTAAACGGGATTGAGTCATAAACAAGTTGATATGAAAATTTGCACGAACTGGTCTGATTTGATACGAATAACATAACTAAAAACGAGTTCAACCAGTCTAACCAATTTATCACATGTTTAACTATCATTTCTTATTAGTTAACGTGTTGATACTACACGTTTAAGATTTTGTTGTTGTTTTTAGTATAATCCTTCTCTTAAAACTTGCCAAATAATGGTTATTTACTTTGATGACCGTTAAAATGCAAGACCCATGATGTAACACTTTAAAATCTTAAAGTCGGTATTTAAATATCTTATAGCTTTAAATATAAAGAAAGAAGAAGAAATGAAACATTTGTTCTTTTCGAAAAAGAAAAAAAAAAATGAAACATTTGCCACCATCTAATTAAAGGAAATTGTATAAAATGATATATTTTGATTTTTTTAATGATAAAAATAGCTATCGGAAAATTCACGTGGGCGCGCAATGCCTTACTAACCAACGACAAGAAGTAAAAAAGAGCTCTCTCTAGGTAGATGGCATTCAACGATGCTAAAGTCAGAAAACCAGTAGAAATTGTATTTGAACATGAGACCGCTAAGAACTTAAACGCTTACCCCACACCCTGGAAGTTAAAATTTCTAATTAAGATACGATAACTAAAACAAATCATGTATATTCATTATATCTAGGGGTGGCAATCTTGACCTATTCTTCAAAGAATGAGTTGATTTGGGTAAAAAATAATTGTATATGGGTCAATTTGGGTCATATTAGATTAGTCAACGGATCAATTTGGGTCATATTAGATTAGTCAACGGGTCAATTTGGGTCACCTCAGATTAGTTGACGGGTCAATTTGGGTCACCTAAAATTAGTCAATGGGTCAAAATGTATTATAAAACTTGTTAACTTAAAAATAATGCAAATGGGATAGCCTCCCCACCAACGTCACGCCACCACCCACCGCCGCCTCGCCGCCACCACACCCGCCGCCCACCACCGCCACATCGGCACGTCGGCGCTCCTCGCCACCCCTCTCCCGCTGCTGCGGCCTCCCGCTGTACTCCTCCCCCCACCGCTGCCACGCCACTAACACCACCCCTTCCCACCACCACCACCACCACCACCACCCGACGTCATGTTGCGTTCGACGATTTGCCGCCGCCACCACCACCACCCGCATTCGCCGCCAACCACCCGCCACCGCTTGTTGCGGCGACCAACCCCACCCCCACCACAACCACCCCACCCACCCCACCACGCCGCCATCGCCCGATCGCCCCAACCACCGTCGCCACCCACCCCACCCCTACCCACCCCACCCCACCCCAACCCACCCCACCCCAACCCTACCCCACCCACCGCCACCCTACCCCCACCCCACCCACCACACCTACCACACCCCACCACGCCGCCATCGCCCGATTGCCGCCACCACCGTCTCCACCCACCCCCTACCTCACCCCACCCACCCTCACCCCCCACCCCACCACGCCGCCACCCGCCTGATCGCCGCCACCACCGTCGCCACCCAACCCTACCCACCCCACCCCCACCCCACACCCAACCCACCCACCACACCCCGCCACGCCACCATCGCCTGATCGACGCCACCACCGTCGCCACCCACCCACCCCACCCACCACACCACACCCCGCCACGCTGCCATCGCAAGATCGTCGCCACCCACCCCACCCCCACGAGGAAGGGGTGGGGTGGTGGTGGGGTAGGGGGTAGGGGTAGGGGTGGGGGGGTAGGGCGGGGGTGGGTGGTGTGCGTGGCGACTGTGGTGGCGGCGATCGGGCGGTGGCGGCGTTGTGGGGTGGGAAGGATGGGGTAGGGGTGGGTGGGGGTAGGGTGGTGTGGGGGTGGGTGGGTGGGGTGGGGTGGGTGCCCGCGATGGTGGCGGCGATCGGGCGATGGCGGCGTGGTGGGGTGTTTCGGGTGGGGGTGGGTTGGGTGGGTGGGGTGGGGTGGGTGCCGGCGGTGGTGGCGGTGATCGGGTGGTGGCGGGGTGGTGGGGTGTGACGGGTGGGGCTGGGGTGGGGGTCGGGTGGGGTAGGGATGGGGTGGGTGGCGGCGGTGGCGATGTCATTTGGACTCGAACCCAATTGATAGTTTTTTTTTAAAACAACCCGTTTTGACCCGGACTAATTTTGGTCCAAACCCGTTTTGACCCGAAGTCATTTTGCTCTTAACCCATATTGACCCGAGCCCATTCTGACCCGAACCCGTTATGACCCGTGACCCGAACCCGCCCGACATGCCCAGTTTGCCAGGCCTAATTATATCTATTTTTGAGTAAAACTAGTATAACAGTGAAAAGTAAATTGACGAAAATCGATCAAATCAAAAGTTAAAGGTTTAAGGAATAATTGTTGATTTAAATGAGGAGCAAAAATGACATATATTCCACATTTTTAAGAGAGAAAAGATTTGGAAAAACAGTCTTAAATGTGTAAAACTTCATACAGGACTCGATTCATACACAACTTGCATCAAGTCGAGTTCAAATGACGTAAATCTAATTTGAATCCATTTAATATATAAACTTGAGCTCGACCTCGAGCTCAAACATCTAACCTTTATACATAAACCGTAAACGTGATTAATCTCATAAACCTAAACGATTCTGTTAATTATATAAACACAATACAATATAATACAACACATGCTTACAAATAAATATCAAGTTACTAACAATTCATTCATCACCATCATCAGAACCCAAATCAACCTCCCTCAATTTCAGCAACAAAAACAACACGATCCCACACACAAACCCCAAAGCAGCACTCGACCCCGTGAGTGACACAGCCGCACACACCAACATCACAAACGACTCTTCTTTCGTATTCATATCCTTCGACGCCATTGCCAATTCTACCCCCGCAAACAAAAGCAACGCCCCCAAAATCCCCACCGGAAACTGGTTCAAAATCCTCACAAACGAGTTCCCAAACAGTAACCCCAGCACCAATTTCCCTACCCCCAACAGCAAAACCGAAGCTCCGGTTCGACCACCAAACCGGTACTGACCGGCTAACCCCCCTGCACCGTGACAAACCGGCATAGCCCCAAACCAACACCCCACCAGATTCATCATCCCCACGCTTACTGACACGGCCGTCACTGATGCTTCATGCTCTGGGAACAAGTCGTCGGATAGTTTACAGACAGCAATCACGGAATTCAATATCGAAAGGGGGATTTGTGGCACGGAGCCCCGGAGGAACCCGGTTTTAAAATCGTCCCACGTGATTTTCAAAACGTGAAACTTTGAGGGACCTAATTGTAAACTTTGGAATACTGTAGGGTCTATAATGAAACATAGTATTATTCCGATTAGGAAGACGATAAGAGCGGCAGGGATGGATGAAAGTATCTGAAGTCTCCGGCGAACACGTCGTTTTCCGGCGACGTGTTCAACGTTCTCATACGTTTCACCGGATCCTGTTGTGATTATTAGAAAGATGATTGCGGAAATCGCTACGATTAGTCCGTCGAGTCCGAGCCACGCGCGCGCGTCGCCTTGAGTGTTTGCCGCGAAATCTTGTTCGTAACGGACGTATTTGATGGCGGTGAAGGCGAAGGAGAGGCCTTGAGAGAGTTGAACGCCGCGGACTACCGGAAGGGGGATGAATCGGTAGAGCAAAGACATGAGGCCGGTGGCGCCGAGGAAGAGGAGGACGGAGGCGGTGCCGATTCCGGCGGCGGCGATTTGAGAGAGTGTGAGGAGTGGAGATTCTGAGATGGCGACGGAGGCGATGGATTTCATAGGTTGGACGGGCATCGGGATGCCGAATAAAAGACCGGTGACGATGTTGTATAAGGCGGTGAAGATGAGAGTGGTCCCGAGATCTAGTTTTGAAACTAGGGTTAGGGCTAAGACGATTGGGATGTAGGTTCCGAGGTCGCCTACTGAGCCGCCGAGTTCTGACCAGAAGGTGGTTTTGTGGAGGCGGAGGGAGGAGACGGCGTTGGATGGGATTTGGCGCCACCACTGAGGGCGGTGGCCGAGGAGTGGTGTGGTGGTTGGATATTCTTCATCCATATTTGCCGGTGACAGTTAGGTACTACGCCGGGGAAGTGTTTGTACACTTGTACTAGTATTTCCCAGTTATATTAAAGCTCACAGAATTGATCCTTGGAATATCCCTAAATAACGATTTAGCACCTTTAGTTTGGAAATTACAATTGTGACCGTGTACTTAACTTGTATTTAATTTTAACCATTATAATTCGTAAAATCATGAACTTTTTGCTACGATTTAGTGTATTTTTTACCTAACCCGAATCAACTTGACCCGTTTTTTGCATGACTGATGAAAGTCATGGATCTATCACAACTTATTTTATAAATTGATTAAGTACATTATTAGTTCTTTATATAAGTTTCTTCTAATTTCCATGTCAAATAAAAATGGATCGTACAAACTCAAAAAATGGTAAAAGGGCCTTGGATTTTTGTTTGCCTTGGGCCCCGAAAAGATTGAGTTGTCCTTGGTTCGACTTTTTAATGTTGCCAGTATGGTAGTTGAAGCAAATAGAAAAAAATTATTTCCAAAACTCTTCGGTTAAAATTTATCATTCTAAACAATCCTTATTAATTTCTAGCAGTTTATAAAATTAAATAATTAGTTAAATACGGTTAAATGTAGTCACTTAAACTTATATATAGCTACGACACAAAACTTGGAAGTACGTTTATTTTATTTCATGCAGTTTAATTATGTTTTAGCTTGAATAGCTAAAAACTAAATAAAACAAAATCAGTGAATAAAATACTCAGAACTAATTATTATATATTTGTAAGTTTAAGTCTTACTAATCATTTTAAATGCACATCTAAACACCTTTAATTACAGTTATGTAATCCTTTATGCTACAAGGAGGGTGCTACAAAACAAAAAGGTTGAACTTTATGAAAGAAAACCTTAGTTTTGGCATTGACAAGAAGTGAAGTGTAGAACCAACAATATTTGATGGGGTTGTTTTGCTTGGATATGAAAAGATGAAGGGGTGGAATAGAAAGTATAGATAAATGAATACATAAACAGCTCTTGGACTGCCCAAGAGACGGGTTGCCGTTGGGAGTTGGGACCATGGATCTTGGGAAAGCAGCGGTTTGGTTGGGTGGTTGACTCATCTGGTCATGTTTGAAATTATTGAGAGCAACAAGGGCATAACTGTAAATTGGGTGATCTTAAATTCCATCATATATATTCTTCTTCATCCTTTTATCTTTTATGTGGTTATGTCATATCATAAAGTCTTGAAGTGTATTAAATCAATACGTAAATTAACATTCTGATGTTTACATGAGACCAAATAACGTGTAATAATAAAATGACTGCAAACAACGTATTATTAAAATAAAGCTATTTATTTATTTTTTAAGTTACAAAAGAAGTTTTATGTTCAAGGATGAATATGATGTTGAATTTTTACTCGTTTGATCCTAATGTTGTCAAGATCGATATCTCATTCAAAAACGTTTTATGTTTTCACGATTCACATCAAGGTTCTAGAAAATGTTTCATGAGTCTATGAGAACCATGTTAAATAACAGCACAACATATCATTCTTATGCGGATAGCGATCATTGATGTATTTTATGTTATGTTATGCTATTTAATGTTATAATGCAGATATAGATACTAAAATGTTTGACTTGTGATGTATGTTCAAACTATGTTTTCTCAAATGTCGTGTATCCTTGTCAGTTGTCATATACGTATGCTATGTTTTCATGTTAAAGTTATGTTATGGATTACGTTAATGACTTTTTTATGATTTATGAAAACTGAAACTCGCTTAACAAAGTTGACTTTTAGTATGCACATCATGCTAAGGTGTAGATACTTTGCGAGACCTATACGGGCACGAGTGGCATGGATGTGAAGACTACCCGGCTTGAAGACAGGCATCAAGTTTACTTGTTTAGTTCAGAGGTGGCTCAGCGGCATGTGCGATCGTGCGGGGCATATAATTTTGATGGTTTCACACGGAGCATGTAATTTCGAGAGGCCTAAATTTTTTAAAATTTATGTTTATATATATATTATATATATATATATATCTCTCTAAAATTATACTTTATAAAAAAACTATAAAAGTTTAAACCCATTAAAATTCAAATTTGATTTTGCCCAAATTTAATTTAAATACAATGTTTTTTTGAACTAATATAAAGTCCTTTTTGAACTTTACATGGAGTTAAAATCAATTAACTTATCATTACCTAACTAATATAAATTCAATTTTTTTGTATTCGTCTTGAAAATGCGTTGAAGAATGAGGAAGGATCAGATATCAATGCTAATGAACATTACATTGAGTTAAAATCAATTGATTCATCATTACGTAGTGAAATTACCAGCCCTATTGATGCTTTGAAATTTTTGAAGACCCCACACGATTATTTTCCTAATGCATCGATTGCGTACAGAGTTTTATTGACAATTCCAGTAACGGTGGCATCTGCAGAAATAAATTTTTCAGAGTTGAAGTTGTTGAAGTCTTATTTACGATCTAAAATGGCCCAAGAAAGACTAAATGGATTAGCAATACTAGCTATTGAGCACGAGATGTTACAAAGTTTGGATTATGACGAGTTGATCAACAACTTTGCTTCGAGGAATGCTCGGAGAGCCTCCCGGTTAATTTAGGTATATGTTTTTCTACAATATTTTTATTTTGTTTATCTTTTTATTACATTTATTTCTATATAATCGGATTTTTTTATATGATTAATTTTTTTTAAAATATAAGTTCATATTCTATGGGCATTTCTCTGTAGTCGTGCTGGGCATTTGAAATATCGGAGACGCCTCTGGTTTTGTTACCAGTTGTTATGTTTATTTTAAGGATTGGTACCTGACTCGAAAGACATGTCATACAAGGCCTGATATTTCTTATTTTGTCCAGTTTCTTATTCAATTTATGCATAAACCTACCAACTCACATTTACAAATTGCCTTGAGGCTATTAAGGTATTTAAACAAAATCTACTAGAAAATGAATTGTGTTTAGTAAAGGTGGGTTTGTTAATTTGAAAGGCTTTGTTGACTCTGACTGGGGAAAGTGTGTTGAGTCTATGCATTCACTAACTGGTTTTTGTGTGTTTCCTGGAAGGTCTTTGGTGTCATGTAAAAGCAAGAAACAAGCAACAGTGTCGAGATCAACATCATAATCTGACTATCGAGAAATACGTGTTGCGACTTATGAGGTAATGTGGTTAATAAACTTGTTGAGTGAGATTAAAATATCTGTTGAATTACCTATAAATTTGTTATGTGATAATAATGCAGTAATGTCAATTGCTGCTAATCTTGTCTTTCATGATAGGACTAAGCATTTTGAAATAGACTTAATTTTCTTACGTGAAAAAGTTTCAAATGACTGTATTAAGATGGTAAATGTTGAGTATGATAATCATTTAGCCGATATGTTAACAAAGCGACTGCTAGTTAAAGATCATGAATATACGTGTGGTCAGTTTAATATGTTTGATGTTTTAGTAATCAAATTGAGCGGGGTTGTTGAAACTAACTAAATATTTCAATATGTTACCAAATGAGTTTAATGTTTATATATTTTATTTGAGCCTAATGAGTTGGTTTTTTATGTCTTGTATGGGTTTAAATGCTGTTGGATTTTATTCTGGACTAAATTGAGAATGGGCTTGTTGTATGGGCTTTGGAGCTGGATGGACTTTTGAGAGGTTCAAGACTAAATTTGCAGATTACAACTTGGAGTCATGCGAGTTGTGAATTTTTTTTGGATAGTCTTGTTTCTGTTTTTGGAGCTTATATAAGAACATATTAGGGTTGAGTGTCATTTTTGTAAGCTCAACCATTTCACACACACACACACACTCGTTTGAGTCAGATTTAGGGTTTCTATTCGTCTTCTTGACGACTCTAGATCGCATTGATAATCTGAGTTTGTGTATTGTTTTGTTTTTGGATCTTGTATTTGATAATTTCTTATAAGTTTGTTGTTGATTTAAAGTGTTGGCTAAAGTTTCTTGGCATTTCTACTTTGAGATCTTGTATTTTTGACACTTCTGTTGCGATATGGCTTCGGTGAGTAGATCCCGAGGGGGTGCGATACCAAAGATGGCAGGTCGGTGCTCCCGTTGGTACAAACCCAATTTCATCCCGCTCCGCATGCACCCAAAGGTGCTCCGTCTCCGTCTGTCCTAAGAACCCATTAAGTATTTTTTTTTTTTTTTGTTTCATCTAAAATTTGAACATGGCTATTAAAGTACATCTTTTATGGAAATCTATATAAACACATGTATAAATAAATCTATATTTATTTAATACTATTCATATATCATAAAGCTACACACGTGTAAATTTGCTTTAGTTTTCTGGTTTACATATGTACACAAAACTTGTTATGAAAAAGTTGTGAAAAAAAGAGAGAAACAAGTGGCGAGACTAATTTATTATAAATATATGACCTCTAGATAGTTATCGTTTCTTCGATTTAAGCTGATATCTAAAGCCGGGTTATCAACATCACCATTTCCAACCATCATCTAATCGTCTAAACCAGTTGTGCTGGATTGAGTTTGAGAACTTAATCTGAAAATCCTTATTCTAATAAACGATTTTAAAAAATGACACGTGTCATTATCATATTTTTTCTTACCAAAATCTTTTAATTTTCTTATTTTAAGTAAGTTTAAGTTTTGAAATTTAATTATTTTAATGTTTTTATTTTTCAAAAAAGATAATATAAAATTTGAGTTCTAATTATTACTTAATTAAGGAAACAAAGAATTTTATTTTTTGTTTTATAAATTATTTTTTTTTTATATTAAACAACCCCATGTAATACATGGGTATATAACCTAGTGTAATATAAATGTATACTCTATAATAAATAATGGTTTTGGTAAAACAAGTTTTCCCGCCTCTCTCTCCTATTAATTGCACAAGTTTTTTTTAATTGTTTCTTAATGATTTTTTGTTTTCCGCCTCTCTCTACTATTAAATAATAATTATTTCTATAATTGTTTATATAAAAGCTTTTTATTTTAAAAAATATAGGTTTGTTCATAAAACATTTTTAAAAATTAAACATTTATTTCATTATTTTTATAAAACATTTTTAAAAAGTAACTATATTACGCTTTTTAAATTTGTATTAAAAAACTATATAATATGTCATAAATATGTAATACATTTATTCAACCCGTGTAATACACGGGGTTTCTAACCTAGTATATATATATATAGGGGAAGGATCAAATAAGAAAGGAGTTTTCCCTAAGTAGGCTAAAAAAGAACCTGAGATTGACACGTGACACTTTAGGAAAATAGAAGGAAGGGTACTTTTGTCCATTGCAAATTAAGTTATGTCAGCTTATTTCTTCCATCATTTATGATTTAATTTTCAATCAGCACTCACAGTTAACTCTCTTGGTCTCCGATGGGGATCCAGTAAGAACAGCCACGACAACTTTATGCTCCGTCGCGTACCGCCACCGTCGACCTTTTCGGTGATCCAATCGACTCCCATCCCTTATGGATCACACAATCCTCATTCCTCAACCCGAATTATGACTTCGAATCGTATATCTCCGACCTACGAACCTTCATCCCTTTCGAAACCCTAAGATCAGAGTTGCAGTCACATCTTTCTTCCCTTAAACAAGAACTCGCTGACCTTATTAACCGAGATTATGTTGACTTCGTAAACCTCAGCACTAAACTCATTAATGTTGATGTCAATGTTTTACCAAATTCCATCACATCATTATCACTAAACCTACTACTATTCTGATGATATCTCCATCGCATGTTCCACCGAGAATCTCCTGCACTACACAGTTTGCGACCATCCTCTGATTCAAGGTTTCTTTCTTCCTTCAATCATCATATAGGGTTTGAAGAGGGGTTTCTATATTCAAAATCACTTCTCAGTTCCTTAGATAAAAAACAGTTTCGAATTCATGGTCAGCTATTAAAGATACTTTCTGTCAACCAAGGTATTTGATTTGGGCTCATCTTTTGGTAATTTCTGATGATGTAGTAATTAATTAGTGTTTCATATGCATACAAAATTGAGTTTTTTTTCTTTTGTTTTCCTTTTGACGATTTCAATTTCTATGACACATTTGAGAGGCATAAAGTTGTGTTTACAATACTAACTTCAATTGCATATGTCGGCACTGTTTGGGCTGGTATGTTTTGCTCAATGTGAAGATCAAATTGCCTGATTAGTTCTTGTCATTTTGGGACTAAGTTGAGCAACAAACGTTTAGACTTTTAATTGATTAGTTATGCACTCCAACTGTTTGACATAATGTCTCAATGAATCTGTCTTTGTTAATTTGTTATGTGTTTTAGCTTCTAAATTATCCTTCAATCCTTTTCAATTGAAAATTTTCAGCACATCCTTTTCATTTCAGTAGAAGATGCATTGAACGCTCATCCTTTTTATGATTTTTAAGGTAATTGTTTATTAACAGTTCAACTAAATAATAACTTTTCTAGCAGTTCTTCTTGCTTTACCGTGCTCTACTTTTTTCATTGTTATGGATTTTACCAAAGATAAAATGTATTGTGCTGGTTTTTTTTGTTCTATTGAATGTGCTAGAATTTTATTTTCCTGTGATGTATTTTTTTATGTTGTGTTGGTTGGTTGTGCTGTTTTTTTTTATGTTGTGTGTTTTCCTCTACTATTTTTTTGACTGTGCTGAGTTTTTTTTGTGCTGTTTTCCTCTACTGTTTTTTCTGTTGTGCTGTTATCACACGTGCTGGTTTTTTATGCTAATTATTGTGCTGGTTGGTCTTGTTCTCATTATTTGTGCTGATTTGTTTTTTTTAAATCACATTGTTGTTGTGCTAGTTTGTTAGTGCTGGTTGTGCTAGTAACTGTGCAGGTTTGTTGTTTGTGTGCTAGTTTGCTAATTTTGTGCTTGTTTATTTGTGCTGGTTTGTCTTGTTCTCATTATTTGTGCTGATTTATTTTTTTAAATCACATTGTTGTTGTGCTAGTTTGTTAGTGCTGGTTGTGCTAGTAATTGTGCAGGTTTGTTGTTTGTGTGCTAGTTTGCTAATTTTGTGCTTGTTTATTTGTGCTGGTTTGATATTTTTGTTTGTGCTGGTTTGATTTTCCACAAAATAGCACAATTTATGTAAAATAGCATAATTTTGAATAGTGTCCGTTTTTAATAAAAAATATAGCAATACTATACTCGAATTAAAGGTAAAAAAACACTCGTTTTTATGGTGAAATTTTTTTAAAAAAATAAGATCGTATGAAAAAGTTAAGTACGTTTAAAAAAAGTGAGGGAATTTAAAAAAAAATCAACAATTGTGGGTTGCCAAGAATGCCCCTCCACCTCTAATTTTTCCTACATTTAAATCTCTATAATTGATCATCCAATTGAATGGATAAGATTGCTTCTTAGGGGGTGTTTGGGATTCCATTTCAAAAACTACTTTTGACTTCTTGGAGAAGTTAAAAATTCTTACTTCTCCAAAACAACTTCTCTACCCTTTTAAAATTAACTTTTTCATCAATTATCCAAACAAACTTTTAACTTATTACCTTTTTGAAAAAGGTAATAAGTTAATAAGTAGTTTGAAATGGAATCCCAAACACCCCCTTAGTCAAAGTGCACTTCTTAGGGGAAGCATCCCCTATATATATATATAAACTATTGTTACACGTGACAAAATTTCATTAGAATCGTTACTATTCACGCCGACTTGCTAAATTGTAGACCAGTAAATAGTAAATACTATCCCAAAAAAAAAGCTCAACAAAAAAGGAAGCACACATGCATAAATAATTGCTATCGAAAAGGCCCAAACAATGAAATAGGGACTAGAATTCATTAATGGATTGGATCCAAGTTTAAAGGTGTTTATGTCAGTGTCACACCGACACACCATTGCTCAGACTTCTAAGAGTCTCAGCCCGTTCTTTATATTTCATATACTTATCCTTATAATTACACTAAAAAACACTACTTTTTCTACCTTTTATCTCTATTTTTCTCTCTCCTTATCCTTATAATTATACTATAAACCACTACTTTTATCCTTATATTTACACAAACCTTATATATTTTCTCTCTCCTCCACTCACAACCACTTTAAACCACTCCATAAAATATACAAAACTCACTCACATAATTATAAGGAATGGGCTGTGAATGCTCTAAAGATAGAGTTAACAAAATATTTGTAATCGACAAAAGCATAGACATGTGGGATTTTTATGTAGACCTACAAAACTCTTCTTAGGCCTACACATTTTTATGACTAGGTTAAAATGAAATAAAATTAAAATTTGATTTATCGTCTTTGTTCGACTGAGCCGAGCCGAGCCTCGAGTTTGGTTGTCGGTTTGAGTTGAAAATTTTCATACATAACCCAACTAAAATACATACGTGTATATGTATCTAAAGCATTGAACGTCACATGTTACAACATTTTAATTTACAATTTTTAACTCGTACTATATTCAGATATATAATAATAGTTATGATAATAATAATATTTTTATAATCATATTTAACATGATAATTGTTAAGAGCAAGTGTTAATATATCGACTTGTCCTAATAAACTATCTATTTTTTTGACTCCAACCACGACCAACAAAACTTAGATGTTATACTCCATAGCAAAGCTCTTGCTCAAATTTCAGTTCGTTAACTGTAAATGAGTCGAGCCGAGTTGAGTTTTTAACTCAAGGTTGGATCCCGAACAGAAGCTGGCTATGCTTAGTGGCGAACCTTGAAGAAAAACGCAGGGGGGCGGGATTTTTTTTTCCTATTAAGGGGGCGGAGCTATAAAATTTTCGGCCAAACACGTATAAATTAACACTGTTGAGCGAAAAATCGGCCGAATACATATAAGTTAACACTACTGACCGAAAATTTGGGTGGAGGGCCCTCACTAAGATTCGCCCATGGCTATGCTCGACTCGCTCGTTAAGCAGCCCTAATATCATATGTTTTTACTGTTGTTTTTTTATAATTGATTAACGACGATAGATGTTTAATTATTTGAGCGTCTACCACGGTACCACCATAAGTCACCATCATTACCACCACTATTTCCCACCAATGACTTGTCAAGATCATCCCGACAAAATATATTTTAGCAACATTTGAGTGACAATATTCGTTGAAATATCAAGGGGAAAATGCTAAATTAAAATTGTATATATAATCATTAAAAAGTATACAAATTATTATTATTTATATAATACAAATGTGAAGACCAAAAGTAATCTAACACGTCTTAGGATGTTGATTGTCTCCAAGGTTTCGGAGTCTTGCTTCTTCCTTGTTTCCCCTTAACCGGAGTTTGCTTCCCGATACTACCCGAATCGTAACCTTTTCCTTCACCTCTCTCGTTCGCCACTTCAACGCTCACAGCCCCGAGATTCGTTGACGTGGCCATCCTCCTCCAACTAAAAAACCCTCTTTTCTTCTCTACCAACTTGTTGATTTGCGATTGCATCAAAAGACACTGCCTCTCGAGCTTATTCACATGCTCTTTTAGTTGCTTTATTTCTATTTGTTGAAAAGTCATGATATCGCGTGATGAGTGGCATCGGTCGGGTGGGCCCGACCCGATCTTCGGGCTCAGGGTCTTGGTATTGGTGATTGATCGACTCCAGTTGACATGTGAATGGAGCTTGGCTTGGTCCGAGAACAACACTTGGATGACCGATCTGACTGGTAACCGTTCGTTTTGGGCCGCGTGAAGGGATGCTTCGATTGATAACTTTTGACTGTCGATTAATTTGCATAGAGTCTTTCTTTCTTCTTTTGTTACGTTCACATGTGTCTATATGAAATGGAAATTTTACTTGGAGATTAAATATATATGTAAAATATTTTTACATAAAATAAATTATATAATAATAACTTTAGACTTTGAAAATCCAAATATGTAAGACCAAGAAGTCGCATTCATCACGGGAGGCTAAAGAAAAGGCCAAGTTGTAATTCCAATGTACCACCACTTTTATAATATGTATTTATTCAGATCATTTGGTTGTGAATTTTGACCACATGTCACAACACGAACATATTTAATTCTATTTAAATATTTTAAAATATATTATTATTAATTTTATTTTATTAAAATCGGATCAGATCAGGTGGATACAGGTGAACAATTATAGTGGTTGAACCGGTTTTAATTTTTAACTAAATATTATTTCTTTTTATAACTTTTTTTAGATTATAGATTTGAACTTATAATCTCTTATACACATATGAAAATGTTTATGTTTGTAAATAATCTATTAAGATGTTCGTTTTATATTTCTTGATAGTTAATACTATCCCTTCAAATCATCTCCTTATTATTTTGTTTTTTCTTTTGAAAAAATAACAATTTTCTTTTATTCTTTTAAAATATAAAGAACATAACAATATGCCATTTATATTTACTCCATATATAAATATTTTTTAAAATTAAATTTGTTGTCATCATAGTCTATTCAACCTGTTGAACACGTGAATTAGTAGCATGGTCGTCCAACAAGTAAACTAGTAATCTGGTCGGTTTAATAATTGATCCGGTTTTAAAACATTTCTTATTATAGAATTAAAATAGCATTTTTAAGAAAGAAATTTGTTTTAATATAAAGTTATAAATATTTTTAGAGGTAACTTTACACAATAGTAACCAAGTTTCTTAAATGTTCCATTTAAATACCTCAAAGTTTTTTTGTCCCTTTAAAGTCACTCAACTTTCAGTAGGTGTTCCAATCCTATGAAATATTTTTATAAATGTTTAAATTTTTTAAAATTGAATGAGGCAAATGAAACATATATGAATCTTTTTTACTATTTAGCAATTATTTTTTTCCAATTCGACTTAAATATAACAATTTTAAAAGTTGTTTATTATTCGGTGAATTTTTTTTCTTCACTATTACCTACAATTTTAGATTAATTGGAATATAAATTTCACTTATTGGTAACTAATATTCATATATATTTCATTTGCCTCATTCAATTTTAAAAAAATTAAACATTTATAAAAATGTTATACAGGATTGAAACACCTACTAAAAGTTGAGTGACTTTAAATGGACAAAAAAACTTTAAGGTATTTAAATGAAACATTTGAGAAACTTGGTTACTATTTGATGAAGTTTTCCCATATTTTTAAGCCAAAAATATATTGGTTTAAATCAACATACATTGTTTTATAGTTAATTACTATGTTAAGAATAAAATCAACCAATTATACTTTTCAAGTCAAATATGTAATAATTATTTGAAAATAAAACCTTTTATTTTATTCTCTTTTGTCAGCTAAAGAATTATATATAATCAACTAATTATGATTAATTTACGGAAAAATTCTTAGAATGAACATTTTTAAAAAGGTTTTCCAAAAAATAAACAAAGAAAAGTCAACTACCACAATATGAACATCATTTTTTGCCAAGATACTACCAAAACTCGGCGACTTCGCCGATGTCACGTTTCTTGACCCTTTAACGTACACATGTCATTTTCGACGGAAATTTTAAAAAAATCAAAAAAATCGCCGAAACATGTTTTCGTCGAGTTTTAAAAATGTTTCGGCGTTCAGAAACTTGTCGGGCCCAGATTCATATAAAAACTAGGCGTTTCGCCCAGATTTTTTTAAAACTCGACGTTTCGACCGAATTTTTTTTCACCCGGATTTGTTTAAAACTCGGCGTTTCACCTGGATTTTTTAAAAATTCGCCCAAATTCTTTATAAACTCGGCGTTTCGCCCGGGTTTTTCTAAAACACGGCATTTTGCACGGAATTTTAAAAAACTCGGTGAGCCCGACAAGTTTTTTAACGCCGAAACATTTATAAAACTCGACGAAAACATGTTTCGGCGATTTTGTCTAGTTTTTTAAACTTTTCGTAAAAAATGACCCGTGTACGTTAAAGGGCCAAGACACATGACATCGGCGAAGTCGCCGAGTTTTGATAGTATTTCGACGAAAAATAATGTTTATTTTGGGGAGTTGACTTTTATTTGTTTGTTGGAAACTAAGGGTGAAAATAATTTTCCCTTAATTTAATAACATAGTTAAAAAGACCTTACTTTTAAATAAGTATCGATGGCACGGTACAACCCATCGTCGGTAGCACGTGCCTGAGCAGGAACGGCTCCGGCGAGCTCCATAAACTCCGGCAACGCCAGCTCCGAATCAACGGCAGCTTCCGCCAGATAAGCGTCTACAAGCTTCGCAACCTTAAACAATCCGGCACCACTTCTCAGACCTTCAAGGTTAATTTCCACAAACCTCTTCACCAACCGACTCATCAGTTCGACGTCAAGCAACGTGCCTCTCACGTGACTAAAACACGGTATCATAAGCTCCTTCATTGTCGCCTGGTCCAACCGCCACGCCACCCTTTTCTCAAGCTCCTCCAGATAATTCGATCCGGCACCGACCATGTTAGCGTTTTTGAGTAGCCGGAGAAGGAAGCTGCAGGGAACGGCGTCTTTTTCCGGTGGGAGGACCGACACTATTGTCTCGATGAAAAATCGTTTTTTGAGCCAGGTCGCGGTGGCGCTTTCTGGTGGCGGTTGGTGGTCGGTTTCGACCGGAGAAGCGGGGTCGCCGGAGAGTTCCGGGATCCATTTGCAAGCGTAATGTGTGATGATGGAACCGATGAGGTCTGGTCGGACGCCCTTGGCTTTGATGCCGGAGAGGGTTTTGACGAAATAATCGATGTCGGCGATGCAGGCGTCGTCGAGCCAGCAGTTGGCGCCGGCGTCGAGGAGAGTGGCGGAGTCCGGTGACGGTAGGCGGTCCATTGTAGTGTAGTGAAGTGTAGTGTTGGTGTTGGTAGTGGAATAATCTGGTGACCATGTTATGTCCTTTTTACATGGTACCTATGTTTCATGACTCATTAGTCATGTGGATGAAAATGAACATGGACCATTATCACTTGTTTAAGATTGTCGAATTTTGTTGCATATTTAATTGTCGTAGGGAAAATTACCAAACTAGACAATTTAACTATCAAGATTTCCAAAATAAACGTTAAATTTCAACCTAGGGGAACATATGCATCTTCACACAACCGTCGACTAAGCCGGTATCTTTAGCCGACGCTGGAATCTAGGTAAAAATTAAGTTCCTAGTCAATGATTATGTACCACGTGTAAAAGTGTAAGATAAGCATAAAAAAGTGGAGGTTTAGCCCGCGGATTTGAAGGCTTGGCCAGCGCTTTTAAAGGCTTTAGCCCACGGTTGTACATATGACATCTTTAGATTGGTTGGAAGTTATACCCACATATTCTTTTTCATGGCATGCTAATTAGCCGGTGTAAGGCAGACTTATAAGTCGGGGGACACATGCCACGTGTTGGACAACGATTGATTGAAAATGGGACCCAAATGTCAGTTACCTAGAATTACTCATCGTCTAAACCAAGAAAGCTTAGCCCGCAGCTACGAGTAAGTGTCTATGTTTTCGTACGCTAAAAATCAAATATCGTTTTTTTTTAAAATTGGTGGTTAAAATGTCTATTTATTTATGTAATTTTCTTATTGTCAAATCACATGATTGATAAATAATAAAACTATATGTAGGATACGTAGGGTTTGACCTAATTTATAAATTACCTAAATTGGACTCTAGATATTTTGTTTAGTTGTGTTTTTGTTGTTTTATTAAAAATCGGATGGTATTATAAATAATTAAATTTTATATATAATAATTAAATTATATATATATATGGGAAGAATCATAAGAAAACTCAATGTTCATGACAAAACAAAAAAAACTACTTATTTAATGTAAAAAAAATCATAAAAAAATCGTAACTCAAAAAATAAATCAAAAATTAAAAAACTGCTTTCGGAGACCTTGTTTCCCACGTTGTCCTCGTTCAAAAAAAAAACTCGAAAAGTAGTAGATTTAGCTTTTGAGTTTAGTTTAGATTTTAGGTTAGGGGTTTTTGAGAGGTGGTGCGAGGTGGGGGGTTTAGGTTTTTGGGGGGTGGGTGAGGGGGTAGGTGGGGTGGGGTTAGGTTTTTGGGTGGGTGGGGGGGTGGGGGTGGGGGGTGGGGTGGGGGGATTAGGTTTTTTTGGGTGGGTTAGGTTTTTTGGTTTAGTTTAGGTTTTTGGAGGGGTGGGGGTTTAGGTTTTTGGGGGGTGGGTGGGGTGGGTTTAGGTTTTTGGGTGGGGTGGGGGGTTTAGGTTTTTGGGTGGGGTGGGGGGGTTTAGGTTTTTGGGGGTGGGTTGGGTTTTTGTTTGTACTACGCATATACAGTAGTAGTTTTTTTATTTTCTCATGAAAATGAGTTTTTTAGTGAACTCACACACACACATATATATATATATATATACACGTTCAGGTAATAAAAGATTCTAATTCTAATAATGGTGAGAAGGATTTAGGGTCATTAGATCAAATTGTAGAAAAGATTTAATGGTTAAAATTAAATTGTAGGAGAAAAAGTTGTTGGAATGGTATTTTAGTCTTGGCCACTTTTGTTAACTTTTTATCAAGTTGCCCCCTCATTTTTAAACGTTCATAACTTTTACATACGACATTATTTTTTTAAAAAAATTACACCATAAAAACGAGCGTTTTTTTTATCTTTAAAACGAGTATAGTGTCGTTATAAATAAAAACGATTTTTTTTTTACTCTTTACAGCTCATTGTGTAATTAGTCAGATCATTGTGTAATACAGGTTTATTGTGTAATACAAGTTTATTGTGTACTACAAGTTCATTGTGTTATATGTATTTATCATTGTGTTTTACGTTTTACAGCTAATTGTGTAATTAGACAGGTTATTGTGTAATACAAGTTCATTGTGTAATACCACGTCTGGTCATTGTGTAATTAGTCAGGTCATTGTGTAATACAAGTTTATTGTGTAATTAGTTAGGTAATTGTGTAATACAAGGTCATTGTGTAACTAGTTGTAATATCCAGTATTTTTCCGACCTGTATTTCCCTAAACCTTTGCATGTATTTTTAATTCAAAACTTGAAATTTTATTAAAACTATGTTCTTAAATAATAGCTATTAATTTATGGATATGAGTTTCAAGGAAAAAAAAACAAATTACACTTGTACATATATATATATATGTGTGTGTTTTATAAATAAAAGATTATCAAATTCTTAAAACATTATGAGTTTATAATTATATATTATAAATTGTAAACTTATATTTATATACTAAAACCTATAAACTTGAGCATTATAAAAATTTATATCAAACTTATTTAAGTTTATAAAAAAAAATAAAACGTACTTAATTGTTTATAAAGTTCGGGGACTTATCTGTCATTTCTGAAACTTGTTTTAAACTAAAAATCTAACTTTAAACATAAAGTGACAAAACTTGGAAACCTCAAGGACCTGTTCTGCCATAAACTTAAACTTCCAGAATTCAAAAACTGATCATGGGTTCGAGTCCCGCAGCACTCGTTTTCCACCCCTTTTTCTCCGAAAACGCGATTCCGTCCACATTCATCGAACCTCGATGCTCGCCTGAGGCGTGCGATCGAAACCCAAGAACCATCAATGCTTGAACACGGCCCGAGACACGCATAAATTCAAATTTGGGCCGTTCGAACCTAACCGTGACCTCCCCACCTAATCGAGCATTTAATGCTTGAATCCACTATAAATATCGACCCAAACCCACTAGCAACATCACCCTCAAGCTTCCTAAACATCCAATTTAAGCATTCATCACCTGCATTCTTCGATTCGGAGTCGTGACAGCCGAAGGCAAAGCCAGACCCGTTCTCACTCGTTTCTTCATCGATTCAGGTAATTCGAATGCTCATTCTCTTCGTAATCCTGTGTTGATCGAAAGCCCTATGTTTAATTCATCTAAAAAAGGGCTAATTGATATGCATTCGGTGGATTTAGGTTCTAGGGTTCATCCGAAAATTGGGAATGATTTGAGACCTTGCTTAACTTATTCTTTTCGGGTATAATCAACCAGCGAGGCCCGTAGCCGGGTGGTTAGGCTTGTGTGTGTATTGCGACCCGGTCCCAGACCCGAGTTCGAATCCGGGGAACCGGTTTTTGTCCACTTTAATTCTTTTTTCCCATTTTAAACAGTTTTTATACTTCTAATAATTTTTATAAAATCTGTTAAACATTTATAAACTTAAGAATCGACTTTTATCTACACTTTTACATTCTGGAACATTTTTTTTTGTAAACCTATAATTACTTAAATCTTTAATTTTGGGTTTTAAATTCATAAAAATACTTTTAAAACTTTTATAAAATTTACAATCTCACAAAAAGACTATTTATTTAAAATAAACTTAAATTGATATTCGTATCTTAAAAGGGTTCTTTTATCCTAATCTTTAATGTAAACTTGTAAACTTTTAAACTTATATAATTTTTGTAAGCTTAGAAAAGTTATAGAATTTATACATTTATAAATTTATACACTTTAGAAAATGTATATAAACATAAATCTGTTTGTTTATATAAAAGGAGAGAAATAATTATACTTTATTTATTTCCTAAATAATAATAAAGTTATAAACTTTATAAAAACCAAATGAAAACTTTAAACATTTAGGAACTTGTAAAACTTTATTTAAACAATTATAAACTTATAAATTTATAGAAACTCTATTTAAAACCTATTAAACTTATGGTTTTCTTTTAGACTTTAAAATACTTATAAACTTATAAGTAAGATAGAACCATATTCTATTTAATATCTTATAAACTTATAAGTGTTACTATTTACTTAAACGTATTTGTATTACGAATTGATTTGTATTATAAATACTTAATACTTAGAAACTTAATCAAATCTCAAATGATTTATGTTGATTAAATAGGTAATTATTCTTGTAAATTATTTAATTCTAAATACTTAGAAAACTATTTTGATTATTCTTACCTAACTTGTATAATCAATAATTGTGAAACTTTTAAATAATTATTTTAATTAATAATTATTCTAATCTATAAATCTATTAAACTTTGACATACAAGTCTTGTATCAAAACCCTTATTATAAACTTGATTTAAATTTCATAAACACAAATCATATCCATCTCCCATTTGGAACCCTAGTCGAATCCCGAAATTTTAGAATTCTTGTCCAAGTCTTATAGAACCGTACATGAAACTTTAGACTTATATTCTTAGGCTTATTGTGAGGATATTCTCCCTCAAAGTCTTGCCAACTTACTCTTATCGGATACTCTTCGTCAAACCAGGTGAGTATACTTAGCCCCTTTTTTCCTTTCTATGCTTTTGGGGTGAAACATGTTCAAAATTCTTAAACTTATATAATTCTTGTACAACTATGACTACGTGTTTATTCTTATGTTAAACTTGAGACTTGTATGCTTAGATTAAACTTAAAACTAGCATATTCATTAACTTTGATCAAGCCTATGGTAACAATGATAGATCTATTGTATTTGACCAATCCACCTTGATTGATTGACCCCTTCGGGGGGGGAGCCCTTGGTGATTGTTACTGAAGTAAACTTTTAAACTTGAGACTTATAAGGGTAACCTACGGGTTATGCCTAAACTTGGTTGGAGGGTTGATGTGCACAATGTCTAACATGCTTGTTTTCTCATACTTACATTATAGAATGCATATATCATAGTGAATTGTAATTCTTTCCAAATCTTTATTAAACTGTGTCAAAACCTTTGTATCTCACCAACTATTTTGTATTTGACAGATTCTTTCACATGTTTCAGGTTTACATCATGAGACTTATTCGTGATCACATAGGATGCTTTGGACCTAGACTACTTATAAATTAAATGTTGTATTCTTGTTTTGTTTCCTTGTATTAAACCTTGAATCTATATATTAATGAAATATCGAAACTTTAATAGTCAACCTTGCGCTATTGAACAACCGCGTTCGCCCCGACGTATAATCCGCCGTCGGTTGGGGTGTGACAGATTGGTATCAGAGCCTTGGTTATAGGGAATTAGGTTATTAGACACGTGACCTAGACTATAACTTAGGAGACCCAAACATGAGTTTTCTCATGTCCTTTACTAGGAACTTTTCTCCTCATTCAATTCTTATTTCTTATACGGGAACGCTTGGAGAATCTACGCTTCTACTTACCTACGTGCTACAAGAGTCTACTACATCGAGGACACGTTCTTAGGCTTCAAGCCTAATCCTCCACTAAACTCTCGTCAAGAATAATTAAGTTCTAGATAATGTGTGAGAACTTGTGCGGACCGGAAGGGTGGATACCTGTATTCTGAGAAATTCTGTCAAGGAAAGCATTTCGTATAAATCCAAATCAACCGTTGGACCCGTATGCTTTCCTGGGAATTCTTGGGATGAGTATCCACTTATAGGAATGCATGACTTCTCTAAACATTAGTGAGCTTAGATCTCTCTTGATATGTCAAAGTACTTACTTAGTGATATGCACTACATGAGTACTATCTCAAATACTATACACTTCATAAATTCATGATTCAAAAACTTTCCTCTGTAACCTTTACTCTATGATTCTTATGTTTCGTCTCTTCAAAAATGGTCGCATGACAGCATGCTTACTCGTCATGACCTGAAGGAGTTACCTTCAAGAAGAAATTCTTACGAGACTATACTTAAAGACTATATACATAAACTTATATTTATAGATACTACCCAATAAACTTCATGATCGTTGTAATACAACCCTTAAAACTATGTATTACCCTACAAATTCTTCTACAAAACTTCACTATTTTATAAATATGACACCTAAGAGGTAACCCTTGTATTATTACCTCACATCCTTAGCACTTAACCAAGCTTCGTTTGATAAGTAACTCAAGAAAACTTTTGTTACACTTTTATACATCTCAAAGTTTTCATATGTCCTTAAACTTCATGATCCTTGGAATAACATCCCATTAAAACTATGTATTACTCTACAAGTCCTTTTACAAACTTCATTATTTTATAAACTTGACACTTAAGGGGAAACCCTTGTGTTATCATTTTATCACTCAAAACTTCATTTGATGATTTACTCACTTTATTACATCCCGAAACTTTCATACGTCTTTAAAACTTACACATCGCCGTTCCTTGTAAACAAAACTTAACGTCCTTTTAAGAATCTAAAGTACATAAATAAAGAAATTCGTAACCTAAGTGTTTTCCTTGTAAGAGAAGAAGCCTACTATAGAATAAACAAGCTCCACATCTAAGACTCTAAAACCCATAATGAACCTCGACATAGTACCATAAACCCAAACATCGGTGACAACAACTGAGAGAAGTTGTAGGCCCATGAGGAAGTTCTGGCTAGGGAAATAGGGTATATAAGTGAGTCCTCGTGACCACCCCTTCTTTCGGGAATTCTCTTCGTTAGCCCATCAACTTCCAATTAAAACTATTTTTGAAAACATTACTGTGATAACTCAGTATTATGAATAAAAACCTTTTGAAAATATTTAATCAACTTCCTTACACACATTAATTTTCCGTTTAAATTGAAAGGGCTAGGAGTCCCAATTTTGAAACATCTAAACGGAAACCATTTTTTTGTCATCATTTACTAGTTTAAACTTTCCTTTCATCATTATAAACTTAACACACCTGCCCAAACACTTTCGTCAAAAACAACTTACGTTAGTACTTGAAATAATTAACAACATTGCATAAAAACCCTAAGTGACACGTGTACCTGAGGAATAAATCTTGAACAAACCTTCTAATTCGTAAGCACTTTTTCAAAAACAACCCGACTTACGAATCATTACCCTAAACAGCCATGACCCTTACTTCTTGTATAGACTTAACACTTGTAAACTTGACCAACTTTTCGTTTGACAATCACACCTATCTTTTATAAACCTTACTCGTACTACTTATCGATGCCTAACTCGTTGTTTTGAACATCTTAATTACATTCTATGCAAAAGAAAACTATACTTTCTGTTATGAATCAAGATAAATCATTTGTAAACACACTATCATAAACCTTATCGAAACTTTTCCCGTCACCCTATGCTTGGAAACTTTCCTCATTCAACTCTTGTCACGTAAAAGACTTACAAAAAAAATCACAACGGGAACTAAAAAGCTTAAATACACGTTGCTAGAACATTAAACTTCGAGGTCCGAACCTTTTAAGTCATGCAAAAACTTATACAAATACTCAAACCCGTATTCCTGAAACTAAACATGTCCAATAAAGGATCATGTAAAGCTTAATATTGCAACTTGTGATTTATCCTACTTATACTTGAATTCTAAATCTTGAAACTTATACTTGGATTCTTAATCTTGAAACTTATACTTGGATTCTTAGTCTTGAAACTTATACTTGGATTCTTAATCTTGAAATTTATACTTGGATTCTTAATCTTGAAACTTATACTTGGATTCTTAGTCTTGAAACTTATACTTGGATTCTTAATCTTGAAACTCATACTTGGATTCTAAATCTTGAAACTTATACTTGGATTCTTAATCTTGAAACTTATACTTGGATTCTTAATCTTGAAACTTATACTTGGATTCTTAATCTTGAAACTTATACTTGGATCCTTAGTCTTGAAACTCATACTTGAATTCTTAGTCTTGAAACTTATACTTGGATTCTTAGTCTTGAAAACTTATTGTGTGACGTATTCTTGTTCCAAACGCTGCTCCACACCCCTCTTAAATACTAGAGTATTTATATAACCACTTTATACTCCAACATAATCGTATACTTCTATACATTGAAGCGAAACTAGAAGACTTTAAACCATTCTATGTTTGACGTATCAATTGAACGTATGAGACTTTAAACTACTCCATGTTTGACATATGCTTGTTCAAACATGATGAATGTATAAGGCTTTTAAACTACTCAAGGTTTGATGTATTCTTGATCAGACACGAGGAAAGTGTAAAGCCTTTAAACTATTCAATGATTGAAGTATTCTTAATCAATCACGAGGAAACTTTGAAACTCTAAATCTTGTCACATTCTTCCTCTTTAATCATTGAACGACGTCTCTCTCTAAGGGACCCGTCAATCAATGATCACTCATACGTGGAAACACTAGTCATGAGTGAAACAAATTCTTGTACTCTTTCGTGATCCACACGCAAACAGAAACACCTATGCGGACCATGCGACGATCTAAATGCTTACGGGTGCACACGTAAGTATGAAAATCAACGTATGGGAAAACATAGTAAACTCTGTCGTGTGCTATGATCTAAGACTTATCGTAAAAGGGAGTCACGGGACTTAGGTACCGTAACAATCCTTAGACGTATTAGACTACAAACTCAAATCCTTACACTATCATCGAATCCATTCTGAGTGGTGCATCTCACTTTAAACCTTGAAAGGAAATTTAGTAGTTATCCTCTCAAATACATTTCTGAAAACAAATCTTCCTATGCTTCGGTGAGACTATATACTCTTAGGGAAACTACTGACAATCATGGGTCGTGAAACTTATAAACTCAAGCAAAATCTTATTCCTATAGATACTTCCCCTTTAAGAATTCTAAACGTAACCCAGGGTTACGTGGGAACGTAAAGTATCTTTTCTCATTATCCTTGTGCGTATCATAAACTTAAATCTTGAAAACAGGAACCGTCTACTTTAATTTCGGGACGAAATTTCCTAAAGTAGGGGAGACTGTAATATCCAGTATTTTTTCGACCTGTATTTCCCTAAACCTTTGCATGTATTTTTAATTCAAAACTTGAAATTTTATTAAAACTATGTTCTTAAATAATAGCTATTAATTTATGGATATGAGTTTCAAGGAAAAAAAAACAAATTACACTTGTACATATATATATATATATATGTGTGTGTGCTTTATAAATAAAAGATTATCAAATTCTTAAAACATTATGAGTTTATAATTATATATTATAAATTGTAAACTTATATTTATATACTAAAACCTATAAACTTGAGCATTATAAAAATTTATATCAAACTTATTTAAGTTTATAAAAAAAAATAAAACGTACTTAATTGTTTATAAAGTTCGGGGACTTATCTGTCATTTCTGAAACTTGTTTTAAACTAAAAATCTAACTTTAAACATAAAGTGACAAAACTTGGAAACCTCAAGGACCTGTTTTGCCATAAACTTAAACTTCCAGAATTCAAAAACTGATCATGGGTTCGAGTCCCGCAGCACCCGTTTTCAACCCCTTTTTCTCCGAAAACGCGATTCCGTCCACATTCATCGAACCTCGATGCTCGCCTGAGGCGTGCGATCGAAACCCAAGAACCATCAATGCTTGAACACGGCCCGAGACACGCATAAATTCAAATTTGGGCCGTTCGAACCTAACCGTGACCTCCCCACCTAATCGAGCATTTAATGCTTGAATCCACTATAAATATCGACCCAAACCCACTAGCAACATCACCCTCAAGCTTCCTAAACATCCAATTTAAGCATTCATCACCTGCATTCTTCGATTCGGAGTCGTGACAGCCGAAGGCAAAGCCAGACCCGTTCTCACTCGTTTCTTCATCGATTCAGGTAATTCGAATGCTCATTCTCTTCGTAATCCTGTGTTGATCGAAAGCCCTATGTTTAATTCATCTAAAAAAGGGCTAATTGATATGCATTCGGTGGATTTAGGTTCTAGGGTTCATCCGAAAATTGGGAATGATTTGAGACCTTGCTTAACTTATTCTTTTCGGGTATAATCAACCAGCGAGGCCCGTAGCCGGGTGGTTAGGCTTGTGTGTGTATTGCGACCCGGTCCCAGACCCGAGTTCGAATCCGGGGAACCGGTTTTTGTCCACTTTAATTCTTTTTGCCCATTTTAAACAGTTTTTATACTTCTAATAATTTTTATAAAATCTGTTAAACATTTATAAACTTAAGAATCGACTTTTATCTACACTTTTACATTCTGGAACATTTTTTTTTGTAAACCTATAATTACTTAAATCTTTAATTTTGGGTTTTAAATTCATAAAAATACTTTTAAAACTTTTATAAAATTTACAATCTCACAAAAAGACTATTTATTTAAAATAAACTTAAATTGATATTCGTATCTTAAAAGGGTTCTTTTATCCTAATCTTTAATGTAAACTTGTAAACTTTTAAACTTATATAATTTTTGTAAGCTTATAAAAGTTATAGAATTTATACATTTATAAATTTATACACTTTAGAAAATGTATATAAACATAAATCTGTTTGTTTATATAAAAGGAGAGAAATAATTATACTTTATTTATTTCCTAAATAATAATAAAGTTATAAACTTTATAAAAACCAAATGAAAACTTTAAACATTTAGGAACTTGTAAAACTTTATTTAAACAATTATAAACTTATAAATTTATAGAAACTCTATTTAAAACCTATTAAACTTATGGTTTTCTTTTAGACTTTAAAATACTTATAAACTTATAAGTAAGATAGAACCATATTCTATTTAATATCTTATAAACTTATAAGTGTTACTATTTACTTAAACGTATTTGTATTACGAATTGATTTGTATTATAAATACTTAATACTTAGAAACTTAATCAAATCTCAAATGATTTATGTTGATTAAATAGGTAATTATTCTTGTAAATTATTTAATTCTAAATACTTAGAAAACTATTTTGATTATTCTTACCTAACTTGTATAATCAATAATTGTGAAACTTTTAAATAATTATTTTAATTAATAATTATTCTAATCTATAAATCTATTAAACTTTGACATACAAGTCTTGTATCAAAACCCTTATTATAAACTTGATTTAAATTTCATAAACACAAATCATATCCATCTCCCATTTGGAACCCTAGTCGAATCCCGAAATCTTAGAATTCTTGTCCAAGTCTTATAGAATTGTACATGAAACTTTAGACTTATATTCTTAGGCTTATTGTGAGGATATTCTCCCTCAAAGTCTTGCCAACTTACTCTTATCGGATACTCTTCGTCAAACCAGGTGAGTATACTTAGCCCCTTTTTTCCTTTCTATGCTTTTGGGGTGAAACATGTTCAAAATTCTTAAACTTATATAATTCTTGTACAACTATGACTACGTGTTTATTCTTATGTTAAACTTGAGACTTGTATGCTTAGATTAAACTTAAAACTAGCATATTCATTAACTTTGATCAAGCCTATGGTAACAATGATAGATCTATTGTATTTGACCAATCCACCTTGATTGATTGACCCCTTCGGGGGGGAGCCCTTGGTGATTGTTACTGAAGTAAACTTTTAAACTTGAGACTTATAAGGGTAACCTGCGGGTTATGCCTAAACTTGGTTGGAGGGTTGATGTGCACAATGTCTAACATGCTTGTTTTCTCATACTTACATTATAGAATGCATATATCATAGTGAATTGTAATTCTTTCCAAATCTTTATTAAACTGTGTCAAAACCTTTGTATCTCACCAACTATTTTGTAGTTGACAGATTCTTTCACATGTTTCAGGTTTACATCATGAGACTTATTCGTGATCACATAGGATGCTTTGGACCTAGACTACTTATAAATTAAATGTTGTATTCTTGTTTTGTTTCCTTGTATTAAACCTTGAATCTATATATTAATGAAATATCGAAACTTTAATAGTCAACCTTGCGCTATTGAACAACCGCGTCCGCCCCGACGTATAATCCGCCGTCGGTTGGGGTGTGACACTAGTCAGGTCATTGTGTAATACAAGTTCATTGTGTAATACCACGTCTGGTCATTGTGTAATTAGTCGGGTCATTATGTAATACAAGTTCATTGTGTAATTAGTCAGGTCATTGTTTAATACAAGTTCATTGTTTATGTCACACCCCAACCGACGACGGATTATACGTCGGGGTGGACACGGTTGTTCAATAGCACAAGGGTGACTATTAAAGTTTTGATATTTCATTAAATAATAATTTAAGATTCAATACAAAGGAAAATGACAAGATTACAACATTCATTTGATAATTATACTAGGTCCAAAGCATCCTATGTGATCACGAATAAGTCTCATGACGTAAACCTGAAACATGTGAAAGAATCTGTCAACTACAAAATAGTTGGTGAGATACAAAGGTTTTGACACAGTTTAACAAAGATTTGAAAAGTATTACAATTCACTATGATTTATGCGTTCTATAATGTAAGTATGAGAACATAGCATCTTAGACATTGTGTATATCAACCCTCCAACCAAGTTTAGGCATAACCCGCAGGTTATCCTTATAAGTCTAAAGTTTAAAGTTTAAATTCAGTAACAATCACCAAGGGCTCCCCCCGAAGGGTCAATCAATCAAGGTGGATTGGTCAAATACAATAGATCTATCATTGTTACTATAGGCTTGATCAAAGTTAATGAATATGCTAGTTTTAAGTTTAATCTAAGCATGCAAGTCTCAAGTTTAACATAAGAATAAGCACATAGTCATAGTTGTACAAGAATTGTATAAGTTAAAGGATTTTGAACATGTTTCACCCCAAAAGTATAGAAAGGAAAAAGGGGCTAAGTATACTCACTTGGGTGATGAATAGTATCCGACACGGATAAGTATTTGCAAGACTTTGAGAGGGAGAATATCCTCACAATAAGCCTAATAATATAAGTCTAAAGTTTTAAGTATGATCTATAAGTCTATGACGAGGATCTAGGATTCAAGATTTGACTAGGGTTCCCAACGGGACACGGGAATGATTTGTGTGCATAAAGTTAGGATCAAGTTTCAAATAAAGGTTTTGAATATCAAAGTTTAATAGATTTATAGTTTAGAATTAATTATTTAAAAGTTTTGCAATTATTGATTACACAAGTTAGGTAACAATAATCAAAATAGTTTTTCTAAGTATTTAGAAGTGGTGTGGTAATACTAGTTAAGTGAAAAACTAAATAATTATTAAAGGTTAATAATGATTAAGGTTTTATAATGATCATTTTAAAATACATAATTATTAAAAATAAATAACTATCTACAAGGACAACTATTTATCTAATTGAAAACACTCAATATAAATCATTTCATGATTTATTAAAGCTTTTAAGTATTAAGTAATTATTAAACCAATTTGTAGTTAAATAATGTTTTAAAATGTGACTTTAAGTTTAAATAAAAAATAAGCTTTTAAAATGTGGAGTAGGATTTCTTATCGAAACTATATTTTGGTTGTAAGTCTATAAAGTTTAAATAAAATTACAAGTTTATTATTATTTAGGAAGTAGATAAAGCATAATCATTTTCTCTCGTTTTATATAAACCAATAGATTTATGTTTATATAGATTTTACAAAGTGTGTAAGTTTATAAATTTATAAATTTCTGTTTTCTAAGTAGCCATGAAAGTTTTATAAAGTTTATAAGTATTTTTATAGTTTTTGAGTGTTTAATACTATTTTTAAGGAATTTATCATTATAAATTTTAACTAAATTTAATTAATTAAAATATCACAGAATATAAAAAGTGTAAATAAAAATACAATTCAAGTTTATATAAGCATCACAACATTTATAAAAATTATTAAAAGTGTTAAAACTGTTTTAAAAAGGCTAAAAAAAATAAAAGGGCGAAGCCCAGCTTAAGAGGGTTCGAACCCGGGTCACTGACCGGGTCTCACATGCACACGCGCACACTAACCATCCCTGCTACGGGTTCGCTGATGTTTATACTGGAAAAATAAATTGATAAACAAAATCCTAATTCGCCCCCAATCCGGATGAACCCTAGAATCAAGATTTGCCAAATACGAGTCGATTTGCCCTCTGTTAATGAAATTAAACAGAGGGCTTTTGATCTATACACGAATGCGAGTATGATGGTCACAAGAATTACCTGAATCGGAGTCGAATGGAGGGTGAACGAGTTTGAGTTTGGCGTCGGTAGTCGCGGCTTCCAATCGGCAAATGCAGGTGGGATTTGAACAAATTAAGAGTTTGGTGAGTTAGTGTGTGGTGTCTTTGATGCTCCCATACTTGTATTTATAATCGATTTTGCGAATAAATGTCGAATTGGTTGGGAATATGGGGGTTGAGCCGACGGGTTTAATTCCGACTCACGCGGGTGCGAGACTCGAAATTGTGTATTGATGGTGGTTGGGTTTTGGTCGCATGCGGGAGGCGACGCCCGAGGTTCGTTGAACCTGGTCCGAAATCGCGATTTTGATTAAGGGTAGTGGAAACCGGCCGATGCAGGACTCGAACCCATGACAGGTTCTGAGTTTTGGAAGTTTGGTAAAAAGGCAAAACAGGTCCTTGATGTTTCATGAATTTGACTGTTTATGTTGAAAAGTAGTTTCAAGTGTAAAATGAGTTTCGGTGATTGACGGTTTTAGTCCCTGGACTTTTAAAACAACAATATTTGAGTTTAAGATTTTAAATATGTTTTTATAAATTTTATAAAATGATTCATATGGTTTTATTTGCTTAGAAATTTAAATAATAAAAATGAGTTTATAAACTTGTTAAAATTTAAAGAGTTTATATATATATATATATATTATATAATTTTCATATATATATATACATATATATATAAGTTTCAAATGTAAAAGATTTATGTAAATGTTCATGAAATGGGTCGGAAATACGTTCAAGGGTTTAGAAAAGTGTGCGTCGGAAAATATAGGATATTACAGTGTAATATTTGGTAATTGTGTAATTAGTCAGGACATTGTGTAATACAAGTTCATTGTGTAATTAGTCATGTCATTGTGTCAAATATTTTTCATCATTGTGTTATATGTATTTATCATTGTGTTTTACGTTTACAATTCACTGTGTAATTCACTCATTATTGTGTAATTCGCTCAAATATGTCAGATAATTGTGTAATATGCTCATTGTGTAATATCAGTTTATTGTGTAATATCAGGTCTGGTCATTGTGTAATATCAGACCTTGTATTACACATTGACCATTATGTCCTCCCTTTAAAAACAATAAAATAACACATGTCAAGCTTAGAATCCTTTTTACCCTTCTTATTTTTAAAACCACTTTTTACTATAAAATATAAAATACGAACTAAACTATGTAACTTGAAAATATGAACACTCAAATAACTATGTAACTTGACTAAATTAACCAAACAAATAAGATTTTGAAAGAAAGACTTTTAAAAACTAAATTAACTAAACAAATAAGATTTACGAATTTAAGTTACAAAACTAAGCTTTATGTTTTTAAGTCATAGACTACGCATTAATGTTAGATATGTAGTTTTATCATAATATGAATCAAATAAGATTTAGATTAGACCGTAACTTCGATAATTAAAAATTAAGAAATTGAAAAGATCATTACATAAAAGAGACGAATCATTGACATAATTGAAATCTTTAGTCAACATATTAATGATGAATCACGATTAGATGAAGAAGAAGATGATGCATTCAACCTTATTGAACCAAAATCAAAGAATGAAAATGGTGGAACATTGTTTCATTTTATGGCAAACACTAGTAAGGACTCTATAGGGGGCGACGCTAGAGGTGCACAAACCGGTTTTTTTTCGGAACCGGATCCGGTTCGGATCCGGACCGGTTCCGTCAACGTTGGTCAAGAACCGGATCCATTAGAACCGGTTCCGGATCGGATCCGGTTCCGGGTGTGGAGACTTGGAACCTATTGGGACCGGATCGGATATTTAGAACCGGACCGGATAAAAAAAACCGGTTCCACCGGTTCCGAAAAAAAAAAAAAAATTTAAAAAATTAACAAAGATACACTATAAAATACATGTTTTATTTATTTTGTAGATTTTTTTAAGTTATTTAACAATAGTTCGTACAAAAAAAATACAAAAAACATAATTGAATCACAAAGCATTAATTATTTATTATGTTTTCAATATTCTTCGTCGTAGTCTTTGTAACATCGGTTTTCATTCTTCTTCGCTTGAGATACGTTGGGCTTCATCGTAAGCTTGTTCTTCGTCCGAAAGTGGAGTCGCCGCCCCATGTTCTACTTCGAATTCATGTATTTCTTGTTCAACGTCAAGCTCGCCTTCTAGTTTTGCAACATGTTGTACACGTTCGGCGGCATCCAAATGGTCCTTCAAGCAAATACACATCTCCATAGATTCCGGTGTAAGCCTCGTTCTTCGAATAGATAAAACCCTGCCACTATGAGAAAAAGCGGATTCCGAAGCTACCGTGGAAGCTTGGACGGTTAGTAGGTCACGGGCCATTGCGGCTAGAACGGGATATTGGGATTCCCTTCCTTGCCACCAACTCAAGATATCAAAGTTTTCAAACTCTTCGGATCTTAGAGTAGAAATAAAGTCGGTTGCTTGATATCTCCCAAGCTCGCTACTTGGTGTGGTTCCACGAGCTCGTTTAGTATTTTCGTTTCTTAAAGTGTTAAATAAATTTAGCATCGGGTTCCTTGAACTACTAGAAGTTGAACCCGAACCCATTGATTCACGTATGTTTGATGGATCACCACTTCCACCATATTTGCGTAAATAATAATCAAACATATTATTAAAACCCGAATTGAAATCCCTTATTGCATTTGATTCAAAATTTGGGTCTTCCTCGAACATATTTAAATCATCCGATATTGATCCAATTAATGTTTCAACACCGGTTACATTAATCGTTGGGTTTAAGGCGGCCGAACATGTAACAACGGCCGGCATTTCTGAAAAATATTTTTTAAATTTAGCTTTCATAGGTTTTACCATTTTTTCAAAAATAGGGCCGTGATATTCAAACTCTTTTAATTTATTACATATTAAGTATAATTGTTGAAGTATTAGCGAAGACGTGGGATAATAAACTCCCGATAAACATGTAGTTGCATTTTTAAAAACCTCAAGCAAATTAGTTAGTTTCTCGATCATATCCCAACTTATATTATCAAATTTTTGTAAACAACGTTTCTTTTGTACAAGTTCATCATGGAAATGTTTTAAAGTAATTCTTTGCCTTAAGGCCGATTCAAACATTTTCCAAGTCGAGTTCCATCTAGTAGGTACGTCCCAATTCGGACCTAAAAAGATAGAATCCGTTTGTTGGCACAAGTTTCTATAGTTTATATATCTTTTTTTGCTTGTGCTAAAAACTTCACGTAACATCACTTTAAAATTTTCTTTTACGTCTCTTATTTCTTTGACGTTTAGACCGTCTTGCACAACCAAGTTAATGATGTGTGCAACACATCGACTATGAAAAAAAACACCGTTACAAGGCGGTTCATATTTTATTTTTAATTTTTCGACCGCGTTTGTGTTATTTGAAGCGTTATCAAAAGATATTGAAAATATTTTTGGTTGAATTTTATAAGTTTGAATTACCGAGTCTAAAATATAAAATAAGTTTTCACCGGTATGTGGATATCCAAAATAATCAAACGCAATTGTACGCTTCATCATTTGCCACGACTCCGGTTGAACCCAATGTGCGGTAACGCAAAGGTACGATTCGGGTAAACCATGTGGAGCGGACCAAACGTCCGTTGTTAAGTTAATGCCGGTATTTAAATTTTCAAAACCTAAAATTAATTCTTTTTTAGCTCTTTTCCACATTTTTAAACAATCTCTTCTCAAAGTAGAACGACACCCATTTGTGTAACTCGGTTGAAGCGTCTCTTGTATCATCCTCGTCAAGCGCGGATTATCAAAATGATCAAAAGGCAAGCCTTCTTGAATGACGAAATGTGTCATTCTCTCACGAACCCTCTCGACATTGTATTGCCAAACTCCTCCATCCCTACCAATTTGAGTTTGATCTTCACCTTCTTGAGTGTGTCTTGCGTGACTAGCAATATGTTTCCTCAAACTGCTATTTCCCACCGCACCCAAAAGTCTACCACAACGTTTGCAACGAGCCTTTTGCGAACCGTTCGACATTTCGCATAAATCGAAATAAGCCCATATTTCTTGGTTTCGGGAGCAAGGAAGTATTGACACAACCGTAACATCGCTAGTAGAACCACCAACCGAATTTTGAGTGCTTGCGGAAGCGGAAGCCATGAGAGCGTTTTTTTTTTTTGCTTAAAGTGAGCGTTTTTTTGCGTTTTGAGAGCGTTTTTGAGTTTTGAGAGCTAGAATGTTGTGGTGAACTAACCCATACACCCAATACCTATTTATACTAAATTTCAATCCTTAAAAACAAAAAAAAAAACAAAAAAAAACGGTCATAAAACGGCTATATAGCCGTTTTTTTTAACCCCAACGGCTAGAACCGGTTCGGAACCGGTTCCAAAATGTCCAAAAAAAACCGGTTCCAAAATATCCGATTTTTATCCGGTCCGTCAAAAAACTCAGAACCGGTCCCGGAACCGGCGGTTCTCAAAATATCCGGACCGGTTCTAAAAAAACCGGTTCTAGACGGATCCGGTTTCGGATAATCCATCGGATCGGTTCCGGTTCCGGTTCTTTTGTGCACCTCTAGGCGACGCACTCCAACTCGCACTCGTTTTAAAAACACAACTTCGAGCATCGATGTCTTATTCATTTTAACTTCGATTTAAACGTGGTTTGGTTCTTTGCAAAGCCGTCACATCATAGAATACAAACAAAAAAAAAAGAAATAGACAAATAGACATCATTTGCTTATATTTATTTATATCCAATGTTGAGGAAAAAATTCATTTTTATAACTCGGTAAAAAAACACATTTTTCACCTAAATTTTCATTAGTCTGGGTATAATGATTTTTCAAAATAGATATTATTGTTTGCCATATGTTTAAGAAAACCCATGAGAAATAATAAATACTGTGGATTTTTAAACACATGTTGACAAAACGGATTTTTATTTCTTATAGCCTATAATCTTCTCAAACCTTAATGTTTTATTAAATTTGTCTCTATCACTGGACCACCAACCCTAATGACACGTCGACAAAATAGATAGCGACGAGGTTTTTATCGTCGTCGGCATCACACTCTCAGCAATGATTGCACACTGCTGTCTTTCTTAACCCACCACACATCTTTTTGTACCCTCCCGATGCTTTTTAACGTGTATCATCCCCATTTTTGTCTTATTAATTTTTAATTTCAATATTCATCGAAATTGATATATGAATCAAAATATTCATTTACCAAAAATATCTTTCGTTGTAAAATTACATCTTAGAATGACAATTTATCATCATGTGTATGTTTAATTTTATTTTTTGTAATACAAATTTTATATGGTACATTAAGTTCAAGATTTTGTTTCAAAATAATACATATGGTGACACATTACAGGTTAAACATAGTTGGTATTAGTTTTTTTCTAATTAAATGCCGTTTTTAATAAAAAAAAAGTATATGAGAAAAAAAAGAATCATCATATCACTCAAAATTGCCGTTCAAAAAAAATCTTATCACTCAAAATGTTAAGTGTTTTGATCCCTCCTCCACTCGATCATTGCCTCTTTCGCCCATAACCTTCACACCGCCATTGGCTGACCACCATCATTGGGACAACCTAGCGATCTTCATTGCGTCGTTCCATCTCTCAAATATCACCTTCCATGATGACTACTTCTCCCTCCAAACACAAATAGGTAACGCCAATTTAACAAAAAAAGACACCTAGTATATTTTAAGGATTCGAACGAAAGACTATATTTCCTTTTGGTTGGTTTGGATGGAAGACGGTCTAGGGTTCATAGTTTGATTTGTGGATCATGGTGAGAGATGTGTAGTTTCGTGATGTTCATATAGGTGAGGTGTGAGGCTGTGAGGGTGAGGGATGGTGAATGGCAAAAGGTAGATTAAAGGTAATGGTGTCTAAATATAATTTTTTTTTTAATAAATTAAGAGTAAAAAATCATATTATATATATATTTTTTAATATAATTATTAAATTAAGGTATGTTTGATATTTTAAAGTTTAGTTGTGTGCGTGTATATATATTTAAATATATATTCTCTTTAATTTAGTAAAAAATAAAAGAGTTTATATTAGAATATCTCAAACTATTTTTATAGACCATACAATTTACCTTTTTATTACGAGTAAAAATAACTTAAACTCTATCAAAAGGGAAAAAAATATTATTAAAAAAACAAGAAAATCCGATTAGAAAACAATACTAGGTACCAGCCCAATGTGCCTTTCGAAAAAAAAAGGTACCAGCCCAATGGACCTAGCTTTAAAGAACCAGCTCAACCAAGCCTAAGCCCAAGACGCCATGATTTTTGAGCCAGGGCCTGGAGTCCAGTACTGATTGTGCATTTTTAATTGGGGTTGCGAACAAGCCTAGCAGTTTCGATATGAATGGTTTGATTATGGTTATATATCACTTCTAGCGGGTAAAATGGTAGCTTAAAAAGTAAATGGGTTAAATTGCTAAATTAAAGTCAAATCGGTTGAAAATTATCAAATGTATTTTTAATGCATAAATCTCCTAATTTATTTACTTTATTTTAAAGATAATGGTTGATATAATATAATTATTGTAGTCATATTTGACACATTAATTTTTACAACAGAATATGTAAATATTGGAGAGAATGTGGTTGGCTGGTTGGTATCAACATAATCTGATATTTACCTGACCATCCACTTTACCACTTCTATAGGGGACTATATGTGACAACTTTGAGTCATTTACTTATGAATGAGTTGATTCAAGTTATCTATTATCTCTAACGAATAAAATTACTAAAATGAAAAGGTGAATTGGTCAAAATAATCAAACATATTAAAAATCATTTGAAATGTATTATTAATGCATATGACGTCTAAAGTGTTTGTTTTTTTTTTTGCTATCAAGATTCTGCCGTGGTGGTCAGGGGGGTTTTCCCAAAAGGTTTCCCCTCTATGGAGGTCATGTGTTCGAATCTTGTAAGGTGCACTTCATAAAAACTAGTAACACCCTCTGCGGATTCGAATTATTTGGGGGTTGTATGGGTAGACTGATGTACGAGCCTCCCCTGGTGGGACGTGCCAGTTTTGAGCCCATGCCGTTCAAAAAATAAAATAAAATCTAAAGTCTTTTTATTACAAAAATAAAATGATGTTATACTGCATATTTTCGAACATTCCATAACCTCAGGGGTCAAAATGAAAAGACTACAAAACACTAGGGATCACCATCACGAAAGAAATCTGGAGCCATCGACCTATAAACTCAAGAAAACGCATCAATGGCAGCCTTGCGCCTAGCCCTGTACGCAGTAGTCTATATTACCTTACTTTTTAGTATTATTATTATTATTATTTTTTCTTTCGATTTTGTTCATTTGTAGTTCACAGAAATAATCGATCTGTTCTAATTCTTCGCATATCTTGGGTTAGGAGGTGTGGATTCATCATCTTATTGAAGCGATCAAAGCTTCAAAAGCTAGGTTTCGCACCTGTTAATTGCCGCCATTCTCCTTCTTACACATACAATCTATCCACTGTTTCTCGTGCAATTTCGATTTCGATTTCGGATTGGATATTGATATAGCAATCAGGAATTGTCGCAGAGGCAATTGTGCGCTTTTTTTTCTTCAGATCAATTGGCGATTTCTAGGTTTTTAGTCCTCGATTTCTAGATTTACGCGTTCAAATTGAAGGATCGAGTTTTTAAGGTTTTTGTGTGATTTGATTTGGTAAAAGTGATTATGGATAAGAAGAAGGTCGCTGTTCCTCTCGTGTGTCACGGACACTCTCGGCCGGTAGTGGATTTGTTCTATAGTCCGATCACTCCAGATGGATTCTTCCTAATCAGTGCCAGCAAAGGTTTGTACGTGTATTCGAATTCGGAATTGTTACTTTCAGTATTGGTTTTTTGATTGTTAGATTGTATGTATGAACATTTGGATTTGATCAATCAGATTGGTGAAAGTTTACCACTGATTTGATTGTTAGATTGCACATATGAATGTGCTGTTTGTGAAAGAATAAGTGTTGAAAATCAATATCATGTTACTATGAATTGTTACTTATAGCCATAAATTTGTGATTTAGATTCCAGTCCTATGCTTAGAGATGGAGAAACTGGAGATTGGATAGGAACCTTTGAGGGGCATAAAGGTGCAGTTTGGAGTTGCTGCTTAGATACAAATGCTCTGCGTGCTGCGTCAGCGTCTGCTGATTTTACAGCGTATGTGGTTGATGTTTACTTCGTTCATTATCCTTGTTATAGAACTTATATTTTTGTTTATATTCCCCCTTTTGTCATTGTGTCTAAGAAACTTTTTCAACATTATGTAATATACTTTCAAAATTTTATAACTGTACGCAAGAACCTTCTCTAATCGATGACATCGTGCTATGCTTCCATTTTACTTGCTAAAGATGGTTACTTACATATAATGGTAAAAGATTGAAAGTGTATTGCATAAAATGCGACTTTTTTCCCACATACAATGACAAAAACTAAGTTCTTTGTTTTGTTAATATTATCTTGGCTTAATTACACCAAAATGGAACTTTCATTCACCTTTTTGTCATTGTATGTAAGGAATACGAGGGAAAAAATATTTCTTCCTTACATACAATGACAAAAAGGTTAAGGCAGTTTTTTAACCTTTTTTTTTTGTGTAAACACATTATCTTTTTTGTTTGTATAATCACATTTTTTTTCTGCATCTGTTGTGTTTTCAGGAAACTGTGGGATGCATTAACTGGGGATGTGCTACACTCATTTGACCACAAACATATTGTCCGAGCATGTTCCTTTTCTGAGGTGACTTCTCTTTCTGATATTTAGTTGGTACGGGGGCTGGGTAACAAACGTGTCAAAACGCGTTTAGGTCAGACTGACTGAGTAATGTTGGTGTCCACTATTTTATAATATAATGAATGTGTAAGGTTTAGTTACAAGAATTACAAGGATCTAAATGTAAAAAATCGATTAAGGAGGTTTTATGCATTAAAAAAATACAGTTGGTGCCATTTTTCACTTGTTTCTGGTTTAGCTGATTTTTGGAGTCTCGCCTCATTTTGCGGTTGGATTTTAGTTTGGTTAGCCGTTAACCTCCCTGCATAAAACTAAAGGACTTTACAATATATGTATTGATTCCTTATCAGTTAAAAATCGTTCGTCCAAAAGTACTGATTTCATGCTTGAACTTTAAAAAAAGTCATGAAAGTTTAGTTAGGGATTCCATGTTTGATCAAGTGATGGCGAGCACACACTGAAAGAGCAGCAGGAGCTTCCGATTTTGAATCTGAGTTCAAACACGAAGTTTTAGCTCCATTGGAGTTTACACTTGTTATCAAGAGAATATGGAATGTACTAATTTTATCTTTCCACACACATAACTAAAGGGTTCCCGTTTCCTTTCAATGTTACTTCTTATTCTCAACTAACGATTTTTCTTTTTTTCTTTTAAATCCTTTATTGGCTATTGTCTATTGTCTATACATATGAATTTGTTCTTTTAAATCCTTTATTGGCTATTGTCTATACATATGAATTTGTTCTTTTAAATCCTTTATCAAGTCTGGATGAAAATCAGATTCTTTATCTATGGATGGACTTGCTAATTTCTGTTTTTATTTCTTTATCGTTAATGGATAAAACAACTTTTGCATAATTTTACAGGATACACATTTTCTGCTGACTGGTGGTTTTGAGAAAATACTTCGCATATATGATTTAAATCGACCAGATGCATCTCCAAGAGAAATTGAGCATTCTCCAGGTTCCATCAGGACAGTTGTATGGCTCCATAGTGACCAAACACTATTAAGTTCTTGCTCTGATTCTGGGGGAGTAAGGTATGCATTTAATCAGACCAATCACTGTGTGACAGTGTGTTTTGACAAATGTTCAAAATGTTACAAGATCCTATAAAAAAATCAAACAACTAAAAAATGGCATAATAACTGTTTAATTATAATTTTTCTTGGTTGTTTGTAGTGTTACTGGTGAGGTTTCAAGTGTGACAAGCTAGAAGCTTCAATGTTCCTAAATATTCAAATTACTTAACCTTTTCATGGATATAGAAAAGAAGGGAAGAAATGAAACATAAAGATAAAACAAAATTTGAATAAAAGGAAATTTCTTTAGTTGACCAAAATGTTGATGTATGGCTGTTCTTCTCCTGAGTATGTGATTGCTGTTATTTCAAGTCATAATAATCACTTTTTTAATGTTTAGTTGAACATGTTCTGCTTCTGATTTCCTTAGGGTTAAATAATAATCTCTTTTTTAATGTTAGGTTGCTGCAAAACTGATTATCTAAGAGTAACTTTTTATCTACTTATCCCATCTTTTAATCTAATTCGAGAGACTTCTACTACCATTTCTCAATGCGTCCTTCATCAACACCTTAAAATAGTCAGAATTTGCCAATCAACCAAACATATGAATATGTGATTTTACAATTTCAAATAGTAGAAACACAACCAAACACTATTTTCTATAGCCCGTTAACTACAACTGATTATTCAGTATCTGATATTCTGATCATCTTTTGCCTAAATTCACATCCAAACACCCCTAGATATTTCATTCTTTTGTGGTTGAATCCATTTTTTATTACAAAGGTTGTTTTTCCAATCATATAGTTCTTGAATTTATGATATTATTTATTTGTTTGAAAAATATAATATGTGTTATTATATTGGCAGGCTATGGGATGTGAGAAGTGGAAAAATGGTTCATACTCTTGAAACCAAATCATCTGTGACCAGTGCTGAGGTCAGCAAGGATGGTCGTTATATAACCACTGCCGATGGATCTTCTGTTAAATTCTGGGATGCAAACCAGTAGGTTTTCAACCCATATTAATCGCATCATATGTTTATTCTGCATATATTCTAATCTATATTTTTTTTAATAATTTTTCTGTTTTATAGTTTTGGATTGGTTAAAAGTTATGATATGCCCTGTAATGTGGAATCAGCATCATTGGAACCAAAGTTTGGTGATAAGTTTATTGCTGGAGGGGAAGACATGTGGATTCGCTTATTTGATTTCAACACTGGTGAAGAAATTGGTATGCATTTTGCAAATTTTACTAAAACACGATAATAATAATAATAATAATAATAATAATAATAATAATAATAATAATAATAATAATAAAAAAAAACAATAATAATTCATGCTACTAATAATGAGTGAATATTTTACTGCTGTTTACATATATTGTTCAGCAGCCTTCTACTAAACACTGGTAAACAAGGATTTGGTTGAAACAATTAACTTTTGGTACATTTCAAAATGGGCCGGCCCAATGGTTTTTTGTCCTTCTCAAATAAATAATTAACTCGTGAATTATTATTACGAAAACAGTAATAATCTTAATCTTTGAATAGAACTATTTGGGAGGTTGTATGCCACTATGCATTAAAGGCGGACTCCTAAATAAATAGGTTGAAATGGTCACCTCTACTAATCGCATTCACTCACATGCGCACACGTCACGTGTGATTAAAATATGTGGATATTGTTGCAGGTTGCAACAAGGGTCATCACGGTCCAGTCCATTGTGTGCGGTTCTCACCTGGAGGTGAATCATATGCATCCGGGTCGGAAGATGGAACCATAAGAATATGGCAAACAGGGTCTTCAAATCCGAAGGAGAAAGAAAGCTCTGTTTCAAATGGGCCAAGCAAAGCCATGACAAGTGATGAAATTGGCACGAAATTGGAGGATTTGAAATTTGAGAGGGAGTAATTAGGGTTGATTGTTAACTAGTAGTAATATACATGCATACATATGTCTTTGCTCAAATCTTTATGTGGCTGTTTTATGTCTATGTTACCAATTTATCCTTTAAAATAAATAGACGTTGCTTGTGTTGCTTGCTTGGCTTTTTGTTTTGTGTAATTAACTTGAATCTTTTTATGTAAATAACTTCTATTTAGAGCATTGGGTATACCGGTGTGATTATGGTGTGGTGTGATAATAAAGTGCACGCCACGTCACTTCCTTCGTTATCATACCATCCATCACTTGGCAAGAGGTATACCCAAGTGATTGTGGTGGTGTGATAATTAAATGTTATTATTTTTTTTCATTTAAATAAAATAAAATAAAATATTTTATTAATAAAAACAAGTAAAAAAAGGACAAAATTCCCGTCTCAATGCTCTTCTGTCATTTTCTTGCTTCACTTTCCCAAAGCCCATTTCCCCATGGATTCCCTCTTCCAGCCGGCGATTCCACCTTCTGGTTCATCTTATTCCACCGTCTTCTTTTGCAATTTACAGTAAAATTGTTAACGGCATTCGACGACCATCGCCTGTACTTGGTCCCTATTAGGTCTATCCATTTCTCAATCTCATCATCAATACTCCAAATAATTTGATTTCGTTGATTTGTGTTCTGTAGGTGGTGGAAGGAAGCTGATCCAGATGGGGAGAAGAAGAAGAAGAAGAGAGAGATTATAACGGCACACAATTCATTCTCATGATTTTTTTCACGCCAAGAATCACGCCACAAGGGGGCGGTGTTCCCTCAAGAATCACGGCGTGATTTTCATGCCAAGTAGGATCACGGGGGCTTTTCCTCATGTATACCGATGGCCTTACTACCCATTTTTTAACCATTGGAACTGAAGTAATCAAAATAATCCAAAAATACATAATTCCATGATAAAAATTAATTCAAAAGTTAATACATAATCAAAAGATAATCCAAAAGCACTCAATTTTTCAATAAAGTTTTTTTAAATAAAAGTGCATAATTGTTTTATGCTATTGGAGTGTTGAATGTATTAATTTCATGATTGCTTAAAATATAAAAATTCACTATAATCGTCATGCTCATCAACAATAGCATAACTATTTTCATTTCCTACAATATTAAATAAGAAGTTTTATTGTTTAAATGTTTTGTTTTTAAGTTTAAACGTAAAATTTTACTTGTAACTAAAACCGGTACAACGGTATAACCCGGTATTACCGGTAATACCGGCGATTCAACTAACATACCGGTTTTTCAATTTACCGAGCTCAAACTTACCGGGCTAGTGGCCGATACCCGGTTCAACCGGTATTACCGGCGGGTTTAAACCGGTTTTTAAAACATTGATACTATCCCTTCAAACAATCTCCTTATTATTTTGTGAACTAATTACACGGATGGTCCCTGTGGTTTGGCCAAATTACGGATTTGGTCCCAAACTTTGAAAATTACGGATTTAGTCCAACATAGTTTGATTTTGTTACACTGACGGTCCCTAACATGGATGGAGGTTAATTTTTTATGTTAAGTGGGTGTAAAAAAACTAAAATACCCCTAACAATTACAGGGGCCATTTGTGTATTTACTTAAACTATAATTCCTCTTCTAACCCTTCCTCCTCACCCAAACCCACTTCCATATTCCTCCACCACCGATTTCTTCATAGGACTCTCATCCATATCATCAAACTCATCATCATCGTAATCATCCTCACTACCCTCATTTGCTGAAGCTGCTGCAATTGTTGAGGATGATTTTTCAGATCCTGAAACCCTTTCATTTGCTGAAGTTGTTGCGCCGTCGGACTACCATCGCCTTGCACCGGCGGCGGCTGGTGGTGATTTTCTTTACCTCCACCGCTGGCCCCGATTCTTGTTAAATGTTGAAGTTGTTACGCCGTCATATCCTGAAACCCTTTCTGGCTCTGATTCTTGTTGCGGGAAGGAGACCCTGGAGCGGCTATCTGGGAGAACGACGCAGGCGCATCACCGAAGAACCGTAGGCGGCGCCGATGACCTTATACATTGGTGGACAAAAATCAGCTTTTTTCTCTTCCGTTCCCGTACTGTCAAGGAGGTCGGCAGTGGCGCCGGTGACCGTACGCTTGTCGGAATCAAGGAATTCCGTGTTTGATGGAGACGGAGATGGTACGGCAGCTCCGGCGCCGCTGGACTGAAAAGGATTAATGTTTGAGATGGCTGACTGTGAATTGTGTTATAGGTGGATTACAGAGCAATTATTAATTTTATTAAATCTGGAATCATAGTTGGTGAGACCCGATGGATGGATGTGCGATCTAACATAATTGAACTGAGGCAAATTGAAGCTACAGGGCTTCATGATTTGGGAATGTGATATGGTAATTTTTTCGCCGGAAAAGACGGCCCGCCGGAGGAAACAATTGATCTGAGATAAAGGGGGTGAAGCACTGATCGTCGACTTCTTGGGGAGGAAGAGAGATTGTGTTAATCAATAAATAGGATGAGAGGGGTGGTACGGTGGTGTTCGGTGGTGGTGGTCGCCGGAAAGGAAGTCTGAGAGGTGTTGAGGTTGGGGAAGATGAAGGGGGTGGGGTCCATATAAATTTTATATTCATTAATTTAATTAATTTGGTGGGGCCCATATAAACATAATTTAATATTTAATTGTTTTATTTAATTTTAAGGGTATTTTCATCATTTAAAAAAAGTTAACAGAAAACTTAACCCTCATTCACTTCAGGGACCATGGGTGCAACAAAATCAAACTATTTTGGACCAAATTTGTAATTTTTGAATCCCAGGGACGAAAACCGTAATTTGACCAAACCACAGGGACCATCCGTGTAATTAGTTCTTATTTTGTTTTTTTTTGAAAAAAATAACAATTTTCTTTTATTCTTTTAAAATATAAAGAGCATAACAATATGCTATTTATATTTACTCCATATGTAAACATTTTTTAAAATTAAATTTGTTGTCATCATAGTCTAATCAACCTGTCCAACACGTGAACTAGTAGCATGTCCAACAAGTGAACTAGTAACGTGGTCGGTTTAATAATTGATCCGGTTTTAAAACATTACTTATTATAACATTTTTAAGATAGAAATTTGTTTTATTGATATAAAGTTATAAATATTTTTAAGCCAAAAATATTTTGGTTTAAATCAAAATACATTGTTTTATAGTTAATTACTATGTTCAGAATAAAATCAACCAATTATACTTTTTAAATCAAATATGTAATAATTATTTAAAAATAAAACCTTTTATTTTATTCTTTTTTGTCAGCTAAAGAATTATATATAATCAACTAGTTATGATTTATTTTATTCTTTTTTGTCAGCTAAAGAATTATATATAATCAACTAGTTATGATTAATTTAAGGAAAATTCTTAAAATGAATATTTTTAAAAAAGATTTCCTAAAAACAAACAAAAGTCAACTACCCCAATATGAACATCATTTTTTGCCGAGATGCTATCAAAACCCAGCGACTTCGCTGATATCACGTGTCTTGGCCTATAACGTACACGTGTCTTTTTCGACGGAAAATTAAAAAAACTCGACAAAATCATCGAAACATGTTTTCGTCGAGTTTTAAAAATGTTTCGGCGTTCAGAAACTTGTCGGGCCTGGATTCATATAAAAACTCGGCGATTTGGCCGAATTTTTTTTTCGTCCGAATTTGTTTAAAACTTGGCTTTTCGCCCAAATTTTTTTAAAACTCGACATTTCGCCCGGATTTTTTTAAAACACCCCGTTTTGCTCGGATTTTTAACAAACTCGATGAGCCCAACAAGTTTTTGAACGCCGAAACATTTATAAACTCAACGAAAACATGTTTCGACGATTTTGTTAAATTTTTTAAATTTTCCTTCGAAAATTACACGTGTACGTTAAAGGATCAAGACACGTGACATCGACGAAATCGCTGAGTTTTGGTAGTATCTCGATGAAAAATGAGGTTCATTTTGAGGGATTTAACTTTTTGTTTGTTTGTGAGAAACTAAGGGTGAAAAGTAAGTTGTCGCTTACTTTTTAAAAACTTATTTTTCCCCGCTATTTTTTACCTTTTCTTGGTTTACTCAAAAAATACTTTTAACTTAAAAAAAAAAAAGCTAATAAACTCTATTTTTTTTTACCTTTTCTTGGTTTACTCAAAAAATACTTTTAACTTTAAAAAAAAAAAACTAATAAGTAAATAAGAACTCAAAAATAATCGTAAACAAGGCCTTAATTTAGTAACATAGTTAAAAAGACCTTACTTTTAAATAAGTATCGATGGCACGGTACAACCCATCGTCGGTTGCACGTGCCTGAGCAGGAACAGCTCCGGCGAGCTCCATAAACTCCGGCAACGCCAGCTCCGAATCAACGGCAGCTTCTGCGAGATAAGCGTCTACAAGCTTCGCAACCTTAAACAATCCGGCACCACTTCTCAGACCTTCAAGGTTAATTTCCACAAACCTCTTCACCAACCGACTCATCAGTTCGACGTCAAGCAACGTGCCTCTCACGTGACTAAAACACGGTATCATAAGCTCCTTCATTGTCGCCTGGTCCAACCGCCACGCCACCCTTTTCTCAAGCTCCTCCAGATAATTCGATCCGGCACCGACCATGTTAGCGTTTTTGAGTAGCCGGAGAAGGAAGCTGCAGGGAACGGCGTCTTTTTCCAGTGGGAGGACCGACACTATTGTCTCGATGAAAAATCGTTTTTTGAGCCAGGACGCGGTGGCGCTTTCTGGTGGCGGTTGGTGGTCGGTGTCGACCGGAGAAGCGGGGTCGCCGGAGAGTTCCGGGATCCATTTGCAAGCGTAATGTGTGATGATGGAACCGATGAGGTCTGGTCGGACGCCCTTGGCTTTGATGCCGGAGAGGGTTTTGACGAAATAATCGATGTCAGCGATGCAGGCGTCGTCGAGCCAGCAGTTGGCGCCGGCGTCGAGGAGAGTGGCGGAGTCCGGTGACGGTAGGCGGTCCATTGTAGTGTAGTGAAGTGTAGTGTTGGTGTTGGTAGTGGAATAATCTGGTGACCATGTTATGTCCTTTTTACATGGTACCTATGTTTCATGACTCATTAGTCATGTGGATGAAAATGAACATGGACCATTATCACTTGTTTAAGATTGTCGAATTTTGTTGCATATTTAATTGTCGTAGGGAAAATTACCAAACTAGACAATTTAACTATCAAGATTTCCAAAATAAACGTTAAATTTCAACCTAGGGGAACATATGCATCTTCACACAACCGTCGACTAAGCCTGTATCTTTAGCCGACGCTGGAATCTAGGTAAAAATTAAGTTCCTAGTCAATGATTATGTACCACGTGTAAAAGAGTAAGATAAGCATAAAAAAGTGGAGCTTTAGCCCGCGGATTTGAAGGCTTGGCTAGCGCTTTTAAAGGCTTTAGCTTACGGTTGTACACATGACACCTTTAGATTGGTTGGAAGTTATACCCACATATTTTTTTTTCATGGCATACTAATTAGTCGGTGTAAGGCAGACTTATAAGTCGGGGGACACATGCCACGTGTTGGACAACGATTGATTGAAAATGGGTCCCAAATGTCAGTTACCTAGAATTACTCATCGTCTAAACCAAGAAAGCTTAGCCCGCAGCTACGAGTAAGTGTCTATGTTTTCGTACGCTAAAAATCAAATATCTTTTTTTGTAAAATTGATGGTTAAAATGTCTATTTATTTATGTAATTTTCTTATTGTTAAATCACATGATTGATAAATAATAAAACTATATGTAGGATACGTAGGGTTTGACCTAATTTATAAATTACCTAAATTGGACTCTAGATATTTTGTTTAGTTGTGTTTTTGTTGTTTTATTAAAAATAGGATGGTATTATAAATAATTAAATTTTATATATAATAATTAAATTATATATATATATATATATATATATATATATATGGGAAGAATTATAAGAAAACTCAATGTTAATGACAAAACCAAAAAACTATTTATTTAAGGTAAAAAAAATAATAAAAAAATCATAACTCAAAAAATAAATCAAAAATTAAAAAACTGTTTTGAAGACCTTTTTTCCCACGTCGTCCTCGTTCAAAAAAAAAACTCAAAAAGTAATGGGTTTAACTTTTGGGTTTAGTTTAGATTTTAGGTTAGGGGTTTTTGAAGGGTGGTGCGAGGTGGGGGGTTTAGGTTTTTGGGGGGGTGGGTGAGGGGGTAGGTGGGGTGGGGTTAGGTTTTTGGGTGGGGGTGGGGTTAGGTTTTTGGGTGGGGGTGGGGGTGGGGTGGGGGGGTTAGGTTTTTGGGGGTGTGTTAGGTTTTTTGGTTTAGTTTAGGTTTTTGGAAAGGTGGGGGTTTAGGTTTTTGAGGGGTGGGTGGGTGGGGTGGGTTTAGGTTTTTGGGTGGGGGTGGGATGGGGTGGGGGGGTTTAGGTTTTTGGGGGTGGGTTGGGTTTTTGTGTGTACTACGCATATGCAGTAGGAGTTTTTTGGTTTTCTCATGAAAATGAGTTTTTTAGTGAACTCACCCCTATATATATATATATATATATATATATATATATATATATACACGTTCAGGTAAAAAAAGATTCTAATTCTAATAAGGGTGAGAAGTATTTAGAGTTATTAGATCAAATTGTAGAAAAGATTTAATGGTTTAGATTAAATTATAGGAGAAAAAGTTGTTGGAAGGGTATTTTAGTCTTAGCCACTTTTGTTGACTTTTTATCAAGTTGCCCCCCTCATTTTTAAACGTTCATAACTTTTACATACGACATTATTTTTTAAAAAAAAATTACACCATAAAAACGAGCGTTTTTTATCTTTAAAACGAGTATAGTGTCGTTATAAATAAAAACGATTTTTTTTTTACTCTTTCCAGCTCATTGTGTAATTAGTCAGATCATTGTGTAATACAGGTTTATTGTGTAATACAAGTTAATTGTGTAATACAAGTTTATTGTGTACTACAAGTTCATTGTGTTATACGTATTTATCATTGTGTTTTACGTTTTCCAGCTAATTGTGTAATTAGACAGGTCATTGTGTAATACAAGTTCATTGTGTAATACCACGTCTGGTCATTGTGTAATTAGTCAGGTCATTGTGTAATACAAGTTCATTGTGTAATTAGTTAGGTCATTGTGTAACTAGTCAGGTCATTGTGTAATACAAGTTCATTGCGTAATACCACGTCTGGTCATTGTGTAATTAGTCGGGTCATTGTGTAATACAAGTTCATTGTGTAATTAGTCAGGTCATTGTTTAATACAAGTTCATTGTGTAATATTTGGTCATTGTGTAATTAGTCAGGTCATTGTGTAATACAAGTTCATTGTGTAATTAGTCATGTCATTGTGTCAAATATTTTTCATCATTGTGTTATATGTATTCATCATTGTGTTTTACGTTTACAACGCACTGTGTAATTCGCTCATTATTGTGTAATTCGCTCAAATATGTCAGGTAATTGTTTAATATGCTCATTGTGTAATATCAGTTCATTGTGTAATATCAGGTTTGATAATTGTGTAATATCAGACCTTGTATTACACATTGACCATTATGCTCTCTCTTTAAAAACAATAAAATGACACATGTAAAGCTTAGAATCCTTCTTACCCTTCCTATTTTTAAAACCTTTTTTTTTACTATAAAATATAAAATACGAACTAAACTATGTAACTTGAAAATATGAATACTCAAATAACTATGTAACTTGACTAAATTAACCAAACAAATAAGATTTTGAAAGAAAGACTTTTAAAAACTAAATTAACTAAACAAATAAGATTTACGAATTTAAGTTACAAAACTAAGCTTTATGTTTTTTAGTCATAGACTACGCATTAATGTTAGATATGTAGTTTTATCATAATATGAATCAAATAAGATTTAGATTAGACCGTAACTTCGATAATTAAAAATTAAGAAATTGAAAAGATCATTACATAAAAGAGACGAATCATTTACATAATTGAAATCTTTAGTCAACATATTAATGATGAATCACGATTAGATGAAGAAGAAGATGATGCATTCAACCTTATTGAACCAAAATCAAAGAATGAAAATGGTGGAACATTGTTTCATTTTATGGCAAACACTAGTAAGGACTCTATAGGGGGCGACGCACTCCAACTCGCACTCGTTTTAAAAACACAACTATACGAATAAAATAATAAAAATAAATATAAACTTATGAAACTTATTAGATTTTATAAAATAAATCTATTTTATATGTTTTACAAAGACTGGGGACTAAACTGTCATTTTCAAAACATTGGTTTAAACTTGAAAATCTAAGTTTAAGCATGAAATATTAAACAGTTGAAACCCCAAGGACCTGTTTCGTAGTTTCCTCAAACTTCCGGAAAACCCACCCAGTCACGGGTTTGATCCCTGCAGAGCCCGGTTTTGGGTTCGATTTTTCAGAAAACGCGTATTAGTCCGAATTCAATGCTCCTCGAACATCGGCTCGCGCATGCGACCACCACCCAACGCTCATCAATGCGCGGCTCCAACGGTAACACGCGTAATGACGATATTTAACTCGTTTAAACCCATCCGTAAACTCCCCACCTAATCTAACCTTTAATGGCGAAATTTGCTATAAATATCGGTTTAGAAACCTCAGCAACATCACTCCACAACTCCTCGAACTCTCAATTTGCTCATATCGAACCTGCATTGCCGTTTGAAGCTCGCGACAGCTGACTCTCAACCCAGACCCAATCTCCTTCAATTCGACACCATTTGAGGTAAATCTTGTACCATTGTGTTCGGAATCATGTGTAGATCGAAAGCCCTCTGTTTAATTTCATTAACAGAGGGCGAATCGATGTGTATTTGACGATTTTCGTTTCTAGGGTTCTTACGATTTGGGGCACGATTTGAACTTCTGTTTATTAATTAAGCTTTCCAGTTACAACACTAACGAGGCCCGTAGTCGGGTGGTTAGTGATGTGTGTGTATGTGCGACCCGGGGCGGGACCCGAGTTCGATCCGGCCTGACCCCAGGTTTTGTTTTTCATTTTTTTCTTCCATTTTAAACAACTTTTAAATTCTTCAAAAAAATGTTATAAAATCTGAAAAATTCTTATAAACGTAAAAACTATTTTTATTTCCACTTTTAAAATCTGGAATTATTTTAATTCAATTAAACTGAATTAAACTTATAAAAATAAATCATTTAAAAGTAATTTTAAATGTTTAAAAACCATAAAAATACTTTTATACTTTATAAAACTTGCATTCTACATAGGAAATAATTTATAACTTTAATTCCTAATTATTTCCTTTTTTTTTAATATAAATAAATAAATAATTTATATAAGTTTTATAATTAAACATAAACTTATAAACTTTTGTAAATTATTAAGAACGTAAATCAAGACTTATTTGTATATCTATTTTAAAACAAGAAAAATAAATAAACATTATTTATTTAAAACTAGAAAATCTATGAATCTATAAACTTTATAAAGATATAAAATTGTTTACTCATTTATTCTAAATTTATAAACCCTATAAATCCTAAATAGAAACTTTAAACATTACAAACTTGCAAACTTTATTTTAATACCTAAGAAACTTTATAATTTATAAACTTATAATTTAAAGACATAAACTTTATAAGAAATTCTATTTTATAAACTTATGGAAACTTGACAATTATTAAACTTAAAAACACCATTTATTTACAAGTCAGATTATAAAATAAATACTTAACACTTAAGTACGTTAATAAATCTTAAATGATTTATAAATAAAATAATTATCCTTTTAGATAATTATTTATCCTTAACAATTATTCACACTTTAAACAATTTCTATTAATCTTTTTTTTATCCTTTAAATGTTATTATAAATCCTCAAAGACGATTTATTTTCTAAATACTTATTTATCTTTACAATAATTATTAGTAATCTTTAATAATTATCTATACTTTAAATAATCATTTTAAATCTTTAAATAATTGTTTAGTCTTTTATTTAACAATATGTACAAATACTTATAAAACTATTTTAATTATTATTACCTATTTGTGTGTAATTAATAATTGTGAAACTTTTAAATAATTATCTTAATTAATTATTCTAAACTACAAACTTATTGAGACATTGATATCCAAGTCTTACATTCAAAACTTTTATTTTAAACTTATTTTAAACTTTATAAACACAATCAATCCCATCCCATATTTGGAACCCTAGTCAATCTTGAAATCCTAGATCGATGCCATAGACTTATAGGATCATAGTTTAAACTTTAGATTTGTATTCTTAGGCTTATTGTGAGGATAATACTCCCTCTCCAAGTCTTGCAAATACTTACTCTTGTCAGATACTCTTCATCCAATCCAAGTGAGTATACTTAGCCCTTTTTCCATTTACATTCTTTTGGGGTGAAACATGTTCAAACTTTAAACTTATACAATTCTTGTACAACTATGACTATATGCTTATTCTTGTGTTATACTTGAGACTTGCATGCTTGAATTAAACTTAATACTAGCATATTCATTAACTTTGATCAAGCCTATAGTAACAATGATAGATCTATTGCATTTGACCAATCCACCTTGATTGATTGACCCTTCGAGGGGAGCCCTTGGTGATTGTTACTGAATTTAAACTTTAAACTTGAGACTTATAAGGGTAACCTGCGGGTTATGCCTAAACTTGGTTGGAGGGTTGATATGCACAATGTTTAAGATGCTATGTTCTCATACTTACACTATAAAATGCATAAATCATAGTGAATTGTAATACTTTTCAGATACTTGTTAAACTGTGTCAAAACCTTTGTATCTCACCAACTATTTTGTAGTTGACAGATTCTTTCACATGTTTCAGGTACTACAACATGAGACTTATTTGTGATCACATAGGATGCTTTGGACCTAGAATACTTATCAAATAAACGTTGTATTCTTGTTATTTTCCTTTGTATTGAACCTTGAATTTATTTATTAATGAAATATTGTAACTTTAATAGTCAACCTTGTGCTATTGAACAATCGCGTCCGCCCCGACGTATAATCCGCCATCGGTTGGGGTGTGACAGTCCATAACTTCTTCATACAAAATTAATTTTTTTTTTAAAATTTGCACCATAAAATCGAGAATTTTTTATCTTTAATTTGAATACCATATTGCTATATAAAAAATAACAATTAAAAAAATACAAAAAAGTTAGTTTTTTTTTATTTTGTACTAGATTTTTTTGTGCTAAATTCTTTTACTAATTTTTTGTGTTGAAGTTTTTGTTCTAGATTTCTTAAGCTAAAGTTTTTTTATTAAAATTTTTGTGTTGGATTTTTTGTACTAGATTTTTGATTCTGTATTTTTTGTACTAGATTTTTTGTGTTGTACTTTGAGAAAACATGTAGGTGAAAGTTTGCGTTGTAGGACCTAAATGTCCTTTAATCATATTTATGAAGAGTGTCATATGTTATCTCCGTAATTATTCTTAAACTAGTTACACAAAATCCGTTAAGGCATCCTTACTCTAGATCTATAAACTAAACACCTTTTGTTAAAGAAAACCATATTAATGTTACATTAGGGTGATGGGGGCACCCTACTCGGATGAAACCGAGTAGGAAAGATGGTAATCGAGTAAAGTGGGTACACCACCCCCAATGGATCGGGTAAGCGCGAGTAGGGAGGCTCGAGTAGATGGAACGAGTAAATTTACTCGGGCGTGGACACTCTCTCTCCACTCTCATGCTAGTGGACCCCACCACTACCACACACACCATTTATAATTAAATATTTTCTTTTTTTTAAAAAGTGGATGATTAAATAAGTAGGGTATTTCTAATAAAATCTGAGTAAATGAATAAATATGTAGTTTTGAGATGACAGAATTTTATTAGACAGTTTTGAAGAGTAAATGAATGGGTTAATGGACCATTCACCCTTACATGGGTGTGTATTTTTCTTTTTTTTGTACAGTCATTCAAAAAGCCGAATCGGCTTTTTTTTTCTCTTTTACCATTTCTTTTCCCAGCGCGTGGGGCCACGTATACATCCTTATCCATACCACTCGCCATCCTTATATTCACTCCTCTTTTCACTTCTCCATCAATCTGCCTTTTGACATCAATGGCGACTTCACTCTCCACTTGTTTCCAGCCCATCACAATCGTCTCTACAGCCTCGTCCACTAACCGGATTAGCCGGATCAAGCCACCGGCGGCGTCCTCCTCCGGCAAGTGGTGGACCCCGCTCTTCGGCCTGTCATCAGATCCAGACTACATTCACAATCCAGCAACCGCAACCGACGGATCTGTAACTGAAAACTCCGATCCAGATAACGGCAAGTCGCGATTTGCTCCAGGATGCTTCACGGAGGAAAAAGCAAAACAGATGCGGATGAAGACTATTGAAATGGCTAACTTCCATGACGTCATGTATCACTCCGCGATCGCATCTCGCCTTGCCTCCGATGTCTCCGGCCGTTACGACCGTTGACATCGCCGCGCACTTGCTGGTGGTTTTACCGGCCGATCTGGATACGGTTAGTGCTGGATCCACTAGTTTTACGTTAGATCTTAACATCTTACTATCTTAGCGTTTAGAATAACTCTGTTTTTGTGAGTTGATTGCATGTCGTTACAGTGTAGCTTTGCAGAATTTCTATTCAGTGCAATAGTTCATCATGTAACTCGTCGATTTCATCAAACAACGTGGATCTATTTTTAACAGATCTCACAATTACTCGTTGATCTTTTCGATTAATCTATACTTATTGTTTATATCGATGAGTTATACGGCCAAAAGTTGTAAGAGGACATCGGAGCGTGTGCGTTTGTTATGCAATCAACCTTTAAAGCGCACAGATTTTGACTGTGTTGTAGGGTATAGAGTTCCATTGGAAACTCAGATCTGGTCGGACCGGATCTAACCGGTTTAATTCAAGAGAAAATTACAAAGAAGTTAATCTAACCGGTTTACTTCCACGGCCACAAAAGTCGTTAAAAAGAATTCTAATATCCACTTTAACTCTGTAAATCATCATAATCATCTTTAGTTATTAATTTTATGAATAGTCATAACATGCAATTTAATTATATGAATAGTCCTGAGGCTGTGTAATGGAATCACTAAAAAGTAAAAACCGTCATGACATTGGCAATCACTAAACATAAGCACGTGTGTAATGGAATCACTAAAAAGTGAAAACCGTCATGACATTGGCAATCACTAAACATAATCACTAAGCTGTGTAGTGGGTTCACAATGCATATATATATACACACACACGAACCTCTTGCCCACGCCTGTTAGTGGCTTCACATGTTTGTCACACACCCCATTAACGCTCTTTGGGGGCGGTGTATCATGCCTCCAAAGGGATGATCTCTTACGCCGTGAGCTCACTACACATAGCCTAATATTCACTTGAATTCTATGAATCCTCATAGTTAACTTTAAATTAAGTTGAGTACGATCGTGGATGCTTGAAAATGCCGACTAAGGCATGCGTAATTTTTATAAACAAGGAGATAAAATTCACTTCATTTGTATAAATATACCCATCAAACAAACATAATTGTGATTTTTGTGATGCTTAGAACTTGCAAGCTTACGCTATCGAGAGACGAATAGTTGAACCATTACGAACAACTTGAAACATCCAATTAGGCTCAGTGGGAATTCGTTAAATAACGAATATACTATAGAACATTGAATCAACGGTGGTAGTATGAGTAGAAGAGGTCGGCCGACATATGGTTTATGTTTTAGTATACCATTTTAACAAACATGTAGCCAACTTTAACATATATAACTAATCGAATATAACATTTGATCAATACAAGGTTTATTGATGTTTACCGTACATGTACATGAAAGTCAACGCGTAGATCAGTTGACCACATCAAGCACAAGCTTACGAGACTTGAAAACCGACCATTTCAAGCGTCTATAGTAAGCAGCTTGCAGAAGTGCAAGTGACAATACAAATATCCGTTTGAATCCCATCTACAATCACCAACAACCGCTTAAGCTAGCATAACCTTAACTAGAAAACTAGAGGGGGTCATTTTAGCCCGATTAATTATAAACGGGCTGATTTTTAGTTATCTTTTATCTTAAAGAGATCAAATAAAACAAAACTAGAAAGAGAACGAATCTATTTTGGTTATTTATAGATTTAAAGTATACATAGTCCACCCAAGTATTTAAAAGTTGTCACTAAGGTCATCCAAATATTAGAAACAACTTTGGAGGTCACAAAGTATCAACTTGAAAAACTGTTAAGCAATAAAACGTCCTTAAATTTAAAACTTGTCACGTCTAGGGTAGTCAAACGACAAAAAACCCATGAATCCACTTGTATATTTGAGTAGATATAGGGGAATTTTGTCGTATTACAATTCTAGAAGTAACAAAAGCTTTAAATTTACATAATTTTACAACTGTCCTTTTTTTCAACTATCGACGTAAACAAAACCACTTTGATACTCGGGTGACCTCTAAAAGTGTTTTAATAGCAAGACGAGCTTAATCAAATGCAAACCAAACGCCACCTTAGTTTTTAGAGGATGGTAAATTAGTAACCTACTTTGGTAATGAGACTTAGATCGGGTGGGTAGGCGCCACCATTAGCAAACCTAGCTGCTTGTTCGTTCGCATATGGTTGAGGAAACCGATCACTTAGCTTACCCGGCCTAGTAAACATCTCACCCTCATCATTAGGTCCATCAACAACTTCAATTTCGGCTGCCAAAGCTTTTGTTTCTTCCTCAGTGTATGCAACACCAACAAGATCTCTGTAAGATATAAGTGACAGCGAGTGGCATGAAGCACAAACTTCTTGGTACACCTGGTGCCCTCTTCGGATCCTGCTCACAGCAATTTACATAAAAACATTCAAATTAAAGCAGAAAATGTCCTAAAAACCATATGAATTATCTCTAAATTTGCTGATTTTCATGTGACATGTTATGTGTCAACGTGACAACAATAAAAATGTCAACATGATGGGGTTGTTTGGTTTATTAAGAGTTGAACCATTAAGAGCTCTTAATGGTTCAACATGGTTTTTTTTGCTGAACCATTAAGAGGTTGGATGAACTATTAAGAGGCTGGCAAAATCTGAAACAAACACCTTCTACCTCTGACCGATTCAGAGGTAGCCTCTTAATGGAATCATTAAGTGTCTATCAAACAACCCCTTACTCTCATGTCATGTATCACATAGCAACGTTTACTTACGAAGCATGATCGTATGAACTAAGAATGCCTTGGTGCGGCCAAGGATAGCTAGGACACTCCAAGCCATGCTCCGCCTCGTCATCATAAGCTACAGTTGCAAATCCTAAATATCCAGAAATGCCTGCACCCAAAAGTGCAAACATCCTTAATGAAGTTATTGCGCCAGATCTAGATCCATCTTCACCTTGTTTGGAAACAAAGTATGTTGATGGCAGCAGATGATCCTGTATAAAATCAAAAACAGTTGATTTGATTATGAAAACAAATAGGAACTTTGCAGAATATGAATTGGTAAAGAAATGGGTCAAGAAGATTTGATATATATTAAACACAATATTAACATACAACGCCAAACACTTTGTTCTGATTCAATTACACTATACTAATCAGTGTTTCATGAACCATTGCACCGGTTCATGTTAACCGAAATAACTAACTTCTAACTGTCACATAACTACCTGTGACATATGATTCTTAACACAAAATGTTACTTAGAATATGACATAAATAATAATAGTAATAATAATACATATAAGCTACTAGATATAATGCTAAAAGTTGTCTTATACAACATCTAAACACAATCAGCGTCACATCACATTTTTCATTTCATCCCTAAACTATCCTTATGAGAGGTGTGGTCATCTTTCACATCCCTCTCATCACAAACTTTTCTTTAAATAAAAATAAAAATTAATTGTAAACTACATAAAAATATATAAAATTTAAATTCCATTAAAAACATAAATAAATATATAAATACCTTGAAATTAGTGACTTTTGGTGGACCATTTAGGGTGAAGGGGGCACCCTCGGGTAAGCCATGCGGGTTCGCGGGTACATGCGGGTACACCGCCGCCGACCTAGTACCCGAATGAATTAGTTGTCTTTTGCAGGTATATGTACCCGAATGAAAGTGGTGAGGATAACGGCTATAATGTCGTTGGAAGGCATTAAATATAAAAAAAAAACTTTTTTTACCATTATAAATACCATACAACTAATTTTCATACCAAAAAAATTTCCTTCATCTCTTTTTCTACTCAATATACATTATAATGGAACGCGAATTGTTGATTCCACCTGAATCATCCGATGTCTTAGAGTTGCTATTTCCTCACGATAGCGGGTCTAGTCTCCAATTTTTCACGAATATTGTCGCCCAATCTGAACAAGAAGTCACGGCAACCTCTAAAAAAGATATGTGCCACGTGATCGTGAACAAGCCCTTGAAACTCTAATGAACGATTATTTCGTCGTCGAAAATCCAAAATTTGTTGAAGGTGCGTTTCGTGAAAGATTTTGGATGTCAAAACGTTTATTTTTAAAAATTGTTGCGGATATAGAATCAAAATTTGAATGGTTCCAAGAGGGCGTAGACGGGAGGATGAAAAAGAGTTTCGTGGCGGCACATTTGCGGTCTAACAACTCGCAACCGGTAATCCTCCCGACGAATATGATGAGTATTTAAGTATGGCTTGTAGGACCTCACGTGAATGCCTAGAATATTTTTGTAATGCCATAGTTATACTATATGGCAAAGAGTTCTTATACAGACCGACAAGCCACGACGTTGCACTTTTGTACAATGCGCATGAAGAAAAACATGGCATTCCGGGTATGCTTGGTAGCATCGATTGTACACATTCCGTTTGGAGAATGTGTCCGACCAGGCTACGTGGACAATATATGAGAGGTGATCACCAATACCTGACGATCATGCTCGAAGCGGTGGCTTCTAATGATTTGTGGTTTTGGCATGCGTTTTGTGATCCGTCGGGCTCAAACAACGACACCAATGTTCTCCAACAATCTCCATTATTTATCGACGAGCAACTTGGAACCGCGCCTAAATGTCCATTTCATGTCAACGGGCGAGAATGCAAACGTGGATACTATCTTACCGATGATATATACCCTACTTGGTCTACATTTGTGAAATCGTTCGCCTATCCAACCGATCCAAAAGAAAAGAAGTTTAAAAAGGTGCAGAGTCGGCAAGAAAAGACGTCGAGCGAGCTTTCGGTGTTTTAAAAACTAAATGGGGTATACTTAGGCGACCCCCCGCTCTCGTAAGCCGGAAAAGATTAGGAATGTGGTTTATGCGTGCATGTTACTCCACAATATGATCATAAAAGATGACGGAAATGCAATATCACCGGTCTACATTAGGGATCCTCCGACCAATCCAGTTATAGACGATAATGTCCTTCCGGAGTTGCACGATGCGAGTGCACATTTTAGACTACGATTTGATCTTCTGGAACATGTTGATAGAACAATGCATTTGGATGATCCAGTTATAGACGAAGATTAGATTGACTTTATTTTATTTTATTTTTATTCCATGTAATTTTTTTATTTCTTGTTATTTTTATTTTATTGAATAAATAAAATGTGTTTTATATATATTAGTTTTAATTTAAAAAAATAAAAAAAATAAGGGTATTAGGGTTGTCCCCCCATTCACTTTAGGGTATTAGGGTAGTAAAATGGTAAAAGTGATGTGACACAACCTCATTGGTTGGTTTTGTGAGGGTTGTGCTCCCTTCACCCTTACATCCGAAAACTTGAGAATTCCTCTCTAACAAGTAACTCCAGATACAAAACGACCAATCCGTCTAAAACCTGATGCAAAACCGGTAAACCAAAACAATAGAATTTCAGTTAAGTTTCATTTGAAACTGGAAGTAAATGCAAATGTAATTACTCATGATTATGGACTACGTGAGCTTAGGGTGTTGGGGGCCATTAACCCCAATACCCATTTACTCACCAACACTGCCCAATAGAATTCTGCCACCTCAAAACTACTCATTTACTCAGATTTCATTGGAAACACCCTACTCATTTACTCACCAATTTTTTTTTTTTTATAAATAATCAAAAACATACTTTTTTATTAATTAAAAAATCAAAATACAACTAAAAATAACAAAATACAATCATAAAGTTACAAATAAAAAAAAACAAAAAATTAAACATAATCGTCTTCCGAATCGCTGCTGGCCCACTCCGGTAGTGTAGCAAAATGTTCAACAAGATCATATCGTAGTCTAAAGTGTGTCTCTTGATCCCGCAATTAATGAATTACACCATCGTCTACTACTTCATTGCTCGTGAATGTTTAGAATACTTTTGCAATTCTATTATTATGTTATACGGCAAAGAGTTTTTACGTAGACCTACAAGCCACGACATTGCACGTTTGTATAATGCGCATGAAACTAGATGGGGCCTTCCAGGGATGATCGGTAGCATCGATTGTACGCATGTCGTTTGGAGGATGTGCCCGACTAGTTTGCGTGCCCAATTTATGAGAGGTGATCACCAATACCCTACGATCATGATGGAAGCAGTGGTGTCAAATGACTTATGGTTTTGGCATGCGTTTTGTGGTCCTGCCGGTTCCAATAACGACATAAATGTTCTCAATCAATCCCCGTTGTTCAATAACGAAATGCATGGAACCGCCCCGAAGTGTCCTTTCCAAGTTAACGGTCGTGAATACAAACGTGGCTACTATCTTGCGGATGGGATTTACCCCACTTGGTCTGTTTTTGGGAAATCATTTCCATTCCCTGTCGACCCAAAAGAAAAAAAGGTTTAAGAAAGTTCAAGAGTCGGCTAGAAAAGACGTCGAACGCGGGTTTGGTGTTTTAAAATCTAAATGGGGAATAATTAATCGTCCGCAACGGTCACATAAACGTCAAAAAATACAAAATGTGGTTTACGCATGTATCATATTGCACAATATGCTTTTAAAGCATGACGAAAATGCAATCTCACCCAGCTACGTGATTGACCCTCCAACCAATGAAGTAGTAGACGATGGTGTAATTAATGAATTGCGGGATCAAGAGACACACTTTAGACTACGATATGATCTTGTTGAACATTTTGCAACACTACCGGAGTGGGCCAGCAGCGATTCGGAAGACGATTATGTTTAATTTTTTGTTTTTTTTATTTGTAACTTTATTATTGTATTTTGTTATTTTTAGTTGTATTTTGATTTTTTAATTAATAAAAAAGTATGTTTTTGATTATTTAAATGTTTATTTATAAAAAAAAAAGTTGGTGAGTAAATGAGTAGGGTGTTTCCAATGAAATCTGAGTAAATGAGTAGTTTTGAGGTCAGTGGCGGACCCAAGATTTTTTCCCTATGGGGTCACTTTTTTTTGTCTCTTATTTCTATCAACCTAGACGTTAAAATTTTCGGGTCGGGTCGGGTTGATCGGGTAAAAATAATAACATACTCGAAGCTAGATTTGATGACTTTTTTTAAAAAAATCGTTCCATAATCGGATTAATCCCTAAAATTCAAGTTTCATGTTTAAAGAATCAAGTTTCAAAAGTTTACTAATCAAGTTTCAACAATATTAATTTGGAAAAGGAAAAAAATGACACTAACCTTCTTTCTCATTCATTTTGATTTCTAATTAAAAAATCCAGTGCTTTTTGGCTTCTAATGAGTTCGATGCTATTGTCAGTAAAAATTTAGGAATAATTTTGAAAAGCAAAATCCCAATCTTCTTTCTCTGTGCTTGTGATTAAACAAATGCAAACAAATAAACAATTGTGGGATTAAACAAAGGTTAACATATAAACAATTGTGAGAATAAACAAATATTGGGGAAAAAGAAAAAAACCTTATATCTTTCTGTAACAATTGTGAGAAATTCTGTTGTGTGCTACGAGTCACGAACTCGGATGATAAGGCATACGGTGATTTTCTCTTTTGATTAAACAAAAATGTGGGAAAATTGTTTTTTGTCTGCGACGGGTGAAAAGGGAGGCATTAGGTTTGAGATTTTGTGAATTAATAAGATCTTTAGTTTTAGAGTAAAAGGCAAAAAAAAATAAGGAAACAAATGTCACCAAAAGGACTCGAACCCGTGACCTTTTTAAACAGGTGAACGCGTGAACAAGGGAATAAACCATTGAGGCAAGCTTATGAATTATTAGTATTTTCACTCAGATTATATTTATGGGGTCCCTGCAGAAAAACTATGGGGTCACTCAAATTTTCGGTGTTATACGCTCTACTAAAATTTCAAAAATCAATGGGGTCACTTGACCCCAGTGGCTACAAGGTAGGTCCGCCCCTGTTTGAGGTGACAGAATTCTATTGGGCAGTTTTGGTGAGTAAATGGATATCGGGGTTAATGCCCCCAACACCCTTAGAGGAGTTGAGCAGTCACACGGGAAATAGTAGGGAAGCAGCGACAGGAAAGTACTCAAGGCTGATATTTGAGAGGCAATACAAGGCCAAGAATTGGTCGGGTCATTTTTTATTGGGCCACGTGTTGGATAATACTACTCTCCGGGTTAAATATAGGTTTTGATTTTTGAGTGGATTTTTTAGCCCACGTCGGATGGGTGCAGACTAGCGACGTGGCATAGTTTTTAACCTGTTCCGTAAGTAATATGTGATGGCAACTTGCTAAAGTTTTTAACATGCAGTCGACCGTCCCGACGTAATATCAAATTGGTTCACCGTAACATAACCTGAGTTTCTCATCTTAATATTCTTGCCTCGATCATCCTTTCCCATAATTTCATATTATAACTCAAGAACTTAATCCTCGTATAGTTGCCACAACATTGAACATCTCTTTTGTTTTTGTACCGGTTTTGTATATAATATTGAACAAAACTTTTAGCCATCGAACTCCTTCCTTCGCCAGACATTTACACACCTCGATGGGAATGTTATATGTGCCTACCACTTTCGCCCTTCCCATCTTCTAAAGGGCTTCCCCACCTCCTCCGTGCAGTGGCGAAACTTGAAGAAAAACGCAAGGGGGCCGCGGAGGAATCCTATAATTTTTCTTTCATACCAGGGGGGCCAGAACTTAATACCTATAAATTTTTTGGCCGAATACGTAAAAATTAACACTACTGAGCGAAAAATCAGAGGGTTCCCCGGGCCCTCACTAAGTTTCGCCCATGCCTCCGTGGTGATATTACGACACAAGTGAGGAGTGTGGAAACTTTCACAATAGAGCGGAAGAGTAGCGGAGGAAGCCTTAGCTACTTTCGACCATTTGGGTGCTTAATCCTTAGGTGTCTGTAATTTTAGGTTGTGCTTATAGCACTTTCTACATTAGTCGTAGTGATATTTTCCTTTATACATCCCTCTTCATTTACCCCCTACTACTAATAACTTATGGATGATGCTTAGAGAATTATGAATTGTATCGCTTTCATTATTCAACCCGTGCAATACAGGGGTTTCTAACCTAGCTATTTAATATTTTCTTCATTCAACCCGTGTAATACACGAGTTTCTATCCTAGTAAACAAATAAAAAATCGAACTTTAATTTGTTTACTTTATATGTTATAATATTTAAATTATAAAATTATTAAATGTACAAGTTAATAAAAAAATATAAATAGATATTAGAAATTCAAAAGAAATATATAAATAACATTTATTTTTGTAATATATAAATAAGATCATAACATCTATTTTTTGAGTTAATTACACGGATGGTTTCTATGATTTGCACAAATTATAAGTATAAGTTTGGCAAACCCCTGTTTGTGTACCTCTATGAGAAGTTATTTTTTTTTTGTTTGAATGACAAATTTTTTTAGTAGGACTTGAGATGACCTTAGATTCTTAGTTTCTGCGACCACCTAACTCTATGAAAAGTTACACTACAAGAGATTGAATATTGACTGAGGGGGTGTTTGGGATTACTTTTCAAAACAACTTATTGACTTATCACATTTTGGAATAAGGTAATAAGTTATAAGTTTGTTTGGACAATTCAAAATAAGATGAAAAATGTGAGATGGAGAAGTTAAAATCCAAAAGTAAGAAATTCTTACTTTTGAAAATGAAAAGTCAAAAGTAGCTTCAAAAAGTAATCCCAAACACCCCTGAGTGTTTGAGATTACTTTTAGAAGCTTCTTGTTATTTTTGAAGAAGTTATTTCAAAAAATAAGAAATAAAGAGCTTTTTTGTTTTGGATTTTAACTTCTCAAGAAGTTTCAAAATAATCACAAACATGCCCTAAAGAGCTACTGGATCCATTGGGCCGGTCAGTCAATCTCACTTCTATTTCTATTAGCCGTTGCCGCCACAGTCCTCCCGTAAAAACTGACAGCTCACCAAAGGGGGTTTCGTCAGACCCTAGAGTTCCGGTGGCGGTGGAACCATGTGGAGACGACTGTCTTCATATTCAGGTCATCTGATCCGTTCAGAGATCTAATAGCATAACCGCCTCGTCTCCATCCGCCGCTATTGTATTTCGTCATATCTCTACAGAAATAGGCGCGTTTTACGTATCTTAAACTTTAATTTGATTTTGTATTCTGGATTACATGTGCAATTGTTTCGATATATTTGGATCTGTGATGCTTGATTGTTTAGAATTGTAGGACACGTTTCTAGGGAGAGAATTGAAGATATAATGCCTATTGCGACTGGAGCTGAGATTCAGGTCAGTCATTGTATGGCAGTTAGGTTTTCGTATTGTTTTTGCTTGATAATTTGAGATTACTTTTGATTGTCTGTTTATGATATGATATCAACTTTCCTGAAGGTCCTTTTGGTACCAAGACAAGTACAGCTATAATTTAGTTGAAATATTGTTTTTTCTGTATATAATCTGATGGTCATATATGTTATGATGTGTGTACGAATTCAATTATATTTGGGTAAATTTTATTATGCCTATACTTAGGGTGTTTTATGATCTTGAATAAGCGGAGCCTATACTTAGACATTTCCACAGGGTGATGAGCTTGGTCTAAAATACTGAAACTAGAGAAAAAGAAAGGAAATCATGACAAATCTATTCCCAGGTTCATCCTTGATTCTTCTGTCTTGAAGCTCGAATGCGACTCTTCAACATGTTGATTTTATTTCGCTTGTAGACTAGGATTCTATTAAGCTGATCGACCTCGGTCTTGGAATCCTGTAATTCTCTCTCCACCTGTGACAGTCTGCCTTGAGTAAGATGCAATTCCGCCTCCAAATGAATCACCATCCTCTGATTTCTATCTCGCTCGACCTCAAATTTATCTTGGAACGCTCTTTTAAAAACCAACAATCTTCCAAGCATCTGCTAGTTTATGTCTCCAGATCTACTTTAGCCTGTTCGGCTACTTCCAACTCCTTTTTATTTGTCTATCATTTTCGTCGTAGGACTAGGCGTTCATTTTCTCTCTCTTTAGCATCGAGCTCCGAATTCCGAGCTGGAGGGATTGGGATGTAATCCACTGATTCTTCCTCACTGTTGCTACTGTAGACTACTGGGCTATTCTGCCCCTGGCCACCAACAGAAGGTGCACTTACCTCTCTGATTTATACGGTTTCATCTCTTTGACTTGAGTTCAAGTCTTCTACTGCTCGTTCGTTCGATATCTATAAGCGTGTAAAAAAATAAAATAAAGAAAATCTCACACGTTTTAAACCGTACTTTCGGGTCTATTAGTGATTAGACATGTCACTGAATCACTAAAGACGTTTCCTTCGTGTCTAACTCTCAATCCCTAGTTATCCTAAAGCATAATAAGTAGTTAACATACACAGGGTTCACAAATAGCACATAACAAAAAAGTGCCTAAACTTATCACCATAACGTAACCCGAAATTCTTTCCTTATCGATATCCGACTATCTGATCATTCTTTGGGGCTCTGCACATCCCAACAGTCCTTTGGATTCTCGTTTAAGTTTACCTAAATTTTTCTTAAACTCTGGGCTCTGATACCAACTTGTAACACCCCAAAACCCGGGGTGCCACTTTATCTATAGACTACTGGGCTATTCTGCCTCTGGTCACCAATAGAAGGTGCACTACTGCACTTACCTCTTTGATTTCTACGGTTTCATCTATTTGACTCAAGTTCAAGTCTTCTACGCCTCGTTTGTTTGACATCTATAAGTGTGTAAAAAAATAAAATAAAGAAAATCTCACGCGGTTTAAATCGTACTTTCGGGTCTATTAATGATTAGACACGTCACTGAGTCATTAAAGACGTTTCCTTCGTGTCTGACTCTCAATCCCTACTTATCCTAAAGCATAAAATCTCACACGGTTTAAACCGTACTTTCGAGTCTATTTATACCCAACCCTACCGCCATAACGTCACCCAAAACTTTTTCCTTATCCCCGTAGGAGCCGGTTTTGAGCTTGTTTCATTCAAAACGCGTTTCCCGGTCGAATTCAATGCTTCTCGAGCTCCACATTCAACGTGCGACCCAAACCTAATGCTTATAAATGCTCGATTTTAACTCTAACCACCCGCGGATTCGAATTTGAATTCGTACTACTCATCCGTAATCTTCCCAACTAATCTAACATTAAACTCTGAAATTGGTTATAAAAATCAACCCAATAACCTTTGCGACATCACCCTCAAACTCTCTGAACTCACAATTCCTTCAATTCGTACCTGCAATTGCCGATTCGATTATTGGACAGTCGACCTTGAAGCTTGAACCCGTTCGTCCTCATTTCGATATCAATTCAGGTAATCCTTATGGCCAAAATCTTCGTTTTCCTTCGTAGATCAAAAGCCCTCTGTCAATTTGCAATGACAGAGGGTTAATCGATTCGTAATTTGGATTTTGAATTCTAGGGTTTATCAGGAAATTGGGGATGATTCGAGAATGTGTTTATCTATTTGATTTTCCGTGTTTGCACTCAGCGAGGCCCGTAGCCGGGTGGTTAGTTTGTGTGTGTGTAGACTTGGGTGGCCCGGGTTCAAATCCGGCCAGCCCAAGTTTTTGCCCTTTTATTTTTTTATGCTTTTTAATCAGATTTAATATTTCTAATAGTTTTTATAAAATCTGTTAAATCTTTACAAACTTGAAACTGATTTTTATTTACACTTTTATATTCTGGAATTATTTTAATTAACTAAACTTAGTTAAAACTTATAAAGATTTAATCTTTAAAGTTAGTTTTAAATACTTAAAAACTATAAAAATACTTCTAAACTTTATAAAACTTATACATTAAACAGAAATCATTTTATATATTCAGAAACTTAATTTATTATTTCTTTTTTGAAATAATAAACTTATTTTGTTTAAAACTTTAAATTAATTATTAAACTTTAATTAAAACAGAAACTTATATAAATCTTATAAAATCAGAAAAAGATTTATAAAAACTTACATATTAATATAAAAACAGAAGCTTATAAACTTTTGCATTTTTATAAAATTTATATGTATTTAAATCAAGCTTTTTTATTTATTTATTTAAAACAAGAAAATAAATATACATTGTTATTAAGATTAGAAATTTCTAAACTTATAAACTTTATAAAAACAGAAACTTAAATTTAATGAATTACAAATTTATACATTTTATAAAATTATATTTTATATAAATAGAAACTTATTTGTTTATATAAATTTAAAACATAAACTTTAATTAAAAACTTATAAACTTTATAAAATAAAATAGAAACTTTAAAACATTTATAAACTTATATTTTTAAAACATAAACTTTAATTAAAAACTTATAAACTTTATAAAATAAAATAGAAACTTTAAAGCATTTATAAACTTGTAGACCTTATTTAAATACTTATAAGAAACTTTATTTAAGACATTTATAAACTTATAGTTTTATTTAAACTTTAAACTTATAATTTAAAAGTAAACTTTATAAGAAATTCTATTTAACATTTTATAAACTTATAAGTACTTATTATTAATTAAGCTTATAACCACATTTTAAAACATTATTTATTTACAAGTTAATTTGTAAAATAAATGCTTAATACTTAAATACTTTAATAAATCTTAAATGATTTTAATTGATTAAATAAAGTAATTATCCTTATAGATAATTATTTATCCTTAATAATTATGTATTATTTAAATAATTATTATTAACCTTTAATAACTATTCATTTTTTAAATAATTATTATTAATCTATGATAATTATTTATTCTTTCACTTATGTATTGATACAACCTTATTTATAAAATACTTAGAAAACTACTTTAAATTACTATTACCTAACTTGTGTAATTAATAATTGTAAAACTTTTTAAATAATTATTTTAGACTATAAACTTATTAAACTTTGATATCCAAGTCTTGTGTCATTCATTAAAACCCTATTCATAAATTTATTTAAACTTTATAAACACAATCATTTCCGTCTGCCATTTGAACCCTAGTTAATCTTAGAATCCTAGATCCTTTGCCATAGACTTTTAAGATCAAACTTTAAACTTTAGACTTTGTCAATAGGCTTGTTGTTATGCCTTGTCAATAGGATGCTTTGGACTTAGAATACTTATCAAATTAAACCTTGTATTCTTGTTATGCCTTGTCCTTTTCCTTGTATTGTAACCTTGGAAGTTATTAATGAAACTATTTAAATTTTAATAGTCAACCTTGTGCTTTTGAACAACTGCGTCCGCCCCGACGTATAATCCGCCGTCGGTTGGGGTGTGACAGATTGGTATCAGAGCCAGGTTATAGGGAATTAGGTTATTAAACACACATGACCTAGACTATAACTTAGGAGTCCCAAACATGAGTTATCTCATGTCCTTTACTAGGAACCTGCTCTCTATTCTATTCTTAAACCTTAAACTTTATACGTACATGCTTATACTTGGAACCTTATACTTCTATCTATTTATGTATTACAAGAATCTACTACATCGAGGTCATATTCTTAGGCTTCAAGTCTAATCTAAAAACTAATTCTCGTCAAAAGTATTTGAGTTCTAAACAGTATATGAGAACTTGTGCAGACCGGAAGGGTGGATGTTGTATTCTGGGAAATTCCGTCAAGGAAAGCATTTCGTACAAATCCAGATCAACCGTTGGACCTGTATGCTTTCCTGGAAATTCTTGGGATGAGTATCCATTTATAGGAATGCATGACTTCTCTAACATTAGTGGACTTAAATTACTTTTGATATGTCAAAGTACCTATTTAGTATGTGCACTAAATGGATGCCATCTTAATGCCTTATACTCCATGATTTCAAATCCTCATCTATGATCCTTACTCTATAATCCTTATGTTCATTCTTTTTCGTTGTTTGTTTCTCTATAACATGCCTACTCGTCATAGCCGAAGCCGAACTCTATGATTTTTATGATACAATACTTAATATTATGTATACTACATTTCGTGATAACTTTTGTACTTGTGGACATTTCTATTTACACTTCATTAAGCACTATCCTAAGTTTACTACACACTTATACATCCCTAATTCTTCATACATCCTTAACCTTACACACATGACACCATCATTCTTTGTAAAGCAAAATTTAAATTCATTGGGTCTAATGCACATTAATAAAAAAACTAAGGAATCTACTTATTCTCTAAGAGGAAGAAGCCTGCTGGAATAAATAAACCTCACCTTAGGGCCTCAAAGCCCAGTCCACAATGAACCTCATCATGATCTTAAACCCAAACGATAGTGTTATTAGTACATGATGATTGAAAGAGTGTATAGCCCCATGAGAAGTTCTGGCTAGGGAAAAACAGGGTACTTAAGTGTGTCCTTTGTGACCCACCCGCTTTCTCGGGAATTCTCTTCATGAAGACACCACTTATAGGTCAAGTGTTACTTCTAAAATACTATTGTGAAGACTCAGTATTATGAATAATCGGTTTCTAAATTCATGAAAGACTTCTATATTTAACACTTAGTAATTTCATCACCACTTACAAACTTCTTCCCTTTTTCTTGCTAGACATGGACTCTTACTCTCCTCCTTCCCCGGTATACCATCCCGGAGCAGAGTCTGACCCGGAAGAAGACAATGGATCACCAGTTTATCGGTCACCAGCACCACCAATTGCTAGGGCAAGGATTGATATAAGAGCAGGATGGAACAGGAACGCTGGCCCGAGACTTAGAACATCTGATCACCTCCACCAAGAAACCCCTATCAGGCATCTCACTTGCACAACCAGTTTTCATCCTCTCTAAAAGACCCCTACCTAGCACCTGACTCATATCATCCTAACCCACGGGAAAGGAATACCAGGGCACCCGCTAGTGCTATGGGAGTCCCATTTGATGACGTCCACCCATACGTGAGAACCTCGGAATTCGTAAGGCAAGGGATTGAGCACGGAATGAGACATGATCTGTTAATTCAGAGGATTGATAGCCTAGTGGATCAAATATGGTGCCAAGAAGAGAAAATTACAACACTGGAAGAAGACAGAGAAATACTGGAAAGTCGTACGGAAGCAACCAGAGACGAGTCTAGATTTGCTGTCCGGATAACCTTAGCTGTACTTGTCTTGATGCTTATCTTCTTCCTAGTGGAAAGCTACCCGAGGCGTTAGCAGAAACTTCTATTTCATGTCTTTAAATTTCTGTTTAAGAATCATTTCCTTATGTATGGACTAAAAGTCCCAATTTTCAGTATTTTATGATAGGTTCTATTTCGCAACTCAAATGTTATTACTCTTTGGTTTGACTCAAATCTCACCAGAATTCCCCACATATCACTTTTTCATTCATTACAACTTAGTACTCTTACTTAAAACATTCTTCGTAAACAATTCATGTTAATATCTGATTCAAACAACGACATATTAAAGTATCAAACCCTAAGTGGTAAATATAACCGAAGAATAAACTTGGATGAAAAGGTAATGTTTGGGGAATTTGGATGAGAATATGATGGATGCATTTCACACTCGATGCGTCAAACCAATGAGTAATAACATTTGAGTTGTAAAATAGAACTTATTATTAAATACTGAAAATTGGGACTTTTAGTCCATACATAAGGAATTGATTCTCAAACAGAAATCTAACGCCTTAGGTAACTTTCCACTAGGAAGCAGATAAGCACCAAAACGAGCACTGCTAAGGTTATTCGGACAGCAAATCTAGCCTCATCTCTAGTTGCTTCCGTGCGATCTTCAAGTATTTCTCTGTCTTCTTCCAGGGTTGTAATTTTCTCCTCTTGGCACCATATTTGATCCACTAGGCTGTCAGTTCTTTGACTTAGCAGGTCATGTCTCATTCCATGCTCCATCCATTGTCTCACAAACTTCGAGGTTCTTACGTATGGGTGAACGTCATTAAATGGGATCCCCATAGCACTAGTGGGTGCCCTGTTATACCTTGCCCTTGGGTTAGGATGATATGGGTCAGGTGCTAGGTAGGGGTCTCTCGGAGGGGATGAAAACTGGTTGTGTAGATGAGGTGCCTGATACGGGTTTCTTGATGGAGGTGATCCAGATGTTCTGAGTCTCGGGCCAAAGTTTCTGATCCAGTATGCTCTTATGTCAAACCTTGCCCTAGCAGTTGGGGGTGTTGGTGACCGATAGACTGGTGATCCTTTGTCTTCTTCCTGGTCAGACTCTGCTCCGGGATGGTACACTGGAGAAGGAGGAGAGTAGGAGTCCATGCCTAGAAGAAAAGGGAAGAAGTTTGTAAGTGGTGATAAAATTACTAAGTGTTAAATATATAAGTTTTTCATAAATTTAGAGTCTGATTATTCATAATACTGAGTTTTCACAATAGTATTTTAGAAGTGACACTTGATCTATAAGTGGTGTATTCATGAAGAGAATTCCCGGGAAAGAGGGTGGGTCACAAAAGACATATACCCTGTTTTTCCCTAGCCAGAATCTCTCGTGGGTCTACACACTCTTTCAGCCATCATGTACTAATAACACCATTGTTTGGCTTCATGGTCATGATGAGGTTCGTTGTGGACTGGGCTTTGAGGCCCTAAGGTGAGGTTTATTTATTCCAGCAGGCTTCTTCCTCTTGAAGGATGAGTAGATTCCTTAGCTTCCTATTAATGTGCATTAGGCCCAATAATTTAAAATTTTGTTCATAAAGGTTGAGGGTGTCATGTGTGTAAGATTGAGGGTGTATGAAGAATTAGTGGTGTATAAGTGTGTAGTAAAACTTAGGATAGTACTTAATGAAGTCAACTAGGTAACATGAAGATAGTACTGTTTATAAACACAAGAGTTTTCATGTAGTGTAGTACACAGCCTATCAAGTATTGTATCATAAGAATCATAGAGCTCAGCTTCGGCTATGACCACAGTTGTCAATAGCGCTTGTAGCGCGCGCTACATAGCGATTCGATAAGGGTCCGCTATTTCCATTTCTCGACTACATAGCGACCAGATAGCGACTTTTTTTTTTTTTTTTTATGTTTTTAACCAGTTTTTTACTTGATTAATATAAATAGGGTTGCTAATAACCCTAATATATGAAGATTTAGATGATTATTGATTATAATTGCTACATATCCTACAATAGTTGAATATAAAATATTTCTAAAACTTTCTACTAGTGTATCGCTAAACGTGAAATAGCGCCCGCTATTTACCGCTATTCGCTACGTAGCGTATAGGTGGCTTGTCACTATTTACCGCTATTCGCTATTGACAACTATGGCTATGACGAGTAGGCATGTTATAATGAGACAAATAACAAAAAGAATGAACATAAGGCTCATAGAGTAAGGATCATAGATCCAACGGTTATGAACAAAATTTCCCATCCACCCTTCCAATACTTTGACATATAAGAAGTGGATCCAACGGTTACATCACTAAATAGGTACTTTGACATATCAGAAGTAATTTAAGTCCAACAATGTTAGGGAAGTCATGCATTCCTATAAGTGGACACTCATCCCAAGAATTCCCAGGAAAGCATACAGGTCCAACGGTTGATATGGATTTGTACGAAATGCTTTCCTTGACAGAATTTCCCAGAATAGACTTTTTAATAAGTTTTCAAGATTTAAAAATAACACTTGTAACGGTTAGGGGATGATACATTCTTTGGATCTGAAATAGAAAATAGAATTAAAATGTGATAATTTGAAAATGATAGATTGGAAATTCCTGGATATTACACCGTACGGGTCCACTCTTTTCTGCCCAAAGGCCTTTTTCCCGGGGTGCTACTTTAGCTGGGATTACACAGTCCAAGAAGTTCAAAAACTTCATTAACTGCAACGGAAGTTTGAAAGAACGTCCTTATCCCAGCTAAAGTAGCACCCTGGGTTTTGGGGTGTTGCTGTTTTTTATGCAAGAGAACTATTGTCAACTGATCTCATCTGATGATATTTATGTAAGGAGCAAGCCGTGTGCTTATGCCAGGGTCCCAGACTTTGCAAGGGTTCTTTTTCATTGGCTAGAGACCAGAGTTAATTCTGAGTCTTCTATGATATACCTCCAATGTATATTTAAGGGCTTATAATGTTATAGGCTGTTAACCATTGTTTAAGTCTGCCATTATTTAAACATTGAAAGAAGATCGAAATTTGAGCCACACACTCACACTTATGTGGTGTAATCAGATTTATGAAGAGCTGAATCTTTCATATTGGTTTAGCTTACAGTAGCCTGATAGGGTTTAACATAAAGTATACTAATAACTTTTTTGTCATCGTTTCAATTTCTTATTTTAGGCCCATCAAGTGTTTTTTAATGTAATTATACAACTCTACAATAAACGTAAATAGTACTAACTTGTGAATCTATCGGCACCATAGCTGTGGCATACAACTTTGGACCTAACGACCGGTTTAGTAACCTTTCGGAATGGGGGATCCCCGTTGGCAACAACCACGGTAGTAGTTGCGGAACTACTGGGCCGGGAGAGGACAACCTCTTGTTCCTGCTCCTCTTTCTTCGCTTCGGGGACGGAGTAAGTTTTATATACCTCATTCATAAGTTCTTTTCAATTCAACACACCATACATATTGTGTAACTTTTGTTGTTTTGTACTTTTTTTTTTCACAGCATTAAGAAATTTATTCTCATGATAAGTTACAATATCGCCAGTGACCTTAAAGCAAGTTATATTCTTTTCTTTGGTCTGTGTTCATCTAAGCTCTCACTTCAGAAATTGCTTATTTTCTATGAAAAATATGCATCTACATACTTTAGAGGTTTATTTCAGAATTTACATGGTAAATAGAGAAATAAGACAAAAACAGTATAGTAAAACAAAATATAATAAAAGAAAGAAGACAACACATGCAAATGCCATCATTTATGTACTTTTATGGTGGTGAATCTAATAGTAAAGTAAATGATTATCATGACTTGGCTTTCTTTTGTCAAACTTTTATCTTGTTTGGTGATTTCGGATCAAGCTAAACTATACTTTATTTGCTTTCTTTAAGACATCATTGCTTTTTCTTAATTGAAAGAAAATTAAGTTTTAACTTTGATTTCTATTTCAATAGTATGGCCGCCACTTTTAAGGCTGATTTTTTTTTAATTCACATTTTAACTGATACTGAAAATGTGATCGCATGTTTCAAATGATCTGCCTTTAGGAAGCACCTGCTGTGGTCAAATCATACTACGGCCAAAGAATTGTCGGATGTCCTGGTGCAGAAGTAAGTGAGTCAGCTCAACCTCTTTCGCTTTCATGATTATGGATGCTAAAACTTTTTTATATTACTTCATATGATTATTTTTCTGATTAACAATCTTTTCAAAAAAGAGGATGAACATGATGTTTGGTTCTGGCTAAAAAGGTGAATCGCATGAGTGCCCAGTGTGCTAACAACATTTTGTGGTTAGTGTACTCGACCTTTTCTATTACATCACGCATTCCTTTAATAATTTTTTTTGCTGTATATAACTATATTTTATCTAGTTCAATTCTCTAATGTTTAGGTCACATTAGAAATTCATTGCCAGAACTTGAGGTCAATATGTAAGGGTTGGTTAATGGTTCAACAGGTCAGGTTGAGTTGACCTCAAAAACTTTTGGTCAACAAATATTTTTTTAATAAATGAGAAATACGATAACTAAAGTTATATCATTTCAATAATATCATAATTTTTTGATCATTATGATTTTTGAAGTTTTGTTGTTAAAAATACACTTTTGGAGACTTTCAGCTCGTTTCCCATTTTATTTTAAGCTAATTCCTAAACTTTATTTGTTTGACCGTTAGATATGTAAATGGGTCTGAACCATCGCCTCTAGCAAGAATGAATCTTCATCAGAAGTTAACCTGGATTCTCGAATGAACTGAAATGCGATTACTTATGAATGATTCCTATGTTGGATATAAATAAGTCTCACATTATCATGTCTTTTTCTTGGAACTTAATCTGATATAAATACCTTTGTTCTCATAAACAGTCATGTTGAAAATTATTACATCAGAAACAATGCTAACGATACGAAAAAACAAGAAAATTTTGAAATATAATAAGTAAATGGTGGCGACATCAGTTTCCGCCTTATGCACTTTCTGATAGATACTGAAAACTGCAGATTGAATTTAATGAAAACATAGTCGGCCTGATTCGATAGGGGCTAGTTTCCAATTACAAGGAAATACTGATAACAAAACTTCACAAAAAAAAAGATAATGAACAGAACAAACTATTAATACGGCGCAAAACTATGGATGATGTGAGCCAAATTTGATGCATGACAAGTTTTCATTGGATGGCTTGATGGCGTTGGTTTGCGCCATATGGTTCACAAGATTGAATGTCCTGCGCTGATCAGCGCGCAAGTAATTTCTTTGGGGGCACGTGGCAATTTTTCAATGGATGAAATCATTTAAAAAAAGAATATATTGAAGGTTATTTTCTTAATTTCCGTGATTTTCCGGATAAATAAACACCATAGCCAAAGGTTCTATGATGATCATATGAGCAAGTGATAAATGCCAAGTTGATGTTTTTGCACAGTTGGAAGTGGTGGGCCCAGGAGGACCTCCGGATGGTCATGGTGATGAAGGTGAACATCATCAAATTACAGATAGCAGCTTCCAGCTTTATGTGGTGGAATAAGAATCTAGTGACTATTACGTGACACACGGTATATTCTGCAGCCTCAGGATTCAAAAGATTATGTCTTGTGTTTTGTTTTGATTCAACCTGTCTTACTCCACAAGCATTTTTGGCCCTGTTTGAATTTTTAAAACATATTTTGTCAACTTCCCACCCCAACACTACCCTAGTCAGGCCTTCTTCTTCCTCCTATAATAATACGATATTATAGGGTTAGGTTATAGTAAAAAGGGTTTTAAAAATAAGAAGGGTAAGAAGGATTCTAAGCTTGACATGTGTCATTTTATTGTTTTTAAATGAGGGCATAATGGTCAATGTGTAATATACCAGGTCAATGTGTAATACACCAGGTCAATGTGTAATACAAGGTCTGATATTACACAATGATCAGACCTGATATTACACAATGAACTGATATTACACAATGAGCATATTACACAATGACCTGACATACTTGAGCGAATTACACAATAATTAGTGAATTACACAATGAGCTGGAAAACGTAAAACACAATGATGAAAACATATAACACAATGATGAAAAATATTTGACACAATGAACTTGTATTACACAATGACCTGACTCATTACACAATGAACTTGTATTACACAATGACCAGACGTGGTATTACACAATGAACTTGTATTACACAATGACCTGACTAACTAACTACACAATGAGCTGGAAAACGTAAAACACAATGATAAATACATATAACACAATGAACTTGTATTACACAATGATCAGACGTGGTATTACACAATGAACTTGTATTACACAACGAACTTGTATTACACAACGAACTTGTATTACATATTGAACTTGTATTACACAATGAACTTGTATTACACATTGACCTGACTAATTACACAATGAGCTGGAAAACGTAAAAAAAAATTCGTTTTTGTTTATAACGACACTATACTCGTTTTAAAGATTAAAAAACGCTCGTTTTTATGGTGTAACTTTTTTGAAAAAATAATGTCGTATGTAAAAGTTATGAACGTTTAAAAATGAGGGGGGGGGACTTGATAAAAAGTCAACAAAAGTGGCCAACATTAAAATACTCTTCCAACAACTTTTTTTCATATAATTTAATCTCAACTATTAAATTTTTTCTACAATTTGATCTAATGGCCCTAAATCCTTCTCACCCTTATTACAATTAAAATCCTTTTTACCTGAACTTAATCTCGATATTATATATGTAAGGTGATACTATATATGTAACAATAAGATATTACATATATGTAATATGATATTACATATGTGTAATATGAAATTACATATATGTATTTTTTTATTTTATATAATATGAACAATTACATATATGTTCATATTATTATGTAATTGTTCATTACATATAACATATTACTATATGTAATATGTGCAATATAAACTATTACTTATATGTAATATGTGAAAATAAATTAATTTGGTTTTTGAATAAACAAAATGATGAGTTTTTTTGGTTTTTTGAATGAACGAATTTATGTGTTTTGGTTTTTTTATGAACATGTTAGATTAACATATTTATATCCGGGTTTTGGATAAACAACTATATTTATGTTTATATTTACATGTATGTAACTGCTCGTTACATACATGTAATAACTGACGTTAAAAAAAATTGCAAGACTATATTCGAATTAAAGATAAAAAAAGCTCCATTTAATGGTTTAATTTTTATAAAAAAATAATTTTTTATTAAAAAGTTATGAATGTTTAAAAAAATTGAGGGGGGGGGGGGGAGATTTGAATTAGTGGAATCTTTATTATTAAAAAAATATAGAGAATGTTGCAATTACCAAAGTACCCTTTTAATAAAAGAAAATGAATATTATGTGTCTTTTTCTTATTGGATTAATTGGTTTACACATGAAAATGTGGTTTACAAATGATCCCTACCCTATATATATATATATATATATAAAGATTTAAGAATTTTATATATTAATATTTTTTCATCTTGTGTAGTACACATGTTCTAAGCTAGTATCTTATATACAAAAGTCATTTTACAATTTAACAAATCTTAATTAATAACTCTTTATTTCATTATTTTCATTCAACTCCGTGTAATCTAATATGAAATAAATCACTGGATTTATATATATTAACATGTAGCAAAACTTGATTCCATGACTTTTTCCTATTTTATACAAGTTATTAATAATTCACATATCTGAAATTAAAATGAAACATATTTGTTTCTTTGTCGAGAGGTTATTGTTCATGCGTCTCTCTTTTATTCCACTTGCAATAGAGGTGCACAAAAAAACCGGAATCGTCCAAATACCTGGAACATGAACCGGTTCTTGAATACCTGGAACCGGGTGCGTAGGGTATGGTTTTTCAACCAAGAACCGGACCCGGAACCAGAACCGGTTCTTGAGAATACCCGGTTTTACAGAACCGATCATACCCGGAACTGGTTCTTGAGAATACCTGATTTGTGCACCTCTAACTTGCGGTGTACGCTAACATAGAGAGTGGGCTTTGAAGCAACATTGAGGTCATGGATTACAACCGTAAAAACAGACTCTTGTACAAAATATAGGGTAAGTATAAAGGCTAAATCAAGCACCGAGTTCACCCTAACAATGTACTCTTATACAATATATAATTTACTATATACTATATCTTACATGTCATTCATATAAATAATACAAAAAAACATAACAAGAAAATGAGGCATATCCGTGTTTCCTTGTCACTAATAAAGTGTTTTGAAAATGGGTATAAATGTATAATAGTGCGAAAAGGGTGTATACAAAAGAAATAGTTAAATAAAATCTTTTTAAAGTAAAGTTAAACTCCCATTTTATTTTTGTTTCTCAAACTTTAAAGTTATTGGAAGAAAGTAGCGTACAAATTGTTATTCTCACTTCTCGATCATTGGCCATTTGATTTTGCATCATATGTCAAAATCTATTTTCCAGACTTTTAATGTCGAATTTATATCCAATATTTTTCTTAAATTACATAGAAAATAACACGTACATGAGTAGATGATATTTATGAGTGGAAAATGAGGTGCAAATGCTATAAAATGTCTAGAATTCATCCTTTATAATCAGATGATTATAATCACTTTTTTTTATATAAAAAAGAGGAATGTTCTTTCATAAATAACTGGAAGTCATCTAACATTAAACACTATAAAAAGTCTAGACCCCAATAAGTTTTAATAAACAGTAGAAGATTCACAAACCTAGCAAGCTTGTTTTAAAAGCTTGTGGCTGGCTCGAAATTCGCTCCAATATATATATTTTTTTCTCATTCCAGTTTTTATATAATTTTATGTTTATAACAACTACAACAAACTAAATTATCATATATTAGCATCACTATAAAAATATTTGAATATTTTTAAAATTCATACTTTATAGCATACAAAATATAGATAATATTATCAAATATATATGCCAAAAAGGTAACTTTCCACATAATAAACGCACTAGAATGAAGAGTCAAGGTACATAATCCTACATCTTTCTTACACGAGTATATAAGTTACATTTTTGACCTCTTAACATTTTCACATGACCGAAATACCCCATCACTTACACTTGATATAACCAAAGATGCTAGAATAAACCCTTTTTTTGTATGGAGCATTATTACTATAATTGTAGTTGACAAAGTTAGTGGCAACAGCATATGTTGGCTTGTGTTTAAAAAATAAGTAACCTAACAAAGAACATTTAAATTTCAAATAAAGTCCACCCTAAACGAGGGACAAGGAACACCGTCAAAATTTGATTTTATTACAAACAAAATGCAAATAAATATTATATAAGTCTTATTTATATTTATATATATATATATAAGATTAAAATAAATAATATTTAAAACAACTTGACTAATTAAACTGTATGGGTCAACTGGTCAAGTTCATATTGAATTATAGATAAACGTATATATAGGTCCGTCAACCCATTTAAATTAGAATTAATATATAATTTATAAGTTAGTGGGCGGGCCTTAGAGCAACTAGTAAGGTTGTTGCTTTGTGACCTTGAGGTCATAGGTTCAAGTCGTGGGAAACAGCCTCCTACGCAACGTGTAGGCTAAAGCTACACAAATGTGGTAGCTAATATAATTTATAAGTTCAACCCGTTTAACTCAATACAATTTTATTATCACTCGTTTATGACTCATTTAACATGTTTATTACAATCCATCAACCTATTTGACCCGCTTAAATAAATGTGTCATGTCCATGTAACTTGATTTTGAGTGTGTGGATTAAAGTTAATATTTTCTACGTGAATAAATATAATGGCAGTGTTCGGACTCATCAATTATACACTATGATCCTTTTCTTATGATGGGTTTAAAAAAAGGCAATATTTGGAAATGATATTTAATTTGGTAAATTTTCCATGTATCAAAAAATAATTATAATTTAAGCACAATTGGATCAAGCATTAACATTGATAATAGTTGTATATTTAAGGTCAAATCCGCAGATGATTCTACTGAAGTCAAAACAAAACCATTGGTTAAATTTGCATACATTAACAACTACTAGGTTAGAATTCTACGTATCACGTAAACTAAATAAATATAATATTATATACTTAATGATAAAACATTTATTTATTTAAAAACTCGTGTGGACATCGAAATAGATAAAAGACAGTTATATAACTGTACCGATATTTTTCAGTCAGTATCGGTCTCATTCTTCACGGTACCAGCACGTTTAGGTCAGTCGATATAACACGATATCTAAATTTGAATACAGCTACGTTTTTAACAAAATTTATACATGGACGTCAATAAAAAAAAGCTAAACAAAGAAACGAAATTTAAGGAAAAATCAGATTATATATACTACAGGGGTAAACTTGAAGGGATCAAAGTGATATTTTACAAAGTTAAGTGCGCGAGTTTTGAAGTTTTTTTAAAGTTGAGGGGTAGAATGTGTCGGTGGCAAAGGCCACCGACACTTCTTATTAAGAGTAATGAAATAGCAAAGTAAAAGTGTCATATCATAAACTCGGGTTCTCTTAAAAAAATTAGGCTTAAAACGAATTTTAAAATTGAGGTTTTTTCAAAACAAAATTGTATTTTGATTAGGATCTTAATACGTGAGAATATGTTAACACACATTAATATTTTATATTCGGTTCTCAAATGTCATACATTACACTTGTAGTAAGTTTTTATGAAAATAATACTCTTTAAACATACTAATTCTTTGCTCTTTTCATTAAAATTTAAAAATTAAACGTTAAAAATACTAAGAGTCTCTTCCGTATGAAGGCCTTTTTTAAGTTTGAGCTCATTCTTTTGTTTTGTATAGATGTGGTCATGAGCGGTGGACCTTTCCCTCCCACTAAATGTGAACATGCATATCATAAAATCTTCATTGTAATATTATATAATGTTAAAAAATAAAAAAGTAAATATTGATCATTACTAATATGATAAAAGTCATAAAACATATCTAAAACATGAACCCACTTGCCACTACCAATCCGAGGTAACCTACAAGGTTATCATGAAACCTTAGAAAGATTAACCATGTTTCATATCAAAGGTCCTTCTTTTTATCCATAGCCTAAAATTTTGACTTTGAGCTTTTATTTTATTTTATTGAACGGAGTGGGCTCAGATGGCACGTCCTATCAGGGCGGCTCTTACATCAGTCTACCCATACAACCCCCAAGGAATTCAAATCTGCAGAGGGTGTTCCTAGTTTTTATGAAGTGCACCTTACAAGATTCGAACCCATGAACTCCACAGAGGGGAAACCCTTTGGGAAACCCCTAACCACCAAGACAGAACCTTGATGGCGACTTTGAGCTCGATTTACTCGATGTTTTTTCTTCCTTTTTAAGGCAAATAATTTTTTACACAAAAAAAATACAAAAGTACTTACTTTTTTTATATATGTATGACCATATTTTTAACCAATAATTAATTAAACTAATATTATACGCGAGATACCACATAAATTCACATTGTGTAACCTACAAAGATTATCATGCAACCTTAGAAAGATTAATCATGAATGTTTCAAATCAATTTACTTTTTCACCCATAGGCCAAAACTTTGACTTTGAGCTAGATTTGCTTGATGATTTTGTTTAAATTTGTTTTAAAAGGTAATAAACTTTACTATTGAAATCTTAAAATAAGTACCTTTTTATGTTATTCATATATAATCATATAAAATGTATATCTACGCTACATAATAAACAACTAATTAGGAGATACATGTCACTTTTTGATGCATCCTTAACATATATTTAAAGATTTAATATAAATGTAATTGTGGATACTTAGTATTTAATTATGGATAGTTATTATATCATCAACCAAATGAATTTAATATGAATTAACATTTATCAATAAATAAAAAAATCAATACTCAATTGAAAAAAAGAAGAGATTTTAAAAGTTAACTTAATAAAATTTATAAGTGTCACGTCAAAATACATTTTTAAAAACATATTTTGACGAGTGTATGTGTTAGCAAATTACATTATACTTTATTCAATTCATGTAATACACGAGTTTTTAAATACATAATTTTTTTTATTACTAAATATATAACATTACAATTACTCAACATGTGTAATACACGTAATTCTAAACTAATCTATATACTATATAATAAATAAATGTTTTTCATGTCAGGTGTCACCTCCATATTCATTCTCATCATTTTTTCCCGTATCTATCTCTTATTAAATACACTTTTAAATTTTAATAATAATATTTAAAAAAAAAACTAATTATAGTAATAAAACACATTTATTTTAAATTACCTCTTATTATAAGAAACTTTATCTAATTTTGTAATTTTTATTTATAATCAAATAGTAATGAAAATCAAGTTAAATTAATTAGTAATTAAAGTATTTTTGAAACCCAATTATATATATTAATTTTTACATATTTTGAGTTTTGTTTTCTATATTTAGTATATGTAATATATTTTTCATCTCGTGTGTATTACGCGGGTTCTAAGCTAATATAAAATAAATAAAACATATTTGGTTAATCGGTTATGGATTAATCAAACCATCAGTTATTTATTCGGTTTGGTTAATTTGATTTGATTAATTCAGTTATTTGCTCACGCCTAAACTCTGTACAAACATGAAAGGACAAACAAGAGAGAGTAGGTCCAAAAAATGGACACGGGGAATGTACCCGAAAACAGGCAGAAAGGGTGTGGCAGTTGTGCAGTGATATCAATAACATTTTGAAATTTAAAACCAAGACAAGATGCCTTCCAATTCTGCACTTATAATTTAACAAAAACAAACAAAAACCCTAATCAACTTTACTATATTTCAATTTCCAGATTATTATGTCTCTGTTTTCACCTGATTCTTAATTATTGAAACATTAATATTTTCAAGTCAGTAATGATGATACCTTAGACGTTTAGCATCACTTTGAAGATACAAATCTGTATAAACTATAAACAAATGATTGATGAATTGAAAGAAAAAAAAAGTTTACCAATTTGCTTTAATTTTTATATCTCCACTGCACCACCAAGCATAAATTCCCAGATGTTTTTGAGCCCTAAATCTCATTTCTTCAACTGTGTTATTCTGCATTTGATTCGATTTCTCTTTCTACGGATGCCATTGTTTCTTTTTGGATTTTAGATACAATGTGCAGCTGGTTCACATATTATATGCATATTTAGGGTTTGAATATTCACTTGTTCTATTCTTTTCCCCCAATTTCCCTATAAATTGACACTGCCACAACAACCAATTCACATGTCTAGGATGAGTTATTCAAGTGCTTCCATGGGTTCTGGTTAGTTCAGTTGTTCAAACTCCATTTCCATTTATAGTTGTTGTAATTTAATCAGGGGTTTTGAGTGTTTAGTGTACAAAGGATTGTTGCACACCAGGTGTTTGATGAAATTCTCCAATGGGTTTCAGGTAGTAGAACAGCTAGGAGAACTGTTGAATTTGGGAGGACATATGTTGTGAGGCCAAAAGCTAAGCACCAAGCAACCATAGTTTGGTTGCATGGTCTAGGCGATAACGGTTCGAGGTAGGTTCAAATTTCAAATCATTGGTTATGTAGTAAAGATTTTCTTTTTGGATCATACAGTAACTAACATGAAATCTTGACTCTTTTTGTTATTGCAGCTGGTCACAACTTCTGGACAACCTTCCTCTTCCAAATGTAAGCATGTTTCTTTTGGTTCTTCAAGTTTTTGTTAAAATGACATTTAAATATTTAATGACACCTAAACATGTTACATTTTGCAGATTAAATGGATTTGTCCTACTGCGCCTACTCGCCCTGTTACAGTGCTAGGGGGATTCCCTTGTGCTGCATGTAATACATCAAGCATTAAAAACATAAAATGTTTTTTTGTTTCAGATAAAATTATGTTAATTTAGTAACATTTTTGGGCTTTTGATAGGGTTTGATGAAGGAGAGCTTTCAGAAGATGGTCCAATTGATGTGGAAGGTCTAGACGCTTCAGTGGCACATATCGCAAACTTGTTATCAACCGAACCCTCTGATGGTAACTTGACGGGTTCCTTTTTTCTTTTTTTCGCACATTGGTTTCAATCTTTTATGCATATGTAGTTATAAGACCTGCAAATTTGTGTTTCTGTGAACAGTAAAACTTGGTATTGGAGGATTCAGTATGGGTGCTGCATGTGCACTTTACTCTGCAACTTGTTTTGCTCAAGGGAAATATGGAAATGGAAACCCGTACCCTATTAACCTAAAAGCTGTAGTTGGACTAAGTGGATGGCTTCCTGGTGCGCGGTAAAATTTCACCAACTAAAAGTTTAATTTCTCATTGTTTTAAAAACCTTGACGTATTTGAGTTCACATGCAGGAACTTAAGGAACAAAATAGGATCAAATGATGCTGCAAGACGTGCTGCTTCATTGCCCATTTTGCTATGCCATGGACAGTGTAAGTATTTCAAACTTGATGCTGATTTCTACATCACTAGCTTAATATTAAGGAATTATAATTATAAGTGGTGGAAAACGGGTGGGTCAAAATGGATGATTTTTGTATGGGTTCAAAGTGGGTTGACCCGAACATTTTTTTGTCCAACTTTATTTTTTACTGTAAATAGTTTGTGTCAAATATCAACTTACATGGGCTAATTTTTTTATTCACATAATGCACTTAGATTTTATTTTTACATGATTAAATCCTTCGACTTTAATACGGAAAAAAGGTTCTTTTATAAACCTTTTTGTACATTTTTTAAAAAGTTTAAAAGTTATTCGTTCAAAAAAAGTTTTTTTTGTTAAAAATCAAGTCTAGGGGCTTTATTGTTAAGTTCCCAAACTTAGAAGGATATAATCATGAAAAAGATGAAAGTCCATGGATTTATCTGTTGATTCAATGAAAATTAATAAGGCTTAAAAATACAATTTGGGAGACTTTAGACCCGTTTTTAACGGGCTTTTTTTTTACCATTAACCTTAATAATACAGTTTGGGAGACTTTAGACCCGTTTTTTAACTATATATATTTTTTACTTTTTGCTCAATTAACATGTTAGAAATAAAACATAACCTAAATAGATCCATTCACAAGCAAATGAGTCGAAATTATCACATCTAACACTGATTCTTGTAACCGATGCATGCCATATATCACAGGTGATGAAGTAGTTCCATACAAATATGGAGAGAGGTCATGCCAGATGTTGAATTCAGCTGGTTTTCGTTATGTTACCTTCAAAAGCTATGACGGGTATGAAATCAAAATTATAAATTCAAAATAAAAAATCCGCGTAGACCAAAACCCAAAAAGGAAATATAATTAAGATTCTTGATATGATCTTTCAGGCTTGGGCATTACACAGTTCCTCAAGAGATGGAAGAAGTTTGTCAATGGCTACACACAAGGCTTGTAGCCTGATAGATTAGTGGCTTGATCAAGTAAACTTACACGGATTGTAGAGGCGATTTGGTGGAGATCGGATGGTATACTTATATAAAATGTTGTTTTATATGTTCGTTGTTATAAAATAAGGATTTTCGGGTGTCGGGATTATTGGGTTTAGATGGGAATTTGGTGTTTGTTAATTTGGTTTTAGATGGGAATTTGGTGTATGAAAATTTGAGCTTTGGGATTTCATTATTGTAATGTTGTATCGACATTAGATGGAATTACGAATTTGCCTACTACCTTTGTTTATAACGGAGCATAAAGATGCAGCATTTATGCATGAAGCTACACAAGTAACATGTCCAATTCGAGCCGGAAACTTAGCTCGTGTTAACTAAAGTCAGCTCGTTAGTTAATGAGATGACTCGTTTTTTTTGTTTGATGATTTTGTATGTTTATGTTGTCTCGAATAACAAGTTAACAACTTTATTTAATTGAGCTTTAAACAAACTAATATATAAAACGAGTCGCGGACAATACGTTCTTTACCGTCTCCTAAACGAGACGTGGCAATTGCTGACACAGACATTAAAACAATTAAGTTTTGGGTTTTCATATTTAATCCGTTTAATAATAGTTCATGTTTGTGGTGACATTTTAATCAGTGACGAAACTTGAACAATTAAGTTGAAGGGTTGAAAAGATTACACGTAAAAAACCCAAATTTTTTTCACCAAATAAGGATTAAAAATCCCAAAAAAAACAATTCTTACATATAAACGATAAAGTAAGAATAATTACAATTCATCACTAGTGGGTTTAGTGAAAATAAGTTTGGGTTTTTATCTAGATCAGGAGGGGCCAAAACACTATAATTAACACGAAATAAATCTAGTGGTAAAAAATCAGTATTTATGAGCAAAAATCTGGGGGGGGGGGGTAGAACCCCTCTGGGCCCCACTATGTTTTACCCATGATTTTAACCCGTTTTACTTAAACGGGTTAATCTCGAACTAACATGTTTAATCCATTTAATTAAACATGTCTACTCATCAACCTGTTCTTTATGATTAGAATGAAACAAAAAATGTCTTATAAGATTAAACTCCTTTATGACATTTTAACCCATTGATTACAACGCGTCTCGGACCCGTCAACACTATAAATAAGTCACAACAGTATTGTTCAGGTTAGGCTATGTGTAATGATTTTGTGAGAGAAGGGCGTGGGTTAACAAGACAGGAATGTGAGGATGTGGAACACTGCGTCACCTCTCCGTAAAAGGAGCTGTGTATGTGGTCACAACGTGACAAAGGGCTCTCTACACATGACATGGCCTTATACGATTTAAATTTATCACCAAAATATGTCTCCATAAGGCTGAGGGAAGTACCCGTGAAAAGTAGCGTGGAGCTGACCTGGCAGCATGGCTGCCGTGGAACCCCAGGCCCGCAGGCCGTGGTCCACACTCGTGGAGAGCTAGCATGAGAATTTCCACGGCGTGGAAATGAACTTGTAGCCGTTGGGGGTGGGGCCTACCCTCTCAAACGGCTGTAAATTTAAAGCGATCTGCTGGTGGACTTGTCGGCGGGGAGCACGTAAGCGGCTTGTCTTCTCTGGTGAGCTGCTGGGGTGTGGTAGGCGCTGTATCAAAGAAGGTTTTATATATGTAAGAATTGGACAATTGTTGATGAGTAGGTACCCTTGAAGCCTAATAAAGGTTAGCCTAAAAAAAGCCCAATTTTTTTTTTCTGATAGAAAAGCCCGATGAAAATTTAATATTGTCCTCAAAATTGATGAGTGATATCCAGTAAAAAAGCCCGAATTATATTTTTTTAATTTATTAAGGCTTCTTATTAATTATTATTTATATTAATTTATTAATGCTTTTTATTACTTATTAAAATAAGTTAATATTAAATTAATTAAACTTAAAAATGAAAATGACATGTCAGTGTGAAAATGTGAAATCATTTCCCTCTAATGTGAAGAATGTGAAAAAACTATAAAATATGATGTGACACCTACATGGAGGGGTGTGGAAATGTGAAACCACTCACCTTAACCTAAGGAGCGGCTTATTTCGGGGAATGTCCCCATAATATGCCACTTGTCAACGAAGCCATGCCTTTTGGTTTGGTACTCAAAAGTTTATACAAATAAACATCTTTTTTTTTCATAACAAACCCTTACCACACAGAAAGCGAACCAACGAGAAAGATAACCATGGCGAGCCAACATAATCAAGCCACCTTAGACGCCCAGGCCCCCGCCGATCAATCTCAGGTATTCCGATCGTCACTTTCCGACGACTTCTCTGCTCGTTTTTGCAATTTCAATGATCGTTTCGATCTGACCTACCTTTTTCCGTGAATTTTCATGACGGTGAAAGTTGCATAGAGATGCAGTAGCAACGAGCCAACAAGCAGGCCAAAATGCTGGTGTTATAGATCAGGTATCATACTCGGAAACAGATCTGTATACCTCCGTGCTTAATTCTTCAAATCCGTACCTTTATCGTGATCGTAATTTCAACGATCAAATAGAATATCAACTCAATTACAGCTTCCAAGTCGTTTCAAAATCAGTTTGAGATGTTTGAAACCAATTTGCCTATACGAACCGACTCGGATCGGGTTTGAAAACCAGTATTCTTAAAGAATAAACAAACATGCCCTAAAACATAGGATTGGGATGGGTCGGGTTCCCAACCGGTTTGACTAGCTTATCGGACCGGGTTTGAAACCGGTTCACCGGCTTATACCGATTTTTTTTTCGATCTCTGGTAACATAGTCGTTTTAATGGCTACTTTTTAATAAAAAAAAATATTTTTAATTTAATGTAGTTTTTTTATTTTTAATGTATTTTTGATTATTAATGTTTTTTATTTTATAAATTACTAAAAGAAAAAAATATTAAAATTATATAAAAATTAAATATGATGTGGCAGTGTGGAAATGTGGGTGGACGTGGATCCACACCCCTCAAATGTGAAAAATTTGTGAAAACTGTATGGAGGGGTGTGGAATGTGAAACCATAGTACGCAACAAGAAATGGTCTTGCGTACTTGGTAAGTACGTAGGAAGCCTGTACTTGTTTCCAAAAATGGTAAGTACGCAGATCACTTTTTCACCAACCTGTAAGGCCCCTTTCCCGGGTAACCTCACTTGTTGGATTTACTCATAAACATAGTCGTAATTACTGAACTTAAATTTAAAACATTCAGAAGTAGCGGAAGCAAACATCATTCAAATTACATGTCATAACAGCGGAAGTCTTAAAAATTGAAACATAACATTTTCTTAACATAAATAAAAGTGGGATGTCAGTCTCGTGCCGGGTAACCTTCACGCCTTCGCACGACCCTTCCTTTCTGTACCTGAAATGTATACTAAAAGTCAGCTAACGCTGGTGAGTTCTAGTTTGAAACTATTAAGTATGATCATTCTTTTCTTTATAAGTATACATAATTATATACATTCATAAGTTTTGCTTTTCTTTCATCTTTCTTTTGTGATTCCATATATATATACATTCACCTTTTCTTTTCTTAACTTTCATGGGTCATACACTTAAGAGTGATCAACCCGTCATTTGTTTGCGAATGTCATAAAGACAAACGCCACGGTCCATCGTCATGGCCCGCCATTCTTACAACCGTCCGGCAACTAGTATCCGTCCGTCATTTTATTCTTACAACCGTCCGGCAACTTGTGTCCGTCCGTCATGACTTACAACCGTCCTACCGAAGTAGTCCGTCATTATCTTACAACCGTCCTACGGAAGTAGTCCGTCATTATCTTACAACCGTCCTACGGAAGTAGTCCGTCATCATCGAAGCGTCCATAACTTTTTCTTATATTTGTCAAGCAATATATACATGGATATAAAGCAAGATTTCATTCTTACACATTGTGTTATTCTTTCATTCATTATATATAATCATACGATTCATTCTTTGTGCATAATTCATTTTCGTATACATATATATAAAATATATATTAGTATATCACGTATGATCACATTAGCATTCATATCATTTATTCATTTAGTGTATACATTTCAGCCCCAAAACATTTAATAAGGTTTGCACATAACATAGAAGGGGGGGCACATAGAACTCACCTGATGAGTAGTTTCCGAAATACACTTAGCTGGCTACTGAGCGTCACTAATGTTACTCACGATCTGTATAATAAAGTCATACTCATAAGGTAGTGCTCCTAGATGGCATTAGACATTACTATGCTTGAACTTAGTAGTTTCGATGGATTTGCTTTATCGAACTTGGTAGTTTCGATAGGTTGCTTCTGTCGAAACTTGGTAGTTTCGATAGGTTGCTTCTGTCGAAACTTGGTAGTTTCGATAGGTAACTTAGGTGTAATCTTAGCTTCGGATCGTGGGCTTATTATCGAAACTATGGTAGTTTCGATAGGTATGCATATATCGAAACTACTGCACATATCGAAACTATGTAGTTTCGATGGATCTGCACATATCGAATTAAGTAGTTTCGATGGGTATGCATGTATCGAAACTAAGTAGTTTCGATAGGTCTGCACATTGTCTTCTCAAAATCTGCAGTTTTTGCATGCGAGTCTGATCGAGCCGAAATCTCTATTTTTCTTAGATCAAAACGTTTGGTTTTCATTTTAGATGCTATACCTAAGCTCACTTTCAAGTTTCATCCAGCAAAATCGCTATCTTTTTAGTCAAAACCCGAAAACTCCCAAAACGAACAAAAACTCATAATGTGGTCGAATCGTTACCTGGATTGTAATTCTGATTCGGAGGTTTTGCTCACGGGCTCAGCTGTAACGTGCTCCTCCAATCTCGTGACGATCCGTCGACTTTCTCTCTCTAGACCCGAGCTTTCCTTTCTCTCTCTAGAAGCTGCGCGAGTGTGGAATGAGCAGGGAAAAAGGGCTGCCTTGCCTCTTATATGCCTGGGCTTCCCTCGGCCCATTGAGGCCGAGCCCAAGCCCGCTCCCTTTTGTTTAAATATTCCGACTAAATCACCGGTCTCGCTATATTTATTCGTTTTATTATTTTTGGGATGTTACACAACCCTCACCAACTTTTTTCGGTCACTGGAATCTCACCGGAGACAGAAAAAGTTGAAGATATGACCAAACAAAATGAGCCAAAGTGTCAGAAAATCGTTTCTAACCAACCTTTGATGCGCGTTACAAGTTGCTTCAAAGTTAATTGCGAAAAGTAGTAGATTGAATATTTGGTGTATGCAGACTGGGAATTCGGTGAAGACGATGGCACATGGGGCGGCGGAAATGGCTGGCGGGGCAGCTAATGGTGTGATGGGTATAGGACAAGGTGCGGCAATGGGTGCAGCCAACGCAGCCGAAGGTGCGGCTGGCGCGGTGAAGAACACCTTTGGGAGTAACCAAAGTTCATAGGATAGTAACTCCAAGTTGCTTGATTTGATACGGAAGCTTAATGTTCCTTCCAAAATAAATATGTTAGCAAAATTGTTTATCTGAATTATCATTATTTTCAATTATAAGTTAAAAAGGTGAGTAAAGAACACCATGTATAACCTTTTCAAATAAATTATTTAGTATTTTATTAGTTATCGGTTTTTAACTTATTATATTAAAAACCTACTCATTTATTTTTTTATGTGAAAGAATTCTATTAACACAATGCTTGGTTTTAAAATCACCTCTTAAGCGTGTCTTACGCATGAAACAACCTAGGGGGTGGGCAAATCACGTCAAAGGAGGTGATTCGCAGTGTTTCCACAAGGTGGCGATTTTCGCCTGAGTTGGACGCATCACCTATTGCACACACATTGTGCCGTTTTTTGCAACTTAAATTTTTTTTTTTTATAGAAATCAACCACTTTTTTCATTGTGGGAGACTTCGGAGAAGGATGAGACTCGCTTGAGGGGAGAAGATGGAGAAGCTGTGGGAGACTATGAAAAGGGACACATGACACGGACGTTATATCCTTAATATAATAAATCACTATCTTTAGGCGTCACGTGTTCTCTTTTAATAAGATCAACTGTCATTTTTTTCACCCAAAGTAAGTTAATAAATGAATTGGTTAATTAACTTGTTTCAAGCCAATTAATTATCAGTGTTTTGAAACCGGACCGGACCGGCCGGTCGGACCGGGAACCGGTGGTCTGACCGGTCCGGTTACATATGTTGAACCGGTCCTGCAGCGAACCGGTGGTCGAGCCGGACGAACCGGAAACCGGGTGGTCGGACCGGGCGAACCGCTTGACTATTTTTTTTTTTTAAGTCTATTGGCTTCGTATTTCGTAGGTAATTGTTAGTTTAAAATTATTGGAATTGACTTGTTTGTGGTTTTTGAAAGGATTAATGGTTGTTTAGATTGATATATTTTTATAATATTTATGACGTCGTCCGGTTCTTAAATCCGGTCCGACCGGTCCTACCAGTAGACCGGTTCGACGTCCGATCCGATTCTAAAAACATTGGAAATTATGACTCAAAAAGGTAGCCCACTATATCAAACTCAAAATCTGAAAATCATCAATTTGAAATTCAAAAAAGAATTAATTACATGGATGACCCCTGTGGTTTACACGGATTTCACTTATGGCCCCTAGGAATGGGAAACCACAGGTTTGGACCAATAGTTTGCACATCTGTAACACACTTGGCCCCTGAATTGGATGGACGTTAAGTGGATGTAAAATGTCTAAAATACCCCTTATATTAAAAAAAAATTAAAAATCATAAACCCACCCAAACCTCCTCCTCATTTCTGTCTAAACTCCCATGGATCCTCCATCCCCAGACTCGAGCTTTCCCCCTCCCTCACCACACCCAAACCCTAAAAACTTCAACCTCCTCATTTCTGTCCAAACCAACAATGTTAATCTTCACTAAAAAGCTATGAAGATTTATAAAAGATCACTCCAGTTCAAGACTCAGATCTTCAAATCCTCCTCTCCTCTTTGAAAATTATGTATCAGTGCCTCTGTCTAAACTACCATAACCACACCAAACTATCAACCCTAAAACACCTCATCCACCTCTCCAAAACCACAATTCACTCCCTTTCGAACATCCTTCCGACCACCGCCACCGCCACCGCCACCGTTACCTGTTCTTTCAATTCCAACCACCGACGCCACCGCCCAATCGCCCCACTAGTCCTTGTCGACCAGGCGCTGTATTCTGGTCTAGAGAGGCACCCGCCCGATCGGGTGAAGCTCGTTTTGCCGGTGGTCAAAGAACACCGGCACCAACGCTCCTCCCCCTACAACCACCACCTCACTTCTTCTCCCGCACCCGCCTGCCATCATCCGCCACCTTAGTCACCCTCCCTCAACCCAGGTCGTCGACGAGGAACCGACGAATTTGAACAATTTAAACCCAACGTGGTTGCCAACGAATTTAGGTGGTGGATCTGGGTTTGGATCGCTGCCTTTAATTTTTGGAGTGTGATGGATCTGGGATTGTAGTGGGAGTGGGTGAGGGTATTCACCAAGAAGAAGAAGGTGAGCACACTCTAGAATTTTTTAATTTTTTAATATTAGATCATTCGTAGTGGAGCATCTGAAAGGGGGCGTGAATGCCACATCACCCTTTCACGCCCAGGAACACCGTCCCTCTATGCGTGAAAGGGGCAAAAATGGGGTGGGGCGTGAGCCATTTCACGGTGGAGAGGGGGCTTCTCATAATTCTTACCTCCAATCAAAATATGCCACCTAATAATGTCTTATTCTTTTCTTTTTAATTAATCATTTTATTTAAGATTTAATTTGTTTTTTCTAAATAACTAATGCTCGGTAATTATTAAAAAAAAAACGAAATACACAAGCTTGTTTATTTTATTTTTCTGAACATTCAGGTATAAATTTTAGCGAAAACGGAGTTCTTTTCAAAAAAAAAATCGTTACGTAAGTGTTTTTAATGAGAAGTAGTTTATTTATTTATTTATTTAAGAATGTATTTTTTTATTTTATAATTTAAGTTTTTATTTATTAAAAATAAAAATTTAGTTAATTATTAAAAAAAATATGGGGCGTGAAACCACTACGCACCTTAGTGAAAATGGGCAGTGAAAACCCCTGTGCTGATGTGGCGCTGACGTGGAGGGGCGTGAAACCACTACGGATAGCCTTAAGGGTATATTAGTCATTTAATAAAAACTTAACAGAAAACTTAACGTCCATCCAATTCAGGGGCCAAATGTGTTATAGATGTGCAAACTATTGGTCCAAACCTGTAGTTTTCCATTCTTAGAGGCCATAAGTGAAATCCGTGTAAACCACAGGGGTCATCCGTGTAATTAATTCTAAAAAAATTTAGATAAACAAATCTCAACACATCCAAATATTTAAATTTTAATGCATTAGTCTTTATTAAATTTAGGGCTTTGAGGTTTATGAATTTTATTGTTTTTATTGTTAAACACGTGTGTAGGAGATGGGTTTCTAACCGACTATAACAACAACATAATAATAATAATACTAATAATAATAATAATATTTTATGCTGAATAAATTCAATGCAGAGAATGTTAAAATTCCATTTGTCATGATCGACAACGAGTAAGGGTGACGTGATGAAACAAATGGCGTTTCACTGATAAACCCTAGAAATGAACATTCCTCTTCCTGTATTTCAGATGGAAAATCAATTCCCCAAAAGGCCCAAATTATCTGAAACATTACCGAATCGAAAACCTCAACACAAGAACGAACTATGCTTGAATTTCCAAAGGGGATCTTGCGATTACGGTGATCGCTGTTGCTTCGCTCATGGCAAAGAAGAGCTCAGAGGATTCGAGATTCGGCCAGCACTGATTGCGGCTGATGAGATTAGAAACCCTAGATGTAGCGAGAAAACAAAATTTTGCTGGAGGTTCATGAACGGCGAGATTTGTCCGTTTGGGGATAAATGTCATTTCATTCATATGAAAACTGAAAGAACGATTGCTGCTATGAGCATTTTCAATGTTGATGAAAGTTGTGAAATGCAGCAGCGGAAGCAGTTGCCATGGAGGACGAAGCTCTGTAACAGGTGGATGGCGACTGGTAGCTGTAAATATGGTCTCACTTGCTGCTTTGCTCATGGAGAATCAGGTGTATCCATTCATTACTGTTTAGATCTATTTTTAATGATTTAGGTGTGTTTGGATGTGTGTTTTCAGATTGATTATTGCAAATAAGAATCAGATAATTAGGTGATTTAGATTTTAGAGTTCCCTAAATTCAATTGATAATCAGACAATTGTGATTATTTTGACCTAATTTATCAGAAAATTGTAATTGTGAACCATTGTTGGCTATGGTGTTAATCATTTCCATCTTCATATGGAACCCATAACCTTGGTTTTAAAAAGCGCATTGCACATTTTGATCCCAAATGCCGATGCACAATGTGAGTGCGCGCGCATCGTGTATGCGAGTTGTTTGTTGTTAAAAAATATTAAAAAAAATTACAGATAATATTTTAAATTGTTAACTTTTAAACACTAAAATATAGGATATTCTCATCATCCTTGGTCATATTTGTTTGATCGTTGGTCTAATTTCTTCAAATACTCAAACTAGTTTTTCAATCGATGGTCGGATTTGTTCAATCAGATTTAAAAAACTCGGACCCATTGCAATTAATGGTCTATTTTGTTAAAATATGAGTCAACAACATAATTTGTAGCATCAGACCGCATCACACATACCAAATCAGCAGCATCACATGGGCATCATAGAATTGCATCGCATCAACCGCAGCGATGCAATCTCATCGCTCAGTCGCTCACTATGTGCTCTTGATGTGGACATTTTAGAACCAAGCTCATAACTGTTTTTTTCTTTTGTTGATGATCATAGTCGAATGTTTCTAACTAGACCATAGTTTGATTATGTTCTTGATGTATATGTATTTCCAATGTGTTGATGAATATTCTAATGCCTGAATTCTGCCTTGAAAATGGCACCAAATCAGTTGTTTAGTTGACTAATTCTTGCTTTTAGCATCCACAGAACTGCAGAATCAAGGGCTCAATGATGCACAAGACTATGCGGAGGGTGAATCGCACAAATTGGTCGATGAAAAAGAGGTGAAACAGTTAAAAGTTAAGTGGAAAAATTATGAGAAGATTAGTCGAGTTTATGCTGACTGGATCAATGACATGCCACTTGTGTCATATAGTTCCACATAAGTAATAGTTTAAGTCTGGAGAATTTAGGAAATATAGTGTAATTAGCTAGCGTATGACACTTGCTAAACTCGATTTACCTGATTTTATCTTCGTTTACTCTTTCCTAACGTAGGTAAAAATTACTATTACTAGTATATCTGTATCACAAATGGTATCAAGATTTCTTGTATTTCTTCTATATGTGATTATTAAGAACCTCTAATGGCAGATTTCTTGTATTTCTTCTATATGTGATTATTAAAAGTGTTAAGATTTGAAACGTCAGGGATCCAAATTGATAGGCATGCACTGAATTTGTTAAGACCATCAAACCTTAGAGACAAAAAACTTTTACTTCTTTTATTTCATAATCTAAACAATATCAATTTATTTCTTTCATCATTTTTTTTTGTCATATTGTAATATACTATCAATACTAAATTGTCAATACATGTAAAAACAACTTATACTTTACTAACCAATAAAATCAAGTAAACCTACATCATGCAATACTCTTCAAAAGAGTTAAAAACATTAAAATCAAGTAGGTGGTCTTTATATCTATACACCACTACCCTCCTCATATTATACAACTCATTTTGTTCTATACATGTCGTATTGGGTTTAGTCAAACCGACAGGGTTTTAGACATGTCATTTCTGTCTCGTCAATCACTCAATATGGGCAGTATAGTACTCGAAAATCATTAATACGCCCGTATTGTAGGTAAAGATTATCAATACGACTCATTTTGTCCTATACATGTTGTATTGTACTCGAAAATCATCAATATGCCCGTATTATACGACTCATTTTGTCCTATACATGTCGTATTGGGTTTAGTCAAACCGACAGGGTTTTAGACATGTCACATTAGTCGCGTCAGTCAATACGGGCAGTAGTATTGTACTCGAAAGTCATCAATACGCCCGTATTGTAGGCAAAGATCATCAATACAACCCGTATTGTCTAATAAGGTGAGATGAAAAAGGGTAATACGACCCGTATTAAAGTTGATGTGTGAATAACATGGGTGGTGTCCGAATATCTTTCCCCCACATCAATAATTACGTAAGACCAATAAAACAAAAAAGGACAAATTTGCAGAAATGGATTTGAAAGCTTACGTGGCCTTTCAGACCTCCTAAAGGCTAAAGAACCAAACTCCAATATATACCTGCGGAAAGGTTTAGGGGTGTCACTTGTCACTTCCTAATGTATTCTCACATTGATTTTCATGCTTCTCTCTTCTAATAAATGTGCATTTATGTTATTAAATAATAATGATATTATAAATATATTATTAAAAAAGAATAACAGTTATATTAAATAAGAATATATATATAAAGAACTCAAAATATAACCAATTAAAGAAAAATACTAATTTGTTATATACACACATTTCCTACTTGATATATCTCGAGACAATCATAATATTCTGACAAGTAATGACGTATTTACAAATTTATAAGTTTTATCTTTTTTAATATACAATCTCGTGTAATACACGAGATTCTAACATAGTCATACTATAAAAAGAACATCTGCCCATGGCCATGTGTACCAGATTCGATCACACACAGCACCAGGCACACATCTCTATGCATATTTCAATTATTGCTTTCTGCCTTTATAAATGCAAATATTTCGTTACAACATCTTATCCACCGTTGAAAGATGTCGAACAATCTTGCATCCGATTGTCTAGCCAACATCTTCTCCTATCTACCTCCACACTCCTTAGCACGTGCCATGGCTGCCTGCCGCCACTGGCACGACTGCAGGAGGTCGACCGTGAGAGATAAAATCCGCCGCCACCAACACCCGCCATGGTTCATAGCCTTACCCACCCACAACAACAACTTGTGTTTTGTTCATAACCCAATTGAGGACACTTGGCACTTGCTCAATCTGGATCATGTCCCTAGCTTGAGCCGACCCGTGTCAACAGTTGGAGGACACGCGTTGATACTGTTTAAATCCACTGGCGTCTTGCCTCTTCGGGTGTTGGTTTGTAACCCGTTCACCAGTAGTTCCGCCACCTTCCCCCGCTGCGGAAACCGAGGACTAATCCGGAATTGGGAGTCATAGAGGGTGGTCCCAACCGACCCAATGGATTCCAATTGTATGTTGCTGGTGGGATGTCTGAGGCGGCAAACGGTATTGCCGCCTCATACGATCACATTTTAGAATCTTTTGATTCTAAAAAAAATGGGGACCATCATAGGGTCCAAGCCAGGTGAGTTTGCCGTGAGGCTTACTGTATGGGCCCCAAACGAGCTTGGTTTTAAAAAGTGCGTTTGAGGCGCGCCTAGGCCCGAGGCGATCTAAGGCGCAAGGGACTGCGATTTTGGTGACTTAAGGCGCATGTAAAATAAAAGCGCACTTGAGGCGCGATTTTTTTGGCAAAAAATTGGCTTGAGGCGCGCGCTTTATGTATTTTAGTCATTTTTCTGCAAAGAAATGTTGTACAGCAGGCTTTTAAGGCTGTACATGTAGGTAATTTACATGATAAAACATATTTAAAGCTTATTATAGTTAAATTTTGAGTAGGGGATGTTAAAAACCTATGATAAATAAAAAAAAATTATATAATCATTTTGCGTCTCGCGTACGAAAAGCTCACTGCTTTTACGCCTCGGTTTTAGACCCTGTCGCTTTTGTACGCTTCTCGTTTTTTAAAACCAAGCAAACGAGAGCGTATACTCTAATGGGGTCAGTGTGCCAAAGGGTGACACTGAAATTGGTTCAAACAAATGAACGAGACCTCAGCCCGTGCATACAGCATAATAGGCTTTGAAATTGGTTCAAACAAATGGATGGAACTCAGTGTGCCAAAGCCAAAGGGTGACACACTGAAATTTCCGCCCTAGTCATACAGTTGTTGGCGGGGTTCATGATGGGAATGTGGTGTGGTTTGGGAGCTAGGAGAGGGCGGCGAATGGGTTATGACTGAAAGAATGGCAACCGAATTAGGAAACAGGTTTACTGAGTACCAAGTGTCTGGGTATTGAAGGGTGTGTGTGTTTATACAAGGAAAATGGTTCGGGTATGATGGTGTGGAGAACAGATGAAGATTGTAAGAATAAATGGGTATGGAAATCGATCCGAGGGTGTAATCGGGTAAGTGGAAAACGGGTCAAAAATTACCCGATCAAAGGACTGTTTCTTCACCCAAATCTCACACTCTCGACATGTTTAGGAGCTACAATTGAAAATAAAGATTGAACTAGAACTCAAACTCGAAATGGATAAGATGTTATAATTTGAGAGAACTCATTGCAATTCCATTATTCTTCTAACTAAACATATTATAATTTGATATCAGATGCTAATTCCAACAAACTATAGGAACTAAACAGGTCCTCGCATTATATGCTAAATCCATACATAATTCAAAACATATTTGAACCGAATTAAGCAGAGGGTCGCAGCCAAAATACAAAAACATCATACACTTCTGCATAACCACATGGATATCGATAACTGCCAACACCCAGAACCTAAGGTTAACATGGGGTTGTGGTACAATTTAAAAATGAATGAAATAGGAACTCACCCTTTTGCCCTCATAGGTATCTTCTTGCAAGAGCTCGGACCTTTGTATCAAAGTGTGAAGATGTAACACGGGATCCCGGTAGGTAGAGAGGGTTCAGAAGAATCTGCAAAAAGTTAAAAAGTAACTAAACTTAACATTATCATTCATGTTGAAAGCATATGGCATACAATGAAATCAAGACATTTTTCTATTACATATAATAATAAAACGAGAAAGTAAGTTACATATTGGTGTAATTACCTAATTTCAGTTATTAAAAACTTATGAACACTTGAAAAGGTAAATGAATGGAAAAGAAAACTTGCCTTTATATATAGCTCATGCACCTCCTGAAAGAAGCTCTTAATTCCATCATCATTACGGGAGTCATGAAGCAGCATCAATCGTGTATGTAAAGCTTGAGTCAAGAAATGGCAAGATAACAATACGAATTCACAAATGATCCTTAAGGAAGCAGGAACCACCTAAGTGTAACCATTAAACAATTACAAAAACAAAACAATCAAGAAGGATATGACCGGCTGTCACGTAAACCGACACCACCAAATCATTGAACCTGTCAATTGATTTTAAAAACCTGGAAACAGAATAAATTGAAATAATATGACATGAGCATATTTGATAAGCTGAAAAAAAGTAATTCCTTTTTAAATTTTTTATTAGAAAGAATGATTATGAGTCTTACATAGCACTTGTTGTCCATGCAAGATCCTGTACAACATCCAAAGCTGCATGAAGAATAAACTGATGCTGATGTGCAGCTTCTTCTTTCTAAATTATCATTTCAAAGTATGAGTTTTAAAATAATGTGGGTGCTTGTGAAAATCTAATAATCTATATATCATGCCCAGCTAAATATGCGAAATTCCAATTTTAAAACTTCAAACATGGTTGAATAGGTTAAGATTTATGAAACAAAAACAAGTTTACGAAATCTGAGATGTAGTATCTAAGTGGTAAAATCCACTAGTGAATTATTAAAAGAAATCTTACTTTAGGAGCAGTCCCAACTTCGGCCTCATATATAGGAATATCATTTCTGCTAACGATCATTAAACATGCTGTGCTAGCCATTTTGGTCCACTAAAAATTACAAGTAGGCTGGATTATATGCATATCTGCAAGAAGATGTTGAAGCTAGTGTTACATATATAATATATATGTGTGTGTATATATAACAAACAAGCAAACATGCCTAGTATAATCTCACTCATAGCAGAGCTATTGGGAGGGTGTGATGAGGGCAAACGTTACCTCTAATATGTGTGTGTGTGTGTGTGTATATATATATGTGTGTATGCGCGTGCACAATGAAGTACATTGTAAATCAAAGCAACAATATATATTCATGAAATGACCTAGAGTTTATCCAATGCATATTAAGAATCCCTTTTCAAAATGATAATTTCTGAAATGCAAACTTCATCCTAAAAATCAAACCCTAACAAAATGAAAACTGAAATCACAAAATCAGGGGCTTGAACATGGTAGATTAGTTATCTATGGTGCACTTTTGATTGAATCATGATTCAATTCCATTTACTCTAGAGACAACTCCTCAAATGTGATCTTAATTCTAAAAACACCAAACCACTCAAAATTCTAATGTTACAGTCTAATGTTCAGACATTATTACATCTTAATTTCATAAATACCTACAAAATTAGGGAAAATAAAAACCCTAACCAATACCAAGGAAGCCGAGTACATTTTTTGATAATCAGTATACGAGAAAGATCGAAAAGTAATTACAGAGACTAAACAAGAAGAAACATCGATCAGATCCTTATACTAGAGCATAAAAACCCTAATATGTGCCCTGATGATGATTTGAAGTGCATTATACCGAAATTTATTGTGATGACCGTCAATCAAGGTTAGGGTCAGCAATATATACATGTATTTTGATGTAGAACGTGTGTATATTCATAAATAAAACAACAGAGAAACGTACACCGTAAGCTGATCGGAGATCTCCGCCGGCGTAGTGTAGACCGGAGCACGCGAAGCCTTTCCTCCGATTCCCTTGGTTAAGATTGAACAAGTATCAAAATTTTCAGTTCGATCCCCGTACTTTAACTTAATTGGTTTTTGCTCCCCTGTTCAATCTCAACACTATCCTACACATTTTTGGATAACTAGTGGGTAAACCCGTGCGCTGCGACAGGGCCTTGAAACTTTTAAGGCTCAGCTTTGACGATCTAAACCGCTATTCACGTCGAAACGCTGATAAAAATAACACATTTTTTTTCATATTTTAATATGGATGCATTAATTACACACATTTGTTGTTTTTGAAGTTTTGAATGGGTTGTAGGGTGGTCCTACTCAAAGAACAAAATAAAAAGGAAAAAAACCTAGTAAGAAGGTTCGAACGGACAGTTGGGATGCAAGGACCAAAATGATATGTGTTAACAATCCAAACCATAGTGAATATATATGCATACAAAAAAAATTGGAAATTTTTAAACATATGCATACAAAAAAATCAGAAAATTTTAAACATAGACCAATTGCAGGTCGGTGCTGTAGATACCGACCTGCAATTATTAATAGTAGTAATAAGATTTGAGAGGCAAATTTATTCCTAAAATTAACAATTAAGTATTCAAAGTTTACCTTTTATCAAAGATATAATTTTAGCATGAATATTACGGCTTTGTTTCCGTAACCTTTAAACTCTCTTAATCTAGGTATTTACAGTTGGTTTTGACGAAAATTTTGGTCAGAACTGTTAAATATGGGAAATACCACAAATCAAACTAGTTGGATTGGCAGGCCGACCAGTTTTGACGATTTGTAGTTTAGTACCAACGGATTGCTTCTGTTTGAGCAATCAATCAGTTTTAAACGGTTTATGAACACCTCAACAGCTCAACCTGTACCCTTATGAGTGAAAGGTATTTATATAAAAAATATGAAAATAGCTATATGCCTATATGTTGATTTACAATTTTTCTTGGAAAAATATGATAATGTATAAAAACTAGCAAAGGACCTTCTTTTTTTTTTTTTTTTTTTTTTTTTTTTGACCATCAACAACAGAAAAGGACCATTACCCATTCCTCCATTCCAAAAACCCCTCAAACCAAACACACCTTAAATTTGAATTTCATATCAATGGATTGCATCATCCATGAGCCATCAATAAACAGAACAAAAACCTTACATAAATCTGGTTTTGGATGATATTTGTTATGTTTTAACATCCAAGCTATGACAATAAATCTGCTACAATAATCCAGTCCAAAAAATCTCAACTGGTATGAAGCCATCTTAAAATCCTAATGTTATCGAACGCCTTGCTTAGGACACCCATTAGCAAGCGGCAAGTCCAAGTTCTCCACGGTCCTAAATGTTCGTTTCACCATCTTGTCAACATACAATGTTCCCTCTAAATGATCACATTCGTGTTGAAAAATACGGGCCTGCCACCCACAAGCATCCACCTTTATGGGCTTCCCGTCTCGGCCCAACCCGTTAACCTCTACCTCTAGGAACCTTTCCACCATTGCTCCATATCCATCAACACTGCATAAATCACACCAACAAAGAACCATTAGACCATTACCATCTCAATCCATTTGTTACAATGTTTAGATGTGCAATTTGAATTCATTGTTCCAATTTGAATAAACATAATCTAAATTAGATAAATAGATAATTGGCAGGTCAATAATTATCAAAATCTAATTCTAACAAAGCCACTTATATATGTTACTGAAGGAGGTAGAAACTACACGCGTTATATCCCCTATATAGGGTGAGGTTTATTACAGAACACTAAATTATTGTGACAGTAAAAGAACAAACCTAAATCGCTTTGGAACCATGAATTATTCCAACTATTACAAGGTAAAACAGTGGAGGGTGGAGAAACAAGACTTTGTTATGATCCCCCAAAGCTAGACAAAAATGGGGAGGTAGAAACTACACGCATTATATGTTACTAGATATAGCGTGAGGTTAATTGCAGAACACAAAATTATAGCGAAAACAAAAATAACAAACCTAAATCACTTAGTTTTTTTTATCAATGGTTCATATTTTTTTAATTTTTTTACTTCTTACATACAAATGCATACTACATAGAAAACCATTAAACTAATTTGTTCATACATTTTTATAGATTTTAACCGGTTACCTACACATGTGGGTAACATAACGTACATATGACTCACGCATGCCTAGGTAATATACATAAACAAAATGTTTTCATATATTTTAATCTGAATCTTATGAGAGATGGATAAATAGCATTTCAATTATTTTCTTATATTTTAAAAATTTTTAAGAAATGAATGATTTATTTTGTTTTGACTTTTGTGTGTTCTGACAATATATAATGTGGTGTTCAGCATAGATCCCTCCCCTATATATAAACACAACCCAAACATCTCATTATTTAGTAAATGGGTTGAAGTTTTCAGTCTTTTAACTCAATTCTCAATTCTATACTTTCTCGACCCGTTTCAATTTTGCTCAATATATGGAACCCATAATCCATACACCACAATCAGACTACACCCAAGTTGCAGTCAAAATGTTGAATGTAAATCAACCAAAGGAACTATCAATATCTTTGAAGTTTATTAATTAGATTGAAAGCCAATGAAAACACCTTAAGCAGCCTTCAAAAAACAATGCTGATTTGTTGCCCTTCTTTTTTAATTTTGGGTTCAAAATAACCTACATTTTCAGTAATTCAATTAGAAAGCTTCAAATTCACAAAGTAAAAAAATGGGATTTACATACCAAAAGATCAAAAGGTCGTCTGTCTTGTGCCTTATTCTCTTCCTCTGGTGCATGTGCTATGTATTCTTTAATGTCCTCCAACACAATAATCTGTAGTGAATTAACAAGGGACAAATTACTCAATTATAACTGAATGCTAATTAATCAATTATTGTCATTAATCATGAGGTAAATTTAAGGCTCGTAATTCCTCACACGACATGAAAATGATAAGGTTTTGGGTAGGTTGACACAACCCGTTTATTAAACAAGTCAACCCGAACACGACTTGTTTAATAAATAGATTGACAAGTTAACCCGTTTAAGGGTTTTTTAAATTTTTAGATTTTAGAGATAAAAGTGTTAAAATTTAAAAGTTATATATTCTTATTTTAATTTTTCATCTAACTATTAAACTTATAAAAATGAAATTAATTTTTCCTTTTAAACCCTTTTATCAACTTTCCACTATATATAAAAAAAAAAAAAAAAAAAAAAGTTTAGTTCTAACAATCCGTACTCCAATCCTTTCCATTCACTCTTTCTAATCTCGAGCTAAATTTATAAACCCAACTTTATTAACCGGGAGTGAGACATAAAGAAACAAAAACAACTAAAAGCGCACCAACTAGAAGAAAAAAATTCCATTTGGGTCGAAGTAATTATATGTTTAAATTGTTACTTAATCACCTGCTGTTACTCATTTTCATAAATGAAAATAAAACGGGATGACCCGACATGATTTTAAGTGGGTCTAATACGACACGGATAAGTATATGGGCCGGGTTAGAGTTGAAAAACTTAACCCGTCAACCCGACAAGATTGAATGCTAAATTGAGAGAACTGACTTTTAAAGGAATGCCAATTTGGGGAGCAGCTAAGCCAACCCCGGGTCGCCTCCTCATGACCTGCACCATGTCATCAATTATCTTCTGGATACGATCCGACCCGATTTCTTCAACCGACACTTCTCGAGCCGGTTCGTGGAGAACCGGGTCACCGGCTTGCACAATACTCGGCAAATCCATTACCTTCTTCTTTTTCCCCAACCCGGATAACCAGCTCGCCGGACTCCGAACTGTAGAAGAACTGAACCCTCTACTAACGGCGTGATTGAATTGAGAACTTTTAGGGTTTAAGACGGGTTTATATTGGGATCGAAGGATTAGGATTTTAGAGTGAAGAAATGGCGTGATTCGACCTCGCTTGACGAATTCTCCGGCGACTAGTTTCGGTTTCGACGGGAAACGTTGCGATAGCCGTCGGATTACCTCCATCAGAGCTGATTGATTTAGCAATTCGGATCTCGCAAATCAACTGGTTCAGAGTTCAGACATTTGGGCCTAAATGGGCTCTTGTTATTGGACTTATTTCTATCCATCGCGGTTAACGTAAGCAATGACCTAAGTTAGGTTGAAGAAAACGACCTTTTTGACTCTTTTTTTTATATAAATCCCCAAATCGAATTGATCAAATTCATTTCTTCAGGTAATCAACAATTCAAGAGATGATGGCGATGAATGGCATGAAGATTCAAGACACGTTCTACATATCCCATGGATCCCCTACGTTATCCATCGATGAATCAATGCCCGCTAGACATTTCCTCCAATCGTTTCAGCAAAAGGTGTATCCTGCAGATGCTCCTCGCCCTTCTTCAATCCTTATCATCTCCGGCCACTGGGAGACTTCATATCCCACCGTCAACGTCATCTCCGATGGCCCTAACGATACCATCTATGACTTCTATAATTTCCCCAAATCCATGTACCAGGTACACGATTAATCAATCTAACTGTTTATTGTCATTTTTTGATGATCAAAGTTGTAGTTGGATAGTTAGGTTTAGAATAGGAAACCCTAATAGTTTGATTATTAAACATTAGTTTGTTAGATTTGTTGTAAAGTGTAGGAAACCCTAATAGTTTTTGCTGATTAAATGATTTTATTTTGGATCTGTGAAATTGGGGAATAAGTAGTTAAAAACTTAAAATCACAGAAACTTCTAATTGCTTTTAAAATGTGTTTCAAAATCAGCTTAAGTATCCGGCACCAGGAGCTCCAAAATTGGCGAAGAGAGTTAAGGAACTGCTCATGTCGTCCGGGTTCAAGAGGGTGGATGAGGATAAGAAACGGGGACTCGACCATGGTGCGTGGGTCCCACTAATGCTTATGTATCCCGAGGCAGATATTCCAGTTTGTCAGTTGTCCGTCCAGACGGATCAAGACGCTACTTACCATTACAACATGGGTAAGGCGTTGGCACCTCTTAAAGACGAAGGGGTGCTCATTGTTGGTTCAGGTGCCACCACACACAACCTGAAAATGTTGCGTAACACCACGTCGGTGCAACCTTGGGCTCAAGAGTTTGATTCATGGCTCAAAGAAGCATTGATTGATGGAAGGTATGAAGATGTTAACGGCTACAAGGAGAAGGCTCCACATGCGACTGTAGCGCACCCATGGCCCGACCATTTCTACCCGTTGCATGTTGCTATGGGTGCCGGGGGTGCGAATTCTAAAGCCCAGCTTATCCATCATAGCTGGGGTTTGTCTTCTCTTTCATATGCTTCGTATAAATTTACACTCCCAATTTAATTGTCCGGTTTCTTTGTGTGATTTGTTGTATGTATGATATACTCGATGGTTTGAAGCTATGTTATTTTATTTTGTATTTCTTGTTACATAAAATATTTGACTTCCATAAATTTATAATGATGTAATTTCAACATTTAACATGCTATGCCTTTCTTTTATAAAAGGGAACTAGACTTATAATAGATTCAGTTCGTCACAGTATCACAACTCTAACGTCATTTGATATAGGGAATGATACCTAATAAAAAATCTCGATTTTAAAAACAACTCTGTTTTCAAAAGTTTATATCGGAACGTTAACAAAAAAAAATTAAAACAACCCTGAAATCCGTTTTTTGAACAAAGCTAAGGTAGCTAACAAACGAAAGCTATTAAAGGAGAACGAAATTAATAGAAAATTAAATGGGTTAAAAGCGAAATATATTGTACAAGGAGTGAAAACGAAATTAAAAAATAAAAATAAAAACGTCACTCGATATAGGCCTACAATACAAAAAAAAACTTGATTTTAATATAACTCCATTTTTGAATAAATTTATAGCGATACGTTAAAAAAAACATAAATAGATAAAAACAGCCACACAATTCGTTTTTGGAAAAAAAATTAACAAATGAAAGTTATTAATGAAAATTGAAACTAATCAAAAATTAAACATGTTAAAAGTATATATCATAAGGGAGAAAACGGAAAAAAGAATTTAACGGGGCCAAAGGGGATGTTATACTGTTCTAACATGAGTATACTTTAATCTATTTATTATTTTCCTGATGATTTCCATACATGTGTCACTTGTATTCTTCTAGTCACATAATTAGACTTTCATCGTTGGTCATCTGTTGCAATGGTAGCCCCTATACTTCTCATAGTGGAGGTCTTGGGTTCGAATCCTGACCACAGCAAAAAAGGGGGTCTGTGGCCAGGTCAGGGGGTTTACCCAGTTGGGTGGTTCCTTCTGTGGTGGGCTGCCCTGGATGTTCTAGGTGTTGCCCCGGGAAAACCCAATTATCCTATAATATCTAGGTGTTGCCGTTAAAAAAAAACATAATTGGACTTTCTTCACACGAGGTTCACTAATTGGTGTATTTTGATACCCGCACACAACGGTGGATATAAGATCTGTTATTAATTAAATTTAAATGAAAATGTAGGTGCAATACTAAAAATAATGTTAGTAAAAACAAAATCTTAAACTAAACCATAAAAGTCGGGATGAAACAACGGGAAACAGTACCATCACTAAGATATGGTCAACCCTGGAAAAACTAATATTACAATACATAACCGTGAACCACTACAACAATGAAGTAGCTCTTCTCGGAACTGTGACTTCGGTGAATACACCGGACAAAACATAAAAAACCAAAGCCCAAACGCTCATGTCTGTAGACTCGAACCCACGACCCACTACGAACATCTTATGTCCAATTCCACAAAGCAAATGGACCTGGTAGTCATTTATCTATAAATTTTTCTTCAAACTATTTCATAAATTTTTCAAGAACATCCTTACTCCCTTCTATCCCATAGCTAATGTGTTCCCCATTTCAATATCAAAATCTTTTTCCACACTTCTTTTATCTTAATTCTTAGACAATGGCCTTAATTCTTTGAAGGAACAGTTGATATCTTCACAAAGTTTAAACTTATTACAAATATCATTCGAGATAAACTTAATCCACACCCAAAGACCCCCTAAATAGCATATTTCCCTGACAAATATTTAGATAAAAGATATATAAATACTTTATATTAATTATATAATACTATTAGATGGTACATAAATCACAAACAGCGACCAGATCACTCCACAACTAAATTTTAATAAATTAAACCGCTCAATCTTACTTAAATATTACAAACCAATATCATGAATTCATGATAACAGAACACAGAGATGATACAGGGATTCACTTGCGTAATTACAGCTGCACAAATGTTTGTATTTGTTTCGGAGAAATCATATCTAAGTTTAGCCGGGAGCATGATCGGATCATTTCTCCGGCGATAGGGACCACCGGCAGATTATCACAGTTGCATATCTCGATCATAAACCCATCGGGATCATGGAAGAATAACTGATCCACGTAGATTCCACCTTCTTCTACCCTCTGTCTTTTGTAAACAATATCCATCTCCTTCAGCTTCTTCTCCACTGCTCCCATGCTCTCACACTGTCATCACACACACACACAATCTAAATAACAGTAATTGAAAATATGTGATGTTAATTTGATCATTTCTTTTTAATTTTACCTGGAAGGAGATATGATTATCTTTAGGGTTTATTTCGGTTTTTTTGGGCATATTGCTAGGGTTTTCTGATTGCAATAGATGAATTCCAATTGCGTAGTTAAATAGCCTGCAAATCATCAATCAACAAGAACGTAAGTGATTGTATCGATACCGGAGACAATATTGTCAATCTCGATTCGTAATTTCATCTTTTGTTCGAACTTAGGGTTTCAACATGAACATCAAATTAGTAAATTACCATGCACCGTCGAAATCGAAAGATCCAGGCCTTCTGATCGGGAAAAATCCAAGGAAGTTCGTGTAGAAATCAGTAGATTCTTCGACGGATCGGCAAACGAGCGATATGTGATTTATCGACTTGAGGTGCAGAGGATTTCCGGCAACCTCCTTCATTTTCCGATGAATTTTTATCAAACGCGATCAATCAATTAATCGGTTACGACGAAGATTACAGGACTAGTACGGATTATTTGTTAGGGTTAATGCGAATATTTTGGAAGAAGATGAAAGGATTTTCGGAATGATTCAGAAATGTCGGAAACAGGGGATTGGAGGATGAGGAGAATGGAGGTGGTGCTTATTTATAGACGTAAGTCGTAATTCGTAAGGTAAGGTTTACTAAGCTTTTGGTGCTTCTTTTCCACGTGTCAAGATTATCTGATAGTTGACACGTAGGTTCCACCTTGGTATCATTCATGTAGGGTAGGTATATATGATATAACATTCAACCTTTATAGCTTTATAATACACAGCTGTAAATATCTGCAACGCTGCATGTTATCTTTACGCCCGACTATGTCACATTAGAATTAAGATTTTTACTTATCTTTCTCATAAATTCATTTTAACCCTCAATACTTTAGCTTTAAATGAAAACTCATAAATACCTAAAAACTCATGAGAGCTCATCAAAAAAACCATTTATTTTATTTTCACTACCTTTATTATTAAAATACAATATAAAAAATAATTTATCTTTCAAATTAACCCATCTCTTCTCTCTAAATTATTTTTCAAAAAAATTATACACATGTGTAGATTTTTTTTAATATATTTATACATGTAAATTTATATACATAAACTTATTTTTTTTATGTTGTATTCTAACTCTAAAGATAGTAAAAACAAAAAAAATGGTTTTGATTAGTTTTTTAAAGAGTTCTTGCGAGATCTCAAGATATTTAAAAGTTCTCATATGATCCATTTTCTATTATCAGACTCATCCTTTTCATAAACAAACTTAGTATTTCCATATCATCTGCTTTTATTTTCATTTAATTATTTATATTATTACTAGTTATGAAATTATTTAAATTATCAAATAGTTAATTAAATAAAACTGAAATTAATAAAATAATTACATCATTTTAAACTAAAAATTAAAATAGAAAAATACATAAATTTCAAAAAAAAAACTAAAACCTAAAATAAAAAACTGATAATTGTGTCGAGGCATGTTGTATTTTTCTTTGATCTCGTTATACAAAGTTTCATATTCTGATCGTTGGTATGGATCCATATGACTTTGTGTCGATGAAAGTGTTTTCTTTTCTTCTACCATAATTTTCCTTAATTTCAACTCGAAGAAAGTGTCAATTTTTTGATCGAACTGCTCGATCGCCTACTTTTTCACACGGTTAGTCTCGGCTATATCTTCAACGAGGCTTAACTTCTGTGCCTCGTATTTTGATGAAGACGTGACCTTACCCTTTAGTTTGGTCGTGTCCCTCTCCATTGGACAGCTTGGGGTTTCATGTTCGGCTTAAAGATCATCTTTGTCATTATCAAATGATATTCCAAATTCAGGAGTTTTTGTGCTGCCTGTATACTCCCCTATGCTACCCGCATACTTCATGCCCCGCCTTCTTGTAGTATGCTTCAATCCTTCCCCAATATGCGGCATTGTTCTGGTTGTTGCCAACTATTGGGTCTTCTAAAACGTATATGAAACCTTCGGCTAACAAAACCTCATCACTAGGGCCACTTGATACGAATACACTTTTCTGGTTAAAACGACAGGTGATGCTTCTTTTGTGATACTTTTGTTGTTCCATTTATTCTTTCGGACAACTTTTATCAGTGATGATGGTGATTCATAAACAGGTCTCATTTGCGATTGTGTTTGTTAAACCTGTGATTATTGTTGTTGCATTTGTATTTGGTGTTGCCATTGCAAAAATTATTGATATTGTTGAAGTTGTGCCTCTGATGGTGAGAAACCACCAACTGGTTGTTGAAAATGTTAGAATCCATTAGCTAGTAGTTGAAATTACGAGAATCCACCAGCTGGTTGCTGGAATTGTGAAAATCTATCAAATGTTTGTTGAAACTGCGAGGGGTGTAGGTGGTCGGTTTGGGCTTTGTTCATTGCTGCTATCTTTTAGTTGTTAACTGAACGAAAACGGATAATTTGGATCCATGGAATTGAGTGAACGAAAACGTTTAATTGTTGAGAGAACTGTTTGAGAAGTTGGGTGTGAAAATGGTTGGGTGTTTAAATGTATTTATACTAGAAAAAAACTAGCCGTTAGGAAACATACAAAAAAAAAACTAGCCGTTAGGTTTTAATTAACTTTAAATAAAGTTTTAATTAAGGTTTAATTAGGTTTTAGTTATGTTTTAAATTAAATTAATAAACTAAGTTTAAATTGGATTTTAATTAAAGTTTTAAATAAGTTTTGACATTTCAGCATAATACATAATAACTATCTACTGATTCTTTCACTAAAAAGAATAATTATATGACATTTTCTAATTGATGTCTAAACATTTTCTCGTAAAAGAATCAACTCTTACATTAAACATTCTCTCCGTCCAACAAAGCCTAGGTTTAGCGGGCCGGAAAATGGCCTTCTTCATCCTTAATCCACCATACCTTCTTCATTGTCGACATGTTTGACCCACCCTCTATGATGCCTCGAATATCCCTCTTTCCCTTTCGACGAGCCCCTTGCGCGGTAAAGCAAACATCAAAGATTTCCTTGTTGTCGCTGCTAACGATAGTTCCCTTCTTTCTTCTATAAGGACTAAAACCGATATTTTTGACGAGTCACATGAATGAAAACAATAATTTACCTAAATAACATACTCTTATTAAAAAGTTAAGATGTTGTAATCAAACTATATTAACTAGTATTATTTGTGTTGTGTGTAAACCACTAAAAAATGAAATAAGCCAACTTATACTAATTAGGTATCATGTCGTAGAAACCCATTAAATAAAAGACTACTACAGGTGGCAACTTGGCTGCTGACACCGTTCATTGTATTTATATATTAGTAGATTAAACAATACACGTAATCTGTCATTAATCTTAAAAGCTTTAACAACGACATAACTATATGTCTCATGTAGAGTTGAGTTTATGAGAAAACTCATTTTTATGAAATATCAAAAAACTCCTCATTAAAGGTACTGCATATGTGTAGTACACCCCAAAAACCTAACCTACCCTCAAAAACCTAAAACCTCCACGCCACCCTCACCCCCACCCAAAAACCTAAACCCCCACCCACCCTCCAAAAACCTAAACATCCCACCCCTCAAAAAACCTAACCTAAAAGCTAAACTAAAACCAAAAGCTAAACCCACTATTTTTTCGAGTTTTTCTTTTCTTTTTTTTTTAACGAGAACGACGTGGGAAACATGGTCTCCGAAGCACTTTTTTAGTTTTTGATTTATTTTTTTGAGTTATGATTTTTATTTTTATTTTTATTACATTTAATAAGTATTTTTTTAGTTTTCTCATGAATAATAAGTTTTCTTATCATGAATAATAAATTTTTTTATGATCATTCCCCTTCCCCTATTCATGTAACATCACATATAATACGATGAAGACACGGGGGCCACGAGACAGGTTTCTAAAGTTATGATCAATTTGATTTACTTAGTTTATATATAGGGGGAGGTTCAAATAAAAAGTAGGTTTTCGCTAAGAAATCTAAGAAATGACCAAAATGCTTAGAAACGATATCAAACGAACTCCGACTGATCTCATTTCAGCGGCGTTGGAACCGTCTCGTCGAACTCTACCATCTTAGCTTTTAAGGTTTAGATTTTATGTTTGAATTTTATGGTTTTAGCCTTATGGTTTAGCCTTAGGGTTTAGCTTTTAGGGTTTAGATTTTATGGTTTAGGTTTTTTTGAGGGTGGGGGTGGGGGGTTTAGGTTTTTTTGCGGGGGGGGGGGGTGGGGGTGGTGTCACACCCCGACCGATGGCGGAATCATCGAGGCGGACATTAGAATGATTGTTCAAAAGCACATGATAGCTAATGGTTGCATAATTCATTAATTAAGTTTAAAGACAACAAGATCCAAATACAATACATTCCAAATAACCTAGTCTAATTCAAAACATTGATTTATTTAGCTAGGTCCATAGTTCTTAAGTGGAGAATCTTCGGCAAGTAGTCACATATCCAAACCTGAAACATTATTTAAATCAAGTGTCAACTAAAAAGTTGGTGAGTACATAGGTTTAGTATTTCCTGTAAATAGTAGTTGTAAATCTTTTTGCAACTCATTGTTTATAATGTTAAACATAGTATGTATGATGTATCATTTATTTAATCACAATTCAAACCGAGTTTGACACGCTTGAACAGAGCACAACAGCTAAGTCCGGTATGTTTGAATATAGTTACTCACTATATCCGATATGATTGAATATAACACGCGGTTATATCCGAGTATGCAGTAATAAACACCCTAACCGGGTGGGCTGGTCAGGCACAATAGATCTATCAATATTACAGTTGGTTGTCTTGTGTATAAATGTATGTACATCCAAAGTATAAGCATATAGTCTCATGTATAACACGTATAAACAGTGTGAGTAGCATGTATAATGTTTCACCCCAAAACTTATAAAAATGTAAAATAGGGGCTATGTAACTCACCTGGCTAGCGGATACGATGATCCACGAGTGCGGGTGATAAAGACGTTGAAAACTAAGCACGATGAAATCCTATGTAGATAAATATGTATTATTGTATGTTTGTATGAGCGTATTCGTATCTAATGAGTATAGGTTTTATAATAATATTCTTAATATTTATTTGTATAAAATAGGGTAGAAAATGATAACGGTTTTGTAAAATTTTAACTCATAGAAATATATATATATATATATATATATATTATTTTAAACAAGTATTTATTATGTTTAATGTATTTTTATAACAAATGAGAGAAAATTCTTTACCATATTATATTTGTTTTTAACAATATTACAAGATTTGTAAACAGTGGGACATTTTATATATCATAATGTATTTTAATAAGTTTATAAAAATATTACAAGATTTGTAAAATGGGACATTTATATATTATAGTGTATTTAATAAGTTTATAAAAATATTATAAAAAAATGGGATGGTTTATTAAAAATGTAGTTTAATCGATTTTAAATTAAACGATCGAGTAAACCGACTCGTTTTAGTATTTATTGTATAAAAAAGTATTAAAATAAATTAGGATAATTAAACAAAATAAATAAATGAAAACAGAAATAAAAAAAAATTGGGCCGAAGGCCAACCGGAATCGAACCCGCGACCTGCGCCTTAAACACACACTCGCATAACCAGCCGGGCTACTGCCCATCGCTGGTTATGTGTGTGATGGGTAATTTAAATACACAACAGAGAAACTGGTCGCTGGTTCTCGGTGACCGGCAAACCGTGTCCGAGGACACTGAGTTTGCCCGGTGACTCTCGAGCGAATGCCTAGATTTCGATTGGAATAGATTACCTGATGATAACAGAGGCTAATGGAACCGAAAAGAGGTCCGGACTTGGTCGCGAAGGGCCTGGACGGCAGGAACCTTGAACCGAAAATGTCCAAAACGGGAATCAGACTTCTGGATGGAATCAGCTCCTGAATTCTTGGTCACAGTTTCTCTCAGGGAAGACGAAAGTAATGCAGTCTTCAATTTGGAGTGAGGGTGTGAGGAAGGATGGTAACGAGTTCGAGCAGGGCCGACAATGGCTCTTTATAGCCGAGCCTAATCCTTATGCTCAAACGCGCAATTGGACACGTCCCGACATTAGTCTGGGCAAGGTGAAACTAACCCGACAGTCAACAGGCGTGGAGGTGGCCTGTCGGGCACGAATTTGGACCTGGATGTCTCGGCCACCAACAGGATCAGACGATCCTTGTGATTGGCAGACAAATTGGTCGAGGGGTCTGGTTTGCGTGGGGGAGACGAAGTCAGAGACGCTTTTGTCGGGCGTTGAGGTGCAGGGAACAGCCCTGTCGGGGTGTTCGCCGGAGAAAGCCTTGGACCGCCGGACAAATCGAAGGGGGTGACCGGAAATGCGAATAGGGTTTTGTCAACTTTGGTCCCTGGAGTTTGATTTTGATTTAAAATAGTCCCTGAGATAATTACGGAGGAGCCCTTGTATTTTGATTTGTACACCTTTAGTCCCTTAACTGAATTCTGTTTTAAACCTTGTAGTTTGATTAAATACAAAACGACCCTCAACTTTTATAAAAATAATTAATTAGATTTCTTTTTCAATTTCAATTATATTTTATAAACTCATATTATTATTATAAATGTATATATATATATATATTTTTTTTTATTTTATATAAAAGTTTATTTTTATTTAGATAGATTATCATATTTATGTTACGAATCTTTTAAATTTGGATTTTTATATAAAATTTTATTTAAGTTTAAAACTTATAAAATTTTGATTATTTTAAATCCCTAAAATAAATACATATATATTTTGTACAAAATAAAAACACTTGCATTTCATTAAAAAAAAAATGATTACATGATATATATTATAAATGCGTAAATGAAAAATCCGAAACGTCACAGGTGGGGTGGTGGTTTTAGGCTTTTTGGGGGTAGGGTTGGAAGGGGGTTTAGGTTTTTGGGGGTGCGGGTGGAGGGGGGTTTAGGTTTTTGGGTCCGGATTAAAGTTCGATGAGACGGTTCCAACGCCGCTGTAATGAGCTCAATCGGAGTTCGTTTGACCCACTTTTGAGCGTTTCTTAGCGAAAAACCACTTCTTAGTGGAACCTTCCCCTACACACACACATATATATATATATATATATATATATATCACTTGTATATTATAGTATTATATTAAAGGCAAATTGGTTTTTAATAATCCAAACTATGACTCATTGGCAAATAATAATCCGAACTAACAGTTTGGCTGGTGATAATCTCAACTTTCATTTTTGTTGTTAATGGCAGTTCCAGTAGCATAATCATCATAGATTTATACTCGATTTTCACTTATTTTCGCTCAAAATGACGATCTTAAAGGAAATGGAGAAACGTACAATCGAAATCGAGTGGGAATCGAGTGTTATTTAGGTGGAAATATATGATGATTATGCTACTAGGACTGTCATTGATAACAAAAATGAAAGTTGAGATTATCACCAGTAAACTGTTAGTTCGGATTATTATTTGCCAATGAGTAATAGTTTGGATTATTAAAAACCAATTTGCCTATATTAAACACATATTAAACTAAGTTATGATCAATTTGATTTACTTATATTAAGGGGGTGTTTGGGATTACTTTTGAAATCTCCTTATGACTAAAGTCATTTTTAAAAGTAATGAGTTTCTTACCTTTGGATTTTAACTTATCATCTCACATTTTATACATTCTTTTGAATTATCCAAACAACATTTTAACTTATTAACTTTTTAGAAAAGTTAATAAGTTAATAAGAAGGTTCCAAAAGTAATCTTAACTTTATTAAACTAAGTAAATCAAATTGTTATAAATTGATATAAGTTATATCAATTTGATTTACTTATATTAAACTAAGTTATGATCAATTTGATTTAATATATTAAACTAAGTTATATATCACTTCTATAATATATTATATTATATCACTTGTATATTATAGTATTATATTAAAAATATATTAAACTAAGTTATGATCAATTTGATTTACTTAGTTTATATATAATACTACAACTAGTTGGTTTTCTGTGTTTCGTAGCGGAACGTATCTACGTACAACGAAAAAAAGAGTTGAATAAGCTTGTATAAACGAACACTTGCACGTCAACGTGAAAGTCTGGTTGTTTTTCGTCAAAGCCCTGCGCCAGGAGTTTGGTCGTTATCGGTTCATGCCGTTGAAAACCATAAAACGAATACCAGTTTAATTACTATTGTTTAAGACTAGTAAATGTCACAATTTATAATAAATCTTCCAACGTATTATTTTAAATAAATGTATGAAATTACCTTTCTAAGTAGCTTTTTTAAAAGCACAATAATCAAATAATTTCTCTCTAACCCATGAGTTGTGACTTGCGGTGCCCAACAAATCTAATAATTGATGTATGAAGTCACATGAAATGATCATGTTCCTGACTAAAATTTGATTTTATTCTTATAAAAAAACAACGAGTATAATGTTTATTATGTTAAAATAAATAAAATATTGATGTAGCTAATAAACAAAAACTAGAGTTAATGTGAGGCTAACCTGTTTAGTAGAGACATATTGATGCAATTTATCTTGCAAACCAAGCTGGATCGGAAGTCTCAAAAAAGAATCAAACAAAGCTTCAAAATCTTTAATAAAAATCAACCAAGTTCATAACAAAAATTAATCCAGAATATAAAGAATCCCAGATCCATAAAAATAGGTAGGGGTGAGCAAATAACCGAATTAACCTAACCATAACCGAAATAACCGACTTAACCGAACCGAAGAATTAACCGATGGTTCGGTTAATACATAACCGATTAACCGAAAAGTATGGTTCGGTTACGGTTTTGACGTGTGGTATAACCGAATTAACCGAACCGAACCGATTATACATATAGCTATTCAAAACATGTGATGTTTTTATGGATCTTCAGTGGAGTCCATGTATATTTGTGAAAATGTTTGGATTTATTTAAAGCAGTGGATGTGTTTAGGACGATCGTCTTTAGGTAAATGAGGGATGAGGGAAACTAATTGAAATCACATTGCTTTATGTAAACAAAATCACCTCATAGATGGGAATTGGATGTGTTGAATGTTATGTAAATTAATTAAACTTATAAAGAACTAAACTGATTTTTAGTATCTTCACATGCAACAATAGAGATGAAAACTACACCAATAGTTTATTAATAATACTACATCCAGATCTATGTCCTTCCATTAAAAGAGGCATCATAAATCCATAAGTGAAATTAACGATTAACTTCGCATTGCAGAGAAATTATATATTAGGATCTTGTTGTATTTTGTTTCTTGGTTTATTCTTTGTCCCACATAGAAGCTTGAAGTAAACTGCTCAGGTTTTAGTGATTATAAAAATGGAATACGAGTGGGCAACAAAATTTTAGAGGAATATGTCCTTTAAAGGAAGCCTTCATCGTTTCATTTCTTAAACTTTTAGTTGGTTCTAAAATTTGTATATTAAAAAAAAGTTTAAATCGAACACTTTTAAAAAAGTTCAATTTTTTATAAAGTTGGTTAACCGAACCGAATATGAGGTATTAACCGATTAACCGAAAACCGATCAGTTAATACAAACCAATAACCGAAAATTTCGGTTCGGTTTCGGTGGAGGCTTAAAACCTAACCGACCCGACCCGTGCACACCCCTAAAAATAGGAAACAACCTAAACTAAACATAAACAAACTTATTCAAATAAAAGATAAAAACCAGAAAATCTAAAATATAATTAAACCCTTATCGCCACCTAAAGGTTCTACGGATCCAAAGCAGGGTCGGAACCCACGGTTTGACCCGACTCCGGCTCCACTGCATCACATATGCTTTTTAGAGAGAAGATCTCATGTTCAAACATGGATAATAAAGTAGTTAATAATTATTTATGTAATATAAAGTAAGACTAACATTTGTCATTCAAAAAAATAAACAAAAACTATGTTCATATACCAAAAAGGTGTCACCCAAATTCGATGTCGATGATAAACCATATGGCGCGAAGATTAATATATACGAGAAATAGCTTAAATTTGGTATCCATTTATATGGATACAAGTTTATTTAAGTTCAAATTAAGAAATTTACTTGTGGAAGTCTTTAATCAATTTTACACAACTGGGCATAATGGTAACATAAGAGACTTACTTTTTATAGAAGTATGGGTATTTTTTACTATTTAGTAGACAGTATTTCATCATCAGATATTCACTTAAAGCTAATCAAACTAGGTACACGATTCATATCTTAATCATGATAATAAGAGTTAATCGTACAAATGACCCCTGTAGTTTGATTAAATTGCATGTTTGACCATCAGATTTTAAAGGTTGTAAACTTAACTCAAACGTTCATGACATGGTTGTGTCTTTGGCCCTTGACGCACCTCAATCAATATGAGAGATGTAAAAAGCTACATAATCATGATACATAAAACGACTGATTTCGAAATAACATTCACACTTGATTTTGAAAGCCGAATCACATTAATTTGCGATTGTTTCTCTAATTTGGACATTAACACTTAGACCAATTGAAGCAATTGAATCAAAACCAAACAAATAAAACTCCAAACCAAGGGGTTTTGATCAAATCAATAAAAGCACTTGACTTTGTTCTTCTTTTGAATCACTTGTTCTTGTTATTGGTGGTGATGGAAGGAAGAAAGTGTGTCGGCCAGATTTTGACGGGGAGGGGACTAATTGCCAGCCAGATTTTGACGGAGGCGATTAGATTATGGTTGCTTCGACGTAGCAGGAGGAAGGTTGGGAGGTCTGGGGAAGAAGAAAAAAGAGGTGTTTGTGTGAGTTTTAAAGACGGGTTTTTGTTTCTTAAATATCCCCCTATTTAATTTTAATTTTATTTTTTTAAATATAAAAAATATTTTAGTTATTTCATACCCACTTAACATATAAAGTTAAAGTTATAGATGTTCTGTTTTAACGGCCGAAGGTGGTACAAAATAGAAAGTTATGATCCTAATTTTACGAAATTTCTGAGTGACTATCAATTACGCGAATTACAGTTGTAAAACTAGACCTAAATCAAATCATGTTGCAGCGAGTTTGTGAATACATGATGATGATGATGATGAACTTCCTCCAACTCCCCTACTATTTCTTCTTCCAATCGTCATTCAACCTTCAAATCCTTTTGTAGTTGCGAGAATTTGATCCGTATATATGCATCAGATGTTCTCACTTTTCGTGAACAAACCTCTGTTCACCCTTACTTCCTTCACCATCATTCTACTGTTCGCGGTGATCTCTCTAACTCCTTCACCGTTCTCGCAGATTCATCTCGATGCAGCCATGTAAGTCCACAGATCCTCCTCTCTTCTAGCTTTGCGTTTTTAATGAACTGCCGTAACTGATTTTGGATGGAATTAATCTAACCGGATACTGAAAATTCAGCGGGAAGTCCGATGTATGGAGTGCTAAAAGGATTTTAGAATGGCGGCCTTGTAATTGGTGGCTTCAAGGACATTTAACTGGTCAGTTTCGTTTCATACTTCTTAGTAGATCATTGATTTCTCTTAGAAGATCTGAGATTGAACTATAGTGATTCTAAGTCGAAATCTGTCATTGATTTTAGGTTTTGGCTTAATTCGTCTGATTATAAGTTTTGGTCGATGATAAGTTGAAAATTATGAAGATGTAATCTTCGTTATTAATCTATCTTACTTTTAGGTTTGCATAAACTGAACATTTTCAGGATAGCCAGTTGAAAGGAAGCTTAGGGTTGGGATACTACTAATTATACTGTAAGCTTGGTTTTAGAAAGCGAGAAGCGCACCGAGGCGATAAGGTATATAAGCGAGGCGCAAAGCGCAAAAGTGCACCGCTTACTTCGTACGCGAGGCGCAATTTATTATATAAAATTTTAATATAGTTCTCATATGTATTTGGCATCATTTACCCAAAATTTAGACACAAATAAGCTCTCTATATGGTTTAATATCTAGATAACCTATATGTGCAACCTAAAAAGCCTGGTATACAACATCCTAAAGCACAAATCCAGCTCCCGTACAAAAAGCGCGCCTGAACACTGCGCCTTATGCTAATTTTTCGCCTGAAAAGCGCGCCTCACCTGCGCCTTTTGTACATAGCTTGCCTTATCCACTCAAAAGCCCCAGCACCTGCTCCTAGTCGCCCTTTTTAAAACCAAGACTGTAAGTAAGATGATTTCTTTAGTGTTCTTGTTGTTTCATGTATGATTACTGGTAGCCTAGTAATGTTGATATGTGATCTAGGGTTATTTGGTTGAGTCAAATCTTTGAATGGCTTTCAATGCAGACAATTGCATTTGGTTTTTGTGTTGAAATGCTGCAGCTCTGCCGGTTGAGAGAAATGGCTACATTCGAGTGGATTGTTATGGAGGGCTTAATCAGATGAGGAGAGATGTAAGTACTCCAAACATTTGCAAACTACAATCATTGCCCTTTTGGTTATTCATTTAGGAATGTGGTCATTGCTTTTGAAGAATATTTGAGCAACATAATCTTATGTTTACTGCCGTTTGTAGTTATGTGATGGTGTTGGTGTTGCACGACTATTAAATGCTACTCTTGTTTTGCCAAAGTTTGAAGTGGCTGCATATTGGAACGAATCAAGGTACCTTATGTTAACAGCTCAATTAAAATAACTAAATTTACGTGTTTTGTTGATGTTTTCTCATTGGTTCAGCCCTGTTGAAAGCAATGACAGTATATTTACAAATAAGGGCAAACTGCACCAAATAAAAATAAACCTTACACCGTATCCTGATTTTACCATCCAACTTCAAATTAGGCCCAAAATTGAAGCCAGCTTACATTTTATCACCGATTTTAGCAACCTAAGTTACATTTTATTACAGATTGTATAAACGAGTGATCTGTTCAACAGTATCAGACCATTCTTTTGCTGGTTTTTCAAAAAATATTGACAGGGCATCTTATTTTCATGTTGGTGTATATGTATATGCCGTGTGGTATCTGATATGATATTTAATAATTATTTTTAAATATAAATATAAAAAGAATCATCTTTTCAAACTTGTAAAATGATAAGGATTAGCTAACAATTAATAGAGAATGATGAAGAAGATTAAGATGAACAGATGGATGATTGTTATTGCAGTGGAATGAAGAAACCAAAAGGGAAAATACAGGGATAACAAGATGATCCAGGGTTGTGCCCTCTCTCACTACAATCGTAGGAGCCTAACAATTCTAACAAACTCTCACCTGCCTCACTATGCCTTATTCTCTCCTACTTATACTACCCCCCATATTACATTTTAGCCCCTTGAGACTACCTATAGCTCATTCCCATCAATACTCCCTCCTTCAAAACAGTCTTGTCCTCAAGACTGGGATCGCATGCGTCGTCTGGTGGCCGACCCTGCCCGTGCACCACCCACGACTGATGAGATCCAACACTTAACTCAATAACAGGACTTACAATCTTGTACCACCAACGAATACCCGGTAATTTTGTAGGAAAGCAAATCCCAGCAGAGGCAAACGTGCCATAAGACAGAACCTGGTCAGCATGAATGGTCCAAAGATGAGAATTCCACATGATGAAGAACCCGTCAGAATAGCTATCGGAATCTCCTTGTGGATCCGAAGGAACGAAGCCAACATAGATGATTGTAGACGGATTGTGAAGAGTGACAGTTGGACCAAAGAGCAAAGGTACCGTACCGCCTTTCCAACCAAGGCGTTTATCGCCAATTTTGAACATAGACACCACCGATGCATCGGAACCCCCGAGTCGACCAGCAGCAGATTGGATGAGTACGCCCGTAATTGAAGTTGAATTCCATTGCAACCCGAAATCAATAGAGGGAAACGTAGCTGGAGGTACTGGAATCCGAACGGCATCCCTAGAGCCGGTCTTCCCCTCCAATAGTGATGCACTAGCCCTAGAAAAGCCAAGTCGGCCTGGAAGAGGACGCACACATAACAGGCCCAAAGCTGGAGAGTTCCGGCCCACAATACGTTCCTGCCCCTCACTGTGGCCCACCACTATGCTGGAGCCCAGCATCCCGTGTAAGTCGACCAACATGACTTCCTTAGCGCTATGCGACATCAAACGGCCATGGCTAAGTGAGGGTTCTGCAGATCTGGAAATTGAATCTTGCAATTGAACTGAAGAGCGATCTGGAAAAAGCGTCGGGAAACCTGAACACGAAGATTCAACCTCGCCGGAAAATCCCGATTCCGACGAACCAGCAACGTTCGTCGTCTCCTGATGTTTCATCCAAGCGAGAACCATCTTTCGAAATTCCCTGGATTCCGCTCGATCCGCCTCAAATGCTTTCAAAGTCGATTTGATTTCAGCAACATCACGTTGAAGTTGTTGAATCTGGCCTTCCTGAACATCGATCCGAGCAAATGAACGTGTTTCCATGAAAATTGAAAGAGAAAATGGCAGGTCAAAGGCAAGTCGGACCAATGATAAGGATTAGCTAACAATTAATAGAGAATGATGAAGAAGATTAAGATGAACAGATGGATGATTGTTATTGCAGTGGAATGAAGAAACCAAAAGGGAAAATACAGGGATAACAAGATGATCCAGGGCTGTGCCCTCTCTCACTACAATCATAGGAGCCTAACAATTCTAACAAACTCTCACCTGCCTCACTATGCCTTATTCTCTCCTACTTATACTACCACCCATATTACATTTTAGCCCCTTGAGACTACCTATAGCTCATTCCCATCATAAAATGTAAACAAATTTATTTTCTAACTTTTCGACATAAGCATCTTCCGCATATGTGGCATCTAATGTGACAACTGGCATGACATCAATGATGCCACATCATCAAATTACAGGCAAAACCATTTAAAATGAGATTGGTTGCTAAAATGGGTAAAAAGTTGCAAGTCGGTTTCTATTATGCGCCTAATTTATAACTGGTTGCTAAAATCAGGAAAAAAAAACGTGAAGTGCATTTCTATTTCCATGCAATTTTCTCTACCTATAATCAACAGAACAAGTTGTTCCTGGTTTTTAATCTAGGAGTTAGCATATTGAATCTTGACGGAGTGTACTTGATGTCATTTAAGTCTGAATTCTTGCAACCTTTTACTGCTAATTACATACTGTTTTAATGTAATTCTCGTGTTCCTTCTCAGTGGATTCACAGATGTATTTGATGTGGACTACTTTCTTGAACAACTGAAAGGATTTATTACAGTTGTAAAAGAGTTACCTGCAGAAATTGCATCAAAAAAACCTGTTCGAGTAGATTGCAGCAAACGCAAAGGCCAATTTGATTATGTTGAGAGTGTCCTTCCCTCTTTATTAGAGCATCGTTATATCTCTATTACACCTGCAATGAGCCAAAGACGCGATAGGTACTTAATTTCTTTTAGTTTTCTTGACTCTTGAAGCTGGCATCAATATCAGTAGAAGTGGCAATTTCAATCTGTTTGCCTTAGTATATTATTTTTGGTCTCCTCTTAAAGGAGTTAAAGTTTGGATATTTAACAATTATAGAAGTGAAAGTTCAATTTTTGACAATATAAGAGCGAAAGTCTAATTTTTGATAACTTGAGGGACCCAAATATAGTTCAATTTTGTTGAATTTTCTCCAAATTTTATAAAACTGAACCTCCATTCCTCTTAAGAGGATAGAAAGTTAACACACCCCATATTGACAAATTTGGTGTTTTAAGTTACCTTGCTTGACAATTTGCCCTTATAATTGCGTTGCCTGATTGGTCAAAATGTGAAAGTATGTTGGTATTTTGCACAATTAGCCCTTTTATTTAAAGACTTGGGTTATTGTTTTTTTCTTTTATTATAACTAATGTGATATATTTACTAGAAGAATTAGAAAGTGTTTGCGGGTCAATTTGGCCCTACCCTTTTTGATCCGTACTAAAATGACCCGTTTCAACCTTGACCCGTTACCCAACCCACCTCCCTTTAATATTGAGGATTTTAAACTTATGAAAGCTTTTCAGGTTTCCACTCTATGCAAAGGCTGCCCTTTGTCAAGCGTGTTACAGTGCATTGCGCCTAACAACAGTTTTGGAGAAGAAAAGCTCTGAGCTTCTAGAAGCCATACCCAAACCGTTTTTATCTCTTCATCTCCGTTTTGAGCCTGATATGGTAGCCTACAGTCAATGTGAATACAATCAGCTTTCTCGGGCCTCTATGGAGTCTATAGATGCTGCACGTGGGGCCCGAAAACCATGGACTGGAGAAACAGCCCGTGTTTGGAGAAACCGAGGAAAATGTCCTCTCACTCCAAATGAGACCGGTTTCATTCTTCAATCACTTTCAATCCCAAAAAACACAAATATATATGCAGGAGATGGAATTATGGAATTAGAAGGATTAACTTCCGTTTACACAAATGTCGTTACCAAATCGTCTGTTTTGAGTGGTGAGGATTTTGAGAGTATGCACGGGAACACAAAAGCTACATTGGATTATTATGTGTCGATTCATAGTGACGCTTATGTGGCGACTTATTTTGGCAATATGGATAAGATGGTGGCAGCAATGAGAGCTTATAAGGGGTTGTATAAAACTCTGTTTTTAAACAGGAAGGCTTTTGCAGATTTTACTTCTCGGGGGTTAAAAGGGAAAGAATTGAGTGAAGTTTTGAGTAAGGCTCATAAAGATGATTTTGTAATGGGTAGAGGTTCTGCTTTGCCAGATTGCTTTTGTGACTTCAAATTATGATTTATTTATTTTTGTATTCAAGTTGAAGCTCAATTTCCTTGTATCTATTACAATGGAAACACGTTTTCTACGATTTTTCTTCAAGTACTATAGTTATTCGCGGCACGCGCAGTTGCGAAAGCGTCATTTCTTTGAGGCATTAGGTCATACACTTGGTATACAATTTCCAAACACACTCTTGGAACAGAATTCAAGTGCTTTATCGATCAACACATTCCGAATAGGCACAAATTACATCATTTTAATCAACATGAATCATGGGCGGGCAATTCGTTTTCACTTTTCATACGAAAAAACACCGAATCAATCTCACGAAAAGCTTTTGGCTTGGCCAAGAACTTTAGAATAGAAGAACAAGCAATCTCATCAAGGGGGCAGCAATAAGGCCGATGAACAATCCAAACAAAGAATTTCAAACCCGACTCAAAGTGGCAAATTTTATCAAACACCTGGTGAGCAACATCTTGATGGAATGATATCTTCTTCAAAGAGTTGGTTTCAAGTATCTCTTCCCAGTTGGGTGTTTCGGGTTCTGAGAATGTCACACTGTTCATTGATGCGACTTTCATGAATCTTTCTCTAGCTTGCAAAACGAAGGGTAATCGATCGATTCAAGTTGAAATTGGAAATAGAACCTCACCAAAAACAGAAAACAGTTGAGCAAAATATAATGTAGAATTATTCTAATAAAAACATTTTATTGCTAACTAAAGCCTTTTAAAGTCGTAAACAAGTTTCTCAATCCCTCGGCTTCAAACGCCACTGAAAAATGGAACAAACATTAGTTTTTTTTCCATCTTGACTTGACCCAGAAAACTGGGCTGCTGTAATGTAACGTTGAAACTAACAAGGCTGCAATTTTGAGTTCATTAATGTTAAGGCTAAATCTTTTCATAAATACTACTCGGAAGAAATTTGTATGATCCAAGTGTATGAAAATCAGATGACTTATGGGAACTTTGGATGCTTGATTATCAATCTTTGGATGTAATTGCTAGTAGACCCAAAGCACCAATAAGAACATACTGCAAAATGGCAAAAAAACATCAATCAGAAACTTGACTGGCAATTTCTTTAACATGAAACAAGAATTTTACGCATACCTTAATAATAGGATTTTCGGTCATGATGATTGTAATATAGCCAACATAAGGTAAAAACCTGTAAATGAACAAAGGTTTTTAGCTCTTGTCAATTACCAGTAACAAATATCTGCTTCTCAATCTGATTACTTGGTTCCCAATCAGAAGATCCAACATTATATATTTTAGAATCGGTAATCATACACACGATAAAACATGCAGAAGAAAAATCAAAACATTAGATAACCGTGATTTAGCGATTTGTCTACATCCATGGTTTTTAGGATTTTAGATACATACTTAAAACTTGAAAATTTAGACCGGGTAAACGGGTCGATTTAGGTTATTGCCCCCTAGCAGGTCAAAATGGGTAGAGGTTTAAAAACTGGTTAATATGGAAATAGATCAAGAAGGTCAAATGGGTCTGAAGTCATCCAAAATGTATTCAAACTGTGTAAAACCTCCTAAATCATTTTATTTTAAAAACCAAGATTACGATTTTATTAGTATAGTTTTCCTGATTATATGTAAAATTCAAGAAAAGAGAAGACAAAAAAGTGTTTGCCAGTTAGCCCAACCTGGCCCGTTTTCACGCTGTCTGATATAAACCACCGATTTTGACACGTTATAAAAAATTTATCTGTTTTGACCTGTTATCTGACTTGTCTGACCCTCCCATTTTACCAGCTTTAATATAGTTAATGAATTTGATAGTATCAAGGACTGAAGGTAGAAATAGAGACGCTGTCATACTTCACTCTTACAGCTCAACTATGTATATTCTTCAAAAATTTGATTCACGGAGTCTTAAATTGGTTTATGGTCCAAATTTATTTTCATATCCAACAATAATGTAATGGTCTATAATGATTGATTTTGATGTAGGCTAATTTATGGTGGAAATACAACAATGTAGATAAGAACTTGAAGCCAAATAAGATGATGGAAATCTTTACATAAAAGATTTTAAATAGGCATCTTAGTCTTACCCCACGGCTCTACCCATGATATGCTCACGTTGAAGCCACTGCTGACCTGGCGCATATAGAACTCGGTCATCCTGGTCATTATTATCCCCTGAGATAAAAAAATATATATTATTATCCCTTGAGAGAGAGAGAGAGAGAGAGAGAGAGCTTGTCATAGAACATTCTAGAGAAATCTTCTAAATTGCTAGAAATGATACCTTTTGTAAGGACATCAATATATCTTGTATCATTCCGTTCATGAACCTGTAAAAGGAGAAAATAAGACGCACCATTTACATTAACAAAATGAATATTAAGTATACCCTCTCTCCCAATGTAAATGTCTTGTTTGACTAGGCAAACGGTTTAATAGAATTGTTTGACTATTAGTCAAAATCCAAAATACAAGACACGATAATAACATGTTATGGACCAAAATCAACTATATCAATAATCTGCATGCAATGATCATTAACGGGCAAAGAGGTAATTTTGGAATAAAGCTTCGTCAAAAGGGAAATGTTGAAATAAAAGTGTTGCATTTATTTAGGGAGGGGGTAAATTATAGCATATAGATAATAACATGACACACTGCCACATAAAAAAAAACAGGTGACACATCATCATTTTTACTTGCTATAGAAGGTTACTTAAGAAATTGAAAGCATATTACATATAAAAGAAAAACTTTGTTTTCTTACATACAACGAGAAAAAGGTGAAAGTCACACTTAGGTGTAAATTATCCTTACAAAGATACCAAGGAGCTTTGGGGATAAAGTAATTAAATTAATCTGTCATGTGTGAGAGACTCGGAATTCTTAAAACTCACCATATCAACCAATAAAACTTTTACGGTTTATCATAAAAAAGGGGTGAGCCCAAATAACTGACCTATTGGCTTGGCTTTTATAAATATGTTTAGAATTTATTTTACAACTGACATGCTATAGAACACTAATAAGATAAACAGACACAAGTTTACAACAAGAGTTTTGCGATGAAACTGCAAACGCCCTTGATCAAAACACATAACTATCTAGTATAATAGCAGAAAGAATAATGGGTGGTATTTAACATCATGTTACTTGGTGGAAACACGAACAAAAATGTAGTCCAGGAAAAATGCAATACCTTGATTACACGATGGACGATAGGAATCTCACGGCGCTGAATGAGATAAAAATGGAAAAGAAAAGCATTAGAGATAACTTACAAAAGTAATAGAAGTTTCAGAAAGCGTGCATGCTGTAGCCATATTAGGCTATCTAAAGGAAGTAGCATTCTTACATCAATATTGAACACCACAATTTCACCAGCCCGAATAGGGTCTTCACCCATACGTAGGAACAGAATATCTCCCTGATTGTGTAAATTAGGCATCAATTCAAAGAAAATATTTAAGCAGATTAGAATTTAAAAATCTCACACACTAAAGGGACGTTTTCTTCACAGAATTCCCTGGAATTCAATGGAATTGGAATCTAATTTTATTTCTTAACCTGTTTAATTGGAAAAGTAAATGAATTCACTCAAATTCCTTTGTGGGGAGTAATTCAAGAATCCTTCCACTCATTGAGGAAAAGTTTCGTTTCCACTGGAATTCAAACAAAATGACCAAAATATCCCTCAAAGAAAACACATAAGCTTTGTCCAGTTAACGCTACCATCCTCTTCTCCGGCCTCACCGCCAAAGACTCAACTCACTTCTCACCTCAAGTTTCGTCCCATTCATTTAGAATTTAGAGCAACCTGCATGCAGGCTGATTTGCAGGACAAATTTTTCGTTTCTGTTTATGTTTCTTCAACTTCATCCTGTTGATCTTCGTCTTCATCCTGTTTGCTTCTGATTTGGGGGACCGAAGAAGCTGATTTGCTGGTGATGGCTGGACCTGTTAAACTTGGGAGGTGTGGTTTTGTGGTGCAGGGTAGGGTTGATGGTGACAAATGGAGTAGGTGGTTGGTGGTTCGATGACATTGGGTTGGACGAGAGATGGCGGTGGTGAGGGGAGACAGTGGTGGGTTGGAGACGATGACGGTGAAGGTCGTTTTCTTTTTTCTTTTCTTCTTTTTGGGAATTCCTTAAACAAATTTTACAGATTCCATTTCCTTTAAAACCATTCTACCAATGGGATTATCTTATTTTATGATATTTAGATACAACGAATGTCGAAAAATCAACAAAAATAAATCTTTTGATCACTACACCTCCGGTCCTCCACAAGTAAAAAAAGTACTAAATATAAGGAACAGCTTACCCTCTGGAATGCAGGTTCCATGCTTTCAGAAAGAACCACAACAACCGGTGACTCGCTACCAGTAACACACATCAGAAACTTCCATATAATTAGTGCAGATGAAACAATCATTCCTAAAGGCAAACAAAAAGAACATACTTAAGGTAATCTGACATAAAAAATGATATATCAAGGCACACTTTGCATCATAAATTATTTTTGTCATCCTTGCTTATTTCCGCCATTCTATCCAATCATACCTTCTTTACCAATTAACATAAATTTCTAAAACTACAAAGACCTCAGATTATGAAAATCATGCATTTTTGTGAATGTTTTGCTTTGTTATTTTATGCAAAAACAATGAATTGAAACTATTACTTTCAGTTTCATGCAAATTGTATTTTCCAATTCAACGCCTAAAAAGAAGTAAAATCGGTTCAATTTTGGTACATTTTTTTCTCAATTAGGGTTTCATATGTGAAAACAAAACCCTAATTCAGAAGCAACATGCTACCGCCTACATTGTATCAACAAATTACGAAGCATAAAATCCGATCGGAACTTCAGATCGGAAGAATCCAGATACATTAAGATCTAGAAACCAGAATGCTCATATCATATGTTCAAATCGAAGAGTTAATCTTTGTGTGTAGCGTACCGAGAGTGATGACCTGCTCTATGGTGTGTCTGACGCTAAAGGACTTGAGAGAATCGATCGAATCTCCGATGAAACCCATCGTGCAAAAGTTGACTCGATCTTCGGAGATTTTGATCTTTGTAGTCTGATATGACTTTCCCTTTGACTCGGGTTTCTTCTTCTCTTCTTCTGTTTCTTCAAATTGCAATCAATATTCATAATAATTTTGACTTCTTGTCATTAATCTTGTCTTAATTTGGTCGATAAACTTTAATGCTGTTTTTAAACATAATTACTAATTAGAAAAAATATCATAATAATATGATAAACTTTAATTTCTTCTTTCTAAATCTTAAAAGTTGTAATAAAGTTTTATTAAATGATATCCATCAAATCGAATTATTAAAAATTCGACATTTGATTCGATTTAAATTCAACCAAAGATAATAATTTAATTTAGTTATATTATTTAAAACTAATGCAAACTTAAAAATTTAAATGTCATGTGACTAACATCGAAATTGTAACTTCGAAAAATATAATTTTAAACTAGTGAAACGATGAAAAGTTCAAAATAAAGTGTCAAGTGAACTGTTGAGTTGTTGAGTTGTAATGAGAGACAATGATGGACTGTCAATAATGAGGGACGACAATGGCTGTTGACTAGTATTAGGTTTCATTTTTCACTGATATTAGGGACGATAGAGATAGAAGCTACTGAAGTTGAGAACGGTTCCAAACTCTATATTTTTTTTGTTGAAATGTAACTTTTTTAATCCTGTGAAACTTAAACCCATGATCTACTCAAACCTTGTTGTTCCAAAAGGCTTGCCTCTACCACCGGACAACCAACCCCAATGAAAAGAGAAAAAAAGCCAAACTCTAAATGATATTGGAGATTTAAATTTTAGATATTTGTTAATTGCGTTTAAGTTGTATATTGAAGATATTTATTATCATCTTATTTAAAATGCAAGTCCTAACTAAAGTTCTTGGTCGTTATTGGACCGCGAGCCACGTGGCAACCACTAATTGGTTGAATTTTTTTTTTCTCGAAAATAACAGAATTTGCTTGTGTTATATACAAGTCTGCCTGTATTTGGATACAAAAGCATGTTTGGCTCTGTTGGCCAGCTCCCCCTCCTTAAAGCTCTGCCCTCCTCCACTTTTAACCTAGGTTTGAATCCTTGGGCTGTTTTTTTTACCATTTTTTATAACATCTATTATTTTTTCTTCAATATTTATTTCAGTTTTCAGATTCTCTTAAATGGATTCTTTTGAAACAAACGAAGTTTTTAAATGTTATATCTGGGTGGGAACAGATTTACACGGATTTATCTTTTCGTTAAATGATTTTTTAAAGTCCGTTTTCATTATTTAACATTCATTTTTACAACGACGTTACTTTTTCACGATTTCCGATTATACTGTCATAGCGTGTTTTTTATCTATGTTTTGATGTTTAGAAACGAACCGCTGTAATGCACGCCCCACCACAACACACGGCCCACTAGTTAGTATAAAAGAAACAAGGGGTATGCTAGTAATCTATGATTGTACTTTATGTGACATCCGGCAAATTCAGGTTAACTCTGTTAACACAAACATCGTTAGCTCAAACATTTTTCATTGCAAACTCAGTTATCTCAGTTAGTCACACGTGCATTGCATTTAATTAGGTTAATTAAATGTGTCAGTTAATTCACACACAACGGCAATTCGTAGAATTACCGGATCGCACTCGAGTCTAACCCGGAACGTTGGTGATTAATCAAGAATAATATTTTAAACGTTTGATAACTTATAATTAATATAAATTATATGAGTTTTATGTGATTATGTGACTTTACGTGAATTTTGTGAATATTCTTGTTATCACGGATGTTTATCGAATATTAATCGTATTAAGTATTTTTATAAAAGTTAGGGTTTTTATAAAAATAATAATTGAGAGTTTTAATTATTATTAACTGTTATTTAGTTAATAATAACCTATAGGCCTTAATTAAGCCCGAAGCCAACTTAAAAACTCATTAGTGCATGTATTATATAAAGAACTTTTAAAAAAAAATCAAAAACCCTACCCCACACCCCTTGCCGTCGCGAACCCCCTCCCTCACCACCATTCGGCCGAGACTTCAAAGCACCCAAAGAACCATCATTCGACCTTCGATCTTGGATTCGGAAGTAGATACGAGCTAGTCTAGGCGTTTCTAACACTCCTACGTAAGTCATTTAATCGAATTCCGTCATTATTTCATTATGATTTTTATGATCGAAACCCTAGTTCATCCAAACATGAGTTTTTGAAATAACATTGATGAATTGATTATTTGATTGATATTATGGTAGTGATTTGATGAATATGTTGACATATAGGAAACCCTAATTTTCATACGTGTAAATTGAGATTTTGATTTTATAATGTTGTAGGATTGCATGCTAGACGTGATTGATGATTGTTATGGTTATAATTATGCTAGTTAAGTGATTTAGGATTGAATAGATGCGTTGAATCGTGCAAACAGAGCTTAAAATAGTAGACTTTCCTAAAAAGGAAACTTTGTTGAAAGATGATTTTTGAATGTGAAGTTTCTTTACGTGCATGAAGTTATTAAATGATACTAGCATGTTATTATGGGTGTATTGAAGCTTGCTAAAGTGTTGTTGGATACAAATTGCATGCGTAGATCATAGGTTAGTAAAAGTGAAAACTTTTGTAAATTGGAACTTGATGTCTAGACTTAATAATGTATGCTATAGTGATCTTTCATGCATTAGTATGTGTAGATAGACATGTGATGATCATGCAAACGTGTTATAGATGAGGTGATCTATTGAAACCAAACTTGAGTTCGTATATTGTTAAAAATAATAACTTAATTGAACGTGCATTGTTTAGACGTAGCTTGCCATGCTAAGTTAGTTATAACATAAGTAGCTTGAAACTTGAATTACTTGTATGCTATGTGTGTTATTATGCAAACCAAACATGAAATCACTAAACGAGTCACCAACGGGTCGTCGGGTCAAACTTGGTCAAACTATTAAATATTTTCTAAATACTTAAAACAATGGGATTGTTTGGATACTTAGGGTTCCTATCAATTTGCACAAACACACACTTATAAACCGATGTTTATAGGTGACGGTTAGTAGTCGAGCAGTTTAATTAGCGTTCATCCGCACGCATTCTAAGGTGAGTTTCACGGCCCCTTTTTCTATGGTTTAAACTTGGGGGAGAAAACATGAGCGCAAACATTTAGATCTTACATTTCCTTTATATCACTTGTTGTACTAAGCGCAAACATATCATGCAAGTCCTTACATATCGAACCGTTTAATATATGGAATAGCGAGGTGATCTTGAATAGTACTACTGGGCATTGACAAGCCCCACCCGCGTTAGTCGCGCTAACACGACGGGAAGTCGAACGGGTGTAACATTGACCTAACAATTTACCATTGTTCATGATAGACATGGTAGAAGGCAGATCAAACACAAACAGTCAGCTTCGATGTCGAAACGCTTTAGTAACATGTTATTAGGCTAGCTACCTATTGATATAATTGTAAATTGTTTTGTCTAGTATTTTACTTACATTTGAAACTTGTGAACTCACCAACCTAGTGTTGACACATTTAGGGATGAGATCGGTACCGTACCGGTACCGGTACCGAAAATACCGGTACCGAATTTGGGGAAAAGTGGGGTACCGGTACCGGTACCGAATTTATCGGTACGGTACCGGTATTTGTTACAAAATGTTCATCTTTATAGGTATCGGTACCGTACCGGTACCGAAAATACCGGTACCGAAAATACCGGTAGCGAATTTATGTAAAAGTGGGTACCGATACCGGTACCGAATCTATCGGTACGGTACCGGTTCGGTACGGTACCGGTACGGTATCGGTACCGGTACCGGTACTCAGTACCAAATGCTCATCCCTAGACACATTTTAGCATGTTTTCTCAGGTCGTTAAGGTACGAGCACGAGATAGGGCATGCATGCATTGGAGTTTCATTATTTTTCAAACGCAGGAACTATTTATTTAATTATTTTCGAATTGTATGTTTTGGCGCATGCTTTTCGTTAAACCTTTTCGCTTCCGCATTACGCATTTACTCAGTATTTTCATTTACTAGTGTTGCATCGTGACTATGAACAATACTAGTGTTTTTCTTAAACTCATATAGAGTCGTTCAACGTAACTAATGACTGAGATCCTGGTATGTCACGCTTCTAACGGTAAAACTCCGTTAGTGGATTTTGGAGGTGTGACACTTTACATATATTATCTTATATATAAAGTTTAATATAAAAAGGCTACTTAACAACTTCCACAAACATCCAAAATGTTACATTGAAGTGGTAAAAACGATGTACAAACAAATGATTGTGGGTTCACGTCCTGCGAAGTATGGATATGATATTTTAGGAATAGAGTAGGTGTTGAGTAAAAAATGTGTATGCATACCAGTAAAAGAAAGAAACTTTCAAAAACACAAATCATAATAGTAAAAACACAATTTCAAGCTGCAGAGAACCATCTTTTTATTTAGTTGTGGTCTTACCCGCACTAACACACCATTTGAAATTTTAACTTGTGTTGGTTATTAACCCTACACAAGGTTCAACTCTTACAATATATCGAAGGTTAGGACTTCCATTATTGTTAATTACTATAAATTCATATAAATCAGGCTTTGAGTCCTATCAACTCTCAAAAGTTTTATATATATATATATATATATATATATATATGAAAATGATCAAATGTAAACCACCTTTAAGTGTGTAAACCAAAAAACCAAATCCTGACCACATATTTATTATATTTAATATGATGTTTGACTTTTAGGGATTGGATTAAAATAAGATGAAATTAAATGTGTGGTCAGAATTTGATTTTTTAGTTTACAAGTTTACAAATGATCCTCACCCTATATATATATATATATATATATATATATATATATATATATATATATATATATATATATATATAGGGAGAGGTTCATTACAGAACACTAAATTATTGCGAGAACAAAAAGAACAAACTTAAATCGTTTAATTTCTTGATCTATGATTTATATTTTTAAAAATTTGTACTTCATGCATATAAATATGCATGTTTATATACATAAAAACCCATTAAACAATTTTTTGAATATGTTTTTATACATTTAAAAGTGTACCTACACATATGTAGATTATGTGTAGGTAAAATAACCAATACATCCTACACATGAATTACACATGTATAGATTGTTTAAGTAAACGAGATTTGTTCATATTTTTTTTATAAATTTTTTGATAGATGAATAAACATTACATTTATATCATTTTCTTATATTTCAAAACCTTTTAAGATTGAAAAAATAAAAAATTCATTTTGTTCCCTATGTTCTCGCAATATTCAGTGTTCTGAATTGAACCTTCCCCTATATATATATATATATATATATATATATTCATCAATCATCTCTATATTGATCTTGATTTTCTAATCTGAAGCCACATTCAACTTCAGTTTTGAAGGTCACAGCAACTTTCTTGTAAACATCTACTTAAAGCATTTAATTTGTAGACCGACTATTAATAACTCCCACAGTTCAAAATCCACAGCTCAAAATATCAACGGGTCTAGATGACGCCTACTCAAATGTAAACCATTGATCCAAACAAAGTAATACATGGGTGTCGATTTCTTTTCTGTCACTCAACTTCTGCTAATAAGATTAATCGTTACAATCCATCCACATCTTTAAAGTAATTGTACGCAAAATGGACCTCTATGCCGGCACTGCACAAAACAAGGTTATTAATAAGAAAAATAGTCACCAAAATTAACAAATAGAGAAAACGAACATTATGTGATTCGGGTCCACGGGCCTGTTTCAACCTGCACTAAAAAAATCATGTTTGGACCTGTCCACCCATTTTACCAGTCTAAAAATATAAAAGTAGTCAAGTGTATTTATAGTGGCGTAACACCTCCATCCTAAATCACTTTATCAACACTTCATTTTATTATTGGATATACAACTTTTGTAGTCGAGTTTAGCACATCAAATACTAAGAAAATAAAAATTTTAGTCACAAAGGTTTTTGGGTCAACCCTACTTGTGTTTTGACTTGCATCAAAAACTAGAGGTTTTGACCCAAACCCGCACGCCCTATCTTGCCACCCCTCTGGTTGCATGCATTTATGCAGCTTGAAGGTACACTATAAAAACTGAATGCAAATCTCAAAGCAGAAGCCGTAGCATCCCAGAAGAATAACAATAATTATGATTAATATAGCATGGATATTGCAAAAAAAAAAAAAACCATACTGTAGGTTGAAGTGTCGATTTGTTCTGGAAGCTCCTTTATATCAACCTCAAACCTTTCCTGCACCTGCAACATAAAAATGGTGAAATATATTAAAATTAGAAAGCCAAAGCAAAACAAAGATTTCTTAGAATAACATTAGATATCTGAATACCAACATCAACAACTACCCAAAACCTTAAAAAAAAAACAATAACCTGATTAAGAACATCAGAGTCTGAAGCAGATGCTACAAAAGTGATTGCAAGACCTTTAGTGCCAAATCTGCCAGCTCTTCCCACCTACCAAACATTAAATAAAACAAACAAATGCTAGAAATCAGTTGTGAGCCCTAAAAAGCACAGTAAGAAGAGCGATTGATCAATATCTAATTGTATTAAAATTAAACCAACCCTGTGCAGATATGTATCAGCAGAATCTGGCATGTCATAATTTATGACAATGTTAACACGCTCAATGTCTATTCCCCTTCCAACTAAATCAGTTGCAACAAGGATTCTTTTTAACCCCTCTTTGAAACCCTTGTATCGTGTCAACCTGACAGAAAATTTTCATAAAGTCAAACATAACACAGCTTCAATATGCAATGTAACATTTATACCCCTCTAATGTAAATTAGCACCATGTACAATGAGTATAAGAATAATGCTTGTAAACGTTACCAACGTATGCATTTGGTTTGATTTGTATACCAATTCCAAAAAAAACATGTTGGGAAACAAAAATGTCCTTGTTATGTCTCAAAATACAACAAATTTAACCCTACAACATGTCACCTCATCAAATGATAATCTATAACATTATTATGAGAAGGTAGTCCAGAATATAAGCATAGACTTTTATGTTAAACAATGATACAGTTCAAAAAATCAGATGTTAAAAGGGTACTTACCTTTCTTCCTGAGACATTCCAGAATGGATGCAAATTGATGGGAAGTTGCATTCCACGAGTAATTTATTAAGCTCAGCAGCTCTGCTTACACTCTTGACAAAAATGACTACTTGGTTAAAATCCAAGGCATCTAGAAGGTCATTTAGCTTGCGGTTCTTCTCCATTTCACCCAATTTGATGTAATGCTGAAATTTAAAAAAAAGTTATTTAAAGAATAAATACATCTTTGTGCAATTTACTAGAAAATATCATTCAAGATTCAAGTGGAGAACCTGGACGAGCCCATGAAGAGTTAATTTGGCTTCATCATCAACATAAATTTCCATCGGCTGAAAAGGTCAAATGGCATGTGTTAACTCTTTCTAATTCGCAGTTACTAAAGAAATTACAAATAATACAAGCTCAGCTACAAGTAACTTAAATATCTTCCATTTCACAAACAGGTGGTAATTTCAATCTGTTAACTTAGGATGGGTCAATTCGATTTATGTTTAACCGAGTCAAACACGTAAATTAAAAGAAGTACCTAATCTCTAACAGGTCGAACTCCGCCCAAGTTGTATGATAATGCATAAAACCTCATGAGACATTTTACTCAAAACTTGAATTATAACTGAAATAATACTTTCTCACGTGGTTGACACATGAATTGCTTGTTAAAAAAATAATCTGAAAAAGGAAGTGTTTTGAGTTTTGGGTCAAACCGGTCCGTCTTGCCTGTTTAAAAAATACACATGTTGATCGCTTGACCCAAACCTGTTTTGACTGGTTAGCCAATCCATCTGCCCTGTCCAGCCCATTTTGAGAACTCTAACATCTCGTGTGACATTAAACTAATAAAAATCAGAAGTTACGATATATTACATCTTGCATAAACTTCTTGCAAACTGGCCGAATTTCCTTGCTTAGTGTTGCAGAGAACATCATTACTTGCTTGTCATGAGGTGTCATCTTAAAAATCTCCTGCACATCTCTCCTCATGTCTGTAGACCAGAAGCAAAACGCCATTAAACATAAATACCATTTAAACAGTATACGGCAGAGGAAAAACGGGCAAAGCAAGTCTCAAAATAATATTTTTTCTTATTTAGTGCGAGTTGATATTGAACGGTTCGAGTCAGGTTGACGTGGAAGCATTTTTATCCATTTTATATAAAAAAGTTGTACCTAAGTGATTTGTATAAGATGAATATAACAAACATATTAAGGAAACAATAATCTTAAGTTTTTTAATATACTGATTTATAAATATGTATGAATTCAAAACAGTAAAACACCCTTTGAACAGTATTCAACTCATTTGTCCCGTTCCTTTTTTGGCTATTTCTTTTAACATTTGACCCATTTGAGAAAAATAACCAAATCAACACATTTATAAGTAAACATTTTAGATGTGCATTAAGGAGTACTAGAAAAAAAAATGTAAGGCAATCACAAAGACAGCATACCAAGTGACTCAAGCATTTTGTCACACTCGTCAAGGATAAAATGCCTCACGTTCTTCAATCCAAGATCCTTATCTCTAGCAAGCCCTAATACTCTTCCAGGCGTTCCAACAACAATATGAGGACATTCATTCTTCAGTAGTTCTTTATGGACCTTTACGTTCACACCACCATAGAAGACAGCAACTTTAAGATCAGGCAAGTATCTGCTGAACCTTTCAAACTCATGGCAGATCTGCACGGCAATACAGAGTGAGATATGGGCAAGAATTGAACATATTCAAATTGTTGGAGTATCAAAGGGCAAGTTTGCAAAATTTCACCTGATAAGCTAATTCCCTGGTGTGGCAAAGGACAAGGGCGGCAACTTGACCTGCCACAGGCTCGATTTGTTGTAGTGTAGACAGAACAAAAACAGCAGTTTTTCCCATCCCAGATTTTGCTTGGCATATGACATCCATTCCTAGAATAGCTTGAGGTATGCACTCGTGTTGTACTGATGAAGCAAAGAAAATCCCATCGAATGAATTCTTCATAAATTAAAATGACGTGTTTTCCCCCGAAACGGAGAGGTTTATCAAACCAGTTATCTGGCTGAAATCATGAACATGGAAATAATATTTACCTGCAAAGAATTAAAGATGGCGAAAAAACAATTAGCTTACGTATGCATGCAGCGGCAAGAAAACTAAAGAAAAATCATATATAAACTGTTACTAGGAACATATTCGTATACAATCTACTATTACACAGAAGTGAAAAACACCTCATAAAATATAAAAAATAAACGATGGGATTCTGACAAAAGAGAATATCACTTCAAAACTAATTTGACATTTAAATCAACCATGGGTATTTGCACCCATTGCCATCCAGATGGCGATTAATTTGTAAATGGGATTGAAAATGGCATGGGTTCTAAAGGAAAGGATGAGAGAGAAAAAACACCCCTCACAAGAGGTTTGAAACTAGTAAGGGACCCATGTTTTACGTTCTTTCGAAAACCCATCCCTTATATAAACATAATGTATGACATACTTCCATTTTCATTCCTTCCTAAACACACAAACCAAAAACACCCTCAGAAATTATCGCTCAAAAGCTAAGAGGTATGGCTAAATGGTTAACCTACAGAAGGTTAAGTTCTGGAAGATAAGGATATCAATTATTAAGTGTCCTGATGACTTAGCTGTACATAGATGCATGATGCACTATGCCCAACAAAGAACAAAGTGCATGTTCAATGCACATATACGCTAATAAGACGCACATAACTTACACATATAGATACGAAAAATTCTAAGCATACAAAGAGATCAGTTGAAGAGTTACTCCAGATATATACAGTTCAATCTAGAAATAACAACAAGCTGAAAGTATAAGACTTTGCCTTCTGATGGATGTTCAAACCCAGAATCAACAATAGCTCGAAGAAGCTCTGGTTTCAGCAAGAAGTCCCGGAAGCCTGAACTGTGAATTCCAACATAGCCCCTGCAATATTAAGTGAAATAACGAAGCATAAGTTTAGGCTTGACAGCAGACACTTTCAAGAAATTAAAGTTTAAGACCTACTCAGTCATAAAGAACTATACAAAGTGAACCCTTAACAAGCAAAATCTTAGAGCAATGATGCATATTCATATCAAACACAGAGCAGAAATAACTTCCATAAAATTACATAACTAATTTAGTTGAGGTATGTTTTTTTTTAAACAGCGATTGCCTATAAAAGAAGGGAGAAATTTCAGCAAACTTGTGTCCAAAAGCCAAAAAGGTAAACTTGAGTTGTATTTAGCATTTAAGAAATCAAACGGGTATAATTGAAATATAGCTAAAACTGATTACTACTATTTTTATAGTTTTTGTGATCATACTTGGTCTCCTAAACCATGAACAAATAACTAATACAAATAATCTAACTGTTGACGGATCAATCCATCCTGTTTTTCAACCTATACCTAACAATTGAACTAGAAAACTTTGCCTGCATTTCAAGTTAACTGGAGAAAGCAATGGCAAAGAATAGATAGTTTTAAGAGGAAAAGATATACTTTGATTTTAACAACTAACTAGTTTTGATGGGAAGAGAGGTAGTTTGAATGTAACAACTAGCCAATACTTTATTTCAGATTTTACAAAACAAAACCAAATGATCCTCTTCATTTTTTTCACCAGCACAACCATAATAAGTAGCATTAAAAGTAATCCTGACTCCAAAAACAAGTCTAAGTGTTCTAACTTTCGCTAACAAGTAACAAGGCAATTTGGAGCCCTAACCTGAAAGCATTTATAATCATCTTAACAAAACTACCAGGAAAACCCGACGCTTACTTTTTGACGGTCTCGGAACCAGATTTTCCGTTGACGGAGTCAGGGGCTTTCTCTTCGTCATCGTAATCAAGAAGCTCCTCCTCGTAGTCGTTATCCTTAACTTCCCCCATGAGAACAGCTGCTGCACAAAATTATGGTTTATTATTATTATCAAGCTGATACACTTTCATCAAACGTTTGTTCAAATAAAGCGATAAAAATCAGCCACTTAGGGTTTATGATTACCTTTTTGAAACGAAGAGATTGGGCGGCGAAATAGATCGAATGAGAAACGTCTGGGTTGAAGAGGAAACACCTGAAAGAGATTAAACAGAGATCTAGGGTTTCAATGAAGAGGAGGAACAACGTAGGTAACGACGTTTAAATGCTACAGTGCTATTTATAGACGAATTAATTACACGGATGGCCCCTGTGGTTTACACGGATTTCACTTATGGCCCCTAGGAATAAAAAACTACAGGTTTGGACCAATAGTTTGCGCGTTTGTAACATAAATGACCCCTGAAGTTGATGTCAGTTAAGTTTTTCAGTTACGTGCGTATGAAATGACTAAAATACCCTTTACATAATAAAATAATAAAAACAAAAAATAATTAACTCATTTAAAAAAATAGGACCCACCAAAACCCATCCACTTCATCTTCTCTAAATCAAAACCACCTCTCTCACCAAACCCTAGCTTCCACCTCCTATTCTCACCACCACCAGCCACCACCACTTCATCTTCTTCCACCACCCATCAAACCCCCCAAACGAATCTGTAATTCATCGTCGCAGTAACTGAGAGAAAGCACCGCCTCAGCTTCGCCGTACAATTCTACCGGAGATATCGATCTTCTGCACCCACCGCCACCGCAATGGTACATTCATCCTTCTGTCTTCTTAGTTTTGTTATGAATTTTTTCCTTATATGTGACTTGTTTTCTATTTCTGGATCTAACCATTGATGTTAACCAGTGATTCCATAAGATTAATCGTCGTTTTAGCCTAAATCTTCTTCACCTGGAAGCTTGATCATGTTGAGTTTTTTTTTTTTTTTTATATCTCTTTAGTGCTCTTATAGCTGCTGTTGTTTTGGGGTATTCAGTTGTATAACTTTTTTTTTAAACTGCAACCGAAAAGTTATTTATATCTAGCAGTGGTATAATTTATATTTTTTAGTGCTCGAAGAGGCCATATCTAGCAAGCAATCAAAAGTGGTGGTGGCCGTTGGTGGTGAGAAGGGGGAGGTGGAAGCTAAGGTTTAGTGGGAGAGGTGGTGTTGATTTGAAGAAGATGAAGTGAGTGGGTTTTGGTGGGTCCTATTTTTTTAATGAGTTAATTCTTTTTTGTTTTTATTTTATTTTATTATGTAAAGGGTATTTTAGTCATTTCATACGCACTTAACTGAAAAACTTAACTGACATCCACTTCAGGGGCCATTTATGTTACAAACGCGCAAACTATTGGTCCAAACATGTAATTTTTTATTCCTAAGGGCCATAAGTGAAATCCGTGTAAACAACAGGGGCCATCCGTGTAATTAATTCATTTATAGACGGATGCTCGACAGCTCGAGGAACAGAAAATTACACTTTTGCCCCTTATAAACTCTTGTGATCTCTACCGTTTGGAAAATTGACGGGTGTAAACGAAAAAACTTAAATCAAACGAGCTTCAGCCACAAGAGCACATGTTTGCTAACCCACTTTAATGTTATGTAACTAGAATTAGATCCCGCGTTATGTGGCAACGGGTTTGTATAATCAAAAGATAAAATGGCAGCTTGGGACGTAAGTACAATTAAACACGTCGCGGGTTCGTATAACTAAAAGATAAAACGGTGAATTCGTGCAGGCACTAATTCATATGGAAACGTAAATAAAAGTAAACAAGTTGTGAAAGCAAATAGCTTCATGTGCGTCGCAATGGGTTATGAACATTATTTTAATCTTAGTTAATGGGTCATAAAAATACCTATTTGTCGTAGTATACGGAAAATGTCGTATAAAAACTTAAATCTTATTTACAAAGCAGTCACTGTTGCGGCGCAAACATAGACCAATGGAATCATCTGAACCAGCTTCGGGTTATCTTCATGCTAAACCAGCAATTCATGAACTACGTGCATTAAAAAACGAGGATAGGTATCTAGCAACTATAAAGAAATTCACTACGTTAACCTCCAAACTTAGGGATAGTAAGTTAGCTTTGTTACGAGGAAAATCCGAACCTATAACCGACTATTCGGTCTTTTGGTTTTCTTAACCGGCCAGTTTCGATTATAAACGGTTCATTTAATTAAATTGTTAGAAAAGATGGTTAGGTTAATTTGGTTAACTGACAACTTTGTACATGTGTGGATTAATCAAACTAATTTCAATCTATAAAACCCTTTTTTATATTTAGTCAAGTAAAACCCTTGGTAAAAACATATCATTCTAACATACCTACCACGGTGTGGTTGATGATCAATACATAACAATCAGATGTGCCAACGATAACCAACAGTCCATGGGACGGTGGTAGTGATTCTAAAATAGCTATGGGAATCTACCGACCCTATCACCTAGCCGACAGGCAACCCGTCGGGGGTCAGATCCACGGGTTCCGTATGGCTAGATGGTACAAACACCTTGGCATTATCGATAACACCTTTGAGCACCCTGAGAACCTTGAATGCGCGAGAAAGGTGAACTAGATGGCTGACAAATATTAGGATATGTATGCTAGTGAAGATCTGGAACATGATTTACTTGGCCAATTGCTTCGATATCCTGTTGGTATTACTAGGGATGGTGATATTACAAAACTGCTCGGGATCAAGCTTTTCCCCTGATACAAGTACAAAGATACTTGGTACCAGTGGTGGATCTAGGAAAAAAATCCAGGGGTATCTGTCTATTCGTTCAGAGGTATCTGGATACATAAAACGGTAAAAAAAACAAAAAAATCTCACTGCGCGTCGAAAGTTGAGGGGTACCGACAGGTACCCCTGCCCTAGGCGTAGATCCGCCCCTGCTTGGTACTATGTATGATTACCTTCCTCCTATCCTTTCCTTACTACCTAAAACAATATTTATTTCCATCGATTAATTTTAATTTTTTTATCGAATAAATATGCAACTGGGGTTGTAAGAGGTTAAGTATTTTTTTGAATAGTAGGAAATTAATGTACTAATACCCCTTTTTTTATATGAAAACTAGTTTAGATCCCGTGTCTACATACTAAATTACAACATATAAATTTTAAATCTTTACGTATATATTTTACAACTGTAAAAATATATAAATTTTTTAAATCTTTATGTATATATTTTACAACTGTAAAAATATATTGCATATACTTAAGATAGAAAACAAATTCAAAATATGTAAAATTTAATATATAATTGGGTTTCAAAAATACGTTAATTACTATTTAATATAATTTGACTTTCATTTACTATTTGATTGGAAAAAGAAGTTACATAATTAAATTTCAAAGTTTCTTATAACAAGAGATAATTTAAATAAATGTTTTTATTAGTATATATAGTATTTTTCTTTAAATATATATTATTAGTAAAAGATAGAAATGCATTAAATAAGAGAGAGAGGCGGTAAAAAAATGGTAAGGATGAATATGGAGGCGACACGTGGAATGAAGAAACCTTTATTTATTATATAGTATAGATATAGATAACTTACATGTATGAGTAGAACTAGAGGGGGCTTATGGTAATGTTGACTCTTGTTGTAATTTTAAAACCCGTACTCCCCAAATTGTCACGATAAATTAGTAAAAACAAATATTAAAAAGGTTATTTCTACCTGGATAAAAAGTTATTGTGTCGTCAATAACACTGTATATAGTCCCATCTTCGAATGAAGGAAACCTTAGAAGTTTGATTCTAGGTCGTGGCAGAAGAAGAACCTATTGGTAGATGGTCATAAAATAACTAGGAGTCAAAATCATGTTTTTCTTAGATATAAACTTAAATTTTATAAAAAAAAAAGATATGAGGAGTTTTAATGAACAAGGTTCAACGACCATTTGACCACCTGTAGTTCTCCCTGCAAGATGGGCATAAGTGACATTTTTTTTAAATATGGTTTATTTGTTATATAAGTTGGCAATCAAACAAGGAATAAGTTAAGTTTTTCGTTTTTGAAACTTTTCATGAATAAAACGAAATTATTGATCCATAAAAATCGTAAAGCAAAAGACTAGACCAACTTTGGCACTCCACACTTGACCCTATCACCCCCAACCACCATTGCCAATTGGCTTTTATTGCTTAGGTCCACATTACATGCATGGTAACCATTCTTCCTTCACATTTCCGATCCCACCATAATACCCCACCACTCTTTGAACCATGTAACGTCTTCATCCATTTGTTGCGTATAAACTTCTTTCCACTGCTAAAAAAAAACTAAGTATTTACAACCGTAATTCCGGTCACAAAATCAGTCGCAAAAGATACCAAACTTACGATCGCTTTGTGACCGATGAATATTTTTAAAGATTTCAGTCGTAAATACCCAATTGTGTAGTAGTGTACAATTACTTTACTAAATCATGTCATTTTTAAATCAAACTTAAAAAATAATTCCCAAACTGAACATTTTATACTAAACATGAAAATCATTAAGTTTTGGACTAAACATGTTGTGTTTTAATGGATTTGTCTAACCCGTTTAATAAACAACAAGATCACAACCACAAGGTGAAAACTATCATTAAGTTTTGGACAGAACATGTTGTATTTTACTTATCTCTCTAACTCATTTAATATACAAGTCATGTTCGAGATATATCATCCGACATATCTAAATTTAAAATAAACAAAATTAAAAATACATAATTTATAAGTTTAACTCGTTAAACTAACAATTTAAACACGTTAACTATTGTCACCCATTGTCATACTGAATTCAAACTGTTACAGTCCAAACATGAGAACTAATCCAAAAGACTAGTTTGGTGAGTGAGAGAGCACATTTGATCTATAAATATCACATTTATTGTCATACAACTGATGTGTGACAACCTCACATCTATAAATGAGCTCGTTCATCCACTAGACTAGTCTTTTAAAATGAGTTTCGTCTTTAAATCGTAACAAAGAGTCAAAAGACCAACAAAAATTTCAAAAGACTCGTCTTTTTGGTTGTTTCTAGGAAATATAATATCCCTTTGGAAGAAGGTAGTTACAACTTTCCCACCACCAAAAACACTATTAAATCACCCACCACCTTCTTCCACTCCATCTTTGTCTTCACCATAAATCTAAACTCATAACCACTCATTCCAAGTTAAACCAATCAACACTTTCAAAATCCAACATCAAAACATGTCACCTGTTTGGAGTTCCCACACGGCGGTGCTAGCAACAGCCATGGCGGTTTCCGGCACCGTCATCTTCTTCTCCTTACTCCGGAGCACCTCCACTTCCTCCGCCGGAAATCAAGATTCAAGTTCCTCAGAAGCGCCGCTGCGGCGTTCCTGTTTGTCCTCCGTGAAAAAAGATGGAAGGTTGAAAAAGAAGGTGCGATTTGCAGAGAGTGTAAAGGATGTGAGCTATGTTTCTAATTGTGGAATTGAAACTACGGATTTCAATGGGGCAAGAAATCTATTTGTGACGTTGATCTTTTGTTAATTGAAGTGTAATTTTTTATGAGTTGAATACTATTCTTGTATAAAAGATGGGATACTTCCCAAACTGAACATTTTATAAACTTTTTTTTGTCAATAGTAAACATTGATTTTTCATTTTCTTCAAACTAAACACGGCGAATTCGCCAGACCACTATTCTGTCCAGGCGAAATAGCCGGGACACGTGGGACTCGTAAGATACTTAAAAAAGCGAAATAGCCGGATCACGTGAGAGTCGTAGGATATTTTAAAAAAGTTCAATTTCGGCGAAAATTACTTAGCTCGGCGAAATATTGAATCCGGCTGCGAAACGCCGATTTACTAACATATAATTGACGTTTTATTACACGTGTCAGATAGGGGAGCACCCCGACGATTTTGCCCAAACAAAACAAAATAGTGTTTCGATGAACTCGTTCAGTTTGAGAAAAATGAAAATGAATGTTTAGTATTACAGAAAAAAGTTTAGAAAAAAGTTATTAATCTAACATGCAAATATGATATATTTAACTATGCAAGATAATAATAATAAATATGCAAAGAAATATGTTTGCATAGGCAAACCATTCTAGTTAGCTTTTACTAGTCAATCCAAATGAACCAAGTGAACATACGAAACAAAATAAATATCTGATTTTTTATGCTAAGATACTTAGACAAAAATATTATTATTAGTATTCTATACTATATAAATAAGGGTAAATTGCAGTTTTCGTCCCTGCGGTTTACCCTAATTAATAGGTTCAGTCCGGCGTTAACACCTTTCGTCTTTGACGTTTGATGTTTTAACAGTATTAATCCCTGAGGCTAACGGCAGTTAACTTTTCAGTTAATTTTTGTATGAAACTACTGATATACCCCCACCACCATATCTATAACAACAACCCACTATATCTATAACCACCACCAATCACCTTTTGCTGCATCTCTCTGTATACCCCCACCGACATCCTTCAACCTCCCACTGTTGCGTCTCGATCAATCTCTCCCCCTCTCTGATCCATCGTTGAAGGAAAGGGTGTAGGGTTCCGGCAGGCCGCCACCGTCGTTGAATTTTGGGTCGGTTCTTTGTTCCTATCTAGCCACAGCCGGACGGTGGTGGTAGTGCAACTGGTCAAGACGGGGAAGACAATGGGCGGTGGGGGGTAAGGCCGGTGTCATTCCGGTGAGTTGCAGAGAGACGATGAGCGGTGGAATTTAACCAGAGGGGGTGAACGGGGGAAGTCACGAGATGGTTGTTTAGCCCTAATTTTCTGAAATTCCGGATGATTATACTTCTGAAATTCCGGATGATTGTTTAGCCCTAATTTTCCAGTTCCTTGGTTCCGGCGACCGGAAGTGTAGCTTGCTTGTATCTAAACGATGGCTGCTCGTCGAAGGCCAGAGCCGCCACCGCCTCACTCTCACCGCTCAATCGGATCTCCTTCCTTTCATTCCGTTAATGTTTTCACGGTTTGATTCGGTGAACAAACTCTCTCTACGATGCGACCGTATATCCTCGGTCGGTGGTGGTAGTGGCGGCGGTGACTAGTGGTGCTGGTGGTGGTGGTGGTCGGTTGGTGGTGGTGGGGCTGGTGGTGATGGTGGCTGCTAGTGGAATGGTAATTTTGTTATTTATTTATTTATTTAAAAAGGGTAAATCGGTAATTTCACATAAAAACTAACAGAAAAGTTAACGGTCGTTAGCCCCAGGGACTAATACTGTTAAAACATCAAACGTCAAAGATGAAGGTGTTAACGCTGGACTGACCCTGTTAATTAGGGTAAACCACAGGGACGAAAAATGCAATTTACTCTATAAATAAAGATAATAATTTTACAGTCAAATTGAAAATCAATCAATCTAGTCTTTGTTATGCACCAAATGAACACAATATACACATGTATGGTTATCTATCATCTTACTACTCTAATAAATGAAAATCTTTTCAGGACTCGTGTCTCTCTCTGGTTACCCCTCATCTTTATTTTCCCGCCTCTCTCTCATATTAAATATTAGATTTTCTATTTCTGTCTCCTATTAAATAATAATATTTGTATTAATAAATCTAATTACGAATAGTTATTATTTAATTATAAATAGTTATTATATCATCAATCAAATGAACTTAATATGAACTAACATTTATCAATTAAATTAAAAAAATAATACTCAGTTGAAAAAAAATGTTTTAAAAACTAACTTAACAGACCTTATAACTGTCACGACAAATTACATTTTTAAAAAACATATTTTGACAAATGTGTTTGTTAACAAATTACATCATATTGTATTCAACCGATGTAATATACTGGTTTATTCAACCCGTGTATTACACAGATTTTTAAAAATATAAAATTTTTATTACTAAATATATAATATTTTATTTATTTAACCCGTGTAATACATGGGATTTTAACCTAGTATATAATAAACAAGTAAAATGGGGTGACACGTGTCACCACCATATTTCACCTCACCAAATTTCCCAACCCCCCCCCCCCCCCCCCCACAAATTTTTTTTTAGTGAAAACTAAATTGAATTTAAAAAATTTAATCCTTCAAAATTGAAATATTTAATCCTTCAAATTTTTTAAAAGGTTCATAATTATATTATATTATAAAAAATTAACAATTAAATAAGTTATTTAAAATTAAATGGGAAAGTTGTTCTAATTATATTATATTAGGAAATAATTGTTAATTATATAGGATACAATTTAGCGAATTAAATGAGTGATTTGAATTTTATAATCAGAGAGTTAATACTTTAAATTTGATTTGAAATTCTTTAAAATAAGTTGCATGATTCCGTATTTTTTATTATTAGTAATACTGATTACTCTCTTTTGAAATTACTATATGCATATATCAAATGCAAAACCTTTGTGTAACATATTTTAAAGTTTATCATACTCATTTAACAGAGAGAGTTCATTAACAGAAATGTTGCACTATTTTTAGATTACATATTTGCATCATATAAACAATTCAAAATATGTAGACTTATTTGAAATATTTCTATTTTTTATTTATTATTATCTGGTTGTCAATTAAAATCACTTTCTTTATTTACACCATAATTTTCTCGTCAGTTACCTTTTACCAAATTAAAAAAATCTACAATTTTATTAAAATTTATTAAAAAAGGCAACCTTGCTTAATTATCCAATTTTGGAAGCGATTTCAAATTTCAAAGTTTGAAATCGTCTTAAAGTTTATAAAAAAGGCAACCTTGATTATTTATCTAATTTTGGTAACGAATTCAAATTTCAAAGTTTGAAATCGTGTTAAATTTTAAAAAATTTGTACAAATTAATTTATATGTGGTAGAGATTTCAATACTATATAAGTATCAATACCCTTTCATTCTCCCAAGGCACTACTCTTTTAGTTCCTTACCTCGATTACTCTGCAAACCAAGGTAAGATATTTTTATTTTTTTTAATTATAATCGTATTTCATACATGATAGTATATTAAAGTCAATTATCTTTTTGTTATATAGATTGATGGAGTCCGAAAAGGTATATATGCCAAGCGCCATTGATGTTTTACAAGACAAGTTTATTATCAAGGTACGTCTAATCAGAATGTGGAAGCAGCCATTGTGGAATAATCCCAATGAGATAAGCTCAATAGATACAAGTTTACAATTTTATGATATATATCGTTTTCATTACACGGGTTTTTACAGCCCTTTTTATAGTTTTTACAACAGTTTTTATACGTTTTACTACATTTTTATGTAGTAAAACTGCAGATATTTATGCAGATTCTATGCAGTTTTTCTAGCAGATCTTCATGCAGATTCTCTGCAGTTTTTACTGCAGAATTTCATTCAGATTATATTAAGTTTTTATCACAAATTTTAGTTTTTACTGCAGATTTTATAAAGTTTTACTGTAGTTTTTATGAAAGATTTTATAGCTCAAATGTTTGGCTAAAGTGTTTTGTTCAAGTTTCATGCTTTTTTTTACTGCTAATTGACTAATATATATGAGCTTCAATTTTGTAAATGATGCAAAGATAGGCATGGTTGTTTGTTGACAATAATTTGAAAACTTTACAATTTTATATGTCATTGCATTAGATGCTTAATTTCTTAACTGGGTTAGCTTGATTTTAATAAAGTATGACTTATAGGTTTCTATTGTGCATTAAAATGTTGAATGAAAAATAAGAAAAGCTTCTTTGATTCCCATGGTGGTTTGTTTTTTTCTTTTCTTGAGGGTATTTCTACGCATGCTATGGCATGGCATGCATGAAATTTTACCAACTGTGTTTTTAGGTCTCATTAATGGAGGATGTGAATAAGCAAAGCTATAAAAGTATGAAGTGAATGAAACTTACAAGTTTATTTTAATTTTTCTTTCTCATACAATATAATATTTGTATTGATATTACCTAAATCTTATATTTAACATATTTTTTCATTTCACATTGTATTGTTTATTTGTCCCTGTATAATACACGGGTTCTAACACTAGTAATATTATAAAAGTGTATAAAACAAGTTGTTTACAAAAAAAATTGATCTTCACAAATTCCTAAAAACAACAAATTTCCATTAAAAATTTAAAAACATTAAAGTCAACTTAAAAATTAAATAAAAGTTGATAGCCATTTAATGCAATCAACACAAGCAATAAATATAAAGATTGTTTTACGGCAACTACATTTCGAGGTGGGGATCTTTTCTTCTACGGTGACCTGGTCGGTCAGAGTAAAATGCCGTACACGCCTCTTGTAAGTGAGACTATCCGTAGTGGGTAACGGAGGGGGTGTGACCGGGCTGATGTGGAGGGGCGTGGGGGCAATCATGGGTGTGGTCACGAGCGTGAGGCCTCTTCTCTACCCATATATGAGCTGGTCCAATGAGGGGGAAGCGTGGGAAGGTGGGGGCGTGACCTACTACGGATATCCTGAATATGTATTATAGCAGGTTAGAATCTCGTGTATTACACAGGTTGAATAAATATAATATTATGTATTTAGTAATAAAAAATTTATATTTTTAAAACCCGTGTAATACATGAGTTGAATAAAATATAATGTAATCTATTAACACGTATACATTTGTCAAAATGTAACAATGTGAATATATTAATATATGATTAAAAAAATATGATTAAAAGTTTTTTATTTGAATCCTAACTGTCTATAAAATTGTTTTCAGTTTGTAAAATTTATAAAAATATGATTGAACAAATTACTTGATGATAAACACAATTTAAAATTAAAAATGTGTAGATAAAAATTAAAACAGATAATTAATTTAGTTGACTAAAATAGTAGAGTTGATTATTAATAGGAGAGACAGTAGGGAAAACGAGAATGAAGAGCCATAAAAATGTGACAATTGTCCTTATAATTTATTTGTTTACTATGTTAGATTTCCGTATATTACACGGGTTAATCATGAAAAGAATAAAATAATAAATGACTAACTATCTGGCACGTGTCGATTTCTGATTAAGTCTAGTTTTTTGTAACATTTATAACAATTAGTTAAATTAGTTAAATATGTGTCTTTCTAAGTGTACGGAATTGTTTTTAACACAAATAAAACAATTATACAGTAACAATTCATAATGTTCTAAAAAATAAAAAAGTAAACATCTAAATCTTATGAATTATAATAAATTAGTTAAATGTAATTATAAATAATTTATTGGTAAACTAAAAGTTACTACACATTTAATGTTTAAAACTTAAAATCGTAAAAATATGAAAACATTTAAATGATATTTAAAAAAATGAATTAAAAAAGATAATTGAAAATATTTAAGTGAGAAAACAAAGATATAGGGGCGTTTGGTTCGCATAATTTTTTGAAAGAAATTAGAATGTTTGAAAGGAATTGGAATTTGAATTAATTCCAATGAAAACCTAAATAGTGTTTGGTTTGTAAACTTATTAATGGAATTAATTCAAATTCTTTCCAAATCCACGAACCAAACGGGTCTCTAGAGGCTCTAGAATAATGACATGTGATATTTTAAAACCTTTATTTATTATAATAGATAGATAATACATACACACACACTTACAAATACAGGGTCGGTCATTGTACAAAGGGTTTTAACGTACGAATCGTATAAAGGCACCAACATGCGACACATGTTAAGTGGGTAAGGGGTAAATGCGTCCGCGTTATAATAACGCATGACCATAATCACGTAATCACACATCTTATACACATAACCATAATCACGTAATCAACATGTTATACATAGATCATAATCACGTAATCGCGTAATCACGCATGTTATACACATGATCATAATCACGTAATCACACATGGTATACGCACAACACATCGACCTTTAAAAAAAATCATTTTTTAATAAAAGTATAGCAAGATTATACTCAAATTAAAGAGAATAAAATACTCAATTTTATGGTGTAGTTTTTTTTTAATAAATAATGTCGTATAATAAAGTTATGCTTGTTTAAAAACAATGGGGGGACTTGTAAAAGTCAACAAAGGTAGGCTATTCCAATTTATCATTTTCAAATTTTTTTCACGCTTAAAACAATCACATTTGATCTTAATCATTGATTTCCTAAATCAACGCTTCAAAATCCTTCCTACGTTTCGCACCAAAATATCCTTTGTATTTAGAACTTTCTCAACAAATACATATGCTATGATTCATGATAAAACACTTTTATTGTTGGCCCATATTTGATAAATACAATCACAAGAAAAAGAATTTGATGCTAGTGACCAGTTTCAACTCTTTCATTATTATACACTCAACTCGACACATAACTAAATACATAACCCTATATTTATATATTTATAGGGAACCAAAACTAAGGGCATTCCATTCAGCTTCCTTATTGTCATCTCTATAATTACACTGAAAATCACTATATTTTCTTTCACATTTTCAATTAAATAGTATTTTTTATACCTTTATCATTACATTTTCTCTCGCATCCGCTCACAACCACTTTCAAAAAATATTAAAAAATTAATAAAGGTGAATACTGTTTTTCGCAAATATACAGATAAACAGTAACATTTTATCTCTCCTTCACTCACAACCACTCTAAACTACTCCCTAAAATATGCAGAACCCACTCACAAATATATACCGAACCTGCTGTGAATGCTCTAAACCTAACCTAACCCAACAAAAACTCAACTAAATAAACTATTAAATCAATCTTTATAAACCTATTCTAATAAAAACTATACCAAATTGATAAACATAAAATAAATCAGATAACTATTAGACTCAAATCTTAACCAACTCTAAAACAAACTTTATATTCATACTTCTTTATCTCTAACTCAACAAAACTATATGCTAAGTTTTCTTGTCTTCCAAAGTTCAAAATTAATTCTTACATTTGAGGGGAAAAAAAAGTGTTTTATCATGAACCGTACCATATGTATATGCATCAAATTTGTCTTCCAAGGCTCGGGCCCGGCTCAACTTTTCTTCAACCGAGCTTTTCTTTAACCATGCTTTTTTCAAATGAGTCACTAGACGCGAGCTTTTTGAACAGCTTTGCTTTAAGTTGTTTTGGCCCCGGTGTTGGTGTACGGCCGAACCAAATACTAACATGAGCTGTCTCGTCAAAACCTTTCTTCATCTTCTCCTGTTGATCGACATTATAATGAAGTTGCACACAAATCAGAATCTAACTTCTTCTGCTATTTTAATGACGTCATACACCTGATATGAACACACATGTTTCCCCTTTCTAATTACATGTGCACATGGCGTCAATGGAAGGTCATATCAAAGATGAAATAATATGGTTTTGTGGGGCACCCATTTCCATGTGAGATCTGACCATAAAGCTAACATTGTACAAATAATATATTTACCATTCAATTTTCCTTGGCTTCTGAAACAGTTAAATTCCTGATAGTTTTAGTGAAAACTGGGAGCATCGCCAGGAAAGGTAAAAGCAAATCAACGGAAAACGAGACGAGATTGTGCACGTCAACTGTTTGATGAAATGTCGCTTTGAATTTTAATCATGTAGCCAAGTGGAAATTAACATCATTCTTGATGTCAAACCCAATTCATGTAAGAATCTCACTTCTCTTCTCTGTATTAACTTCCACTTATTCAAGTTTTCTTATGATTTCTGTTATAAAAATTTAATGGGGAAAATCATCAAAATGTACATTTTGACCAAGTTTTAAACTAAAATGTAAATGAACTTTTAGCCCACTTTAAAATAAAAATATTCAAAACCAGCTGATAAAAAAACGTCACGTTAGCCAAGTCGGCATAGAAAACTTGGACTTATCTATAAATATTTGAAACTTTTAATAATTTATCAACATTTATTATCTGGATTCTTGATCATCCGTTCATAATTTCAAGATTTTCTGTAATCTTTTACACATCATGTATTTTCAATATTTACTGAGGAAGAATTTGGAATATTATTATTATTATTTATTTTTTTATTTTTTTTTAGGTTTAATTTATTCATTACTTCTGAAAAGAAGGACGATTACAATAAAGTGGCAGGTAAACGGGCGATTACAATATTATTAATTGCAACATCCTTTTTTTTTTAATGACAACTTTCATTAACAAAACACCCCTCAAAACGAGCGGGCAGAAACAGAGGAAGGAAGAAAGAAGACTATAACATAATTAAAACGAAAAGCTACACCAATCTACCCAACTAATATATTTACTCTTTGGCCGATTCGAGAACCAAAGAAACCCGAGAGATTTAATGTTGTGGATAATGTCTTCGATAACGATAGCCTTGTCGTTGAACCTTTTATTATTCCTAGCTAACCACAAACACCAACAAGTAACCATCGTAATCCCATGAAAGATGTCCTTCTCTTTGGTTCCCAGCCCACATAACTTATTGTTGGGTTTTTGCCCGTGGTGATCAGTTATATTAGTTATCAAAAACGGTTGATAAGTAATTATAGATTAATAATAATTATTTAGTAATTATTAATACGCAGCGGAACGAAACCGATTCAACACAAAATAAAAACCCCGACGGGATCTGGGTTACAAAACATACGAATACGGAATAAGATTTAAGATCTAACTACCAATGAGATTAATTATACCTTAGTGGTTAATGATTAACCGGTTGAGACACCGAGGTACAACGAACCGATGCTAGATCACGAACCGAAAACGCGAAACAAGCCGACGACGACGGCTTGAAGGTGCCGCAAATGGCAAAGGCTTGAAAGTGCCTTTGTTTCGACAGCAACATGGGAAAACAAAGAAGTCAAAAAACTTCTTTGTTTTGCTTCTTGATTGGTTGACGGAAAGCACCAAGAAAAAACGTTTTTTCTTTCTTTTGCGGCAAGATTAAGTAGGTTAGTAATTATCTTAAAGGTTATCCCTTTAAATAATAATTATAAACCCTACTAATCGTTTCCGGGCCTAAAGTCCAATACAAGATAAAAAACTTGTACCCATTTAATTGTTTTAATAAAAGATTAAAACAATATATATAATTATTATTTATAAACTAGTATAAATAATAATTCCCGTCTAACGAATATATATAAAATATATCGTCTCGCTAACAGTTCGTAATTATCAGTTAAGCGAGTTAAGTGGATTTAATGTTCGTTGCCCTAGGTGTAACTCTTACGGGTCACAACTCAGTTAGCAGCGTTAAATAATCGTGACCTGACATATAATTCCAACAGTCTCCCACTTGGACGTCCTTCGATTAAGTTCCTTAACGCAGACAACCAACGGTGTTCTAGCTACACATGGTTGCCCCTAACAAGGTATGACACTTTAAAGTCATTAACCAAAACATCTTGCTATTGCAAGACAACAGACTTATGGTAATAATCGTCATTTATCCTTTCTGTAAAAGACATCAATTGAATCAATGAGACATGGATTAGATTCATTCTCATATAGCGTTCAATCATTATTGTTCTCGTTCAAGATTCATAGTGGTCCAATCAAACACACAGTCAGTTTGGGTAAGGCCTTACACTTCACCAGTTTGAATCACGAGGGCGCCACGATGTCTAACTGTTACATATCATGTAAGAGTACAGAATCCCTTATCGACCACATACAGCTCCCACTGAACTTCAGATCTGTTCCTAACCAATGCCTTTATGACTGGCAGTTACGCGACAACGGTTGACAGTGATTAAAGAACAGTCCTTGGTAAACGAAAGTTCTAGTATGCGTCTCAAGTCAGAGGATACTAAATGAGTATACCAATATCAAAAACATGTTATGATTAAAATCCATGAAGATGATTTGAAACGAGTTACATCCAACGTCATCCAAGATGAGGTCTGTGAAGTTGGAAGTCAACTACTTGAGTCCAAGTTCAGAATAGTCTTAATTCATAGTCGTTCCCACGATTCTGATCGACTACGGATAATTAAGAATACAAGATTCATGGATTAAACGTATTAAAATCAAACACAGTTATAAGATTCAAAGTTGCATTTAACTAGTAAATCAAACTGAATTCAAAAAGTATAACTGTTTAATGTTTGTACATCCAAATACTAAATCAAAACATATCGCTAGCGAAACTAAGACCGATAGCATTTTTGTGCTGATCGACTTAGTGATCGGGTCCGCTAGGTTTTGATCTGTGTCTACTTTGCTTATCACGATGTCACCACGTTCCACAATTTCCCGTATATAGTGAAACTTTCTGAGAATGTGCTTGGATTTGTGATGAGATCTGGGCTCTTTGGCTTGAGCAATAGCACCTGTGTTATCACAAAATATCTCGATTGGTTTCCTAATACTTGGAACCACATCGAGGTCGGTTATGAATTTCTTCATCCAAGCAACTTCCTTTGCAGCATCTGATGCAGCTATATACTCAGATTCGGTGGTTGAATCCGCCACCACACTCTGCTTGGAGCTCTTCCAGGAGATAGCTCCTCCTTTTAGAGTGAATACGAATTCTGATTGTGAGCGAGAGTCATCTCGGTCACTTTGGAAGCTGGCGTCAGTGTAACATCTTACAGTGAGCTCTTCTTCCACTCCTCCAAATATTAAGAACATGTCTTTAGTCCTTCTCAAGTACTTCAGGATGTTCTTGACTGTAGTCCAATGGGCAATGCCAGGACTTTGCTGAAAACGACTCGTCATGCTTAAAGCATACGAGACGTCAGGCCTGGTACATAACATAGCATACATGATAGAACCAATCGCCGAAGCATATGTAATTGCTTCCATATGCTTGGTTTCAATGTCCGTTGAAGGAGATTGCGATTTGTTCAGCACGGTGCCTTTAGTCATAGGAACACCTCCTTTCTTGGAGTTTTCCATATGAAAGCGTGCCATGACTTTGTCTATGTATGTGCCTTGACTTAGCACTAGAAGCCGTTTAGATCTATCCCTGTAGATTTTGATTCCTAGAATGTAAGCTACTTCTCCAAGATCTTTTATTGCAAAACAAGTTCCCAACCAGTGTTTAACATCGTTAAGCATAGGGATGTTGTTTCCAATGATAAGTATATCATCCACATACAAGATGAGGAATGATATAGTGCTCCCACTAGCCTTTCTGTAAACACAAGGCTCATCTTCATTTTCGACAAAGCCAAACTCTTTAATCTTTTGGTTAAAACGAAGATTCCAGCTTCGAGATGCTTGTTTGAGTCCATAAATAGACTTATTCAGTTTACATACCCTATTAGGATATTTTGGATCAACAAAACCATCAGGTTGTACCATATAGACATCTTCAGAGAGATGCCCATTAAGGAAAGCGGTTTTGACATCAATTTGCCATATCTCGTAGTTATAGTACGCGGCTATGGCAAGCAATATCCTGATCAATTTGATAATAGCAACGGGCGAGAAGGTTTCATCATAGTCAATGCCTTGAGTCTGAGTAAAACCTTTCGCAACTAGCCGTGCTTTATAGGTGCGTACATTTCCATGCATGTCGGTTTTTCTCTTGAAAATCCATTTGCTCCCTACTGCCCGAGATTCGGGGGGTAGCTCAACCAAGTCCCAGACTTGATTATCACGCATAGATTGCATCTCGGCGTTCATGGCATTTAGCCATTTTGCAGATTCTGGATCTGAAATTGCAGATTTGTAGTTAGTAGGTTCGTCATTAGACTCGGCTACTAATAGGACCTCGGTACCCTCAAGATGCCATAGGTATCTGTCAGGTTCTTTGCGAGTCCTTACACTTCTGCGAACGCTTGTGTTTATGTCTGATTCATCAGCAACAACTTCTTGTTGTTCAGACGCTCCGACTTCATCAGCGGTTGTTTGTGGTTCTCGAATTTCTTCAAGATCCACTATATTATCTCCAGTTCCTCGTTCAAGAATTTCTTTCTCGAGGAAGTGTCCATTCCTGTTGATGGAAATAACATTTGCATCAGCATGGTAGAAATAATATCCGCTTCTGTTATAGTATCCAACGAAAACGACTTTTCGCCTCTAGGATCGAGCTTGTCATCAGAATCGCTGGTGACATATGCATCACATCCCCATACATTAAGGTAAGACATATTGGGTTTAGACCCATGCCATATCTCATATGGAGTCTTGTTTACCTTCTTAGTCGGTGCCAGATTGACAATGCGGGCGGCGGTCATAAGAGCATAACTCCAGAAGGAGTGAGGCAAGTTTGTTCTACACATCATCGATCGAACCATATTAAGTAGGGTTCGATTTCTCCTCTCGCTCACGCCATTAAGTTGGGGTGTGCCAGGTGGAGTAGGTTGTGAAACTATTCCACGCTCCTTGAGATGATTTATGAACTCTGTGCTGAGATATTCACCACCTCGATCTGATCGAAGTGTCTTTATCGTTTTACCGAGTTGGTTTTCCACTTCATTTCGAAACTCTTTGAACTTTTCAAAAGTTTCATGCTTGTGTTTCATAAGATAGACATAAGCATATCGACTATAATCGTCGATGAATGAAACGAAGTATCTTTCATGATTTCTAGACATGGTTCTGAAAGGGCCACATACATCAGTGTGTATGAGTCCTAGCAGATCCTTGGCTCGTTCACCAATGCCGATGAAGGATCCTTTAGTGAGTTTGCCAGCTAAGCAAGACTTGCAGTCTTCAAATGAGTCTTGTCCGATGGATTTAAGGATCCCTTCAGATTGGAGCCTTTTCATGCGGGCCTTGCTTATGTGACCAAGTCTACAGTGCCATAGAAATGTATCATTAATGCTAGATTTGATACGTTTAGAAAGATTGTATATGTTATTATTAGTTTGAACATCAACCTCATAAATACCATTTCGAGGTTTAGCCTCAAAATAGAAAATATCATTTAAGTAAGCAGAAATAAAAATTCCATTGAAAACGTACTTAAAACCTTGTTCAAACAATAAGGAAACTGAAATAATGTTTCTGGTTAAACCAGGTGCAAACAAACAGTTATTTAAGATAACTACAAGGCCAGAAGGACATGAAAGGTGAAATGTTCCAGTTGCAAGAACTGGTACTCTCTTCCCATCACCAACGATGAGTTCCATGTCGCCTTGTTTCAACCTCTTCCACTTTTCAGGCTCGTGTAATACATTAACGATGTGATAAGCACATCCGGTATCAAATACCCATGTGTCGCTAGAGACAGTGAAAAGTTCAATAACATAGTTAGAAATACCTGAAAAGGTGCCTTCACCATTGGCTCTCTTCGATCTCAGCTTAGCTAGATATTCAGGGCAGTTACGTTTCCAGTGCCCCATCTTGTTGCATTCAAAACACTGACGCTCCTCGGGAGGGGTTGTTTTTGCAACTTGCTTGTTATTGTTGGTGGCATTCTTGGCAGTAATAATAACTTGCTTCTTACCTTTGCTGTTATAACCCCTTTTCTTGGTTTTGGGCTTGATAACACCAACAGATTTGACCATCAACTCTTGATTAGCCTCACTTGATACGTTCATCTTGGCCTTTTCCTGCATACCGTGCAGTTCGGGCATAGTCTTCTCCCATGTGTTCATATTTAAATTCATTACGAAGTTGTTATAAGAACTAGGGAGAGAGTTCAAGATGAGGTTGGTGTCATTCGGTTTTTCATTCTCAAGCAAAGACTTGAGAGAGAAGGAGGAGTGAGATTCTTTTTCAGTAGACATCCGTTAAATAAGCAAATTAAATGTTAATTAGTATTTTGGATGTAATAAATTCTTATATTAATGACCCATGGCAAGAATAGAATAAGAATAGAGAATCTGGTTATATCAATTAGTAATGGCGGCTGTGGCACGCAACATTAGTAAGTGATTTAGGCAGACTGACAATAATTGCCAATTGTGGAAAAATGCACAATTCTCGAGTATGAGGCCGCTGAGACAACTCTTGTCTATGCATTGATATGTTTAGCCTCATCTATGCCCACTTTTGGTCTCCATACAGCTGGGGCATGTAATAGAGAGAAAAGTAATAGTCGCCCTAGTACAGGTACATGTGGAAGGGCCGGATGTGTCAACGAAACCCTTGCACCTTGGAGGGATAGGTTACGCACCAAGTGCGGTGCTGTGGCTCCAAACACTGGTGTTTCACGTTATGCCCCAAGTGTTCCTTATAGTAGGATGACATAGACTAAAGATTTTAAATATGGGATTTAATTTTAGTGTTTACCGAATAGGGTCAAACACAACGAATGATAAATCATACGTGTGTTGTAAAAGCTAGTTTTACTATATATTAGATCGTGACAACGTGATGAACCCTTTCATCTCTCAGGACACTTAATTTTAAATAACCTATTAAAACTAAGTTTGTCGCGATGTAATTAACCAATTAAAAGTTAATAGTTTAAATGAACTATTAAGTTATTCGTTTTAAAATTTTAAAATTAGTTTAAATTGCAAAACTTTATTGGTTATCATTTATTTTAAAAACAAACTGTTTGTTTTAATATAAAGTATCCACAAGTTGTAAAAAAAAAAGTTTAGAACTTGTTATTAATTTGATTGTGAAAATTTTGGTATTTGGTTGGTACGTTATAACATTTATAAGATAAAAACAACCACAATAGCAAACACAAAAATATGTAAATCATATGGTCAAGGAAAAAGTGTTTGATCTTGCTAGAGCCTAATAGCAAGACCAAACTAGGTCACGGGGTCACAACACACAAACAACCACAAGGATGAACTTCGTGCATGCATCTAGCTGTTCCGTGTGACTCCCACTAAATCCAAGATCCTGTCTCCGTCTTCTGTTTTGTCTTCGGGTCTTTATCTTTACAATATTTATACAGAATATAAAAAAAAAACCCTAAGCTATTACAACTTTGAGCCATCAAAGTGGGCCAAAACATAAAAGCTAACCTATTACAATTTTGAGCCATCAAATGGGCCAAACTATAAAACCAAAAACAGAAAACAAACACAAGACAGGGTCGGGCCAGATTTACATATTTAATACAATCAAATAACTTGGCAATCCTTTTGGTCAAATAAAATAAATAAAAACTTTGACCAAAAAATAAATAAAAAATGCCCTAAAAAGATCTAGATCAGAAACTTTAAACAAGTTAAAGTTTGTGATCTATAACCGGTTAAAAGACCGGATCCGATTCGTATGTCGTAACCAAGGCTCTGATACCACTGTTGGGTTTTTGCCAGTGGTGATCAGTTATATTAGTTATCAAAAACGGTTGATAAGTAATTATAGATTAATAATAATTATTTAGTAATTATTAATACGCAGCGGAACGAAACCGATTCAACACAAAATAAAAACCCCGACAGGATCTGGGTTACAAAACATACGAATACGGAATAAGATTTAAGATCTAACTACCAATGAGATTAATTATACCTTAGTGGTTAATGATTAACCGGTTGAGACACCGAGGTACAACGAACCGATGCTAGATCACGAACCGAAAACGCGAAACAAGCCGACGACGACGGCTTGAAGGTGCCGCAAATGGCAAAGGCTTGAAAGTGCCTTTGTTTCGACAGCAACATGGGAAAACAAAGAAGTCAAAAAACTTCTTTGTTTTGCTTCTTGATTGGTTGACGGAAGCACCAAGAAAAACGTTTTTTCTTTCTTTTGCGGCAAGATTAAGTAGGTTAGTAATTATCTTAAAGGTTATCCCTTTAAATAATAATTATAAACCCTATTAATTGTTTCCGGGCCTAAAGTCCAATACAAGATAAAAAGCTTGTACCCATTTAATTGTTTTAATAAAAGATTAAAACAATATATATAATTATTATTTATAAACTAGTATAAATAATAATTCCCGTCTAACGAATATATATAAAATATATCGTCTCGCTAACAGTTCGTAATTACCAGTTAAGCGAGTTAAGTGGATTTAATGTTCGTTGCCCTTAGTGTAACTCTTACGGGTCACAACTTAGTTAGCAGCGTTAAATAATCGTGACCGGACATATAATTCCAACACTTATAAAGCTCAAGACGTCTCTAACCGAGAAAGCAAAAATAGGCGGAACCCGACACCATCTACTAACTTGATTCCAAACCACCGAGGCCACGTAACACGAAGTAAAGAGGTGATCCGCCGACTCGGTCTCCTCCTCACATAAACAGCACTTTAAATCCCCAACCATGACATTTCTTTTAGATAGAGCCAACAAAGACGGAATCCTTTCCGCTTCCGCCCTCCAAGCGAAGATGTTACACTTGAGAGGCACCCATTTGCTCCACTTCAACACATAATTCCTGCTGAAATCTTTATCATTAACAAGAGTTTTCTAAACGATCTAACCGAAAACTCACCGGAGTTGTCTCCCAACCACGACCACCTGTCAGAACTAGTAGTTTTCTTGTCATGTCCAGATCACAAGGATAATGTTGGTAATTCAAGAAACAAAGACTCAAGATTTAAGGAATTAGTCAGATCAAACTATCAAAACCAGTGCATTCTCCCAAAAACAGGAAGAAAAAGCAGTAAAATTGAAAAGAATTTGAGTTAAATTCAACTGGGTCCCAACTGTTTATTTGACTTGCTGACAAATATTTTCTCTCTTTTGATGTCTTCCCTACCCAAATAGCAACCCAATCCCCTGAAGATCTCCAATTTTTAATTTCCACTATTTTTTGTAATATGCACAGCAAGCATTATTAATTCCTCACAGGCCCCTCTCATCATCTTCATCTGCACTATTTATTTCAACTTTTAATATACATCAAATATCCAAATTCCTTCAAGTTGCTAACTGTTGATGGCATCTGCAAGGACCTACCTACGTGGACTCCAAGCTTTTTTCACAATTATTCTTCTCTTATCTCTCACAGATTCACATTCCATATCAGGTATTGCAAAAAAAAAACACCTTTAAAGATCTAAACAATGAAATCCATGATGGATTTTTCGAAATTTTAAATCTTTTTTGTTGATTTTTGGTTAATATTAAATCTTTTTGCTGAAGGTGTTCAACAGAACAAGAAAATTTTGGGGTCAAGACCTCCAGGGTGTGTGAACAAGTGTGTTAATTGCAGGCCATGTGAGGCTACTTTGGTAATTCCTACACATCCGAAGTCGATTGATTACCGGAGTCAATCTCATTGGGAAGATAATTACTATCTTCTTTCATGGAAATGCAAATGTGGTGATAAACTCTTTCAACCTTGATCAATTAAGATGTTGTTTGAAGTATTATGTTACATAAGTAAATTAGGTATGAAGACAATAACCCTTTATATGATTATCTGTCCTTATTTTTTATTAAGTTAATTTGAGAATTAATAGCGTATCTTCTCATATTCTTGTACAAACAGTATAAAATTCACTTTATGTTTCATTCAAAATGTTAACTTAGATGCTGCATGAAGTCTGTTTTCATGATCACAAAGAGTAATTATGCTTGGAAACAAGAAAAAATAAATACTTCTGGACTTTGGCACATTATTTAACTTCTTGGCTTATATAAAGCCCAAGAAAATGTTGAACAAAATACTAGAGAAACTAGATTTAGTTGAGGATGAAGCTTTACGGGCGGGTCGGGTGCTTTCTGGTGTCTTGAGCTCATCTCTCTTCATGTGCTTGTTTTCTTGTACCATGATCACTCAAAATAGGAAATATGCTTGATTATTATCTTTGGGTATTAGAATCTGAAACCGCGAGTTTGAGTTTAAGAAACTTAGAACAATCTTACAAAGTTTATAGGCAAGGGAAATTGTTGAATTTTGACTAATTCCTTTCCTTAAGTGATTGTGTTTTGACTAATTCCTTTTCTTAGGTGGTTGTGTTTTGAGTTTTGACCAATTCTTTTCCTTAGGTCAACTAGTTGACCCAAATCAAAGTCTTTATCCATATCAAAAGGTACAAATCTGTATTTTGAATTTGCACAGAAAACAGAAGGCAAAATAAAGAGTTAAAAATCATCAAACAATATTTTACAAAATTTTGAAGAGAAGTTAAGGATTTGTGCGTACGGTCAACCGAAATGGTTAAAAACTAAAAGAAGAATAGACAAGTCGAACCCGAACCCATGTCTTGGAGTGAATGACATTGGGGTTGGGTTGGTAGTTATTTTAACATCGTGATGACCAGGCGGCCAATGAAAGTTGAACTTGAATCTGATATCTTTCATTGGCCGATTCATCCAGCTTGTTTAGAAGGGGCAGAATGGTGTTCCTCTATGATTGAATCGATTATAACTCAACCAAAACAAGCAATAATTGGAATAACTCTCCAAATACTTTATTATAACTGGAAAATATAACTCAAAAAACCAATTACAATAACTCTCTAACTCTCATTATGAAACCCTAACCTGTTAACATCTATTTATAATGCTAAAACCTAATAACCTAACTTGGTCATTAAGTTACCCATTAAAACCCTTAACATATGGGTTGGGCCTGTTTCACGGGCCAAACAACAATTGAGCCAACAATCACCCCCCCCAATTGTTGTATCCGAATCACCCCCTAATTTCCGACTTGAAATAGGCACGTCTTCAACTTCAATTTTGTCATCTTTGTCTTGATTCTCCGAAGGCACTTCTTGATCTCTTGCAGTGTTCTTTGGGCTCCACTTAGCTTGAACAAACACATGCTTCTTCTGATCACTACACGTCCTTTCTTGGGCTTGAATCTCTTGCTTGACTTTTCCTTTGAATTCTTGAACTTTCTTCCTTGGACTTTGAACTTTGGAACTTGGATCTTTGATTGGAATCTGACTCGTAGTTGGCTTGTCATCTTTCATTCCAACTCTTTGAAGATCTCGACCCACAAAGTTCTTCACTCCAATGCTAGCTTTTACACCGAGACTTGCTATCTTGATACTAATCTTGTATAGACGGTTCTTGCCCCTTGTCACCTTCATCAAAAGCTTTCCTGTATCATCATGAACGGTTAACAAATCATGTTTCATGTGGATGTCCCATCCAACTTCCGTTGCTTGACCAAGACTTATGATGTTGCTACGTAGGCTCGGGATGTAGTAAACATCGGTTAACAGGCGCTGCTCCCCCGTTTTCCCTTCTAGCATTACCGACCCCTTTCCCTGAATGTCAATACAAGACCCGTCTCCGAATTTCACCTTTCCCGTGACTCGTTCATTCAACTCATAAAAATAAGCATGATTACCCGTCATGTGATTTGATGCTCCATTGTCGAGATACCAAGTGTCTTTCTCCATCGGCTCGGTCTCAAAACATCTTGGTATTACTTTTTCTTCAACAAGGAAAACCGTCTCTTGATCACATCTCATCATAAACAAAGCGGGATCCTTGACTTCGACCAAGTTGGCCTCTTCCGCTTAGTTTCCCTGAAAAATCATCGATCGACTCTCCCTCCTTCATCTGTAACGCTTCGAACTCACTTGTTAGCGACCAGAGTCGTGCTTTTTGCACCCGTTCCACACCAACATAGCGAGTCTTTAGAGCCTCCCACACTTGTTTGGCCTAGGTGTATTTAGCAACTTGAAGCACGATTTCATCAGGCATCGCTTGGAATAGATAGGCTACTGCCATCATGTTTTTTTCGGGATCAACATCAGTCCCGGTTGGAGGTTCTATTGCCTCCTACATACCCTGTGCACGCATAATCGCCTTTACTCTTACGGCCCAGATCGTATAGTTCGTAGTAGTTAGCATCGGTGCAATAATAGTGTTGGTGTTATTGGTTGCAGCCATCGGTCAATTCCTAGAAACAGAATCAATTGCTTCTTGATCTAAGTTTGAGATTACTCACTGGAAAAACAGATCTCGATCGTAACCGCCTTGATACCAGTTGTTAGAATTATTACAATTGGTTCTATAAACTGGTAATGTTAACACGGACGGAAAATTTGAGCAATTAATTTTGAAGAATAGAATTGCAGTGGTAATCGTTTGTTCCATCCATACATATTTATAGCCCCTTTGTATAACCGTTGCATCTGTTTATGAAACGATGTATCCCTACGGGTGGCAGTTAAATAACTGTCATAATTAATAATATTAGTACTTTATATAAAATAAATATTAAAAAGGAAAACTGACTCCACTCACAGAAATCACTGTTGAAAATGTACAACCATTAAAACTTAGTGTACATGTATATACTGCATGGATTATATTTATTTTTAACAGTTATAAGAAGGCAAAATAGAGTAATAAAATCTTACTTCTGAAACGCAGGTCGCGGGTTCGAAACTTTCTCCGGTTAACTTTTTAAGATTCTTTTTTTTACTTTTAAACAAAAAATTTAGAAGACTTTGGTTTGTTTCACGCTTTACTTTGTAAGTTACATTTTTCTGAAACGAGTTTTAAAAATTCTCATCTGTAACGTGTAATGGTTTTGCATTTACTTTAAAAAAAATTCATTGTTTAACGTTTATCGACGCGCACCGGACGGAACACGCCGGGTAGATTACTGCGGGGCCTCTTTACGTGGTTATTTCTACTTCTACCTACGTTTCGGTTCGGTCGTAACTGAATCATCCTAGCGCACCGCCCGCCGCAACGCGCAGGGTATATTTCTAGTTATAGCTTAAATACTAATATTAATTCTCCTTTGGCTTTTGGGTCAAAGTTAATGTGACATCAGTCATTACTTTTTACGACGATAATAACAAAGTAAATTACTTATTTAACTAGTGTAATCCCATCCAATTTGGCTCCCTAAATGAAGTGTTGAGGGTTCTGATAGAGCAGCCCGGCTCCAAGAGGTGGAGAAAGTTGGCTTTTGTTGCCATTTTTGCTGTTGTTTGGAGTATGTGGTTAAGCCGAAATGAAAAGGTTTTTCTCGGGACATCAACACATTCGCTTAGAATGTTGGAGTTGATAAAAGAAGACTCGTTTCTTTGGCTTAATTTAGGGCTAATTGTAGCACCTTGTCTTGGGAGGATTGGGTGGAGTTTAATGTTTCCGGTATGTTGTAGTTTGTTTTCTTTTTCTATTTGTTCTCCCAGCTTCTTGCTGGTCCTTTATATTTATATATAAAGTGGTTGTTGTTCCAAAAAAAAAAAAAAAAAAAAAAAAACCTAGTGTAAAGTTGGTCCTTTAACCATCAACAATTTGAATACGAATGATATTGGGTAATCAATAGTGTTACCAACCAACTATTAAAAAGATGTCGATTGACTAATCTAATTACAACATAAAACCTTTAACTTTTTTTTTTTTTTTACAGTTATCCACATACGAATGTGAATTTTGTGTAGGCTTGGATTCTTTGATAATCGCGATCGATTTCAGATTGAATTATCTGCGTGGCATTCACTAATATTTAATAGAATAAAAAAATTCAATGACGAATATGTGAAAGTATGTTAGGAATTTCACGTATTTGATACTGACCAAAATTTACTTCTACATAGGGTAAATATATGCAATGAAATGGCATGACGTTTATTGGTTGAAAACTGTCAAAATCGTTAATCCTTAACTGTTGTTTTAATTTGGTCAGGATGACCAAATCTAGCCCGGATGAGTACATTTGCTCCGCATGAAGAATTAAACACGGATGAGTAAATTTAAGTAGTTTTCATTTCCGAATCAATTTTCAATACATAACAAAACATGAAAAATATTTGTTTACAAGCTTAACCCCGCCAGAGGCGTTGCTACTTGGACCCCAATAGGGGTTGTCACCCCTACAACCTTGCTAACCAGGGGCACTGCCCCCGGACCCCGTTGTTCAGTAGGCTTCACCCATTTAAACAACAAGGTGTCTTTAGCACCAGAAATCATAAGATCATAAAATAAGTGTGCACTCACACTTCCAAGTTGCTTAATGTTTTATTATAACTTATCATTTGATCATTAAGTAAATCTAATTACTTAAAATAGCTAGATGACACTAAAATCACCAACAATTCATGCTTTCAGGATGATGGGTCGAAAGTGATAAAACCAAACACAACTCCTATTTTATTGTGACATACACATCATCAGAAACCTCAAAACAATAAAACCATGTAAACTCAAACACAACTCAATAGTTTATAGGTTGTAATATTTATAAATGAATTAGATAGATCGAAAAAGAGTTGCATATTTGACTTATATGACTTATAAATCATGTAGATATATGTTTATTATTCTAACTAAAACTCATTTATAACCAACTCAAAATCAAACATGACATGCTTTATATTTTGAAGTTTGGCATAAGCCCACATCGAATGATTGAAATGCATATGGTTCATCATAAAGTCATTCGGTTGGTGCAAGCAGAGGTGCACAAACAGGATATCGGGCCAAACCGGTTCGGTTTCATTCAATGCAAGTGAAAACCGGTTCGGTTTTTAAACCGGCTTTTGAGGGGGAAAATCTGAACCGTATAGGAACTGGTTCCGATAAGAATGGAACCGGATTAAACATGATTCAACATATTATATAACTAGTTTTCCTCGAATCGTTTTCAAACCAAATTCACCGTATATAATCTCAAACCGGCGGGCCTGGATCGGTTTCACCCAAACCGGTTTCGGGATCTGATTTTTTTCACCTCCAGGCTGACCTAGGTGGAACCAGCTGGTGTCTGAAATGATGAAACCAAGTTTCCTGTTTTGGTGTAGGGTTTGGTATATCAAACCAAACAATTTGACGGTTTGAGGTCCAAACTCTTCTCCTTGGTAGAGGTGCACAAATTGGTTTTCAAACAGGTCGTTAAGTTTTAGTTCAAAATCAGCTTTTGTTCAAACTGGTTTCACGGGGGTTTGACCAGTTTTGACCGGTCTGAAACCAGTTTTTGAGAGGGCTTTGAATGGTTCGGTTCGAGTTAAACAATTTAAACCGGTTTCAACCTCTAGGGTTACAAACCGGTTTCAATAGGTTTCATCCAAACCGGTTTTGTTTTCGGTTCGGTATCCAAACCGGTTTTTCTGTGCACCTCTGCTCTCAGTTTGATTATAATGCCATATCTATGACACAGAACTGATGAAAACAGAAAAGAAAACATCAATCGATCAAAATGTCATATAATGATATAAACCAAATGATATATTCGTCTATAATTGCGTAAACTAAATAAGCCATTCCATAAAAAAGAAACATGATAACGGTTGTCCTTGATATAGAGAGAAGGGGCCATGAACATCGTACGAATACTAACCACTAAGTTTCAATATAATCGTATTGTGTGCGACAAGATCATAAGAAAACGAAATAAACTGACTAAAATTATATATTACAAGAAATATCTTCATAGCTATATAAATGTTTTATTACCATGCAAACGACCTAGTTTTATCATAATAATATATACATACAAGCTAAATGTTTAGTGATTCATTTCCAGAATCTAGGTCCCTTATCAGATCTGCCTTTATTCCTTCCATCCCATACAGATGACCAAAAGAAGAGAGACATCCAGAAAAAAACAGCACAAAATATCTGGAAACCTTCTTGAAATCTAGACAAAGATACAATTGAACCTGTTCATGTGGACAACAAATACCATTGTTACACTACTAAACATGAAGTGTTGATGTCACCATGACATCATAACAGCCATTCCCATATGAAATTTCAATGCCTCAACACTAATGTTATTAGATCAGCTATGACATTATAACCACTAGGGCTGTAAACAAACCAAACAGACACGCACGGGCTATGTTGGGGCTTGTTTGTTTAACCTTAACCAAACAAATAAACAAAGACACACATAAACAAACATATTTTCTTGTCTGTGTTAGTTAAGAAAATGAATCCAACTGACAATTTGAAGAGCCAAGGCTGCTGCCTAGGGTTTCTAATCTCCAAACATTTTCACTCTCTGCGGGCTTCCTATAGCTGAAATGGGTCGATGGCTCTCAAAATGGCCTGGACCCTCTATATTAATATTATTATTTATTTAATGAATATGTAAAAAAAACATAAGCAAAAGGACACTAAAAAAACTTACTAGACGAATCTTCATGAATGTAAATGAACGAACGAGACATGTGCTCATGTCTGTTTATTAGTTAAATGAATAAAAAGTTTAGTTGATGTTAGTTCATTTATTAAATAAACTTCCTGCCAAAATTGAATAGATAATCTTAGCCCATAGGGTTTTAGGTTTCTTATACCACATTGTAATTTATTTCCCTAAATCTCTAGTCGGCTGGCCGTAATCAGAATCACAAATTGGGATTTGTTGCTACATATAAAATTCGGGCCGGGCTTGATGTTGGGTTTAACCGTGTCTAGTTATTCCGAGCTTGGATGATGGATCCACACAGCAAAAACAAAGGAGACCTACGTTAGTACGTTAGGAGCCCAGGGGAGTTGGCCCTGAGGGCACTCCGACACTCAAGTCAGTGATTTATCCCAGATAAACATGCATATATCAACCACATATGAATATGTATGTATATATATAAGTTATAAGAGATAGAGAAAAGGAAGAAGTAGGCTGGAGAGGACAAGACTTAATAGGAGGATAATCGTTGGAGGGGACCATGCTTCATAAGAGGAGGCTATATATTCAGCCATGGGATGCTTCAACAGCAAAGTGTTTCATCAGCAAGAGTGGGATGGAATGAGATGCAAAAGTTATGTGTGTTGCTATGGCAAATGTGATGATTTCAAATGAAGGGTAGCTCTTCTATTACTTTACGCGGGGGAGGGAAGGAAACACCTTTAACTCTTCTGCATTGGCTGCTGCTTGTGGAGAGGGAAGGAAACACCAATCCTTCCCCCGTGAGAGGGAAGAAAGCGCATGTCGTTACCCCGTCACGAGAATTGCTTGTCCCTCTATCACTAAAATTATGTATATGTTGTCCCAAATGTCTCTTTTTCTATCTTAAAATCCACTAATTTATGTTCCATTGCTATTAGGCATAAAAGTCTTGATAGATACCTCCTTCATCCCCCAAAATTTGACCTAGACCTCTTAATGTGGCAATATCTCTAAACTTACAGCTCCAAAGTTATCAATAAATGTATCAATTTCTCTAAAATTACTTTAATAAATACAAACCCTAAGAACGCAAGTAGACATATTATGCAGGCAAAATACAGTACGCAAACAGAAGAGCAAGAACAGATATACCAGAATTCGAACCCTGATCATCACCAGGCGGTGGTTCGGACTCTGGAGGGGACGGCGGATGAGGGCTCGTTGCACCGCAGCGGCCACGCCATAATTTGGAATTCCGAGGCGGAAGTAGAGACCAGCGGTGTGATGATATGGCTCTACTGGTAGAAGAACTGCAGGATGAAAAGAAATGGATCGACGGATTGGTAGCGGTGAGAATCGACGGGTTAGGGTGGTGGTGGTGGTTTACGGCGGCCGGAGAAATAAGAGTAGGCGCCATTCGACCTCAACTGATATCTTCCGTGGCAACGAAATGACGAATATGCTTCGTACGATTATCATAATATCATTCCGCTTTCCGGAAGACTTACTGGGCCTGAATCATCAAAAAGCCCAATACATATTGGGCCTTTTGTAACAGAGCTGTCGAAAACTCAATATGATGTTAAAAACTTAAAAGTCCGACAATCCACAAGGAGTGACTAATATATTAAGTTAAGATATGTTTGCTGCCGATGAAGGCAGCCCAAGATAGTCTTGTCTTGTTAAGAAAGAAAGAAATAGTTTGACTCATCGTAGAAGAACCGGAGAAGGTCTCATGCGATTCATCTTCGGCGTGAGAATCAATATTGGTTTTTGGAGTGAAGAGTTAGGAGATAGGAGATGAAGTATTTTACCTTGGCGGAGAATGCTTCTTATTTATATTGGGAATGCTGGGGCTCTCCTAGCCTTGAGCCTTATATTTTAGTAGTTGGCAGGTCCCTTGTATTTTGCTCCATGCCTCATGCTTGGGAGATTCTCCCTTAAATATGCATTGTGTTGACACTAGCTCTCTATATGAATCTCTGACTGGTAGGTGTTGACTTACCTTTCATTTAAAGGTAAAAAAGGATGGATCACTGTTCCTTTCTGCCAGGTCTGGATTTACTTCTTTTATCTTTTTTGACCTACGGCCTTTATTATTTACATGTCGTTTCTTATTTGTGTTTGTGGGTTTATTGCCCGGAAAGGGCCAGCCTTGTTTGGGCTACCCGGTTGTTGGGTCTGCTTTCTTCTTTTTGGGCCTTTGGGTTTGTCGTTGGGCTACCCCCATCATCAAGATACAAATTCTAATTGTTTTATCAACAAAACACCTATCATTAATAATATAAGATAATAATAACATAATATGATACGTTAGAATATGATATACTACAATATAGTATACGATGCGTTTAATATGATATGATATAATATGATATAAACAATTACAATTTGTATCAAACCGTTATTATGCATTAATTGTAATTATATTTTTTTTGTCAGTTTCCATTCATTTGATGGATTGTTGGAACTTTTAGTAAACAATCAATCGTTAACTTTCAACACAAAAAATTATATGGTTACATAACATCCTTATTCTAATAAACAATTTCAAAGAATACCACGTGTTATCATGATATTTTTTCTCATCAAAGTCTTTTAATTTTTCCTAATTTAAGTAAGTTTGAATTTTGAAATTTAATTATGTTAATGTTTTTATTTTCCAAAAAAAAATAATATAAATTTTGAATTCTAATTATTACTTAATTAAGGAAATAAAGAATTTTATTTATTGTTTTATACATTATTTTAATTTTTTTTACACATTATTGTATTTTCAATTTTTCTATTAAACAACCTCATGTAATACATGGGTATATAACCTGGTTAATAATATAAGAGAATAATAATATAATATGATACATTAGAACATGATATGATACAATACAAAACAATATATGATGCGTTTAATACGGAATCAAGTTTAAGTAAATAATTGTGATAACCACATAAACACGTGTATGTAATGTTGGTTATATATATAATGGGAGAGAAAAAGAGAAGCATATATGTGTTTATATATACGTATTGGGAGAGAGAAAGAAAAGCAAAACAATAATCATCGATGGATGAAAGTAACATTAATTGTTATATCATATTCTCATTTACGTTTCCAAATCATTTGTTAGTTGTTTTGACTGCAAGAAAAATAACATGAATCGTTATGTTTTATATCGTTATTTTTTTGATCTTGTATATAGTAAACATCAAGTGATTGTGGTTGTGCTATCAGAAAGTTAACATGGTTGTTATATCATTTATTATTTTTTTTCCTTGAATTGTAGTTTTTAGACCTCATTTTTTAAATTTTTAATTGCTAAAACTTAAATAATAAAAATTAACAAAATAACTTTGAATCTATACAAACTTGTAAAGTCTGATGTACCATTATAATGATTTTATTACATTGTTTAAAACAAGTGCATCAAAACCTATTGCGTGACCTGGTGTACACTTATAAAACATATTCATCAAAATCTATTACAAATCGCGTATTAATTATAAAGTTTGACACAGCATTGTACATGCATTTATATTACATATTTTCACTCTATATATTTAACTCTCTGAATTACCATCTTATGATAAATTAATTTTTTTAAATTACTTCCTACACTTAAAAAGAAAAGGTCATTTTAATCTGTGGTTAGATTGGAGTCATCTCATACTTTAACACAACATAATCGGTTAAGTTCTTTGATCTCCCGTACCCGGACCGAACCATGGTTAATCACCCATACTTTAATATATGTTTTTAACAAGGATTCTCATAAATATATACATAAATTATAAACCTAAATTTTATCACCACAAAATAAATTTTATAATCAAGTTATAAATTTTATTTTCACATTTCATAATTATTCTCTCTCCACTATTGGGCCATGCACCTACAATTATATGATGGGCTTAACACCCATTAACCCAAACAAGACAAAACTGGGAGCCCAAGCAGACAGCCCAAAAGAAGTGAGGGAAACAAAATAACTAGAAACAAGTTGTGCTTCAAAAACATATTGTCAAATTATACAAAATATTCCTTCAAAACACTTGCTAGAAATATCAAGAATTGAAAACTTGAATTAACTTTGATAAGGTGAAGATAAAAGAGCCCGATTCGTATACGAGCCATCAACGTCTTTAGCCACCACGGCACTGTTCATGTATTTCCCAGCAAGGGAATCGAACAAGATGCCTGCACCTACACCAACGGCTAGGTCAATGGTGTAGTGTCCCCTGGTGCTCAGTAACCGCACCACTTGTAAAAGGTTTAGGGTGTCAAATAGAAATGCCAACTCCCACCTACGCATTCTCCTCATATCAAGTGATGCAATCATTGATCCGGCTACATGACCCGAATAGAACAAGAAGAACGACACGTTCCCTACTGGGAAGTCCGCGCCTGAACCCAAAAATTCCTGTTGGAGGTAAAAAGAATTTTATTCGCTAACGCGTTTATATAGCTTTTTTTACTGATTATAACGAGTTTTGTCATTTTTACCCGAGATAAAATACATTTTTATTTAATACTTATGCTTATATGTGGCATTTTTTATACCGGTTTATCTACTTTCGGTCACACCAAACTTGTGCTTTTTTTCAAAATATGGCCGGTAAGTCACCTTTATTTCCTTAGGGGACAACTTTTTGAACCTTTAAAAAAATAAAGATCTTTTTAAAATAAATATAAACTTAATACAAAAACTAAGTTGTATCTTAAGTAAAAGTACTTTTTTGTCACATAATAATATTGAAAAAATGAAAAAATTAAATAAGATTATATATTTAGATTTTATTTAGAAGCTACGTATTATTTGAAAAAGACGAAGTTATATTTTAAATAAAATTTAAAAAAAAAATCTCTAACATTTATAAAAAAATTTAAAAAACCACTTTTCTTATATTAGATTTTCAGACTATCTTCTAACGTGTGCCTCATCAGCTGCCCGCCTTACCCGACTCAACACATTGAAGATGGTCTTGAAGTACTATAATAAGATTTCTACTTTTTTTCGTCATCACACACATGGGGTATCATGAAATGAAACGACCCATTTTTTTAAAAACTTTTGTATATTATATAATATTCATTTTTAAATTTTTTTGACTTAATTTATTATTTAAAGTTATAAATAAAATGATATTCATATATGATATTAAAATATCTCAATTTAAAATAATCAATAATTGAGAATTAATTACTATGAATAGAAAACAATTTCTTATCAAGAACGAAAGGTGGAGGCTAAATTCAACATTAATGGGAGACCAGGAGACCCGGGCTAAGTCAATCATCAAAGTGGATTTAGCCGACGGTTTAAAAGAAATTCCATAGGCTAAGACTACCGGCTAAGTCTATTTTGATAATTGACTCATCGTAGTGTCTTTTTAGGTCATTTTCCCTTTAAATGTAGGTTGACGGAAAGACTATGTACCTCCGGCAAAGGAAGTTGTGTAGAATAACCCAAAATTCCTCTACAAGTAAACATGAACAACGTTGCCACGGTGGCTCTCGGCCGTCCTTCAATCACCCACGTCCCTAGTATATACGTCGTTTGCATCCCCACAAACACCTTCAAATTCATATGAACATTTATTCGATTAAAAAAACATGATAACAAACCTTAAAATGGGAAAATCACCGGAATAAACATTTTATTGTATTTTTTTTTATCAAAATAAATATTCACCTTTAGCCTATTAAAATTAAAAAATTAAACATATATTCAAAAGCAATCAATAAAGAAAACAACACTTAAGCCTAGCCAGCTAAGGATGCTAGCTTTTGGTCGGCAAAAAAACCTTGAAAGGAACAATACGGTCGTATCCTCCATGCTAGATTTCAGCCGACATCTTCCTATCCCGGCTAGATTTTAGTCGGCGTTTTTCTATTCCGGCTAATATTCAGCCGGTGGGTGTTAAAAGTGATTTGTTTTGATTGTTTTTTTGTAATCGGTTTTGGTTACGTGACATTTTCTAATTTGTTAATTTCGAGTATATTTACTTTTACCGGGATAAAAGTCCATGTTTATTAAAAAGGTGGGTAAAAAAGTTATGAAAGCGGTTACCGTATTAAGACCGGCGAGAACGGTGTTGAGAGTCGGACTAGCGACGAGGACACGGTGCAGATAGACGGTGGCGGCGAAGCCGATATCAAACGGCGGTGACGACGACGGAATCATCGAAAGCGTATACTCCACCCCCATAAAAAACAACAACGAAACCGCGAAGAAGCACGGGACCGTGTGATACTTGAACAAACCGACTACATCCGCCGCCGTCCATCGTAAAAACGAGGCGCCGGCCATCGACCACCCGTGACCCGTCCACTCAGACGTTGTCGTTCCGTTAGCAGGCGCATGAGTGGGGGTCTTTTTGAGATTAAAGTTATTTATGGAAATGTTGTTGGGGGTTTTGAGGATGGTTGTTGTTTGTGGTACGGAACGGTGGTGGAGCTTGTCGCTGGTCATTTTGGGACGTGAAATTCGCCGGAATTAATGGAGGGTGGATGGGAGGAGAGGATAGTGGTGGGGTATTTATAATTATAGGTAGCGAGTGACGGAGCGCGTGAGAGATCTGAAAGAGAGGAATCCGTTTCAGACCTGACCTGGGGAATGAATTTTGAAGTTTGTACAATGTTCTCAAGCTATTTAAAGTTAATAATGAAAGTAATTATGTAAAGTAATTAAAAGAAAAAAAAGTACATGGATGGTCCTGTGGTATTCTAAAATTTTAGATTTGGTCCCTAAGTATGAAAAAGTACATCAATGGTCCAAACGTTTGCACAAACATAACAGGTTTGGTCCCCAGCTTGGATGAGTGTTAAAATTTTCTGTTAAGTGTGTGTAAAATGACGAAATTACCCTTATTTTTTACATTACCACCACAGCAGCCCTCTTTCAACCACCGCTAACCCTCTTTCAACCACCGTCGACAACCACCTCGTCGACGACAACCACCACGAACGCCACAGCACCACCACAGCAGCCGCCATCTCTTCCCCCTCTTTTTCTTTCTGATCAAAACACTTCACCACAGTAGCCGCCTTCTCCTCCCCTTCACCACAAAAGCCGCCATCTACCCTCTTCTCGCCGGCCATATACAACCTATCTTCTTCTTTATGATAAAAACCCACAACCGCATCCGCCCACACCATCTCCAGCTCTCCGCCCACCATCTTCGGCTCTCCGCCCGCCACCGATTTGGGCACATCCAAGCCATCACCGATCTGGGTCCTTCCTTCTCGCCAGAAAAAAACGAAATGGTGGTGGTGGTTTCAGTCGCCGAAGAAGATGAGAGAGAGACAGAGGTGAAGGGGAGGGGTTTTCGGTATTCCTTTCTCGCCGGAAAAACGAGAGAGTTAAGGTAGGTTTGTCTCGTTCTAATTCCGAGGTTAAGGTATTAGATTTTATGATTTTTTGTTTTTATTATAAAGGGTATTTTAGTCGTTTTGTAAAACTTAACAGAAAAATTTAACCCCATCCGTTTTCAAGGACTAAATGTGTTACCCACTTGCATAAGTTTGGACTGTCTTTGTACTTTTTTATACTTAGGGACCAAATCCAAAATTTTGAAAACCACAGGGACCATTCGTGTACTTTACTCTAATTAAAATATTTTATTATATTTGTTACAAAATTAAATTATTTTGATGAATTTTATTATATATCCATACTTATTTTATATTTATATTTGTATTTTAAAATTAACCAAAAGTTAGACACGTACCACTAAAATTAGTATATACCGGTGCGTTTGTAATTTGTGTGGTCGGTCCTATTTACAGAGTTGTTGAATGAATGGTAGCTTTTTATATAAATATCATGTGATGCAAGATGTAAACCAAAGTGGGCAAGCGCCCAAGTTGCCTACGCACTTCTTCACCCGTGAGACGCGGTTTCGAATCCCAAAACCCCCTTTTACCGGTACAATAGCTGACGCCAGGTGTTTCTCTACTGACGTCAGCTTGCATTTTTTATTTTCTTAATAATTTAAATCTTTATATTATTAATTCAACATTTAATGTTTTTTCTTTATTTTAGATTTTTTTTTAGAGTAAACTGCAGTTTTCATCCATGAGGTTTGACCCGATTAACAGGTTCAGTCCCTCCTTAACAGTATGGGTCCTTGAGGTTACATTTCTCAACAGTTTACGTCCCTGGCCCTAACGTCCATCCAATCTACCGTTTGTTTCCCCCCACGTGCGCGCCACGTGAGGGGTATTTTCGTCTTTCCTCACTCAACAATTAAAACCCTAATCCTAAAAGAACATGGTATTCATTCTCAAATCTCACTCTCTACAGTGCCACCAAACACGTTCACCACCAACACCGGTGACCACCACCATCATCTTACACCACCGCACTCAACACCATAGTTAACAACCAAGCCGATTACACACATCGACGGTAAAAAGAAAGAGGGAGATGAAGACGGATGTGAACCCACACGAACCCCACCTGAAAGACGGTCGAAAAAACGGGACGAATAGTGGTGGTGGCCTCCGCTAGAGATGGTGGCGGTCACTGCCGGAGATGGACAGATGGTGGCCGACCACGTGCTTCTCTAAAACTGATCTCTCTGGTGATTGAAGATGATGACAATGCAAGCTCTTGTTGATTGTCTTCCATGAGGATTTGAAATTTTTCATTGCTTTGATTCTTTGATACTTTTCTTTTTGTTGACCTTTGATGCGAAACTGCCTGAGATGGACAATTTCAATTTCAAGTTTAAACTCCAAATACAAAGTGAATGAGGCTAATTTTATTTGGACAATTGGTTTTGAAATCCAGTTGGGAGTATACATGTGAAGAAAAAACAAGACGATTTTGAAGGATGAAGGCGTTAGAACCCTAATCATAAGGTATTAGCAGAAGAGGAGGAATTGATCAAAATATAGAACATCAGAGGGGGTTGAAGCTTGAGGTTTAGATGGAGATGGGGAGTGTTTGGATTAAAGGTTAAGATTGGGAGTGTTTGGATATGAGCTAACTATTACAGGTGTTAAATAGAGGCGAAATGACAAAAATACCCCTCACGTGAGGGGCATGTGAGGGGAAACTAACGGGACTTTGGATGGACGTTAGAGCCAGGAACGTAAACTGTTAAGAAATGTAACCTCTAGGACCCATACTGTTAAGGAGGGACTGAACCTGTTAATTAGGTCAAAACTCATGGGCGAAAACTGCAGTTTACTCTTTTCTTTATATTTTTTTGAGTAAATTACAAAAAGTCGTCCCTTAGGTTTGGGCCTGTTAACACTTTGAGTCCCCGAGTAACACTTGGAATCATAAAAAATTATGATACAATTTTCACCCAATCACAAACGACTAGATAACGGTATGTTAAATGAGGGGTAATATGGACTTTTCGTCTAAAATCCTACCTTCAAGATTACCTCCAAAGTTCCCATTCTTTTTCATTTTCATCGCTGAGGTTCATCGGCCGCCATACTCCCGCCAAGCCTCCCTCCGACATTGCCATTCCAAAGTCCGACATCGACATATGGCTAATCATTTCTTCGTGGACTCTAACGAGATTTATGATAAGTCGGTCGATTTCAAAGCTTTTAAAGCTAATAATAATCTATATGAAACGTTTGCTTTGTTATCCTACAAATTGGTGCTAGCAGTAGTTTAGGTGTCGTGTCATCATCTAAAAAGTTTATAGATTAGAATACTTGAAGCCTTTAAAAGTGAAAAACAAATAGAGAAGAGAATTTAAAACCGGTAAGAGCTTCTTAACGGATCGGAGGCTCTCCATAAACACTCATAATGTCACATTATACTATAAATTTCTCTCCACCTTTTCACTCTTTTTTTTTAACAACAATGAGAGACATCCCATAGAAAAGCTAGCGGGGAACTAGCAAAAACCTCAATTACAAAACAGCCCGAAGGCAATACACCAAACAAAACAGTTTTCTAATTGTACTTATTACTTTAATTTTTGGTTTACTCGATCTATAAACGAGACATACAATTTTAATGATTATTAATAAAAAAAAATAACACATATGAGAACTTTATCACAATTTGAATCATATGACTTATTATCAACTTGAGTGAGAGGCCCCTATCATTTTCACTTGATTCTCTATATGAGTTCAGGCTGGCACGGCTGTCTCCATACACCAATAATAACCACACATGACACATAAGCTCATCCTCTTAAACTCAAAAGAAAAATTGTTTATAATATTATTTGAATTCATAAATAGTTTAATAAAGTTATATAATAGTTTAATAATATTATATATATAGGGGAAGGTTTCACTAAGAAGTGGTTTTTCGCTAAGAAACGCTAAGAAGTGGGTCAAACGAACTCCGATTGAGCTCATTCCAGCGGCGTTGGAACCGTCTCATCGAACTCTAATCCGGACCAAAAAAGCTAAACCACCCTCTGATACCGAATCCATGTTACTACTCAAATGGCTCAGTAACATGATTTTATTCAACGGCCTTGAACCCGAAGGTTCCAGCCAAGTCGGCTTTCTCAAGCCCCAAAGGTCTCGATTACAATCTTCTGATAAAAAACAAAGTCTCCCAAACAATAAACCCTAACCCCCTATTTATACTAAATAATTAATAGATTAAATAGGTAACAAGATATCTTAAAAACTGGAAACAAATAATTTTAAACAGCTAAAAGATCATCAGAATCTTTAACTTGCTCCGCACTCCAAGCTTTCTCCATACGGGTCGGACGTTAAATAGTTTGGATGCTCCCGTATCATACTCCCCCTCTTGAAAAAGACTCGCCCTCGAGTTTTGCCTTCTGACCAAAACCACCTAGGTCGAAGGGAACAACGGGTCGCTTCTTGGTCACTATCGACTTGAATCGCTCAAACCTGTGAATCAGATCTTCAATCATCGATTTGCTTTTCCAAACTTCAAGAAACCAATACAACAAATTTTTTTATTTTTTTATTTGGATAGATTGCATTCATTGAAAGGATACTCCTCCTCCCCAAAGCTTCAGTCCCGGACTTGGAACTCTAGTTCAGTTTCCTTCAACGTTTGCACACCGTAAGTCGGGACAGACTCCTTTGCTGCCTCGTCCGGCGGATCTGCAAATAGAAAACCCATCTCTTCCCCGGGTGCGTGATGGCCAACGTTCCTGCCGTTGCCTCTTCCGGCGAATCTACGGACAAGAAGGCGTTAATCCTCACACAGAGCTATTTGAACAACCAAAGCTCTGATACCAAATGATACCGAATCCACGGTAATACTCAAATGACTCAGTAACATATGATTTTATTCAACGGCCTTGAACCCGAAGGTTCCAGCCAAGTCGGCTGTCTCAAGCCCCAAAGATCTCGATTACAATCTTCTGATAAAAAACAAAGTCTCCCAAACAATAAACTCCTAACCCCCTATTTATACTAAATAATTAATAAATTAAATAGGTAACAAAATATCCTAAAAACTGGAAACAAATAATTTTAAATAGCTAAAAGATCATCTGAATCTTTAACTTGCTCCACACTCCAAGCTTTCTCCATACGGGTCGGACGTTAAATGGTTTGGATGCTCCTGTATCACCCTTCACCCTCACCCCCAAAAACTTAAACCCCCCCTCCAACCCCACCTCAAAAAGCCTAAAACCACCACTCCCACCCCCCCAAAAACCTAACACCCCCCCCAAAAAAAAACCTAACCCCCCCTCCCAAAAAAAAAAAACCTAAACCCACCCCCACCCAGCCCCCAAAACCTAAACCCCCCACCCCCCAAAAAAACCTAAACCATAAAATCTAAACCCTAAAAGTTAAACCTTAAGACTAAACCATAAGGCTAAAACCCTAAAATTCAAACGTAAAATCTAAACCTTAAAAGCTAAACTCTAAATCTAAGTTGGTAGAGTTCGACGAGACGGTTCCAACGCCGCTAAAATGAGCTCAATCGAAATTCGTTTGATATCGCTTCTAAGCATTTTGGTCATTTCTTAGATTTATTAGCGAAAACCTACTTCTTATTTGATCATCCCCCTATATATATATATATATAGGGGAAGGATCAAGAGAAAACCACATAGTTAGGCGAAAACCACTAAAACAATGTGTAATACTATGAGTTACGTATACGTAACCGTAATTTTTTTGTTTTTTGTTTACGTATACGTAACACTATGGGTTACGTATACGTAATCCAATATTTAAATTATTTTTTGGTAAAAATGTTTAATATTACATTGATACTCGTATAAAGAAATAAAAAAAAAATAAAATAAAAATTAAATATTATTATATTAGTGGTTAAAATTGGTTTTTTTAGTGGTTTTCTCGGTTTTCGCCTAACTATCTGGTTTTCTCTAGAACCCTCCCATATATATATATATATATAACCAAGTTTATTAATTCTGAAAAATCACATTGTTTGGTTTTAAATCAATAACTTTTTTTGTTATTCATTAATCTATAAATTATTTGATGAAGTAGAAAAATTAATGTATAGAACCGGAATAAAAATAATTAAAAACATTATTCATCAATGAGTAAAAATGAAAGTATATTAATAACTTGAGTTTTTTTTTTCTAAAATGGTGGTTTAGAAAAAAAGTATTTATCATATAGGTGTTCTTTACATAATATTTACTATATATGTTAAAATCTTTTATTTTTGAAAATAAAAAAAAAATGATTCAGTTACCATACCAACGACGTAAACAAAATCTCTTATCACAACAGTTGCAATTCTCCTACAATACATAAGAAAACCCTATCGCCTGTCCATGAATTCTCATTCGATAAATCCCAAATTCACACAGTCGTCGTTTCCATGCTCGTTCAATTTTCCCAGGTTCGTTTTTTTTCTCTCAGTTTTGTTCGGTTTTTAAAGGTGTGTTCGAGTGCTTTATCACTTTTCCATCAAGATTGTTTGATTCCCGCCCGTTTTGTTCGTTTTGACATAGTCGGAGTGTCTGAGATCACGTTTCCAGGTTTGTTTGAGTTTCAATTGTTTCAAATTCTTATGTTCTGAGTTGTTCGAATTCTTGTATTATATATGTTTTGCTTGAATTATTTTGGTTTATTGATGTTATGTTTTGGTTTGTTCAAATTTCAGCTTATTGTTCTGTTTGAATCCATTATCGTTTCTTAGTATGGCATCAAACTTTGTTACGCTATTATGCTATTGGGGTGGCGCAATTTGTGATGGACCGGAAGGAGTAGGTTATGATAAGCCTCCATGTAAAGCAACCAAGGTTCATTGTGAATTACAATTTGATGAACTAATCAACCAAATCTATCGTGTCACGTCTCTTGATAAGCAACAACACCACATCAGAGTAATTTGCCGATATCCATCAGTTGGTATTGAAAAAGTGGTAAAGTATATGGGCTGCTTACTACGAATCTGTCAGAGATTTTTAACAGTGTACTTAAAGGTGCACGATTTTTACCAATTACAGCATGTGTTCAACTTACGTTTTATAGATTGGTTCACTATTTTGATGTGAGGCGACCTATAGGGTCTAGGGCTCAAGCTAATGGGGATGTGTATACCCCTCATGTTGTTGCAAAACAAGCAGCTTGTATTTGACATGTTTCTTATTTATAAAGTACATGGTTTGTGTTTGATATTATTCTTCAGTTTCCTTTAAAAGTGTTTGTATTTTTTATTTCATGTTTCTTTTTGTTTGCATATACTAGAGAAATGTTATGGGTTGATTGAAAAAAAAAGTATATTGAGTTGATTTGAGAAAAAAAAAAGTATAGCGACTTGGTTAAAAAGATTTTAAAAAAAATTATTTTGATGAGAAGATCGTACAAGATATTTAAAAAAAAAGTATGATAACTTGTTGAAAACACACCCATTTAGTAAATATTTTTAACATAACTCTTTTTTGTTAAATATTTTTTAAAACTACATCTATTTAATAAATATTATATAAAGGACACCTATATGGTAAATACTTTTTTCTAAACCACCACTTTAGCAAAAAAACTCTTAATAACTTATCAGAGAAATAACTTTTATGTTAAATATAGCAAATACATGTCTTTTAGAGTTAGCTAATATGATAATTAGGTAAAATAACAATAATATACGTTTACATTTTATCAGTAATAGTAATATATTTTAAAATTTATCAAACAAAAGTATTTTTGATTTTTTTTTATCAGTCATATACTAACAATGAGGAAAAAAAAGTTGTTATTACTATTAAAAGCATAAATATATGTTTTTATTTCTTGCCATTTTACGTATTTTAATACTCCATTTATTCAAAATTAAATATTTTAATTATTTTGTCCAGATAGTCCAAAGAATTAAAAAAAAAACAAATAGTTATAATAATTTTACTTGGATAAAAAATGATAAAACACATGGTTCACAAGTCACCTCCTTAACTAATTGATGGCCTTTAAAATGGATGAAGGGTGATGTGAGCAATGTTTTGTGGCTACTAACAAAAGTAAATACTTTGACACAAATATGATGACATAACATGTAGAGTTAAAACAAGAGAAAACCAAAAATACGGTAATTTTTAGAATTAACTTTAAAACGCTATTACATTATACATATAAAATCACATATATATTCTCTACAAATATGAGTATAGTTCTTTCATTTCAGTAACTTCAGCGTCACTGAAGTAATTCAGAAACAAGAATACATATTATTACACGTTAAAAGATGTGAAATAAACACTTGTACCATTTTTCCCCATTTCTAGCACTTTTGAACCAAATGGTTCAAGGGGAGAAGCCCCTAGAGACAGTGGGTTTCAAGGGTGGCAGAGTTCGTGACAGTGCCATGGTTGGGTCCAAGGGGCAAAACCAGTATCGTGATGCCCAGTCAACGAGGAAGTTGCTTCGAATTTGTATGGATGACGAGTTGCATTAATACAACCATCGGTGATAACTAACATCATGAGTAACTTGGGAGGTAAGTAGTAACTACATGTTATTTGGTAACATCTTGTGATAACTCAGAACGTCACATTACATGTTATTTGGTACAAGAGGTCATTTACATAAAAGATAACGGATTAAAAGTTTGTTACAGTAAAAGTTAAATTTAGAAGTCATCGTATATCATATCAATAATTATAAAATTTAATATACCTTTTACGTAATTAGCTCTAACTTATAATAAATATTCCTATATTTAATTAAAAATAAAAAGTTCATGTTAACGTAGTAAATTTTCTTTTAAATTTGCAAAAGTATGTATATTTTGGATTAAATACACTATTTTATTTGGGTTAGTCAACAAAATGAAATGTTTTCGACACGAATGAAGTTAGGTGAAGTAGAAAAGGGTGCTTTGATATTAACTTGTAGACAATGATCGGATCACAAGGTGTAAATTACAAGTATCTTTACAAATTGACACTTCATAACATATATCATAAATCAAATTAAAAAATACATTTAATCAGTGTTTTGATATATAAGTTTTCAAATATCATGAATCAAATAATTATCTCACTAGAGTTATATACTTATATTTAGATTTTAAATCATTGCTAATGTAATCTTTTTTGACTTTAAAAAGTTATAATGAAAAGGAATAAAAGATATTACTTTAATTTTTTTTTCTTTTCTTTCATATACACCCTTTAAGTTTCTATATTTTTAAATAATACCTTTAATTTTCAAAATTTCAAATATATCCCTCAAGTTACTCACATTTAGTTTTTACTTTGTTACTAATTTTTTTTACGAATTTTTCGTTTCAATGTTAACTTCTATTCGCGTCACAATTTATTTACTTTTCGATCTCTATAACCAAGTCGCTGTAACTTCATACGTTTATTTTATATATTTTTAACGAATTTTTTTCAATGTTAACTTCTATTCGTTTCAATGTTAACTTCTATTCGTGTCGTGATTTATATATTTTTTGATCTCCAGCACCGAGTAGTAGCAATTTCATACGTTTAGTTTGTATACTCAGTCACGTTAATGTTAACGTCGCAACGCCCGTAACGAGATTCCCAAACCCCTCGCATCACACGGTCCAGTTTACCCCCTGTAGTATATATAATATGATTTTTCCTCAATAACTTTCGTATTTAATGTAGGGTATTGTTGATGTGTCGTGGTTATATCGACTGACGGTAATGTGATGGTACCGTGAAGATTATTATACTGACACAACCAAGTCGCCCTAACTTTATACGTTCTTCTATGTCCTCAGCCGTTTAAGGTCTGCCTCGCGTCGTGGTTAGCAGGGGCCTCCCGCCGCGGAGCACGGGGCACATTTCCTAGTTAATTACAATTAAAAGATTTTAACAAATAGAAAAATATATCAAATAATTTACATGTTAAAGCAGTTACTACTTAACTTTTATTATCAGTATAATAATATTTAAATTGTTAAATTATTTACAAAATTGAAAAGAATATATAAAAATGATACACTATCTAGCTTGACCCGACTGGGGCCACCCATTTTGTACCTCTGGTTTCGTCACTTTCTTATCTGGTTGTGTCATGTGGCTTGGTTTTTGCCACTTCTATGTTCCTCCTACTTGAAGAACCCATGAGTTTGTTGTAATTTTATCAATGTCCTATCAGAGACTTTTCGATTAGTAAATGAACCCGTAAATGAGATATTGGAAAGAAAAAAAAGGTCAAAACTCTGTTCTAACCATCGGGCCGGTTTGCGGTTCAACCAGTCAGCGCCATAACCGAACGACCCAAATGAAGGCAGTTATAGTGTACTCATCGGTTGTGTAGGCAGTTTCCCGGTTATGAGAACAATGAATTTTAAAGTCACAAAAAATCTTTTATGTTCGCTCAATTATTATATTGACAGTAATTTAATGGGCTAAAACTATAAGAAAAAACAGTTAAATGTTATCACTAATAAAAAAATTAACTGATGAAATGGACCACAGACTATTTCCTGGTTTTACGGTTTGAGGTTTATGAATATATTTATCATTCCAAAAAATTATTAGTTATCATAAGCTTTTTAGTTTCATATGTATCCAACTTTAAAATATTATATATAATTTTAATATTTAAAATATTATATACACACACACATTTTATTGATCAATTAATAGCTCAAATTGTTAGGTTAAGAGAGTATGACATTAAAGAGTCGTGATGGCACAGGTGTCTCATGTCAAAACGTGTAAAATGTTACCATACCACCCCCTTTGACTTGCATTCAACACTCCTTTCCGACCATGTTTTAAATGTTAAGAAGAAACTAGTCCATTACTTTTTCAAATTAGTTATAGTAGTATACAACAAATGTAAATATTTTTTTATTTTTTTTTAACGGCGTGGACTCAACTGGCACGTCCCACCAGGGGAGGCTCGTACATCAGTCTACCCGAACATCCCCCAAAGAATTCGAAATCTGCAGAGGGTGTTCCTAGTTTTTATGAAATGCACCTTGCAAAATTTGAACTCATGACCTCCACAGAGGGGAAACCCTTTGGGAAAACCCTCCTGACCACCAAGGCAGAACCTTGATGGCAAAAAAGCGATGACTTCTTGTTTGATTGATACTTTGATTCGGTGGGTAATAATTTTTGTGTTGTCTAACGTACACTCACTTTTGTTCTTAACCAGAAAGTGTAAGTTTTGAATTTCATATGACTTGGATAGTTTTCTGAATTTGTAGATCACTTTTAGGTTAAAGTACTTCGTGGTGGGTACACGAAATCAATAACAGTAAGACAAATGACGTAAAAACGAGTATGAAATGGTACAACAGATAGCGGTTATAACCATTGCACTTGTATAGTTACAATAGTGGGAAAAACTCAGCACGAACTCCAGTTGTTGTTGAGCAGTTACTGTTACTAACTAGTTCCAGTGCTGCTCACTTGCTATTGATACTTAGTTCAATTGATCAGTAGCAAATTAATATTGCTTATCAACCCTTTCGAAGATCAAAATTCAAGCAAGAATCATCAATTAAGTAAATCCGAATAAATTACCAATGTACAACTAAAAATGAAAAACAAAAACTTCCCACAACCCCCGCCAGACCCCTTTGGTTTAGGTACTTAGCCTTTGGGGGCTTCACCCCCAAAACCTTAGAGGTTCAATGGCTCCAAAAATTAGAATAGTCTTCATTGAACGTGTTGTCCACGCCTGATAATTCAAATCAATGTATATTCCAATTTCTTATCTAGTCTAAATAAAATTCAATTACAGAAAATGACATTAATGACGCTAAATCACTAACATAAAGAATACTATATTTTAATCTAATAAAACTTTCATTTAAACCTCATATGTATACCAATACACAATCACTATGACAATCACACAAACAATACAACACAAATAAATTTTACAAAACAAAGTAACACGTGATTTTACATGGTTCACTTGATTGATGTGATCAAATTACGCCCAATAAATAAGTGTGTTTGTGTAAATATATTATAATTTAGCTTTTTACAATTACATAAAATTGTATATAGAGGACATGGTATTAGGGTTAATCACACACAATTGTTTTTTTCTCCAATTAACTTGATTTTTAGGAATACTTTCAACCAGACTTATTATACCGAGCCTAAAATTGTATACATACTGAGTCTATAATTATACTTACCAGGACCCTAGTTGAGACTACGCCCTCAAACTCCCATGGTCACTTGGTAAGCGTAAACGTTGTTTCCGGCGAAGGGCTCTTCAACCGGCAACCAGGTTAACGAAACCCCTTCAATCAAGCCCATAATCGACTCCTTGTCTTCTCCGATTGTTTTCCTGCACCAGTATAACGCGTTAAGGCGTCACCGGGAGGGGGATAATCCCTGTAACCACCCTCCGGCAACCATCAAATTCCATAACTCAACATTTGTTTCTACACACATTTATGTGTTCTTATCAGATAAGTAATCATGTTGGTTCTAATCTGATTTGGTTAGGGTTTTCATTGTTCTCTCTCCATGTATATGTTTATGTGTCATCTGATCAATTTTGGCATTTAGCTAGGGTTTGGGGGTTAAATTATTTTTTAAATGTAATATCTTAATTTAATTTTTAAATACAATATCTTATTACTGATGTAAGACGTATTTTAACATATTTATTATGAAATCAGGATTTAGAATCTCACCGATAGTAAAAGACATTATTCACAAGTTTTTTTAACATTCGTGAACTCTAGAACATCCAACTTTCCATTTTTTTAACATTCGTGTAACTCTGGAACACCCAATTACTTTTCATCTGTTACTATATGTATTTATATCGATCACTGGAAAAAGGAAATTGTTGATATATCTAGAAAATCGACCTACTAAAAACTAAGCCCTAACAACAAAATCTACCACAACCACCAGCTTACTCTAGTGGCAAAGGTGTATGCCCAAGACTTCTTCAAAATGAAGAGGTCTTGGGTTCAAGTCCCACTTGTGACAAAAATAAAAAAAAGGGTCCAAGTTGGGCCAGGAGGTTTTCTCACCTATGGTGGGTTTCCTCCTGTGGGGGTGGAGATGATCAGGGGCCAGTGGTCCGTCAATGATCCAAATTGTCGTTCAAAAAAAACAACAACAAAATCTACCACCCAAAACATGCCCTCAACCTCAAAACAACAATAAAAATAAATTTACTTTTTCTCGTCTCAAGTTATTGTATTTCGTGCTGTAATTATTAAATCATGTATTTCAAAAAGCTTTTTATTATTAAAACGAACAAAAAAATGATATTAAACTACAAAAAAATGCTTTTAGAGAGAAAGGATTACGTATCAACTTTTGTATCAACATTATACGTTTTTACGTTACATAAAACTGTATTTTAATTTTTTTTTGTATATTTATAAAACTTTAACAAAAAGTCACGATTTTAATTTTCGATTTAAATGCTAAGATATGTTGAACCGCGATGATTACAAAATATCATTCACATTTATTTCAGGCGAGTAGTTGAGGTAGATCATTTATTTCTCGTACGATTTCAATAAATGAAAAATGACGAATGGATACATCATCATATTTTTTTATATTAAAATTAAAATATTTGATCTTTTATCCTTAAGTATTGTTTAGTTTTATATTTAATACAGTCACTGATAACGTTTTGAGATAGAAAACTGAAATGACGGTTTCTTTATGTTATCTATGATGCACGGTTCGGTTCGATTTAGTTATTAGCCTTAACCAAAACTAAGACCGAAGTTATCGGTTAATCTATTTTATTAACCAATCGGTTTTTGGTTAATCGGTTCATTTTATTCGGTTAGTTCGTCAGTTTTCGGTTCGGTTCGGTTAATTTTGGTTAATAACCAAAACCAAACTTAAGCTATAATATTTGCTTAACAATAAATGAAATGGAAGTATAAATAATTAAATAGATGTATAAATACACGAAAATAGATGTATAAATACATGAAATTAGAGGTGCATAAATCGTTTTTTTTACCCAAACCGGTTTAACCCGAACCGAACCGGTTTGGTCAACGAAAAGTCAAAACCGGTTTGGCCCTAAACCGGTTCGGGTTAAACCGGTTTCGAAGGTGGAAAATGTCTAACTAGTCAAACCGGTTAGGGTTGGTTACAAACCGGTTTGCTCTATAAACCGGTTTAAACCGGTTTTTATTAAAAAAATCAAATAAATTCATATAAATTCGATATTTTTAATAAAAAATCAAAATAAAATATATAACAAATATAAAACATAAAGTGCAACGTTTATTAATATTTGGAAAGTTCAGAAATTTAAAAACATTACAAGATAAAATTATAAAATTAGAAAACATTACAAATGACAATATATATTTTTATTTTTTGGAATATTGATTGATTATTCTTGTGCGTTGTCTTCGGAACTGGAGCTTCGTAACCTTGCATCTTCGGCTAGTTCTTCATCGGTGACTGGTTCGGATATTCCAAGATCAACCTCGTTATTGTGTATGATTTCTTCGGCTTGAATTTCGTCTTTGAGAGAAGTTTGGTCTTGTATCCTATCCATCGCATCCAAATGGTCCTTCAAGCAAATGCACATTTCCATCGCCAAGGGGGTGAGTCTAGTCATTCGTATCGATAAGACCCTGCAACTAAAAGAAAACGCAGATTCTGAAGCTACCGTGGAAGCTTTGACGATTAGTACATCACGGGCCATGGCGGAAAGAATCGGAAATCGTTTTTTTTCCACCAAGCCAAAATATCAAACTTCTCAAAAAAGGTAGGAGGCATAAAGGCTAAAAAGTTTGTGCCAATATACCTTCCGAGTTCGCTACTCGGGGTGGTACCTCGAGCCCGTTTACTAAATTCATTTTGTAATTTAAATTCGGTTATAACACCATCTAATATATAAAATAAGTTTTCGCCGGTGTGTGGATATTCAAAAAAGTCAAACGCGATTGTACGCTTCATCATTTGCCACGTATTGGGATCAACCCAATGCGCGGTAACGCAAAGGTACGAATCGGGTATACCATGTGGAGCCGACCAAACATCGGTGGTTAAGTTTACACCGGTTTCCAAATTTTCAAATCCCAAAATTAATTCTTTTTTTGCTTTTTTTCACATTTTTATACAATCTCGTCTAAGGGTTGTGCGACTTACTTGATTATAACGTGGTTGGAGTGTCTCTTGAATCATTCTTGTCAAGCGCGGATTGTCAAAGTGGTTGAACGGCAATCCTTCTTGGATCACTAACTTCGCCATTCGATCTCGAACAATATTTGGATCAAAGTTCCAAATTCCTCCTTCATGTGTCATCGAGACTTGACCTTCACTTGGATTTCTCTTCAAGGACGGACAAGATTTTTCCATATGAGATCTCAAACTAGTGTTTGAATCTTTCCCCAAAAACGCACCACACATCTTGCAACGAGCACGTTCCTTCCCGTTTGACAACAAACATAGATCGTAAATGCACCAAATTGCCGGATTTCTCGTTGTTCGTAGAATTTGCACAACGGTAACTTCGTTTGAGGAACCACCAACACCAAAACTTGCCATGTTTTTTTTTTTTTTGAGTTTAGAGAGAGTTTAGAGAGCGTTTTTGAGCGTTTAAAGAGCGGTTTTAGAGATTAGAGAGTGTAGAAAGAGGTGTGATTAAACCTAAACACCCCACCTATTTATAGTGAATTATAGGTGAAAAAAGGCAAAAAAAAGGTCAAATTCGACCCTAACGGCTATAAAGCCGTTGAATAACGATTAGTTTCCAACAGCGACCAAAACCGGTTTAAACCGGTTTTCCGAACCGGTTCACACAAATCGGTCCCTAACCCGATCGTCTTCTGAATGCTTTAAACCGGTTCATAACCGGCGGTTTTAGTGTAACCCGAACCGGTTTTCCCAAAACCGGTTTGCCGGTTTGGACCGGGTTGAACAAAAAAACCGGTTTTTTTTGTGCACCCCTACATGAAATGAATGGATAAAACATGAAATAAATGAAATAGAGGTATAAAAGCTAAAAATATATGAAAATATGTATGATTCGGTTCGGTTCGGTTAACTTTGGTTAACCGATGGTACAAAAAAACCCGATAACCGATCTTCGGTTAATTCTGTTTTCGGTTCGGTTTCGATTTGATTTTTATGTTTACAGGTGATAAGTTGATCATCTGGAATAGTGTCCAAAGTATCACCGGAAATCATTTGTTTGTGTTTGTAATAGATCTCGGTGATATGTTCTAGCAAAAGTTTAATTAAAACTTAAATAAAATAAAATTTATTATTTATAGGCTATTCTAGTAACCAAAATTAACATTTCGATCAAAATAACTAATAGTATAAATTTGGTTGATATAAATCATAAAATTGATAGTATGAAATAAAAACTAAATAATTAAAAAACTTTAGTGATGATTTTAGCTTTTGAATTCGTGTGTATTGTCTGTATGGGCGAGTATATCAATATAAAAGCATGGAAGCAATCGTGATGGATTGATGATGATGAGATGGATAGATGCGATGATAATGGCATAACCGAGATGTGCTTTATATTTTATATTATTGTTTTTATTAAATAAAGAAAACGGAATAATTAAAAACTTTGTTATTTTATAAAGAATAACCGGTTAACAAATGAACGTGTTATCACTTTCCTTGATTGAACAATTGAACACAATTTCAATAGAAAAATGAAATAGTGACAATGCATTCTTTAAGATCTATGAGTGTAAATGAGTCCAGTCGCTCAAGTCATTCGTTAGTTTCGTTAAAAACTAGAATCAGGTTGAGCTTAAACAAGCTGGAGCCCGGGCTTATATCAGGGTCATTTGATAAACATGCCGGTTGTTTGATGGACCTCGCATACATTCGGTTTGGGCTATTAATTGGCGTGTGCTGTGATTCATATTGGGCTTGTCTTGGGCTAAAGATGGACCACATTCTATCTTGAATTTATTTCTTAAACCGCCTTTGGGCTAGTGTCGGCCCATTTGTGATCTGGTCAATTTGTTTTTTTTTTGTTTTGTTGTTGTTGTAAGGTGGTTGGATTTCTTTTGGGCTATTGATAGCTTTGGGGTAATGTCCTCCTGGGTGATCAATAACCTTTGTTTGTATATTGTTTTTTTTTGGGAATAAAATTTTAGCATGGCACTATCCTTTACCAAAAAAAAAAAAAATCCTAAACCTCATAACGATCAAGGGAAGAACTTGATATCATTGATCGACACCATCAACAAATCAAGAAGAGGCGCTTAAAAAATATAATAATGGGCTAGAAAAATCATCGACCAGATTGTAAAAACAAGCAACACAGATTGAACGATCTAATTAATTTGCAAAAATCGAATCAATTCAGAACAGAACGATCAATTGATGATGGCGTTCAAATTGTGAAGGTTGAAGTAGGGATGAGATCGGTACCGGTCCCGAATTTTGTTAAAAAACGGGTACCGATACCAATACCAAAAATATAGAATCGGTACTTGTACCTGTACCAGTACCGGTACGGTACTTGTATTTCGGTACCCGGTACCAGTTTGGTACCCGAATACAGATTTTCATAAATTATTGGTTTTCATAATAAGATAAGAAATAATGCTACCTATCATCATCTTTTAAAAAATCATCTATGTCATCCACAATTAGTTTTCTCGACTTTCTCACCCAATCGTGAGTACAAATCAAAGCTTCAACAATATTAGATGACAACCTTGTTCTGTAATCATCTAATTTACGACCGCTCGTACTTTTTGATCAAACCTACTGTTGGTTCCATACACAAACCATATTTTCTACAATTCTATCAAACAAAAATTAATCGATCCAGAATTTTGAACGGGGTTGGGGATGAAGGTTCATTCATATTAGCGAGTGGGGTTTTGAAAATTGGAAAGGTGATATATATTATGAAATTATGGTATTACAAAATAACAAATTCCCATAAAAAGGACCCCTCGTATTTTCAGGACTATAAGGATACTTTTCGGTAAAATACAGATATCGGTACCGACCAGTACCAATACCAAAATCAGAAAAAATCAAGTCCCGATACCGGTACCCGTTTTAGTTTTTCGATACCGGTACCAGTATAGGGTACTGAGAACCAAAAGCTCATCCGTAGGTTGAAGGATTGAAAATTGGATTGCAGAAACGTTACTCTGCATAGTGTAGCAGAGGAAAAAAAAATCATAACCGTTTCGAAATTGTAATCAGTCACGATTCAAGAATCAATTGAAGGAGAACGAGGTAATCAATTGAAGGAGACGATCAAGAAGAACAAGATTAACACTAGCTTAAACCATATTTGACATCATCTTTAATCGATTATTATACATGCAACATTTACATTTACAACGGTCGATGCAAGTCCGGCTTCATCCTATTTTCCGTTTTCAGTGTTGGGCCGCATGAAGCCCAATTCCTAGTTTCTAAACAAATACTTTCAGATTGGGCCGCATGAAGCCCAATTTCTAGTTTCTAAACAAATATTTTCAGCGTTGGGCCGCATGAAGCCCATTCCTGTTTTAAACACGTGATCAACTGATATCTTAAAAACCTTCTAATAACCAAACCAGTCTGAACACATACATCGTTGCATACAAGAACACAAACTCCACATGAGAAACAAAACAAAAAACACCAAAAACCCGCATATAGAAGTTGAAATCCCATATATAAACTACTCTAACAAATAACTCCTAATCACTCTAATTATATCAGTAAGCGAAACAAGCCCCTCGAGCAGCCCGTTACGGTCCACAACCCAAACACGATGAACATGGTTCGCCACCAACTTACCCACCACCTCACCTAGCCGCGATTCACTATAGCAAGTCACAAGCTCCCTCGGGCTCGACCCTGCCATATTAGCCGACACAGATAACAACCCCATCGTGTATTCCATGACACTTACCGTCAAAAAAGACTGTAATTGAGAAACCGGGCACCCTCTCAAATCCGTAGCCGAAAATGTACCCATCACCTTCCTCCCTATTCCCTGCAAGAACCCGTCATCAAAATCAAACCATAATTCGAAACCGGGTAGAATCAACCGGGCTTACATTTACGAGTAGTGAGTGATCTTCTGTGACAGGATTTGTGGATTCAACAATAGGGACCGCGTTAAGAGAACCGGCTCTCATTGACTTGATGGCATCTATGACTTTGGTGTGATTGGTGACTCCAAAGATGGGTTCGACTAATATAGACAGTTCGTGAATGGTTTGGTCGAATACATGTTTGAGTTCGGACTCGTGCCCTTTTAAGAACTTGATGAGGTCCATTTGTGTGAGCATTCGGTACGTTGAGGCCGACTCTACGAGCTCCACTCCGGCTAGGTTCTCCATTTTACCGTCCAGTGGTACTAGAGCACGGTGGATTCCTTTGCTAAACACTTCCATACAGTCTAGAATGCTGCCCAAATATAACAAAACAATCTGGCAATATTTATTTCTAAAGGGACATAGATAAATTAAAATGGTCAATTTCAAGATTCTTCAAGACTCAAAAGTTTGTCAACAAATGAATCATTTAAAAAAAACTTTTAACAAACTAATGTTATAAATATAGTTATTATAAAATATATGGTTCAAACATATATAAACTACTCTAAAAACTTTGTCGATGCTTTCCACTTTCCACTACACATGCCCTAATCAAATAGTGATATCATTAAAATTTAAGAATAAAAAAGGAAGTGTTTTTAAAGAATAAGTGAAAACTTGTAGATGCTTTTATACCCTTATGGCTAGAGGTGCACAAATCGGGTTTTTAAACCGAACCGGTTCGAACCCGACCCGAACCGGTTTGGTCAACGGAAAGTCAAAACCGGTTTACAAGCAAGGAAAAAGCAAGGAAAACCCAACCCTGTCAAACCGGTTAGGGTCGGGTTGAAACCGGTTTTCCCTATAAACCGGTTTAAAACGGTTTTAATTAAAAATTCAAATTAATTCAATATATTTAATAGAAATTCAAAAAAAAAATTATATAACAAATACAAAACATAAAGTTCAACGTTTTTGATATTCGGAAAGTTCGGAAATTAAAAAACATTACAAGATAAAATTATATTGAGAGTTTAGAGCGAGTTTTGAGAGCGTTTAACGAGCGGTTAAAGAGATTAGAGAGTGTAGAGAGAGGTGTGATCAACCATAAACACCCCCCACCTATTTATATTGATTTATGGGTGCAAATGGGGCCAAAAAAAGGCCAAATAGCCTCCCAACGGCTATATTACCGTTATACAACGGTCCCTTTTTTTCAGCGCATAAACCGGTTTCCCAAACCGGTTTGGGCAAACCGGTCCTCAACCCGATGTTCCACTGATTATCTTAAACCGGTTACAAACCGGCGGTTATTGGGTAACCCGAACCGGTTAGCCTTGAACCGGTTTTCCTTAAACCGGTTTGCCGGTTTGGACCGGTTAGAAAATCCAAACCGGTTTTTTTGTGCACCCCTACTTATGGCCACTGGCCACATGGAATATTGAAGAATGAAGATCATAAACTGCACAGGTCAAATTGGGCTTAATGATTGGGCTCGATCTTAGCAGTTTCGGCCCATTAGACATTAGACAGCCCCTTCTATTTCTTTCTTTATATAAATAAAGCCATACATTTGGGCTTAATGATTGGGCTACATCTTATCAGTTTCGGCCCATTAGACATTAGACAGCCCCTTCTATTTCTTTCTTTATATAAATAGAACCATATATTACCTATTAAATAGCCGGGTTGGTGCCCGGTGAAAAAAAAAATTCCTTAGGAACACTAAGGTTTAAATAGGTTATGATCAGTTCAAGTCTCAATCCTATAGTGATTAAAAAATTTGCTTTAAAAAAATATATATATACCTAATAAATAAATAACGGGTTATGTCACGTGTTAGAATTCTCTTTCCAACTTATTTTTTCTTTATTACAAACTATTTAATATATCTTTAATTCATAAATCTCTATTACTATTTAATATTAACTTTATATTTACTAAACACTTATTATTAATTATTTAATATTTCATTTATTCAATCAGCGTAAAACACGGGTTTCTAACATACACGTATGAGATAAATTCAGCTTGCAGACCTAAAGATATCACCTTCCAAATAATAAATTGTAAACGAAGTGAACAATTAGAAAAAAAAAACATACCTGGTGCTAGGGTTAAGCGTCCAAAGGCTAAGGCTCTCAAGACAATGACCAATCACCGACGACACCGAAACCGACATCCTCTGCTCCATATTCGAGTCCTCATCACCGCCGTCAGGGTTATCCCCAGCGATATGAGACAGTATATCCAACATAGTCACCATCCCAATATAATGTTTCCTCACAGCACCCGTATGTTTATCAGACTCTAATATCATTGACCCACCGGCCCCAATCCAATGCCCAGGTGGTGCAGCCACAGGCACCGCCACCACCTGGTTAGCCACCAGTGTGTTCAACGTGTGGGCTAGGGTTGCCGTGTACGGAACCTCCACCAACCTCCTGTTAACGGCAACTAGTTCTTTAACTTTTTTGTGCTTTAGCCGTTGTGGCTCGACGGTGGGTTGTATGTTGTCGGTCTTGGCACCCATCATTGTTGTCTGCATATTTTAGGGGATTTTAGTCCTTTTTAGAGAATAGATAGATAGTTGTACGGAACGTTAGTAACGTTTGGTTTTAAATAGTAGAAATGGGAGGGTGGTGGAAGAGGATGACTACATACGTGCATGTGTGCTATTTGTGTGACACGTGGTAACACTTTGTTTTGATACTTATCCAAAGTTTTTATTATATTATAATTTTGGGCCATATTGGATCATGGTTTCATTAGAAAAAATTAATATATTTGAAAAATTACTCTTTTTAATTAAAACTTTGTTCTAAGTTTAATATGTCTGGATGTATGTATTTTAGTAATATTATATTATAATAATATAAATACTATTAAAGGCAAGTGTCGGTGGATTTTTTTTTTTCTTTTTTAGAAATATTTTGATGTTAAATAGTTTATTTTATACAGAAAATATCTGAATCTCCTCTTCTCTATCTCCCCCTTTTTTGCCTTCGGCTATTACCCATTGGATTTGTTTGAAAACAATACAACCAAGGTTGTTCCAAGAGTGTCCGCTAGTTGAACTTCGTCGAGTAGACTCCCTGTTCCGCTCATCCCCTTCGTCAGCTCTTTGATCGGGATACTATTACCTAGGTTCTTAAACTTGGAATGGATGAGGTATAAGCATCGCCTCTCGATCCAATCCGTCTCCCCTGGCCTCCCCAAAACACTCTTGATACGAAAGAGACCTCCCGCCATAGAGAAGAGATCTAAAGTCTGGGTCCCCTCGATAACCCTCCCTTGAACCTGAACTGGTCGAGAGAGATGAACCCGCACCACATTTTCTAACCTTCGAACCGAAAGCCAACTTCGAAGAAAACCTAAAATTTCGGTCTTGCAGCAGCAGCAGAAGAGTTCGCGGATCACCAATAAATATTAAAATACCTTCCCGCTGCTGAAAGATCCCCATCAAATGGTCAAATATTTGCTAAGAGGAGGTGGTAAGCAAATGGGTTTTAGGTTGGCTATCACGAGTTCGATCCCTGTAGTCCTTAACTACATTTTTTTAAGACATTTCACCAACCAAAATCATACCCTTAATTTTATTAAAATAACAAAACTCACCCCTCAAATTATAAAATGTCACTTTAACCTCTTTAAGTTTATAAAGTTTCGAATTTATCCCTGTATTAAAAAAGAGTAACTTTTTAGGTATCGTGGGTTATATCGATTAACGGTAACATTCTGATACCATGAATAATGAGACTGACACCAACTGAAAAATATCGTTAGTTTTGTATAACTGTGTTTTATCTACTTTTCGATCTCCACAACCGAGTCGTCGTAACTTCATACGTTTCTTTTATGTACTTAAGCACGTTTTTTTTATGCTTAGCCACTTCAGTGTCACCGTCTAACCGTTTAAGGTCTACCTCCCGTCGCGAAGCGCGAGCATAGTTTTCTCGTATATATAATAAACAAGTGTTATTATATTATAATGTGTTACTATTAGGATCTTAAAGCAATTTTTTAAGGTCTTAATTTTATAATCCCTTGTAGCTGTTATATATCTAGATATTTAAATCAAACTAGGGGATTTACCCGCCACGCGTTATGGCGGCGTCGAAACGTACAACAACTCGAACCGCCACGCGTTGCGGCGGCGTCAAAACGTACAACAACTCGAACCACCCCGCGTTACGGCGTCACGTCGAAACGTACACGCTTCTCCGATAATACCAATACCATTTAGAAAATGAAACGGGTTAAAAACGTATATTATACAAAGTACGAGGGTCAAAACAAAAATTTTAAAAATAATAAAAAAATGTTACTATTCATTATGGTTTGTTTTTCAATAAGAGAGGAATACTTTCATGGTTTCTTTAAACTCGTTTTATAAAAATATATTGTATTACAAATAACGGAATTTGAGTATCGTAATTGGCGGATCCAATATAATATACAAGGAGGGGTGGCGAGGCATCCCGTCGGTTTGTCAAGATCTTTAATTTTTTTTTATATAGTAGAAACTCAAGTCAAAGACATGATTGGTTGGTTGGGTGGCTAATTTAGGGCCTATTTGGTTGAGGCCACCTAAAGTAGAAAATTATAATTTCTTTCACGCGTGTTGGTTTGATTTACCTTCCATTGTTTCATCCGGTATAAAGGCAACCTAATTCCGGAGGTTGCACACTCTAGTCCGCAGCGTAAACTAGAATTAAACCCTTCATACTTAAGTTTTATAAGTTTTTGTTTCCTATTTATATTAAACTCATTGGTTAATTGTTTAATGGAATTTTATTAAGTTACTTATTTCATTGTCTAATTTTGTTTCTTGTTTTTAACTTTGTTTATTTGATTGTTTAACTAAGTTAAAAATATTTTTTATTTTTGACCCGACTCATTTTGATCCGACCCAAATCCCCCCGCTCAACCCGTATCGAAAATTCCTGAATTTGTGACGCCATTGCTCGTACATATATAAAATGTTTGCAACTATTTTAAAAAGAGGTAAATGATGTATATTTAAGCAAAACCCCATACTTCCTTCTCGAGAAGAAACAAAACAATTAGATTTTAAAATAGCCACCTTCAGTCACCACCAACCCCAAAGAAAATAATAAATTTTGAAAACCAATTGTTTGATTTGACCCCGTTGTTAGTTAAGTTTCATGATCATCTCCTGTGTATTGATCGTCTATGAGTTAGAGAACAACTTTCAGGGTTTTTGAACATATGGACTTTTGCTCCTTTTTGTGTTATCGGTATGTTTTCTGATGGTTCTTGTGAGCTAATTCGTGGACTTTTTTATCGTGTCAAAAGGGATTTTTGTGTGCTAATTGTGTATAATTCTTATTTGCTAAATTAAACAGGAAAGAGACTAAGAAGGAGGAATCAACATGGAGGATCTTCTCATTGAAGGAATTAAATTCTGCTACAAACAATTTTAATTATGATAACAAGCTTGGTGAAGGTGGATTTCGAAGTGTTTATTGGGGTCGACTATGGAATGGATCTCAAGTAATTAAAACAACACTTATTACTAGGGTTATGAATTCTTAACATGACATAAAGCTAAGATGAAATTCATGTGTTTGGGTTTAGTATAAACGAGTTCGGGTCAGTTTCAGACTGAATCCGTTTAGCTTAACAGGTCGTTTTCGCGGCCCGTTTAACCCATTTATTTTTTATTTTACTTTTTTTTATAAATGTGTCATACATCATAAATTAAAATGGTTGGGTGTTTTTATGCCAAAATTTAAAACTTAAGATTTTATGATTAAAATGTACTTTTTTATACAAGTTTGCATTTTGTTGTAAAATTGTAATTTCAAAGTAATAATATGAGAGAAAATTAAAATAAAAAAATTTCGGGTGAAACGGGTTGTGTTGTGTCAACCCGCGAACATTCGTGATGTGTTCATATGTCTGACACGATTTTTGAGTTCATGTCGTGTTCGGGTTCGTGTCGGTTGGACCCGCCAACCCACAAACACTACCCGTTTAGCACCCTTATTGTTTTTATATTTTCATTGACTTTCTGTTTAACAGGTTATCACTAATGCAGGCAGTTTATGATATGATACGACCCAACTCAAAACATAGTTAAACAAATTAGAGTTTGTGGTAAACGGGTCGGGTCATAAACTGGTTCAACTTGCTTATGACATGCATAACACGTACAACTAAATTGACATGTCTGTATTCAGATTGCAGTGAAAAGATTAAAGGTTTGGAGCAATAGAACAGAAAAAGATTTTGTTGTTGAGGTTGAAATTCTTGCGCGTGTTAGTCACAAGAACTTGCTCGGCTTACGTGGATATTGTGCAGAAGGACAAGAACGCTTAATTGTGTATGATTACATGCCTAATCTTAGTTTACATTCTCACCTTCATGGTCAACACTCTCCTAAAAGCCTTCTTGATTGGCCACGAAGAATGAGTATTGCAATCGGATCTGCAGAAGGAATTGTGTAAGTTTTTCAAGAATCTTGAAACCCATTTGGTTTATAATGTGCCACTGTATGTCTATAGATGAATCTTGACTCAAGTTCATTACTTTATCCAGATATCTTCACCATCATGCATCACCACACATAATACATAGAGATATTAAAGCAAGCAAAGTGTTACTAGACTCTGATTTCAAACCCCGAGTGGCTGTTTTTGGATTTGCAAAGCTAATACCCGACGGTGTAACCCATGTAACTACACAGGTCAAAGGGACTCTCGGATACCTAGCCCCGGAGTACGCCATGTTAGGCAAGGCGTCAAAAAGTTGTGATGTTTACAGTTTTGGGATTCTGTTACTCGAGCTTGCTAGTGGCAAGAAACCCGTTGAGAAGATCAATTCGACCAGCAGAGCATCGATCATAGAATGGGCTCTACCATTGGTTTGTGAAAGAAAATTTAGTGAAATTGCAGATCCAAAGATTAATGGAAAGTATGTCGTAGAAGAGCTGAAACGGGTTGTTTTTATCGGGCTTATATGTGCACATAGTCAGCCAGATAAAAGACCGACCATGCTTGAAGTGGTTGAGTTGCTAAAGGGAGAATTGAAGGAAAAATTTGCTGATATTGAAAACGATGAGATGTTTAAAACAGGTCGGGTTGCTAACTAGCGACAAGTGTTTTGTTGTAGGTATTCTTGTTCTTGCAGGTATGTTGGTTTTATTGTGTGGTGTGTATAGTGTTGCAGATTTGTGTGATATTGCTATTGTAGTGTTGTAACCAACTAAGCATGGACTTCCTTATTAATAGTACTAAGTTATAATGGTGAGATGTTTTAATCAACCTCCTTATTATACATTTGATGAATTTGCGAGCTGAGATCGACATGTGGTTTTTAGTTTTCCAGATCTCGGTCTCTATCTCGGGCTAGAACCAGATTAAACCGGCATAGATAGGACCCCGATTAAAGCGAAGTAAAAATCCGCGCCCCCTTTTCAAAAGCTTTTGAGTTTGTACTTTTGATATCTATTTGACAAGCAAATTACTAAAAAATAACTTATGTTAAGTAATGTAAACTCCAGGACCTCCGAGTTGGCTATCCAGGAATTTCCAGAAAGGTTGGACTTGAATCTGACCTTGTAAAACAGGAACACCGTTAGTCTCGTCGCAGTGGGAACTCCGGGGGGTATCGCTGCGACCAGCCTCCGACGTGAGAGTAAGTATTCGTTTAGGAAATGTGAGTAAGGTATCAAGTATGGAATGAGTGAGAGAGGAAGAAGCTTTACCTTGTTCTTTAGCATGATATTTATACCTGGAGGTAGTTTGTCTTTAGCCTGCGATTGCTCCTTGTTTATTGGTCGAGACATGTAATGCTTGGCCCATTTTTAAGGTTATTAGTAATGGTTCGCGCATTGTCGGGTCTCTTTTACTGATTGGTTCGTACTCTGACACGTGGGTTCTTGTCTCCCTCTTGACCGTTTACTTATTTGTCTTTACTCTCGATTTTATCCGGGCTTTGTTTCATCTGCTGGGTCCTTTAGGCATCGCCGGCTTCCGGGTTTGTAGACCCGGTCTTGAGTTCCTTTTTCCTGGCGAGGTTTTTAGCTTTTGGGATACGTCCGGCTCCTCGTCCGAGACATATCCCAACAAGTAACTTATATAAAATCTAACCAAAATAAAAGAGACATATTTAGGACATCTGATAAAAATATATAAAATACGATAGTATCGGATTTGCAGAAAATGAAGAACTTGAGGAAGTCATGAATATTTTTCTAGGAACCTTTTTAAGATATTATAATATGCACGCGCGTCTCCTAAAGCGAGTCGGCTACCATTTTATTTGTCCATTTTTGATTCCCAACAAACAACCCCTCTCCTTACAACGGTCGTCAATTCGTTCCCTCTCCCCCAAAACCCCCGTCTCCGATTCTCTCTCGTTTCACCCAAACACAACTAGGGTTTCCTCACCGCGAGATGATCAAAGTACACACATGTCGAAGATAATGCCGAGCCTCGGTCACGATAACCGGAATCCAAGGGTTTTGATTCACAATGCACTCGTTTTTCGAGGCCTATCGTGTTCATATCACAAGCTTCCAAAAAGTCACCTCAAGCTATCTGTTCTGAAATTGGACGGTTCTTCCTTCGGTAAGTTATGTTTGTTTTGTTAATTCGTGTATAATTTTCCCGCTCAATGTCGAATGTTTAAGTTCTGATCTCGTTCTATTTGGCGGTTTAGGAGTCGAGGTTCCGATGAGTGCTACCGTAGCAGAGCTTAAACTGGCACTAGAAGAGTTCTTCAACTTGTTGCCTAAGGATGAGAGATGCACTATTTCATGGTAAGATTCGATTAAAAGTTGCCGTTGATTTGTGGTGTTAAGCGTATAATTATGAATTGAAGATCTAAATCGATGTTGTTAATAGTTCGTATAGCTTTATGGTGCACTATTTATCACATTTTATTACAAAAGTAGGTCAAATTGTAATAAGTCTCCTTGGATTCAAAGTATGATTCAATTTTTTGACCATAAAAGTATGTCAAATTGTATGTCTTTTTCCTGGATTGGATCTATGATTCAGTTTTCAATTGATGTACAAAACTTATCATCAGTTAATGTAATAATTTGTAAGAATATTGACTCTTTCTAGATACATTTAGTGATGCATTTAGTTCAATTCACCGGTTTTACACTCTCGGATTAATTGGAAGTGACATTGCAGTAAGAGATAAGCTTAAAAGAGATGAAGATATTAGACTTGAGTGAACACGTGCTTATATAAATGCTAGATTCACACTCATTAGAGCTTCAATCGTTTGTTGAAAACTCTTGAAATCGACAATTGTGCATAGCACTATAGGCTCCTTTTGTGTTATCTGAAATATTAACCGCTTGTTGATGATTTAGGATTCATCCAACACATCATAACATACAATGGTACTGGCATTGTCTTTATTGTTTTATGACAGCTCCAGAAACTTGATGAGATATGTGTATAAATATTTACTTTATGCAATGTGGTAGTTAACACTGCCAACTGCAATATACTTTGAATGGGCAGCTGGCATTAAGCTAAACTTGTTATTTTGTATTGCGTGGGCCAGGTCACATGTTTGGGGGCATTTTTGTTTGTGCTATGAAGGCGAGAAGCTGCTTGATGATAAAGCTTATATAAAAAGACTCGGAATAAAGGATGGTGATCAGGTTGTTATCCGTGTTTCTTGATTACTTCTCTAATCCCATGTCAATGATCCATAAATCTGACTATTGCAAATGACTAGATTTACCGTGCTCTAAATTTTTAACTTTGATACATGCAGATTAAATTTGTACGGCATGTTACAATCAACTATCGACCAGGAAGACAACAAATCAAGAACCAAAGTGATGAACCAAAACATTGTTCAATGTATAAAACATCTAAAAAACTTTGATTCTTTTAGTTAAAAGTTCTTTAATATATAAAAAAAAAGGTTAATTTGAATACCATGTGGTTGTTTAGGTCAAGAGCTCATGAAGATGGAGAATCGGGTGATGCCAGTAACTATGATCCTGTTAAACTTCCAGAGACCAGTATATATGAGTGCCAATGTGAAGAAGAGGAATCGGGTTTCATTCCTGGGTCGAAATTAACCAACTTCTTGAGAGGGTGGTTTTCGTACAGAAAACTTCGTAATGGTATGATATGATAGATGATCCAAAAGAGTATATTTGAATCACAAACCCAAAAATTTGGCCACTTTAAAACTGAGCTAGCTCAATTTAAAACTGTTCTTAGGTTAGGTACAGCCCCACCCCCATCCCCATAACACAATTGGGGTATACTTTTGGCTAAATGGACAAAAGTTGACTTCTTTTTCCAATTATGCTACTAACTTGACTTCATTCTTTCCGGATATTATAGCTGCCTTTTAACTTCTAAAATATGAACTTTCTGGATGTTGGTAGCATTTCTTTTTTGCTGAAAATGCAATCAAGATGATTAATATTTGATGTACTGGATAACAGTCACTTTGGTTAATATTTTTTACAAATTAGTATTGATTTAACTGACTTATGATTATGTTAATTATATATTTATATAAATAGTAATACATAACTGTAATGTGGTGGTTCACTGTAGTATGTCTTCTACTTTCTTTTTGGCTACACACATTTATAAACACTTTGAATAAAATTATGCATTGAGATTATCGGCTGTCTTAACATGACAGGGATTAAAATAACAGGTCTTATATTTTTTTTATAGAAGTGGGCCCTTTTTTTTAATTTATGTTTTCTCATCAGCCAATTTGACCATTGTTAAGATATCATAATACGTAAAATATATTTGTAATTTGACTATTCTTCATAACGTGGGTGTAATGGCAATATGGGACTGTGAGAACGATTGGTCGAGCATAGACTATAGATGTTAAAATTTGACCATGATACAAGTTTATCAAACATAACTAGTTCGTTAGGGATTGGGATATTCTCATGTTAAGATCTCAAAATTGATCATGTTGTCTTAAAAAAGGAAACCCAACAAAGCGATTTTTTGCTTTAAAATAAAGTGTCTTCTTTTTTTCGTGATACTAAATAACCGATCATGTTAAGCTCAACTTGATAGAATCCTAACTTAAGCTCATGCATGATGTCATGAAACATGGATATAAACTCTCTAAATAACCAGATCTCAAAATGAACAGACCTTTTATACAACTTGAAATCAGAATCTGAAACTAACACCACTCAAAATACAACAATCTATACTACTGACCAGATCATCAACACAATGATCTGAGATTTCTATCACTAATACCTCACAGATCTCAGGGAAGTAGAACCCTAAATCTGTGAAAAGAGAAAATACAGACGAAAGAGAGAAAGCGGCTAACACCAATAGACAAAACTCTCGATACCCTAATACACGCACTTAACTCTCTTTTATAGTAGATCTTCAATACCGGACTCCCAATAGCATCCAATAGATGGGCCGCCTGCTGCCTGCATCAGTAAACTTGGCCCAGCAAACATAAGCCCAACTCCAAGCCCATAAACCAGAATATAGAACTCATGCACAAATAACAAATAAAATAAAATTGAGTTAGTGAATGATATTATTTTTAACACATGACACAACGATACGAAGTTTATACAAGTAGAGGTGCATAAATTATGTTCTGGGCCCAAACCAGTTCAGGTTGAATTCGGGTTAGGTTTGGTCAAACTTGGACAATATCGGGTTTTGGCTCAAACCTGTTCGTGTTGACCCGTTTTTTAGGGGGAAAGAATCGGGTTTGACCGGTTCCAAAGTATAAGGTTACAAACCGATTTCAACTCTACGGTTCAATCCGGAATCCTAAACATGGTTCATCCAAACTAGTTTCAAAATCAGGTTCAGTTCCAACTCGATTTTTTTGTGCACCTCTGCATACAAGGGTTAACAGACTCTTATACGGAGTAATTAAAAGACAAAAATGACAACACAATGTCCCAACTTAAAACGAAAATAACTTCTACTTCATGTAGAGTTGGAAACCAGATAAGTCATAACGTCCATATAAACAGGGATTTGATAAAATAATTAAATATTTAATAGTAACGACACTCGTAAAATTTAATAGTAATTTGTAAACCTGTATTTCAAATAAATAAAACAACGATGTGATATATAAATATACACAAATACGCAATCATGACCAGTTTTGCATAACAGTCTCAAGACGACGCAAGAAGCTTGAAAGAAATTTTGGCGCGCAAATACACGCACAATGACGGAGAAGAAACTTATATACACGAAGAAGGCTTCATACCGATCGTAACTTCATTCCTCTTTCAATCTTTATGATCTTCATTTTAATACTTCACTCTGTGTATCATTATCAGCGTGTGATTACCGTCAAATTGAATGATATTCTAATCCACAATTTATCAGGAAACCCTGCGTATCGAACCGCGATGATCGTGGAAAGGCGTTATTAGATGATGAAGAAGAAGATGTATCTGCAGAGATGCCAAAGAAACACATTCGATGCCTCGCGCTCCACCAGCAGGATTCGCCTAAATTAGGTATACAGATTAGTTCAACATTTTGCCTCCATTTTTCGTTACAAGCATTTCCGATATCTGAAAACGGTTGTTTGTTTACAATTTAAGTGATTATGATGAATTTGCAATCTTAATTTACCAACTGAAAAACACTTGTTTGGAAATTTAATCTCACTTCTTGGTTGAACTATGTTTTACAGAAATTAGGGCTAATCTGTAGCAATATTTTGTTATTTGACATGAAGAATAAGAGATTGCATGTATTCTGATTCTTTTACATGTGATATGGTGTAATTAACATTATTGAACTTATAATGTTTGAACAAAAATCAATTTATTGGAGATTTAGTCTTAATTTCAGTAATGATGGAGGCATGTAATGTTCTATAGAATTTAGGTTTCTTGATTTGACAGGAACAACAGGTTATATTCTTGATATGATTAATTACTTGTATTGTCAATTGTGCAATCTGTTGAATGTTCAATTCAGTTGAAATATGTTATGGTGCTATTTTGATTAGGTGAAAGGTCCAGTTGGAGAAGTTATAGACCATGGAAACAAGAAAGGTATCACAGATCAGCGCGTCTAGAAAAGCAACTCAAGGTCCTTGAAGACCAAATCGATAAGCAAGTAAAACGGTTCCAAACCCAATACGCACGGGCCTTGAACCCAACTCGACCCAAGGACGTGGCTAAGCTTCTTGTACCCAGTTCTATCCCACCTCTTGAACTAGCTACACTCTCTTGGCTAGGTGACTGGCGCCCATCTTCCATTTTGGGCCTCCTCAGCTCACTAACCAGGTCCTCACCCACCCTAGCCTCATCTTTGACCCATGTGGGTGCCACCGAAAAGGCTATTTCACAATTGATCCATGACTTGCGGATCGAAGAAGCTGTGATTGATGAAGAATTAACAGAGATTCAAGCCAATTGCATCCTTAACCTTCCTTTTGCTCTGGCCCAAGAAAAGCCCAATGGGTCTACTTTGGATCAAGTCCATTCCGAGCTCAAAAAAGTCCACCATCTCATCGTTAAGGCCCACAACTTCAGGTCCAGATAACATTCACATATGATATATGATATAACCATAACCCAATAAAGTTCATTAGTTCATAACAATTATAATTGACTCATTTAAGTTTTAACAGAACAAATGCATTGGAGACAGTGGTGAAGAAAATCCTGTGTCAAAGTGATGCTGCTGAATTTCTAGTTGCTTTTGGTGGAATTCAAGAAACTGTACACCAATTTTCCAGAGATTATAAATTGAGGAAAGGCCCAGTTTGTGTGCCATTGACTTGTGGATCAGAAAATGTGGGGGCTGACAGTGCTACTTAATAGGTAAGTTTCTTTTGAAATTGATAGATCAGAGGTACAACTGGTATAGCATTTAGTACTACCCATGACAGCTATTAGCCTGCAGCCCATTGTTCTGCATGCATATACATTAATACAACTGGATTGTGCATCAACATTCTTCTGTTCTTTCACATCTATCTGTATTTGAACTTTTTATGCTTACTTACATTTAGGATTATTTTTTATGCACCAGATCACCAATTTTATACAACAAATCACAAATACCAAATATACTTTATGTTTTTGCATCATTACCTCTTGAAAGAGTATTATTACAAGTTTTTAATGGTATATATGAAATTGCCTCTTTTCTAATTATATCACAAAGAGTATTATTACAAGTTTTGGTAAAACCCATTTTTTTCTATTGTATTTTATGGTATTTGCATCTGTTATACGTGTTGTTTTTATCTGATTTTATCACCGTTTTAAGATACGTTTTATTAATTTTATTTTAAATTAATTACGAAATTGTAGAATTTTTCAAAGTCATACAATCAATTTCACGAGTTGAATAATCACACTAGTGCTGTTCAAAAACAAAAAGGATAATCACATTAGTAGGACATCCGGTTCAATGTGATTCGTTTTCCTAAATAGGGAAAACTTCATAAAAAATTTAACCAACTTTTCAAATTGTTTCAATTAAGTCACTCAAACTTTTTTTGTCTCAAATTAAAAAAAAGGAACTCACACCATCATTTTAAAATGTTAATCAGGTAAAATATATAGGATTAGCACATAATGATTAAATTGGGATGTAAAAATTTTAAATGACTTAATTGGAACATTCTGAAAAATTGATTACATTTCTATTAAGTTCTAAATATTGCTACTTAGGGTGATGGGGGCACCCTACCCATTTACTCACCAAAACTGCCCAATAGAATTCTGGCATCTCAAAACTATTCATTTACTCATATTTCATTGGAAACACCCTACTCATTTACTCACCAACTTTTTTTAAAAACAAAAATCATACTTTTTTATTAATTAAAAATACAAAAGACAACTAAAAATACAAAAGACAATTAAAAAAACTAGACAATTAAAAAAAATGTTATTTATGATCAATTCCAATTTGATCTTTCAGAAAATTTTATACAAGCTTGTAATTTTAACTAAAAAACATGTTATTTATAATTAAATAAAAAATTATACAAACGGAATATTTAATTTGTGAAATAATTGAAGCAAATGGAGTAAAGTTGTGAAAGAATTATGCCATGCTCATTTACTCGGAGATTTCACAAACGAGTAAATTTACTCGATTATGCCATGCTCATTTACCCGGTTGCCCTACTCGATTAGATGGGGACGGTGTTCCCCGTTTACCCGGCCCCACTCTCTCCTACTCGGCCCAAGCCGAGTAGGATGCCCCCTTCACCCTTACTAAACAAGGGACCACCCCCGAAAATGATGTCACTTGTTTAAAATGCCTAGTCATATAAAATTTGCAAGAAAATGATAAGTTATATAAAAATTTATATATATATTATTGTAAGGTTATTTTGACCCAACATGTAACATATAATATATAAAGTAGCATGAGAAATGAAAATTTTTAGGGTATGCTTTATAGAAGCAAAGTTTGGCCCCAAATTTCACATCTGATGATCAGATTAGATAAAAGATCATCCGAATGGATATGCTTGTCCCCTTTTGGTTTTAACTATTGATTGGTATATGATTATGATTATACGTTATGATACCAAAACCATAATCACTTTGTCTTTGATTCTGGAACCTAGAATGTGTCATCTCTTTGTGAAAAATAATTGCTACATGAATATGTTTAATTAACTATACCATGGATTAAATAGTATATATACATTATTAATACGCTTTCCCATATAATATGACCTTTCTATATAGATTTTCATTAAACGTTGTTGGAAAGTTGAAAAGCAAAGATTCATCATGTCCATTATAAAATTGTGGATTTGGATAGAATGCAACATGATATTTGAAATTGATATCATGGTGATTAGACTTTATCCTAACCCAACTACTTATCTTGTAATAAGAACTCTCTTTTTTTCTGAAAGGCGAAAAATTATAAAAGAATAGAAAGCGGGCCAGCAAGAAGCTGAAACACCATCTCTCCCAATTTAACTCACCAAATTTCGGATATTAAAATAACACCATATCTCCCAATTTAACTCACCAAATTTCGATCTATTCTTAACCCATAGAAACAAATATTCAATTATATAAGAACTCTCTCTACCACTGGGATTGGTGGTCCAGTGACAAAATATAAAAACTCTCACTAAAGCCTAGTTTGTATAAAAAGTAAATTTTCTTGCGTGAAAGTCTGTATAATTACGAGTTATAATTACTCATAACATATATATGTACCATACGTATATAATTACATACCTTTATATATATATAATTATGTACAGTTATAATTTCTTTTAATCACTTCCCTATGTATAAGTACGTGTTATTATTGTTGTGTACTATATATCAAAGTTTAAAAAGATAATTATTTTAATATATATCAATACTATATTTAAGATAAAAAGGATAAAATATTCAATTTTGTGGTTTAGATTTTTTTTTAAATAATGAAGTATAAAAGTTATTTACATTTAAAAAGTGATGAAACTAGATAAAATGTTAATATTATTTTTTTTTCTACTTTTTCCCCTTTTCGGTCAAAACTGATGTCTGGTTTAATTATGAAATTGACATTGCCTTATTTTAGTCTTTGATTTGCCTTGATCAAGAGGTCAACATTCATTTCATACCTCGCTTCTCTGGTCCTCATCGTAAGCTTAGTCTCGTGCGTGAAAGGTTTGCACCATCATTCACAACCTAAGGCTATGGATCGACAATGGAGGTACTTAATGAGCTCGCATACCTCAATAAATACGAGACACACAAGAAACGACAATCAAAGGAAGCATGCCTAATCAAGTTAGGTAAAAATTTGGGGTTGGTGGCCTAACAGTAGAGGAAAATCCTCTACGAACATCAAGAATTGGGTTCAAGTCTCACTCCCACAAAAATTAAGAAATTTGCCTTTAAAAAAAAAATCAAGTTAGGTAAAAGTTTAAAAAAAATGAGGTAGATGGACAACCAAGAGTCCAAGAGTAGTAATCACTTAAATTTTGACTTGAAAAAGAAAAGGCGAAGTAAAACTAACCCATCAAAACTCCATGTGCGGTTTTGATGCACTTTGTAAACCTTTTTCATCAAAATGCAAATAATGATGCATAAAACTAGGGATTTGATGAACTATAGTAAAACATATACATTAAAATGCATTATGACAATGCATCAAAGTATATTGTCGGATGCACCTTTGTAATGCAATTTAAGATAGGGGTTCAATCAATTTAGGTAAGGACTAAAAAAAAAACTACCGCTTAAAAGTATTCTTATCAGCTTTTTTATTCTCATCTCTATAATTACACTAAAAAGCATTACATTTTTTCTCTTCTTTTCAATTAAATAATAATTTTGTATACCTTTATTATTATCTTTTCTCCTTCCTTCACTCACAACCACTTTCAAAAAATATTAAAAAGTTAATTGAGGTGAACAGTTTTTCACAAATATACAGATGAACAGTAACATTTTCTCTCTACTCCACTCATAAACACTTTAAACCACTTCCTAAAATATGTAAAACTCATTTACAACATATACCGAACCTACTGTGAATGCTCCAAAGACCACTAAATTTTATGAATATCCTTTAAATTTGAAAGACTTTTAAACGTTATTTACACTACATTCTCATCTTAGCAACGTAAAAAATAAACATGTTTTATAGACATTTTTTTAATAAAGTTTCTTTCATTGAAGGATTTTCTTTTTTGTTATTCTAAGATTTATATTTTTTATTCATCAACATGCAATGGCCATTTATATATTTATTACAAAATTTATTGCCAAATATTCATTAAACATTATATAAAAATTAGAAATTATATATTTATTACAAAATTTATTGCCAAATATTCATTAAACATTATATAAAAATTAAAAAAATAAATTTCATCTACATTTTTTTTATAAATCCTATTTTTTATAAAAGAATTAAAAAAAATGGTGGTATATTTGAAGTGGTATGACGTTAGCATAAAAAGGGGGGGGGGGGGGGGGGATTATATAAATAGTAAAATAGAGGGGTGGGTCGGGTCATGTTTTACAGTACCAACCACCACGCATGCGCTTAAACAGTGAGCTCTTTGTGGACCCTTTTTTTTTCATAAATTGTCTACATCCTCATCTTTCCATTTATTTCTAAAGGGGAATTTTATCTTCAATCTTTCACAATACTATAAATCTATCCACTTTTAAAATTTTGATATATATTTTTTATTTTTTTAAATTATATATATTTTATTTATCTATAATATATAAAAAAAAATAAAGAACTGATAGATTTATACTATAAAAACTAGTAAGTTTACAGTTGTTAGTTTAGTACTCGTATAAGTATACTTTTCATAAGTTCTGAGTGAAAAAACCACGATATATTACGTTGTAACGAAAAATGATCACCCACTTGAAACCTCATGATCCTTATGTTTTTTGTTATATGACCTTACTATCCTTTGCTAATAAGATGCGATGCGAACCTTGGCGAGGTCTCTGATTCATCAATGGTGTCAAGATCATTTGAGAGAGCTTCATTATTATTTTCCTGAGTTCGAAAACTGGTTCTGGCTGTAGGGATAACCATTTCCGTGGGGATCATAGCTTCAGTGCCAAACACCAAAGAGAATGCGGTTTGACCAGTCGCATTTTTTGCAGTTGTTCTATCTGCCCATAGTGCAAATGGCAGTTCTTCGGCCCATTTTCATTTCTTTGATCCCAATCTTTTCTTGAGGTTGTTTATAATGATCTTGTTGCTGGATTCTGCTTGTCTGTTGGCTTGAGGATGCACAGGGGTAGAAGTTATCATCTTGATTCCCCAGCTAGCACAGAAGTTGGTTGTTCTTTTGCCAATGAATTGAGATCCGTTATCACATGTTATTTCCGCTGGGATACCGAATCTCGTCAGGACATTGCGCTTGATAAAGGATATAACTTCCTTTTCTCTGACTTGAACGAATAGTAGTCTGTCATTGCTAACATAAATATTTTTCCTCCTGGTGCCTTTGGGAGCTTGCCAACTATATCCATTCCCCACTTCATAAATGGCCAAGAAGAAATAATTGGGTACAAGGGTTCCGTTGGCTGATGAAGGATGTTGCTATGTCTCTGGCATGCGTCACACTTCTGGGAATAGTCCATGACATTTTTCCTCATGGTTGGCCAATAGTATCCTGCCCTCAGGATCTTTGAGAAGAGCGCTCTGCCCCTAGTGTGATTTCCACAATCGCCTTCGTGTATATCTTTGAGAACTTCAAGTGCTTCAAGATCTTCTAAACATCTTAGATAAGGACCTGCAATAGATTTCCTGTACAAAACACCATGTAATATTATAAAACGAGATATTCTCAGGCGAAAAGCCCTGTGATTCTTTTCGTCATTTGGGACTTCACCATCTTGCAAATATTTTTTGATAGGTGTAATCCAGGATCCTTGGCTTGGCTCGAGATCCCGAGTATCTGCTTCTTCAGCTTCTGTATTGGATACTTCGTTTTTCTTTTCAATTGTTGGACTTAGGATATGTATGATCGGTATTGTGGTTCCTTCCGGAATCTTGAGGGCTGAGGCAAGATTTGCTAAGGCATCAGCTTCAGCGTTATCTTCCCTTGGTACCTGTATTATACTAAAGATTTTGAACTTCATAGATAATTGTTTAACTATCTCAAGGTATTTGATTAATCTTTCACCCTTTGCTGCATATGAGCCATTGAAATGGTTAGTAATCAATAGTGAATCCACATATACCTGGAGATACCTGATCTTCATATCACAAGCATGTTGTAATCCTGCTATCAGCGCCTCGTACTCTGCCTCGTTGTTGGTTGCCTAGAACTCATAACTTATTGACTGGGGTAGTATGTCTCCTTGTGGCGATTTTAGTATGATTCCAAGACCTGTTCCTCTTATATTAGATGCACCATCTGTGAATAAAATCAATTTATCCTTGGATTCCTCTAGTTGTTGAACTTCAAGATCTGCTTCTTACTGGATATCACTACTGAAATCAGCCATAAAGTTTGCAAGTGCTTGAGATTTTATTGTTGTTCTGGGCTCATATTTGATGTCATATGCGCTGAGTTTGACTGACCATTTAGCCATTCTTCCAGACATTTCTGGTTTTCTCAAAACACACTTAATTGGATAATTAGTCTTAACATGTATAGCATGAGTTTCAATATAATGTCTAAGTTTAGTAGATGCCATTATTAAAGCTAATATCAATTTTTCTAAATGAGAATACCTGGTTTCTGCCGGAAGTAGACTTTTACTTACATAGTATACTTGATGTTGCTGACCTTCATGATCTTTAACTAGGACAGCACTTACAGAGTGTCCAGATACTGCTAAGTATAAGGATAATGGCTCGCCGTCTTCGGGTTTCATTAATAGAGGAGCCGTGGACAAGTTTTCCTTTAGTGCTTGGAGTGTTTGCTAATGCTTATCTTCCCATTCGAATCTTTTGTTTTTCTTCAGGATATCATAAAATTCTTTACATCTCTCTAAGGATCTTGAGATAAATCTGTTGAGTGCTCCTACTCTGCCAGTTAGTCTTTGGACATCTTTGGTATTGGCTGGGGATTTCAGGTTGACTAGTGCCTTGATTTGCTCAGGACTGGTCTCTATCCCTCATTTAGTTAACATATATCCTAGAAATTTTCCTGCCCCCACTCTAAAGTGGCATTTGAAAGGGTTAATCTTCATGTTATAATGATCCAGGATATCCAATGCCTCTTCAAGATCCTTAGGATGATCTTCAGCTTTCTTTGATTTTACCACCATATCATCAATGTAGACTTCCATGGTGTCCCCAAGTTTGTCTTTAAACATCATGTTTACCAGCCTTTGGTATGTAGCACTTGCATTTTTCAGACCAAAGGGCATAGCAATATAACAATAGATACATGTCGGGGTCATGAAGGCAGTATCCTCTTGGTCTGAGGGTTCCATTTGGATCTGTTGAAATCCTGATGAAGCATCCATGAAGGTTAACATTTTGTGGCATGCTGTAGCATCAACCATTGAGTCTATGTGTGGTAGGGGGAAGGGATCTTTTGGACATGCTTTGTTTAAGTCTGTGAAGTCCACACAAACTATCCACTTCCCGTTTTTCTTTTGGACTACCACCACATTAGCCAGTCACCTTGGGAATTTTACTTCCCTTATCATTCCTGCTTCCAGTAGTCTCTCGACTTCTTCTTGGATGACTGTATTTTTTTCTGGAGCGAACTTTCTTCTTTTTTGGTGAATAGGCCTGAAACTGTTATTAAGTCCCAATTTATGTGTAATAACATTTTTAAAAATACCTGTCATGTCCTCATGTTTCCAAGCCAAAGTTGAAGTTCTGCTCTTTAGTAGTCTTACGAGACTTAGCTCTATATCCTCGGGGATACTGGTTCTAATTAGCACTTTGACTTCAGGATCTTCTTGACTTAGGGATAACTCTTTAACATCCTACTCCTTGCCTTCTAGGACGTCTCTGGCCTGTTTCTTTAATTGCTATGCTTGTCTAGTCTTTGCGAAAGCTTTCATTGAAGAAGTATAACAATCTTTTGCATCTTGTTGATCGATGTTGATCTTCACTACTCCCCAAGGAGTTGGCATCTTGACACATTGGTGGTATGTCAAGGGTACCGCTTTCATGTCGTGTATCCAGGGTCTCCCTAGTATAACACTGTAACATGATAAAGAATCAATTATGCAAAAAAAAAATTATAGTGTTTACCCCTTCGATATATATCGAAAGCTTTATCTCTCCGACTGTGTTTTTGACTTCTCCGCTGAATCCCACTAGTACTTCAGAGTTGGAGATGATTTCGGAATTCGGGATCCCCATCCTTTTCAAGACATCATGCTGAATTATGTTCATCGAACTTCCTCCATCAATCAGTATCCTTCGAATGAAGTGATTCGCAACATATAGGGTTATCACCAGGCCATCATGATGAGGATCTTCCACGTTATCCCTGTCATCTTCGTTGAAGGAGATTACCTTCTCTTCTGTTAAACTGGAAGTTATGACGGGTCTATCACCTTTCTCTGTTTTGGATTCTTTGGCATTCCTCTTAGCTACAGAGTAAGAAGTACCACAAATGTCAGAACCACCAGAAATAAAACCTATTACCTTAGCATCGGGCGACGGAGATTTGGCTCTCTATGGCATTTTGTCATGATCCCTGAGTTGCTTCTTTCCTTTGCCCAGAAATTCCTTAAGATATCCCTTGCTCAAGAGATAGCTTATCTCTTTACGTAGGCAATGCAATCCTCGGTGACATGTCTGGAATCTTCATGGAAGGCACACCATTTGGATTTGTCTTTGCCCCTAGTATTCTTTTCAAATTTACGAGGCCACCTGGCTTTGTCTCCAAGATCCTGCATGACATACAACAAACCAGTTGTATCAAGTGAAAAACAATATTCAGATAACTTAGGATATTCTTCTTCTTCCTCGTCATCTTTCACAGCGTTGACCCTGTGATTATCAGGTGTGGAATATGGCTTGGATCTATATGGTTTGAATGGTGCAGTTTCATTCTTCCGATTAGGTTGACTATAACTGGTTGAAGCATCCATCCTTTGTTGAATCTTCTTATCATCTTCTAGTCTGATGAATCTTAGTGCCATGTTTCTGACTTCGTCTAGGTTCCTGCAAGGATTCATGACAAGGTCTTCATAAAATTGAGAATCTTTCCTTAATCCCATTTTAAAGGCCTGGACTGCCGTGGCTACGTCGAGATTCGGGATATCCAGGGATTCTTTACCAAACTTGCTGACATAATCTCGGAGGGATTCCCCGGGATTTTGAATTACCCTGTACAGGTCACTTGTCAATCTTTCAAAAGTTCTGCTGCAAGAGAATTGACTGTTAAACAGATTAATTAAATGAGCAAATGAAGTAATAGAATATGGAGGAACATTAAGTAGCCATTTTAAGGCTGATCCTGTTAAGGTAGAGCCGAAGCCCTTGCACAAACAAGCCTCTTTTAGGTCCAAGGGAATGGGTTGATCTCCATTCTTTCCCTATATTGCGCCACATGTTCCTCAGGATCTGTTGTCCCATCATATAATTTCATGTTGAGAGTTTGGAAACGCTTGGAGATCTCAGCATCACAAATGGGACGAGCGAATTTGGAAGTTCTGTGGCTAGTAACAGATATCTAGGGTATGGGTTGCACCACACCAGGTACATTAGAGATCATCTCTCTCAGCTTCTTCAATTTTTTCGCCATAGAAGGAGTGATTCCTGTATCCTGCACAGATTCGTTAACATTTGAAAAGCTATTAAATGTGTTACCCATGCCGGCATCTATGAGATATGATCCCTGATTAAATCCAAGATCTTGAGTTGCAGTAACCCTGTAGCCGGAGTTGGACCAAGAGTTGTGACTCCAGTCCGCATGGGTAGGAAATCTCCCTGATGGACCCTCGAAGATCCCGGATAGTCAAAGTTCAGAGCCCTTGGCTGCAATGGAGTTGTCATTTCCACCGGTTTCTTTGAGTATTTAATTCTTTCAAGCTCTCTGAATATTGCTTGATTGGTCTTTCTTTGCTGCTCCATCTACTACTTCACTTCGGAGAATACTTTGAAAATTTCATCATTCGAAGCGAGCACAGGTGGGCTAACGGATATTCCGGATCCCGAAAAACCCGCAGAAACAGTCTTCTAAGGCTGATTGTCATTCTTTTTCTGGAATGAAGGAAGGGGAGGAATAGGACTGATTAGCCCAGAGGTTGAAGATGGAGTAGAGACATAAATGTTTTTAGATTGGGACGACATTTTTGAAATTAGTTTTGAAAGTTAGTGATTAAACACAAACTTTAACAAGGATTTGAAGATAAAAAGCACCACTTGCCCCATGGTGAGCGCCAAATTGTTTTGGGTAAAAATTATACGAACTAACTTTGTAACCAAATTTTGAGAGTGAGGTAGCGTGCTTGTTAAATCTATGAACGTAAAACAGTAAAATCAACACGATTGTTTACGAGGAAAGCCTTTGATCCTTGATGATCTCTGGTATAAAACCTCGAGAGCCGACTAAACGTCGGGCTGCATTGATGACTTGTATATAACTGAAATTATCGGTACAAAGAGAGCAAAAGAGATCGTAAGCTAAGTGTTACAGCTGATTGCGAAGGTGTTGTGTGTTCCTATACGATCCATTGCGTAATAAATACAAGATTTCTACTAACTAACTATCCAAAAATAAAGGTCTTGACTCTATCTTCATCTTTGTGACTGTTGTAAAGTTTTCCACGCATATTCCACACGTTCTACACGTGATCCACGTCCATTGAGCGAGTCTTCAGGCACGTATTAGGTCGCAAATGCTTTACCTGCGATCAGTAAAATAATAAACAAGTAGCCGTTAGTAATATTCAGGATACTACTATTGCCGGGATACCGGATCTTGGATCACGCATTACTCAGGATCCTGCTCAGAAATTTAACACGTAACAGGTACTTTATAATATAATAATCATTTAGTGTTTCAAATGTGTCATGATGTTTAATGACTTGATATGAATTACTATTGTCGTATTTAAAGCATTAATATTTTCTCGATGGTGAACGATAGAACTGATATATTTTGACATTTTTTATGAAAAATTCATGATATAAACAAACATGACGGTTTATGATGTCAACGTATAACTGGCAAAGGAAGCTGTATAGTTATATATATGCCGGAAGGTAGTAGAGAGTTTTATTTTTTAATATGTCCGAATCTGAAAAAATGAAACAACAATAAAGGATTCTTTCGACAGTTAGACAAAATTTTCTTTAAATATTTAAGGAATACAATTTTCAGCAATCACATTACAAATATTCAACATTATTAGGTATGGGGTTACATGAATAACAAATATCAACGACGCAATAATTTTTCAACGCATAATTATCTATTGGTAATTAATTAAAGAATTATAGTTTGTTTGATGGAATGAAACTAACAAATGAAGCGATAAATAGATCACATGACATACTCTAATCTTAGCATATCAGTGTAGAACAAACTGATATCACTACTTTGACAATAGACTCGGATAAATTGGTTAAGCATAATGAAACAAATCCATAAGTCGTCATGTGATAAAGTCATAATGATGAGTATGTATAAAGATCTTCAAACATCACACGAGTATGTAGGCCTCTTAAAGAGGTAAGTTTTTTTTGGTGAGTGTGTGTAGGTGTAACGACACAGAGAAGATTAACATGGTCAATTGTAATACCCTAGTCAAATCTCACATCGGTCGTGGCCAAGAGAGATTCTTGGTTCATAAGGAATGTCCTGCCTCAAATACCATCAACGCGTTTTGGGGCTTAATGTACTAGATGAGAGGAGAACTCCACAGTTAAGCGTGCTCGGGTGGGAGTAATCCAGGGATGGGTGACCACCTGGAAAGTTTTTACCCAGACAACCAAAAACAAAGTGTCGAATATTGGAGTAGGCCTTGACAATAGGAATGTGTGCATTTGAATGTCTTGAACTATTGATTCTATAATCGATAATTAACTTAAATTAACGTGTGCAGCTCGTAACATAAAATAATTAGGAAATTACTTGCACAAATTTAGTTTTAAACAAACACTTAAATATTTAGTAATGAACCAGTTATTTTTTTGTAATAGGCACGAACATAACACTTATCGTGTTGGGAAATAAATATTCGTCACAAAACTACAATAATTCGTCATAAATACATACTCCTCGTGGGTTGTCGGTTTGTTATTCCTAATAATTCCAAGTTTTTGTTCCCCCAACTTATTTGTCTATTCTTTTTCTGTTTTGTAATTGCTTTATTATGTCGATTTTTAATCTAACTATTAGTAAATTTTATAGTTATTAAAAAATATATACAAATATTTAATCAATTTGGACCACATTGTAATAATAACAAAGGAAATAATTTGATAACAGAACTTCACAGCTTGCTAATTTTTGGTTTCAACACAAAATCCAAAACGAATTGTTATAACTTTAATATTTTCTTCGACTTATTCGTTTTTTTTCTAGAACAAGAATCGTCAAATTTAGTAGAATATATAAACTATACATATTGCATATTTATAATTTAGGTATACGTCCGTGGTTCGATTGGCTTATCAATATATTTCTTTGCATATAAACGGTGAGTTATATATCATCCAAATTAAAGTGATGAAACCATGTAAACCGAAAATTGGTTTGATTTCGTAGTCAGTTTTTTTTTAATTTCAATTGTTAAGTTTATAACCCTTATTTTGTTATTTTATCAAATAAATTGTATTTTAATAATCGAAACTACGTCTTGTTAGTCGATGATAATTCATACTAACAATTTGGACAATATCACTCTTAACCTTCAAGAAAGAGCAGTCAAAAATTCAAAATTTGACAAAATAATTGAAAAAAGAAGCAAAGAAATCATGTGATTAGCTACAAAAGATTTCATACTATTCAAAACAAATCTGATGATGAAGAAAACTAAAATTCATGAGTCCCTCCACATCGTTCTCTAACTTAGATGAAAGGTTGATAGGGTTCGTTGGATATGCACGTGTGTATTTTAAAATTTTATTTTTTGATGTTTGGTCGGTTAAAAAACAAAACATTCTTTTTGAAGTAAGGGATCAAGTTTGGAATAATTAAACTCATTTTATTTCAACATAATCATATTACATGTTTAGGGATCTATGAATCAGTATGCTAAAATCAAACGCCTGTTTATGAAAGATATATCAAACTTGAATTTGAGGATGAGATTGAAAGACATTTAATAAAGTCTAGATGGAACTCAATAAAGTCAAAATAACCAGGAGTGGTAAATAGCTCTGGTACCATTATTATATACATATCTTTTTATTCTAAAACCTTTTTTGCATAACATTTCATAAACTTATATACTCGACCCTAATTGAATGGATGTACAAGGAGCCAAATTACTAGGTCGCTAAAACATAATATACACTTGAGCTTTAACACCAATAAGACGGGCCTTTAATCCATTACACCTAAGTTATTTGGTGTAATTTATGATTAGATATATGGTAAATTTGTCGTTAAAAAAAGATAGAAGATTCGTTTTCTTATTCTCGTGCTCTTCTTATTCGTTTTATCTCTAAAGTGTAGATCTTCTTACTTTCAAGAAGCATATATCAAAGTGATAGGAGAGTTGTCTACTTTCCTTTAGTCACTAGAAAAAAGAAGAATCGAAGTAGTAACCTTTTTGTTGTTAAATTATTGCAATTAAGGTTGTGTGTAATGGGTTTACGGCATGTTGTAGTGAGGATTGATGTGCGGCGGCGGCGGCATGCGGTAACACCATCCCTTCATGGTCAGTCGCCGCACAAATGCAAAATTACGGTGGATCATCACCGCATTATTCCATTTTTTACCAATAATTCAAGAAGGTGCGGTGTGTTCAGGGTGCTGGGCGGGTGCGGCATAGTACGGGCACACCTTCATCACAAATGCGGTAAGATTATTACACATACCCTGAGCAATAATACATGGAATATTATTTAGGTTGAATAATATACTTGCAATATTAATTGTATTTTGGTTTAATAAAATATTATAATATAACATTTTATCCAAATAATACTAACTAGGAGTTTAACCCGTCACGCGTTGCGGTGGCGTCGAAACATATAGTAACTTCAATTTATATCGTCGAATAAAAATGTATTATATTTGACCCGACTCTTTTCCGAACAAAGTTTACGTTGAAACGTATACCAAATGGAAACGTACATAATAATAAGCACGAAAACGTATTATATTTGACATAACTCGTTTCCAATAAAAACTTACGTCTAAACGTAGATACGTGTCGGGAAACGGACCTTATACAGCTGACGCGGTTATATTAACGTGGGTAAGCAAAAAATATATAAAGTTACGGCAAATCGGTTAACCAAATGAAAAAGGTAAAAGACAAAAGAAATAACCAAAGAAAAAAAATATTTTGACGTCAAAGCGTACGTAAATAAGATGTACGAATTTGAGGCGTTTCGTTTTCGGATGTTGAATCGGTTTCAAACAACGCCTTCAACATCGAAAAGTAATGCTTCCCTTCTGATTTAATACCATTTGGTGGTTCAACTAGAGTTGCCATTTTTCTACATGCATAAAGATAGTCAACAAAAAGTATATATGAAATAATTGATAAAATATTGTTAGTGGTACTTGAACCGGAGACATAAGAGAAACACGATGACTTGAGAAATAAACTTTAACCAACACACCAAGCCCACATATCGGTTTATATTTTAAAAACTAAATCTATAACAACAAAGTAGTGGAACTGTCGGTGGCCTCTCATTGGCTACCGACACTGGCTACCGACACTTCCTTTTAAGGTTATAGTTTGAAAATTATAAATTTGTCATATAAAAAAATACTGTTAAATTATATTTGTATTTTAAATATGTGATTGGTGTATTATTTATCTTTGTGTGTGATGTATATCATTTGTTATTAGCCATGTGGTCATATGTTCTGTTTTGTACTTTTTTTTCTTCTAAACATACATCTTTTACCCTGCTACTAGTAGATGGCGTTTTGCATTTAAATCCTACCTTGACACTTTAACATTTGAATTTTTTTGTTAACACGACAATATAGCTACTACTAGTATTCTTTCTTTTTACTGATAATAACTTTCAGCTAACTATTACTTTGAAATTTGAGGACTTAGACCATTCGTATCAGGTTATCTCATTCTTTATCCTTATAATTTTAAAGAATTAGTTAAAGAACTGGTATATTTAAGGTTTTAGTGTTTATTTCATTATAATTTTAAAGATAAAAATAAGGTTTAAAAAACCTGATATAAGACCCTTTTAATTTAAATCCTGACGTGTATGCTTTATATTTGTATGAGTAAATTTCGTTTTGAGTCTATGTGGTTTGCTTAAAAAATCGGTTTGAGTCCGATAGTTTCAATTGGACTTTTTGAGTCCTTGTGATTTGTCAATTGTCTCAATTAACTCCAGGTCTCTAACACAGTCCAATTTTTCTGTTAGATTTTTATGAAAAGACAAAAGTACCGTTTAACCCTAAAAAAGAGAAAAAAATCCCAATCTAAAACTCAATTCTCATCATCTTCTTCTGAAAAGAAACCCTAAATCATCTACGACAGTAGCAAAAATCCACCGACTGGAAATCATCCCCAACCACCGTCGACGATTGTTCATTGACCTGCTCTTCGTATCAACGCACTCCAATCCCATTCCTATCTCCTTTCCGTCTCCCATAATCACCGTCCCCTGTCGTGAAGTTGGACCGATAACAGGGTTAGCAGTGTCGATTAGTCGGAGAAATCGTCGGAGTTGGAAACCTCATGTAGTTCAAGACCACTTCATGAATCTAAAGAAATTGAGTGTTTCTGCTCAAATCCTTCTAGGCCTTTTCGATTTTCACTTCAAAGAAGTTTGATTTTTTTTTTTACTTCAAACAGGTTAGAATCTGATGGTGATGAAGGAATAGGGATGGGGCTGTCAGGTAGCTTGTGGTTTGTGATTGAATTTGGAATCAATTGTTATTGGTTACATCTGGGTTTCATCCAAACATATATGAACCTGGAACCCGATTCCGATTAATGTTAGATTTGGGTTTCATCTGGTGATGTGCCGATGTGGGTTTCATAGGTGCATGATGGTCGGCGATTTGGTCGGTAAAGGATGGTGACGGCAATTGATGGGAGAGCGACAAAGCAATGGGTTTTGGGTTTTGTAAGAGTGTATTTAGGTTTTTATTTAATGTCATTTTGTATTTTGTTTAATTTTTTAAAAAGGTTAAAGGGTATTATTGTCTTTTTATAAAAATCTAACAGAAAAATTGGACGGCGTTAAAGACCCGGAGTTAATTGAGACAATTGACAAACCACAAGGACTCAAAAAATCCAATTGAAATCATTGGACTCAAACCGATTTTTTAAGCAAACCACATGGACTCAAAACGAAATTTACTCTATTAGTATAGTTGTAACAACCCAACTAAGTCGTGTCATAATATTGTATGTTTTATTGAGGCAAAACATGATAAGGAAGAGAAAGTAACCCTTATAAGAAAGAATTCGTTCTCCCCTCTCAACCAATGTGGGACCTATATTTGGGGGGAACGAAGTCTTCCTTATAAAGTGGTGAAAACTTTATATATAAAAAATTTTAAAAGTCAAATACTTTTGGATTTTTTTTTTCAAACACCGACGGACGAGACATCCTCGAGAAAATAACTTCACTTGACGTTTTATGAAAAAAAAGTGTGATAAGGGAAACATTTTGGGGATTTTTCCCATAAATAGAACAAGGTACCGAATGGGTGGGGAGGGGGGCCGGTGGATGTGTTCATGGACCGGTTTTATGTCATCAATGGGTTGGAGCCTGGAGGGCTGTGCCTGTAGAGCATTTAATTGTGTGTATTGTGACTACTGTACACTCCCTTTTACAAGCGATCAGGATATGGTAAATGCTCTGAGCTGGCCAGATCTTGACCCTACGTTTACATGCGGGTCCATTATAATATCAAAAAACAAAAGCTTACTATATTTGCTTCCATTTGGACACTGCCACGTCATTTGGCGTTTAGTGTGACGGGGACCACCACCAAGATCCGGGATCTCCTACTGCCACCACTATTATCTGCCAGACGTATTAAATTTGACGTATAATATTAAGGAGACTTTTAAATAAAATATATTTTTCTTAACTTATTAAATCACCTTTCGAAAAAAAAAAACTTATTAATTTTTTCAATTTTTTAATAATTGTTTATTTATTTAATTATTTTTTTACCCGCCGCGGCGTTGCGACGGCTTCGAAACGTCGCATAACTCGAATTTCCGTGTCACGCGGGGTGAATCGGATTTTAAACGGTTGAGGCGGTTACAAAAAAAATATAGTTAGGTATATAAAAAAACATATGAGTTTATGGCTATTCGTTTAACTTGAAGTAAAATGTAAAAAAAAAAGTAAAGAAAGATATAAAATTTTATTATGTCTTTCACATTTAGCCTAATAATTAAAAAAGAGTAATGAAAAGAAAAAAAATAAAAAAGAATAAACGAAAAAAAAGTTTGGTGGCCGTGAGTTTCGAACCCTCATCCTGAATTATACGAAAAGAGGTGCCAAATCACTACACCAACATCAAAGTTTAATTAAAAGTTGTGGATAAGCCACCTTGAACCTGCGACCTTCAAATAGGGTGGCAAGGGAAATTTTACACTGTGCCAAACAACTCAAATGTTTAAATTCTCTGTTTTCATTTATTTATATAAACTGGCGTATGACGAGTTTTGTGTGTGTTAGTGTATATATGTCTATGCAACTCGATGTTTCTCGTTTTTTAATAAAACAATTACACATAGCCTTATTTTAGTTTTTAAAGTCAATTAGTCAATAAAAACATTACTTTCCACACTGATTTTAAAAGTAAAATTAATTTCACAATTACTAATCATAAAATCTTAAAAAAGTTCGGAAAACTTGCTATGCGTATAATTCAATAAAACATATCATAAGAAAATAAAAACTACCCTAAAGCAAAGGACTAAGTATTGAAAGTTGATATATCACTTAATATTTTTCATAAAATTAAAAGTCTTTAATTTTCTTTTTTGAAACTAGTATAGTTGTATCAAATCATTTTTAAAATCAAACTCTTAAAAATAAAATACAATTTTTATATATAAAAGGTGTTGTCCTATTCGACCTACGCCATCACTACTGGAAAATGATCAAATCACTTTTGTGAACTGCGAGGTTGAAACAACAAAGTCAACGGTTCAACAATCTTTGTTAAACGTTAGGCTAGGCTGATGGTTGTGGCCAGCGATGGGGGGCGCAAGGGGGTGGGCGCGAGACACCGTGGTGGCGAACACCGCAAGGGTGTGGCGTGGCTGGGGGCGCTATGGGGCGCTAGGGGGTGGGCGTGGGTGGGCTAGCGGGAGAAGAGGGGTGGGCGTGGCTGGGGAAGGAACAAAAAAAGTGTTTTTGGATAAAGCCCCCGCTCACCTGCACCACAACACCCTCAAGTGCTTCAGCAGGGGCTTTATCCACTGCTTAGTCAGCATCCAGTCAGCGCCACATGGCGTGATATTAGAGGATGAATCCACCCTCAATAAAGCCCCACAACCATCAGTCTTATATATATATAAAAATATATATATGAAAATTATAAATACAGCTAATATTGTATTTTTTGGAATATTTAAATAATATTTCCCACAATTTTACACATCAAGTGGTTCATTTGTAAAAGCATAGCATTCGATAATATTCAAATATATTTTTAGAATAATTTTTTATAAAGTTAAAAAAAGAAAACATATATTTAAATATTAATCATGAATAAACAAATAATTTTTTTTGAACGACGATTGCCAAGCTATGTCCATAACTCAGGCGGTTTCAAAACATTTTTGAAGTTAAATTACATTACATGTCAATAAGCATCCAAACTAAAGATTATTCTTTTGTAGTCATCAAAATCAAACAGTGAATAATATATATTCTCTTCATGACAACGTATACATACTCATAATGTAAAACCTGACTACTTTTTATGAAAATAAAACATGCACACAAAAATAAAATAAATACATTAAAATAAAATAGATAAACACAAAATAAATCCTTGAAAAATGAACATTCAATGAAATTTCTTATAAAAAAATAAAATAAACCTCTTTATCCATTGGAACAGTGAAAACGACGCTCAATATTACCCGGCTTTACCAATACCTTTGCTATGCGTACAATATACCGGTCTGATTCTTTATCCGTTTAAATTAAATAAATGTTAAAGTTCATTGAATATAAACAAGGGGTAACTTTACACAATAGTAACCAAGTTTGTCAAGTGTTTCATTTAATTCACTCAAAGTTTCTTTTTCCCTCTAAAGTCACTCAACTTTCACCAAGTGTTCTAATCCTATGTAATATTTTTATAAATGTTTAAATTTTTTAAAATTGAATGAAATAAATGAAACATACATGAATCTTGTTTACTATTTAGCAATTTTTTTTTCCAATTCGACTTGAATATAACAATTTTGAAACTTGTTTATTATTTGATGAATTTTTTTTCTTCTCTATTACCTCATATTTTAAATTAATTGGAATGAAATTCACTTATCGGTAACTAATATTCATATATATTTCATTTGCCTCATTCAATTTTAAAAAATTTAAACATTTATAAAAATATCACATAGGATTGGAACACTTGGAGAAAGTTGAATGACTTTAGAGGGACAATGAAACTTTGAGTGACTTAAATAAAACACTTGGGAAACTTGGTTACTATTTATTAAAATTTAGCTATAAACAATGACGTATAAATATAAAAAAGCAATAATAAAATAATATTTATCATAAAGAAATTTATTTATATTTCATTGGAGGAAACAGCAAAGTACAAGTAATTCGCTTATAAATAACACACAGGATAAGCTGAACTTCAGGGAGAAAGTGACGAACTGAACGACGGTCTATCTCACTCCGATCAGATTTTCTTGCCGGAGAGATGTTTGCCGAAGAGAATGGGTTACATGGAGACCCAAGGATAAAGGCGATATCAGACGCCATAAGAGTCGTTCCTCACTTTCCTAAACCAGGTACCTTGATTTTTCACTTGGGATTTTCGTCGAACAGTTGGTGGACTTACGACTGATAATTTCGAGTTTATTTTCAGGGATAATGTTTCAAGATATCACAACGCTGCTGCTGGATCCAAAGGCGTTCAGATACACTGTGGATATCTTTGTTGATCGTTATAGAGACAAAAAGATTTCGGTTGTTGCTGGTATTATTTTTGTTTATGCACTCATGCTCTGTATCTTCTGTTTTTGATTTCCTTGCCAAAATTCAGGGGAAGAAAGAAAAATAAATAAATAAAGCTATGCCCCAAATTTTAGAGTTAAAAGAAAAAAAAAATACTTTAATCTATATTTTATGTTGAAATTAATTGTGATGATTATCCATAAATTTTCATGTTTTTAAAGAAAAATAAGAAAATGTTACAAAATTATTGAAAGATTATTTATTCTTGTAATAACATTTGACCTAAACATTAATATTTTATTTTTTGTCGCTCTATAAAATTATAGGTCTAAAATTCAAAATATGTTGAACCTGCATGCGTGTATTTATCCTAGACAATCTATAGAAAGGTGGGGTACATTTAGATCTATAGTATATTTGTGTTTAGATTTTGAAGTTTAATTTTATACCCTCTGTCCCAAAATCCAAACTTTGTATCTTTTGCTAAGGTTTGTATTTAGATGGGAAAGATGTAAAGTTTTACATAAAAGGAAGAAGAGATTACTCTAAAGCCAAGAGTTATGACTTATAAAATGTGCTTTAAGAATAAATAATGTAAAATGTGGACCCTACATCTGAGTGTCAATGTTTAGATAACATAGATTATGAAGCATATCAGCAACCAAAGATTGCATGTGGATTGTTCTTTCTTGTCTAATGTGAAATTAACAAATTAAAAGCTGTTGATTAGGTATGGATTAATGACAAAGACAATTTCAAAGTGACAGGTAACTTGGTAGTTAGTTTGATATTATATGGACAAAAATGTCATTACCAGTTACTGTAACTTTAATAGTTGGTTCCTAACTAATGGATTATGTTAGCAATAGATTAGGTATTAATTTATGTCCTACTTGTCTATAAGAAATAGATTATGTTAGCATATAAGCATCTATTTTATTATTCACATGTCTATGTTGTTGATTAGGTATTAATTTATGTCAAAACAGATTTTATGGTGACAACTTAGATTTATTGGTTGAATTATGACCTTGCAGTGAAAGCAATGTTTATTTGTTTACATAAAATTGCTACTTGTTATGATAATCTTTGTTTGCTCACTGTTAGATTTTAATTAATATACAGGAGTTGAAGCTAGAGGATTTATATTTGGTCCTCCAATTGCATTGGCTATTGGCGCCAAGTTTGTTCCACTGCGAAAACCAAGAAAGCTGCCAGGTACCCGTTGGAAGTTAATTTTACCGGTTGATTTGGGTTATGTTTTATCTAACGGTTAGACTGCTAAAATAAAACATAAATTAAAAAAATTATATGTATATATATATATATATATATATATATAGTTAAAAAGGTTAACGGATCTGATTAGTGGATCGATTTCTTAGTGTCTTTTTTTTGTTGAATTAAACCTCCTACAGATCCTATTAAAAAACTAGTTGGTGGCACGTGCCCTCCGCGGCGGGGGTGGGCCGATAATTAACAAAATTTAAATGGAAATGTAGACGTAATTTTGCAATATTATATAAAAAAATGTATTTAATTTAAAAAAAGTTCAAAAACAGAAATAGAAAAAAAGGAAAAAAAAACTAATCTCATGGTATTAAAAAAGGACAAAAATAAATCTATATAAAAAGTAATACACAAAAAGAATCTAAAAACAGGATCTTAAAAATAAAAGAAGCAACTTAAAAAACAGAAACAAAGAAAAACCGAAAACAAACCCCAGAAAAAACTTCAAAAAAAAAAGATTGAAAAGGAACCCAGGTGGTTTGGATTAGGGCGGCGGCGCGTTACCAACAGACTAACACATACACACACAAAAAAATGGGAGTACTGTAGATATCGGCATCGTATTTCATATGTATTATATTATATTACAAATGAAAAATATAATTTTGTGAAGTGTAAATTGCTCTAAATAAAACTATATGCAGTTTATTTCTAAATTTTTTACCAGCTCAATTTAAGTTTGGCTTGGGAGTAGGCAAAAAGAAGTCAACTAACATTTTATTATTGATTTTTTAAGAACAAGATACATTTATTACTGTACCAACTGTATATTTTTGCTAATTTTAAAAAACTGGTAACGTGAGATCTTATTTGTAATTTTAGTGTCTATATTTATGTCAAGTGTCATCTGATGTGACATATATGAATTATTATTAACTATAAATATGGCATCCAATGTGACATTTAACAATTATTTTTAAATATAAATGTGGCTTCTCGTGTGGGGCTGACATGGCATCAACTAGTGCCATGTCATCGGATAAAACTATTTTGAAGTAAGGTAGGTTCTTAAAATCTGTAATAAATTGCAAGTTGGTTTCTGTTTACACCCAGTTTTGCATAAAACTTCAAATTTTTCCTGTTTATTGCTTACTTGTTTTGTTCTTTGAAGTTAACCTAAAATTATCAAATTTGGATGTGCAGGTGAAGTTATATCTGAATCATATGTGCTAGAGTATGGTACAGATTGTCTAGAGATGCATGTTGGGGCTGTGCAACCTGGTGAGAGTGTGTTGATTGTAGATGATCTGGTGGCTACAGGTGGGACCCTCTCGGCGGCCATAAGGCTTTTAGGTAAGAATGCAAGTTACATATATTATCCGGAATTGCATTCATATAATGATCGGTCCAATAATATATGTTTCAACATGTTTGTTGTAGAACGTGTTGGAGCTGAAGTTGTTGAATGTGCATGTGTGATCGGGTTGCCACTCGTGAAGGTAAGCTTTATTTTTGTTCCAAAAGCAGTTTAATTGTTTCTAGTTGTGGCTTCAAAGTAGGCGGGTCAACGGGTTGACTAACTGGTCAAAACAAATTTTATTTATAATAGGTATCATACCTCATGGATAATAATATACCTCTTTTGACAGGGTAATTGGAGGCTAAACGGGGTACCACTATACGTTCTTGTGGAGCCTCGACTAGATGATCTGGTAATCTTTACATATTTTAGTTTTAGTTGGCGTTTTTATTTACTTTCCGGCCAATATGACATTGCTATATTATGTGAAATTGTGAATGATTATGAACAGGAATGTACCTTATGAGATGCTGCAGAAGCTGATGTAAGAGCAACACTTGAACTGTGGGGTTAACATGTAGAGAAGGGCAAATCTGTCTCTTTGACTGGCACTTAGGGTTTGCTCTGGCTAATGCTTTTCTTGTTACAAAACAGATATACTTTGGAGTCTGTAATTTTTAGTTTTTTAGGTGGTGTTCTTTTTCCCCATTGGAGATTAGCTTTGGTGGGTGCATTTTGTAGGTGAACACATCACTTTGATTGAACCCACAGACTCGGATTCATGAATATACGCCATTGACATTGGCAATGGTGGGGGTGTTCAAATGTATTGGTTTTTATTTATTCATTCGGGTTCGTTATTTGATCATTTCTACAGAAAACTATGCTGATTGGTTGTAGTTTCGGTAGTGTTCTTTTAAGATGACATTTTTCCTGCCAAAACTATGGTCAAATGTGATATTTTTTTTAAATCCTTGCTTCTAAACTCTCTTAAACAATGTATGCAAATGACTTGTTTGGCTATTACTAAACACGAAAAACAAAGGATATGAAAGTAAAACAAAGGATAATCACGTTCTAGATGTTAGCTGACTTACACGTTTGATCTCACAACGCTCTTGGATGGTAGGCTAGAATCCAAACGACGTTCTAAACTTAGGCTTGCCTTAATATTACTCGGTGATTTGGTTGATTTTTAAAGCTAGGAACATGGGATTTGACTTTGATACTTTCTTAGGCAATTTTGTTGTTTGGTATAATGAAGAAAAAAGATATTGTTTCTTGGAACGCTTTAATTGGCGGTTACATTCAAGCTCAAAACATTGAAAAAGCCTATAAACATTTCAATACAATGCAACATAAGGATGTATATTCATGGACAACAATAATTACTGGAAAATCAGTGCAGGGACTGCTCTTATATCAGGGTTTGCAAGCAATGGCGAATATGAAGATTCAATCCACAGGTTGCAGAAGGACGAAATACTTTAAATCAATGAGATCTTTTTATAAACTTGAACCAAGTCTTGAACACTATGCATGCATGGTTGACCTTTTAGGTCAAGCTGGGCTTCTAGATAAAGCATATGATTTTATAAAATCGATTCCATTTGAGCCTCGTTCTGGTGTTTGGGGCTCACTTCTTGGTACAATTAAGACCCATTTTCTCTTGGATTTTGCAGAAATTGCAGCTCAACATATATCTTAATTAAAGCCTGATAATGCTACACTTTATGTGGTCTTATATGATATATACATGGTTTCAAGGATAAAAGAAAATGAGGAACTAGTGAGAACAATGAAAAGACTAAGAGGTCTATTCCTTTGTTTTATCTTTAACGGGTCAAATGGATAAAATAAAAAAGTTAGCTGAGAAAGAAAATCCCTTAAAAGTCAACTAAATGTTTTTCTTTGTAGATACAGTTTCCTATAGTCTTTAACAAGCTAATTGTTTATAAATAAGTTTAAAAAATTTGGACCAAGAGTTTCAACAACCCGACGCGTACCAAATTTACTCTAACTTGCATGACTAACTCATCTTGCCACTCAATTTTCTGTGTGGAAGAAACATTGCAAATATACACAGTTAATGAGATTAAAAAAAAAAACTTGAAACAGAAGACCAATATTAACATTGACTGCAACATCACCAACTATTTTTGTGGCATAAAATTCATGTAGCCTTATTTGACATTTACAGAAGGAATCAGCAAGCAATTGATATATAATCATTAAAATTCAAACTTTAATCAACTACAACCACCACTAGCAATAACACTAATGGTTACACTGGTTGTAGCTATTCTGTTCTTGTGGTGGGTGGAACTGTGGTTTTCTTTCTCGTATCTACACAATAAAAACAAATCATTGCAGCAAAAGAAAAAAACAGGTTGTGAAAACAATAACTAAAGTATTAATAACAAAATCATTCATCTTTCTTTAAATATATGACAACTTTGGTTCACAAAATCCCTTCAAATTGGATTTGGAACACTTTGTATTAAAATTTAAATATAACGTTTGGTTGGTGATGAAATTGGAATTGGACCAAATCAAATGAAGAAGAACCAATGAGATGGATTCAAGAAATTGGAACGGCGATCTGATGAGAGCGAGATGAATTCCAGAAAATCAAATGAAATGAAGAACCAACGATAGGAAGGTAATACGGTTGTGCAAAATGTATTTATGAGGAGGGTAAATGTGTCATTTGATTTTTCCAGTTCTATTTAACATAAATTAAAGAGAGAATCGCACGTATAGTCCCTTTTGCTTGCGGAAAGTACTAAAGATTTAAAGTAACGAATTTGGATTTTATGTTTTCAGTTTTATAACGAGTTTGAGTATAAAGGCTAATTTTCGTTAATTTTTCTAGTTAAGTTTTGGGTGAAATGGCTAAAATATCATTTTCGAAAAATAGCAGTTTTGGGTACTTAGGGTTTAACATAAAATGTCATTTTGGTTATTTCGCCGTAAGTGAAGCAAAGTTGACTTGGTGGTAGGGGTGTTAAAAACAATCCGAATTATCCGAAATTTCGGATCCGAAATTTCGAACTCGGATTCGGATAGTGATTTTCAAAAAAACCGGATATCCGAAATATTATAATTTTATATACTTTTTAATTGTTTTTATAACTTAAAATAAGAAAATTTGAATCCAATCCCAAAATATTATATTTATATATGTATATTTTTAATTGTTTTTTAAGCTTTTTAGTTGTTTTTATAATTTAAAAATATTATATTTATATATCTTTTATTTATTTTTTTAATTGTTTCGGATATGCGTTTCATTATCCGAAATTTTGTATATCCTAAAATTTCTGATATTCGAATTTGAACACCCTTACTTGGTGGTGGTTTAGGAGTTAACTTGGTGGTGGCAAGAGGGTTGAGAGTAAGTGTGGTGAAGTACCTTTTTTAATTATTTATTTTCTAAATACACGTGTATATTTATCATTTTTTTAAAACTTAGCTTCAAAACGCCATGCTCATCCATTCTAGAGACCTTCAATTATGGTTAAATGAACAACAGAGATAAAAGTATAGTTTTTCAAAGTTAAAAATCAAAATTACAAATAGACATAACACATGACCACCGTTATTGTTGTTATTATTTATAATATTAGTAGCTTAGAACCCGTGTAATACATATAGGATGAAACGTATCAATATATAAAATTCTTAAATATTTATGTATATATTTTACAGGTGTAAAAAGTATTATATATATTAAGGATAGAAAAAATAAAATTCAAAATATATAAAAATTGATATATAATTGGGTTTCAAAAATGCGTTAATTACTTATAATAAGGATAATTTAAAATAAAAGCTACATAATTAGAATTTAAAATTTTATAATAAGGATAATTTAAAATAAATATGTTTTATTAATATAATTAGTAATTTCTTTAAAAATATATTATTTTTAAAAAATAGAGGTGTATTTAATAAATAATAAATAAGAGAAAAGAATGATAAGAATGAATATGAAAACGACACGTGACATCAAAAAAATTTTATTTATTATATACATACACATATACATATAGATTAATATTATTATTATTATTATTATTATTATTTTTATTTTTATTTTGGAAAGGGATGACGAAACCTTTGTCACCCATTTGACAGTTCCCCCAAATTCAAGCAAATCCATATGCTCGCTTTCCCCTTAATCCACCGCTTTCGTCAATTGCTTACCCTCACGCCACCGATTACAAAACCCTAACCCTAAGATTTCTATACCTAATTCAATCCAGATTGCTATATTGCATCAACGAACCGGCGCTTATACGATTGGATTGATTGTTAGTTTCTAGTAGGAGCATCATTGGATCTGTTATCCGGTGACACATAATGGCGGCGACAGTGTGTGGGAAGAGATCGTTCTTCGAGGAATTATCAACGTCACTGGCCTCTGCATCGCTTCCCGTTTCCAAAAAGCTTCGTTGTTCTTCAACTTCTCCAGTTCGGATTTCTCCTTCCCATAATTCACCGCCGGCATCCGTCCTCTTCGATCAGCTACGGGTTGTTTTCCCTAACATCGATAAGCAGGTTGTTTTCCTTAGTTATTTGCGTGCGCACACGTAAATGTAGCTCTGTAGTCTGTATGTGTTAAAAGTGTTCAATTTGGGTTCAATTACAGGTTGTTTTCTTTAGTTATTTGGCAATGTTAAGCTGATAGTTTTTCTCAATTGCTTGTAATTATCTGTCTGTGTGTATGGAAGTTTTTAGTTTCAGTTTTTGAGAGATTTGTTGCTTGCTTACTTGTATTCTGGTAACTAGGGTTGATGGTAATACTCTTCACTATTAGACTTAGTTTTATCAGTTTTTTTTAGAACAAAAATGAGAAGTTATGATATATGTAGAAATGCCATGGGCAGTTTTGGTTTTCCGCAATGATTGAAATTTGAAATGATCAAACAAGTAATTTGCTGCTTGGGTTTATGTAAATTTCTCACTCTTTTTCTGATGTCAGTATTGCATGTGAATGTGCTTTGGTTTCTGCTATTTAATCAAATAACTTCTTTTGTTGCTCGAGACTGAGGGTACAAATCAATATGTATACTATTTTGTGTTTTGCACCAAATTTTGATAAAGTTATACTATTTTGCTTGTCATATAAGTACGTGTTTATGAATCCGGGGAAAAAAATCTTTTTTACTTTCAGCTTCTGGAGAAAGCACTAGAAGAGAGTGGAAATGATTTAGATCTTGCTATAAAGAGTTTGAATGAACTTTGTCTTGGATATGTGGATGGGAATTCAGGTTCTTTGCCATTGTCAAATACTGCTACAATTCTTGAACTTACAATAAGCATATTTATTACAAACATTATTCTTGCATCTTAAAAATCCTGTTTTGCAGGTCTGAGTGAAACTGAAAAGTATAATACTGTGGAAAACACATCAGTTCATGCCAACGCTCCTAGAAATGGTGCAGAATGGGTTGAACTGTTTGTCACAGAAATGATGAATGCCACAAGCGTTGATGATGCTAGATCACGTGCCATGAGCATGCTGGAAAGCTTGGAGAAATCCATAAAAGAACGTTCTGGTGGTGAGGCTGCCCAAAGTCTTCATAAGGTTTGTTCCTTGGTGTGTGTGTTCTGAACATAGTTGACTGTTTTTATATCGTGTTTGACCTACTGTTAACATTAGGAAAACATGGTTTTGAAAGAACAAATTGAAGTTGTTCTGCGTGAGAACACAATACTGAAACGCGCTATAGCTATTCAGCATGAGCGCCAGAAAGATTACAATGATAGCACACGAGAGGTGCAACATTTGAAGCAGTTGTTGTCAATGCATCAGGAGCAGCTGATGACACTTCAGGTCAAACTTTCAACTTTGACTTTAATTTGTTTAATACCAAACTAGTGAAATTTTATTTTTCTCCTCAACATGTAATATAAAAATGGCATAATATACTTGGAGGCCACCTAGGTTATCACATTTTTTGATCGGTATCTATCTTTTTTTCCTTTATACAAACTCCGGCCATACTTCTGCTAGGAAGTTGTAAAATGCCAAAAATACCCAAAACTTGAAACTAACGTTCATTTGATGCAAATGCATCTTTCACTTGATGTATGCAGGTGAATAATTATGCATTAACAATGCATCTAAAGCAAGCTCAAGAAAGCAACTGTATCCCTGGAAACAAGTATGTATGTTAGGTATAACATAGATGTAGCTACTAATACCACAAGAACAAGTATGTATGTATGTTAGGTATAATATTCTTTGTTGTAATTTACATTTGCCATGTAAAGGCATGTACCATAGCTTTATATCGTTACTTCGTGTAATTATGTTTATCGTGGAATATTACTTTTATCATACATACTAACTATACTAGATGTTACATTAGTATAGAATTAACAAAATGAACTACAAGACAAATAATCAATGTAAAGATCAAGAAGTCCAATATAAGATGCAAAATAATGAATGGTTAAACATGTTGTAAAATCAAGAATTTTATAAAAATATTTGTTTAATAAATTAAATTCTTTGAATATATTTGCAAAACTGGTTAAAGTAAGTAAAGTTTTATAAAAATGTGATAATGTTATATAAATATGTAAGTAGAGAAACAAAAATTTTAGCTGGAAAAATATCCCAACGGTCCAAATACCCTTGCGGCGGTGTTCCCGTCATACCCGTCCCAACCTGAGTCGAGTCGACCCCCTCCCCCTTTAATAGTTTGATATACTTCTCGTTAAAAATAAAAAAAATAATAAATAGTTTGATATACTTGATAAGCATCTTATGATTTTAAAACTTTTAAGTTGGTCAAAGTGTTTCTCTAAGATGTTTTAAACATGTTTTAAGTTTAACTTAAGTGGATTGTATAAAGATTACTTCAAGTTCTCGCAATTTTTGTTTTTTCTTTTCTATCCGTCTCACATCTAACTACAATTAACATCATTCTTTTGTAAAAACGAGAATACAACATGGTGTTCAGAAAGGGGCGAGCCTAGGGCTGCGAAGGCTAGGGGGACACCCATGGAGTTGTTTAGAAGATTTTTGGACGAATCATGGTGTTCAGAAAGCTACATTCAACATTTCAATCATGACCCGAATCAAGATTCGAAGCTGCTACTATGAAGATGTAAAGCTAAATCACCCATGATCATTCCCGAATATAGGGTTAGTGTTTGTAACTGTATTCAATTATGTTTCTACTGTTTCTTGGACTTAGATATGATGTTAAGCATTGTAACGAACCAAATTCCGGGTTTCGTTTTTTTTATAAACAAATATTTCTAATTAATATTATGGTGAAAATAATATTTAGAAATAAGTTGAAACAAGTGGGTTTCAAGTTAGTATCGGGGTTACACTAGTTTAGCTAGTTTTGGAATGAAAGGGGAGAAAAGGAAAGTTGAGGGACTGAATATGTAATATGGCAAATCTGCCATATTTGACTATAGAAGTCAAAATTGAACTCATTTTGAGTTGTTGGGTCGTTCAAGAGAAGAGGAGAAAAAGAGAAATCGGGTTTTGAGCTCAAATCGTGCAATTGAAGCTTGATTCGTGAAGGTTTTGGCTCACACAACACCTTCCTAACATCAAGTAAGTGATTCTCTTCCTCTTGATTTCACCATGTATGTGTTCTTGGTGGGTTTTGGGTGAAATCCGAAATTATGTATGCATGTGATGAAATGGTGTTAGATTATTGATAATCTAGCTAAACTAAAGTTAAAGAATGATGATTAACATCTTAGAACCCTTTGATTTTGATTATGAGAAGTTAGGGTTCATATGGTGAAAATTGGGGGTGTTTGGATCATAATGCTAGAATGTTGAATTAATGAAGATTAAGTGTTTTTAAGATGTTAGACACTTGAACAAACACCAAATTAACTTAATAATAATTTTTGAAAGAAGAATTAGTGTTAAGATCAAGTTAATGAAACTCAAGTAGGTGAGTTTGTGGTGAAAGAGGGTGTTTGGTTATGAGGATAACCCAAACGGGTCAATTTGGGTTGGAATTGGGAAATTGAGTTGTGAACTCAATTGTAATGAAATTTTGGTATATGTTAGATTACTAAACTAGGAGTGTATGTTTAGGTAATCAAATTGTGGGTCTAGAAGGCGGAGCGGAGTCGTCTAACCCAAAAGGTAAGTGCTTTTGCACTTACTTAGTTTTGATGATAAATGAGTTTTATGCATTGTTGTATGTATAATGTGTAAAAGTTGCATAATTCGTTATGTGGTATGAATGAGCATAAAATTGTATGCATAATTGAAGGAATGTAGTTATAGTATTTATACTATAATGGATATGGTGATATGTGTTATATTGTGCATAGTATGAAGGATACATGAAATGAATTGATTATGCATAAGTGTATGTATGAATGTGAATATGGTTATAATACTATATTGAATATGTGGAGGTTATGATCAAAGAATCATAATGGAAAAGAGGAGGTTATGATCAAAGAATCATAATGGAAAAGAGGAGGTTATGATCAAAGAATCATAATGGAAAAGAGAAGGTTATGATCAAAGAATCATAATGGAAAAGGATCATGTGTTGATCATAAATGAAACGGAGTTATGGCCTTTGTGCCATAATGGAAAAGGAAATGTGTTAATATGAATGATAAATGAAAAGAATGAAACTTGTAGGTGAAATACAAGTGTTATGTAGCCAAATGTTAAAATTTGGTGGAAACGGGTCAAATGGGTGAATTATGATCTAAGTATCATAATGGAAATGAGGTTATGGCCCATGTGCCATAATGGAAAAGGAAATGTGTTAATATGAATGATAAATGAAAAGAATGAAACTTGTAGGTGAAATACAAGTGTTATGTAGCCAAATGTTAAAATTTGGTGGAAACGGGTCAAATGGGTGAATGGGTGGAAACAAGTAGAATTTACTTGTTTGTTATGTTTTATCCTCATTACTAATGGTGTTATGTTATGTGGTTATGTAGGAAAAGCTCCGATGTAGTCCAAGTCAAGTCCAAGGCGTTGGCGGGTTCTCGTATGCGTATTTTGTATTTTGATGGTATTTAGAAATCCTTTTTATGGATGTAATTTTGTTGCACAAATTGGGTTTTGATGTATGTTGATGATGATGGTATGTTTTTGGTCAAAACCCAAGTGTTGGGAATTTTTAGTGTCTTGAAGGTTGAAAAATGTTGGAAAAATGGTTAAGTATGAAACCTGCAGAAAAACTGAAACTCTCTGGAAATCTGATTCCTCGCGGTACGCGAAGAACCGGGATAGGTTCTCTCGCGGTACGCGAGGGACAAGGGTTCCGGAGATGCTTCGAGGGGTCTCCTCGCGGTACGCGAGAGCTTGCAGGTAAATCTCTCGCGGTACGCGAGAGACCTGGGTTCCGGGCGTGTTTTTGGGACTCCCTCGCGGTACGCGAGGGAGGTGGTCAAAATGCCTCGCGGTACGCGAGGGTCAAAAAAAAAAAAAAAAAAAAAAAAAAAAAATTATCTTGGGATTTAGTCTTCCGCGCGTTAAACTTTTGTTATTAAAAGTGGTGTGTTACAAGCATTTGATTCATCGTGGTTTATGTGTTTTTAAGTTATTTTGTTTAACGGGTTTATTTTATTGCATTCAATTCAATTGATATTACATCAGTCATTGTGGTTTATGTGTTTTTAACTTATTTGTTGAGCGGTTTTTATTGCACAATCAAAGTATTCAAAGTATTTTTTGCAATCAACTACCAAATCAAAGTTTAAGTTTAGGTAATCTAGTTAACATAGTTTAAGTAATCAACTTCGATCAGACCCACTAACTCCTTGTAGATTCAACACCCTATTTACCCAAAACTAGTTAAGGTGAATAGGAACACAACTCACACACATTAGATATCTTCTTTAAATCTAAAACGCCGATCAAGTAATAGAAACCCAACGTGCAAAGACGGATTAATTTTTTTCAACGTCTAAAACACATATTAAAAATCATCTTATATGCAAGCCTAGGTTCCATAAATTTATTTTGACACTTGAAAAGTGGTTGAAGGCTTTTAGTCATTAATTCGTGCAATGTGATTTATTATGTGAAGATATGAGTAATTATAAAAGTTTTGTAAGATTAAATAGATAAAAATAGAATAAAAATATACGCGTTTATGTATAAAAATAGTTTTCTTTATACAAAATGTTGATATCTATAAAAAAGAAAATGCTAATTTCAAATAGTCTAGAAAACCTTAAACCCTAATTTCTTTTTTAACAATAGAATAGTCTGATTTTCTTTTTAATTTCTTTTATTCTTTCACAATAATACTATATAAGTTGAAGCCCTTAAACCCTAGTTTCAAAAAATTTGGAAGATTTCTCAAATAGCAACTGTTTTTCATCTTTCACGGATCGCTGCCGCCTCAAGGGTTAGTTTTATTCCACTCAAATCACACTTATGTATGGATTATCTTGACAAGTTTCGATCATGATCGACATGTTTGTTGCTTTTCTTGATAGTTTTTAATTGTTTATCCTCTGAAATCGTTTAATTTTTATCGAAGCAATGAAATTGCATCTTCCATTAGTTCACTTGATCATGTTTTTGGATGATTTGTTTGTTGATCTATTCAGATTGCAGAATGTGAATTCTTCTTGTCATGTTTAGCCTCCATGATTTAGGGTTTATGAAGAAAGATGTATGATTATGTTGTTTGATTGAATCTTTTTTTAATTATTATTATATGCTTTCGTGAAAGATGAATTCTTTAGATGTTTTAGGGTTTTTGTTATGCTTTTGTTTTGCAAGACTGAAAATTGAACCCTAGATGAGCTATGTTAGTTAAGGGGCTGTTTGGCAATTGGCATTGTGGTTTGAAAGTGATTATCTGGATATCGCGCATTGAAGTAATTTATGCTGTTTGGGTATAGCAAAACTGATGTCGGCGGTATGATTATTTAGGGTTTGAATAAATTGCTTTGCAACAGAGTTGATTCTGATTATATGGTTATTTAGGGTCACTGGGTCGTTTGACTATCTTTTGCAACTCTTTTGTTAAAGCTGATTATCTGATTTTTAATTTTTGGAAAATAATGCTAAAGTCCCTCTAGATGTAACTTCAATAGTAGTTTCAAGTTTCTACGTTTGTCGTCAAAAGGAAGCCACTCAAGGGAGAAACTTTTCATTCAAATTAATATTAAATTGGTATACCTTTTAAGTTCTTGTATGTATGATCACTTATGCCTCATGCAATGATGAATTTATATATTGCAGAAGTTTCTGTATTGATGGCTAACCCTACAAACAACAGTGAACCCCCTAATGTGGATTCACCGATGAACAGCAAGCGTAGGAGGAAGAAATCCGTAGTTTGGGAACACTTCACAATTGAAACAATTGATGCTGGATGTACAAGAGCCCGCTGCATGCAATGCAAGAAATCATTTGCATATATTTCGGGATCAAAATTAGCTGGCACAAGTCACCTCAAAAGGCATATTGCATTAGGAATCTGCCCTGTAAGCCGAATCAAGGAGAACAATGGTCAAATTGTACCATTTATTCCTCTTCCCACCATTAGTGTCTCTCAAGATGATGACATTCTCCCAAAAAAAACGCCTAAAAAGTACTTCTGGATCAAGAAGTGGTTCGTTCTATCAAGATCGTTGCAGACAGGATATTGCAAAGATGATTATCATGCATGAATATCCTCTTAAGATAGTGGAATGTCCCGCCTTTTTGAATTGTGTAAAATCCCTTCATCCTGAATTTCCTGTTTTGCCCCCTGATGCCATTGAACAGGATTGTGTGGGATTATACAAAAGAGAAAGACAAACACTTCTGAATCTTGTTAGTAGTATCCAGGGTCAGGTTAATCTTTCTCTTGATATGTGGGCCACTGATCAAAGTGTAGGGTATGTCTTCATAACGGGTCAGTTTATAGATGATGATTGGAAGTTGCATAGAATGATTCTTTCAGTTGTTTTATTACCGTTTCCGGATTCAGAATCTGCTCTTAATCACGCTGTTCTTTCTTGTGTTGCTGATTGGAATTTGGAGAACAAGTTACTTGCAGTAACTCTTGATGAATCTTTTGCAAACAAAGCTGTAAGAAAGAATCTAAGAAATTTACTTTCTCCCAAAAATCCACTAATTCTTAATGGTAAATTCTTGATTGGGAGTTGTTATGCACGGGTTTTATGTGATCTTGCTCAAGATGCTTTAGGGGTAATATCAGAGACTGTTAAAAGAGTTTGTGATAGTGTAAAGTATGTGGTGACGGTGAAATCTTGTCAAGACAGATTTAATGATCTTAGACTACAACTTCAGGTACCAAGTACAAAAAGTCTTGTACTTGATGACCAAAGTCAATGGAACACCACTTATCATACTCTAGTAGCTGCATGTGAATTAAAAGAGGTATTTTCCTGCTTGGATACTTTCGACTTAAATTACCGAATTACCATTACAATGGAAGAATGGAAACAAGTGGAAATTCTCTGTACATTCTTGAAACTTTTGCTTGATGCAGCTGATCTTTTAACTGGTCCCACTTATCCAACTGCCAATGCTTTTTTTCATGAAGCATGGAAAATACAGCTTGAGCTTAAACATGCATCAGTAAGCGATGATGTGTTCATCAGACGGTTGACCAGGTCAATGCATGAAAGATTTAACAAGTACTGGAAAGATAGCTTTTTAGTCTTTTCAATTGCTGTGTTGATGGACCCACGTTTTAAAATGAAGCTTGTGGAATTCAGTTTTACAAGACTATACGGTGAGGATGCAGACCACTGGATTAAAGCTGTGAGTGATGGTGTTCATGAATTGTTTCTTGATTATGTTGTACAAATGCTTCCTCCACCAACTTTTGTTGTTAATGGAAATGAAGGATTTTTAAGGACGGAAATCCCTCAAGAAGAAGAAGAAACGATTCTTCATTGTGAAATTGTAAAAACCGAGGCTTCTGAAAGTGAAATATATCTTTCAACAAGTGACGAGCTTTCTGATTTTGATGTTTACATATCGGGAATTGCAAATCACCAAAATATTAAACCAGAACTTGATCAATATTTAGAAGAATCGGTATTACCTCGGATGCAAGAATTTGATGTTTTGGGCTGGTGGAAATCAAACAGAAAAAAGTATCCAACTTTATCAAAACTGGCATCTGATATATTGTCCATTCCCATTTCTACAAAGTTTCAAGATTCGGTCTTTGATATAAAGTGCAAGAAGATGGACAGATGTCGATGTTCATTAAAACCATCGACTCTTGAAGCACTTGTTTGTGCAAAAGATTGGCTGCAAAATGGAATCTCAGATCATTCACCAGATTTTTCACCCTCAATTTCTCCAAAATCAGTTATGAAAACTGAGTTATAGCACGTAAAAGCACAAGGGAATTTTGCAGTTACTTTTAGTCTCCCGGGTAACAGACAAATTCTAATTCTTTGTTAACCTTTTTGTTGAAGAGAAGTAGGCAATTAACTTTGGGTTTTGGTAAACACTATTATACTTGAATTTGTGGTATAATGTAAATCATTTGGGTTCTTTCTCTCATGTTCAACCATTTCTATATTTGTCTGGTACATTTGATTTGTCAAATGATGTTAGTGTATGCTACACAGGTTCAACATACCAGTTGGTAGTTATTTTGATTGTTTGGTCTTTGCGGAAATCGATCTTTAGAATGAACGTAGGTAATCAAGTTGATTCCTGCTTGGATTCTTATTTGAATATATTGATATGACCATTGATGCGTGTGATTGTATGCAATGCGAGTGCTTTCTCACTTTGCTTGTTTGGCTTCAAATTATCGCATTTGATGCTCGTTGAGCATGCAAATTTCTGCAAGTGAATCCAGTCTGGGCATTTTCTTACATGTGAGATGTTTTCTTTAATCAACTTATTCATGTAGTTGGGGAAGAAATTTCTAACAGCTTGTTGACTTTTCCTATTGACCCGTGTTTGCCAATTGTTTTTTTTTAATGAAGGTGATTTTTTTAATTATTTTAGAAATTGGTTATATAAACTATGTCCAAATGTTGTAACAAGAATAATATATACAAGATAATCAAACTTTCCATGATGTTTGAACACAACTATAGAAAAGTCTCAAAAGGTCAACTTTCAGATTGACATTACATTTAGTTTTTGACACATCACCTTATTGTTTTCTTTAAAAAAAACATGGTACTTGTAGTTGTTACCAGAAAACTCACAGGACATCAATGTCTTGCTAACTAACGGGATCAATGTCTTGCTAACCAACGGGCTGACAAATCGCATGACCTTCAGGAGGTTATGACAAGAAAATGCCAATGTCCTTCACCTTATTGTTACAACAAACACAAAGTAGCATTCAATTTAATCATTTGAAACCATGTTGTGTAACACCATAATTTGTCACTTTTTTACATTAAGAGGATAGTTATATTTAGCGTTGTTTAGTATTGTTGATATAAACAAGTAATACAAATTGAAGTAATATGATGCTTAAGAATATTTTTATTAATATTGCATTTTTATGGCAAAATTTGAGTAACATGACTATGTGAGGTCATACATACACAGTCACATCCTACTATTTCATAAAGACATATATTGTTCTAACCTGTTCATAAAATTCATAAAGACATGAAAATATAAAACATTTCAACTCAACTCACTTGTTAGTCTACACTTCATTATAAGAAAACATAACATGAGTTCCAATCTGCATTTGAATTCAATTAGTACCCGAATCAACAAGAACAGGAAGGCGGCAATGCAGACTAATAGATTTATCAGTTTGGCGCGTACCAGGAACAAAAAACTGGAACACCACAGTTAAGCAAGAACCCTGTTGTGCAATCCCATAAAAAGCACAATCTGGTTTCGCTAAATGACACTGAATCGACTTAAAGAAATGCTTCACGCTAACTTGCACATTCATCGCATCCCCTCTATCAATCGCCCTTCGTGTTCGAGTCTGAGCTGTCAGATTATCATCTCCAGGTGGGACCCGCGCTTGCTCCCCTACAACTTTCAGTTTTCTAAACTCAGCCCCAAGCGTGATCAAACTAGTCGAAATTTGTAAATGCAAGTCACCATATTTGGTTATGGAAACATTTAAAACATCACCAACGTGTTTCATACGGTCCACAAAAGACTGCAACTGGTTCATATCCGGAACTTGGACTAGGGTTTGTGGTAAATCTTGAGCCATGTCTAGAGCCGCCTGGAGTTCAAGAACATCCGACCTGGATAACGGTTTGGAGATGGGCACATCTTGAATAACAGCAGATTTGTAGCCTTTGGTTTCAAAAGTTAGAAATGGCATTGGTTGATTCGAATGAGGCGGGAGTTTCTTGACCAGCTTGATCTGCAGGCGGTTGAGTGCAGCATCACCGCCATGGGAGCCACCAAATTCAGTGTAAATAGTTAAAATGCTGCGCAGGGCTCGGTGCAGAAGTGAGAGGTCAATTGTGAAGGCAATCCTGTCATCATTTTGGCTCGAAATCCGGTAATCTTCAAAGAGGGCTTCTTTTTGAAACTGGGCGATCGATTGGATTCCATCACCATTGAGAAGATTGTGCAGGAAAATCGCATGGTCCCGGGTTAGGTACAGATGACAGGTTTTCCCCATTTTGTCTAGGGCTTGAAGGAATCTTTTTTCTAACAGGTTAACACCATGGTCAGTGAGAAAGGCTTTAAACTTCATCTTTCACACTTGATTTGTGATTTTTTGTAGCACAATCAGCAGCTCACTAGAAATGGAGAATGAAAGTTAAATCATAATCCATTTCCTTTTGTTCCAAAATCAATTATGGATAACAAATCGATTTGAATATATATAAATTTCACTAGCTAGGGTTTAGGATCAACATTAAATTTAATCAAAATTAAATGAGCAAGCAGTCTAAGAACGAATTCAGACAACATATGAACCATGAACAAATAAATTAGATGAAATTAAAAACGAATTCCCCCGAAAACATCAAATTGAACACACACATAACAAAATTCAGTTTCGGATGTAAAATCCGATTTCATGTCATCGTGTTTCTAAACAGTAAGCAGGATAAGCGTACCGTTTCATGACAGATGATGATTAAACTTCGGAAGATCATAATAATCACAAAGAATTAACAAATTAGCAGATTTGAGAGTACCTTGATCTCGACGAGTGAATTAGTGATTGGAGGGAAAGCATCCCGCCCCTTGTTGAAAACTAAAAAGAAAGGGTAAACTTTTTCTGGCGTGCCAGTTTACACCCCCCCCCAAGGTTTGTATATTTTCATTCAAGTCCTTGCTTTTGTTTTTCCTTGCTGCTGGCCGGCCCCCTAATATGGATGGAAGTTAACTTTGGTTGTTTAAGTGTTTGTGAAATGAAATCAACTGATTCCAACCCAACCGTTTCAATTCACAACATACCTACAACCCGAGTTATCCCTCTATGCCAAATATGTCTATTCAAACTTCAACAAGTGAATTTCGTCTTCCTCCGGGACAACACAACTTCGATCCTTTGCATATCGTGACCCAACCCCCACTACCAAAACTGACCCTTCCGTGATCCAACCCAACACAACTTCAATATGGAGTCGGACAAGTCCTCTGTTGTAGAACAAGAAACCGTAGATATGGAGACGGGCGAGTCCCCCGTTGAGACACTACAACCCGCAAAGATGTGATTAAGTCGACTTTGAAGGAATACAAGACATTGTATTTGAAAAAAGGTTTCACCCACCTATCGACGTGAGAGATTGTTAACATGAAAAATTGGAACTCGTTCCATTGATGGGTTCGGAGTTCAGCGATCATTTGTAAAAAAGAAGCAAGTCATCCAAATCAAGGAACTATACGTCTTCGGATAACTGCTTTCCTGGCCTTAATGAAGATACCACAAGACCCCAACGCAACGCAACGCAAAGGAAAGAAAGTTGCATCGTCTCTGGGCAACAAGGATGATTTAATTGAAATCGTTTTGAATTATAACATGATGAGCAAGAACGTTGAGGAAGAGAAAAAGTATATATCCGAGAAAAGTGGTCGAGAGTAAAACTAAGAAAAATGAAGCGTGTGGCACTCATGGTGGACGAACATGTTGCTTCGCGAGGCAACAACAAAAAGACCGCAATATTGAGATGTGTTTAAAACCGCATGATAATTGAGCGGACCGTTGTTGTTTAACATAAATGTGAGATTGTCGAGCGTTGGGGATGAAGCTTCGATTTCTAGTTTATGTTTTTTCAAGTTAATGTTATGTTTTTTTTACTAGTTAATGTTTTTAATTAATGAAAATAGTATTTTGTTTGTTAAATTTATATAAATTGAATTATTTATTTATTATTAAATTAAAAATGGCTAGGGAAATTTAGTCAACCTACTTGACTTCAGGCATGAAAACAAGCTTGAAAAATAACAAGCCGAATTCAAGTTTATAAGGGTTCGGTCGAGCTCTTTTCAAGTCTTATACAGGTGTGTTTGTATATGTACGTGTGTATCGGAATTTTACAATGATGCTATATTGGGTTTGCTACTACCAACACCTGTCTAAAAGGGCTTTTTTTTCGAACTATCAAGTCAATCTCGAGCTTAACATAAAGTCATCAAGCCGAGCTCGAGCCCTATAAAGCTCAAGTTCAGCTAGACTCTTTTGCAGCCTAGATACAACCCTATGAAATCCCCACATATTGAGCTCAACATCAGTCAAACAGAACATGGAACATAGACTCATTTGGGGCCTGACAATGAACAGAAAACAGACACATATATGTATATCAAAATTAAAAAGGATCCCATGAAACAAATAATCTATATCAAGCATAAGAAAATACAAAAGATATATGCACAGGAATGGTGGTATACAAATCCTATGTTGTTATATTCATGTTTTATCTTCAATATTATGAACTCTACTTAAGCTTTCTTCAAATGTCTGCAAAGCAACCTTATAATGATCCAATGAGATCACGCCTTCTTCCACAACTTGCAACGCGCTTCTGTATAATTGATTAAACCACTCGACCGTATCTGTACCATCGCTATTGTTAATTCCGTCATGATCTGAAACATATAATCGCTTATAATCCCTTTTCCATCTTGATAAGATGTACTTTGAAGGAATCTCTTCAACCCCGTTAAAATTAAGCACACATAAAGCATGCCTGCATAAGTAACCGTTGAAATTAAAGCAACTGCAAATGCAACGTACATCAGCTGCCCCTCGATTATACAAAACTTCATAATCCTTAATCTCCCTCATGTTTTCACCTGCTAAAACACGTTCTTTCACCAAAAAGATTGTGACCGACCCATCAACATGCAACTGGGTGGTACTGAAACAAGAATACATCTCTTCAACTTCAATTTGAAACTTCTTGAAAATTTCTCTTGTGTAAACTTTTGATAGTTGTAACTCGAATGAACATCTTGTTTTTAATGCAGGTGATGAGTTTCTTGATTCCATGTCAGCATTTGCTTCTTCTTTGTGTTTTTTCTGTAAGGCGAGTTCATATTTGTCAAGAAATTCTTTTAATGGAGTTTGTTTGTGGATGTATTTATAAAATATGGGTTGCGGCGTGTCACTGGGAGCCATTCCAGCAAAAGATGCATCTTTCAAATACACTGGGGCCCACCAAGCCCGATCCTCATACAAAGACCGTAGCCACTCATGGTCGCCGAGTCCGAACCTTTGGATCATGAAAGCCCATGAAGTTTCGAAGTCAAACGGTTTTAACGTCTCGTAAGCTGCTTTGACCATAACCTTTCTGATTGAATCATAGTTTTTTGATCCTCCTAATTTCTCAGGGACCTTTTTCATTATGTGAGACAAACTAAACCGATGTTGGGATTTTGGGAAAACCTCCGAAACTACCCTCTGCAAGATCTTGCACCTGTCTGTAATTATGGTCTGTGGCACCCGCCCTGATGTGCTAATTAACCATGATTTCAAAACCCATAAATAAGACTCCGGTGTTTCACCTGAAAGCAAACCACAACCCAATAACACGGATTGATGATGGTGATTCATCCCAGTAAACGTGACAAGTGGGATCTCATATTTGTTGGACAAATATGACGTGTCAAAATAAATCACATCACTAAAGTAACCAATAGCAGCCCTACACCTGGCGTCTAACCAAATCATATTTCTTAAATGCCCCTCATCGTTAAGATCCATCAAGTAAAAAAAATTAGGGTTAGTCAATTGCATACGAAAGATGTAATTATAAATAGCTTGTGCATCACCTTTCTTCAAATTCAACTGATCAGGATGATGATGAACAGATGAAGAACCTAATTCCTGACCGCTTGAATGTGAGTTGCCATTATTACCCCTTGAATCAATCACAAGTGCTTTATATAGTTTTATGGTTCGCCCTTCTGCATCAGAATCTGACTGCACCATCTTCTTGATGGATTTGTGAACCTTTACACCAAGCAAATGGTTATGGTCAAGTGTAACTTCCAGAATTCTCCATCTTCTTGATTCCACTAATCTCATTCTCACCATTGCAGGACAACCAGTTCTTGTTTCTTTTCTTAAACGGTTCACATCTTTTATTCTCTTAAAACCCTGGCTGCTGCAGCATAGAACAGCACCATATTTCTCTCTGCTATTTCTTTTAAACCATGAATTTTTCACCCGTACTCGAAAACCAGACTCCCGTGCATAACAATTATAATAATTGTAAGCATCATCGTATGACTCAAACTCCATTCCTACAGCAGGTGCCACAAAATCCTTTTTTCCTTCAGGATATCCGGTTTCACAGTTTAGTTCTGCTTTCTCCTGCGGATTATTCTCACCATCTTCATCATTAATAATATGCCTGTTGTTGGGAGAGACTTGTTCCATCTAAAAGCAAATCACAAATTCACTAAATTATCTCGCTTTGACCCCTGATTGGGTGACATCAAAAACCATAATCTACATAAAACATGAACATACAGGAAAGGGGATTGACTGCCACATCATCAGTGTTGTATTTATGAACTTCTAGTGTGCTAGACCTTGTGTTCTACTTACTCCAATGCTAGGTAATTTATTTTGGTCGGAGTGGTGTTGGTCCCCGACTTATTTTTGTATCTTATGACTTTTGTATCTCTTATCTAGCGTCTGGCTAGTATTATTTTTGCGCTATTACCGCCGTTCTAAAAAAAACTTATTCCAATGTTATATGTGTGCCAAGTGCAAACAAAGGCATATGATCCCTAAAATAGAAAATTAATAACATTTTTCAGTGCAAACTGGTCACAGGAAAACCTAACTCGGTGCATTAATATTCAAGCAAAAAATCACAAAAACTTAAGAAGTTAATCTGTAATTAGCCAGTAAATATGATATTAGGAATTTGACAATTTCTTTGAATATAGCAACATATCACCTGGATTAAGTTTAACTGCTTCATCAATTGACACAAAACTGGATAGTTAACACTGGTAAACTACAGAACTTCCGCGGCAGCCCGAATCCTTGAGAAATCTCTGAATAATCACCTACAAAAAGAGCGCCAAATGTGTTGATGAAACCGATCAATGACTCTATCAAACACTATTTTAAACGGTACGTACTAGCAGTAGCTTGTTGAAAGTGGAGATCGTGTAAATACCGGATGCCCTAGGCGAACCTTCCCTTCGGTAAGAGATCATCGTTGGTAAAACGTGAGCAGAACGCGCGTAATTAGCAGCAACGCGTTGTAAGATCAATCACGATTCATCTTCTTGTGTGTGGTTCGTTCATAAGTTTCTTTTGTAGTCTAGATCCAGCGGGAGAGTTTGTTCAGTCAATCAGGTACCGGCGACGGTGAAGATGAGGCTGGGAGAGTCCGGTGTTGGTGAGGAAGCTGTTTGTTGATTGAAATTTGTTCTAATTTGAAAGTTTGTGCCCTTGATTATGCCCTCGTTTTTTTGGAATTGGGGGTTTTTCTTGCCAAGTTGGAGCCCTAGCCACCAGGGACATGGATTATCTATCTATCCTATATTATAATGGAGCAGTCAATTACATCTTAAATTTTAGAGTAATTACAGAGTTTATATCATTTTTCAGTTTATATTTATTAGTCCAAAAACTGTCAGAGATCATCTTTTACATTTAAATATGTTGCGCTTAACGTCCTTTAGCCTAACGGAGATTAACTTTTTCAGTTAACTCTAGTAATGTGTTTTGTACATGAGAGTGTTTTGATATTTTTACTCATTTCACGTGAGGATGTTTTGGTCTTTTACCCACAAAAATATTTTTCTAAAATTAAAAATATATATATAAAGATAAACCCTTTCTCCACCACCACCACCATTACCGTCGCCACTACACACCATTACCACCACCAGCAGCACCAAACAACCACCATCTCCACTTCACCTCTCTAACCTATCATTTATCTCTCTCTACCTTCCTCTCTACTCTCTCCCTCTACCCAATCCAGCCCCGCGCGGCACCAAGCAAACCCCCCACCAACACCGCCACTGAAACTCTCTCTCTATCTCTACCTTATATCCTCTTTGGTTATTAGTTTCAGCCACTAGGGGTGTTCATCGAGTCGAATAAGTCGAATTGCAAGTTATTCGAATCGGGTTAGTCGAATTTGAAGTTTTGAAAATTGTATTCGAATAAGCTTATTCGAATTCGAGTCAAATCCAGGTTTATTCAACTTATTCGAATTAGGAAAAGAAAACATTGCAAAAAAAAACTAAATCATTGTTTAACTGAACTTAAAAAAAAATATTGCAAAAAAAAACGAAAATATTGGATTTGACTCATTTACTCATTTAACAGCCCAAAACAAATTACAACTTATAAGCCCGAACATTATATACTATATAAAAATATGTAATAATATTATTCAGGTTATTCGAATAGGTTCGAATAACATATATTCAGATTCGAATTCGACTTATTTATTCGAATTGAATAATTATTTGACTCGAATAACCCAAAATTCGAATTCGAAATTTTTATTCGAATTTCGGTTTATTCGAATGCGATTCGAATAACGAACACCCCTACCAGCCACACAAAACGCCCTAAAGGTTGCGATTTTGCATATATATGGGTACCAATTTTGTGGCAGAGGAGTGGATACGGAGGAATAGGGGTTCTAATGGTTAGGGTTTTGTGAGACAACAGAGATATGGTGTTCCAGCGGTGGTGGTCGCGTAGATGGTGGTGGTTTTTAGGCGGTGGTAGTTGCAAAGATTGTCACACCCCAACCGACGGCGGCTTATACGTCGGGGCGGACGCGGTTGTTCAATAGCACAAGGTTGACTATTAAAGTTTCAATATTTCATTAATAATAGATTCAAAGGTTCAATACAAAGGAAATAACAAGATTACAACATTTGATTGATAAGTATTCTAGGTCCAAAGCATCCTATGTGATCACGAATAAGTCTCATGATGTAAACCTGAAACATGTGAAGGAATCTGTCAACTACAAATAGTTGGTGAGATACAAAGGTTTTGACCCGGTTTAACAAGTATTTGAAAAGAGTTACAATTCACTATGATATTATGCATTCTATAATGTAAGTATGAGAAAACAAGCATGTTAGACATTGTGCATATCAACCCTCCAACCAAGTTTAGGCATAACCCGCAGGTTACCCTTATAAGTCTCAAGTTTAAAGTTTAATTCAGTAACAATCACCAAGGGCTCCCCCCGAAGGGTCAATCAATCAAGGTGGATTGGTCAAATACAATAGATCTATCATTGTTACCATAGGCTTGATCAAAGTTAATGAATATGCTAGTTTTAAGTTTAATCTACGCATACAAGTCTCAAGTTTAACATAAGAATAAGCATCTAGTCATAGTTGTACAGGAATTGTATAAGTTTAATGTTTTGAACATGTTTCACCCCAAAAGTATAGAAAGGAAAAAGGGGCTAAGTATACTCACTTGGATGATGAATAGTATCCGACACGGATAAGTATTTGCAAGCTTTGGAGGGAGAATATCCTCACGATAAGCCTAAGTATGCAAGTTTAAAGATTTAAGTATGATCCTATAAGTCTATGGTAAGGATCTAGGATTTCAAGATCGACTAGGGTTCCAAGTGGGAGATGGGAATGGTTGTGTTTTGTAAAGTTTAAACGAAAGTTTAAAATAAAAGTTTTGAATGTAAGACTTGGATATTAACGTCTTAATAAGTTTGTAGTTTAGAATTATTAATTTAGATAATTATTTAAAAGTTTCATAATTATTAATTACACACGATGGTAATAATAATTAGAATAGTTTTCTAAGTGTTTAGAAGTAAAGATCGTAACAATAGATAAGTGTAATACTAAATAGTTATTAAAGTTTAACAATTAATTATTTAAAGAATGAATAATTAAGAATTAATAATAATTATTGATGAATGTATCAAGATTATTCCAAAGGATAAATGTTTTAGATAAGTCTAATAAGTTTAAATAAGGTTGCAAGTTTATTATTATTTAGGAATAAAACATAATCATTTTCCCTCTTTTTATATAAACCAATAGATTTATGTTTATATAGATTTTTATGAAGAGTATAAGTTTATAAGTTTAAATAAGTTTATAAATAAATAAATAGTTCCCTTTTCAAATTAGTATAAATGGTTTAAAAGTTTTATATTTATAAATTTTATAGACATTCCCAAGTTTATAAGTTTCCTAAATTAAATAAAGGACTTAAAGGGTTAAAAGAATTCCTTTAGTTTTAGAAAACAAATAATAAATTAAGTTTTCTGATTTGAAGAAATAGTTCCTGTAAATTTATAAGTTTTATAAAAGTTTTAAAAATATTTCTATAGTTTTAAACATTTAAAACTAGATTAAATATCATAAGTTTTAACGATATTTTAGTTAAATAAGATAGTTCCGGAATATTAAAGTGTAAATAAAAATCGTTTTTAGGTTTATATAAGTGTAACAGATTTTATAAAAATTATTAGAAATTTTTAAACTGTTTTAAAAGCCTACAAAAAAATTAAAGGGCAAAACCGTTTCCCCCGGATTCGAACCCGGGTCGCTGACCGGTTCGCATATACGCACAAACACACTAACCATCCCGGCTACGGGTTCGCTGGGATTATATCTAGAAAACAAAATTTTTAAACACGAACCCAAACAGTCCCCCAAATCGTACGAGCCCTAGTATTTCAAGTCTTAAATTCGATCGATATACCCTCTGTTTATGAGATTAAACAGAGGGCTTTCGATGCTTGCATGAAAGCGAGTTTTTTTGCATTTGGAATCACCTGAAATGATGTCGGATTGATCGGTTTCGAGCTTGGCTTTGGCTTCGGCGGTCACGAGCTCAAATTGGTACTTGCAGGCTCTAGATCGGTAAATTGAGAGTGCAGGTGGCTTTGGTGTGATTTTTGTGGGGTTTTGCATTCGCTATTTATAGGCAATTTGGCCTTAAATGCGCGAACGGGTAGTGGGTGGGGGTTGAAGCCGACGGCTTTGGAATTCGGATTTATGCGTGTCCATAGCTGGCATCGAGCGTTGGGATACCTCGGGTTATGGTCGCACGCCTAAGGCGAGACCCGAGGTTCGTCGAATGTGGACGTTTTCGCGTTTTCAGAGAAAAAGAGTGAAAAACGGGGTGGTGCGGGACTCGAACTCGAGACCGGTTTGGGTCTCGGGTGTTTGGCGAAAATGGCAAAACAGGTCCCTGAAGTCTCATTGAATTAACACTTTTAATTTTCCAGTTTAAAACAAGTTTCAGAAAAATGACAGTTTGGTCCCCGGACTTTTTATAAAATGAATATGTTTTATTTTTATAAAAACTAAGTAAGTTTTTATAAGTTTTTAATTTCCCTTATTATTTTATGAAATAATTTCTAGGATTTGAAAGCTTAAATGTTTTTAGAAATAAGTTTATAACTTTTATATAATTATAAACTTATATATTTTTTTTGAATTTTAACGATATCTTATTTAATAAAGATAAAAACATACATATATATATATTTATATATATATATATAAGAAAGTTTTCCTTAAATTCATAGTAAATAATTAGGAAAATACCATTTAAGGAAATAAGAATTAAGATTTGAAATAATACGGTGAGCGTTTAGGGAAAAAGTATATCGAAAAATCCGGGACATTACAAAGATGGTGGTGCTCGTGGTTGCCGGAGGTTACGGTGGTGGTCGGATGGTGGTGGTGGTGGAGAAAAGGTAGAGAGCGAGGAAGTTGAGAGAGAGAAGGAAAAAGAGAGCTGAGATAGAGATAAGTAGGGCTGACAATTTTAGACACGTACACGAATACACGACACGAACCTACACGATCTTAACAGTTATCGTGTATGGCCTTATCGTGTTTCGTGCCCTAAACATGTAACAACGAATCTACCTATTAATTTTCGTGTCTAAACAGGTAAAATACATGTTTACCTGTTAAGATTTATATTTAAAAAAAAAATATTAAAATATGATATTATATGTATGCCTGATTTAATAATTTAATATTTAATCAATTAAATCCCTAAACATGTGTTTTTAAACGGGTCTTATCGTGTTAAGCAGGTATAAACAGGTATAAACAGGTTCGTGTTCGTGTTTGGAAAAAAGTACACGATAAGTTATCGTGTCGTATTCGTGTATACATATTTCGTGTTCGTGTCTTATCGTGTACGTGTATACACGATATGCCAGCCCTAGAGATAAGCAACAATTAGCGAGTGGGTTATATAAGCACGGTCAACAACAATCTATATCTTCTTCAGTACGTTGAAGAGAATTGGTTTAAGTAAGTAATGGAGGATTAACATTAAGATTAAGATTAACATAATGCAGATGTTGTTTCTTCATGTAAGAGGTTTTGTATGACTAATAATGAAATCGTGAATGTTCCTTAATCATCTGCTACATATTTTTGCCTTTAAAACAACATTTGGGTATTAATTGATTAGGTAGAAGATATAATAATTAAATCTTGTATTAACGTTTTGTTAGAAAAACAAATATAATGGAATATGTTGTTATTTAATGATAACATGTTTGATATTAAGTTTCAATAATCTTTTAAAGTTACAGTGTTTTGGTATGTTTATTCATTTTATATCTAACCGTTGTAATGTTTTTTAAAATATAAACGAAGGAGCGGACATGAAGTTTGCAATGTCAACTATGAAGAGTGAAGTCGATTAAGAATTTATTTTATTGACTTTTTTTTATTGATACTCTTGTTTTTATTTTTAATCGTTTGTAAAGTGAATCATAATATGGATTTGTAGGCTCGGCCCAAAATCAATTCACCATGTAAAATGTATATATGGACAGTGGACTTATTATGGAGTCTATTGCTGAGTTTTAATGGCCCAAAATCTCACAGTTTTATAATGTTTTAGCCCAATTGTAGGACGGCCCAAAACTTTTAGCTCAATTGTAGCCTGGTTGTTAACTCGAATAACTTATTAACCCGACTCGTTTAACCTAATTATCGAATACCTGAACTTTATTTGGTTCGGTATTCAGTTAGTATTTCCAACCCCAAAAAACCGATGAACCTGATCCGATAAACCCAAAACCTGATTCATGGTGTATTTCAAATCATTAATCAAGCAGTTGAATGTTAATTCACATTTAAAACAGGGTTTAGGTTGAGTATGAGTTTCTATTTAGAAAAATATACATATTACTGGATAAATTTTGCAAATATGTAATTTAAAATAATGCTTTACTTACAAAATTATATTGCTAAAACAAGTAATATAACTTGTATATTTAGTTTAGGGGTAACTTTACACAATAATAACCAAGTTTTACACAATAATAACCAAGTTTCTCAAGTGTTCCATTTAAATACCTCAAAGTTTTTTTGTCCCTTGAAAGTCACTCAACTTTCAGTAGGTGTTCCAATCATATGTAATATTTTTATAAATGTTTAATTTTTTTAAAATTGAATAAGGCAAATGAAACATATATGAATCTTGTTTACTATTTAGCAATTATTTTTTTTTCAATTCGACTTAAATATAACAATTTTGAAAGTTGTTTATTATTCGGTGAATTTTTTTTCTTCACTATTACCTACAATTTTAGATTAATTGGAATATAAATTTCACTTATTGGTAACTAATATTCATATATATTTCATTTGCCTCATTCAATTTTAAAAAAATTAAACATTTATAAAAATATTACATAGGATTGGAACACCTACTGACGACGAATGATCCTGATTATGTAAGGCAATGAACCTAATGACCGTCGGGATGACGAGGTCATCAGAGCCATACAAGAAATGGCGGTATGGGTGCGGTGAGCGAACCGGGAAGATGAGAAAAGTAAGCGAGCAACTGGCGACGTCGTGCGAAAGAAGTGAAAGTTAGAGATCGGGTAATGCGGAAATATGTAGATGATCCTACAGGTACCAAAGTTGAAAGCGGGCGACGGAAGGGACTCTCTTTGAACGACAAGTATGGGGACCGATTGGAAAGTAACGACCTCAACGGGATGCGTAAACCAGGGCGGTTGGCACCAAAGGGATTTAGGTGCACCAATTGTAGCACAAACGGGAACGATGTTTCATTGTGTCGATGCAGGATTCGAGGACGAATCCTCTTTTAAGAGGGGTAGACTTGTAACATCTCGAAACTTAAAAAACTAATGGTTCGGGTCGGAGGTGACCCGAGTCCCTTTAAAACAGGAGTGTCAACTTAGATAGCGCGCGCGTTGCATATTGATGGGTCATAAAGGGGTCCGATTAAGCGTATTATGTCCAATTCAAAGATCGAAGTGTGCGACTATACGAACTGGAGGGATCCGGATGTAAACCTAGAACGTTTAAATAGGAGTTTAAGGGAAAAACCCTAGGCCATTCGGCCTAGGGGGTGTCGCACGGCAGCAAGGAGAACGACGAAGGGAAGAATCGATGGAGGGACGATCGGTAGCGGTGTACGCCCGTGTGACATCTAAATCTCGGGCAGGTAATCTTCGTTTAATCTCCATTGGTGTCTTTTACGTGTATGCTTGTAAGATGAATATCCGGTTAGGGTTTGGATGGTGCGGTTTGGCCGTGAGGGGCTGTTGCGATGGAGGTGGGTGGCCGACTGGTGGAGATTTCTGGCTGTGGCGGTGGTACACGACGGTGATGGTGGCGTGAAGAAGGGAAAAGCACGGTTGTTGTTGACGTGAACAAGCAGAACCAGCGGGTGCGGTGCCCGCTGTGGAGGCTCGGTGACGCGTGTAAGGCTGCAATGACCTACGGGTGAAGCATGGAGACGACGGCAGGTGGGGGTACCCGACGCGTGGTGGCAGCCGGCCTGAGTGGTGACAACTTGCCGAGAAGAGAGGAAGAGGGAGAAGGTGACGGGAACCCGTGGTGGTTCTGATGACTGTTGAAGGCAACGACAGCCGTGGGGGAGGTTGTGGTGGCATGACATGGGGTCGGTGATGGCTGTGGTGGTGCGGCAGCGGAGCCAGTGAGCTCGGGAGTAGCGGGGGACGAGGGAACCGGCTAGGTGGACGTAAAGATGACGGTGACGGGTGTGGTAGTGCATGGTGGGGAGTCGGAGGACGACGTGGTGGCCACGGTGGTGGTGCATGACGAAGGTGATGGTGCACGTGGTGGTACGCGGACGAGCTCGAGTGCAGGTTTTTGCCTACGAGAGTTTGCATGGCAAGGCAATAAGGGTTTAGGGTTTTGCATGAGCATGCATGCATACGTGCGTGCACGGATCTTGGTTTGGTTACTCGAATCCTAAACGGGTCAAGGATGACCCGATACGTGTACTCGTAGAGATGGGGTTTGTAGAAGAAGGATGATGAGCGGAGGAGACCGAGGGTCAAGATTTAATTATATTGTTAGTCATTCGACGTATGTTTAGGACGTGTTTTGATCATATGATCATACGTGTGACAAGTTTGGATTTCAAGCGCAAACGGACGAGTTACAGAGCAAGGACTTAGACCTAGTATAACCTGTGAGTTTCTAATCCCCCTCTTTTAAACGTTTTACTATTTTGGGGCTAACGTTGGTGTTAATATAATTAATCGTGTTAAGGGTTACGGGTTCTAAACCAATATGCTTTGAGTATAAAATGCTTATGTAAGAGTCGTATGGTTTATGGTGTGTTCATAGAAATGTGTGAGCTAGAGAGATGAGTTATTAATGTGTGATGTGTTAAGGGTTGGTCAAGGAAAGTCGGGCTTAAAGTTAAATGGTTATGATTGCATGTGTGATATGTTGTTCTAGTGTCGTGCGTGAGGTGCAGGTGTAGTTAATGAGTCTTGTATATGATATGTGATATTATGTGTTTATATTGATGTGTCGGGTTTGCCTCGTTGTCGTTATGACACGAAAAACGGGATTGTGAAGGATGAGGTCCTTCGGGAAGTCACCAAAGGTGACATTTATTTATCAGGTTAATGATGAGATCGGGGTGTGTTGAACGCCCTGACGAGGGTAACCCTGACAAGGGTGCAGTGATAAGGTATGTGTTTGCATACGTATATATGTGTTAATTTACACGCTAGTAATGAGTTGTATTTATTGTGTGTGAGATAGTGTTAATTTGATGTGTTGATGATAGTAATGTGATATGTAGAGTTAGACTGACCGTTGAGTCAGGACTTGTGACGTGACGTGTATAAGTGTCGTGTCAGTTAATTGTGAGAGCCTTGGTTAAGGCCGGGTGTGTTAATGTTTAGGGTATATTGTGTTAACCAAGGGTCGAGTTACTACTTGTTCTTGGTATGAGTTATTAGTATAGTATGTTGAGTCTATGTCGACGTAGTGGTAAGGTGAAACACACCACTTTTAAAAACAAAACTTTAACGCGCGAAAGTCTTAAGGCCAGAATTTTTTTTTTTTTTTTTTTTTTTACCCTCTCGGGTAACGCGAGAAAAACAAACTTCCTCCCTCGCGTAACGCGAGGGACCCAAAAACTCAGAGAGTTTCCAGTTTTCAGCAGTTTTCACACTTAACCATTTTTCCAACCTTTTTCACCAATACATCTAAACATAAAATCCCAAACACTTGGGCATTTGAACACACACTTATACCACCAATTTAACACCAAAAACACGATTCCTAGATTCGAAATATACATCCTTTACGGGAAATTCAATTTACTTCAAAAATATGCACCAAAAACATATACGAGAACCCGCGATCACCTTGGACTACTTCGGAGCTTTTCCTACAATCACATAAACATATCACCATTAGTATTGAGATATATATCATAACAATAAGTAATTTCTACTTATTTCACCCATTCACCCATTTTGACCCGTTTGCGCCCAAAGATGCATTTGGGTGCAAACACTTGCATTACACCTTGCAAGTTCCATTCTTTACTTAACATAACATCTTCACAACATTTAATAGTGCATATCATCTTATCGAATTAGCGACTACAGTTATTTTCACCCATTTAACCCTTTTGACCCGTTAACATTCAAATTGATGTTTGATTGCATACCACTTGTATTTCACCTACAAGTTTTATTTACTCTTTACATTATCATTTCATTTATGACACAAATGTCATAACTTTCTTTCCATTCTTCATCTTGGTACATAGACCAAGATCTTACCACATTTCCATTATGGTTCTTTGACCATAACCTCCCCCTTTTCCATTATGATTCTTTGATCATAACCTCCTCTTTTCCATTATGATTCTTTGATCATAACCTCCACATATTCAATATAGTATTATAACCATATTCACATTCATACATACACTTATGCATAATCAATTCATTTCATGTATCATTCATACTATGCACAACATAACACATACATCACATATCACATTACTAAGTAAGTGCAAAGGCACTTACCTTGCGGATTTGAAGATCCCGCACCTCCTTCTAGTTTAGCAATTTGATTACCTAAACATATACACCTAGTTTAGTAATCTAAACATACAAAAAAATCACTTTAAAACTGAGTTCACAACCCAATTTCCCATTTCCACCCAAAATGACCCGTTTGGGTTATTCCCACATCCAAACACCCCCTTTAAACCAAGAACTCAACCTCTTGAATTCTCCTTCCAATACCTTGACACTAATTTTTCATCAAATTAGTTCTTTAAGTTAATTTGGGGTTTGTTTAAGTGTCTAACATCATAAAAACACCTAATCATCAATAATTCAACATTCTATCATTATGATCCAAACACCCCCAATTTTCACCATATGAACCCTAACTTCTCATAATCAAAATTAAAGGGTTCTAGGATGTTAACCATCATTCTTTAACTTTAGTTTAGCTAGATTATCAATAATCTAACACCATTTCATCACATGCATACAAAATTTCGGGTTTCACCCAAAACCCACCAAGAACGCATACATGGTGGAATCAAGAGGAAGAGAATCACTTACTTGATGTTATGAAGGTGTTGTGTGAGCCAAAACCTTCACAAAACAAGCCTTAATTGCATGATTTGAGCTTCAAACTTGATTTCTCCTTTTTTTTTTTTTGATATGAACGACCCCAACAAGACCAAATGCTGAATTTTGACTTTCATATGGTCAAATATGGCAGATTTGCCATATTTACCATTTCAGTCCCTTAACTTCCATTTTACCCATTTCGTTCTATAGTTAGTTAAAACTAACATAATCCCATTACAAACTTGAAACCCACTTGTTTCAACTTATTTATAAAATATTATTTCCACCATAATATTAAATATAAATATTTAATTATTTGAAGACGAAACCCGGATTTTGGTTCGTTACATAAGGTTATTATTATTATTATTGGTAGTACGGGCTGATTCCCGGGTGATGAACGGGTATGGGATATCGTAGGGTTAACTATTCGTTAAAGAATCGTAAAAACTATTTTATAAGGACCAGAGGGTTCTGAGTGGAATAAACTAAAGAATATGACGTGATGGTTTTGTCTAAATTAAACTATTAGAACTCATTCAGCGTATCTGACTTGTGTGTACGTTAGATTGTTTTGCAGGTAAGCGTAGAGTTGACGTATCTTGGCTTGGAAGCGGTGTTACTCAGGCATTCGTGGCTAATAACGTTAAATGGTAACTAATGGGTTTTGAAAGACTTTCGATGTAGTTTGAATTGCAATAAATACGTTTTTAAATGAAAATGACCCGTTATGAGATCCAACTGTAGGATGCCCGGGTTGGGGTCTTACACGTTGGTCATCTGGTGCAATGGTAACCCTAAGATTTATCGTAATATAAGTCTTTGGTTCGAATCCAGGCCGTAGCAAAAAAAGAATCTGTGACCAGGTGAGGGTTTACCTACTTGATAGGTTCATCATGTAATAGACTGTTCTAGATGTTTTAAATGTTGTTTTGAAAAATAACATTTATCCTATAATATGTACGTGACAAAAAAAAAGTTTAATGAACAATATACCCTCTCACCATAACGTAAAATACTATTATATATAATTTTTGTTTTTTCTAATTATATTATACGGTTTCTTTACTATTATTTGGGAGACAAAAAAGATTCCCTGGGAGGTTTTATTATGCTTTATGTATCTTGTAATGGCCAATTGTGGGCGTGGAAAATAAGTAAATCTCAGGCACACATCTCTAGACATATAACACTATCTCCTTTGGAAAAAGATATATTCTAGAATCATTCACACAATGGTTATCTTTATATTCACAATTTTATAACTTTCAATAAATAACATTTTTATCCTTGACATTAAAGAAAATAAATAGAAATCATAAAACCCCAACCATGTCAAAATAAACCCATTATTTAAACACACGTATATGATATAATATAGTTTTTTTTAAACAGCTAAATTTTATGGAAAAAAAAGCAATACATCTCGCAAGAAGCTATAAAATATAAAAAAATGACCCAAGATACTGAATTTTATAGAAAAAAAAGGCAATACATCTAGTAAGAATCTCGAAAACATAGGAAAATGACCCAATGTAGTTTTATACAGTAGCATCAAAATTAAATTTACACCAACTTTGCCACTCCAAGAATTAAGAGTTGGCACGGTTCTTGATCCGAAAAAATCCAGTAGTCTTCACCTCCTCAATTAGCCTAGCCACCGAAACTTGTTTGTTTCTAAAAAAGAGTTCATTCCGTGCTTTCCATATTACCCAACAAACTACCAAGACAATAGACTGAACCATCTTACTTTTTGAAGAGTCAAAATCGAGATGTTTATGAATATCTAGCAAATCACGGATTGAGAATGCAAAAATCGGATCCCACACCAAGTGGTAAGATGTTGCCATAATAGTGTTGCATATTAACATAAGATTAGTAGATGATCCTCTGACTCAACATCTTCTCCACAAAGACGACGAGTGTGAGATGATAATGGAACTTTCCTTTTTTGCAAAGCGAAGAGAGTCGGGATACGACCCATTTCGGCCTTCCAGACGAAAACGTTTACTTTAAAAGGCAACCACTTATTCCAATCGAGAGTCCATGTATTAACTGCATTATTATGTTGGTTAAGCAAGTGTCGAATAGAGTTGACAGAGAAACCACCAGAGTGGTCAAGAGCCCATGCTCAGTTATCTTTTTAAGATGAGGGTACAGTGGTTAAAAGGGAAAAACAGGACTGTAGTTAGTCCAATTCATTATAGGTGGATAATTTTTTAGTCCAGACCCAAATCCAGTATCTGGTTGACCCATTTGTAGCATAACGGTCCCTGATGGTGCATCTTTTATACCATTCTAACAAGTACAATTTTGGAAAGCGGGTTCTAAGTGATACGTCTGCCAACCAAACATCAATCCATCATCTAATACAGTTCCCGTCCCCAAGTTTTCCAATTAAACAATTACGTAGTAAAACGTTTGCTCGTGATAGCTCAAGTTCAGTTTTTGAGATGTTATTCCAAGTTTTGGATAATTCTCTTTTGGTTGGAAGAGAACATAATAAGAGTATAAGTTATCTTTACAAAACTAATACATATACCTGATAAATAACTGAATTGTTACGTCATGTGTCTAATTTTTCTTTTCTCTTTTATATTTTCTGAGATATTTAACATTTTTTTATTCAACTATTTAACATTTTTATTTACTTATTTATTATTCCCTTTCTCACCTATTTTTTTTTTTTACTATTTATAATTATTATTAACTATTTAATATTATCTTTTTATCCCTAATCCACTAAATTTGTTACCAAAAAGAAACGCTAAACCCTAAAATAGGCAATTAACATTTGTTACGTTGATCCTATCCTACTATAAATGCACACTCTTTTCCCACCTAGCTTGCTTCCTCCAACTTCATATTCCAAGTATAGCCGGAGGGTTTCTTCTAGGGTTCAGGTATAATGGCGACGGCGTTACTGTCAGATCTGGCGACGGAGATAATCATTCCGGTATGCGCCGTGATCGGCATCCTGTTTTCTCTCATCCAATGGGCGTTGGTCTCACGAGTAAAGCTCACACCGGACCGTAACGGACCGTCAAACAGCACGAATAATGGATTCAACGATTCACTGATCGAAGAAGAGGAAGGTATTAACGAACATAACGTCGTCGTTAAATGCTCCGAGATTCAGAATGCCATCTCTGAAGGTTAGATCTGCTAATTTATCTTTAAATCTATTTAAGTTACTGATACAGTAATAGCAGGAAATAATTATCTTTGGTATAATTTTAATATTGTTAAGATTTAAGAAATAGAAACATTATTGCTTATCTAAATCTTTTTCACTTATTCCTGAAACAGATATTTTACTGGTTAAGTACAAACTGAGATTTCTCATATCATGGCAAAACTCTAAAACTGATGAACATCTACCAGCAAAGTTATAAAAATTAATAAATAAATAATTAAATAAAGAAACTTGCTAAAACAAAGGTTATGATACATCCTTGCTTTTAATAGTTTAGGTCCCGAACGAAAGCTACTTACGCGAGACGTTGCCTATGTACAACCAATCTCTTTTACGTATCAACCTTTTAATCAAGTAAACTATTCATATTTTATTTGTCCTTTAGTCGTTTTCACTTTATATACCGACCAATTTTGACCCATGTGTATGTGACGACGCCTGAGGCTTTTTTCTGATTGCCTCGCGCCTTAGGTGCGCTTTTTAAAACCAAGAATACATCTATAAATAAACACCCAAGATGCATAACTGTCATGCCAGCTGCAAGTTATAGTGGAAGACCTAAAGAAACTACAACTCTCATTTTGATTTCTATTTTTTTTCATACAAATCTATTTGTTGCCACTTGCTTCATTTATCATGGTCATGTGAAAATTAGTCAATCTAGATTCTTTATTGAATTCGGGTCATGGACTATGTTAATATTGAGTATTCTATGTTCCTATTTTTTTACATGTAAACAAGAAAACTTCTTGCAGGGTCAAGACATGTTTACTCCAAAAATAATAACCTTTTGATTATGAAAAGTGTTGGTCCTGCTTCATGATAATTTGTGATTTCTGCTAATTTATATTTTTTTTTTCTGGCTCATTCCAAAACAACAGGTGCAACATCCTTTTTGTTCACCGAGTATCAATATGTGGGTATTTTCATGGTTGTTTTTGCAATCTTGATCTTTCTTTTTCTGGGTTCTGTTGAGGGATTCAGTACAAAAAGTCAACAATGCACCTACGATATTCACAAAACGTGCAAGCCTGCACTTGCCACTGCTTTATTTAGCACTGTATCCTTCTTGCTTGGGGCCATTACATCTGTCCTCTCTGGTTTCATTGGTATGAAAATTGCCACATATGCAAATACAAGAACGACACTAGAAGCTAGAAAAAGTGTTGGGAAAGCATTTATTATCGCGTTTAGATCTGGTGCTGTAATGGGTTTTCTCCTTGCTGCAAATGGGCTGTTGGTTCTTTACATTACTATTAATCTCTTTAAATTATATTATGGAGATGACTGGGAAGGCCTTTTTGAAGCTATAACTGGTTACGGTCTTGGTGGATCTTCAATGGCTCTGTTTGGAAGAGTTGGTGGTGGTATTTACACTAAAGCCGCTGATGTAGGCGCTGACCTTGTTGGCAAGGTTGAACGGAACATTCCAGAAGATGATCCTAGAAATCCTGCTGTAAGTTACACTTATACATTTACACCCTTTAGTCTATTATTCCTTTTTTCGTATAGGAAAGATTGCCAAGATATCAAAGATCCCAAATTGTTCAATGTGGGGACAATGATGAGAGCGCAAATTTTCTTGTTCCCCACATTGTGAAATTTGGATCTTTGGTTATCTTTCCGTTTATTATTTTATTTTAAAGATTGTGTTTTGTAATAGTTTATGCTTGTTTTCAGGTAATTGCTGATAATGTTGGTGATAATGTTGGTGATATTGCTGGAATGGGATCTGATCTTTTCGGTTCTTATGCCGAGTCATCATGTGCTGCACTTGTGGTTGCTTCAATTTCTTCGTTTGGAATCAACCATGAGTTCACCGCAATGTGCTACCCCTTGCTAGTGAGCTCAATTGGAATTCTTGTTTGCTTGATAACCACACTTTTCGCCACTGATTTTTATGAAATTAAAGGTGTCAAAGATATTGAGCCATCGCTAAAGTATCAGCTTATTATTTCTACTGTCCTTATGACCATTGGAGTTGCAATAGTTAGTTTTATTGCACTGCCTTCATCTTTCACCATTTTCAACTTCGGTGTACAGAAAGTTGTACATAACTGGTAAGAAAATGTTTCCTTTTGATGAATTTAGTAAAATCCTTCAAGGGTTTGTTGCAAGTTGCAATCTTTTTTCATATTTAAATTTAAAAATCCTTTTGGCAGGCAACTTTTCTTGTGCGTGTGTGTTGGTCTTTGGGCTGGACTTATCATTGGTTTCGTGACTGAGTATTACACCAGCAATGCATATAGGTAATGTACTGTTATTGCTAAGTGCTAACATGTCATTTTTATCCAAATAGATCCAAAATTAATTATTTATTTTTTGCAGCCCGGTGCAAGATGTTGCTGATTCATGTAGGACTGGAGCTGCAACCAATGTTATTTTCGGGCTTGCTTTGGGATACAAATCTGTTATTATTCCTATTTTTGCTATAGCAATCAGCATTTTTTGAGCTTTAGCTTTGCAGCCATGTATGGGATTGCAGTTGCTGCTCTTGGAATGCTGAGTACCATTGCGACTGGTCTAGCTATCGACGCTTATGGTCCAATCAGTGACAATGCTGGTGGCATTGCTGAGATGGCGGGCATGAGCCATCGGATCCGTGAGCGGACTGATGCACTTGATGCTGCCGGAAATACCACTGCGGCCATTGGAAAGGTGATTCTTAATTCTTTTGATACCTCCAAAAAAGCTATTGTTTTCTTGGGTTAGGGGTATTTTTGTAATTTTTAGGCAAGTTCTTTGAAACATCCAAGTATTGAAAAGTTCACACTAAGGCCACCGTAATATTAACTTATTAAGATATAAAATTACAAGCTACCGCCCACCTATCAAACTGGTTACATTTATGCCAATTCCAGCAAGAAATGACAAAAATACCCTCAAAAGTTTAAAAAGACAACCCTTGATGACATGCCACCATGCTAAAGATTAAAAAAATTTGTAAAGAGAAAACTAGGTCCTTTACAACATCGATTCGTCGCACTCTTCCAAGAAACACATGTTTCTTGGATTAGAAGTTTTTTTTAAGTTTTGTTGTATTTTAAAATTTTCAAGAAAGTTTTGTCTGATATCAATTGATATTTCAGTTATTGTCTGTCCTTATGCTGTATACATCGCCTTAGTGGCTTCAGACATAGCAAGCACTTACATTTACATTTAAATATGTTTTTTATTGCATTTACAGGGATTTGCTATTGGCTCAGCTGCACTGGTTTCACTGGCACTGTTTGGTGCATTTGTGAGCCGTGCAGGGATTCAAACGGTCGATGTCTTGACACCAAAAGTGTTCATTGGTCTGATTGTCGGTGCCATGCTTCCATACTGGTTTTCAGCCATGACCATGAAAAGCGTAGGTAGTGCCGCCTTGAAAATGGTGGAGGAAGTTCGGCGGCAGTTCAACACCATCCCTGGTCTAATGGAGGGCCTTGCCAAACCAGATTATGCCACCTGTGTTAAAATCTCCACCGATGCATCTATTAAGGAGATGATTCCACCTGGTGCTCTTGTCATGCTGACTCCTCTTATTGTTGGAACCTTATTTGGTGTCGAGACCCTTTCGGGTGTTCTTGCTGGTTCTCTAGTTTCTGGTGTCCAGGTACGTGTGACGTGGCGTTCAAATATATGATCCCAACTTATTAAAACCTATTTGATCTGTTGATTTTCTGTTTGCTTAATTTAGACTTTCTTGTTCATTGGCTATCAGGTGGCAATTTCTGCATCAAACACTGGTGGTGCATGGGACAATGCCAAGAAGTACATTGAGGTGATTAATAGTTCAAATATAGTGAAGTTATTTTTATGTCCTAAAGCTAACTTTTTTATGAATCTTGATCAGGCTGGTGCTTCAGAGCATGCAAGGACCCTTGGACCAAAAGGGTCTGAACCACATAAGGCTGCTGTGATAGGTGACACAATTGGGGACCCACTGAAGGACACCTCGGGTCCATCTCTCAACATTCTGATCAAGCTCATGGCTGTCGAGTCGCTTGTGTTTGCGCCCTTCTTTGCTGCTCATGGCGGTTTGCTTTTTAAGCTTTAAGGAGTTAAGGGTAGAGATGTCTTTTGTAGCAGTGTATGAGTGTATGTCTTAGATTCCTCTTGTTTTGCTCTCTGTTTTAGGGGTAGTTGAGAGAGTAGTGTTTTTGAAGAGAATGGTGATGAATGTGACTTGACTATGAGAGGAGAGTTAGTTTCAAGAATATTGTGTTAGTTTTCTTGATACTATTTATTTAATAGCAGTTAGTTTTTAGTTTCTTTTGTTGGAGGAATTTTATATTTTCTTAGCCTTGTGTTTCTCAATTCATGTCTGTTTTGTTGATGGCGCCTGAGAAAACCATAATTAATATTTTAAATAAAAAATTGCATTTAGAAAAAAAGGCAAATTTGTTATATAAATCACAATCAGCCTTTACTTTAAGTTCAAAGTTGATTTAAATATTTTCGGTTTTGCTATTCAAAAGGGGGTTATAGCGCAACTTGTTGCCCATTTACCTGTCACTTTATTGTAATCGTCCTTCTTTTCAACAGAAATGAGAAAGTAGAATGTTTATCAAAAAAAAAAAAAAAAAAAGTTCACAACATATATTTTAGTAGTATATGTCTAAAAGATGGTGTATGACTTGTAGTGGAAATTATTTTTTTTTGTTAATTTGATAAGATTTGACATTATTGAATATGTAATGATTTTCTACCTTTTTAGAACTACTTAAAAAAATAGGCCTTAAGTTATTTTTTAGTTATAAAACTTTAACCAAAACGCCTTTCTACCATAAATTCCAACTAGTGAGTTTTCAAACATGTCAAAAACTTAATAAAATGTGATAAAAACCTTTACCAACTTATATTTTTCTTATCAAAGTTCATAAACTTCTTTTACATAAATAATTCCTTTAACTAATATATACTTTAATATAATTATATGAAAGATTGTAAATGTAAAATAACCTTTTATAAAAGTTAAAGAGTAATGTGATTTATGACCACCCTCATTTGTCAAAGAGCGAAGAGGAATTAAGAAAAATTCAAAAAAATAATTACGGCGTCATAGGCAAAACTAGAGAGGTATAGGGTTCATAAACAGTGGCAGAGCTTGAAAAAATAAGTAGCGGGGGCCGAAAGTCACGAGACTCAATTTTTTTTACTATAACTATGTTTCGGGTTATATGTTCGGGTCGGCGATTCAATTCGGGTCGGGTCAAACAAATCAACAATACATAACTCTAAATATCTAATTATCTATGATGATGCGAGAGAAATGGTAAGTACATGAAAGAAAAATCCTCTCTGTGTTGTAACTGTTGGATCCTTCTTCATCCATATGTCATACACATTCTGGACTCTTGTTCCTGTTGTAGCTCCCATATGCTCTAGAAGCTCCAATGTAGCCTAAATAGCAAGGGCAAAACCAAAATATTTATCGCTACATATAACTACAACATTAAATCTCAGAATCAATTAGAGCAGATAAATGCAATATTTGCAAAACTATTTCTCACCAGTCACCACTTTAGCAAACATGGTAAATTGAATGAGTTATGATACACACATCACGACCTCAAATATCAACCGAACCCAAAGACCAACATCATAAGACAAAAATTTACAGATAAAGAGGTTTTATCTATAGATGATTCACTACATAACGGTCAGCGATGCACACATCGTTTAGGTTAAACCAATGATAAAAAATCACTTGCATTAATAATGTCCCTAATTTTCTAACCCTAATATTTAAGAAACCAAGAAATCATTCATCAATAATATACAATAATCCTAGTAACAACTAACAAACTAACGACCGGCGAGCGGCGACGATTAGGGAGCAGAGCAGTTCAGCTTCAGCGATTTGGGGATGGGGGGAATACGGGACGGTTCAATTAATTTGACTCAGGAGGCAAATGATGTTAGATTGTTAGGGTAATTAATTTGAATTTTTCATTTCCCCCCTAAGCTTACATATTTATTTTTTAAATGCACAATCTATTTTTTTATTTTTTAATTTCGTACCTATAACTTATCGAATCAATCAAAGAGCACTGAACTGAAATTTTTAGGGATAAAAAATCAGAGGGGGCCAAGAATTCTTTATAGAAAAATCGGGGGGACAGGCTCAATACGTATAAAATTTTTCGGACGAAACCGCAAAAATTTACACTACCAACGGTAAAAAGGCAGGGGCCGGAGCCACCCCTGGCCCCTTGTAACCTTCGCCCCTGTTCATAAACACTCCGGTCGATAAATCTTCTTTTTTATTAGTAAGGGTATTCAATATCATTCGTGTCTTTTATTTTAACCTTTTGACATGGGTGGTCCTCAATTTAGACCTACTTGTGACAAGTGTAGTAAATATGGAGGAATAAAATCTATTTAGTTTCGCATACATTCTATTGATAATAAGATTTGATATAAAAAAGTAAAAAAAAAAGGATTTATAACCAACTTTACATTTTGATCTTTAACTTTTATTGAAAATTCAAAAACTTATTTTTTACAAATAACTAGGTTTTTAAACCCGCGCGTTACAACGGAAGGGTTAAAATTTGTAAGGCTCTGTTTTGATGACATGTACACTCTTATTGACCCCGCGAAAAAATTAACGTTCAAACGCTAAGCAAAATAAAAGAAATTAAAAAACAAAAAAGAAACCTAAAGTAGAAATCATGATTATATTTTCAGTTAAATAATAAAAAACAATAAAAACAAAATTTAAAAAACAAAAAGAAAAAGGAAAAGAAAGAGCTTATTAAAATTTATTAGACTCCGTTTTGATGACATATACACTGTTATTGACCCCGCTAAAAAATTAATGTTCAAACGCTAAGCAAAATAAAAGAAAATAAAAAACAAAAAAGAAACCCAAAGTAAAATTCATGATTATATTTTCAGCTAAATAATAAAACAAACAATAAAAACAAAATTTAAAAAACCAAAAAAAAAGAGGAAAAGAAATGGCTTATTAAGAAAAAGGGCCAAAAGAGGATTCCTAGGACTAGAACCCGGGTCCCCTAGCAAACTACACCTCAACCAAGTCTCTTTCTTGTTTTGTTTTAGTTTACAATTGTATATATCCTCGTCCTCATAATTACACTTAAACCGCTAACTTTTTTCTCTCATTTTTAATTAAATAATATTTTTTATACCTTTATCATTACCTTTTCTCTCTCCTCCATTCATAACCATTTTCAAAAAATATTAAAAAATTTATGCAGTGAACAGTGTTTCCTCCAAATATACAGAAAATTTATACATTTTCCCTCTCCTCCACTCATTAAACCACCTCCTAAAATTTAGAAAACTCACTCACATAAATATAGAAACCTGTTGTCTAAACGAAAAATCTGTATTATTAAAAAGCCATTACTATTTTGTTCATAGGGTTTCCTTATAAAAATTAAAAAAAAAGAGGGAAGGAGTGAGAGGATCTACATCAATATCCCCGTCATCAAAAGGCAACAAATTTAGACAATTCGATAAAGACAACTCTAATTCCATCGTTTAATACCCCATCATTCAATCCATATCTTCACTCCTCAACATTTCATTTCATTTCAAACACATGGGTAGTGCATCATCTACTCTAACCCAATATGACATTGAAGATGTTCAACAACACTGCAATAATCTATGTAAGTAAATCTTTATACACCCACTTCTTCATTACCTCAACTTACATTTATACTTGTTTTCAATTCAGTTTCACAGCAAGAAATAGTTTCTTTGTATAAAAGATTTTGCCAACTTGACCGGACCGCGAAAGGTTTTATTTCCGCAGATGAATTTCTATCAGTACCCGAGTTTGCAATGAATCCTCTGTCACAGGCATGATGTTTTTTTTTTATAAATCTTATGTTAAATTTGTTGGGATTTTTAGAAGGTGTTTGTTGATATGGTTGCTTTTGCTTTTTGGTTCTTTATAGAGATTGCTTAAGATGGTGGATGGTTTGAACTTTAAGGACTTTGTTATATTCTTGTCGGCTTTTAGTGCGAAAGCAAGCATGCCCCAGAAGATTGAAAGTGAGTTTCACACCTTGTTTGGATCAAACTAAGCACAAACTTTAGTAAAATTTGTTATCTTGAAGTTCTTGGTTATATCTTGTAAACATATAATTTCAGTTATCTTCAAAGTATACGACTCGGATTATAATGGTAAGGTGACTTTCAAAGACATAATGGAGGTGTTGAGGGATTTGAGTGGCTCATACATGTCAGATAAGCAAATAGAGGCAAGATCTTAATACCATTTGCCAAATAAGACTCTTGGTTACTCTGCAACATGATGTAATAAGTTCAGTTTATAATTTGCAGGAAGTTTTGATTAAAGTCATGCAGGAAGCTGGTTACAGTAAAGATTCTTCTTTGTTGTTGGATGACTTTGTTAAGGTTTTATTCATGACAATTTATAAAAAAAAAATCTTAAATTTGAAGGGTTGATTTGATACACAAAGGATCATTCTTTTGAATTTGTTCCAGATTCTTGAACATCCTGGATTGAAGATGGAGGTTGAAGTCCCTGTTGACTAGACTGAGATTTAAACTATGAAACCAGCAATTTCAATATCTGTTTTCTGCAAGTTTACGCTGGTTTACAACTGTTTTTATTGCCACAGAAGCAGTTACAGTTATGAATAAGGAGAACTATGTGCATATGTATAGTCAATGAACCCTTGGATTCATATGTATATTGGTGACAAGTAAATCTAATGTTTTGTGGCATCTCCTTGTGTTTACATGAGTTTCTCTGTTTTATGGTTTTGATCAGAGTGAAAGTCCGAACTTCAAATATCAAGCTAAACGACCCTATTGTTTATGTAACTTTTGTTTAATATATTACATGTATATTTGCAAAATAATTATTATTAGATATGAAATTATGATAATGACAACTATATAATATGTATTTTGAAATAAAGCTCGAAACGAACTGAGGTCGGGCTTAATCAAGCCTAGTCAGATTATCGATTAGCATACACATGAAATAAATCATGATTATCGAGTGGAGAGACAAGAAGTTCGCAATACCATTTACTCTGGTTTATCGTACAACAAAAAACGATCATGACGTTAAAACTATCCGTATCAAGTTCAAAGATTTACTCCCAAATCATGATGTATGATTTGGCCATTAGCTCAGAGTAAACATGTTTTGAACCCCTTTTCTAGTTCCTGAGCATCTAAATTCTTCCCTATGAACACGATCTTGTTTACCCTTGGTTCTTCAGGATTCCACGGCCGATCTGGTGATCCTTGAAATATGTCATGTACTCCCTGATTAAAAAGGCACATTTATTACTCATATTACAATCAACATGTTTAAGCTAACAGTAATAATAATCATTTAAAATATAGTTTTAAATAAACCAAACTTAGACATTAGTGGCTTTTTTAATCAAGAATGGCATTTTTGATCGAGAAAATCACCTGGAAGACGAATCTCTCGTCCATCCCTTCAATAGATAAAAGCCCCTTCATGCGGTATATATCCTCACTTCTATCCATTAACAATGTGCCAAGCCAGAAGTTAGCCTGCATAAAGCAGCACTCAACGGTAAATCCAAGTGGAAAGAGTATTTGGAACACAACTACACGATAAATTAGCGTAATTTATATGAAAATTCAACAGAATCAACCTTTTCAAGATCTAAGCTCCCTTCACAAACTATGCTGACTGAAGAAACCCCAGGGTCATGGGTATGAACATGATGTTCTGGACAAGAAAAAACATTACTCAGTATTTAACCAACAACAATTATGCATAAATGCAGAAAAATAAGTTGAGTTACCGTGTTTGTGGTCATGGTCATGGTCATGATGGTGGTGATCATGATCATGACAATGTTCATGGTCATGATGGTGCTCATCTTCCTTTGAAGCTTCATCCTCGATAGCAGCATCAATTCTAGCAAATATATAAATTTGTCAAATCCACCAGTCACTTCAATGAAATGTATCATAGTTATTGAACATGAAAATCTAGAAATAAAATAAACCTACGTAGACACTACAGATATGAAGAGAGAAAAAACCTTTCTAAATCAAAGCCTCCTATCCCAAGAACATAATCTAAATCCACTTTTCCAAATTCAGTACGTTTTAATTCAGCCATGCGGTTTATGCCCTGTATTAAAGTGTCATCAAGGTTATAGATTAGCGTTAAAGATAAATCAATACAAAAGGTCAGATTCAACCAACTAAATAAGCAACCATGTACCTTTATCCGCTGAACCAAAGATGTGATCTCTTTATTTCCAACAAGATCAGTCTATAAACCAACATAAAGAATAAAAATTCAGTTCTATTATGGAGCAATAGATGCCTCATTAACAACTTTACAGTTACACTAATAAATTTACAGATGCTCATGTTACCACAAAGCTATAACTTTCTTTTGAACCGAACTACATTAAAAATTTAATAATTAAAACCAAAAGGTGACAGTAACAGATACCTTATTTACTATTATACGATCAGCATAAGCAATTTGCTCTACGGCCTCGTTGACAACTCCTTTTGGCTTAACATCATCCAGATGAATATTAGCATGTTTTGCATCTACTAAGGTGACAACACCGTCCAGCTTAACATCATTAAATATCTGATCCTCAGCGTAAAATGTCTGTATAATTGGAGCCGGGTTTGCCAGCCCTGCAAAATTTAAAAAACTACGTATATGGCGTGAAAAATTACAAATAAAGAAACCAAACACAACCCTAGAATTAAAAAAATCTTGAATCAAGATTAATCATCACTGTTTCCTACCTGTAGTCTCTATGACGATATGGTCAAATTTTCCTTTCTTTTTACTCACCAACTCTCCTATCATTCTAACAAGATCACCCCTGACCGTACAACACAGACAACCATTATTAAGCATGATAATGTCCTCCACTCCAGCCGCTTTCGCAGCAACTAATGACCCATCAATGTCCACTTCCCCATACTGCAATGTAACACAAAGAACAAACCACATCCTAATACAAACCATCGGAACTATAAACATAACTCGCATAGATGTTAACCGAAATTGGTGTGATTTTTTTATAAAATCTAAGGTCTTTTTTAAGCTTCCAAACAATTATTTAAATAAAACTAAACATCTATTTGTACAAAAATATTGTATGAAACCAAAGAAAACATAACAGTACAGTACAGTACCTCATTCTCAATAACTGCAATTCGTTTGCCATGATCAGCTGTAAGTATATGGTTCAATAATGTTGTCTGTTGAAATAACATGAGAAAATAGCATTAGCTAAAAAGTCAATTTCCTTAACCTAATTTGTAAAACACGAAATTCATACCTTTCCGGAACCTAAGAAACCGGTAATGATCGTCGCCGGAATTCGATTGTCAGGAGGAATCTTCGTCAAAACATCAAAATCCTCATCCTGCTGCGTCGGCGTCGCCGTAGCGGCGACGGATAAGTTGCGTGAGAATCGCTTTGGTCTGGACAAACTAACGGCGGCGGAGAGTGGTGTACGGATGGAGCATGAGGCCGTCGTAAAACCTCGATGGCGGAAAGTGACATTTCTCCACAGACGAGGGAAATTGTTGCCGGCGAGTGACGGTTTCACAAGTCCAACGAAGGTGGTGGTCAAATTCATCGATGTGGACGCCATAGCCGCCGTTGTGTTGGTGGAAATCGGATGCAAAATGTTGTGTCGCACTGCTGACTCTAGGGTTTATGAAAATTTTCGAGATTGATGGGAACAGAGGGGGCTTATCCTGTGGATCTTGGCTGGACGGACCCTTTTATTTTGTAACATTGATGGTTTGTTTTTGGATATTTTCTTACTTCCTAAGATATTTTGGTATAAAATTATGGCAAAATTGGTTTTTAATAATTCAAACTTATGACTTATTGGCCGATAATAATATAAACTAACATGTTTAACGGTGATAATCCTAACTTTCACGTTTGTTGTCAGTGACAATCCCAGTAGCATAACCATAATAGATTTACACTTATTCCCACTCAATTTCATTTGTACTTTTCTCCATTTTTTTTAAACAAGATTGAAGTGGAAAAGTTAACCAACGGATAATAAGAGACAACAAGATTAGGATATTGGGGTTCTGCACCGGTGGTCAAGGAGTTTTCACATTTTTCTTTTTTAGGAGGTCTTGGGTTTGAGTCCATACGGTTACAACCCATTGGGAAAGGCATGCGTGACTCACAGGAAACACCCGGATGCAGAGGTTTAAGAAAGTCGGCTTTAAAAAAAAAGACCTAGAAATAACATGAGACTATTGGCATTTACCCTTCACATCTTACATAACAAGTTAGATCAAGTCAATTCACATTTTCCTGCACTTACAACCAAAAGAAAAAAGAACAAAAAATCCACAATAATAACAACAGCACTAGGACCAGCAACATGACTACAAAGTTGGAACTACAGAGAAAACAAGTGTTTAGCCAACTGGATACACGCTGGTCACCTCTGGGCGGGTTGTTCCGACCCTGAACCAGCAGCCGGTGGGGTAGCTGGCACTGCGCTTGTGGACCCATTTTCAGCCGGTGGTGGCACCCCCCATCTGCCATCAGATTCAAGTGGCTCCAAAACATGAACAGTCCCATCAGAAAGCCCCAATGCAAATTGGTTCGGTTCTTGTGGATGAGCAGCAATCACCAATGGGTGCACGTGCAGGTTACTGTTAAGAAACACGAGTTCTTGTAAAGATCAAAACACAAGATTTATTTTTTTTTAAAGTTGAAAATTATGGTTTGGTTATTTTTACCTTGTAAGATATGCATGGGGATTGATCTTACATCGAAGGCGAAGGTGAGAAGCAGTAAACACACAAATGGTTGCATCAAAGAAACTTGCATATATTAGTTGACTATCGCATGAAAACGTTGCGTGTGATATCGGGGCTGAATTTTCTCGTTGAATCCACTGAAAAAAAGATCAGTTCAGAAATATGGCATTGTCAATTTACCACATTGTCACACTTACCATAAAAGGTTTTCTGCACTTTGTCCCCTTTTAATCATTGTACCCTTTTTTGTACATTTGACTCATTAAATATGGTTTTTTTTTTGTCATTTGTACCATTTGGGTCATTTTATGGATTTGATGTAAAAGATTTTATCCCTTTTGGGTCATCATTAAGATACCCTATAATGAACAAAAAACGATCTTTTAACGACTCATATGTACAAAAAACGCAGAATGACTTAACGGGACGAAAGTGAGATTTCATAGGTATTTTATGCAAAAGACCTCATAAATTACAAAGAGCAAGAATTGAGATATTACCTGCTTTACGCATTCTAGTTTTGTTGTTTCATAAATAGCGAGTTGGGTCTCGTGAACAACAAGAAAATGGATCTGATCATGATGAAACTGTACACGAGTGTCGGATTGTGGTGATGGTGTTCTCCCTGGCGGGAGTTGAACATATCGTGCCTTCTGTTTTTCCCATCCATCAGAACTCCATACACAAATCTAAGTAATAAACATATACACCATTAATTTACATGAGTTTGATGAATCTTTAGTGAAAATTCTAAGTGGGTATTTATAAAGATTCGAAAAGAACGAATCTTGCATGATCTTTACTAACAATTCATCATAACTCCATACATGAAACTAATCAATGAACATAAAAGCCTTTAACTTACACTAGCTTGAAGAATCTTTAATGAAAATTCTAAGTGGGGTTTTAATAAATATTGGAAAAAAATAAATCTTTCATGATCTATACTAACCTGAGCATCAGCACCAGATGAAACTAGGACATTTAGCACATGTGAAAAGGCGAGCCCCGTGATTCTTTTTGAGTGACCTTTAAGCTTGCTTTTAACCTTCACAATAAAAATGATATTTGCTATATAAATCGAATATTTGAGGTTAAAGTTCAATAGAAAACATGCACAAAGCCTTAATCCAATAATTAACCCCAACAAGTTATCTTTTCTATCATAAAGTTACAAAAATATATGTTGTATCTACCTCATCAATACGAACATTATAAATCTGGATTGTCGAGTCATCCATGCCAATTGCTATGATATTGTTGTCTTGAGGGTGGAAAGCAAGAAATGTTGCTGCAGGTGGCGGTGGCATGAAAGTTGTCATTGTCTGCAGTTGTCCATAAATTTATTCAATTAGTCAAATCAGTTTGACCTCAAAAGTCAAAATTTAAGACAACAATTAGTCTGTTTGACCTCAAAAGTCAAAGGAGTAGGGAAAGATTACCTTGAATGTCATCATATTGAACAAAGAAATCTTTCCTCCTGATGCAGACATAACATAAGAATCATTTTTAGACAAAGCAAAGCAGGCAACAGATTCTTCAGGGTTAGTCTCTGCCACATCATTAGTCATCAAAATCCCACTTGAAGGTTGCCATAATTGTGGCGAAACGCCAGCTGTCGCCTGCAGTAAAGATTTTCACATTATGATACTATTTCGCCACAAAATATCGGTCTAAAATTTTCTTTTACTCAGGAAATCCATTCACCTTGCCACTTGAATTACGCTCGTTACGCTGCCATTTCCATAGCAAATGAATAGCATTCGATGCTAATGCTAAAATAGCATTTCCTGAGTTTGTATATATCAATCTTGATATCTGTATTATCAACAATTCTCCCATTAATTTCTACACTATTAAAAAAAAGTTATATCACAATATAATTACACCTTTGTTACTCTCATGTTCTCAGGGAGCTTTAATGACCGACATTGAGATGCTTCATTAATCTCAGTTAGTTTCCAAATCTTTGACTTGTCATTAGATTCTTCCCCAATCCTAGGTTTCACATCTTGCAATTTTCTGGCATCCCCATTCTGCATTCACAACAATTACTAGATTGACACTATGAAGTATGACAATTTACTCTTGAGGCAAACACAAGCACTAACCACTGCAGAGATGGATCCAACGGGTGCAACCCTTTCTGCTAATGCAGCATTACTAGCAGCAGCAGCAGCAGATAACGCATTTATGGTAGGCTGCCATTTAAAATATCATCATAAGGGAATATAATTATATCACATAGAACAAGAAAATTATGATCATGTACTAATTAGTCCTAAAAAAACTACCTTTGCAGCTTCAGGAGTTCTTGCAGAACCGTCCAAAGAAAGATTTTCAAAAGTTCGAAGTAATCGAAGTCCATCAGAATTTGCTAAAATTTTGATACCATTGTCATTAGCAGAAACAGCCAACAGAGCACCATCTTTATTAAATCGGATTCGTGGACTTGCCTATTTGGATTGTGATTAGAATAATATTAGGTTGGTTATTAGTGAATAGTGAGTTAATTAAACCTTTTTGTGTTTTTATTATGAAATGCAGGTATTACCGGAAGACCTCCATCAGCATCAACACTTGTCAAAAGCTGAACATGATCCATATCCCAATATTTAATTGAAAAATCATCACCGGCTGCTAAAAACCGGTTTTTTGTTGTATCAAATTGCACAACACCTAAAGAGCGTTTTCGGAAACCAAGATACGTTCTTTTTACAGCCCCTTCACTTTCATTCCACTCTACAATGTGTGATTCCCCGTCTTTGCTGGTCCCACATGAAAAAAGCCTGAAATAACAAAAATGACCAAAAAGAAGTCAAAACTCTAAAACTCAAAAAAGGTCAAAGCTTTATGAATAGCAAAAATGCATTGGTCAACCTTGTTCCATCAGCACTGTATGCCATTGTTGTGCACCACCTACCAGGAGCCTCATAATCAACTCTTGATCCCATGTTATCATATAACCATGCTTTTATCTTCCCATCAAGAGCCGTTGAAAATATAAACTGAGAAAAAAAAAATTACTTTTCGGACCCCCTTGAAGAATACTTTTAACTACATGTTGAAGAAAAAGATCAAGTTACCTGAATATTCTCTTTATAGTGGGGGCATACAGAATAAACAGGTGCTTCATGGCCTTCAAAAGTGTACTTTTTTACACCGGTTGTTGCATCCCATACCTATGTCATCAAAATCAAGAAAATCTTGATTATCATAATTAGAGAATGCTGTTTATAAATTGACCAAAATATGTTATGTTATACAAAAACAAACCTTGATGGTTTTGTCATCCCCACAAGTTATCACACAGAGCTGTTTATTTGGATGAGAAAATGCGAGATCATTTACTCCACCAACATGAGCATCAATCTTACAAAAAAAAAAGTGTCATTCACTCATTTAACACGTTTTCTGCAAATTTTAGCAGTCAGCAGAAAGAAACCAAGTGTACCTCTACATTTTGTCTCACATCATCACCTCCATGATATGAATATATTTGTACAATGTGCCTTGAATATGCAACTCCTGTACATATAATAAGAAATTAAAAGATTTATTATTTATCATTTTATCATACGTTAAGTTAGCTTAACTTACCAAACAATGAACCATCTGGACTCCAGATTACTCGGTTCACTGAGACACCAGGATCTTTTACTAAAGCAGCCTGCATCATGTAAAACAGTTAACATTTTGATAAGTGATTATGTAGTTATTGTGTTTTCATGTCACTGAGTATATAGTGTAAAAGTGATTTATAACTTTATATGGTTATTTAGGGGTCATTTTACAAGTAAATCTTTGAATAACTAACATCTTCCAAACACCCAAACAGCTAATTATCACAACTTCAAACAACATAAGCACATCCAAATGCCATTTTGCTACAAGTGATCATCTGACACTAATAACTCCATGTCATATAATCACTTACTATGACTACTTAGAGATCTTTACATACCTGAAGAGACACTGAACATGCACTAAGATTCCAAACTTTGAAATTTTTAAGAACCAATTTTTCACGTGAACCAACTTCCCACAATCCTATGTCTCCCATATTCGTTCCGACTGATGCAACATTACATTTATTCGAAAAGTCAGCAACTAAACTTCAAGACATGAAGAAAAGCTATAGAAAGACCAAACAAATAATTATTAGTCACCTAAAAGTAATGTTTGTTGAATAGGATGGAAGTCCATGCTCATAGGAGATGAACCCTGGTTTAAGGTTCGTGCAACGGTTTTTGGCAAGTCATCAGGTGCATTAAAAGCTTGATTATGACTAGAATGCCCCGGGAATGACACAGGCAACACATTAACTGGCAGATTTGCCTGTTTTTCAGCAAGAAGTTCATCAAAATTAAACTCTAATAAGAAAAATGGTATTATAACTTACAACAAGAAAATGAAATGAAATAACCTCATCAGTTATCCCCATGAGCCTTGTTCTTTTGTTCATATGATCAGAATCTGCAGATGGGTAATCCAAAGAAGGATTTGTTGGAGTTCTTGGATGCTTCAAAGCAGCTGCAAATGGATCAAACAGGCCAAACGGGTCAAAAGGTCAATGAAAAGTGTTAAACGGGTCCATGAGAAAATGGTGTAAAGAATCATTTAGATTACCTGAAATAGAGGGACTACCGAGACCAATTGCACTACCAGAAACCGTTGGATGAGATACAGCTGGCGGATTAGACATCCAACCAGCAAGTGGAGTTGGTACTGGAGCGGGTGCAGGTTGAAACGGCTGAATGTACAGAATCAAAAGCAAATTACGAGAATAAATCTAAAAAAAAACAGAAGAAAATATGATGAAAAATTAGGAGAAAAACAGATTACAGACCCCATGTGCACCCAAAGGAGGAAAGCCACCAGCTTTAGGTAATGATCCAAGAAGTGGATTATTTGCAGGTGATGGAGCGCGTGCACCATTCGGTTGACCACACGAATGGTCAACAAATAACGTTTTGATATCTGGATTTGGCCTAGGATTTTTACAAAGTTGGTGTTGCCAGTTCAAGCTGCAATACATTTATACAAATAACTAACATTAACTACCATTGTAAGACTATAAAACAAAGTACAATAAAATCCTGACAGTTTTAAGGTTTACCTTTGGTTTATAAGAGTCCTTAATCTTGAATTCTTAAGGTTTGGAAATTGCAATTTATCACGAAACAAGGGATTTGCTTCGATTAGCTTCTTAAGTTCAACCAACATTATAGCTCGAGCCGATTTAGTATCACCATATTTGGATAATTGTTCATTCTCCCTAAAATGTAAATTAAATTATATAAATCTATACACTCAAAGACAACTTGAACAACTAACTACTAAGAGGATATTACAAATCACAAAACGCAACATTTGTAGTGTACCTAAAATTCTCCAAAGTTAATAACTGAGTTATCTCCTTAAAAAGGTCTTCATTAAATGAAGCAAACACTTTAAGATCTTTTACAAGGATCTCTACAGCCTTGGGCCTGTCATGCCTATCAAAGAAATTCCAAGACATCACAATTATTCAAGCATTCGAATTAAACTTTTCGGTATTAATTCGAGAAAAAAGGGCTTACTTATCCAATGCTTCAAGATACTTTTGCTTCCTAATTTCAAAAAATATCTTCATCGAATACCGATTATCATCCACTTTAGTGAAACCAGAAAGGTATTTCTCAACCTCATCCCAATTTCCATTGTGCACCTCTTCCTCAAAATACTTCATGTTAAAGAAAAACCCTGATTCTTGTTCAAGCCTATGATAAACCCATAAAATTAATATTTTTTAAAATAATTCCCATTCACATAATCAAAGAAAATGTAAATTAAAACACATACTTATGAACAGTCTCCTTGAATTTTTCTTCATCAAGAAACTGCAAGATCAAGAACACCAGCTCCCTACTTAAAGAAGACATTGCAATTCCCACCTCCCTAAATCAAGAAAATAATAATAATCAAGATTCTTAAAAAACAGATCTATAAAACCCTAAAAGAAAATGTTTAAGGTAAAAAAAATTAATACTTACAATTAATTCTTGCTTAGACAAAATTTCCAAAAAGAAACCCCAACCAAAAACCAGATCCTTGAAAACCTTGATCTTTAAATAACAAATTAACCAAAAAAACAAAAAGAACCTATTTTTACAAGACTGTTTGAGCATGCACCGACATATTTGAACAACAATCTACAATAAAGTTGTAATCTTTTTATAAAATTAAAAAAAAAACAGAGTAAAATTTAAATTCGTGGGGTGGATCAGAGAAAAGAAAGCTTTAAACCACTGGGAATCTAAGATGCAAGAATAAAGAAAAGGGGTTTACAAATGGAGATAGATAATTATACCTAGAAATATGAAAGTGGTGAGAGAATAAAAAAAGAAAAATAAATATTAAATCATAAAAATAAAATAAAAAATAAAAAAAACTGTTCTTGAAGAAACACAAGAACAACATAATAGCTCAAAGGAAACTCACCTTAGCAAGATCTGTTGAGGATAGAACAGAGATCTTTGTCTCTCTATCTCTATCTCTATATCTATATCTATATCTATAGATATATGTGTATATATATGTATATATCTCCGTGTTCTCTCTCTCTCTCTCTTCACTTTCTCTCTCTACACTATTCTGCGGAGAAAATTAAAAATAAGACATTACTTGCAGAAATGGTGAATTTTATAGAAATGGGTGATGATAAGTAGATGTGCTTATCACTGTCATAAGCACATGACAGATTGATAAGTAAAAGTAAGCTTGTGATAAGTACACTTCCACGTTGGTCCCAGCCAAGCCGGCTAGGTTTGTCTTGGCTCATCGGCTTGGAATCTCCTACCGACAGCGTCCTTCGCTTGGCTTTCAAAGAAGTTAAGATAGAGTACTTCTCTGCTTACAATAAAAAATACAGCATAATAACCCTTGATCTGATGTGGGACCCAGTGTGTTAGATAGTTCAGATGATCGGACGGTGTGGGATTGATGAAAGCTAGGGCTCAGAGAGTGGGTCCCAGGTATAGTCGTTTTATTGCGAAACATGCAGAGTTTTATTGGTGTTGTTTATGGCTTGTGCCTATGACCGAGAAATTGATTGGTGAATTAGATGAGAAATGAGAAAGCAAAATATCGGCGATATATCATGGATGAGACTAATGCTAATTAGCCCACTCGTGCTTGTATTAGTAAAAGGTGCCTAAATATCAGGAAAAGTATTTATACCCTGGTCTTGACCTACATGTCCACTTGTAACGTTTGTTTAAATGGAAAATTAGTTAGTGAGAAATTTTCAAGAATATTTTTACTTCTTCAATTATTAAAACTTAATAATTAGGTCGGGAACTTCATTTTTATCTTCTGCGATAGAGGTAATGTTTGTCTTTATTTTATCTTTCTTAGAATCAACCGTTAAGATAAAGTAATGTTTGTCTTTATTTTATTCTTCTCAGACTCAACTTCTTCTCATACTCAACTGATAGAGTAAGATTTTACTAAATATATTTGTTTGTTTTTTGAATTTTGTTTAATTAAACTATATCTCATATACTTTAATAGAAACCCGTGTCATTTGGAAAAAGAAGGTGACATTTTTTTGGAATCATTCCAAAGAAATGCTTTATTTTTTGGGATAAGTTGCGTAACATTTAATTCCAGTTTGTTCGTAATTACTTTGACTCTTTATTTTTTTTTGTATTCACTTGTTCTATTGACATTCTTAAAAGAATTTGTTTAATATGTGTTCGTTATGTTAAAGTTGGACCGGGTTGGTCGGTTGGACCAAAACCAGACAAATTACTTAACTTTTTATTTTTTTTGTTTTGTATTCGCTTATTCTATTAACATTCTTAAAAGAATTTGTTTAATATGTGTTCGTTATGTTAAAGTTGGACCAGGCTGGTCAGTTGGACCAAAACCAGACTCCTAACCGGTTTGGTTGGCATGGATTGAAAGACACCGGATGAACCTAACAGTTTTTGGTTGGCATGGATTGAAAGACACCGGTAAACTAGTTTGAGTAAAAAAAAATTGTAAATTAGTCAAGTAATCTAGGAAGATGTTGATGCTATGTTTCTACATAACTAAATTAAATAGTATCCTCTCCAAAATTCATGTGATTATTAAATAACATTATATTTCTTTTTTAAACAACATAATAATATATTACTTAAATTTAATTTAATGTAATACATATATATTTAAGATTAATTATAAAGTAATTCAATTATTAAGTCCAATATAACCGGTCTAACCAATAGACGAGTACTACAATCGAATTACTAATCATTTTGATTTTCAAACATTGTATGTGATATTTATAACACATGTTCAAATATAAGACACTCACCTTTCATAATAATACAAGAATAATTTTATCTTAATTTGAGTATATGTTCTTGAAACACATGTCAGGCTAAACTCTTTCTAAATAACAATCACATATTTTATACTAAAATCATATAGATAAACTATTATATATTATTATAAGATATTAAGCTATAAAAAAACAAAACATTTATGTGTTGTTAAAATACAGTATAAAAGCGAGAGCGTGTGTGAGTGCGTGAAGAGAGAGGGTAAGGCGCATGTAAGTGGTGCGTGAAGTACACGAACATGTGATGGTAGTGGTTGTGGGTAAGTTCAATAATGCAGGAGTGGTTAAGGTTAATAGTACAACAGTGACATCCATGTTGGTTGGTCCACGTTTAGCATCTTTGTGTTCCCATTCTATAAAGATTATAGAATATAGATACATGTACTTCTCCATTAACATCACTTTCTTTTTTCTTTTTATTTCAAGTAAAAGAGGTTACGGTGTAGTGGTTGAGGTAAGGTCTGAAGTCCCAAGGGATCCGGGTTCAATCCCTGTCATCACCATTAATTTCTGCGGCATCGCAAATGAGGCCTTTTAGGCTGATGCACCATGGTTTTACCCACGCCGATCCAGGGTTCGAGCCTCTGCTCTCCCTCAAGCCCGGAAGGGGCCGTATTGGGTGGGGTTTTTCCTTGAAAGCTCTCCAACTCTGACGCCAAGTGGGCCCGGTTAAGACAACATATTGGGCGGAGTTAGACGAGGCTCTCCCATGTGACGGGGGGTGCGACGTCACAACATTCAATGTTCGCCTTTCAAAAAAAAAAGTAACACCATCCTTTTCCGCCATTGTGGGACTAGCTCACTTGGTAGAGGCTCTTGCCTCTTAGATGGGAGGTCTTGGGTTCAAATCCAGGCATGGGGTGAAATATTTGGTGTAATTTATGAGTAGAAGTATGATAGATCTGTCGTTAAAAAAAAACCCATCCTTTTCCAAAGGGTTTAGCGGTATTAAATTATGAAGTGCAATTGGTTTCTGGTTCAATGATATGGGTGATGGCAAGGGTTTGGGATATTTGAGGTCTCAGGTTCAAACCTGACTCAATGGGGGGGGTTTCTTACAGTGGTAGGTTTCCTCCTTGGTGGTGTTCCTAGATGATGTTCCTAGATGAGTCAGACCTGCAGCATCAAAATCAGTATGGAAGGTTGACATCCAGTCTCAGGAAGGCTCACTCGGGTATTGTGGGTACTACCAAAGACCGTTCAAAAGAAAATTACGAAGGAAATTTTTTAACACCAATCATTTTACTCATAAATACCACCAAATAGATCATCTACTTACATAGATCGAAACTTTCGGGAACGTGCTTCCGTTTGCATCAAGTGGCATCAAAGCTTTCAGGAACCGGGTTATTAGCTTTTCATGCAATCCTGACGAGTATTCTTCATCCTAGGAAAAAGAAGTGTCTTGCAAAATAAGGGTGTGTTACACACTGAATGGCATTATGCAAGCCAATGATCAGTATTTGACCAATGTTCTTCTTAAGATCATTTTCAAACTTAGTAGGTTGTATGAATTTGTCGACACAGTCGTCAGGGATCAACCATGAGTTGTTGCTCTTATTAGTAGTAGGATAACAATAATAGATTTACACTTGTTTTTGCTTAAAATGATGATTTTGAATGGAATTGAGAAACGTACAACCGAATTACTAGTATGAATTATCATCGGACAATAGGTAATAATTTGGATTATTAAAATTTAATCTGCCTTAAATATATAATATAAAAATATGTCTAAAACACAAAATTTTAAAATATCTAAAAGAATATGTCAAACATTATTACATTAGTGAATTAAATACTTGTTTTACGCATATGGTACTATAAATCCAAATAATTGTTTTTATATTTTTGTTTTATTTTTGTAAACTCAAGTAGTTACCTACAAGTAAGTCTATTGATAAAATTGATATTATATTATATTATAATAATAATAACAACAACATAAAAATAGCTAAAATATAAAATAAAAATAATTTAGAGTTTCAAGCATGTTTATAAACTAAATTACATATATCTAATTTGGTAAAAATCAAACAAAACTTTTTATAATTAAAAACGAATAAAGGCAAGAATATAAAAACAATTATTTGGCTCCACTTTTGAGCGAAGTACTTGATTGACGTGTTAATGGAGGCATTTGATACGATTCTGTACCCTAAAAGCTAGTATTTATATTGGGGTTGTTGAGAGGCATACCATGTTAACGTTACACATTTATCTTTTTTTTTTATGGCGAACATTTAATCTTGTGACCTCGCATCCTTGTTATACGAGAGAGCCTCGTTCAACTCCGTCCAATATGTTGTCTTAATCGGGCCCACTTGGCGTCGGAGTTGGAGAGCATCCAAGGAAAAATCTCACCCGATACGGCCCCTTCCGGGCTTGAGGCAGAGCCGAGGCTCGAACCCTGGATCGGTGTGGGTAAAACCCTGGTGCATCAGCCTAAAAACTAAGCCTCATTTGCATGCCTTAGAAATTAATTGGGAGAGCAGGAATTGAACCTGGGTCACAATTATCTAAAACGAGTTCTTTTAACCCTCGCTTCGTGACGGGAGTTTAGTCGTTTTTCTCTCGTGCCACGCGGTTGGTCGTTATCGGTTCAACTTACCGAAAATAAAAAAAGCGAATATCGAGACCGATCCCGCTAATACCAATACTGGTCACATTATCATAACGGTAACGCCACTTGCTATAGCTTACGATCCCAAAAAGAAGCTTGGTTTTAAATAAACGGTAAAAAAACATATTTTTAATACAACTCCGTTTAAAAAATATTATATCGGAACGTTGAAAAAAAAACTTAAAAACAGTCGCGCACTCCGTATTTTGAAAAAAGTTACCGAACGAAAATTATTAAAGAAAAACGAAATTAATAGAAATGAAACGGGCTAAAAACGTATATTATAACGAGCGAAAGTTATTATAGAAAAATAAAATTATTAGAAAACTAAATAAGTTAAAAATGTATATTATACAAAGTATAAGGGACAAAAAAACTAAAAAAAACTGATATTAACCCATTGGGACGGTACGGTTCACCCTTGTTTCTATTTAAATAGGGTTACTAATAATCTCTCTTCTAATAAAAAAACTAAATGGTTTTGCCACATGGAAACACCATATTCAATCTCATAATTTTTTCCCTCAAACTACATTTTTATCCTTCATTTAATACTTCCATATTTAACCTTTTTTTTTTTGAAAATTACATAAATAACATTTTCATCATTATTACCACTGGCTCACATTTTTTAAAAATTATCATCAAAAGTTAATATTTTTTTAAAAATCAAGAATTAAAAAACAAGAGATTTAAAAAATGAGCTTTTAAAGTTTTATTATTAAAAAATGATTTTTAAAAATTTTATTATCAAAAAACAAGATTTTTTAATTTTTCATATAAAATTTGAAATTACTACGTTTGTATTTTAAATAAATATATGTTAGAATAAAGTTTACTAATATTTAATTAGTAGTTTTTTAATTAAATTTGAAATTTATTAACACATTTTTTATTTTGATTTATAAGTTTTAATACTTAGTTTTTAATAAAACTAGAAAGAGCGAGCGAGAATACTAGCTTTTACCTATGCGGGCGTTTTAGGGCATGTTTGGGATTACTTATTTAGCCTCCTTATTACCTTTTACAAAAAGTAATAAGTAGTTTTGAAAAGTAAGTTCTTCTTACTTTTCAAAAACTCATTTTCCTCCCCTTTAAAAAGTTAAAAGTAATAAAAAGTACCATTATCCAAACACCATTTTAACTTATATAAGTTAATAAGTTGTTTCAATAAGTAATCCCAAACACCTCAACCGCATAAGAAATTAACATCATCGAAAACATATAAAAGAAACCTAAACCCTTTAAATAAACTCACCATGTGTGAAAAAAAACCGTATAAAATTTATAGTTATGAATTAAACCGGAAGAAAAAAGATAACATGAAAAAAAGAAGAAGCATGAAAGTAAACAAAAAGGCCAGCGGTTCAAACCCGCGTCACTTGTTTTGACTTTCTCCTTGCGTATACAGCCAAGACCACTAAGCCAAACCAATTGTTTGGTTTCCTTCATGGTTGGCTCTACAGTACAAGCAACTAAAGCAACCGCTTTAGGCTTTCAAATTTGAATAGCCCCAAAAATTGAAAAAACTATTTTAATTTGTATTCTCAACTTTTGTGTTTTTAGAGAGAAACAATAATTTCACAACTTTTATGTTAACATTATACGTTTTGACGCTCCATTAAATTACATTTTTTTTTATATATTTACAAAATTTTCACAGAAGAGCTCAATTTCAACATTCGCTTTAGGCCACAAAATATGTTGAACGAGCACTGGTTTCCTTTTGCCGCAGAAACTTTTTAAATAATACATTAGCTTGAGAAAAAGGAATAAAAAAGCAAAAAAACATGCACTTTTGACTTGTACCATTGGCATACAAATATGTATAGCTTCTACAGTAATTTCCTCACACATAGAAATCTTACTTTTTAATATATTATTTAATTAAGAAACTTACAAACATTTATTTTTAAAAGTGTATTATACTTTAAATTTTAATTTTTTTAAATAACTAGATTTAAAAAAAAACATGTTTACAAGTTTAAATTCTAATTTATTAGTTTAAAATTGTTCATATTTAATTTTGTAATTTTAAATTTAATATGTCAAAATATTAAGGAATGAAATTTTTAAAATTTGAAGTTTTAAATTATGAACTTAAAAGACGATATATTGTTGAAATTTAAATTTTATTTGTGTCTTTTTTTTTAATGAGAGATTTAGTATTAAAAGTTTAGCGATATTTTCCGCGTACAATTACAAATAGTATCCGTCAATCAGAATATCTTAATGATGATTTTGATGAAAGTTTATAATCTTCTGATTTTTGAAATGGACTTACATTATCAGGTTTATCAAATGGTTTTGGCAGTGTAACAAGTCTTTAGGTCAAATCACAAGGTAATCGCGTTATAGAAGCGAATATTATATTTTGAAGCAACATTAATCATCATAATTTTATCTCTATAATTGGGTTAACATATTCAGACAAAATAAATTCATTAAAACTTCAAAGAAAAAATATACAATTGTTGTATTTTTACAATGATTATGAATAAAAGTTTAGGGTAATCACTTTCAAATGTTGGTTTGTATTGAAAATCCAGTGTTTATTCATGATCAGTTGTATGTTGCATTATCAAGAGTTAAAAGTAGAGATGGAATCAAGCTATTAATCTTTGGTAAAAATAAAAAATTACCAATATCACGTCAAATGTTACATACAATGAAGTATTTTTAAATTTGTAAATAATCTTTGTAAGGTTTCATTTGAAATGTAATTTAATGTATTGTAAAAAGTGCACAACTTATTAAATGAATTTTCATGTATTTTATGACGTTTTAATTACTCTCATCCATATAATCTTAACATGTAACAAAATGAAAAAGTTACAAATATAATAGCAAATTTGTATAAAAAATGTTGTTAAGATATTTATCAACATAATCTTAACGTTTCACACCGTGTAACACACGGGGTTAAAGCTACTATATAGTAATTAAAAACTTGCAGATATTTTAACCCAAATCTATACTATATAATAAATAAAGGTTTTTGTATGCCACGTGTCGCCACCATATTCAATCTCATCATTTTTTTTCCGCCTCTCTCTCTTATTAAATGTTTTAATAAATTACTAATTATACTAATAAAACACATTTATTTTTAAATTATCCTTTATTATAAATTTTTTTAAAAATCTAATTATGTAATTTATATTTTCAATCAAATAGTAATTAAAGTCAAATTACATTAAATAGTAATTGTTGTATTTTCGAAACCCAATTATATATTATTTTTTACATATTTTGAATTTTGTTTTATATCCTTAGTATACAGTAATATATTTTTACACCTGTAAAATACATAAATAAAATTTAAGAAATTTATGTATTGATATTTTTCACCCATGTGTATTACAGAGGGTCTAAGCTAGTATTATATAAATAAAACTGAAGTAAAACTACAACAATATCATAATGTTTAGTTACGGTGCAAGGCAGAGCCATCCTTCACACGAGCTCAATAACTTATTTTAACTTTATATATATATGTGTGTAATTTTATAAATTAAATAAATAACATTGTTAGAGGTTCATAATTGTTTACGAGTTTAACACAACCTTAATTATTATTATTAAGGTTAACTTGTGTTAGTTTTTTAGGTTTAATTTGTTATAATATATTCTTAAAAAATAGCTAATCTTTCAATCATGTTTATTAGTTTTTCTTTATTTATTAAAGGGAAGACTTTCCCAGAAAAGACATATGAATTGATGCAAGATAGACCCACTTTTTTTTGTTGGGTGTTACTTTCGATTACCAAACATTTTTTTTTTCTTTTTCTTCTTATATATTTGATATGAAATAACTAGGAATTTAGTCTTAAGAATTTTATAAATAATTAGATTTCGTCATGTAAAGTTCAAAATAACAAACTTTTATTTAAAATTGTGTTTTGTATGCATAGTATAATTATATATTGACATATATCTTATCTTATTTAAAATCGCGTTCAAAATAATTAGATTCGGTCGGTACCGATACCATATAGAGATGAACATTTTGTAACGAGTACTCGTACTGTACCGGTACTCACTTTTCCATAAATTCGGTATCAGTATTTTCGGTATCGGTACCGATCTCATCCCTATCGACGAGCACGCTTACACCATTCCACCAACACAAACTTTTAAAAAATGTAACTGGCAATCTAAGTTTGAAATATATTGTTAAAAGTTTCCGAAAATAAATATTTATTGACTTACGGTTTTCTTTTATTTACATTTACATAAATCATAAAAAATAAAGATAATAATACTTCATGGATATATAAATAAAAAGGAAATTTTTGTTTTAAAACTTTTTTTTGGATGTATTTTTTTTAAACTTACTTTTTTTTCTTTTAGGTTGTTTGATTTTCTTAAATTACCGGTGTCACGTGTACACCACAACTTCGGACGATTCTCTTTACGTGCTTAAACCGCAACGTTACATATAATTTTATTTGTAGTTTATATAGAACTTCTGCCGACGCATCACACGAGAGAGTCCCACTAGTTATGTATTAGAACTTATGATTTAAACTTAACATTCTAAAATTAAATTTTGAAACAAAATCTTATATTTCAGAAAAAGACGAAGTCTCTTATTAATACTACCTTTTAGATAGAATTAATTACACGGATGGCCCTGTGGTTTACTCAGATTTCACTTTTGGCCCCTGGGAATGCTAAATTACAAGTTTGGACCAATAGTTTGCACACTTATTTCACTTTTGGCTCCTGAGTTGGATGGAGGTTAACTTTTTCAGTTAAGTGCATGTGAAATGACTAAAACACCCCTATGAACAAAAGTGTCAACCCCCCCCCCCCCCTAACCATTCACCCCCCCTAAAACACAATATATATCTCTCCACCACCACCCACCCCACCGGTACCACCCCACCCCATACCTCCAACACCACCCCCTTCGAACCAAATCTCCTCTACCCTAGCTGCTGATGGAGGGTCTCCGGATAGCTTTGTTGGATACCGGAGAAGGTATGGGATGTGATGTGACTTGGAAGTAGCAAAATCAAAACAATTTAACACAAACCTCCATGGCCAAACAGAGCTGGACCATGGCTGTAACCCTCTGTGACTCCTGCAAAACGACTTCGGCAAGAATGTTCTACAGAGCAGACTCCGCCTTCCTCTGTATACCGTGCGACGGCAAGGTCCACGCCGCCAACAAGCTCGCGTCACGCCACCCGCGCGTGTGGATGTGTGAGGTCTGTGAGCAAGCTCCGGCGAGCATAACGTGCAAGGCGGACGCTGCCGCCCTATGCGTCACATGTGACCGTGATATTCATTCTGCTAATCCCCTCGCCTCTGTGTGTTTATGTCGATGATGGGGGGTTTTGCATAATCAATTAGGGACAAATCTGTGTGGGTGTAAATCTAGGGTTTTTGCAGGCCTCGATGGTGGTGGTGGTGGTGGACCGGCGATGCCAAATGGGGGAGGGCAGGACTGGCGGCGGCGGCAGTGTTCTCGTAAAAACCCAAGCAACAAGCACACGTTAGATAGAGATTTGGTTGGAAGGGGGTGGTGCCAGAGGTATGGGGTGGGGTGGTGCCGGTGGCAGTGAAGGGTGGTGGTGGTGGTGAATGTCTGGCAATGGCGGCGACGGCGACGGGTTTCCAGGGCTTCGATGGTGGTGAGAAGAAGATGCGTGACAGGGGGAGTCGAGGTCACCGGTGGTTTTGGTGCGTGAAAAGGGGAGGGGATTTGAAGTTCTAGGAGGAGGCTGGTCATAGGAGTTCACCGGTGGTGGTAGTCACAGGAGGAGCAGGTGGTGATCATATGCGGTGGCAAGGGGGGAGGTTGGGGAAGACATAGTTATGTTTATATGGTTAAAGGGGGGTTTTTTTTGACACTTTTGTTCATAGGGGTGTTTTAGTCATTTCACATGCACTTAACTGAAAAAGTTAACCTCCATCCAACTCAGGGGCCAAAAGTGAAATAAGTGTGCAAACTATTGGTCCAAACTTGTAATTTAGCATTCCCAGGGACCAAAAGTGAAATCTGAGTAAACCACAAGGGTCATCCGTGTAATTAATTCTTTTAGATATATCAAGTATCAATCAAATTTAAAAGTTTATATTTTCATAAATGATCATATATTTCAATGTATAAAGTTAATTGTCATTCTTATTAAAAAAAAATTCCAAATATTAACTTTGGATCCTTTTATTTGCATCACTGGAACACTAGAAATGGGCGAATAAACTTGGTAGTACTTTCCTAGTGTGTGGACCATATATAGTTAATAACATATTCTTTTTGAGCGACCTTTTGCCTGAAAGGTTTAGTGTTTCTTTAGTAAATTTGATGAATGAAAATGCCCACCTAAATACATTCCTTGTACAAAATAAGTGAAACGTAAAAAAAATTTGTCGTATCCAGTGTTTGACTTAACTCCAGTATTTTAGCAGTGGCCGGATCATTTTACAATCTGATGTATGTAATCTTAACTTACAATTTATAAAGGTTATTTTGAAGGTGATGTTAGAGCATTCAAAAACGTGTTATATAGTGTTAACTAGGTTAGAATCTCGTGTATTACACGAGTTGAATAAATATAATGTTAAATACATAGTAATAAAAAGTTTATGTTTTTAAAACCCGTGTAATACACGGGTTGATTAAACATATGTATTACATGGGTTGAATAAAATATAATATAAACTTTTAACACATACACTCGTCAAAACGGAACAATATGAATATGTAAATATATGATTAAAAACTTTTTATTTGAATCCTAACTGACTATAAAATTGTTTTCAGTTTGTAGAGTTCATAAAAATATGATTGAACAAATTAATTGATGATAAACATATTTTTAAATTAAAAAATGTGTAGATAAAAATTGAATCAAATAATTAATTTAGTTGTCTAAAATAGTTGAGTTGATTATTAATAGGAGAGAGATGCGAGAAAATGAGAATGAAGAGGGCTAGAATCGTGACAAGTGTCTTCTTATTTTACTTGTTTATTATGTAGTATAGATAAAGTCATGGCGATGAACACAAATACTAAGGATGGCGACACAAACCAGATGTGGGTAGCTATGGCAACCACTGTTACGCAGGCAGCAAAGGAAACCCTCGGAGTCACTTTGGGAGCAACAAGAGGACATCAGGAGTCTTGGTGGTGGCATGAGGAGGTGCGGAGCAAGATAAAGGACAAGCAACAACGCTTTAAAGAGATGTTGCAGTGCAGTAATGGAGAGGAGATAATGACACTACGGGAGAACTATAGACAGGCAAAGAGGGAAGCTAAAAAGGCAGTGAGTGAGGCAAAGAATTTTGCCTATGAAACGATGTATAGAAAACTAGACACCAAGGAAGGGGAGCATCATATGTTTAGGATTGCCAAAAATAGGGAGCGTAGGAGACAAGATCTTGGGGTCGTGAAGTTTATCAAGGAAGATGATGGAAGAGTTTTGGTAAAGGGACGAGACATCAAGCTGAGATGGCAAAACTATTTCTACACCCTTTTCAACAGTTGTAGACCAAGTCTAGCCATAACGGAGAATCCCACTACGCAATCCGGTCAACGAAATAATTGTTATTGTCGAAATATCACACAGGAAGAAGTGAGGAGTGCTCTTAAGAAGATGGGAAGAGCTAAGGCAGTCGGTCCAGACAACATACCCATTGAAGCGTGGAAGTGTATGGGAGAGGAAGGCGTTCAGTGGCTGACAAGACTGTTCAACAATATCTTCAAAACCGGGAGGATGCCAGATCAGTGGAGGCGTAGTGTCTTAGTACCCCTATATAAAAACAAAGGAGATGCTCAATGTTGTGCTAACTACAGGGGGATTAAGCTCCTATGTCATACAATGAAATTATGGGAAAGAGTTATAGATACAAGGATTAGACGACAAACCCAGGTTACAACAAACCAATTTGGGTTCATGCCGGGCCGGTCCACTACGGAGGCGATACACATTTTAAGAAGATTAATGGAAAAGTACAGAGAGAAGAAACATGATTTACATATGGTGTTCATCGATCTTGAAAAGGCGTACGATAGTGTGCCTAGAAGATTGATCTGGGAAAGTCTGGAGGGAAGAGGGATCCCTAGTAAATATATTGAGGCAATTAGGGATATGTATCATGAGGCTAAGACATGCGTCCGAGCACCCGTGGGGGATACAGACTTTTTTCCGGTGGAAGTGGGAGTTCACCAGGGGTCGGCACTAAGCCCCTTTCTCTTTGCAGTAGTTTTGGATGAGTTGTCAAAGTCGATTCAAGATGCAATTCCATGGTGCATGCTTTTTGCTGATGATATCGTGTTGATTGCAGAAAGTAAAGAGACATTGAACAACAGACTAGAGGAATGGAGAACAGTCTTAGAGCACAAAGGTTTGAAGATAAGCCGATCTAAAACCGAGTACCTTCACTGCAACTTTAGTGGTGCAAACGTCGACGAGGAGACCCAGATTTCTATTGAAGGTGGGGTTGTCCCTAAGACACTGAAGTTTAAGTATCTAGGATCTGTCATCCAGAGTAACGGGGACATCGACAATGATGTAGTCCATCGGGTGCAGGCTGGTTGGTGTAAATGGAGGGCGGCCTCAGGTGTTTTGTGCGACAAGAGGTTCCCAATAGGGTTAAAGGGTAAATTTTATAGGGTAGCAGTTCGCCCAGCGATGCTATATGGAACCGAGTGTTGGGCCATCAAGAAGACACAAGCTCGAAAAATGGATGTAGCTGAGATGAGGATGTTGAGGTGGATGTGTGGACACACAAGAAAGGACCGAATAAGAAATGAAGTTGTTCGGAACAGATTGGGAGTCACATGTATCTCAGATAAGATAAGAGAAGGAAGATTGAGATGGTTTGGACATGTCAAGAGGAGACAGAGCACAGATCCAGTGAGAACGGTGGAAACTCTCGTCGTAGAGGGGAAAAGGAGCAGGGGGAGACCGAAATTAACGTGGGATGAGAGGATTAGGCTTGATTTGCTAGATTTACACCTCTCAGAGGACATGATCAATGATAGGATTTCATGGAGACGTCGTATTAGGGTTTTAGGATGAGTGACCCGTTGTGTGGGAGAGTAGAGTTGTTTAGCAAAGATTTTGCGTATGTCTTGTTTCTTGTAGGTGTGTTGTGTTTCTTGTGACTAATATACTCTAGTCATACACTGCTAATTGTTAGATTACTGTTAGATTTATTTTACTTTATTACTGATTAATTTTATTTATATTTTTATCTTTTTCTTTCCCATGGAGCCGGGGGTCTAAACGGGAGCAGCCTCTCTATCCCTTGGGATAGGGGTAAGGTTTGCCCTCATCACACCCTCCCCAGACCCTACTAATAGCGTTAGCTATGTGTGAGATTATACTGGGTACGTTTGGTTTGGTTTGGTATTATGTAGTATAGATATAGATATGTAATGTCAACATGTTATATTTAAAGGGTTTGATTCAACATCATTTGTTTGCTTAAGCATGTCACTTGCTAAAATAACAAATACATGCTTAATAACAACCCATATAACAAGACCAATTTTAAAATATGAAAGATACGACATGTGTAACATGACTGTAGACAACACGTATAACACGATTACTAAAATACTAACAAATACATGCTTAATAACTAGGCCTGTAAACAAACCGAACGAACACGAACATCGGCGTGTTCGTGTTCGTTTATTTAGTTTTAACCGAACACGAACACGAACACATAATCGAACACATTTATTTGTTCATGTTCGTTCATTAAGAAAATGGAAATGTTTGTGTTCGTTCATGTTCGTTCGTTAAAAAGCTAAACGAACACAAATGAACAAACATAAACTAAACACAAACGAACAAACATAAAAAAACACAAACAAACATAAATGAACATTAACGAACACACATGAACAAGTCTAATACTTAATAATTCATCAAAAAAACACATGTAAATTAGTGGTTCAAATATACATGATTCATCAAAAAACAAATGAACACAAATAAATGAAAATAAACGAACGTTAATAAACGAACATAAATGAACGTTAATAGACGAACATAAATGAACATATATGAACGAACATAAATGAACGTTCACGAACATAAATGAACGAACACGACATGTGTTCATGTTCGTTCGTTTAGTTAAACGAACACAAAAAATTTGTTCGTGTTCATTCGTTTATTAAATGAACGAACATAAACGAACTTCCCGCCGAACAGTTCATGAACAGTTCATGAACGTTCGGTTCATTTACAGGCCTATTAATAACGACCCATATAACAAGACCAATTTTAAATTATGAAAGACACGACGTGTGTAACATGATTGTAGACAACACGTATAACACGATTAATGAATGACACAACTTAACTCTCACAATATATTAAAAGTTTTTAGAAATGATAATCCATAACATCCTTAATAATAATCCACAAAATACTTAAAGAAAATTCCGTAAGTCTGTTTAAAAAATCTATAAAGATCCTTGAAAAGATACGTAAATTCCATGTAACTTTCTTCTTTAATTTTCGACTTTTATATGTGTGTGAGCGATAAAAGGAAGTTTTTCTAATGAAGTGTAGTAAGATGTTTTTGTCATTGATTGTACTAAAAAAATTATATCATAAAATCCAGAATTTTATTCTATTTAATTGATACGAGTACTACTAAATTATTTGTAAAAAAAAACAACATTTTTAAATGGTATGATGTTGCACTATTGATCATAAGTGTGTCTAACTTATTAGAATAGTTCGTCCAACTTTTCACCTTTTGTAATGAGTTATTATGTAATATTGATATTGATTACAACCGTGTTTGAACCCAATAATTCTAAACTAATATGTTATTTATGTTTGAACTGAAGACCTCTCCTTTAAGAATCATATGCGTCACCTTTTTTTTTTATGAACGGTCAACAAACAGAGAATTGCCTAGGTACTCCGAACGGGGTGACCCATTGGCAAAAGGTCACCGTCAGCTGGCCCAACCCAGCTGTACGGAGCCCTTAAGCGCCCCAAGTTCTCTCCAGTTCCGGGGAAAACCCACCCGCCCGAAGGCCCACCAATGGTAAAACCCGGATGCCCTCGGGATCGAACCGGAGATCACAAAGATCCCGGTCTTCCTTCATTGAGCCACCATGCCCCTTCCAAAGTGCTGCCTGTGGGGATAAAACCTGGGTCTTTTTTAGAGAATCCAGACTTCCTACCACTACACCACATTATAAATTGCCATATACGTCTACTAAATAGGCTAACCCCACATTAACACACATGTACCAATATAAATGTTACATGTGAAACAGAAAATATAATTATTTGGTCGCATAACTTTGAAAAATAAGTAATTGATTTTTTAACAAAAAAATTGAATTTTTTGTTTTATTTAATAATAAAGTATGTTATTTTACATAATTGAAAAATATTTTAAATTAAATGTCAAATTTACCCTTTGGAGGAGCAAACAAACATGAAAAATAGGAGAACCTTACTTTGCCAAGCCAGCAAGTGACAAGGACAGAATCATAACTCAAATTTCTCGTACACGATATGAAATTTTGTGAATTTATCTTTCATTAACCCGATATATTCTACTTTCAAAAGTGGTCACCTCTTCTTAACCCCACTTTTCGATTTTTCAATATTTCTATGGTCATTGGTGTGGAATATTTCCACTGAGATTTTTATTTTGCTTTTTATATAAACTTTCTGGTCTTAAAATAATGTAAATATTTAATAACAATAATAATAAATATATCAGAAATACCAAGTAGACCCGTAACATATTCAACAACTACTTTTTTTTTCATTATGTTGGAGTTAATTACAAAGATAGACCATGTGTTTTACGAAAAATAATATGTTTTGGTACTAAAGATTTAAATAATAAATTTGGATTTTTTGTTTTTAATTTTGTAACTAGTTTTAGTATTCAGACTAAATTTTGTTAACTTTTCTATTAAATTAAGGTGAAATACTCTTTTACTTTAAACCCTTAATACCCAAACTTGTTATTTTCGCAAAGGTATTTTAGTCATTCACCCCAAAATTAACATAAGTTAGCCTTAAACTCAAATTCGTTACAAAATTAAAAGCATAAAACCCCAAATATATTACTTTAAACCCTTACTATCCAAACATGTTAAATTCTGCAAACCATAGGAACTATTTGTGTAATTAACTCTTTACATTTAAAACGTTAACATGTTGTCTCCCTCAACCCTCGTTGGACGCTGATAGGCGAGTCCACTTGTTTTCATCTAAAAATCTTGATTTATTACCATTCATAACGTTTACATTATCATATAACCGACTTCATATTATAACTAGAATAATAATAAAAATAATTATTGAGGTGATTCTTACAGTTTTCTGTTTAAAATTAATTTTATATCAGCCGTCCTGTATCTATAACAATGAATATATTTTAAAAACCACCTAGGAAAGTTTTAAAATCTAAGTTAATATTATTTTTCTACTTTTGAATTATCATATTATCTTAGACGGTGACAGTATTTTTATTTATTTTTAACTTTTAGTTTAGGACGTTGATAATTTTACTTTTCTATGTTTTAATATTTGCAAATGATTTGTTATATACTTGTATCTATACGTGTGTGTGAATGGTGTGACATTATTAAATTTTATAAGGTTTAATATATTGTAAATATTTTATATAGAAAAATAGAATTATGACTTATGACATGTATTATAGACGACCTTATCCTTATGCAGTATTTGTTACAAACTTGAACATCATCACTTGTTTAAGGTACTTTGTTATTATCACCTGTTGTAATATATTTATTGAACTCTAGAGTTAATAACAGGGAAGGTCCTTTTGTACGTACTGTGGTAAAGCCATATTATGGTTTGGGTTCTCAATTATAGAAAATTATATCGTTGGTTAAAAAGTATGGCAGTGAGTAACATAAAGAATTCTCTGTGTAGATGGCCGTCTATTTTTTTTTATTAACTCTCCCCCATGCGCTGGTCACGTAAGGACATTTTTTATATCACATTTTTCATATTTTTGAAAAATAATGTATTTTTTTTAAAATTAGGCATTATAGCCGTTGGAGACGGTCAAATAAAAAAATTTAATTAAAAAAAAAACAAGGCATATAGCCGTTGGGTTAAGGAGGGGCCCATAGGGTTAAGGAGGGGCCCACCTCCTTGCGTTTGCAGGCATTCGGATATGTGGATCTCACCTCCACCAGACACCTACTCCAACGCAGCTTGCATCCGGTTGCTTCGTCCGTCTCAAGCGAATGAGCGTTCCAATCTTGCGTTAAAGGTACTCTAAGATTATAAACTTAAAAAATAATGACTATATTGTTAAATCCATGTGGTGAAATGGTTATTACGGTGATTTTGCCTTTGTGAAACTAATATCAAATTAATGTTATTTAAAGTATGCATAGCATATGGTAGGTGTTATCAACCTATTTACTATCACATATTCAATACCAACTACTTTTAGGCTCATATATTAATTGAAGTACTATTTCTAACATTTTGAATACTAGAACATGAATACCAGTATTTGGATATTTCGTTTAAAAGTTAAAACTACTTTGATAGTTGCCTTTCTAAACTTCATTGCTTACTTTGACAATTCTACTTGCAACTTCAATTCAAGTCGCCAATAATAATCTATTGTCATCTATATATACCTTCTAATCGATTTAGCTATTTAAAAAAGAATCCGTTAATAATTATTTATTTATTTATTTACTACGTTAGAATCTCGTGTATTATACGAGTTGAATGGATATAATATTATATACTTAGTATTAAAAAAGCTAAAAAAACACATGTATTGTATACTTAGTTCTTTAAATATCCTTTTAGCACGGATAAGTTAACTTAAATTACATTTATAAATATATAAATACATATAAAAAAATAAGAAATAAAACTTGGATTTTTAACACCGCTTATTTTTTTTTATTTGGCATGTTGTATATTTACCATTTAAACCATCCAACCATATTAAACTCTTTAAAAGTTTTAGAAATCACTTATAAAAATAATTATTTATCATTATTTCTTTCTTTTTTATTATTTAACGAACATAATTTTAAATTGATATGGAAAGACAGAAATTATAATTATTTATAATTAATTTTATAGTAAATTGATTTGGTTAATAGTACAATAACTATTCATAATTAAATTTATATTAAATATCTAAAAATATTTCTTTTAATATCATTATTATTTAATAGGGAAGAGATGGGGGAAAATAAAATTTTAGATGACCTAGAATTATGTCATGTGTTATATAAGTTTTTTTATTTATTAGATAGTATATATATATATATATATATATATGTAGGGGAGAGATCAAGAGAAAACCACAAAGTTAGGCGAAAACCGAGAAAACCATATCATTTCAGGCAATTTTTTTTTATTTACGTATACGTATCCAAAAACAATTTTTTTGATTTACGTATACGTAACCACAATTTTTTTGTTTTATGTTTACGTATACGTAACACTATGTGTAAAAATGTTTTTTGGTAAAAATGTTTAATATTACATTGATACCCTTTTAAATAAATAAAAACAAAATAAAATAAAAAATAAATATTATTATATAATTGGGTAAAATTGATTTTTTTAGTGGTTTTCTCGGTTTTCGCCTAACTTGTGGTTTTCTCTGGAACCCTCCCCTATATATGTATATATATAGATTTTGTAAAACATGATATGTTATACTTATAATTACATAAATATGTCTAATAACGACTAAAATGTATAAAAAATCAATAAATTTTACCATATTGGTTCCTCAGGGGTACTACAAAAATAGTGAAACTAACTATGCCTCCTAAGATTTTTTATTTATTATTTCACTATGACGTGTTACTATTATTAAACAAAAACATCAAATTAAACCTTTTCATTTTAATCGTCATTGGGGTGGTGGTCCAATGATAGAGGCAAAGTCTCTAAAACACTTAAAAGACCTAATGGTCATGGGTTCAAGTCCCACTAGATAAAGAAATTTGTCTTTAAAAAAAAAAACCTTTTCATTTTAATAAGGAAAAATTACATATACCCCCCTCTAAACTTATAAAATTACATTATGTCGTTTCATTTCTTACTAAAAAACAAAGATAATCACAGAAATATATATATATATATATATATTATTCTTTTGTGGAATTGAGAATATAAAATAAAAAGAGAGAAGAATATTATTTGACGTACACTAGAAACCACATCAGGGAACATAATGGTAGAAACTAGAAACCCTATCTTCAACGTAGCCGTGACGGTACTATGATTTGGGCCACACAAATTTCACATCTACCCTTTCAATACGATTTCTTATTACTTTATATAGAATAACCTCATTACATCTGTACATATGACCCGTATAGGTGTTATACAAGTCGTATAGACAAAAGTAAAATTGACAAAACGTTCAGACATGTCAAATCCGTGTTGCACAATATGACTGTTTTGTTGCCCATATATATCGTGTCAAAATTTGCACAATACGACCATATGGAAGGGTTCAAATGATAACAATTTTTTTATGTGATTAATAACCATTCTTAAATAATCACATAATTTATAAATTATGTTTCTCTTTTAATTATTAAAAGAGTATTTAAGTATCTTGAACATAAATACGAAAATGATGAGTCTTACATATGCGTACAAAATAATGTTACATATACGTGACAAATAGTGTTTACGACTTTACGTATATGAATACTAACTGAATGATAATTGTTACATATACGTAAGATTATTTTTTAGAGTGGTTTTTATGGTTATCACATAAATTTTGATTATTATTTTAACCTTATCGTATAACCATATTGGTGTACAACTAGCATATGATGATCTACGATTAGGCGTTCACATATTAAAAGAGTAGAAAACAGACAGTCGAATCCTGTCAAACCATCACTTTGTTTGTAATAACAATAAAAAGTAAACAACTTTACTGTTATTAAAAATGGTTTTTTTTTTTTTTTTTTTTTTTTAATGATTTTGAGTTTTCCAACAACTAAGAGGATCCGGTATACAACCGTGAAATCAGGCGTGATCCGACATGGGATCATAATCACTTAAAAGAAATTTCACGCCGTGGTTTTGATACGTGATATTCAAGTGGTTTTATGCATTAAAATAACGCTTATGGAAACTTCCAACCCGTTTACCTTTAAGATGTTTTTTTTGTTTTACCCATTTTTTTCTTTTTAGTTTGGACAGACCGGTTTGAGTTAAGCTTTGCAAAAAACAGGTCAATAACTTGTTAGCCAAAAAGGAAGCACTTATGGTTCAAATGGATAGATGATTTCCCAAAGTGCTTTTTTAATGCATAGAACTTTCTAAATCTTTTTTATTCAAATTATTCATGTGTCGGAAATATCAGACGTTAAAAAGAACTAATGCATATAAAAATATGTAAACAAATTAATAGAATAACAATTCTTACCGCTCTTGGGAAGGGATGATATGTCTTCTGCCAAACTGCTCAATAAATTAAACTGTGCTTCAAGTTTTGTGTTTGCCTCTGATAACCCTTTCCATGTGTCTAATGACTTCTGCGGGTCAGATTTCTGCCATTTTTTTACAACACCAACCATAGATGGAGTGGATGATCATCCGGTACCTGGTTCACCTATAAATGCAGCAGGGTCACTAATTTTACTTAATTTGCAAAATGGCTAACTACAAATCATATGCTATAAATATGAATTGCTAAAGTCCATAACTTTAATGTTGTTAATATGTAAGAAATGAATGTAAGCATGGAATAAGTCAGCCATTACCAGATTCATTTATGGTGGCAATGAAAATTTGGTCCTCTCATGATCCCACTTGCCCTTTAAGACATCAGCAACCACTTCTTCTAGAGGCATGGCTCTTATTAGATTCTGCAACTCACAAAGATGAAGTAAGAAAATAATATAAACTATTCGGAGTTTTCACATCGGCGTTCGGATATGTGGTGGTAAGAGGCGGAATCGTCCTCAAGACCATTAAAACGAAGTGCACATCTTAACCGTAACCGGGCGACTGCTAACACACTTTTGCTCAAAGATTACTTTGACAAAGGTTGTTTGTACGAGGAGGAGCAATTTAATACCCGGTTTCGAATGAGTCGGAAATTATTTTAAAAATTAATAACGATCTCGAGAGATACGTGCATTGGTTCCTTATAAATTACATTATATTTTTTTCTAGTTATGTAATTTTTTTTAATTATTACTGAAATATTATTTTTTATTTTTATTTTATTTTTATTAATGAAATATTATGTTCTATTTTATTTAAATGAAAATTAAAAAGAAACATTTGATTATCACATCACCACAATCATTTGGGTATTTCACTTTTTAAGTGATGGATGGTGTGATAATGAAGGGTGTGACGTGACGCCATGTGACATTCACTTTATTATCACACCACACACTTATCACTTGAATATACCCCTTGCTTTAACAAGGAAAATATTTATAATAACACGTGACGTGAACATACAATAAATACGTTAGTTTATTTTGACATTATATAATTATAAAATGATAATCACTATGGTGAGTTTTCTGATACTTTAATCAGTGAGTTTGGTTGGCAATCACATCACATGAATGAAGTTGCGAGTTAGAATGAAAATATCGTAAGGAGAATTTGAGTGAACTTATCGTATCGTGTAGAGAGTAGGTTGTATAAAGCCTGAAGGGCCAATGATGGGACCGTCCTTTGATAATGAGGTTTTTGTCTTCATGTTTTCCTAATTAAATACCCGGTCCCCAATAAGCTGACATACAAAGAACCGGCTTGTATCGGCTTGGCTGAGCCGATGTCCACCGTTTGAAGTTTGAACACATCCAAATAAACAATTAAATGGAAAACCAAAGTGAAAGATTCAAAGAAAATAATAAAACAGGGATAATGTGATTTATTAAGGAAAAAATAGATATATCACATAGAATACTTACAAATTATCTAAAAAATTATTTAATTTTAATAATTTGAATATTTATATATTAAAATATTAAATAGTCTTCTATAAATCATAATCATACATATAAAGCATGGTCATTTAATATAAATTATTTTTTTTAAACAACAATTTTTTTACTTTTAAATACCATCTAAATTTATACTTGCAGTTACATCGCATGAACTCATACCATTTTTATAGAGGATAATCACAATGCCACAAGACCATAGACTTTTATAAATTACTGTGCTAATAAAAAGAACATTAAGTTTCACTTTTGAAGAACGAATATGATATTATTGAAAAGGAAGGAGAGATCATAGCCAAATGATGTACGCAACAATCATCCAGTCCAGGTATTGAAGAATATTATTATTAGTACAAAGATGTATACCGGTTTGAAGAATATTATTGAAGAGTTGAAGAATTATATACCGTTGACAATGAATACCAGGACTAAGAATATCAAAAGCATATGGTGATTAAAAATATTAGATTTTTCTATGATCGATATTCAAGAGAAGACCACATTAAATGTTTGTAGTTGATTTTTATTATAGCGAGATATTAATTATCCATGATATCTAAAGTATTATTTATACAACTTATGTGAGGTATTTTCTTAAAATAATGTATGTGATATGTACTTGATTATTTTTACGTTATTTATTTTACATTTATGTAGAGTATTTTTGTTATAAGTTTAAACTTAATATTTGTAGATATATTAAATATATTTGTATTACAATAATAAAAACAAAAATTCGTAAAAGCCCAGGCCGGACGATTGTGCTTTTAGTCAATTGAACCCATTTGTTTGAGGTTTTTAAACCGCTTTGTTTTTCTAGATTTTCATTGTTGACCGGCTTAGTTTTTGCTATTTGGTATTGACCAAATTGAACCCAACCATGGTGTGTGAGCTTTAAACTAATTATTTTATCGAGTGAAGTAATATTATTAAAACAAAAAAAACATAGATTAGATACTCGTTGTATTGTATTTTATGCCACGTGATATTATTAAAACAAAAAAAAACATATATTAGATACTCGTTGTATTGTATTTATACCACGTGTAACTTTAATAAAAAAGCCTGATTCTTGGCTTGATGGTTATGCCCAAAGCACCCGAAAACACCATTGTCACGCTGCCAGGTTTAATTTTAGGCGTCTTCGGGTTTTCAAGTTTTTTCTGTAATTTATAAACATCACTTAAATGAAAATGAAACCCAATGTAACCAAGATCTGAGCCTTGACATAATGTTTGAATTCAAGTACACCAAAGCCGTTGCTCGAGGTTCTTTCCCTGGCGGCGCGCAGTTTTGTGTTTTCCTTTTTTCTCAAATATAAGTTATTTACTAATATCACGGATTTTACGTCTTTTTTTTTTTTTTTACTTTTTTTCAAATATAAACTATTTGCTAATTTCAATTAAGTTTGAGTGTACTATAGCAACAAAAACATACCAAAATCTAAAATAATAATTCCAATTCATTTTCTTTCTTTTCTTGATTACCTTGCTCACGTATGCGTACCAGTATTAAGTTCAAAAAACTAAAAATAATAAACTAGCCGACGGTAATCCACAACCTTGAGCGGGGTTATCTTAAAATTTCAAAACGTATCTTTTAATATATTTGGTTACCCTAATAATATGTAATCGATAATTTATAATATTATCAAACTAGAAACAAATTGTTGTTGTATTGGTAAATTTGGTGTCATTTCACATCCTTGGGTGCCATATATCTTTTTTGAGCATGCTATAATTATGTGTAATTATATCTATATTTTTTATATATTAAAACATATATAAAGCTTATTTATAGCTAAATTTTTGGTAAATAATTCTAAAAGCATATAAACATTCCAACACTGCTATACAAGTTTAATGTGATATACATCCTGCCACACCGTACTAAGAGAAATAATGCTCATGTCGATCAATTACTGCCACGCGTCCGATATATGTACATGTATGTATGTTGTATGTACATGCATATGTGCGTGTGCACGCTCATGTGTGAAATGAAACAAAGGTTAACCAATATCTAAGGCTTCATTGCCGATTTTGTGGATTTCTAAGTTTTTTTTTATTATTATTTATACATTAGTTAAATCTTAAATCAAAATGAAAGACGATGCTTTAAACATCAGAGCATTGACATAACAGTCAGATGAAAGCAAGCGTGGCCGGTTTTTAGGTCTTTTTTTTAATAATCCAGAAAAGTAATAAACCATAAACTAATATTTTTATTTGATTGATTTTGAAATCAATACTTTTTTAAATTAAAGATAGTGTCAACTTTATGATTTCTGATTTTTTTTAATTATGGAAACACATTATTAAATAAAAGATAATAAATTTAACCCATGAACCCGAAATGAACCAGAGTTAACATTTTGAATTCAAAATCGGGCCGGGTCGGGCCCAAAGCGATGACCCAAATAGTTATACGAAGTCAAAATGTTAGAAATCCCCCAAATTGCAGTGTAACTCCTAAGTGGGTGTTTGGGATCACTTTTCAAACCTATTTATTAACTTATTATCTGTTATAAGTTTGTTTGGGTAATTAAAATAAGATGTAAAATGTGAGATGGAGAAGTTAAAATCCAAAAGTAAGAAATCTTACTTTTGGAAATAACTTTTGCAAAAGTGTTAAAAGTAGTTTCAAAAAGTAATCCCAAACACCTAAATATTCCTCATTCTCTGTTTTCTCCCCAGTTGGGCATCATGCAAGGCCCCTGAGATATAGTAATCTCTCATAATCCTTCCATTTATTCGAACAATCTCAAATCTGATCAAGATCTTCAATCCAAATCTCCATTTTTCGCGTTATTAAATCAGCAATATTGTAAGTATTTCCGATACATTTGATACATGCCGATTTGAAGGAAACATGGAAACTAATTATTCGCCTGTTCCTAAAGAATCTTTTGTGGAATTACAATTGCATGATCACCGTGATTACGGATATCAAAACCCTAGTTTTCCCGAAAAAGAGACTTCTTCAAAATTCATCCGTAATGATGATGAATTAGGGCTTGTAACAAACCAGATAGATGATTTAGCACCCTCAAATTCTGGGATTCATGGCGCTGTGTTCAATTTAACCACAACTGTAATTGGGGCTGGGATTATGGCCCTCCCTGCCACCATGAAAGTTTTGGGTTTGTTTGTTGGAATAATTTTGATTTTACTGATGGGTATTTTGTCTGAGATTAGTGTAGAATTGTTGGTTAGATTTACTGCTCAATGCAAGGCTCTTTCTTATGGTGAAATTGTTGAACAAGCATTAGGTAGACCTGCTAGAATGTTATCAGAGATTTGTGTTATACTTAACAACGCGGGCGTTTTGGTGGTTTATTTGATCATAATGGGTGATGTGATGTCGGGTTCGGTTAACCATATCGGGGTGTTTGATCAATGGTTAGGCAACGGTTTCTGGGATCATAGGAAATTAGTGATTTTAACTGTGGTGGTTCTTTTTCTTGCGCCGCTTTGTGCATTAGACAAAATTGATTCTTTGAGTTTGACTTCTGCTGCTTCTGTAGCTCTTGCAGTTGTGTTTGTGGTGGTTGCTTTTGTTGTGGCGTTTATTAAACTCGTTAGAGGTGAAATCGAACCGCCAAGAATGACGCCTGATTTTGGATCAAAAAAAGCGATTCTTGATCTTTTAGTTGTGATTCCAATAATGTCGAATGCGTTCGTTTGTCACTTTAATTTGCAGCCCATTTACAATGAGCTTGAAGGTTGTTCGCCTCAAAAGATGAATAAAGTTGGTCGGATCACTACTGCTTTATGTGTTTTGGTCTATTGTTCAACTGCCATATCGGGTTATCTCCTATTCCGGCAAGATACAGAGTCAGACATTCTGACCAATTTTGACAAACCACTCGGGATAGAGTTTAGTACGGTTTGGAATTACATAGTTCGTGTTGGATATATTCTTCATTTGGTTCTTGTTTTCCCAGTCATCCATTTTTCTTTAAGACAAACAATTGATGCATTAGTTTTTGAGGGGTTTGCTCCTCTACACGAGAGTAGGAAGAGATGTTTGACTTTGACTTTTATACTTTTGGCCCTTATTTATATTGGGTCAACCATGATTCCAAGTATTTGGACTGCTTTCAAGTTTACAGGGGCGACTACAGCTGTGTCGCTGGGCTATACATTCCCAGCTCTTATTGCACTCAAATTAGGTGGTCAAGGGTATGGTTTGAGCAGCCGAGAGAGACTTTTGTCTTGGGCTATGTTGTGTTTGGCAATCATGGTTAGTGTTGTTGGAGTTATTAGCAACATTGCAAGTCGAATCAGAATGACTGCTTTTTTCAAGTCGAAATCAGATACATTATTTTCGGTGGTGCTTTCTGAAGCAAGGATTTTTCGGGTTTGAAACGGTTGATTATCTTATGTATTAGTCCAGGAAAGGTAATCATCATTGATTCCCAAACAGGCCCTCTTCATATGAGGGGTCACTGTAAGTTCAAAATACAGAATAGTTTTTTTAATGTTCTTGCAATATTATTTCGATTCGTGTTGTTTATACAGTTTATATTTCACATCCCTAAGTTTTTGCTGGTAGAAGATGATCTAAAAAGAGGCTTAGGGTAGTGGTGGCTGCCTCATGTGTATGTCTCGTGGGCTCGTTAGTCGCACAAAATTGTGATACGTTTTTTTTCCCCTAAAACAACTCATTTCAACCCGAGCCCATTTTGGTCAGAACCCGTTTTGATCCGAACCAAATTGATCTTTAAAATTTTCTATTTTGACCTGAACCAAAATGATACTTCTTTAAAATTTTCTATTTTGACCTGAACCAGATTGATACTTCTTTAAAAAAATTTATTTTCACCCGAACCCGTTTTATATGTTACCAGTTACCCGACCGATTGATGCCGTTTGACCCATTCTCTACACTTCATACACTTTTACACTTCACTCCCCTATAACTTGTAGAAAAACACCTTACTTTTCTTTGGCCATATCCCACAAGCTCTATTTTTTTTTGGCATTTTACAAGAGTAGGAAATGTCATATTTGCCCTCTCCTCATTACCATCTACTTCAAACTTCATATAAATAACTTCCATCTTCCATTTAAATCATCACACACGCTCATTTCAGCGGCAAAAATGCACCAATCAATTGATTGGTTTTCTTGGCTTTTCAAAACTGGGCTTGAACCTTCCCTTATTTACGAATATGGGATGACTTTCTCTCGAAACGAGCTCGAAGAAGATGACATAGCATACTTCAATCATGAGTTCCTTCAAAGCATGGGGATCTCCATAGCCAAACACAGGTTGGAGATACTCAAGCTTGCTAGGAAACAAAAAGGGTCACATCCTATCTCAAAGCTCGTGATCGCCATCAAGAAAACGAAGAGGACCTTGGCTAGTTACATCCGGACATTGGTGCACCGAGATGACTCAGCTCTGGTCCTGGTTCGTAAGGGTTATGGTTCAAGATGGAAAGGTAATATGTTAAGGAGAAACAACAGATTCATGACATTTAAACAATCTACACCTGCTCTTTTGCTCACTAATGGCTATCATAAGTCCAATAGTGCTCTACCAAACAACTTTTCGAGCCCTTTGGTTTATAGTTATGATCAAGAAAAGAAAGGTCACGATTATGGTGATGATCATGCAAGTTTGGATGAAGAAGACGGTGGCAGTGGGGGTGGCGGTTATTGGTCCGGTGGTGGTGTTACTGTTGAAGAGATTAAATGGGAGACCATGTTTCAGGATTTGAAACCCACTTGATTTTTTTAGCAGCCATCTTCATCCCCAATCACCCTTTATCTGTTTAGACACTTGTAGATGATAAAAGGTCACACTTTATGTAATAAAAATTGTATCTTGATCAAGATTGACTTAAAATCTTTATAATCTTTATGAGTATATGTTACGGTGTAGAAGTGGGCCACCTTGTCTACAATTTATTGGAATTGTGCATTTGAGTCAAGTAAACTCATGCTTTGAATTTTCAATGTTTGATTGTTTGGTTATAATTCCACTGCGCCAAAGGTGACTGGTAGGGACATTTATTATTAGTCATGGGTCCTGTTACTTTCAACAATCAATTGCTCCATTGAAAGTTTTTGCATTTTGGAATTTCTTAGTGTCTCAACCGTTTAATTTGAAGTAAATCAGACGGTTATACTGGTTTAAGATTTTATAATGTTTGAAAAACCAGAAAATATCATATCACATTCATTATTATTATATTCATAACCGTCTTATCATTTTAAAATTTTAATGCAAACTAATGACTGAAAAAATATAAAAATCGGTTCAAACGACCAAACTAAACGTTTCTCTGGTCTAGCTGATTTTTTTGTCATAGTTAGCGATTCAGCCTAGATTTAGTCAAAAACCGAACAAACTGAACCATAAACATCCTCGTATTGCGCAATTACATATCAAATTATAATCCCTGATGCAAAGGGTACTAAACAACAAAAGTTTAAGAAACTCACAAACTGAACACTTTAAAATAAGGTTCATGCTATATGAGCACCACCAAATGAAAATAGTTTGATTACACAGCATCATTACATATTAAAACTGAAGTTAGCTTAAGCTGCAACTTTCAAAATATCAAGTGCAAACATTAACATATTTCTTGATCAAGTCACACTAAACCCAAGCCTTCAATGACCCGAGCTTTGTGGCAGACGAAACGAACCACCAGCATAAAGCATCTGGTAAACGGGCCTAATCCTGATGGTTAATATTAAGCTCAAAACCGCACTTAAACAACACACACCAGCAAGAACAAAGAAGGTGAGCCTGAAACAATTCGGGCCCATGCATGTGGACCCACCTTGCTTAGCTTCCTCGGTATCATACACATAACCCGCAAGCATCCCAGAAAATAAAAGAGCACCAATTGGGTTTCCTAGCCCCATGAAATTGAAAATTAAACCGAAATTTTTCAACCCAAAAATCTCAGATGAAGTTGGGATCATAACACCAAACTGAACACCATAACAGATTCCAAGAAATGCTGTTGCAACATATAGTGTCCCATTAAGAGCTGATGCATATAAAAGATATGTCATTACCATGATTACTTGTGTTATCGTTGTCAAGAATGTGCGTGGAATCGTCTTTGACCTGAAAAAAACATAAATTTTTAGGATCTTTAACACTAAAATCAAAAGGTGTCCATCTTTTTGGTCATGTTGATGATAAAGATTAAAAACTTTAACTTTACCTTACAAAGTATTCTGAAACAACCCCGCCTCCAAGACGACCAAGAAAATTGCAAAAACTGAATAAACTCAACAACGTTGTTGTATCCTTAAACCCTAGTGAAACCCCAATCTGGGCAAGATTGTTTAGAACAGTAACTCCAGAACCAACACCAAGAAAATTAACAGACCATAAAAGCCAAAAATCAGCTTTTACAATCGCTTCACGAAAAGTAAAATCTTCACCTCTTCTAGGTCTTCTTTTCTTCTTAATCTTAACCGCTCCTTCACCAACAGCAAGAAGCACATCCACCTCTGAAATATCTTCACCGTCATTCAGATTTGTAAGATTCGGTTCTGAAGTGGACTGAGTCAGCAACGGGTCTGTTACATCCAGATTGTCTGAAGAGCCAGCTGGCCGATTAAGCTTCTTGCTAGAAGGAAACAAAGTCATTTTAACAGGAATTGCAAGGGGAGCCATTAGAAGAACCACCATTATCGCGATGAACGTGTACGATAACACATCACTAAGGATAAAAACGTCTTTTAGTATTGTGGTGGTTAAAAGAAAGACTGCAAGAACCACACTAGCCGCTTGAGTGAAAATAAAATAGGCGGTTTCGGATGGGTCAGCTTCAGAAGCGGGAGTACAAGGTCTAACATAGTACATTAGAAGCAAACATATGACAGGAATCCCGAGTGTAAAAAGGAGTAATAACGAAGAAGCTGATCCTTTTAGAACCATAGTATAAACCTCTGTGAAAACCGCAGCACTTAAGCCAACATAACCTTTGAGAACACCAGCAACCGTGCCCCTACTGAGTGGGAAATTCCTCATGTTGGTAACAAGCACGGCTGTCCCCAACCACGCGCTGCTGTTAGTGGCAACAACGAGTGCAAGCCACAGCTAAAAAAAGTGAAAGTTTGCAAGATATTTAAAATCTTTGGAGTTATAATTACACAAATATAGAAAGGTAAATTACTTGGTTCCTTGTGGTTGAAGAAACTAAACCTATAGACGGTTATTATGATACGTATTGTAGTTAGAAACGATATCAAGATGGATAAAGAACCATACTTTAAAGCAAATCAATTAAGATGTTCTATAGTTTATTAAATAGCTTTTGTTTATGCTGATAAGCAGATACATATAATCAGCTTGGTTTAAAAAAGCGCGAGGCGAGGCGTTTCGGTCCCAAAATCCGAGGCGCCACGCCTCATGCGCGAGGCGAGGGCTTCACGTATGCGAGGCGCTAAAACTAAAAAAATAATAAAAAATGTATTATGCATGACACACTTCACTTCTTAATCATAAAAACACAAAACATACTTTAATACTTAGAAGTTAAAAGCTTACAACATAATTAAACATTCATAAATTGGTCACAGCCTCGTAGGATAAACCCAAATATGGTTACAGGCCTGATTTAGAGTTATTTAAATTGGTCCCAGCCTCACAAGTTAAGCTCAACTACAGATTTAGGCCCAAATTGGTTTAAATGATGGGCCAAGCCCAACTGATTTAAAGCTAAAAAACATGAAGCGGCGCCTCGCCTCGCGCTTCAAGCCTGAGGCGGCGCCTTGGAGCGCTTCATGTATCTCGGGCGCCTCACCCATTTGAGGCGTTTTGCCCAGCGCCTCGCGCTTAAGGCAGCGCCTCACGGCGCTTTTTTAAACCAAGATAATCAGCTTACTAAAAGCACAGCTTCTTAACATCTTTAAACTACTTGTTTCATACTAAAGGTAAATACTTTGAATTTGGCAATTTGGATTTTAACAATCTAAACTATGACCCATTGGCTGATAATAATCCATACCGACACTTGACCAATAAGTCAATGACACTCCTACTTTCACTTTTGTTGCCAAGGGCAATCCTAGTAGCATAATCATCATAGATTTACACTCTGCTTACACTTGTACGTTTCACCATTTCGTTCATAGTCATCGCTGCGAGTGAAAGCTAGAGTAAATCAATTGTAAATCTTTGATGATAATGCTACTGGGATTGCCCTTGGCCACAAAAGTGAAAGTTAAGAGTGTCATTGGTTAAATTGCCGGTATGGATTATTATCAGCCAATAGGTTATAATTTGGATTACTAAAATCCAATTTGCCTTTGAATTCTAAACTCAGATTGAAATAAGCAATCTCAAATTGCATACCGAAAATAACCTATTACACCCTAAAACAAGCAAACAACTTCATTCAAACACTCAAAAGTCTATCTACTTTAAAGAACACCAACCAGTAAAGAAGTTGCATATTTTTGAGTCATAAATACAGAAAGACAACAAACCCAATTCCCAATAGTTGAAAAAACTAAACCTATAAATAGTCAATTATGATTTATGATGGCTATTCTAATTAGAAACAAAATCAAGATACATAAAGCTAGCATCTTTAAGCTCATGATCATACTCAAGAAACTGGTAAATAAATTAAAAAAAACACAAATAAATAAATAAAAACTTACAACCCAGTAAGGCATGTTGTGAACGGTCCCACTAACAGCAAGCCAGATGACACCATAACCAAAAAAAGAAGCAAAAACACCCACCAAAAGAACAACCCAAGGTGGGTATTTATTAGATGCAATTCCGGGAAGTATGCCAACATTTTCCCCCAAATCATTAGCGACACCAAGAATTGTAAGCTGTTGTTGAGAAAGACCCAGTACGGATTTCAGAGTGTGTGAATACAGAGGGAAAGAGTAGGCGTTTCCGGAGGCGATTTGGATCCAAACGGCGGCTGCAAGACCCACCCACGGCGGCCGGCTTCCGGCTTTTAGGGCCGGCATCGCTAACCCCCTGTTTGGTTGCTAAATTGGTAAAAAGAAGGTTATGGAGTATCTTTGAAAAGATCTTTGGACATTTGTGGTTTTGATTTTTGACAAAGTGCTCTTTAGTTCAACTTTTTCGTTTTTTGCTGATTTTAATTTAATAGTTTTGATTATTCTACCTACCACTTGCATTTAAATCTATGACAATTTGGGGACACGTTTTAAAATCGGCCACGGTACCTTTAATATGTTTATTATTTAATTTATTAGTTATATTATCTGATAGAGGTAATGTTTGTCTCGTCGTATTATTTAAAATCATAAAAATGACTCTGCTATAGATGTGATTACAAATGAGTTTATATTTGGTAATTGGTATATTTGTTTGTTTAGGGCATGGGTATACATAAATGAGTGAGGCTCAAGTGAAAGCATTTTTTTCTATAATGTGGATGCCATGTCACCTAAATGGGTTGCTCATACCAACTATTGTAGTGTGTGTTTGTGTGAGAGTGTGCCGTGAGATTTCTCACGCGAAGGCCTCACGCTCCCTTGCGTCGACGAATGGGCGGTGTTTCACGGGTATCACACTGCTCACGTGGGTAAATAAGAGGGTATATCCCTTGCTCTTATAAAAAACTATCATAGATCCCTTGAGCATGATCACAACTAAGATGCTAACTCCATTTTAAATTTGATAGTTATAATATTAAAAGTTAAGGAAATTGAATTTACTCGACTATATAGATAAATAGTGTTATAGCAAATAGCATTTTTTTTTAGAATTAGGCTTTAATATTGTATATATACACTATCTAAAGTAAATGATGTATCATTTGAGAACTCTTAAATATTATGAGAACTCCCAGGGCGGCTTAGAGGGTGGTGCAGCTGCACGGGGGCATGTTTACGAGTGGGGATATTTTTAAATATATATATATATATATATTATAATATTTTTTTTTAAATAACTTACAAAGTATGTAAAATTTTATAAAATTTAGGGGCAAATTTTTTTAAATTGAAATCTAACCCAATAATACCCAAATTAATAGTTATACCCAACCCAATAATACCCAAATGACCCCGTAACTAACATAATGGGGGCAATTTTTATAAAATTTAGGGGCAAATTTTTTTTATATACGTGTTTATTAAGGGGGGAATGAGGACATTTTTCTTATGTCGAGCCGGATACTTAATTTGTCGGGGACGACCCTGAGAACTCCTAAATATTATGAGAATTCGCGGTTCTCAAATATTTATGAGTTATCAAGAGATAATTCTCTGTTTGTTATATTTTATTTTTATATATATAATATTATAAATCAGTTAAAGAAAATATAACAATTAAAATATGAGTAATGTTTGTCCTTGTCAATGACGTATTTTGCTAGAATGAATCAACGAATAAACTATGAAAGCAACATAACGAAATATTAAAAAAATTGTTGGATTACTTTTGGGATTTTTGGTGCATTTTCTCGTACCTACCCTACCATGGTTTGGTTTTGTGAAGGACATGAGAAATGAAAAGGACCATTTTTATATTCTTTTCATTTTTGTCTTTATTATACGTCAAAATATAAGACTGATGGTTGTGAGGCTTTATTGAGGGTGGATTCATCCTCTAATATCACGCCATGTGGCGCTGACTGGATGCTGACTAAGCAGTGGATAAAGCCCCTGCTGAAGCACTTGAGGGTGTTGTGGTGCAGGTGAGCGGGGGCTTTATCCAAAAACACTTTTTTTGTTCCTTCCCCAGCCACGCCCTTCCCTCTTCTCCCGCTAGCCCACCCACGCCCACCCCCTAGCGCCCCATAGCGCCCCCAGCCACGCCACACCCTTGCGGTGTTCGCCACCACGGTGGCTCGCGCCCACCCCCTTGCGCCCCCCATCGCTGGCCACAACCATCAGCCTAAGAAAAAACATAAAATTAAATGCTTCTTTTTTTCTTTTTGCAAAAAGAAAAAAAATACTTATAAATAATATACACAAATATATCTTATCTTAGCTACATCTAAAACTTTGTAACTTTTTTAGTACGACAAATAAATTAAAAATATAAAGTTTAATAAAATGTGTAAACTAACAATTCGATAATTAAGTGCATTTGATTTTCTCTAAAGATGGCAAAAGAACTCGAGCCTCGCAAGAAACCTAAAACCTTGTTGGGATTTGTTTTAAGGATTTTCATGAGTACAAGACGAGTATGATATTAGGTAATACTCACTCGATTATCCGAACCCGTTTACCTCGTGTAAAAACAAAAAGAAGTTTAATATATTATATAGTTTGTTGAAGTTGTTACAAAGTTGAATTTACTAAAATTATAGAATAATTAGAAGTATAGTTATCTATTTGATATTTCAAGTCACTTTTGAGGTGAACTTAAAATCAAGTTTCGGGTAATGGCCATCTCGATGGTATATTTTAAGTACGTAAGGCCATAAATGAGTATACCAGACACCCTCCAGTATACCCGTAAATCTGATGGGTAACAAGCACATGGCACCATGTGAATATAAGACACGTTTTCTTACTAGGTATGAAACTCAAGTTACCCATATCCGTCTCATACCTAACCCATTCACATCAATAGTTTACGTATGCACATTTTTTTGTCTTCCAAATCTTAGGTGCGTAATGTATTTACATCGTTGGTATCCGTCTAGTGGGTGGCACATTTTACTATTTAAAACCAAACAGTACTAGCGGATATTTGGAAAATACTTCGATCAGGTCTTTAAATATTTTAATTTAACACTTAGAGGGTGTTTGAGATTGCTTATTTAACTCCAAAAGTGTTTTTTTTTGTCAAAAGTGCATATTGACTTATGAATTTTTTAAAATGAGTTTTTAAAAAAGTGTTTGGATTAGCTTTTTTAATGAGAAAAGTCAATAAATTGTGTTTTTAAAAAGTGTTTGACTTAGATTATTCATGTAAAATGACCAAAAAAGATAAAAAAAAAAAGAAGCCAAAAGAAGTTTAAAAAGCTAGGTTTTTGAAAAACAGTTTTTTACCATTTTCAAAACGCCAAAATAAAAAGTGCTTTTCTGTTTGCCAAACACTTTTAAAATTTATTCACTTTTTGAAAAGCCAATAAGTTATAATTCACCTTAATCCCAAACACCTTCTTAATATTTAAATGTTAAAATCTATATTCCATGTTTAATTTTTTTATATTATATTTACTAGGTTAAAATCCCGTGTATTACACGGGTTAAATAAATAAAATGTTATATATTTAGTAATAAAAAAATTATATTTTTAAAAACCCGTGTAATACACGGGTTGAATAAACGAGTATATTACATCGGTTGAATAAAATATAATGTAATTTGTTAACAAACACATTTGTCAAAATATGTTTTTAAAAAATGTAATTTGTCATGACAGTTATAAGGTCTGTTAAGTTAGTTTTTTAAAACATTTTTTTTCAACTGAGTATTAATTTTTTAATTTGATTGATAAATGTTAGTTCATATTAAGTTCATTTGATTGATGATATAATAACTATTTATAATTAAATAATAAGTATTTGTAATTAGATTTATTAATATAAAGATTATTATTTAATAGGAAAGTGAAATAGAAAATCTAATATTTAATAGGAGAAAGAGGCGGAAAAATAAAGATGAGGAATAACCAGAGAGTGACACGTGTCTTTAAGAGATTTTCATTTATTAGAGTAGTAAAATACTTATATGGCTCATTAAATTTAATTTATAGAAATTCGTTTTTATTCTAATTTATCATTCGCATTTTGATCTATTTAAATCTGTCCAGTGCTAAACAAGCCCTTGGCATGAGATCGAGACTGCTATGATAGGAGCCTCGGGTCTGTGGATTCTGCTCGGGGATTTCAACGCAGTTAGGTCCCCGGAGGAGAGATGGAACTCTAGTTTTAAAGCGTCGTGTGCTAGGAATATCAACGCGTTTATTTTCGGCGCTGGATTAAAGGAATTCGACATGAAAGGGATAAATTATACTTGCGCCAGGAACTCTGGGAAGAAGAGAAGTAAAATCGACAGAATGCTGGTTTGTGCAGGGTTTTTTGATAAGTGGCCGGGTGCGTGTCTTCGTGCTTTCTCTTCTCACTTGTCGGATCACTGCCTGATTGTCACACCCCGACCGATGGCGGAATCATCGAGGCGGACAATGGATGATTGTTCAAAAGCACATGATAGCTAAAATATTGCATAATTTATTAATTTAATTTAAAGACAACAAATATCCAAGTACAATACATTTCAAATAACATAGTCTATTCCAAAACATTGATTTAATTAACTAGGTCCATAAGTTCTTAAGTGGAGGAATCTTCAGCAAGCAATCACATATCCAAACCTGAAACATTATTTAAATCAAGTGTCAACTATAAAGTTGGTTAGTACATAGGTTTTGTGGACCCGATAACTAGTAGATAAAAACGTTTTGCAACTCATTGTTTATCTTGTTAAACATAGCATATATATAGTTGTATCCTTCATGTTTATCTAAGCACAATTCAAACCTTGATTGACGCGCTTGAGCATAGCACAACAGCTAGGCCCGGTATGTTTGAATATAGTTATCCACTATATCCGATATGTTTGAATATAACACGCGGCTATATCCGAGTATGCAGTAATAAACACCCTACATGGGTGGGCTGGTCAGGCACAATAGATCTATTAATATTACTGTTGGTTTTCTTGTGTTTAAAATAAATAAGTGTACACCCAAGATAATTCACGATGAACAAGCATATAATTCACATGTATAACACGTATAAACAATTTGATGAGTAGCATGTATAATGTTTCACCTCAAAGTATGTAAAAATGTAAAATAGGGGCTATGTAACTCACATGGCTAGCGGGTATTTTAATCCACGAGTGTAGGTGATAAGGATGTTGAAACCTAAGCACGTTGGAACCCTATGTGGATAAATAGGTATTATTGTAGGTTTTGTATGTGTGTATTCGTATTTAAACGTGTATAGGTTTATAATAATATTTCTTAAAATTTATTTGTATAAAATATTGTAGAAAGATGATAATGATTTTGTAAAACTTAACATCAAAAAATATAATTTTTAATCTTGTTAAAATATTATATTTTTAAATAAGTAGATATATTATATAAAAATCTCTATTTTGTTTATTTATATTATTATTATTATATATTTTCTTTTGTGAGTTAAAATTATTTAAACGAGTTTATAAAACATAGGGTTTATTATTTTATAAAAATTCAATGGGTTAAATATGTGTAAAAAGTTATTTAATGGTTTCGAAAATAAACGAACGAGTCACCCAACCCGTAATAGTTTTTATTGTATAGATATAATATTAAAATATGATAAAATAAATAAATAAAATAAATTATATCATTAAAACAGAAAAAAATTGAGTTGGGCCGGAGGCCACCAGAATCGAACCCGCAACCTAAGGCTCAAACACACACACGCATAACCAGCCGGGCTACTGCCCATCGCTGGTTATGTGTGTATCGTTTAATTAATAAACGCATACGCGAAACTGGTCGCTGGTCCTCGGCAACCGGCAAACCGTGTCCGAGAACACTGGTTTGCCCGGTAATCGATGGTTTGAAGTCGCGATTTCGATTGGTACAGATTTCCAGAGGATAACAGAAGGCAAAGGAACGAATTCGAGGTACCTACTAGGTCGTGAAGGGGCTGGACGACAGGGCTTTTAATCCGAAAATACCAAGATCGGGAATTCAAGCTTCGGGATGGAATTGGGCTCTGAGATTCTGGTCACAGCTTCTCAAAGAGACGACGAACACAATGCCGGCTTCAATTTTGAGTGAGAGTGGGTGGAGGAGGGGTGGCGAGCTCGAGCAGGTCCGTAAATGGCTATTTATAGCCGAGCTCGATCCCTATAATAAAACATGCAATTGAGTATGTCCAGACACTCGTCTGGACAAGACGAAGCTAACGAGCCATCTAGCAGGCGTGGAGGTCTACTGTCGGGGCCGAATTCGTGGCGTGGACTTTCGGCCACAAACACGATCAGACGTTTGGAATGTTGGGGAGACAAATTGGTCGGGGGCTTTTGCTCGCGTGGGGACGACGAGGTCAGGGAGACCATTTTCGGCTGTCGAGGTGCAGGGGACAGGCGTGTCGAGGGGGTCGCCGGAAAATGGCTTGGACCGCCGGACAATGGAGGAGACAACCGGAAACGCGAATTCAAAGTTGGCAATTTTGGTCCTTGTAGCTTGTTTTTGTATTAAGTTAGTCCCTGGGATTTTTACCCGTTAGTCCCTGAGGTTTAGTTTGTCCAGAAACAGCCCCTTAACTTACTTTTACTTTAAAATCTTTTAGTTTGAGATATTTCAAAACAGCCCCTTAACTTATATAAAAATAATTAATTAAGTTTCTTTTTAATTTCAATTATATTTTATAAACTTATATTATTATTATTATTATAAATATTTTTATAAAAGTTAATTATTTTATTTAAATAGGTTATCTTATTTATAAATGAACCTTTTAATTTAGATTTTTATATAAAATTTTATATAAGTTTAAAACTTATAAAATTTTATTTATTTTAAATCCATAAATTAAATATATATATATATATACTTTGTACAAAAATTTAAATAAAAACACTTGCATTCCATTGAATAGAAAATGTTTACAGGATACATAATATAAAAGCGTGAATAAAACTCGAAATGTCACACCGATTATGCTGAAATTTAAGGAGGAAAATTTTGGGCCACGTCCTTTTAGAGTGTTCAATTCTTGGATTGGAAAATCAGGCTATGAGGAAGCGGTGAAAAAGGCTCTGGATTCCTCTCAATTTAATGGTCCTAGCGATCTCGCGTTGTCCAAAAAACATGGCCTCATCCGTGCTGAGTTGAAAAAGTGGAGGGATGAAACGAAAAAAAAAGATGGGGAGGAGACAGCTCGTGCGGCTACTGAGTTGAACGAGCTTGAAGAGATTTTGGACACTAGGGAGCTCTTGGAGGAAGAAGAATAGGCCATGGCTGAATGCAAACGGATCCTTAAAGATAATGATTTTAAGAAGAACTGCGACCTAAAACAGAGATCTCGTGTGAGATGGGCGGCGGAGGGTGACGAGAACTCAAAATTTTTTCATGCGATGATTAACATGAGGAAGGCTAGAAACCGTATTCCGGGGCTTGTAATTGATGGCAAATGGTGCTGTAAACCGTCCAAGATTAAAAAAGAAATTTTTGGCTTTTTCAAAAAAAGATTTAAGGAAGAGTATAAATTGAGACCGGCTCTTGTGTGTGACAATCTGAGCCGTCTGCAGGAGTGGGAAACAAGTCTATTCGTGGAAGCTTTCTCGGACCAAGAAATCAAGGACGCGGTGTTTGAGTGCGGTTCTGATCGTGCTCCGGGCCCTGATGGGTTTAATATGCGATTTTTCAAGCACTTTTGGCACTACTTTGAGCAAGATTTCAAGGATATTATGGCAGATTTCCACGGGGCTGGGGTGATTAATCGGGGATGTAGCTCGTCGTTCATCGCTCTGATCCCCAAGGTCAAAGACTCGATCGGTCTTAATGACTATAGGCCGATAACTTTGGTCGGAGTCATCAACAAAGTTTTATCGAAGGTGCTTGCTAATCGTCTCAAGAAAGTCCTTCCGTCGGTGATATCGGATTCTCAATCCGCTTTCCTTAAAGGTAAATTTATTCTCGACGGGCCTCTGGTTGTTAAGGAGCTCATTAACTGGGCTAAAAAAGATAAGAAAAAAGCTATCTTGTTGAAGATCGAATTTGAGAAGGCTTATGACAACGTTCACTGGAAGTTCCTTTTATCGATTATGGAGCAAATGGGATTTCCCCAAAGATGGATTACGTGGATAAAAGGGATTTTGGAGTCGGCTCGATCCTCAGTACTAGTTAACGGGGCTCCGACTTTTGAGTTCCAATGTGAGAAAGGGATGCGGCAAGGCGATCCTCTATCTCCGTTTCTTTTCATAATCGTTATGGAAGCTCTCTCAAAAATGATCCAAAAAGGTTGTGACAATGGGGTGCTTGAAGGTATTAAATTGCCGAACGACGGACCTTCGGTGTCTCATATGTTTTTTGCGGATGATGCGATTATTACGGGGAGTTGGTCAAGAGGAAATATGCTAAATATGGTTAGAGTTCTTCGCAGCTTTTATGTTTGTTCGGGGCTGCGAATCAATCTTTCTAAATCCTCTTTGATTGGTGTCGGAGTCGAGGAAGTGGAAGTTAAGGAGATGGCTTTGATCGTGGGTTGTAGAACGGAGTCCTCTTCGTTTAAATACCTTGGGTTGACAGTAGGCGCTAATATGAACCGTGTTAATAACTGGCTGCCGATTTATGAGGTGTTCGAAAAGCGTCTCTCGCTGTGGAAGGGTGCGCTTCTCTCAATAGGTGGGAGGGTTACTCTAATTAAATCTGTGCTCGAGAGCCTTCCGTCCTATTATTTTTCGTTATATAAAGTGCCTTGTAAAGTTATCAATGATTTAGAGGCCATTATTAAAAGGTTTCTTTGGGGAAGCTCTAGAGATGTTAAAAAAATTCATTGGGTGGAATGGGACCGGGTCGCGTCTCATAAATCTGTTGGAGGTCTCGGCCTCAGCAAGCTTAAACCACGAACATGGCGCTGCTTAGTAAATGGGGCTGGAGGTTTAAAATCGAAAGGAATGCGCTATGGAAGAAGGTTGTCGAAGCTATTCACACGAACCGACGAGGTTGGGAGTCCTTTCCAATCAAAAAAGGGTTGGGAGGAACTTGGTGTAATATATATAAAGTTCTTCATAATACCTACACTACTAACATGCCTCTGGTTGATTTTATTCAAGGCAAAATAGGTACAGGGGACTCAATCAGATTCTGGACTGATATTTGGCTTGGCGAGCGAAGGCTAAAAGAGTTGTTCCCTAACTTATTCAAATTGGAGAGGTCAAAAAATTGTTCGGTGAGAGATAGAATTTTGGGGGGAAGTAGTGGTGGTAGTCAACAGTGGCGGTGGAGTAAGGAGATCGACACTGATATAGAATGAATGGAATTCAATAGTTTGCTGCAGATGGTGGCACCGGTCAGGTTAAACAGTCGAAAGGACGAATGGATGTGGAGAGGAAATGATTCTGGAACGTTTAGTGTGGGTGACGTAAAAAGGGTCCTCAACATGGATTCAGACCATAGTAATCGTTATGTCATGAAGTGGTGTCCCTGGTTGCCGGCGAAATGCAATATCTTTGTGTGGAGAGCAGAGATGGGTAGACTTCCTACGTTATCTGCCCTTAGAAGAAGAAACGTCGGCATTGAAGACGAGGCCTGCCTGCTGTGCCGATCCGGGGACGAAACTGTTGATCATTTATTTACTTCATGTTACATGGAGTCGATCGTTTGGCAAGCTGTGAGTAAGTGGTGTAAAACTCTGAATATTTATGCTTTTTTTTCTTTTCGCGACCTTTTGGAGATGCAGGAGCACGTTGGGTTGTCCTCGACGGCTAAAGAAATGTTCCATGGTATTATTATTTTAACTTGTTGGAGTTTATGGAGAGCTAGGAACGACCTCGTTTATAATGGGAAGGAATTTCGAGTGGAGAAGGTCATTAGTGAGATTAAGTCGATTGGCTTCTTGTGGTTTAATAGTAGGTCAAAGTCTAAGGGTCTATCTTGGAGTCAATGGTGTAATTTTGTAAGTATGTAGTTTGTTGTTTGTTTCTTTGCGGCCCGGTTCGGGTTTTCGCTGTTGTTAATGAAGTTAACCTTTCAAAAAAAAATGTTTTAATATGTGATTAAACAGGACTATACATATATAATATTTTATTTTATCAATAATCATTCTATAGATACAATTTTTTTCTCATTTATAATTTTGCTTCTGAAATAGTTATCAAACATTATTATACCATTCAAAGAGAAGTGTGAGCCACCGATCACTTTAACTTCTTAACTTTGATGATTTGGCAAAAATAGTTCCTCAATTATGTAAAATATCACTTTGATCCCATTAAATTTTAAAGTTTTAAGTTTACCCTCTTGTAGTATATATAATCTGATTTTTCCTTAATTATTTTTGTTTATTTGTTTTATTTTTTTAACGTCCCGGTATAAATTTTGTTAAAATCGGAGTCGTATTCAAAATAGAATATTTTTTGGTATCGTGTGTTATATCGACTGACGGTGACGTGCTCGTACCGTGAAAAATGAGACCGACACCGACTGAAAAGCATTAGTACCGTTATATAACTGTATTTTATCTAGGTTTTGATCTCCACAACCGAGTCGCCGTAACTTCATACGTTTCTTTTATATATTTAATCACGTTTCTTTTTGTACTTAGCCACATTTATGTCATTGCCTCAGTTGTTTAAGGTCCCGCCTCCCGTCATGCAGCACGGGGCAAAATTTATTTAACTACGTTTTTTTTTCTTAGCTACGTTAATGTCATCGCCTCAACCGTTTAAGGAGCGCGGGGCCACATTTCTAGTTTATTTTTATTCAATAAAAACGCATGGTAATTCCTATAAATCCAAGCACTAAGTGTGGTCAGGTCTCCAATGAGACATCTTGATGACAAAGTGATGTATTCTCTAACTAAATGATTATGCGTTTAAATCCTACATAGTATAGATGTGATGATTTTAAGATTAAAATAGGTGTAAAGTAGAGAGTTTATGATCGCGGCCAAAAAACTAAGCGTGGCCCAGGTGGGCTCACCAAGCCGAAAAACCAGTTACTTATTCGGAATTTTCGACCTAATCCTTTACAAATAACTTAATTACCTAAGACACTGTTACAGATATACTATTTAAATAAGATAGATCTGATTCTTGTTATTAAACAAACTATGTAAAAAATTAGTTGAGTGTACTTCGAAATCCCTAATATATGATTTAAGTTCAGAATATAATATACAATAAATTATTTGTAATGTTTAAAAAACAATAAAGATTTACAAATTACATATACTTTTTAGGAATTTACAATAATAATTTATAAACTATTAAGATGGTGTTTATAAGTAAAAAGTTACTGTTAAAAAAGAAAATTTTAAATGGTATTTCAAAACTTTAATGATGGTAATTTGGTTGAATCCCAACTCGGACGGCAATGATAAGAATTCCACTTGATTCGGATGTGTGCCCGCTATGTCTTTGCAGCTCGGAGACCTTCGAACATCCCTTCACATCATGTTACTTCGCCACCATGCTTTGGAGTTTTATTAGCAATTGGTGTAAAACTCCTCCGATATTCGTTTTCTAGGTTCGAGATGTATTGAAAATGTCTAAGATTGACCCAACGGAGTTTAACAGGAGAAAAGCAATTCAAGTAATTGTTCTCACTGCAGTTTGATGCCTTTGGAAACTTAGAAACGAGGTAGCCTTCGGGAGAAAAGCGTCCCTCAATTGGCACTTCGAAGAACTAATTGATATTGGGTCACTAGAGTGGGCTTCCTGGTGTAAACGTAATTTTTAAAATTCTCTCTATGATCTTTTCTTTTTGGTTGTATTAGGTCGGCTTGCATAGTTGCATACTTGCATATGCTTGGCCGATTGCTTTGTATTTGTTAATAAACTTTTCCGTCTCTCAAAAGAAAAAAACCAATGGTAACTTGGTCAAGTTTGGGAAGATAACTTTTTAGAATATAATGAATGAATATGAGTGATAAAGAAATCTGTAAAATTATATAGATTCTGTTGTAAGTGTTATTAGGTAAGAAAATAAAGTTGACTAAGATTTTCTTAGAATCTCTATAAACAGTTATATTAAGGAAGTATAAAATTTAACTTCATAACTTTTAAAATTAATCAACCATCAATGCGTAAATATTAAGGGGTCAGTGAGAGTGGTGTGAGTAAAAAACGCACGTCACATGAACGCCACCTCACCACCAACATTTTTCACACCTTTCTCACATGGGAGGGGTATACCTGTGTGAGTGGTGTGAATATTGATTACTTTTAATTGAGTGGTGTGAGTGAGTGTAGTATGTGTGTGTGGGAGAACGAGAGACTCACGCCTAGCTTCATCCCCATGAGAAATCCCACGTCAATGGCTTCACGTCGCCATGAGGGTGGTGTATCACGCCGGTCACGGGCTCACACCCTTCTTTACGCGTTGTATACCGGATACCCTAATAGATGAGAATTTTAGATGTTTTGAGAACATGGTGAAAATCAGTTATTGAGAATAAGTATGGGGAGGTGGACATTAATGGGTCATTAGTTGCTAAGTTTTTTTTTTTTTTTTCAGGAAAGAGTATTCTTTTTTCTTTTTAACGACAAATTCAGATCACTGACGGACCATTGGAGTATCATCGTTCTTTTTTCTTTTTAACGACAAATTCAGATCACTGACGGACCATTAGAGTTTCATCGTGCCACCAGTAGTATCACCCGATCATATTCCAACAACAACACCAATTCACCAATTCAGGAGGAAACACAATTTTTCTGTGAAAACCTCCTTGTGAGATTCGAACACGACTTTATGATCACTAAGCTTTATTCCTCCACCAAGTTGCTGCTGGGGCTATTATGTCTTTGACAAAAAGAGTATTTATTTACTAAAATGAATAATTTTAATAACTATTTATTAAAATAAATGTTTTATATTTCTTTATTTATAACTAATTTGTTATAATTTTTTCTTTATTTTTATTCAATCAACCTATTACTTTTTCTTTATTCAATCAACCTATTATTATTATTTTTTATCTTTTTTTAATTGTCTTATTATTGTTTTTTTTAATATTTTTTATTCTTCTCTTTAATCAATTTATTATAGTTTTTCTTTTTTATATTTTTTTTAACTAAGTTATTAGAACTCTTTTTCTTTTTTAATCAAAGCATCTTACATATTACTAAAAGAATCTTCTAAATAAATTTTCAAAATAAAAAGTATAAAAAAGCTAAATGAGCATTAAAACTTGACGATATCGATATCAAATACAAACAAAAATAAAAATATCAAATAAAGTTGACTCGCTAGCGATCTCAATATAAAATACAAATTAAAAGAAATTTTTTATACTATTAATCTATTAACTGTTGTCTACTCTAAACATATCTAATACTTTTAAAAACAAATTGATACTATTAGTTTTTTTTTCATGCGTTTTATATATAATAAATTATTTTAAAAAATTATTCATGATCGACTATCTTTTAAGTGCCCTCTCTAGGTATCAAAAATACACTTATTGAATAATGATGAATTCAGTAGATAAATCATTTCCTTTCAGATTCTAAGATCCCAAATGTAGATTCATTGAACACGAAAGAACATAAAAGAGCGTAGCCAGTGCTTGACTTAGCTCCCGCATTTACGCAGGGGCCGGAAGAGGTCGGATCGTTTCGTGATTTGATTTACGCAGCCTTACCCTACACTTTTGTAAGAGACTGTTTCCACGGTCAAACCCGTGACCTAAAGGTCACAAAATACATGTAATTATCGCCGTTTATGAAAATATTATATAAATTTTTTACTAAATAAAAAAAACTATATAAAACCTTAACTAAGAAAAAAACTATTACCAATGAGCTAGTGGTGAAGTAGTAATGGAGAGACCTGGTGTTCCTAGTGACCCAGGTTCAATCCCTGCCCTCCACATTAGTTTCTGCGACATGCAAATGAGGCCTAGTTTAGGCTGATGCACCTGGATTTTACCCACGCCGATCCAGGGTTCGATGCTCGACTCTCCCTCAAGCCCGGAAGGGCCGTATTGGGTGGGATTTTTCCTCGGATGCTCTCCAACTCTGACGCCAAGTGGGACCGGTTAAAACACCATATTGTCCGGAGTTGGACGAGACTCTCCCATGTGACGGGGGGTTCGACGTCAAGCTTGAAACTTAAAATTATATGTAAAATTTGTGTTTAGATTTAATTAAAGTTATTGATTTTTCTTTTTAGTTAAAACTTTAGTGATTAATTATAGATTTTATTTATTGAAACTTTAACTAGTTTAGCTATTAGCCTATTAATTACAGTATAGATTCTAACAACCAGAAATATCTGAAAATTACCAGAAACATTCAGCAACAACGCTTTGACGACGCAACGGTTTCCGCCATTTACGAACAACTTTTCTTTTGCTAGAAACAGAATTTACAAAACGTTTTGTTGAATCTGTACAAAAACTGACGGTGACCGCCTTACCGTAATCAATCTTCGGCTTTGGACATAACGGAGAGCCGGCTAGGCGTCGGTTGAAAATCACCACGCCGTCTCTGCCGGTGTGACGACGGACGAATCAACGGCGTTAAAGCGCGCTTCACCAAATCACCTTCCACCGTTCCAATTCTCACAAGCGAATTTGTCATCGCCGATCTCCGTGCGTACAACCTCTGCGCTTGATACGACGCCGCACTCTTGCTCCGATTATCGTTACTGTTACTCGTATTCCTGTGCAAACTACACCGGAACGATCCAGGATGCGTTGTCGGCGAACACATGCACGTCTTCTTCTCTCTATTACTCTGATTCTTCTCATTAGGCGACGCGTTGCGATGATCGATTGAAAACCGAACGGATGGAGACGATGACACGTGTCCGCGGTGAAGGCTAATCTGATTTGGAGACGAGAAATTCGCCATTGAAGATGCGTTAGCAGGTGAAGGTGAAATTGACTGTTGAAGCTTCTTGGCTAATAAGATTGATGCACCGTTTGATTTGGTTTTTGAAGATGACATAATCGAATAGAATTAAATCTGAGAGGTGAATTTGGGAATTAGGGTTCTAAATTTAAGCGGAAAGACGTTGGAAGTTCAATTTGGCAAAACCTGGAGTAACAGTTAGCGGCATACATTAAACATATATAGTTTTTTTTTGAACGGCGGCATACATTATATAGTTGAGTTGCATTATGAGATTGGATGGCAAAGGGGTAATTAATGTTAACTTTTGGGGCCTTGAGATGCTATGATTCCAAGTCGGTTTATAAGTGGGGTCCCAGTGGGTTAAAATACCGGAAACTTCGGAAAAGTATTTCGTACTCACGCTCTTGAGAGTTGTGGGTGCGTGAACATCACGTGCCGTTGATATTTATTATTTTCTTATTTTTTTTTCCCGAGTGTTTTTATAAAATATTAAAAAATACCGGTTTACAGATTTTAAAATTTTTGAAACTAAATTTGGAATTTGGAAAATCAATTCAATTTTTTTTTTAATTCGAATAATTGAATCACTTTGTTTGAAATTTGTATATTCGAAGAATTCGGAATTTAATAAGGATAAGAACCTGATTTAAATATTTGAAATTCAAATTAGAATTTTTTATTTGAATTCAGGTTTTAAAATTTGATTCAAAATAATAAGCACCTATACAATCGTATATTGAAATCCTCGACCTTCAAATAGTTGAAATAATAAAAGGTGTATTAAATATATTAGAGATGATTTTAGATACGTGTATGGGTGGGTGTGATATAATAAAAAGAGAGTTTGAGTAATAAAGATTGAGAGGTTTTGTGACTATTTAAAGAAAGAATTAATGGTTACAGATGAATATGACATTTTTGTCTGGGAAGACTACAATAGAAAAGAAGAACATTTGCGTGTATAAGATAAGTTTGTATATAAATGGCAAATCGATTTATGACAATTTAACCAAACGATCGATGATTATAAATGAATGTGACTTTTAATGTTAAAATAGTAAAATGTCATGTGTGTGCTTCAATCATTGAGTTGAGGCGTCAAATACAGTTTTAATAAATGACAACTAAATCGATTGGCTAATTGGATTGGTCACACCAGTTAAATCTTTGGTTTATTTGGTTTGGAGTTTTGAACTGTTAATTTTTTTTTACAGTAAATTACAAATTATGTCTTTTATAAATACACGAAATTACATAATATATCCTTACACTTCAATAATTAAACTACATATACTTTTTTAAAAATTTTACACATTCATTGTCCATTACACTAACTAACTACCATTTATTTCCAATATTAACTCTAGCAATTGCCCCCAATAAAACCACCCTTAAATTTATTGAAAGAAGGAACGCATCAAGAGCAAAAATTCAACACCATCACAGGTCTCCAATATCACTCAGAGACTTGCACCCGATTCAAATAATTGTCACTCACAGATCTAAACCCCACTCCCACTCGCGTGAAACCCATCTCTCCACCCCTGGTTCTCTTCGTTGGCAGCGCCGATCGTGGGCTCGTCTGGAAGAACTCAACATCCTCTCTCATCTCCCCCGCCAATTATAGAGTCATTTAATCTCTCAGTAATCCAATTTTCATTCAAATCCAGTGTGAGCTGATGACCATATAAAAGTTAGCATATAACAAATAACCAAATATGATCAAAACACATGCACATGCACAAAATTACCTTGTTTTCCACCAATCCAAGCTGAATAACACCAATAGGGCTACTGAATCTATCGTACAAATCTATAGAAATTTACTAGTCCAATGTAATAGGGCGAATCGTTCAATTTTGCAATACACGCACGACCTACTGAATCTATCGTACGCCATGCTGCGGGTTCGATTTTACGCCCCCACCCCTTTAGGCCGGTCCGTTGCCAAGTTTTATTATATATACATATATGTGTAGGTCCACACGAGTCTCGCCCTCAAACCCGCGACGCAAGTTCAATTGCACGCCACCAAAGGCCGGTCCATTGCCTTTTCCTACGCAGCCATTTTTATTTTTTTTATTGTCTATAGTTAGTTTTCGGCATATTTTATTTTTCTCTTATAACTTTTAAAATATGCTGTTTTATAAAAATTTCGAATGTACCGTTGCGACATGCTAATTTTTATCTATGTTTTAATACAAATTTAATTCAAAATCGAGTTTTTGTGATAATTTACAAGTCATCAAAGCATGAGCATATAAGCGGTCAAAACTACTTCAAGGTTGATGATTATTATAATATTCTGGATTTGCAGTTCCGGATTTTCTTCGTATCCGGATTTGCATTTTCGATGTGGTTAATTTTCACAATGTTTCGACATTAACTTTTTTCGCGTGGTGAATACCGGTGTATAGGTCGTTGAAATCGAACCTTACAAATTTTAACAACACGCCGAAGCACGTGTGTAATATACCACTAGTTATTATAAAAAAATAAAAATCCATAGCCTAAAAGACATGTCTCAAAGTTATATTACAACAGATGTTAATCATTTAAAAACAGGTTCTTCCATATCCTTCACAATTCATGTTAATTTCCTAGATTTCAACAAATCATTTTACTTCCGTTGTCGATATACTGTAACCGGACTTGGTGCCGATTCAATCACAAGTTTGGTGTATCTCCGATGCTTCTTCTCACGTGCATATAACACCCACAACACCAATGAAAGCATGACTGCAGCCGACACCATGGCTAAACCAATGTACACCCATTCACTGAACCGGGTCAAGTCCGGACAATGGTCCTTGTGAATTCCCATAAAAGTCTCTCTAACAAAGCTACAATCTAGTAACCCTGTCAGAAACGGGCCGTATTCGGTTAACCCAGCACTCACATTCACCGCAACCGACATTTGTTGATACATCTTTGGAGTCAACCGCCCCACGGTTGTACAAGTATCATTTGCGGAAACTTGACAAACATAGTTCCTCCATACCTACACATAATGTATCAAATTTAACTTATTTAAAGTTGTGGACACAAGAAAAATGTTTTGATGACGGTATTCACACTGTCACACCCAATTGTAAAATCGAATCTTATATCTAGTTCCATACCCTTCAGATATTCGATTAGTTATTACCCATTGGATGGTGGGTACAATCGTTACATTGTTAAGAAGTACCTTTAAAGATTCCGAAGTACATTTCTTATTGATATATTTTTATTATCAAGGAAATCAGAAATATGAAAGCTAAAGAGTCAATAAATTACTCTATTACTAAGGACAAAGAAAAAAAAATGTTTTCGGGTATGGTTCAAGTAAACATGTATGTATGTTTCAGGTAATCAGACTGGGTATCAGTTAATAACATATCCGTAAGTGAACCCGTCAAATATTTTTTTATTAATCCTATACCTGAATACCCCGTCCCATTATGAATTTCGGTTTTATTTTAGGTATTCCCGTCATCACTATTTAAAATGGAAACAAGTTTAAATTTTTAACCATATTTTTAGGGCTTGTTGGTAAAATCACTTTCTATGATAAAAAATATGTCACGATAGATGATAGTCTATTACACACACTTTTAATAAGATCACTATAACCTTTTGATGTGTCACTAAATGTCATTTTCGTTAATTCGTTACCTTTGTGGCATTGTTGAATTGCAGTTCACCGGCTTGACATATTCGAGCTGTTTTGTTAGCGGTTAATGGATTACAAAGGTTGGGAACCAACGGACCAGATTGATTGTAATTAAGAAGAATAGGAAATGATGGCCGTGGATTGATGTTGGAGATGTTGTTAATGATGTAATTAACCATTCCCACTAATTGAAATTCCACTTCTTTGCTTTGAGACATGGTTTCTTGAGTGGTTGCATTATCAACACAAGGAAGAATATCGTCTAGAGCGGTATGAGCCATCGGGTTTTCGACCCACTCATTCATTGCAACACAAGTGTCGCCCACAATACTACAATCATTGAAAACAAAAGTGTAGTTAGCTTTTGATCATTAGATAAACTACAGGTAGCAAGATGGGAGGGTTAGATCAGTTGGGTAACGGGTCAAAACAAGTTCAGATTGTGGTGAGTCGTTCTTTTAACACATTTTGAAACGGGTCGGGTTGATAGGGTTGGACTGATGTGGTTAGTTATGATTAGGGAAAAAAATTCTACTACATTAATAATCAAAATGTTTAAATACACAATTTAGAAGTTTATATGGATTACAGATGAAATTTTATCCTTTTAGCTAAACATTTTGTTGCTGTTCTAAGTAATAGTAATATTTATAATAATAAAGCTAAATATTTTGTTTTCACCTATGTTTTAGAACGGAACACGGGTCGGGTTTGTTTCCCTAAATATTTTCTCTAATTCTTTAAAAGTTATTAAAAACAATTTTGTTACGGTAATAATCCGAATCTTTGAACAAAACAGTTTAAGAGGTTGTGTAAATTAACAATAGATATGTTTTTTTTAGTTGATATTTTTATTTACCAGTTTAAATAAATGGGTTGAAATTACAGTGCTAGACAAAACCTTAAAGAGATGAGAAAGTCGAATTCACATACTTGTGGAGTGCAAGAAATATGCCACACAATATCAACGTAGCCGTGACGAGAATCCAACCAAGAATCACCAACCTACAATGTAGATTTGGATCAAGAAAACCGCATAAAGATAAGATCTTGATCAAAGAAACTAATCATGATCACTTACACGTAAACAAGAAACTGTAACCCGAGTATGGAGAACACTACAACAATTCAAGAACATGAGTAATCAAAACAAAATTTCAACTATAACAGAAAAAAAGTTTAGATATTTTTTCTTACAAAAACCAAGAAGAGCTACAAGAAGCATAACCGCAGCAATAATTATAAGCGCAAGCCTTCTGCAGACGAAAAAAGCCAGTAAATTATAAAAAAAGTCATAGACTTTAGTTGCATCCAGTGAAAACAAACAACATTATATTCAGTTGTTCACTCACACATCCTTCAAAACATGTTTGATATCATTCTCATTCTTTCTGGTCTCAAACTGGAGGTTTGATGCAGCATCATTGATCATGTTATGAACTCTATCAATGTCGGTTTTGACTTTTGAAGGTAAAGACACCTGATCTACTTCAATGTCTTTTGCTACAGAAAGAATGGAAGACACATTTTTGAGATTGTAAACTGTATCATTGGATTGACTCACAACATAGTCCAATGTGTCGGTTATGCTCGCGTGGAACTTCCCTTGGCCCGTATACAGAACCACACATCCAACACTAAAACATAAATCACACCACCAATGAGACCATAAACCACACAGAACACACACACACAAACTTGAATTTGTAAAAGGTGTCTCACGTGGCCGAAATGGTGAAAACAGAGAGGAGAAAAAGGCAAAATGCGTATGCGGTTTTGGAAGAACCATAAGGGTTTCTAATGCAGCAGCAGTAGCAGCAACATATTAGGAGCAAGGATACACCGGATCCAATGAACCAGATTACAGCAATAGCAAACAGGGGTGCAGCAGTAAACAATACAGACTGTAAAAACCAAAATTAATATAAGAATCTGGTACCATGACAATATAGTTATATTATCATAAGGGAAATCACCAAAATGTACATTGTCACCATTTTTTCTTTCCAAAATGTACATTTTAGCCCATACCAAAATAAACATATCTAAAACCAGCCAATAAGAAAATTCCACGTAAGTTAACCCGGTTACCAAAGGGGCTTTGTCCTGGCGATTCCCAGTGACTTCCAAATGAAATGTCGCCAGTTTGAATCCGGGCCACAATAAAAAAAGGATATGTGGCCAAGTCAGGGGGTTTACCCAGTTAGGGGTTCTTCCTGGGTGAGATGCCCTGGATGTTCTAGGTGTTGTCTCAGGGAAAACCAATTATCCTAGAATATCTAGGTGTTGCCGTTCGAAAAAAAAAGTAAACCCCGCTGAGAAGGATACGTTTTAGCCGGGTTGGGAAAGATATCGGCTAGATTTTAGCTGTGTTAGCTTACGTGACGTTTTGTAATTGGTAGGTTTTGTAGACCTCGCTAAAACTTTGCCTTCTTAGCCGGGTTAACTCAGCTGGCGTTTTCTGATTGGTTACTTTTGAATATGTTTATTTTGGTGTGGGCTAAGTATATTTTGAATTGGTCAAAATGTTTATTCTCCATTATCATAAACCAAAATTAATATATTCCTAAATGTGTAGCATGAACGTGGAGGGATATCATTATTAATCAGAGTCAAAGCTTAGAACATGCCAAAATTAAACCAAAAAATTCAGAATTGGATTATAAAATTTGGATGAATATTTTCTAAGTTTTGATGGAATTAAGAGCCATATTCAATCTTTAAGTTTAAACTTACAGAAATGTAATGATGATCACTGATATTCCATCCACCATTGTAGTATTTGAAATCATTGCTGGGATCTTTCCTTCTTGTTCTCTTATCAGCCAAAACCAGAGTCGAATTGTCACCACTGACCGCGGTGTCAACAAGAATCCGCCCAATTTTCCGATGAACATCACCGGACCCGCCATTAATCACCCCTACAAAAGCCAAATTACAAACACATTATGGAATGAAAATGAGATGCAACACAACATGTTATTGTTACCTGAAGATTGCTGTATTTGGGGATGAAGAAAGTGTGAAGCTGCATGAGTTAAGAACGTAAAGAAGATGGGAAGTAACAGAAATAAGAGTGATCTTGGAGAAATTAGCATGGTGGTGTTTGATTTGAATCAAAGAGTTGATTATGAGGTGGATGAAATTAAACAGGTGGTGTAGAAATGTTGGCATGATGTGAGTTTTTTAATCTTTATGGCCGACTAGTGAGAAATGGCGTTTACGTGGCGTCTATATTATAGATGCCGAATATGACATGATTCTTGATTTGTATCTAGCTCAATGATAATGATGCTTTAAGGTCAAACATTGTTGTTATATTGAGTTTTGACTTTTCTAAACATAACATCATTATTTATAGGTTGGTTTAGGCTCACCGGTCTAGTTAAGTTTGATGGGTGAAGCTTGGGCTCAAACTCGTTCATTAAATGTGCTTTAATTTAGGTTCATTAAAGCATGACTCATTCAAAGCTTTTAACAATCCGGTATTAAGGACTCATGAACGAGTCGGCTTGTTTACACGTCTAGTGAGTTTTAACTTGTGAACATCAACACAATTTTTTTTCTTCATGCAAGTCGAAATAAGTTGAATCAGGTTGCATGAAGAAAAAATAATTCAAAAGTGTGGTGGGTATGGAGTCGGGTGGCTGCGGCGCCGCCTCCGCCCAACGGGAACACAATTGGGGGTTCTGACCGTCTATCGATCAAGTCAACTCAAAATGGAAGGATATGAACTCGAAAATCAAAAGTTCAACGTGATATACAACAACAAGTCCTCGAGTTGGGGATGTGGTCAATCCGACAAGGATGTAATGAAGGCGGCGTTGAAAGAGTATAAAAACTCTACGGACCCAAACCTTATAGTCACCTTGCGACGTGGGAAATAGTGGGGGATCTCTCGAAATGGGATGTCGGTCTTCCCATGCGTGCCGAGTTCGAACAATCTTCAAAAACAACGAAAACGTCCGAATCAAAAGCGTATACGTCTTCTGAACCCATGTTTCCCGCTATTGACCTCAATGCCGACATAGAAGAGTCGCAAGACCTGTCAAAAATTGATAATCAAATGATTTTATTAATCAAAATCAACACAAATACATAGAAATAGAAACGAAGACAAAAAAGGTTTAAAACCCTAAATAGAGAATTGTTCTTCTTAACTACATTAGATGGAGAGCCGCTCTTTTAATAGCAGAAGGAGGAGACAAGCCAAACATGGAAACAAAAATCAAATCTTGCGCAATTAACGGAATCTCTCGGAGGAGATGGCGATCATCTAAGAGCTTTTTAGGGCAACACCATTTTTTTTCTAATTTGCTTTTGTGAACATTGAAGACTAACTGAGCCTTGGACAAAAGAAATAGACATGGGCCAGCGAGCAGGCAAGCCCATCAAATGCAAAAGAGAACAAAGGAAAAGAAATTGGATTAGCAAATTAAGTTAAATAAAAAACAAAGAAAATTGAAATTTTAACAAGACCGAAACTAAAAGGGAAGAAACCGACATCATCAATAGACAAATAAGAGCTGTTAAAGATGATATCTGAATTTAACAGTGTCATCAAAGACGTCGAGTATTGAAAGAGAGTACGAGTGAAGAAGCTACGCCTCAAGCAAGAGGAACAACAAGCTAGACTTCGCATGGTGGAAGATAAACAAAAACTAAAGGATATAGAGTTCTTCCTAAAGCCTCATAATCATTTGATCGGAAAGACGTTGAAAACAACGCTCGATGAAAAACGTAAATTGGCACAACGTCAGAGATGAAATATATGAGATGCTAGTTTATGATATTACCGTGTTTTTTTTAATATCATCATGTAATTTTATTTTAATTAGTGAGATCTTATTTTATTTACAGTGTTTTTTATTAAATTTATATATATATTTATTAGTTTAATATTTTCAATTAATTAATTTAAAAACGATTTAAATAAATAAGTAGTAAAAATAAATACTATTATATTTTAAGTACTGATAATGGGATCCTCTGTGACGTCGACAAACGTCCTAGCCAAGTTTAACTCTTCGTCCAAATCCCACTTCTTTGTAACCCGTATGTCTTTATTTTTGTTACACACGAGTTGCGTTTCCTCAACGTCTCCTTCTTCCTCCTCCGACACTTCTTGAGTTTCCAGAACAAAATCCGGATCTTGTGAGTATCTTACAGGCATATTGGGCATAATTGGCATGTTTGGGACATACTCGGGTGATCCGGACGGGTTTTGGTTAAAAGGTTGTGGTTGGGTGAACGCGTTGGGGTTTATTGGAGACCGCAGGTTAAACACGTTTTGTTGCGACGCGTATGAAGTCAAAACATGTTCGAATAGTTAGGATTCATGACTTGGTGTAGAGAGGAAAGTGTGATTTTTTTATAGAGAGGAGAGTGAGATTTTTTATAGAGAGGATAGTAAGATTTTTTGAGTATTGAATATATTGGAAAAAATGGTTATTTATATTAGCTTATTTGGATTTTTTTAGTGAAGTTTTTTGTTACCGTTCAACGGTAACATGGGTTTAAAAAAGTAGCCGATCAACGTTCACATTTGGTTCTCCCTTCCCGTGAAGATTCTCACGCAACACCCTCACCCACCTCACGCCGTCAAGGGGACGGTGTTGCCTCCTCCTTCACGCCATGAAGGATGCTTACGAGAGCCCTCATACCCATACCACATGATCTAAATTTTTTTTATGATAGTTTGATGTCTAAAAATACCAAAGGGTATTAACATAGTAAATACCATTAATGACTATTTTTCTCACAGAAAATTATAAAAAAAACATTTGTTTAATTTCTACTGCCATTTTCATAATTATGTTTATAAAATGAAAGAAAACCTCATTTAATACCACATGACATACGAACGACGTCTTGGATAATAGTTTATGCTTTAGATGTGGACACACTCTTGACTTTGTAGCCACACTCTTGACTTTTGTTTTTCATTCTTTGAACTTTATTTCAACTTTGTTTAAACTCATTAATTATTCTGTCATGTGGGGAACTATGTCCCAAATATCTAACATATTTCTTTTAATTGATTTCACACACAACCAAAATTCCGCATGATACACGTGTTTAGACTTTATTAAAAATTAGAGTAAATTAAGAAAAATGTGGGATGATTTGTCGCACTTGTAAAAAGAAAAGAAGGGGAGTGTGGGAATAACACTCGAGAGGCGAGAAAGCTAGTGATATGTGAGTGAATAGTGATGGAACTAGGAAAAAAATTTAGGGGTATCGGTCTAATTTTTTTTTTTTCTGTACATTCAAGTAAATGAAACAAATTTTTTTTCCCGTACATTCTAGTAAATGAAACAATTTTTTTTCTGTACTTCATCTACTTATTAGGGTGATAACTAGCAATAGGTGGCTTCATCTTCCCTATAATCAAAATATCAAATACACAATAATAAGTTGTTATAACAACTAAAAAAACCAACTAAACTCTATTCTAAATTCCAATTTCACCAAATTGCACATATAAACCCTAAATAAAAAACTGCATATGAACCCTAAATCAAAATTAGTAGAATACCTTAATGAGAATTGAGGAATTGATGGGAATAGCGGTGTGCGACGGATGGCGGTGGTGTGCGACCCTGCAGATGGCCCCTGTGGTGCGTCTGCTTCTGGCCTTCATCGTTCGACGACTTCAGCGACTCAAAAATTAGGCCGATGAAAGGTGTAGATATGGATCGGGTATTTGGATCAAGAATTTGGGTATTAGGCTTTTGAGTTATAATTAAAATATTTCATTTAAACATTTGGGATTTAAATTAAACCCCAAATGTTTAATTAAAAGCCAAATACAAGTTTAATTAGTTAAGTACTGTTTTTATTAAAATTTCTTAGGTTTTTATAAATTTATTATTTTAATAAAATTTTAAGTTTGCGTTGGGATTTGTAAGAAAATTTTAGGGGTATCTAAAATTTCGTTTAGGGTATCGAAAACATAAAACGGTAAAAAAAAACCACTGGGCATCGAAAGTTCAGTACCCCTGCCCTAAGGCTACATCCGCCACTGTGGGTGAACCATAACACTTGGCCTAAGTAAGGGTATATATTGACACAATATGTGTCAAGATGTTTAAAGTTTGTGACGAAATATTCTGCCACTATTCATTTTTATTTTTATAAGTGTTTAAAACTTGTTATGCCCCTACCTAAGTAAATAACAAGTTTTATCGTTTATTGTACAAATGTACAATGATTTTTTTTCTTCTAATTTATAGTCTAACGGTCTTGTAAGATATATAATATATGTATTTAGCTCATTTAATTTTTTATCAACATTCTGATATATAATTTTTTAAAACGAAGTTGCATTCAAAATTGATTATTTTTTTTATCGTAAGCTATAGCGAATACCGGTACCATCCTGGTACCGTGACGAACCAAACCGGTATCGAGCGAACAACATCGTTGCCGATATTGGTATTATTAGAACTGGAATCGATGTTCGTTTTTATGGTTTTCGGTCTATGTAAAACACGACTTTATCTATATTTTTATCTACGTTTCTGTATAAGTTTTATCCAAGACCGATCAGATCTATGTTTCGACGTAAATTTTATTCAAAACCGAGTCAGGTCAAATATGATATATTTTTACCTTTTTTTAATTCGTTTTTGTGTTTTCGCTCATTATTTGCAACGTCATTAGTTTTTATTGATTTTTGGACGTACTGTTACGACATGAAAATCGAACCGTCATAACGTGCGTATAAAATTCTCGTTTAGAACGCATTTTAAAAAAAGTATCTTTTAGTGAAAGTTTAACTAACACTCAGTTATAGTAAGACTTTTAGTGAAAGTTTGTGGGTAAATTTGACTTTTCACCTAATTTTTTACATGCATTATCACTAAAAGACTTTTCTAATAGTGGATATGCTTATTATCCAACTCGATCGCACATGTTATTTATATTATAATTTTGCGTGATTCACATTGTGAACGGATGGTGACGGAAACCTATTTTATATGAAGAATTTTTTAAGACATATATGGTAGTGGTTGCACTTATTACATATATATAGAAACAATAATAGAGCATTTGGAGTTCATTATTATTTGTTTTGAAATGATAATCATACTAGTATCCAATTCCAGGATATGTGTTTACATGATGTAGCATATTAGGTCCAGCTAATTCAGATTTTGCATTAATCAGTTTAACTTGTTTAACAATCTTACCGTATTTTGGTTAACCTCTCCAACCTATTCAACCAACAAGCCGTATTCAGGTTGTATTAAAATTAAACATGGCGGCCTGATCAACCCTTATGAAACTAAAGTATACATATGTAGGCATAATCGGACCGGTTCCTCGATTCAAATGAAGATGCACTACAACAATATCACCCTATCCCGACGACTTTTTTTGACCCTATAGCGACGACTTGTCGTCGGGATAGCTTATACCGACGACATGTCGTCGGGATAGGTGTCGTCGGGATTGGGTCGTACCAATAGCCCAAGATTGTCGTCGGGATAGGTGTCGTCGGTATAGGTCAGCCTATAACGACGACATGTCGTCGCTATAGGGTCTAATTAAATAATTCAAAAAGAAATTCTATACCGACGACATGTCGTCGGTATAGAGTCCAACCCTGTACCGACGACATGTCGTCGGTATAGGTTGACCCTATTCCGACGACATGTCGTTGATATAGGGTTTTTTGTTTTTTTTTAATAATTTTTTAAAAAGGCCTATAGCGACGACATGTCGTCGGTATAGGTTTTTTCTGTTTTTTTTTTTTTTTAATTTTTAATATTTTATTCAGAAATATTAAATGTCTAAAAACAAAAACCTGCAAATCATTAAATATAAACAATTCAAACATTCAAATCTGATAAAAACTAATATCCGAAACATAAACCAAACATCCAAATTGTTCGACACACAAACTTGTTCGACAAATCAAACATTCAATACATAAACTAGTTCGACACACAAATATGCAAATTGTTCAAGACAAATACCAACAACAAATGCAAAGGCTCAACAACTCCAAGATAATTATCATCGCTGCTAGTTCGGCGATCCCACATTCGACGCATTTCATCCATTTGTCGTTGCATTTCAAACATTTGTTGCTTATGTGTACGGCGTTCTTTCTCTGTTCAAGACAAATACCAACAATAAATGTCCAATTACATAATTACAAACATATACATACAAACATACATACACATATATACATTCATATTAACTAATCATCATAAACACAAATTACACACATACATACAAACTAATCATCATAAACACAAATTACACACATACATACACATACATACAAACTAAACATTCAAACTAATCATTATAAACACAAATTACACACATACATACAAACACTAATTTACATAAACTAAATTATATAAAATAATCACACATCTAAACAAAATGACCTAAACTAATCATAATTTAATAATTTCATCATACATACAAATATACATACTCATACATACAAACATACATACGTACACATACATAACACATACATACAAAATCATAAAAATCTTAGATCTAAACCAAATTTCATCACAAATTAGTAATTAAAACGAGTATTTACCTTCACAAAGCTAGAAATCAAGAAATGGTGAAATTCCTTCAAAACCTAACCAAAATAAACAGACAAAACTTTAAAATCTTGAAAAGGTAGCTAAAATATGAAACCCGGATGTTACCTCACCTTAAATCCCGAGAGTTTTTGTGAAAGTTGCTCCCAATAAATACCATCTTATATACCTACACATCACAATTACATACGTACATACATAAATAAAAGCCCAATTACATTGTCACACCCCCAAATTTCAACTAACGGAGTTTTACCGTTTTGGGAAGTGACTAACCAGGATCTCAGACATTAGTTACTTTGAACGACTCTACATGGGACTCAAATGAAAATATCATAATGATCAGAGTTCAATGCGGAAGCGTAACGAAAAGTAAATGCGCAAAACACACGCGTCCAAACCAAAAGTCCAAAAGTCCAAAACGTCCAACCAAACCAAAATACAATACAAGGAAGTCATAAAATATATTCTAAATAAAATAGTTGAATCCCATGCATGTCCTAACGTGCACCTGTGTCTTAGCTTAGCGACCTGAGAAAACATGTAAGAAAAAGTGTCAACACGAGGTTGGTGAGTTCACAGGTTTCAAATAAATAAGTAAGCGTTTACCAGATTTATGATCATTCAATATGTATCTATAGGTAGCTAACCTATGTTCATGTTTTAGCTCAAGTGCTCGCAACCGAAGCTGACTAAGTTTATTGCCTCCTGCCAGGTCTATCAGCACTGGCCGTGTGAGTAGGCTAACATTTCACCCGTTCGATATCCAATCGAGTTAGCGCGACTAACGCGGGTGGGATTTGTCAAACCCAGTAGTACTACTAAATATTACCTTGCTAAGATCCATATTAACGGTTCGAGATAAGATGAGGACTTTCTGTGATAGTGTGTTACACTTAGCTTTAACATTGATAGCATATGAAATACAAAATCTCAAAAGTAGTTTAAGCATGTTTTCTCCCCCAAGTTAAAACAGTAAAAAGGGGCCGTGAATACTCACCTGAACGGCGTAGGTAGTATTACACAGGAATTAAATTCTCAAGTTGTAGCCTGACACGGCTCACAGGTGTCCTAGCATTAAATCATAATAGTTAGGGACTTCAACAGGATTAGTGACGACGACTCGGAATAAGAGATTTCCTAAAGACAACGCTCTAATGATCATGAGTAGACGAAAGTGTCCATAAGGATACGGGGTTTTTAATTTAAAATTTACGATATGCGACAAGAGATATTTAATAATAATATGAAGTCTATATGTATAAATTTGAGTTACAAAAATAATGTATTATTTCTAACGAGTTTCAAATAACGGATACGAGTTACTAAACTCGAGTCCATAGGTAGATTTTCCTGTTTTTAAAATATATAAATATACTATAAGGATATTAAATTTTAATTTTTGACATTCTGACAACAGTCATTCTCCACACACGACCGTGCCTAGGGCAAAGGCACGACCGTGTCTGAGTCATGGGCGCGACCGTGCTAGACAAGGACGCGAACGCGCTGATCAAACAGAAGACAACCAAGCTGAACACTAGGCACGACCGTGTCTGAGTCAGGCACGACCGTGTCTAGGGTTCTGAGGCACGACCAGGTCTATCCAAGAGGCACGACCGGGTCAGAGGGTTAGGCACGACCGTGCTAGAACCTGGCACGACCGTGTCTCCCTGATTCACAGGCCCTATTTAACAGAATAACCCAATAAATTCCAATTGGCTCGTTTCGATTTCAAATGATCAAAGAAACATGGGGTTTTTATAAAACAGAGTATTGCTAATATCACCGGATAAGTTAATTTGATTACAAACATGATTAAGATCAAAATCCCCAAATTGAATATGAATAAACCCTAGTTTATGATTCTTGGTAAATTCGATAACGATCGACTCAATTAACATAGGGCTACTGATCTAGGCAAAGGAACGAAACTGTATACGTAAATTATTACCAGAATGATGAACGAATTTGTGGTGAACGGCTAAAACGACTTCCGACGGCTACGGGTTTGACTTCCGGCGACTGTTGCTGCAACTCCGGCCGAAATGACGTGAATAATAACTCCAAGACTGGACCCCTAGTGCACGCAGAGAGTTTGTACGAGAGATCGATATGTGAATTCGTTGAATTCGAATGATAATAGTATTGAGGTTGATGGTTTCAATTGATACGGTTTGATTGGCCATTATTTGATTTAATTCGTACATAAAGGAGATGATTAATGGTTTCAATGCTGTCGTTAATAGATGAGACGTTTATAACGGTTACGAAATCGAACAGGTTTGCGATTAAGGACTGCGTTTACGTTTCAACTGACAAGAGGCGCGACCGTGCCTAAAAGTGGCGCGACCGTGCCTAAGCACTTGGCGCGACCGTGCCAAATACGAGGCGCGACCGTGCCGAGTAGGGTTTTTGGATATATACAAAACCAACCCTTGCAATTTCAATTTGGGCAGAAAGATCCATTGGTTTTAGAATTGGGTTGACTTGGCTAGGATTTAACAGAATATTTGACGGACTTACTAACGGTGTTAACTTGAAAAGTCGGATTGTCACATACATAATTACAAACATATACATACAAACATAAATAAATGTCCAATTACATAATTACAAACATATACATACAAACATACATACACATATATACATTCATATTAACTAATCATCATAAACACAAATTACACACATACATACAAACTAACCATCCAAACTAATCATCATAAACACAAATTGCACACATACATACACATACATACAAACTAAACATTCAAACTAATCATTATAAACACAAATTACACACATACATACATATACATACAAACACTAATTTACATAAACTAAATTATATAAAATAAGCACACATCTAAACCAAATGACCTAAACTAATCATAATTTAATAATTTCATCATACATACAAAAATACATACTCATACATACAAACATACATACATACACATACATACAAAATCATAAAAATCTTAGATCTAAACCAAATTTCATCATAAACACAAATTACACACATACATACCAACTAAACATTCAAACTAATCATCATAAACACAAATTACACACATACATACAAACTAAACATTAAAACTAATCATCATAAACACAAATTACACACATACATACACATACATACAAACACTAATTTACATAAACTAAATTATATAAAATAAACACACATCTAAACCAAATGACATAAACATTAAAACTAATCATCATAAACCAAATTTCAACACAAATTAGTAATTAAAACGAGTATTTACCTTCACAAAGCTAGAAATTCAAGAAATGGTGAAATTCCTCCAAAACCTAACCAAAATAAACAAACAAAACTTCAAAATCTTAAAAAATTAGCTAAAATTCGAACTCGGATGTTAGCTCACCTTAAATCCCGAGAGTTTGTGTGAAAGTTGCTCCCAAATAGCCCAAAAACGCTGAAATCGCCGGAGAGACAGAATTGGGAGTTTTGGAGAGTTTTGGCTGAAAATGAAGTTCTGTCGTCTGGTTTCCCTATTTGTTCGCGCTGCACCTTATAGCGACGACATGTCGTCGGCATAGGTCCACTTGTCGTCGGTACAGTGGTCTATAGCGACGACATGTCGTCGGCACAGGTTTCGTAGCATGTTGACCAGTCAATAAAGGTAAAAACCCTATCCCGACGACATGTCGTCGCCATAGGGTTTTCCAGAATTTTTTTTAATTTAAAAAAAAAATTATTAAATAAAAAAAAACAAAAAGAAAATCAAAATTAACCTATAGCGACGACATGTCGTCGCTATAGGTTTTCCCCAAAAATTCATTGGGCGCCAGTTTTCCCTCCAACCTGCCTCAACCCTATAGCGACGACATGTCGTCGCTATAGGGTGTCCCATTCAAAATTTTGGAAAACCCTATCCCGACGACATGTCGTCGCCATAGGGTTTTCCAGAATTTTTTTTTAATTTAAAAAAAAAAAATTTGAAATCCTCAATCACTGAAGAATTAAGTGGGAAATTCGTGAGAAAAATCGAACCTAGCCTCAACGGCATAAAGTCAGTGACTCCCGATCCAGAAAATCCTCAATCAGAAGACCACGTCATTGACACGAAGAAACCTCACAAAACCAAACACAGAACCAACCGGGTTTTGGCGGGTTTTATTTAAAAACGTGAACAAAACCAAGGAGGAGAGGGAGAGAGCCGTTCATCGCGTTTCAAGTCCGATTTGATGTATTTTGTCGATCTCTAATCATCCTTAGTGTGTCGGGATCCTTGAATCAATACTACACATGTTTCATAATTCTAGGGTTTAGAAGAGAAGTTGAGTTTCAAAGAAGACGAGGTGATTCGGGAATTCGATTGGCACGGGTTCTCCGATCTAGAGGTATAATCTTGAAAACCTTCCTGTTTAAATGCTTGTTTGTGATCGTAGGGAACCTTCATGTGTGTGCATGGGTTCGGCCGAACCCTAGAGGTGGCCGGTTGGGGGGATGGGTGTCCGACGAGGCATGAGGAAGCTCTCTGCATCTTTTCTTCAACATGGTTAATCCCACCTTAAGTTTCTCGGCTGCCATGACTATCGGCAACTCAAAATGCTTCTCTATCTCTTCCAATTCCAACGGTCTCGACGGCCTCTGGCCACCGTGATCGCCGGAACCACCACCATTGTGATCATCATTGGAACTTAGCAATGGCAACACATGACCGTCTCCCCAACACTCCCACAAGCTTATATCTTCATCAATGGGATCGAAATATGAAAACCCTAAATCAGAAAAGTAATGTGATGAAACTCGGTTCATATCGAGAAGGTTGAAAAGTGCATCGTCATGCCTGCAAAAACAAAAACAAAAACCAAAATGGTGTTAAATTATGTTATTAAACTTGAGGTTCAAATGCAACTTGTTTTGTGACAAAATGTGTACCTGAAAAGATCTTGATTGAAGTAGTGAAAGCAGTCATCAAGGTTATGAGGATTTTGATGGTTTACAGGATTATGATCCATTTTTGTGGTATAAATGGAAAGAGGGTGATGTCATATATATATACATATAGATAACATGCATATACATACATGGGTTATAGAGAGTGGGAGAATGTGCTTACGGTTACAGGAGTTATAATTAATTATTACACTTAATCATCATTATTATGTTAATTTAGCATTATCTAATATTGAAAGTGGTAATAAATAAGGAAGGAGCATAACATTTTCCCATTAATTCATTATTACACTTTATCATCATTACGTTAATTTAATTAGCATTACTTTTATATTTTTTTTACAACGACGAAACATTTTAACCATGTAAATTACAAGTAAGAATTGAATCCGTGACATTCAAACCTTAGATGTTTCTAGAAGCTTTGTCTCTATCGTTGAACCACCAACCCTAATGATATTAGTTTTATATCTAATCATAAAAAAACAATAAAAAAAATTTGACCGACGGAATTTGATTAAATAAAAAAAGACAAAAAGAAAATCAAAATTAACCTATAGCGACGACATGTCGTCGCCATAGGGTTTTCCAGAATTTTTTTTAATTTAAAAAAAAAAAATTTGACCGACGGAATTTGATTAAATAAAAAAAAAAAAATCAAAATTAACCTATAGCGACGACATGTCGTCGCTATAGGTTTTCCCCAAAAATTGATTAAATAAAAAAAACAAAAAGAAAATCAAAATTAACCTATAGCGACGACATGTCGTCGCCATAGGGTTTTCCAGAATTTTTTTTAATTTAAATTTTTTTTTTTGACCGACGGAATTTGATTAAATAAAAAAAAACAAAAAGAAAATCAAAATTAACCTATAGCGACGACATGTCGTCGCTATAGGTTTTCCCCAAAAATTCATTGGGCGCCAGCTTTCCCTCCAATCTGACTCAACCCTATAGCGACGACATGTCGTCGCTATAGGGTGTCCCATTCAAAATTTTGGTTTTCACCTATACCGACGACATGTCGTCGCTATAGGGTGACCTATGCCGACGACAAGTGTCGTCGGTATAGGCGACGTCGGCGCAGGGTCATTTCCTTGTAGTGATGGTTTAAATAAGCATAATCAGACCGGTTTCTGGTTTAACCCGGTTCTCAAAACACTAAGTTGAATTGGTGACTATCGATGAACAATATATATGATATAAGACAATTAAGGTTGGGTTGTCCAACTATTCCTATGCACCCCCAAACTAAATAGCTGTTTAAAGGTCGGGGGATATGGTGTAAACCCTAACCTTTTAACAGTCGTTTGACGAATCTTAAACAAAGTAGGTTATGACACAAACCCTAACATTCAGACAACCGTTTAGTAAGACCTCAGACGGTATAGTTTGAGAACGGTGGGTATCTATAACATGCTCCTTAAGGTTTACATCTAATAAATTAAAATATAAATATATTTATAACGTTTACAATTCAGATAACATGCCTTAATTATATATTCATCAATTATAAAATTCACTTTCATGCTGTCACAGTTGTCAATGTCTATACGTACATTATTATATATCGTTATTCATCATAAAAATTACATATACTTCACGTGGTCAATAGAATATTAACACCTAAATCGACGTTATCCCGTCTATAAGACCCATATAGTTTTAACTCTTAATCACAAAAAACACAAAAACACCATCGACGTTCTCGTCACCAACACCATGGCTTCCAAATCCTTCTCCAGCAACTCATACTCCTTCTCTAAGATGAACATCGACGAAGACGAATGGGTCGAAAACATGCGTAAATCGATATGCGAACACGACGACGAAGAAACCAAAACTCCCGTTAGCATCTTCACTGTCCCTAAAGTACTTCTCGCTACCGATCCCGAATCCTACATCCCACAGCAAGTCGCATTAGGCCCGTTTCACCACTGGCGGCCGGAGGTCTACGACATGCAACGGTACAAGCTTGCCGCGGCTCGAAGAACACAGAAACACATGAACGTCAGCTTCGAACGGATCGTTGAGATAATGAAGAAAGACGATGAGGCTCGAATCCGCGCTTGCTACCATAAGTTTTTGGACATGTCTGGTGACGCACTGGTGTGGATGATGGCTGTTGACATGGCGTTTTTGTTAGAATTTCTTCAGGTGTACTCCGTGAAAGAAGAATGCCGGCATCTGAATAAAATCACCTCCGGTATGTCACATTTGGTGGACGTGACAGGGAAGAAGCTCTCTCATGTCACGATTCTTCGTGATGTGGTGATGGTGGAGAATCAGATCCCGTTGTTTCTACTCAGGACGATGATGGAGCATCAGTTCAAGAAGTTAACAAACGGTGAAGTAAAATCCGCTGACGAGACGTTGAAGACGATGCTGTTAGGGTTGTACCATGAGCTCACTCCGTTTAACGAAACCGAGCTGCCGGATGTCGACATCAACGACTGCGATCACCTTCTCGACTTTCTCTACCACATGACCGTCCCGAACAACAAAGAACTCGGCATCATGCAGGCCGAGATCGACGTGGACCACGAACAGATCACTGAAGATCACAAAGCTGGACAAGAAGGAATCAAACAAGAAGAAACTTTTGCAAAAAAGAGTGAAGTTCAAAAGGTGTTTAATCATATATGGAACATGATTTCCAAATCAAACGCAGGCTTAGTAAAGTACTTCAAGAAGCTCATATTCGGAAAACCGATGGCTTTGTTAATGAAACTGCCATGGAAGATCATATCCAATCTTCCGATCCTCAAGCTCGTTAAAGAGCCTGTGGAGCGGATGCTCGAGAAATTTCAAGGTGAAGGAGATGATAAACCTGAAGAAAAAACAGAAGACCCAAAGGTGCCAACAATTGAAGAAATCACAATCCCTTCTGTCACCGAACTGGTAAAAGCTGGAATCCTTTTTTCCCCGGTCAACGGCGGGATACTCGACATGAGTTTCAACAACATAACATCTACACTTTACCTCCCGGTGATCGATCTGGACGTGAACACGGAGGTTTATTTGCGAAACCTGGTGGCGTATGAAGCGTGTGTTGCCGCGGGGCCGTTGGTGGTGGCTCGTTACACCGAGTTGATGAACGGGATAATCGACACGGAAGAAGACGCCAAGTATCTGCGAGAACGAGGGATTGTTTTGAATCATTTGAAGAGTGATAAAGAGGTTGCGGATTTGTGGAACGGGATGAGTAAGTCTGTGAAGCTGACGAAAGTTGCGAAGATGGATAAAGTGATTGAAGATGTTAACACGAGGTATGCTAAAACATGGAGGGTGAAGTTTTCGAATTTTATGAATGCTTATGTGTTTGGATCTTGGAAGTTTTTGACGATTTTTGCTGCTTTGTTTATGTTGTTGTTGACGGGATTGCAGTCGTTCTGCTCTGTGTATAGTTGTGCTCGTGTGTTTCATCAGCTCCAGGATATCCAGGGAGGATCTGAATGAAACTAATTAAACTCTAAACTAGTGTGTTTTTTAACTTTTAACTTTTGTTTTCACCCTGAAATTGTATTTACTTTTTTAAGGTAGATTTTAATTTAAATTATTTAGTAAATTTTTTATTGGTGTAGAGTGTTTCCATTGAATAAAAGTATTTACTAGGCCATACTTAATTTAGGGTTAATGAAAAAGTTCGAAAACCGAAACGTATTTCGTAACGGAAAAAAATCGAACCGAATTGTGAATTCGGTTTTCGGTTCGTTACTAACCGTATCCGAATTGCGAATTTGGATTTCGTTCGGTTATCGGATACACCTTTTTTGAATTCGGTTTATTCGATTTGTTCAGTTAGACATATTTCCAATACGGTTCGGTTTATTTGATCTACTCAGTTGAATTCAATATATTCAGATATATATATTTTTAAATCGATTTATTCAGTTAAATTTGATTTGATTAGAAATTTTCTAAATTCGGTTCAGTTAAAGGATCAAAATGTGAATCTTGATCAACACGTGGTAGATCGGAATGTGAATCTTTTAATGTGGTCCAACTAGTCTTTCATCTTGATGTCATGAGTAGACTAAAATCTAACTTTTACCTATATATATATATATATATATATAGGGAGAGTTTCAAATAAAAAGTAGGTTTTCGTTAAGAAATCTAACAAGTGACCAAAACACTTAGAAACGATATCAAACGAACTCCAATTGAGCTCATTTCAGTGGTTTTGGAACCGTCTCGTCGAACTCTACCATCTTAGCTTTTAGGGTTTAGCTTTTAAGGTTTAGATTTTACGTTTGAATTTTATGGTGTTTAGCATTATGGTTTAGCCTTAGGATTTAGCTTTTAGGGTTTAGATTTTATGGTTTAGGTTTTTTTGGGGGGTGGGGGGTTTAGGTTTTTGGGGATGGGTGGGGGTGGGTTTAGGTTTTTGGGGATGGGTGGGGGTGGTGGTTTTAGGCTTTTTGGGGTGGGGTTGGAGGGGGGTTTAGGTTTTTGGGGGTGCGGGTAGAGGGGGGTTTAGGTTTTTGGGTCCGGATTAGAGTTCGATGAGACGGTTCCAACGCCGCTGGAATGAGCTCAATCGGAGTTCGTTTGACCCACTTCTTAACGTTTCTTAGCGAAAAACCACTTTTTAGTGGAATATTCCCATATATATATATATATATCCTACTGATTAATGAGTTACTGATGAAGGTGTAAAGTTGTAAAACCAGATCAAGCTCGTCTATACCAGTCCATACTTATTGAATCGTCTTCATGTAACTCTTAAAAACGATTACGTTTATAAGATTTTTGTATTGTGGATGTTTAATGTCATCAACGTCTTTATAATAATCACCAATTAAATTATACACGTTTTAAATACAATAAATATTTAATTCTTTCAAATTTCAATTAACTATAGTGCCATGTGCGGTGGCGAGAGGCAGATCCCTAGAATCGTAAAATCATGGGTTTGCCGGCAGCCTAGCTGTGTTAATTTGTCCCCTTTAACAAAAAATAAAAAAATAAAAAACTATATATATTGTATATTTTAAAGCGATGTAGAATATTGTTGTTACAAATTAGTACAAACTAAGGACCACAGACTCCTAAGGGTGATATGGGTCATTAACCCATCTACTCATCAAAACTGTCCAATATAATTTTATCAACTCAAAACTACTCATTTATTTCGATTTCATTGGAAATACCCTACTCATTTACTCACCAACTTTATTTTTATAAATAAACATTTAAATAAAAAGCATACTTTTTTATTAATTAAAAATACAAAAGACAACTAAAAATAACAAAATACAATAATAAGTTACAAAAAACAATAAACGAGAAATTAAACATAATCGTCTTCCGAATCGCTGCTGACTCACTCCGGTAGTGTAGTAAAATGTTCAACAAGATCATATCGTAGTCTAAAGTGTGTCTCTTGATCCCGCAATTCATTAATTACACAATCGTCTACTACTTCATTGGTTGGAGGGTCCATCACGTAGCTGGGTGAGATTGACCGTTGCGGACGATTAATTATATTATGCAATATGATACATGCGTAAACCACATTTTGTATTTTTTGACGTTTATGTGACCGTTGCGGACGATTAATTATCCCCCATTTAGATTTTAAAACACCAAACCCGCGTTCGACGTCTTTTCTAGCCGACTCTTGAACATTCGTAAACCTTTTTTCTTTTGGGTCGACAAGGAATGTAAATGATTTCACAAAAACAGACCAAGTGCGGTAAATCCTATCCGCAAGATAGTAGCCACGTTTGTATTCACGACCGTTAACTTGGAAAGGACACTTCGGGGCAGTTCCATGCATTTCGTTATTGAACAACAGAGATTGATTGAGAACATTTATGTCGTTATTGGAACCGGCATGACCACAAAACGCATGCCAAAACCATAAGTTATTTGACACCACAGCTTCCATTATGATCGTAGGGTATTGGTGATCACCTCTCATAAATTGGGCACGCAAACTAGTCAGACACATCCTCCAAACGACATGCGTACAATCGATGCTACCGATCATCCCTGGATGGCCCCATCTAGTTTCATGCGCATATACAAACGTGCAATGTCGTGGCTTGTAGGTCTACATAAAAACTATTTGTCGTATAACATAATAATAGAATTTCAAAAATATTCTAAACATTCACGAGTAATCCTAGCGTACATAGATAAATATTCATCATATTCGTCAGGAGGGTTACGTGTAGCGAGTTGACGAATAGCAGAAGTGCATTTCTGAATCGGCGTGAAGATCTTCTTTAACCTCCCGTCATACCCTTCGTGAAACCAAGAAAACCTTTAATCCATCCCTTACAATGCTTAAAAACAAATCTTTCGGTAAGCGAAATCTCGCTCTAAACGTATTTGCGTCGTACTTGGGGCGTTCGACGAAGTAATCCTTCAACAGAATTGTGTTAGCAACTTCACGATCACGATGTACACATTTTTTCTTTGATTTTGCCGTATCCTCAAGCTCACTAGCCGCAGCAGCAACTTTGGACAAAAACTCAATGCCACTTGATTCGGAAATGACGGAAAGAAAATCATCAAAAACACTGGAATTGGATAATCCCGAAGGCAAACCAAGAATGCTAGAATCGGATGAAGACATTTTGTTAAAAAAATTGGAGTTTTACAAAAATATATGGGTGAAAAGAGTGATTTGTTTTAAAGAGTAAAGTGAGATATATATATATATATATATATATATATATATGAGAATTAGATTTTTTTTTTTTTTTAAACCCACACCCCCGACGGCTATCCAACGGCTCAATCCCACCCACCACACCCGAGTAAATTAACTCGGGCATTATACCCGGTCTCCTACTCGGAAGGTAAGGGGCGGTGTATCCATTTACTCGATTCCAATTTTCCCTACTCGATTGTGTTCGAGTATCCCGCCCCCTTCACCCTAAATGGTAAAGAAAAACGAAATTATTACCTTTTTCTATTTTTTTTTTTTAATATTAGTATTAATAAAACGTAATAATTACCTTTTCTATAATATTATACACTATGATAATAATGATAAAAGGTGGTTTTTTGTTTTGCAAAGAAGATTGGAAACTGATTTATTTAAGTTTAAAAAGGAGAGGAAATATATAATTATTTTTACTTTTTATATTAATTGGGAGTAATACTGAAATTATTGTGTTAAAATAAAAGAATGATATATACCATATTATGTAGGTGTTTCTAATTTTGTGATTGTGGTGGCTTTATGAATTGTGTGTAAATCAACTTTCTTAATGTATTTCGTGGATACTTACAAATTTTAACCGGATAAAATAGAAATTTACTGAATTGGTCAACAGTATAATTATAAAGGACCTTTCAACTGTCATGAGAAGAAACAAATATTAGAGACGTGAGAAAATAAAATATGAATATGAATATTTTATTAATATATTAATATTAATATTCAACGAGTTTCATTTTCCCACAAAATTGGAAAAAAGAAGACCAGGAAAATGAAAATCGAGTGTTGAATCTAGTACCTTAAAGATTGCCTGCAAAAGATCTTTTAAAGATCCATTTCTCGCCCCAGAATGTACAAAAGAGCATGGACATAGACTCTAACAACAATAAGATCTAACTTCGGGTCAAAACAGGTTTAGAACAAAATGCTTCCAGGTCAAAACGTTGGTGATGCAGCGGCTGGTGGCGTGGGGTGGCAATGTTGGTGGGGTGGTTACCCATTTGTATCATTTTTAAGTTAACAAGTTTTATAATACTTATTTGTTTTGACCCATTGACTAATATGAGGTGAACCAAATTGACCCGTTAACTAATTTGAGATGACCCAAATTAACCCTTTGACTAAATTTTGTGAATCAAAATTTTGTAGAAGGAAGCAAAAATGATAGTTATGACATGAATCAGTGCAACAGTTGAGGACGAGGGAGGAGTTTGCAGAAGACTAAGCAAAATAAGGAGTAGATCATGGTTAAGTTTATTAGTTTGAAATAAATAGTTATGTTGCGTTTGTTAATTTTCAGTCAGTTAGTAACATATTATTAATCTGTCTATTGTATGTAATTTTATATTTAAAATTATTGCTTTGAAATACGAAGATAACAAACAAAAAGAAAGAAATATATCTTATATAGTTTTTATAATAGTACATTGTGCTATCCGGACTGTGACGGTATAAAATTAGTTATATATTATTATAATTTCCTGCTATAAGAACTTGTTCGAAATATTTTGTTATGTTAGAATGACGTATCATTTTTCCTATGGAGTTAAGTTAGTGAGTCTATGGCTCACAATTCCCTTATCTATATCATTATCATGATCTTCACATTTTTCATTCTCGCTCTCACTGATACTCTCACCAATCACTCTACATTTCTATACGTGTCATTTACCCTATATCTTTAAATTTGTAAGTGTTAGGATCACAAAAGGCTTTTGTCACCTTGTTACATTTGTCCTTTTAAACAAGACCATACACACCTTTTTAGTGTATAAAACCATATCTACACAAAATAATATGTGGCCACATAAATATCCCTTAAAGCTTGATCTTTTTTCAAATTTCTAACACACATATCACGTTGTGTTAAACCAATAACTCTACTAATGTATATATATGTGGTAATGTGGCCAGGGCAATTCAACTTCAACAGTCAACACCATTGCCATCATGAAGTCCTCACAAAGTTTCTCCAACAAATACTCTTTCTCCAAGATGGGCATTGACGAAGATGGATGGGTTGAAAGCATGCGCAAATCGATTTGCGAACATGATGATGAAGATATCGGTAAAGTCCCCGTTAGTATTTTCACAGTCCCTAAAGTGCTTCTCGCCACCGATCCCCAATCCTATATTCCACAAGAAGTCGCGCTAGGTCCGTTCCACCATTGGCGCCCGGAGGTCTACGACATGCAGAGGTATTGTTGCCCCAAATTGGATCTTGATTGATAAACACACGAAAATGAAAACGAATTTCTTGACTGAATTAATAAATGTGCTTACATACAGAATGAACAAATCGTTCCTTATAACCTAATCTTAGGGACGCACCGGTTCAAAACCAGTGAACTTGAACCTTTGGGCAGGGGGGAACGGGATTTTTCCCTACCAGGGGGCGGAACTATAAAATTTTCAGCAGAATACGTATAAATTAACACTACTGGGCGAAAAATCGGCCGAATACGTATATATTAACACTTATGAGTGGAAAATGGGGGGGGGGGACCGGGCCCTCACTATATTCCGCCCCTGTTCAAAACATACCGGTTCATAGGTGTAACATCCATAATTTTCCCAAACATTATTTCACTTTATTTTCCTTGTTTTACAATAATGACGTTTCTATTTTCGATCTTGTACTCGTTCAACTCAATATCTTCACATTATTTCACTATCTTAATCATGTATCAATATATGAACATACATATTTATATAAATTTCTTAAATCAATAATAAAACTTATAAAGTTTTTACATATTTTATACATATAAACGTATTATACTTGAGTATAAATATGTAATTATATGTATTAATTCATTTATACACCTAATTATTTTATAAAAACAAATATATACAATTTATTTTCTTATGAAATAATTATAACAAACTAGATTTTTAAACAAGAAAATAAAAGCTTTATTCTTGAACCTTTTAAACCTCCCTAACCCATTTGAACCCTTTGAATTAAACCATTAGACCCAATTTTGACCTCACCCCTGAAAGTTGACTTATCAAAGTCAAACCGGTCCACATTCATACATCCTAGCATCGGAGATCGACCAACCCGGATGGTTATGGGCTTTCTAGAAATGCTAATTCGATTACTGGACCTATCTTGACCCGAAAATCATACCAATCTATCACAAATCGCGGCTTAATTCAAAATTTAAATTCGTTTGACTATTCCGAGTCAAACGAGGCTAAATCCGGTTACAATCAAGAAATTTAAACGCGTTTGAATCCCGGAAATCATGCACTGACTGATCTCGGATGTATCAGACCTCAAACACGACTCGATTAATCCAAAATCAAACCGTATATCGCGTATTTTACTCCCGAAAGCCGTGGCTTCCGAATCGTAACCAAATCGGGGGATTTGAACGAATTTAATTAAATCAAACCACTCATTCACCTTCGTGAACTATCACACAAACTCTCTCATTCTTCAATCGAACCTCATATCACCGCAGAGAGCCTGTCGAGCACCAAGATCAGCCGAGCATTTGACTCTGTCGTTCTCATTCATTCCTAAGCCAAATCAGGTACCAATTACGTCAATCGATTCGTAATCCTCTGGTTATCGATAGCCCTCTGCCAATTCGTGATGGCAGAAGGTATCGAGGTCGATTGGGATTAGGGTTCTTGGCGGGTTGATGCGTTTTCGAATTTGATTTTGGCTTAATTTCATGTTTTAACTAAATAGAATCGGTAAACGACCAGCGAAACCACCTGGTCCGGCCGGTAAGTCACTGCGCCGCCGAACCAGGTGGCGTGGGTTCGAAACCCACACAGACCGGCCTTTTTGCGCGTGTCACAAGCCAAACCCGGCTCCATGTTCCGGACTGGTTTTATACAAATCAAACAGGGTTTCTAACAAGCATCAGTCCTTTGGTCCAGTGGTTTACTCGCCCTACCCACACAACTCAGACCCGGGTTCGAGTCCCGGCGGTCTGTTTATTTTTTTTAAACACGTTTTAAGGCTTCGAAAATGTTAAAAAAATTATTTTTATAAACCTTACACTTATTAGAACAGAATGAAAACAAGTTTTACAATTTTTGCATAAAAATCTCTATTTTTATAAATTAAATTGATTAATTACTCAATTTAAATTATATTATTTTGAGTAATCCGTTTACCTAATGTATAAATTTTGTGACAAGTTTTATGAATACATTATACAAAGTTTTATAAAAAAAATTTAAGTTATATATAGACTTTATATATTTAAAAAAAATATACATGTCAATTTTTAAATAAATTTATTTATTTTAACATAACCATTTCAAACGATGAATAAATAAATAAATGTATTTACTATTTATATAAATTACATTTACAAATACACTTAGAGTTTAAATTATATTTAAGATTAATGTTATGATCAAATATTTACACGTCTTTATAAGTAAATAAATAAAGTAAAAATTATTTATTTAATTTATATTTAATATAAACTCGCACACTATTTTTTTTTATATATATAACTAAATAAATGAATAACAATTATTTGATTTATTTAGTTATTCAACCCAAACCATAATTCAATTATTTTAGAAACTATTCGATTTAATATTACATTCTATACACCATCCTTATTTTCAAGTGCAAACCACAAACACCTACAACTCCAACCCTTTTTTTTGTACACACTAATTAATTCAATATACATTACACACTAGGTTAACGTGGTGAGTTCCAAGGACCACTTTGCTACCTAGTTTCACATACTAGCTACCCCCCCTGAATCAGGTGAGTATTACATAGCCCCTCTTTACACTTTTACACTTTTTGGGGTGAAACATGAACTCTATACATACAACTGTTTACATTTACACAAACTACACAAACACAAATCCTCTTTACATTCATGTATGCAAAATTTGAGCTTTATGTTTGAGTGCTATACGTGTTAACTATTTGTGTGCAATTTCATGTGCAATCATTAACTAATAAGCCGACGGTTAACAATGATTTATTGAGTCTGACAAACCACCCAGATTGGGGTGATTGTTACCGACAACACAATTTGCATGCTAGTTACAAAGGTTTGATTGTACTTTGGTTACACAATATTAGCTCCCCATGAATGCCTTATTTTATCATGTTATGTAAGGATTTGTTTATTCACATCTATATACTATCTATGTACAAACCTGTGTATGCTCACCAACTTTTTAGTTGACCTTATTTTATTCATGTTTCAGGTACAAAAGTGAGTTGAACAAGCTTGCTACAATTAGGATGTGGACCTAGATATTTAAAAAGAAACTTGTTATGCATTCTCATTTTCATGTACATGTTGAATTTTATTGAAATGAAATGTGATGTTTAAACATACTGAAATCTAGTCAACCAGGTGCTCATGAACAGTCTACATGTCCCGCCCCGACGTTTCCGCCGTCGGTTTGGGTGTGATAGATTGGTATCAGAGCCTTGGTTATAGGGAATTAGGTTATTAGACACTCTTGACCTAGACTATAACCTTAGGACACCCATACTATGTCATGCTATTACATGTTACATGATTACTTCTTATGTGAATATTTTACATGTTATACTAAGTAATTACACTACATGATACAATACTTAATAGTCTATGTGTCACACTACTCACTAACTTTTGTGCTTATGTCCATTGTTATCTACATGCTACCTATTTGATTCATTTAAGTGCTATCCTAAGTTTCAACACACATTTATACACACTTAGTTTCTTCATGCACCCTTAATTTCACACACAAAATATCACCATCTCTTGTGATCAAAATCTAGACTATTGGGCCTTATTGGGCCTAATGCCCATTAATAATAAACTAAGAATCCACTTATCCTCCAAGAAGAAGAAGCCCACTAAAATGCATAAACCTTACATTCGGGCCACAAGGCCCAGTCCACAACAATTCTCATCATAACCATGAGTCCAACAATAGTGTTATTAGTACATGATGGCTGGAAGAGTGTGTAGGCCCATGAGGGATTCTGGCTAAGGAAAGACAGGGTACTTAAGAGTGTCTTAGTGACCAACCCCTCTTTCCTGGGAATTCTCCTCAGGGATACACTACTTATAGGTCAAGTGTACTCCTAAAATACTATTGTGACGACTCGGTGTTATGACTAGTCAAACTCAAAACCTATGAGAACTCTTATACTTAACACTCGGTATTTCATTATCGCTTACAACCTGTTCATTGTTTTCCTACTAGACATGGACTCCTACTCTCCTTCCTCCCCAGTTTACTGTCCTGGAGCAGAGTCTGATTGGGAAGAAGACATCGGGACACCCGTATATCGGTCACCAACACCCTCAGCTGCTAGACCAAGATTTGATGTAAGTGCAGATTGGGCTAGGAACACCGGCCCAAGACTTCGAACACCTCAATCACCCCCATTAAGAGACCCGTATCTGATGCCCGACCCGTATCATCCTAACCCTTGGGTAAGGCATACCATGACACCCACCAGTGCCATGGGAATCACAATCAATGACATACACCAATATGTGAGTGCCTCAGAGTTTGAGAGACAAAGGAGGGAACACGAGGTAATGCACGACTTGCAAGGGCAAAGGATGGATAGTCTAGCAAATCAAATAGGCTACCAAAAGGAGTTAATTTCCATCCTCGAAAGGGAAATACTGGAGAATCGTACGGAAACGGCTAGAGCTGAAGGCAGATCGACTACCCGAGCGACCATAGCCGTGCTCGTCTTAGTGATTATCTTCCTTCTAGTGGAAAGCTACCAGCGACGTTAACAGAAACTTTTATTTATTGCCTTTAAATTTTCAGTTTGAGAACCATTTTCTTATGTTTTGAATAAAGTTTACCATTTCAGCAATTAATAAATTTTATATTTTATTTAATTCTAAAGTTATTATTCAATGATTTAATACGATTGAATGTGAATTTCACCCATCATATTTTCATCAAGATCCTTCAAGTATCACCTTCTTCATTCAATACGATTTGATCTCCTTCGTAAACAAATCATCATATTAGATTTAAACAACCTTGTTACTTTCAAACCAAATGTTTATCAAACTTTTAAAAGAGTATCAGAAATATCAATTTCCAATAAACATTTTCACTTTGCAAGGGAATTTAATACAACCTATTTTATAAAATAAAATAAAAAAATATTACTTCAAATTGTTAAATAAGTATGATTTTCCTCATTAAAGTAATTATTTCTAAATCGTGGCTAAATTAAATATACAACTACTTGATTTGTCAATAATTCCTCTTAAAAATATTCTCCTTATAATAATTGAAAATTTAAAAAGTTTTTCCTATAAACTGTCTATTTATTTGGATTATGTAACTCAATGATTTCACTACTTTATATATCTACAACCAAGAACAATTTACAAATTTCTATTTTCAAACAAAGATCAGAAATTGTAAACACATCTCCCCGAATGTTTTTCTGAACCGCCTCGGTATCTTTATCTGCCGCTCCAAGAAACGATCCATACCGCATAGACGTTAACTACCCCTACAAGCCTCAACAGAAGAGCTAAAACCTAACTACCACTTTTTTTACACGAACGCCAAACAACACGCTTCTCCGCAACACTTACCCACATGCAAAACTCGTTAGTACACGTCACACTTGAAATTCAATAACATGCGTATGCACATTCACAATATACACAACACGACCACATGGTACATGAAACCCAGTTACTTCCAATACACCCAATGCTACACTGATTACATGATACGTGAAATTTGATTAGTTACAACACACGTTCTACTGGATTGATTATACATGAAACGTAGTTGTTTGTAATATACATATACTAAAATGATCACACAATACATAACAATCGTTGGTTTGATACATAATACTTGATTGTCCACACTGAACATGAAGCTCATTTGGTTACAAGACACACGATATTACATTACTGACATTACACATGAAAGATTGTTGGTTTACAAATACGTGGTACTAAGTTGTTAACACCATACATGAAATTCATTTCTTGCAATACTCATGATACTACGTTGTTTACATTACACATGAAAGCATATTGATATACAAAATACATGATGCTAAGTTGTTCACGTTACACATAAAACCTATTTGATTACTAGCTACATAACACTAGATCATACATGGGACTTGTGTGTTTACATTATACATGAAACTAGGTTACTTACAATTGTTGCAAGTAATTGATCACAATATACATGAAGTATGGTCATACACCTTGTTCACCAAACTTGAAAATCCTAACACATTGAAACAACTCGGGGTTTGACGTATTTTTGTTCAAACACGAGTAAACTATGGGGCCTTAGGTAACACTACTTTATTATCCTTAGGTTGCTAACTGACTTGCCTATTTAAGGATATAGTTATTTATTAGCAACTCATATGTGAAAGCATTAGACATGAACTGAGTGAAATTGTGCCCCTCTTGACCCGCACACAACGGAAGGATCTATACGGACCATGCGAAGATTTGAGTAATTACGGGTGCACACGGAATTATGAAAATCAGCGCATGGAAAACATAGTGAATTTTGTCGTGTGTTGTGACCTAAAACTTATCATGATATGTAACAACGAAACTGATGTGATATGACAAGGGCATGGTGGATACGCCGATGGTACTTCCTATATATAAGTGTCCTATCATATTATCAGAAGTAGAGTTGTTCGTATCACGAGAAGTTTTGACCTAGACCAATGTTTGTGAACCCTCTTACCCACTGACAACACCTGAGCACATTAGATCCCATATTAAACAAACCATAATTATCAAAGTCCCCATCAAATTCGTTCCAAGTAACGCATTTCACCTTAAATTCTTCGACAGATCTCTTCTTAACTCACTTGAAACTAAAATCCATTAATATCATTCATACCTAACATGAGCTTTAGACCTAGATTTGATTATCAGCTATACTCCTCAAACCGACAATCCAAACTCAAGAAGAACCCGAACTCATCTTTTTCCTGATTCAGTTGCACCCACTAGTTCAATTTCGGGACGAAATTCCCTTAACATGGGGAGACTGTAACATCCATAATTTTCCCAAACATTATTTCACTTTATTTTCCTTGTTTTACAATAATGACGTTTCTATTTTCGATCTTGTACTCGTTCAACTCAATATCTTCACATTATTTCACTATCTTAATCATGTATCAATATATGAACATACATATTTATATAAATTTCTTAAATCAATAATAAAACTTATAAAGTTTTTACATATTTTATACATATAAACGTATTATACTTGAGTATAAATATGTAATTATATGTATTAATTCATTTATACACCTAATTATTTTATAAAAACAAATATATACAATTTATTTTCTTATGAAATAATTATAACAAACTAGATTTTTAAACAAGAAAATAAAAGCTTTATTCTTGAACCTTTTAAACCTCCCTAACCCATTTGAACCCTTTGAATTAAACCATTAGACCCAATTTTGACCTCATCCCTGAAAGTTGACTTATCAAAGTCAAACCGGTCCACATTCATACATCCTAGCATCGGAATTCGACCAACCCGGATGGTTATGGGCTTTCTAGAAATGCTAATTCGATTACTGGACCTATCTTGACCCGAAAATCATACCAATCTATCACAAATCGCGGCTTAATTCAAAATTTAAATTCGTTTGACTATTCCGAGTCAAACGAGGCTAAATCCGGTTACAATCAAGAAATTTAAACGCGTTTGAATCCCGGAAATCATGCACTGACTGATCTCGGATGTATCAGACCTCAAACACGACTCGATTAATCCAAAATCAAACCGTATATCGCGTATTTTACTCCCGAAAGCCGTGGCTTCCGAATCGTAACCAAATCGGGGGATTTGAACGAATTTAATTAAATCAAACCACTCATTCACCTTCGTGAACTATCACACAAACTCTCTCATTCTTCAATCGAACCTCATATCACCGCAGAGAGCCTGTCGAGCACCAAGATCAGCCGAGCATTTGACTCTGTCGTTCTCATTCATTCCTAAGCCAAATCAGGTACCAATTACGTCAATCGATTCGTAATCCTCTGGTTATCGATAGCCCTCTGCCAATTCGTGATGGCAGAAGGTATCGAGGTCGATTGGGATTAGGGTTCTTGGCGGGTTGATGCGTTTTCGAATTTGATTTTGGCTTAATTTCATGTTTTAACTAAATAGAATCGGTAAACGACCAGCGAAACCACCTGGTCCGGCCGGTAGGTCACTGCGCCGCCGAACCAGGTGGCGTGGGTTCGAAACCCACACAGACCGGCCTTTTTGCGCGTGTCACAAGCCAAACCCGGCTCCATGTTCCGGACTGGTTTTATACAAATCAAACAGGGTTTCTAACAAGCATCAGTCCTTTGGTCCAGTGGTTTACTCGCCCTACCCACACAACTCAGACCCGGGTTCGAGTCCCGACGGTCTGTTTATTTTTTTTAAACACGTTTTAAGGCTTCGAAAATGTTAAAAAAATTATTTTTATAAACCTTACACTTATTAGAACAGAATGAAAACAAGTTTTACAATTTTTGCATAAAAATCTCTATTTTTATAAATTAAATTGATTAATTACTCAATTTAAATTATATTATTTTGAGTAATCCGTTTACCTAATGTATAAATTTTGTGACAAGTTTTATGAATACATTATACAAAGTTTTATAAAAAAATTTTAAGTTATATATAGACTTTATATATTTAAAAAAAAATATACATGTCAATTTTTAAATAAATTTATTTATTTTAACATAACCATTTCAAACGATGAATAAATAAATAAATGTATTTACTATTTATATAAATTACATTTACAAATACACTTAGAGTTTAAATTATATTTAAGATTAATGTTATGATCAAATATTTACACGTCTTTATAAGTAAATAAATAAAGTAAAAATTATTTATTTAATTTATATTTAATATAAACTCGCACACTATTTTTTTTTATATATATAACTAAATAAATGAATAACAATTATTTGATTTATTTAGTTATTCAACCCAAACCATAATTCAATTATTTTAGAAACTATTCGATTTAATATTGTCACACCCCAACCGACGGCGGATTATACGTCGGGGCGGACACGGTTGTTCAAAAGCACAAGGTTGACTAATAAAGTTGAGATATTTCATTAATAAATTAAAGGGTTCAACATGACAAAAATAACATAAGGTTCAAGTATGAAAAGTAACAAAAGTTCAATTCTTGATGGTCTTTCTAAGTCCATGCATCCTACGTTTTCATAGATAAGCCTCACTCTTGTGCACCTGAAACATGTTAAGTAACTGTCAACTAAAAATAGTTGGTGAGATACAAAGGTTTTGACACCGTTTAACAAAGTCTTTAAAAGTTTTACAATTCACCATGATTAATGTATCTAAGCATAAATGTGAGAAAAACAAGTAAGTTAAACATTGTGCACGTCAAACCTCCAACCAAGTTTAGGCATAACCCGAAAGTTACCCTTATAAGTTTCAAGTATAAGTTTTAGTAACAATCACCAAGGGCTCCCCCCGAAGGGTCAATCAATCAAGGTGGATTGGTCAAATGCAATAGATCTATCATTGTTACTATCGGCTCGGCCAAAGCTAATGAACATGCTAGAATTAAGTTTAATTTAGCATACAAGTCTCAAAGCATTCAACACAAAGAAAGCATGTAATCATAGTTAATTTTGAATTGTATAAGTCTTAAAAGTATGAACATGTTCCACCCCAAGTTTTAAAAGCTAAAATGAAAACAAAAAGGGGCTAAGTATACTCACCTTGAGTGGAGTGTAAGAGTACTCAACAAGGATTAATCGTAGTGAAGTTTTGAGGAAAGATATCCTCACCACAAGCCTAAACGATGAGTTTAAAGTTTAAAGTTTATTCATAGAAATTATAGAACAAGGATTTTGAGATTTGGGATTGACTAGGGTTCTCGGTTTGGGAAGACGGGGATGATTGTGCTATAAAGTTTAAGTGATAGTAAGTTTTATTTAACCATGCTTTAACTAGTCTTTATAAAATAAAATTTGAGTTGGTAAATAAATAGGTATCAAGGTTAATAAATAATTATTCACAAGGTTTTAATAATTATTTAAAATAATGGTTATCTAAAAGAGTAATTATCATGGGGTAATAATAATTACCCAAATGGATAATTCCCGATAGAAATTTATTTAAAATAGAGTAGATAATTATTTAAAGAAGAACAAAAATAATAATTATCTAAAAGAGTTTGTAAATAAATGTTTTATCAAAATTTCAAAAATGGTGCATTTAATTAAAGTATTTTTCTATTAAGTATTCGTTTTATTTAAACGACTTGAATTTATTCTAAGTAATATTTGGAAATTATTTATAAGTCTAAATAAATAACGTATATTTATTTTCTGTAAAATAAATAAGTTTTAAGTTTTTTTTTTTTAATTCTATAAATTTTATATAACGTTCAAGTTTATAAGTTTCTAATTTCTAAAATAGGGATATATGTTTTATAAATATTATAAAAACTTTCTGTCGAGTATTTAAGTTTTATAAAAGTTTAGGTTTATTTTATAGATTTTAGGGATTTAAAACTAATGTTAAATATTAATTTTTTTATAGTTTTAAACTTGGTTTTATTTGGTTAAAATGTTTTCTGATAAGGAAAACAAAAATAAAAATCGATTTTGAGTTTATAGATGTTCAACATATTTTATAAAAATAAAAGGGATTTCTAAAACTGATTAAAAGTATATAAAAGAATTCGAAATCAAGAAAAACGGGCGGCCGGGTTCGAACACCCGACCTGCTCCGGTTTGGGACTGCACATGCGCACAAACCGCTGGACCAGGGAACTCATTTGAGTTATAATCCGGAACGGATTCTTTTAAACGCATACCAGAACTTGGCCCCAAATCGGATGAACCCTAGATTTTTCAATCCCCAAATTCGGCTCGGATTACCCTCTGTTTATGAGATTAAACAGAGGGCTTTTCATCCTTTCACGAATTCGATCACAATGGACACAAGAATCACCTGATTTGGTGTCGTTTTGAGGGAGATTGGGTATGGCTTTGGAGTCGGCGGTCGCGATTTCGAATCCGGCAATGTAGCTCCGGATCGACGAGTTTGTTAGTGGAGGGAGGTTAGGGATGATGTTGTTGGCGTATGGGGATCGATATTTATAGCCAATTTTGGCATTAAATGGGCGAACGGGTCGAGGGCGGGTGGTTGGGCCGTCCGGAGGTAATTCACACTCCACGCAAAGCCTCGGTCGACGATTATCATCATGGCGTCTTGGGGACGGGTCGCACGCGAGGGACGAGCCCGAGGTTCAGTGAACCTGGACGAAATCGCGAGTTTCGCGTGAAAAGGAGAGAAAACCGGGGTTGCGGGGATTCGAACCCATGATCGTTTTCTGAGTTGGAAGTTTCGGCTTATTGCAAACAGGCCCCTGAAGTTTCAGTTTTTTTATTATTTTATGTTAAAACTTGGATTTTGGTTTGAAATCGGTTTTAAGGATGACAGTTTCAGTCCCTGAAGTTTATAGAACGATCTATATATATATATATATATATATATATAAAATGAAATGAGTTTTATAAGTTTTTATTATTTTATAATTTCTATAAAATAATTTATGACATTTACACATTAATAATAAAGTTCGTAAACTATATTGTTTACATAACCGAAATTATAAACTCTATAAAGTGTTGCCATTTTCATAAGATATATATATATATACATAATGTATATCAAAACAATTAACATTTAAGAAAAAGGAAAAATAGATTATGAATAAGATTTAATTTCACAAATTTGCATATAAGATTTAAATCCACTAAATATGTTTATCCTTTCTCGAAATGGACGGTTTACAACTGGAAATTTTCTTTTTAACCAAACAGTGGTACGTCGGAAACTACTGGATATTACAGTCTCCCCTACTTTAGGAAATTTCGTCCCGAAATTTAAGAGGAGGGTCCCGAGAAAAGATGCGGGTACTTGACTTTCATTTGGTCTTCACGTTCCCAAGTAAATTCGGGGCCGCGTTTAGACTCCCAACGCACTTTGACTATAGGAATACGACTACGCTTGAGCTGCTTGACTTCACGATCCATGATCTCCATGGGTTTCTCTGCAAAGTGCATAGTGTCATCAATACGTACTTCGTCAAGAGGTATGTGAAGGTTCTCATCGGCAAGACATTTCTTGAGGTTAGAGATGTGGAAAGTTGGATGAACATTGCTAAGGCTTTCAGGTAGATCAAGTTTGTAGGCCACCTTTCCTATCCTTTCAAGGATTTTAAAAGGACCCACAAAACGAGGAGCTAGTTTTCCTTTCTTTCCGAAACGAACTACTCCTTTCCAAGGTGATACCTTGAGGAGTACAAGATCACCGACTTGAAACTCTAAAGGTTTTCGACGCTTGTCGGCATAACTCTTTTGTCGACTCCTAGCTGCTAGAAGATTATCCCGAATACGAAGGACCTTATCGGATGTTTCTTGAATGAGTTCAGGTCCGGTGATTTGTGATTCACCAATCTCGTTCCAACAAACAGGAGAACGACATTTACGACCATAAAGAGCTTCAAAAGGTGCCATGTTGATGCTAGTGTGGTAACTATTGTTGTAAGAGAATTCAATCAACGGTAGGTGCGAATCCCAGTTACCACCGAAGTCAATGACACATGCCCTAAGCATGTCCTCCAAAGTCTGTATGGTTCTTTCGGATTGACCATCGGTTTGAGGGTGGTAAGCTGTGCTGAGATTCAATTGAGTGCCAAGAGCAGGTTGTAAGGATTGCCAGAAACGGGAAGTGAAACGACCGTCACGATCAGAGATAATGTTGAGAGGCACACCATGACGACTAACTATTTCATTAATGTAAATCCGAGCTAACTTCTCGACTCTATAATCCTCACGGATAGGCAAGAAATGTGCGGATTTAGTTAGTCGGTCCACGATCACCCATATGCTATCGTGACCATGAGTGGTACGGGGTAGCTTGGTAATGAAATCCATCGCTATACACTCCCATTTCCACACGGGAATCTCTGGTTGTTCTAGAAGGCCAGATGGACGTTGGTGCTCGGCTTTAACCTTGGAGCAAGTGAGACACCTTGCTACGTATAACGCAATGTCTTTCTTCATACCGGGCCACCAGTATTGGTGACGAAGATCTTTGTGCATTTTGTCTGCACCAGGATGGACCGAATAACGGGTTTTGTGAGCTTCGTTCATAATGATAGTACGAAGGTCATCACGGTCAGGAATCCAGATTCGGTTCAAGAAATAGAGTAAGCCGTTGGGCTTAGTCTCTAATTGGAGCTCAGCTCCGCACGCCATTTCTTCGTACATCTTCCCTTCGGTGACCGAAAGGTGTTGTGCTTCGAGGATGCGGATTTGGATATCGTTTTGAACTCTCACACAATGTAACATGGTGTGTTCCTTCCGACTCAAAGCATCGGCTACAACATTCGCCTTTCCAGGATGATAACGAATGTCGCAGTCGTAGTCGTTAAGTAGTTCTACCCAACGACGTTGCCTCATGTTGAGTTCCTTCTGATTAAAAATATGTTGTAGGCTTTTGTGGTCCGTGAAAACCACACACTTTGTACCATAGAGGTAGTGTCGCCAGATCTTGAGAGCGAAGACAACTGCACCTAACTCGAGGTCGTGCGTTGTGTAATTCTTTTCATGAATTTTGAGTTGCCTTGACGCGTAAGCAATAACCTTGCCTCGTTGCATAAGGACACAACCGAGACCTTGGTTAGATGCATCACAGTAAACCACGAAATCATCATTACCCTCTGGAAGGGTCAAGATTGGAGCGTCACAAAGCTTTTGCTTGAGAGTCTGGAAGGCTTCTTCTTGTTTTGGTCCCCACTCGTAAGGCTTTCCTTTATGGGTTAAGGCTGTGAGGGGCACCGCAACTTTCGAGAAGTTAGAAATGAAACGTCGGTAGTAGCCAGCTAGGCCAAGGAATGAACGGACTTCAGTAGGGGTCCTTGGAGCTTTCCAGTTTTTCACTGCTTCTATCTTTGCAGGATCTACATGAATTCCTTTCTCGTTGACTATATGACCCAAGAATTGGACTTCATTTAACCAAAACTCACACTTGGAAAATTTGGCGAACAATGTCTCCCTCTTTAAGAGGTCTAATACCAACCGTAGGTGTTCCTCGTGATCCTTTTTAGTTTTTGAGTAGATCAGGATGTCGTCGATGAAGACAATTACGAATTTGTCCAGGTACGGCCTACACACACGGTTCATTAAGTCCATGAATACCGCGGGTGCATTAGTTAAGCCGAAAGGCATAACCATGAACTCATAGTGGCCATATCTTGTACGAAAGGCTGTTTTTGGAATATCCTCCTCAAGGACACGAAGTTGATGGTAGCCAGAACGGAGGTCGATTTTGGAAAAGCATGCAGAACCTTGGAGTTGATCAAAAAGGTCGTCAATTCTGGGTAATGGGTAACGATTTTTGACAGTAAGCTTATTAAGCTCACGATAATCAATGCACATACGAAAGGATCCATCCTTCTTCTTGACGAACAGGACGGGTGCTCCCCAAGGGGAGACGCTAGGACGAATAAATCCTTTTTCAGAAAGCTCTTGGAGTTGACTTGCTAGCTCTTGCATCTCCGAAGGTGCAAGGCGGTACGGTGATTTAGCTACAGGGTTTGCCCCTGGGACGAGGTCGATCCTGAATTCAACTTGCCGTATGGGAGGAAGGCCTGGTAAGTCTTCAGGAAACACTTCGGGAAACTCACGAATGACAGGGATGTCTTGGATGTTCTTTCCCTTCCCTTTCTTTTCCACGACGTTAGCTAGAAATGCCACGTAATTCTTCCGTAGATACTTACGAGCTGTGGTACAAGACATGAGTTTTAGACCGCTTGATGGTTTTTCACCATAGATTTGCAACGTGCTTCCGGATGATAAGGGAATACGGATGCATTTTTCAAAGCATATGATTTCTGCATGATGTTCGGCTAACCAATCCATGCCTATTATTACGTCGAAGCTTCCAAGACGCATCGGGATGAGATTAATTGGAAAGTCGTGATTGTTAAGGTTAAGGACGCAGTCACGGATAACCGAGTCGATAGTTACAGGATTTCCATCAGCTACTTCTACCGTAATGGATTTTTCTAATTTAGAGCGGCTTTTGGCAAGCAATAACTCAAATTCCAAAGAAACGAAACTTTTATCGGCACCGGTATCAAATAAAATGGAAGCACATTGTTGATTTACTAGAAACGTACCGTTGACTACTTCTGCGTTGGCCTGAGCTTCATTAGCGTTGATGTTAAAGGCACGTCCTCGTGCTCCCGGGTTTGGGTTTGGGTTTGGATTTGCGAGCCTTGGGCACTGGTTACGGAAATGGGTTGGATCACCACATCCAAAACATGCTCGACCATTTGCCAAGGCTGGTAGTGCCGGGACATTGGGGCGATTTCCCTGAGCTATTGGAGGTTTGTTGGCGAAGCAAGTAGTAGACAAATGTCCATAACGGCCACAAAGAGTGCACAATCGGCATGGCAAGGTGGTTGGATGATGGAACTTGCAGGTGTTACATTGGGGATGTGCTCCCCCATAGGGCTTCTTAATCGGAGCAACTTGTGCCAAAGGAGTTGCCGGTGTGACTACCGCATAGTTTCTGACCTTTCGCTTCTTATTGAACGAGGGTTCAGTCTTAACTGTCTTGAGAGGCTCGGGAGTAGAGGTGTCAACGGGCTTCTTTGAGCTTTTCTTGGATAGGGTTCCAGCCTTCACGTGATTATCCGTCAAGGTAGCAGAGAGACGGATAGCGTCTTCCAGGGTGGCAGGGTTCCGACCCCACACCGTGTCCTGAATCTTCATCGGTAGCCCACTGATATATTTTTCGATACCTCGAGACAGAGGGGTAACCATGTGTGGCACTAGCAGACTCAGTTCATGGAAACGGGTTGTATACACCAGATTCTCTCCACTGTCCTGGGCAAGATCCCAGAATTCAGCCTCGAGTTTCTTCATTTCATTTCTCGGGCAAAATTCTTCGATCATTAGTTCCTTGAATTCTTCCCAGGTCAGTGACATAGCAGCGTCAGCACCTCTATTTCGCTTCTCTCCGTTCCACCAGGTTAATGCCCTCTTTTGTAGGACACTTGACGCATGACGAACACTGAGGTTGTCCGGGCAGTCACTGTTTAGAAACGTGCTCTCCATGCTTTCAAACCATTGGAGAAGGCTAGTGGCTCCCTCAGTCCCAAAGAATTTGGCGGGATTGCAGGAGTTGAAATGCTTGAAAGTGCACGGGGGGTTTGAACCTGACTGGAGAGATCCAGAGTTAGCACTGTTGTTGGCCGCTGCTTGGTTTAGTTCAGTGACTAAGGTAGGTAGGACCTTAGCCATCTGTTGAGCAATGAGTGTTGCCATGACTCTGCTTCGGCTACGACGGGGAGGCATACTATAAAATAAAAAAGTTTGGACGTAAGAATAATAGGGTAAGGATCATAGGATGAGGTTATGAAGTACAAGGATTTTAGATGGTGCCTACTTAGTTCATGTTACTAAACAGGTACCTTGACATATAAAAGGTAGTTTAAGTCCTCAAATGTTAGAGAAGTTGCGCATTCCTATAAGTGGACACTCATCCCAAGAATTCCCAGGAAAGCATACGGGTCCAACGGTTGATCTGGATTTGTACGAAATGCTTTCCTTGACAGAATTTCCTAGAATACAGGCATCCACCCTTCCGGTCCGCACAAGTTCTCATACATTATTTAGAACCCAATTACCTTTGACGGGAGTTAGTTTGGAAGCCTAAGTATATAGACTTGATGTAGTAGTAAGTTTTCCAAGTATATGTATGTGTAGGGTTTAGAGAGTAGAATAGAGGAGTGATTCCTAATAAGTACATGAGATGACTCATGTCATGGGGAATCCTAAGTTATAGTCTAGGTCATGTGTCTAATAACCTAATTCCCTATAACCAAGGCTCTGATACCAATCTGTCACACCCCAACCGACGGCGGATTATACGTCGGGGCGGACACGGTTGTTCAAAAGCACAAGGTTGACTAATAAAGTTGAGATATTTCATTAATAAATTAAAGGGTTCAACATGACAAAAATAACATAAGGTTCAAGTATGAAAAGTAACAAAAGTTCAATTCTTGATGGTCTTTCTAAGTCCATGCATCCTACGTTTTCATAGATAAGCCTCACTCTTGTGCACCTGAAACATGTTAAGTAACTGTCAACTAAAAATAGTTGGTGAGATACAAAGGTTTTGACACCGTTTAACAAAGTCTTTAAAAGTTTTACAATTCACCATGATTAATGTATCTAAGCATAAATGTGAGAAAAACAAGTAAGTTAAACATTGTGCACGTCAAACCTCCAACCAAGTTTAAGCATAACCCGAAAGTTACCCTTATAAGTTTCAAGTATAAGTTTTAGTAACAATCACCAAGGGCTCCCCCCGAAGGGTCAATCAATCAAGGTGGATTGGTCAAATACAATAGATCTATCATTGTTACTATCGGCTCGGCCAAAGCTAATGAACATGCTAGAATTAAGTTTAATTTAACATACAAGTCTCAAAGCATTCAACACAAAGAAAGCATGTAATCATAGTTAATTTTGAATTGTATAAGTCTTAAAAGTATGAACATGTTCCACCCCAAGTTTTAAAAGCTAAAATGAAAACAAAAAGGGGCTAAGTATACTCACCTTGAGTGGAGTGTAAGAGTACTCAACAAGGATTAATCGTAGTGAAGTTTTGAGGAAAGATATCCTCACCACAAGCCTAAACGATGAGTTTAAAGTTTAAAGTTTATTCATAGAAATTATAGAACAAGGATTTTGAGATTTGGGATTGACTAGGGTTCTCGGTTTGGGAAGACGGGGATGATTGTGCTATAAAGTTTAAGTGATAGTAAGTTTTATTTAACCATGCTTTAACTAGTCTTTATAAAATAAAATTTGAGTTGGTAAATAAATAGGTATCAAGGTTAATAAATAATTATTCACAAGGTTTTAATAATTATTTAAAATAATGGTTATCTAAAAGAGTAATTATCATGGGGTAATAATAATTACCCAAATGGATAATTCCCGATAGAAATTTATTTAAAATAGAGTAGATAATTATTTAAAGAAGAACAAAAATAATAATTATCTAAAAGAGTTTGTAAATAAATGTTTTATCAAAATTTCAAAAATGGTGCATTTAATTAAAGTATTTTTCTATTAAGTATTCGTTTTATTTAAACGACTTGAATTTATTCTAAGTAATATTTGGAAATTATTTATAAGTCTAAATAAATAACGTATATTTATTTTCTGTAAAATAAATAAGTTTTAAGTTTTTTTTTTTTTAATTCTATAAATTTTATATAACGTTCAAGTTTATAAGTTTCTAATTTCTAAAATAGGGATATATGTTTTATAAATATTATAAAAACTTTCTGTCGAGTATTTAAGTTTTATAAAAGTTTAGGTTTATTTTATAGATTTTAGGGATTTAAAACTAATGTTAAATATTAATTTTTTTATAGTTTTAAACTTGGTTTTATTTGGTTAAAATGTTTTCTGATAAGGAAAACAAAAATAAAAATCGATTTTGAGTTTATAGATGTTCAACATATTTTATAAAAATAAAAGGGATTTCTAAAACTGATTAAAAGTATATAAAAGAATTCGAAATCAAGAAAAACGGGCGGCCGGGTTCGAACACCCGACCTGCTCCGGTTTGGGACTGCACATGCGCACAAACCGCTGGACCAGGGAACTCATTTGAGTTATAATCCGGAACGGATTCTTTTAAACGCATACCAGAACTTGGCCCCAAATCGGATGAACCCTAGATTTTTCAATCCCCAAATTCGGCTCGGATTACCCTCTGTTTATGAGATTAAACAGAGGGCTTTTCATCCTTTCACGAATTCGATCACAATGGACACAAGAATCACCTGATTTGGTGTCGTTTTGAGGGAGATTGGGTATGGCTTTGGGGTCGGCGGTCGCGATTTCGAATCCGGCAATGTAGCTCCGGATCGACGAGTTTGTTAGTGGAGGGAGGTTAGGGATGATGTTGTTGGCGTATGGGGATCGATATTTATAGCCAATTTTGGCATTAAATGGGCGAACGGGTCGAGGGCGGGTGGTTGGGCCGTCCGGAGGTAATTCACACTCCACGCAAAGCCTCGGTCGACGATTATCATCATGGCGTCTTGGGGACGGGTCGCACGCGAGGGACGAGCCCGAGGTTCAGTGAACCTGGACGAAATCGCGAGTTTCGCGTGAAAAGGAGAGAAAACCGGGGTTGCGGGGATTCGAACCCGTGATCGTTTTCTGAGTTGGAAGTTTCGGCTTATTGCAAACAGGCCCCTGAAGTTTCAGTTTTTTTATTATTTTATGTTAAAACTTGGATTTTGGTTTGAAATCGGTTTTAAGGATGACAGTTTCAGTCCCTGAAGTTTATAGAACGATCTATATATATATATATATATATATATAATGAAATGAGTTTTATAAGTTTTTATTATTTTATAATTTCTATAAAATAATTTATGACATTTACACATTAATAATAAAGTTCGTAAACTATATTGTTTACATAACCGAAATTATAAACTCTATAAAGTGTTGCCATTTTCATAAGATATATATATATATATACATAATGTATATCAAAACAATTAACATTTAAGAAAAAGGAAAAATAGATTATGAATAAGATTTAATTTCACAAATTTGCATATAAGATTTAAATCCACTAAATATGTTTATCCTTTCTCGAAATGGACGGTTTACAACTGGAAATTTTCTTTTTAACCAAACAGTGGTACGTCGGAAACTACTGGATATTACAAATATTACATTCTATACACCATCCTTATTTTCAAGTGCAAACCACAAACACCTACAACTCTAACCCTTTTTTTTGTACACACTAATTAATTCAATATACATTACACACTAGGTTAACGTGGTGAGTTCCAAGGACCACTTTGCTACCTAGTTTCACATACTAGCTACCCCCCCCCCCCCTGAATCAGGTGAGTATTACATAGCCCCTCTTTACACTTTTACACTTTTTGGGGTGAAACATGAACTCTATACATACAACTGTTTACATTTACACAAACTACACAAACACAAATCCTCTTTACATTCATGTATGCAAAATTTGAGCTTTATGTTTGAGTGCTATACGTGTTAACTATTTGTGTGCAATTTCATGTGCAATCATTAACTAATAAGCCGACGGTTAACAATGATAGATCTATTGAGTCTGACAAACCACCCAGATTGGGGTGATTGTTACCGACAACACAATTTGCATGCTAGTTACAAAGGTTTGATTGTACTTTGGTTACACAATAGTAGCTCTCCATGAATGCCTTATTTTATCATGTTATGTAAGGATTTGTTTATTCACATCTATATACTATCTATGTACAAACCTGTGTATGCTCACCAACTTTTTAGTTGACCTTATTTTATTCATGTTTCAGGTACAAAAGTGAGTTGAACAAGCTTGCTACAATTAGGATGTGGACCTAGATATTTAAAAAGAAACTTGTTATGCATTCTCATTTTCATGTACATGTTGAATTTTATTGAAATGAAATATGATGTTTAAACATACTGAAATCTAGTCAACCAGGTGCTCATGAACAGTCTACATGTCCCGTCCCGACGTTTCCGCCGTCGGTTGGGGTGTGACAATAGGGGTGAGCAAGTTGTGGTTCTGGACCCTCAGAACCGTGAACCGGACCCGGAACCTCAAGGACCCGAACCATATAAGCTTATAAGGTTCGGTTCGTGGTTCCCGATTTCATCAATAAAAGGGTATTCGGTTCTAGAGGGTCGGGTCAGTTCCAACACTTTGCACAGTTAGGGGTGAGCAAGTTGTGGTTCTGGACCCTCAGAACCATGAACCGGACCCGGAACCTCAAGGACCCGAACCACATAGGCTTATAAGGTTCGGTTCGTTGTTCCCAATTTCATCACTAAAAGGGTATTCGGTTCTGGAGGGTCCGGGTCGGGTTAGGTCGGTTCCGACCCTTTGCACAGCTCTGCCGACGGTTCACATAATTAGTTTCAAAGGTTACATACTTGACATGTTTAACCCCTTGACTTATTACATTCACACAAATGACTTAAAATATAAACTATACATAAATTACATAACGACCCTTTAACTTTGACTTGGGTTAATGATCGGGATTAACCTCACAGGTACAAGCTTGCCGCTGCTCGAAGAATCCAAAAACACATGAACGTCAGCTTCGAACGGATCGTGGAGATAATGAAGATAAAAGACGAGGCTCGAATCCGTGCTTGCTACCATAAGTTTCTGGACATGTCCGGTGACGCACTTGTGTGGATGATGGCCGTTGATATGGCGTTTTTGTTAGAATTTCTTGTGGTGTATTCCATGAAAGAAGAAGGTCGGACGCTCAAGAAAGTTACGTCCGCGATGTCGCATTTGGTGGACGTTACAGGGAAGAAACTGTCTCATATGGCGATTCTTCGTGATTTGGTGATGGTGGAGAATCAGATACCGTTATTTCTGATCAAGAAGATGTTGGAGCATCAGTACCGGGAGACTGACAACAAGTCTGCCGGGGAGACATTGAAGACGATGCTGATGGGGTTGTATCATGAACTTTCTCCGTTTCATGAACAAGAGTTGCCGGATGTTGATATAGACGATTGTGATCATCTTCTCGACTTCTTCTACCACGTAATCGTGCCAAACGATAAAGAGCTCCACCATTATGACGCTATTGAGATTGAGAACGAAGGTACTGTATGAAAATGAAAGCATGTATTATATTAGATATATATTTAAAACGGGGGAAACCATAAGAATAGGCATGTTGGCTGCAATTTTTGCTCAAATAGGCATTGAGATTTACTTTTTCATAGTTGACATATCCATAATCCTGCATGGTAAAAGTCCACACACTCAGAATACAGGATCTTTACAACCCAGATTCTCATAATACGTCACCTTTATAGCCATACATCTATAATCCGACACCTTCAGAGCCTACACTCCATAAACCTGACACCTTCACAGACACTAAAAAGTCAATGCCAATCAGACTCATTCACAACCCACACTCCATAAATCTACCACCTTCACAACCCATACACCCATAATTCGATACGGTATTCGGTAACCACTTTTCCAGAAATTTGGTATCGGTATTCTCGATACTGGTACGGTGGCGATACCATTAGAGATAGCATTTTGTAACGAGTATCAGTACCATACTGATAGATTTGGTACGATATTCGGTACTCGCTTTTCTAGAAATTCGGTATCGGTATTTTCGGCACCGATACTATCTCATCCCTAGTTAAACGCCATCAAAGAGGTTACTTTTTTTTGTGATTTAACGCACCGTAACGTGTGCGTGCTTAATACTAGTTATGTACTTGGTCAAGATTTTTTTAGATTTATAGGGGCATCCGGGGATTAATCTTGGTTTATAGGTGAATTTCAAATGGATTTTGATTTCTAGGTAATCTGATGGTTTGACTAGTGGACTCAACTAATCCGTTGGAAAAGCGGATTTAAGTAATTCATCTGAGTAGAATCCGCTTGTGCAAGAAGCAGATTTGCTTTAATCCGTTTGTCCAACTTGTGTATTGGTTGAATTTGTTTGTTCAACTATCAGATTACTTAGAAACTAAAGTTAATTCAAAATTCACCTACAAACCAAATTCAATCTCTAAAGTTCCCTATATGTTCAAAAAAAAAAATTCTAAATAGATTTTTTTTTTCAAGAAATTGTGTGAATACCAAATTCAGTTTGGTTTCTGGTGCTTTCTTTGTAAGTGTATTGGTTTTTGGTGAATTCGCTGACCAAGCAAACGGACTTGGGTAAATCGTTGCTATGACAAACGGACCTCAGCATTTTTATAAATTTGCAACCCAGAAACCATGAACTTCAAAGGAAAAACAGAAACTTGGTTAAGTCTGTCCAGCGAACATGGTTGAGTCCGCTTCCACCAAACTGGTTTTCAAAAATACCCCATAAATCCAAAAAAAAAATCACAATAAATATTATTCATGTAACAAACCAAAGCTAATATATTTTTATCTAATCCTAACTGATATTTTCTAACTGTAATTTATCTAACAGGTATCACCGAAGTCCGTCATGGCGGTGATGGAGAAGAATCTTTTGCAAAATCTAGCGATGTTAAACGGTTCATGAACTTCATCTGGAAAATCCTCTCCAAAACAAACGCTGCATTTGTAAAGATTTTCAAGAAAATCATTTTCGGGAAACCAGTCACATTCGTGATGAAACTTCCATGGAAGATCTTATCTAACCTTCCAATACTCAAGCTCATGAAAGAACCCATAGAACACATGTTCGAAAACTTTCGTGGTGAAGGACAGGAGAAATCAAAGGACGAAAGTGGCGAGCAAAAAACGCCAACAATCGAAGAGATCACGATCCCGTCAGTTACCGAATTGGTGAAAGCAGGAATCCTATTCTCACCTGTTAACGGTGGAATATCCAGCATTAGTTTTGATGTCAAAACATCTACACTTTACCTCCCGGTGGTCGAATTGGACGTGAACACGGAGGTTTATTTGAGAAACCTGGTGGCGTACGAAGCTTGTGTTGCAGCGGGACCGTTGGTGATGGCTCGTTATACAGAGTTAATGAACGGAATAATCGACACGCAAGAAGACGCAAAGTTTTTGCAAGAAAGAGGGATAGTTTTGAACCATTTGAAGAGTGATAAAGAGGTTGCGGATTTATGGAACGGAATGAGTAAATCTGTTAAGCTAACGAAGGTTGCTACACTGGATAAAGTGGTTGCAGATGTGAATAAGAGGTATGATCAAACGTGGAGGGTGAAATTGTCAAAGTATATGAAGAAATATGTGTTTGCATCTTGGAAGATTTTAACGTTGTTGGCTGCTTTGTTTATGTTGTTCTTGACGACCGTACAAGCTTTCTGCTCGGTGTATAGTTGCGCTCGAGTGTTCCATCAGCTCCCTGAAATCCCTGGATCTGAAGGGGTCGAGTGATCGAGTGTATTATGTGTGTGACTGTGTGTTTTTTTCTTTAAAAAGTATACAACTTTTAATTAGGGTTTGACTTTAGTATATCTATTCTATACTACTAAGTTTTCTAATTTTGCCAAACATGCTCCATTGTAGTGGTTGAGGTAAGGCCTAAAGTTTCATGGAACCCGAGTTCGAGCCCTGCCACCACCATTAATTTCCGCGGCATTGCAAATGAGGCCTAGCTCTTAGGCTGATGCACCAGGGTTTTACCCACACCGATCCAGGGTTCGGGCATTGGCTCTTCCTTAAGCCCGGAAGGGGCCGTATTGGGTGAGGTTTTTCTTTGAAAGCTCTTCAAATCTGACGTCAAATGGGCCCGGTTTAGACAACATATTATCAAACCACATCCGAATTAGTAGTACAACCAAAATTAAAATCAATTTGAATTTTGAATTATTCATGGAATAACTACTCCATGTTCTTTAGCCTAGTCAATAGGTTAGTCATTGTAATTACTTCCTTATTTCTAGCTTTCTATTATGTATTTATATTGGGTTATTGTAAATGAAAAAATCATCCGATTGAAATCATATTCTTTATATAGTCGGAGTTGGACGAGTCTCTCCCATGTGACGGGGGTGCGACGTCTTCGCCTTTCAAAAGAAAAAAGATTTTCTAATTTCAACAATTTCATAGTCACAAAATTAACTAATTAACTCTACATAATTACATGGTATAAATTTATGAAACATTTCTTTAGAATAATTATTTTTGTTAAATGTGTCAGTGAAATATCCCTTAAAACTTGATCAAAATATTTAGATTTGTGGCACACATATCACGTTGTGTTAAACTAATAACTGTACTAGTGTATGTATATATATATGAGGCCAGGGCAATACACCTTCTTCATCAGCCAACACCATTGACATCATGACTTCCTCAAGCAGTTTCTTCAACAAATACTCTTTCTCCAAGATGGACATTGAGGAAGAGGCTAACGGCGCAACTACTCCCAAAAGTCTAGACTAAATTTGCAATTTTTAAAACTGAGGGCCAAAATATAATTTGATCAAACCACAAGGGCCATTTATGTAATTACCGCTTTTAAAAAAATATTATGATTTGTTTATTTTAAAAGTGAAAAATTAAATTTTCATATCAACCCGGTTTAAACCCGACTGTACCCGGTTCCAATTTCATGTTAGGTATTCCACAATCAACATACAAAAACCGGAATCGACCTGAACTAGTTCCACTCCAAACCGGATTTAACTATGTTGAACTAAACCGAACGGGTTTTGCCCGGTCTACCCCTGATGTAAAATCACAAATCTATTCTTTTTAGTGGGCGGCCCATTTATAACATAACTTTCATTGGGCCATATCCCACACCACAACAATCCCACATACACGTGTAGAGGTGGACAAACCGGGTCGGGCTCAAGAATCGGAACCAGTTTGGAACCGATTTTTTGGGTCGGGTGGAAATCGGGTTGGGTAGGGGTACAAACCGGTTCCGGTTAGGAACCAGGTCGGGTAGGGGCACGAACGGGGGTAGGGTTTGGAACTGGTTCCAACCGGGTCTAATTGTTTTTTTTTAATAATTAAAATAACATTAAACAACATAAATTGCATTTTTTGTTTATTTTTAATAGTTCTCAAACAAAAAAAATACAATTTTAAACTCTATATTTTTATTTTTATGTTATTCGTCATCTTAGTCGTCTTCGTCGGCGCTTATTTACTCATTGTCTTTCAATAGTTATTCACAATGTGTTTCTTCAAAGTTGAGCTCGATTATTTATTTAAAAAAGTGTCACAAAACCTGCAACAAGCCTTTTGAGATCCGTCACTCTTCTCAACCAAATCCCAATTGCACCAAATTTCTTGGTTCCTATTATGCGGAAGCACCTGAACAACGGTTGACGGTTGAACAACGAATGATTGTGATTGCGAGTGACTGAGAGAGCCATAGTGAGAGTAGAAAGTCGGGAAGGATAGTAAAACGAGTATTTTTTGCGTTTTTTTCGCTCGGATTTGCGTTTTCAAGTTGGGTACTCAACCAATTTATCCAACATCTATTTATACCAACTTAGGGAGGCTAAAAAACAAGAAAACGATCAAATACCCAACTTCAACGGCTATATAGCTGTTAAAAATGGTTTTTTTTAAACGTTAACGGCTAAAACTGGGTATGAACCGCTTCCGGGTAGTCCGAATAGGAACTGGTCACGCATAGGAAACCCAAAACCTGGTAGGAACCACCAAGTAAAAATGGGTCCAAACCGGGTCTAGACCATTCCGGTAGGAACCAGAATCGATTCCGGTTCGGGTTAGGCGGTTCCGAAATTGTTTTTTTGTGCACCTTTATACACGTGTCCGCTTTGTCGTGTAATGTGTGGATTTATAACCTTAATAAAATATAAAAGTTGTAATAAATTAAACTTAAAGCATAAAATAGTAAATAAATTAATAAATAAGATTTTGTAGGAAAAAAGTTGAAAAATAAAATAAAAATAAAAATTCTATCTAGGTTCATCCGTTCAACCAGTCCGACTCATAATTGATGGGTCCATGTTAAGTTGGTTCAAGAGTGTTCAACTGGACCTGTTATGTAGTCGGTTCCCAGACCAACCAGTCAGGCCTGACATTTCTGTCCCGTTCTAAGAATAGTGATTAATAATAAAAGTTTTTTTCCGACTAAACGATCTTATGACCCCGTAAACCTAGTGATGAGATCGGTACCGAAAATACCGGTACCGAATTTATGGAAATACGGGTACCGGTACGGTATCGGTACGTTACCGGTATTCGTTACAATACCGGATTTATGGAAAAGTGGGTACCAATACGGTACCGAATCTATCGGTATGGTACCAGTACCTGTACTCGGTACCAAATGCTCATCATTACCTAAATCCCCTCTATTTCAACGTATGATTAATTGGAATGTGACACATGATGTATCTTACTAACCATTCAAGGTGATTAAATTTAAAACTTGTTAAGTTATATTATTTTGTGATTTGAAAGCTATCATTAAATCAAATATTACATATTGATGAATGATGATGTATACAGTAATACTATGTTTGTCATCTCATTGCTATCTCTGAAACCTTTTCTGGATTCACTATTTCAACCATAACACAAGGTTTATCTGATTACAGTTAGATTTTATGATTATTAATATTGGGTTAAATATTATTACCCTATTTAAAATGAACCATATACAAATTGAATCGATTTATAGATTTTTTTAATTGATGGTTGGTAGTGGTACCTATTTCACTTTATAGGTCTTTTATTAAAAAGAATTGATAAAATGTTTTTTCTAAAAGGAACATATCTTTGACCATGTTGACGAATAAAAACAACTCAAAGTTAGGGGGAATGTGATGCAGAAGAATATTCAAAAGTGGACAATCCTAAATAGCCTCGAAAATTACTAAACAAGCTCCAACTTGGATTTAATGTCTTTTCATATTTCCAATGGCAATCTATTTATCAAAGTTCGTAAAATAAATGAATTTATAAAATTTAAAGCATTTAAACAATGATCGGGTTGGGGTTGAATCAAATGGCAAAGTCATTTAGAGTTAAATGGTGAAGCTCTTTTGTGGCTTTATGGTTAAGGGTTGTTCGAGTCCCGTCTGTGACGGATTAGTATAAATTATTATTAGGAGGCCCCAAAATGGGGTATTGGTGTTCAAAAATAAACTTAAACAATGATCGCTTATATAAATCCTTTGCTTTGGCAACAACGTTCTACTGTAATGATATTGGTGTTTGTCTCCTATAAAAATGGTATGAGTTTAAATCCTGCAAATATAAGTTTAGGTGATTTTAAGAGTAGAAAATTGTTAAAAAAACAATAAATCATTTGCTTTGCTAATTAATGTATAATTTTTTTTGATGACTAGATATTATTAAAATAAACTAGCAAGATACTAGAACAAATGATACAAATACTAATTGCAAGCTAAAGTTAAAATCACACCAAGCTTTATAATCTAAAACATAATGACGTACATGTAACCCAAATCTAATTTGTTTCCATTTACTTGAACCCAATAAACGATCCCTTTTTCAGTAATTCATTAACTAATCTAATCTAGGGCAAATAACATAAAAAAAACTCAACATACTTTCATTTTTTCACCAAAATCCATTTTTTCATTAAAATCACTTAACAGTTTTTTTTTGCACATAAAAAAAATCAAGCATATTCTGTATTTTATTTTATTTTTTATCATAAATTGATTTGTTAGTAAGTAATACAAGTCAAAGACCTAATATTTTATTAAAAAAAATGGAGACATGGGTTTAAACAATGATAAAAGGTGTGATAATTGCATACTTTGTTTGTCCTGTTTACTTTTGGCATTTCTTTTTATTGTTTTTACTACAACCTTTTCCCAAACCCCAAAATGGGTTTGGGTTTGGGTTTTGGGGTTAACCATGCCAACAAGTGATGGCCTCTTAGTCCAAAGCCTGTTTATTTGCTTGAAATCCTCATTTCACTTTAAAATCTTTATATAAACCATCAAGTTTCATATCTATTGCTATTTACAGATTTTATATATAAAAATATATCAAACTTATAATAGTTAATGAATAATAAATGATGAAGTCTCGCCATTTTGATTTTTGACTATGTCAGCTAATAGCTTTACTTTCTAATTTTAATTATTTTTAAATATGATATGTCATATGCTAAAAGCAATATAAAAAAAAACCTTAAGTTATTGTTATTGTAGTTATAATTGCGTAAGATTGGAACAACATACGAAACTTAAGTTGACTAAAATGAGACAAAAAAGTTGGAGTTATTAAAATGAAACAGATGAAAAACTTGAATGACGTAAATGAGACAAAAAAAGTTGAGTTACTAAATTGAAACATATAAGAAACTTAATTACTATTTCAGTGAAGTTTTTCCTAGTTGTGAAGTTTTCCCTAGTTATAAGTATAGAGAAAAGAGTAACACTTAACTTACCAAAGGAGTATCAGTGTCCTCAGGGCCGGCCCCGATGATTCGAATGCCCTATACGAACCGAAAAAAAAAGGCCCATAACGAAATATATAATTTTATAAACTATTTTTTTAACGAAAATTAACGTTATAGCATAGACATAACAAAATCATAGTATCAGAATGACATACCGTAATATCTAACCGGTGATTCGTGAAGCTCGCCTAGCATTCTTCGCTGCAAATTCTTTAATCACATCTTCGCAGTTTATACTCTCTAACACTTCGTTCTCGATAGCAATTATCGCCAATCCGTTAAGCCTTTCTTGAGACATAGTGGACCGCAAGTAAGATTTCAATAATTTCAATTTAGAAAAACTCCTTTCTGCAGATGCCACTGTTACTGGAACTGTCAACAATATTCTATATGCAACACATGTAGTTGGGTAATGAGGGAAATCTCTCAAATGGTTCAAAATATCTATAGGGTTGCTAAATTCAGTTGTTCTTGATGTCTCAAATAGCTTCAACTATATATAAAGTTCATCAGCATTAATATCCTATCTTCCTTCAAACTTTAGTTCCTTTTCAAGCAACTGACAAGACACCTTAAGATCTTCATCTTCAATTACCCTCAACTTATGTGGAAACAAAAAACCAAATAATTTCTCATAAGTTTTGAATTGTTCAAATCTGGTCTCAAGAGAAGCAATAGCTTGATCAACGAGAAATAAGAAATAATTAACTCTAAAATCTTCTTCAGGTGTAAATGAACAATCTTGGCTATTTGAACTTTCATCAAAGTGTTTTTTCCTTTTAATCACACGCTTTTGATGAAATACCGGATCAATATCCATTTCCATAGCAAGCTCCCTAGCTTCATCAATCACTTTTGAAAAACCCGTTACTCTATACTCCTTGAAGTACTCAATCAATCTACTTATTTCTTTTATAGCAGTATCCAGATGCATATCCTTGGATTGCAAGTTTTTACTCACTATATTCACCTGGTTTAAGACTTGATACCAGATCACAATCGATACCAGAAAATCGTCTAGTATTGGTATTGTACGGACCAAATTGTACGTTATTATCTCTATTCGGACCTTTCTCGACCAAAACTTTAATCTCATTCTCATTAAGTCCATCCCACATTCTTGGATCAAATATATCAACATGTATATTAGGCTCAACAACATGCTCTTCCGCATCTTCTACTTCTACTTCTATTTCAACATCTTCTTCTACTTCTATTACAACATCTTCTTCAACTTCTACTTCTACATGCTCTTTAACCGGCGGTTTAGGTAAAAACTTAAGTAAGGCACCGTGTTGAGACTTTACCATTTCCTCATCTTTTTGTTTCCTTTTACGTTTTTGAGCACCCGATGCTTGTTTAGGAGGCATAGTTTCTTTAACAATTTAAAATAAAAAAATTAGGGCTAATATCAAAAATCAACAAATTTACAACTCAACAAATAATGGAATGGACAAAATTAGGGCTAATATCAACTCAACAAATCCATAGAAATCCATAGAAATCATAAAATTAGGGCTAAATTACTAACCTTAATAATGGAATGGATGATGGGTGGAGTGGAGGAGGCGAGCGAGAGGCGACTGGATAGAGGACGGACCTGAAGCAGGCGACTGGATGGAGGCGAGCGAGAGGCGACTGGAGAGGATCCTGGTCACCGGTCGGCCCACTGGTGGCGGTCGGAGCGGAGGTCGAAGTCGGAGCGGAGGCTGGAGTCTAGGAGGAGATCGCAGGCCGATTCCCAGGTGAGTAGCGACTGGAATTTTTTTTTTTTAGCCTAATTGGATGTCTTGCTATATGGGACTGGGCCAAGCCCAACAACCCAATATTTTTTTTATTAAGCCCAAATAAATTATTACATTTTAAAAAAGGCCCATTGTTTTTAAAAAAAATACCTGTTTTTTTTTTAAAAAAAGGCTCAATTACTTTAAAAAAAAACCCAATTTTATATATAATTTTTTTTTTTGGGCCCCTCGAGATGTTGGGCCCACTACGGTCGTGTTGCCCGCAGGCCCATTGGGCCGGCCCTGAGTGTCCTGTCCCTCGGAACCCGATCCGATCCCAAACTAAGTTACACTTCGTGTGTTGAATTATATGGAGTCGAGAGGTCTCTTTGGCGAGCAGCTTGCCCCATCTAACCCTTGTCATAGAGTAAAGGTTTTTCATAATGTTATTGTGCCTAGACCGTATCAATTAGTGTTGCTATGAGCGGGAATTTACTACGTATAATGTTATTATTGTGTGTTGAATTCTTTGGACAAATTTAATTTTTAGAGCTAAATTGTATGGTAAGTTGGTTAAAGTTGTCTACTTATGTGTAAATTATGCAAGTTCCATTAACCAATGACTAATTTTCTCGAAGATTTTAATTTTAGTAAAGTAAATAAATAAACATAAAAGTAACTAATTACAAATTTAATAAATGAAAGAAGAAAGAAAATGAAATAAAGATTGAAAAGCAGAAGTGACGTCATAGGAAAATAAGGCTTTTACAACACAACACCACAAAAGATCATAAATATCAAATCAAACAATTTAAGCACTGTTTAACAAGAGATTTCAAGATCTTAGTTTTACAACACGTCCCCCTGCCTGGCCATACGTACCATGGCATGCACCAGCAGTAACTATGACCCCTCCTGAACCTCGTAAATCAAACAACCCCATCATTAACCATCGGTTATAACCAATAAGCATGGTCCAGATAATCTGCTTCACCTACCCAACCCCTCTCACCTTACCCATTCAATTAATTCTACAACTATACTTTTTCTATCTATATATTCAAAAAACTAAACAAAACAAAATGTTAAGCATGTATAATTAAACATATGTGATGAAAATTTGTATAGGGTTTAGGTTGTGTTTTAAACATGTTGAAAGGAGACTAACAATTAAAAAAAAGTTTGTACCTTACGGATGGAAGGAATTAAATCAATCTGCTAACGAATGTTGTAGCATTTGAGATGACTGGAATACAAACATTTTTCAAAACTCTGTTATGGTCCGTAGAGAAACGAGGTTCTACCAGTAATCACTGGATTCTGATCATTAATAAGCGTAGCACGTCTCAACGGGGTGATAGTTTATATCAAATCTATCATCTTCTTATTATAGTAGATGATTCAGGCATAACGAACCAACCACGAGTAACAACAAATTTTCTTAGTAGAAAGACCTATAAAGTTACCTAAGTGGCTTCCGTGTTTAATAGGATTCAGTTGCCTTCCTAACAAACCTCCTTGGGCGTGTGTGTATGTGTTGCGAGCCTGAACTAAGAATTTGCAAATTCTTATATGAACCAAATAGATAGAGGCAAATGGGGTAGAAGGTGAACTTAATGACAAAGTCGAAGCTACCTTCCCATCAGTGGTGGAGCTGGAAAAAAAACGCAGAGGGCAGGATTTTTCGGCCAGATACGTGTAAATTAACACTACTGAGCGAAAAATCTGCCGAATACGTATATACTAACAATTCTGAGCGAAAAATCGCCCTCGGGCCCTCACTATCCTCCGCCATTGCTTCCCATGCTACCTTCTCTCTAACACGAACTTACTAAACACAGTTGTTGAAAAGGAGTTGATTGCTAGAAAGTAGGAGTTACCACTATGAAAATGGATCGTAAGCGGGTTACGTTGATATTGAATTTTTATTCCTTAACTATCATCAAAAATATGTTTTCTTAAGACCAAAAAAATAGTCATATTACATGTATTAACAAAAATAAGTCGAGTAACAATACACACACAATCATAAAGTTGTATCGTCTCTAACAAGAATATAATAGAAGTAATATTTTTTCTCTAAATTGCTAGTTTTCTGATTTTCTTTAATTTTATTATGTGTGTGTATATAATATAATCACTTTATGTGGACCATAGAATATTATATCTCACTCGTCTTGGAAAACGGGTCGGGTTGAAAGTGGGTATAAATAGATGGTCATCAGTCCCCATGCACACCACATACAAGTCGAAGATAACACACACACACACTAACAACATAACCATGAACACCATCTTCCAAACCCTTCCCCTTTTGCCTGCTAACCCTAATTCATTTCATCACTTTCCGCCACAAAACCCTTCGCCGGAACCTCATACTTTCTCCGAATACGATCCCCCTCCGGTTCTCGAAGGCATCGCTGCCGTCGTCGGCGAACGTGTGCTGTACGGAAAATCTGTAACCACCGAAACAGATTCTGTTACTGACGTCAACAAAGAAACAGAAATTATTCGGTCGGTTAAGAACTACAGAGGGGTGAGAAAGAGGCCGTGGGGGAGATGGTCGGCGGAGATACGTGACAGGATAGGACGGTGCAGACACTGGCTAGGGACGTTTGATACGGCGGAGGAGGCGGCGCGTGCTTACGACGCTGCGGCAAGGAGACTGAGAGGATCAAAAGCCCGGACCAACTTTGAGATACCATCGGTGTTCCCGTTACCGTTATCTAACACCTCTACGTCACCGTCAATGGAAGCGAAGAAGAGGAAGTCCGGCGGGTGTGGTGGTGGTGGTGGCAGTAACGACAAGTGCCACGTGGTGACTTCTGTGGGTCAGCTATTCAGTAATTCTGGTATGATGGTGATGAGGACAGAGATGAACAACAACATTAGTAATAACGATGTAGAAGTTGAGATGAATCTTGTTGGTAGTTTGAAAAAAAGAGCAAAAACTGTTTGTACGCTTTATTAATTCAGTGCAGTTGGTTAAGTACCACTATGTGTTATGACTATCATCTTGTTTCTTTGTCACATTTTGTAAATTTCATGTGGTTTTTTTTATAATTTTGATTGTATTTTAAGATATATATATATATATATATATATAATATAATGGTTAATTTATGTTAAAACGGTGCCGATTCTTGACATGATCCACAACCCGACACGAAAAATAATTGAGTTTTGAGTTGTTTAGGTTATAACGTGTTTAATTAACATGTGTTGGGGTCGGTATGTGTAACACATTTGATAAAAGGTCGTGTTCAAGTTGTACTAATGGTTAGATTTGTCAGCTCGTTTAATATATAAGTTCAACTGGTCGTCCTTTTATAACTTTATTATAACATGACAATATATTTGCAGCTTATTGTAACCTATTTAAAACTCATCGGCCCGTCAACCGGCTCGTTTTAGATTTTAGATGGATGGGTTACACGGTTGGTGTTTGTATTATATAACTTTAAATGTGTCTAAATTAAGTTGATATCTTTAAAACAAACAAAAGTTTATGTCTTATTTGAATTCGTCGATTTAAACAAGTCAATATTGACACCCCTAAAAAAAATTAGATTAAACTATTAGAGTGTGACAATTCAATTGTTTGAAACCCAAGAAAAAATATGTGTCAAAGTTAGATTATATTTAAATGAAAATAGTATTAAGATTGGTTTTATATGTATCTATATATAACTTACATCTATGTATAACGTTTTTAAATATATAAAACTATTTAAATCTCATAAACAAAATATTTGTATTTAACCAACATAAAATGTAATAAACATCACTAAAGTCAAAAATATTATCAATCAGCAACTCCTTACTCTTGTGTTATGATTGAAATAGTGAATCCAGAAAGGTTGCTGTGTAGCAATGAGATGACAAACATAGTACCACTGTATATACATCATCAATATCTAATATTTGATTTGATGATAACTTTCAAATCACAAAATAATCCCACATAACAAGTTTTCAGTTTAATTACCGCTAATTAATTATGTGTGTTTATCATCCGGTCGGTAAACTTTTTTTAATTAATAGGTATCTAGCATTCTTGTTTTATTGTAGTCTAAACTGTCATTTTTTTCCCTTTGATTTAATTACTTTTATCAGTTTTATTCAAAAAGTTATTTTTCTTTTGTATATCCTCGTGGTTTACAAAAGTCATCATTTTCATCCAACTAATTAACTTCATCCATATTTTGACGTTATGAGACGTATTTTAGGTCTTTTTACAAATTTCTTTATTATATCATTATTTTAAACCCTTAATTATTCCCCTCATCCCTTTAAACCATGTTTTAGTTGGGTTATTGACCGGGGAAAATATGATCGTAATTCAAGAAGAGGAGCCGGACTTTGGGAAAATCGGGAAATCGGGATTCAAATACGATCGACTTTGAAGAGTTGTTGGATGGGGTAAGTACGATTGTATATTTCAAGAAGATCGATTGTACTTCAAGAAGATGATAGACACAAGGACGACCGTAATTCAATAAGATGTTGGTCACATGGAAGATTACGTAATAGGGTAAAATGGGATGGTGAGAATAATTAAGGGTTTAAAATATTGATAAAATAAAGAAATATATAAAAAGACATAAATATCCCTCATTTAATGTTAAATATGGATGGAGATAACTGATTAATTGAAAATGACAAGTTTTGTAAAACACAAGGATACACAGAAGAAAAATAAACTTTTTGGATAAAAGTGACAAAAGTGACTATACCACATGGACGAAAAATGATATTTTACTCTTTCGCACTATAAATTGTTGCCAGCAGAAAATAGAACATGATTTAAATCTAATAAGTTAATGGATTCAAAACCAGATCCTAGTTTTATACAAAAAGATTATTTGTCCATGATGATGATGTAAGGTGTATAATGTGGTATGCCAACATAACAAGAACAGTAAATTCCATAGGAGAGTACATGTACATACCACATACCTTCAAGGCTTCAACAGTGAATAACAAAGGTTACCACTCTCACTCTCACTCTCACTCTCACTCTCACTCCTTAAACACTGTTTTTAAAGGAGAAATGCCAAATGGTTCGGTAGGTCAACAAAATCTGGATGCACTTTTATGGTTAGTGTCCTCAAACAAGTCACCAAAAACCAATCATCATGCACTAGTGGTTGTCTTAATATCATATGAACTTTTAAGTCAGTGTTTAAACTTAAAACTCATCTAACCTTATCAAACTTTTATAAGGAATGGCTAAAGTGTTATTTTCGTTCATATGGTTTACTCATTCTTGTTAGTTTCATCTAAAAGTTTATTTTTCTCATGTGTATCATTGTGGCTTATAAAAGTTGTCATTCTCATCCAATCAGTTAACTGCATCCATATTTGAACGTTAAATGAGGGGTAATTGTATCTTTTTATATATTTCTTTATTTTTAATCAATTTTTTAAACCATTAATTATTCCCCCTCGTCACCCTTTTAAATCATAAAAACCCCTAATTCATCAATTACGACCGTCTTTCGTGATGTAATCCAGACACAGGAACGATTATAATTGATAAATTGATGGGTAAGTTTAAAAAGAAATAGATGGATCGAACTACAGCTTGTCACTAAAAGCGCATTTAAATGCGTACATTTAGATTTGATATTATAATGGTTTTACTAAACATGTCATTCTGAATATGGGTGTGAATTTCAAACATGACACGAACTTAACATTAGTTAAATTTACAGATTTTGGTTTAGTATAAATGGGTTCGGGTCAATTCCAAGTCGAACTCGCGAACGTGTTTAGCTAAACAGCTCGTTTCGGGTCAACCTAACGGGTTTGCGGGTTGACCTGTTTAACCCGCTTATTGATTTAATTATTTTTTAAATTGTGTTTGATGTCATGTTTAGGTAATTTATGCTAAAATTTAAAAGTTAAAATTAATATCAAGATTTATAACTAACATAATTATTTTATACACCTTTGTATTTTAGTTGATCGGATCATGTGCATGTTAACTTGCACATATCCGTGTCATGTTCGGGTTCATGTGTCTGACATGATTGTCAGCTTCGTGTCAAAATTTTGGGTTCGTGTTGGGTTGGACCTGCCAACCTGCGAACACGAGTACACGACCCGTCTAACACCCATAATTCTAAATATGATTAACTAGATAACTACTCATATAACCACCATGAGTTTGTTGTTGATTAGAAATAATTATACAATCATAATTATCTCATAGTTAATAAAGGTCATTGGATAGGACATTATATATTTTTAATTTAAAAGAATGGTTTATATTTAACCTCTAGCTAATTATAGTCATAAACTTATTATTTAGCAAAACTCTTATAACAATACCATATATTTATTTCACAAATTAGTTACTTATAAAATTTAAAAAAAATTGAAAGTGTTGACTACAATGATTAGTTACCAGTATCTAACCCGGTGCATATCGACCCATAGTAAAAACATACCAATTTTGATTAAATTAATTTATCTTATTACTCAACACAGTTCAACAGAACATGAACCTAGGATTTCTCAACTACTCAATTATAAGAAAATCACGAAAGATTGTTCGTATGGACTAAGATCCGGTCATACATGTAATAGTGGGGTGTTGACGTCCAATCATATCCAAAAAATTATTCTTGTAGTGATATAAAACAACAATAAAAATGAGAATAGTAATATTAAAGATATAAAAAAGAAATGACATGGATTAGGGGTGTTACGAGTAGTTTAAATAGAAGCAGTTCAAGAGTCTCGACCGAGCATAACCGATCGGTTTAAATGGAAGCAGTTCAAGAGTCTCGACCGACCATTTTATGACTAGTTCATGTCTGACCGACCGGTCCGATCTAGTTCTGATAACATTGACAATAACAATAGTACCCATGAGTTAAACCACTTATCTGACATGAATCCACATAAGGTTACTTTTTCTATAATATGGTATTGAGTATGCGCCCTATGTATAAGAGCATCCATAACGGTAGATGAGAAAAACACAATTAAACGCGTCAGATTAGATTTCACTCACCCTTTTAAAACACTTATTTTTACTTTAACACTTCATCCTCTTTCAAACACTCACTTTCTAATAAAAAAAAACAATTATTAAGACAAATTGGTTTTAAATAATACAAATTATGACTCATTGGCTGATAATAATACAAACTAACAGTTTGGCTAGTGATAGTCCCAACTTTCACTTTTGTTGTCACTGGCAGTCACGGTAGCATACTTTATCATAGATTTACACTTATTTTCGCTCAAAATGACGATTTTAAATGAAATGGAGAAGCGTACAAGCGAAATCGAGTGAGAATCAAATGTAAATCGAGGGTAAATATATGATGATTATGCCACTGTGACTGTCATTGACAATAAAAATGAAAGTTGAGATTACCACCAGCCAAACTATTAGTTTGGATTGTTATCGGTCAATTAATCATAGTTTGGATTATTACAAACCAATTTGCCATATATTAATGATGTGAGAGAAGGGGGCCCACCATATTCATCCGGCTCTGTCTGGATTTCCAGATGAAAACCAACCGGACACAGGCCTCCAATGAAGCTCCTCACGTTTGCCTCCATCCGCTTCTGGAGCGTTGGAGATGCTCTAATGGAGTGAAGTTGTTAAATTTAGGTCCATGGACAGTTCCTAGTTTTGTTTATGATTTAGACTTTGAATGGTTTTTTTTAAATTCACTTAAGGCAAGAGAATGGATGGTATGAACTATGAAGATATTACTTAAGTACTTAGTTAATCTAATTGTAATTGATTTAATGATATATATTTTATAAATAACGATGGTAAAACTTTGTTGACAAAAAAAAAGTAAAAACTGGTGTGGGTGATTAAAAATGGTACCTTACAAGGAGAAATGTAAAAGAAATCTTTTGCATATTGTCTCCTTAGTGAAAGAAAGTGTAAAAATGGTACCTTAATTTACACTAATATTATTTAGGGTTGTAATACTATTAAAAAATCAAAATAGTTTCGTATATTACAAGAAAGTATCGTTAGAATCCAAGTATCGTTAAAAAATCAAACTCTTTGATTTATTTTAAAAATACGCATAAATTGTTTAAAAAAGTATTAGTGACACTATTATCATCTATTTGGGCCTATATAAATAACATTTCGATGATGTAGATGTCATGTACAGATTGGGATACAGAAGATCGAAGCCCTACTCCATGATACAATGTTATTATTGCCAAGACTTTAGGCACACCATCAAAATTTACAGGAAAATAATCAAGACTTTGGCCATTGTTTACTGCAATATCTCAAAAGTGCGGCGAGTAGAAGGGTGGGGGCGGTGTTGCCGCACCCTCTACCTCATACTCACCGATGGTGCGGTAATCGTATTATGGATAGCCTAAGGCCTTTCTGCTTCATGGCTAGAAATTATCAAGAAATGGGTTTTTTTTTTTTGTGTAAAATGGGCTCGGGATATTCAAACTTTGAACCAGATGCACACCAATTTAAACCTAGACCTATATAACTTTTTGTATTTTACATCATTTATGTTTGAACTATAGGTTGTGGTGTAGTGGTTGAGGTGAGGCCTGAATTTCCAAGAGACCCGGGTTCAATCCCTGCCACCACCATTAATTTCTGCGGCATCGCAAATGAAGCCTTTTAGGCTGATGCACCAGGGTTTTACCCACGCCGATCCAGGGTTCGAGCCTCGGCTCTCCCTTAAGCCCGGAAGGGGCCGTATTGGGTGGGGTTTTTCCTTGAAAGCTCTTCAACTCTGACGCCAAGTGGGCCCGGTTAAGACAACATATTGGCCGGAGTTGGACGAGGCTCTCCCATGTGACGGGGGGTGCGACGTCAAAACATTCAATGTTCGCCTTTCAAAAAAAAATATGGAAAATCAAAATAAAATAAGGCACAGAAAGTAACAACACATACATTAAGATCATAATATGTAGGAGATTAGGATATGAACTCTAGTCAATGTTATATAACATAAACGACATAATTTTCATCTATCGGGGTACTAATTTCTTGTGGTTCGAGTCCCTTGATCTAAAATAACCTATGAGTTGGTTTGACAACGATCCCCATGAAAATCATTCGGGTCAAATAATGTACATAAAAGACGATGAAATAGTGCACAACTACATCTAAAAAGGTATATAGTTTTTTGCACTATAATCCTCGGTTACCTTCATTGAATTATATTAAATCCGGTGTTAAAATTTATCTTTCTGTTCTTGAGTATACTAGGTTTATCCTATGCTCTTAATAACTCATAATCACATCCTCCCTGAAAGGAACATTGAGATCAGGAAGGACGATTCTGTCATTTCGCTCATCGACCACTTCAAAATGGTTGTTTCTCATCTCCCTTGGTCTCTCGCCTTGTGGCTCTACTAGTATATCCAGCTGAAGTATAAAGTGCAGTTATATACTTATATACTTATATCAGTGTTTCAAGTTAATTTAGAGAGAGATTGTTATATCACCTTAATCTTACTCAGCCTCACGTTCTCCTTTATCTGTTTTTCACGGTTAGCCTGTAATGCTTCGAGTTTCTGCATTAAACGGTAACAAAGTTGAGCATTCAAATAAAGGCATGTTTAATTCCCCTCTAGCAGAGGTCTCAGGTTTCAATCCAGCTTCCACTGTTTCTACCTTTAACCCTTTGAAGGCCACTTGCGTAGGGGTGTAAGTTGCGCTTTACCTACTCCCACTGGTTAGCAGGGTATTGATAGGGCCTTTGTGAGTTTTCCCTAACAACCTAACAGGTTCTCATGGTCACTCAAAAAAGAGTGTACTTAACCTACCCTTTTCAAATTATCTTGTTCCTCCATTAATACAACCTCTTCCCTTTTAAGTGCAGCCAAAGTCTAGAAACAGTTGATAAACAAAACTATGTTAATTAGATATTAAGATCTTTTAGGAATTAGTTAATAACGGAACCTGTTTAATAACTCACTTTCTTCTTTCTTGGCCTCTTGGTTGTGGTTCCACGAGGTGGCGTAACCTGCAAGTAATCCCAAACAACTCCTCAATCAATAAATTTACAGATAACAGTTTGTGCATAAGTAATGATACCATATTACCATACACACAAAACCAAGAAGTTAAACTCAAATTTGAACAAAAGTATGCTGATTAGATCTTGGGTAAAGCATTAAAGCTACAAGAACTTGACATCTTTGCATAAAGACAGATTCTTTTCACATTGTTCAAACAAAATAAATTGAAAAAACAATATTTTTCCCTCAATATTTTTAAGCATATGCATACTCATGTTTGTTTGGCATGTGACATACCTAAACATGCCTCGGCGTGTAAATTACTTGCATCCAAACTAATCGGCTAACCGCAGGGTGGTCAAGGGGATGAGCCTCCAGTCAGAATTTTCTTTGTAAAAGCTAAAAAGAAAGTTTCTTTTGTGGCCAATGAATGCAGTATGCAATTGGCTACTGCTTTTGTATTTTGTAGCCAATGAAACTAGAAGCATTTGACATATATTTTCAACTTGATTATTAATTAAGATAATAAATATGTATCTAACCATCTCAAATAAAGAAAAATCAATGACCAATCTTCCTTCTGTTCACCCAAAAAGGAACTTTTAGTTGAGAAGAAATATAAAATATAAAATTAAGACTACATCCATTTTTTGACCAGAAAGTTCACTAGCTGAGACCAACCCTGATAAAGAAAAAATATAAATATAAAATTAGGACTACTTCCATTTTTTAGTGTTTAGATCTCAACTTAATTCTAACACTAAAAACATTGTGTGGTTGTTATCACTTTTGGCTTTGTCAAACATGACTTTCTTAACATTCAAGTGTGTTTTTTTTGTATTTAAACTCTTTAAAAATCACTCATCCATTGTATTTTATCTGATCTCATTAGCTAACAGAGTACTGGTTATTTTATCTGATCTAGTAACTAACAGAGTATTGGTTGGATTTAGTAATTGGTAAAAAAGAAGCTATAGACTTTCTTGAATCAAGAAAAAGATTTAAAAACATAATCATCCTAATCCACATTTTTACAAGAGTAAGAAAATAATGTGTTGTGATTTTATTCATTGGGAAATCCCCAAAATGTCCTTACTACTTTTATTGTCCCCCAATCCGTCCCTTTGACTATTTTCTTCCGAAAAAGTCCCCTCGTGTACCGTCAACATGGTCGCCCGACGCTGTTCTCAGCCAACTACAGGCCGCCACGTGTCCAAATCGCCGGTATGTTTATAAACATCGGCGGATCCAACGGCATAACATGGTCGCCCGACGTTGTTCTCAGCCAACTACAGCCGCCACGTGTCCAAAATCGCCGGTATGTTTATAAACACCGGCGGATCCGATGGTATCTTTGTTTTAACAAAACTGTTGAGGTAGGATCTCTTTGTATATGTATAATATCATTGAATTTTTCAAAAAACTGTTGAGGTAAAAAAAATTTGCAAACACTGTCGGATGACGGTATAACACCGTCCGATTTTTCAAACATTGTCGGATTTTTCAAACACCAAATACCATCGGAATTTTTTTAAACTGGGACATTTTGAGAAAAGGGTTTCCTAATAATGACATTTAGTGGATTTTCTGTTTTTTATTACTAAATATGTAACAATTAAATAGTTCCATCCAATTTATTACTAGAGCATAAACAAGAGTTAAATATATCACAAAAGGGGCATGACTAAAAGGATAATCAGATACACACTCGCACCAAACACATTTACTTGCCACAAAAGCACGCCACAGATAAAACTGCTAGATACCCTTCTAAATGAAATGACCAAAACACCCCCCACACACCCCACCCCCACCCCCACCCCCACCCCTCCAAGAAAAACAACAATTACTAAGTTACTATTGTGTTTTTGAGTGGCAAGCCCAAAGTAGACGGATATGATATCGACAATTATGTTATGCATAAGAGTCATCAGTCTATCAAGCCAGTAAAATGGCATAAATACCCTTCAAAAGGAAGCTGTTTTGGCGACTTTTAACGGGAGTGGGGCCCGCGTGGAAGAGGAGCGACTAGGGGTGTTGATCGGATTTGGTATTCGGTTAATCGATCGGGTTTTTTATATTTAAAGTCTAATAAAAACCCGACTCTAATAACAATCGATTTTCGGGTTAATCAGTTACAAGTAATACGGGCTCAGGTGAATTCGGGTCGGGCGGATTAATCGGCCACCAGTAAAATCGACGTGGGTAGGAGGACAACGAGATCTGTGGTAAATTTTGCATTGAAAGAGGGTAGAACGGTCAATTGCAAAAAAAAAAAAAAAAATCGTCTCTACAAACATGAACGCGTGACTGAAATTGTGGTTTTGTGAAGGGTATTATTGTAAAAAATAAAAATAAAAAAGATTAACCGCATAACGTTACAAACCTTAGATCTCGGGATATCTGAGCGGTTGTGATTTGGTTGTGTGGGAGTGGCACCGGTCCACGATAACGGAGTGGTAGGGCTAGCCCTAGGCTCTTCCAATTTGTTAGAAGCAGGGTGTAGTGGTTGCGTCCTGGACCGGCGTTGATGAATGGTCCAGCTTTGCGGTGGCGCTGGTATTCCACGCTTTGACGGCAGTGGTAGGGTCGCTGCTCGGAGTTTAACGAGGATTTCTGCCGCCATAGCGTCGGTGACCCAGTCGTCTTCAGTCATGGTGTGTGTGGAACAGTGGAAAGGAAAAAGGCTTGTTTGTTAAGAATGGTGAAATGGGTGTGAAAAACTTATAGGAAGCAAGGGATTGGAGTTGCAGTTGGGTGGGACCCACTCCTTATTCTTAGAGTAAATTACTGTTTGAGTCCATGACGTTTTACCATTTTAACTATTTGAGTCCCTTATATTTAAATCCGTCTCTTTTAACCCTGACGTTTCATTTTTTACTTCATTTGAGTCCAAATGGATAACATCGCTAGATTTAACAGTTAACTTTTTCTGAAATTACCAAAATACCCTTAGGACCCAAATGATTAAGAACTTTGTATATTCTACCTTCTCTCTTCTTCTTCTCCTCCCACCACCACCACCCACCGGCCACACCCACCACCACCACCTCCACCTCCACCAACCTATTAGAAAAACTAAATCTGAATCTCACTCCAATTTCATCATCAAGAGAGAAGAAATGCAACTACAACTATCATCAATTTTACATCTTGAAGATAAATCTAAAATTCCAAAACAATCACATAAACTTCAAACTAAAAATCCAACTGAAACATTTAAAACTCCAAAGCCTTGATTCCAGAATCAACAGCAGTAACTGCAAGAATCATCAAATCAAATCATCACAAACCCATTTTAGAAATTGATGAATGTATGATCTTACCATGATAAGAAAAGGTCTTCAGCAGGCGCTCTATCAATTTCCTGTCAATATTGATGTCATCAACAACAAGAACATGAAGAGGGGTTTCTTAGATTGAAATGACACCCATTTTGAAAACTTTGAGGGAGAAGAATCCAATGCACAAAGTACAACACTGAACACCCTTAACAACATGAACTCAAGTCAAGAATCCAAGATTTTCAAGAACGGATTTTAGGGGCCAGGGCTAGGGTTAGGGTTTTCGTATTCCTTAAGGAATTCGCCCTCTTTGTAAATCTGAATCATCGAGATGTTGGGGGCGGTTCTCGCAGATCCGGTGGTGCTTAAAACGATCTGATTTTGGGGCTGTCAGGGAGGCCGGAGGTGGTGGTGGTGTTGAGTCTGACGGTTTTCATATTGTGTTGGTGTGGCCATAGATGGCGGCGTGGCCAGCGAGTGATAGAGGGAGAGGAAGGTAGATTGGGAGTGGGAGGTGGTGGGCGGCCGGAGATGGAGGGGAGGTTGATACGGACTATCCGCCATAACCCAGGGACCCATGACCCGGCCAAGAATGAGCTCCGTAACCATGCACATTTACTTTTAGTTAACCCATGTTGCATTTAAAGTAATCCACGTTTACCTTTATTTTACTAAGTTAGTTTAATTTGGTCCACGTTCCCCTTTTAATGCATGTTTCCACGTATTTGATTCTGTCTTTGTTCTGCATGTTTGTATGCCTATTTAAAGGCTTTGCATTTTAGTAATGAGGAGAAGAAAATTGTTGCAAAAAATTAGTTTTTCTCTAATCTATTAGTGTTTGCCTACTAGAAAAGGCTAATTATCTTGAGAGATTTACATTCTCGAATCGGTCTCTATCATTTGGTGCTTTCATTGACCTTTTAATGCATGTTTCCACGTATTTGTTTCTGTCTTTGTTCTGCATGTTTGTATGCCTATTTAAAGGCTTTGCATTTTATTAATGAGGAGAAGAAAATTGTTGCAAAAGTTTAGTTTTTTCTCTAATCTATTTGGGAGTGTTTGCCTACTAGAAAAGGCTAATTATCTTAGGAGATTGACCTTCTCGAATCGGTCTCTATCATTTGGTGCTTTCATTGACCTTGTAATGCATGTTTCCACGTATTTGTTTCTGTCTTTGTTCTGCATGTTTGTATGCCTATTTAAAGGCTTTGCATTTTATTACTGAGGAGAAGAAAATTGTTGCAAAAGTTTAGTTTTTCTGTAATCTATTTGGGAGTGTTTGCCTACTAGAAAAGGCTAATTATCTTGGGAGATTGACCTTCTCGAATCGATCTCTATCATTTGGTGCTTTCATTGACCTTTTAATGCATGTTTCCACGTATTTGTTTCTGTCTTTGTTCTGCATGTTTGTATGCCTATTTAAAGGCTTTGCATTTTATTAATGAGGAGAAGAAAATTGTTGCAAAAGTTTAGTTTTTCTCTAATCTATTTGGGAGTGTTTGCGTACTGGAAAAGGCTAATTATCTTGGGAGATTGACCTTCTCGAAACGGTCTCTATCATTTGGTGCTTTCATTGACCTTTTAATGCATGTTTCCACGTATTTGTTTCTGTCTTTGTTCTGCATGTTTGTATGCCTATTTAAAGGCTTTGCATTTTATTAATGAGGAGAAGAAAATTGTTGCAAAAGTTTAGTTTTTCTCTAATCTATTTGGGAGTGTTTGCCTACTAGAAAAGGCTAATTATCTTGGGAGATTTACCTTCCCGAATCGGTCTCTATCATTTGGTGCTTTCATTGACCTTTTAATGCATGTTTCCACGTATTTGTTTATGTCTTTGTTCTGCATGTTTGTATGCCTATTTAAAGGCTTTGCATTTTATTAATGAGGAGAAGAAAATTGTTGCAAAAGTTTAATTTTTCTCTAATCTATTTGGGAGTTTTTGCCTACTAGAAAAGGCTAATTATCTTGGGAGATTGACCTTCTCGAATCGTTCTCTATCATTTGGTGCTTTCATTGACCTTTTAATGCATGTTTCCACGTATTTGTTTCTGTCTTTGTTCTGCATGTTTGTATGCCTATTTAAAGGCTTTGCATTTTATTAATGAGGAGAAGAAAATTGTTGCAAAAGTTTAGTTTTTCTGTAATCTATTTGGGAGTGTTTGCCTACTAGAAAAGGCTAATTATCTTGGGAGATTGACCTTCTCGAATCGATCTCTATCATTTGGTGCTTTCATTGACCTTTTAATGCATGTTTCCACGTATTTGTTTCTGTCTTTGTTCTTCATGTTTGTATGCCTATTTAAAGGCTGTGCATTTTATTAATGAGGAGAAGAAAATTGTTGCAAAAGTTTAGTTTTTCTCTAATCTATTTGGGAGTGTTTGCCTACTAGAAAAGGCTAATTATCTTGGGAGATTGACCTTCTCGAATCGGTCTCTATCATTTGGTGCTTTCATTGACCTTTTAATGCATGTTTCCACGTATTTGTTTCTGTCTTTGTTCTGCATGTTTGTATGCCTATTTAAAGGCTTTGCATTTTATTAATGAGGAGAAGAAAATTGTTGCAAAAGTTTAGTTTTTCTCTAATCTATTTGGGAGTGTTTGCCTACTAGAAAAGGCTAATTATCTTGAGAGATTTACATTCTCGAATCGGTCTCTATCATTTGGTGCTTTCATTGACCTTTTAATGCATGTTTCCACGTATTTGTTTCTGTCTTTGTTCTGTATGTTTGTATGCCTATTTAAAGGCTTTGCATTTTATTAATGAGGAGAAGAAAATTGTTGCAAAAGTTTAGTTTTTTCTCTAATCTATTTGGGAGTGTTTGCCTACTAGAAAAGGCTAATTATCTTAGGAGATTGACCTTCTCGAATCGGTCTCTATCATTTGGTGCTTTCATTGACCTTGTAATGCATGTTTCCACGTATTTGTTTCTGTCTTTGTTCTGCATGTTTGTATGCCTATTTAAAGGCTTTGCATTTTATTACTGAGGAGAAGAAAATTGTTGCAAAAGTTTAGTTTTTCTGTAATCTATTTGGGAGTGTTTGCCTACTAGAAAAGGCTAATTATCTTGGGAGATTGACCTTCTCGAATCGATCTCTATCATTTGGTGCTTTCATTGACCTTTTAATGCATGTTTTCACGTATTTGTTTATGTCTTTGTTCTGCATGTTTGTATGCCTATTTAAAGGCTTTGCATTTTATTAACGAGGAGAAGAAAATTGTTGCAAAAGTTTAGTTTTTCTCTAATCTATTTGGGAGTGTTTGTCTACTAGAAAAGGCTAATTATCTTGGGAGATTGACCTTCTCGAATCGTTCTCTATCATTTGGTGCTTTCATTGACCTTTTAATGCATGTTTCCACGTATTTGTTTCTGTCTTTGTTCTGCATGTTTGTATGCCTATTTAAAGGCTTTGCATTTTATTAATGAGGAGAAGAAAATTGTTGCAAAAGTTTAGTTTTTCTCTAATCTATTTGGGAGTGTTTGCCTACTAGAAAAGGCTAATTATCTTGGAAGATTGACCTTCTCGAATCGGTCTCCATCAGAGGTGGTGGTGCGGTGGTTGTGGGTGGCGCCGGCATGGAGGTCGCCGGAGAAGAACCAGTTCTCGTCGTCCCTCACCTGTTACACTTGTGGTCTCAAGCCTGGACTACATCTCCAACTTTTATATAATAATAATAATAATAATAATAATAATAATAATAATAACAATAACCATTTGAGCCCTTGAGGGGTATTTTAGTCTTTTTTAAGAAAAAATTAACAGAAAATCTAACAGAGTTAGTCATTTGGACTCAAATTGAAGCAAAAATGAAATGTCGGGGTTAAAAGAGACGGATTTAAACATAAGGGACTCAAATAGTTAAAATGGTCAAACGTCAGGAACTCAAATAGTAATTAACTCTTATTCTTATTTTAATGGTTTTCAGTTTCATGCTACTTTCTTTTTCGTTCTTCTTTTCATCAAATTTTTTTTTAAAGACGAAGATTGAATGTTGTGAAGTCGCATCCCTCGTCATATGGAAGAGCCTCGTCCAACTACGGTTAATATGTTTTTTTAACCGGGCTTACTTGGCGTCAGAGTTGGACAGCATCCAAATGGATATTTGGTTGGAAGGGGGTGGTGCTAGAGGTATGGGGTGGTGCGGTGTCGGTGATGTGGTGGTGGTGGTGGTAATGAATGTCTGTCGATATATATATATATATATATATATATATATATATATATATATATATATATATATATATATATATGTATGTATGTATAGGGTTGGGTTCCAGAGAAAACCAATAGTTAGGCGAAAACCGAGAAAACCATTAAAAAAACCAATTTTAACCAATATTTATTTTTTATTTTATTTTATTTTTATTTTTATATAAGAGTATAAATGTAATATTACAAATTTTTACCAAAAAAATATTTAAATATTGGCTTACATATACGTAGCCCATAGTGTTACGTATACGTAAACAGAAAACAAAAAAAATGTGGTTACGTATACGTAACTTATAGTATTACTCATTGTTTTAGTGGTTTTCTCGGTTTTCGCCTAACTTTGTGGTTTTCTCTTGATCCCTCCCCTATATATATATATATGTATATATATATTAGGAATTTACATAAATGGTCCCTGTGTTAATTTAAAAAAGAGTAAACTTCGTTTTATTTATTAGCCCTTATGTATGAAAAGACTAAAATGCCCTTATTTTTAACAGAGAAAACTAACTCTGTTAGTAAGTTGGGCTTAATTGAGAAAATTAGATAACCACAGGGGCCAAAAAAGTCAAATTAAAACTATTGGACCAAAACCGTTATTTTGACCAAACCACAGTGGCCAAAAACGAAGTTTACTCTAAAATGAAATACTATTCTTAAGGAGTTATCCTTTAAAGCTTCTTAGTAATAGTAATTTAAAAAACCTAGGAGCATTATTATATTTTTATGGGACACTTTGAAAAATTAAAAGGGTAATATTGTCTTATTTAATGGAGTCTTTTTGAATATTTAAGGGGTACTATTGTCATTATAAAGAGGCCAGTCAGAAAAAATAATCACATAATTTTGAAAATAAGTTATAAATTTCACATTTCTCCTCTTTAATCCAAATAAAGGTATAACTTAAACATTTTAGTTTTATTTGAATTTTGAACAACCCTGGAGTTATTTCATTAAAGGTATTAATAATAATTAATTAAATTAAGTATACATGTTATGTGGCCACTGAGCTAGTGGTGGAATAGTAAGGGAGAGATCTGGTGTACCTAGTGACCCAAGTTCAATCCATGCCCTTCACATTAGTTTTTGCGGCATGCAAATGAGGCCTAGTTTAGGCTGATGCACCTGGGTTTTACCCACGCCGATCCAAGGTTCGAGCCTCGGCTCTCCCTCAAGCCCGGAAGGGGCCGTATTGGGTGGGATTTTTCCTTAGATGCTCTCCAACTCTGACGCCAAGTGGGCCCGGTTAAGACAACATATTGGCTGGAGTTGGACGAGTATCTCCCATGTGACGAGGGTGTGACGTCACAACATTCAATGTTCGTCGTTCAAAAAAAAACATGTTATGTGTAGTTTTCTCATTTTTGTTGAACGAGTGTTTTTTTTCTTATTGTTGGTTTTACAAATGCGTTTTGTTATCTTACTTATGGTTTAATATTATGGTTACTCGATTAACTTTTTTTAAAATTCATGTATGATTGTTAATTAAAATAGGGGATTTACCCGCCTCGCGTTGCGGCGGCGTCGAAACGTACATCAACTCGAACCGCCACGTGTTGCGGCGTCGAAACGTACAGCAACTCAAACCGCCACGCGTTGCGGTGGCGTCGAAGCGTATAATAACTCGAACCACCCCGCGCTACGGCGCCACGTCGAAACATACACGCTTCTCCGATAATACCAATACCATTTAGAAAATGAAACTGGTTAAAAACGTATATTATACAAAGTAAACGAAACGGGTTAAAAACGTATATTATACAAAGTATGAGGGTGAAAAAAATACAAAGGGAAATAAAACGGGTTAAAAACGTATATTATACAAAGTACGAGGGTCAAAACAAAAATTTTAAAAATAATAAAAAATGTTACTATTCATTATGGTTTGTTTTTCAATAAGAGGGGAATGAAACGGGTTAAAACGTATATTATAAAAAGTATGAGAGTGAGAAAAATACAAAAAGAAATAAAACGGGTTAAAAACGTATATTATACAAAGTACGAGGGTCAAAACAAAAATTTTAAAAATAATAAAAAAATGTTACTATTCATTATGGTTTGTTTTTCAATAAGAAGGGAATAGGTATGAATTATTTTAACCCGGCCCATTTTGACCTAATTTATTTGACCCAACCCATTTTTGCCCCCATCATAAAAAAAAGTCTGGATCCACCAATGGCCAAATTGACTCGTGTATAATTTTTTCTAATACATGAAGCACTTGTTTAAAATCTTATTGTATGTGAAACTAATTTCGTGTATCACATTTTCATCGTGTATAAATTACATGTGCGTTTTTGCTGATAAAATCCAGTTCGTATACGAACCTAACTCGTATATTCTACGTAATATTCGAGTAACTAACTATTAATGTTCCTATTTAATTAGTGAAGTTTAAATACGTCTATAATCCAATATTTATAACTCATTTAAGCACGTAAAGACTCATAGATCGATATGAATAGGTGGTATTTAACTTGTGATGATGATGATCCAAGCATATCATAAAGCTCATTCAAATCACAAGATCAATCACTATTTTGATTAGTTCGTAAGGTCAATCATGTTAACGGTGTTGTGTAACTCTATTAACTTATCAAAAGGTCATAGCACAACTGATGCTACTCATATACAAGGTTTTCATGATACATGGCGATAAATGATAGGGTATACATCTCACATATAATCCAATATTCCCATTTTGTCCACAAGGGACTCACATATTTGCTTTTGGTTGCCCGTGTGGAGACTTCGTGGGATGTCTCCCATCCCGATACTACTCTAAAGTCTTACCCGAGCACGTTTAACTATGGAGTTCTCGTCATCCACAACCATTGTTCCTAAACGCGTTGGTACGAGACATTTTTTATGAACTCAACTTCTCTTCTATCCACGTCGATGTGGAATTTGCCTATGGTGTTATACGTTTAGTTTGTTGTTAGTTTAAAAGGGTTGAGTTTTCTTGCCTTTTTTTATAAATGTAAAGTTGCATATCATAAATTACAAGGCTCTTAACCTCTTATCTACGCATTCTCGGAGAAAGCATATTAGAGGGAATATTGGCTAAATTATTTTTAAATTAGGTAATAACTCATTACAATCAACATTCATATTTTGTACATTTTCAACATTTTGATGTGGATGTTGTCCATAACCTCTCTACCTTTTGTTATATATTGTTTTGTTACCATGGTGATCAAAGTTAACATCAAGAAGTGACATTGATATCACATTTTTCCTGTTTCCTAATCCATGCTTTTAGGATAAAGAATGTCATGGGGGGGGGGGGGGTGAGGGAGGGGGAGGGGGAGGGGCAGGCCAAAAGTAATCACTATACTTAGGATTTAATCTTGTCAAAATAAGTTGATACACAAACGAGTTTTTCCGGACTCGCTAACCTGCCTGCGACACCCACGCTCAAGAATATCGCAGGGGGCAATCGGCTCACGGTTCTCAACCAAGGTCAAGGTGTGAGGTTCGAACTGCTATCTCTGCCCCACGATCGCTTTTTTGCTCAAACCATTGACCTTGCATTCCCCAATCATCGACGTGGGCTGGCCACCCCCAAAGTAAAGCCTGTGGAGATTGAACCTGGGTCTTCTTTGGAGAGCCCATACCTCCTTACCACTGGTTAATAAGTTGATACATACATGTACTAAAATGTAAGCCTCGTATTCTTCCTTCATGTGCCTATTTCTTTTGGTAAATAGCAATACATTTGGTCCATGTCGTGATAGCAATGTCTTATTATTTGGTTAAAGGCGCTCTCTAAATTTATAAGAAAGAAAAACTTCTATATGCTATTAACCAAAAATATTGTTACTACCTACTTAGAACATTTAAAGCTTAAGATTTAATTACAAAGTGTTTTCTCTCTTGTGAGGCCGCTTTATAGGTGGATAAGACAAAGTTGCTAAACACGAGAAAGTTGTTTAGAAAATCAACATGTTTTTTATTATTTTAATATGTAAATCTTTATTACTAAGTGTTATAATACTGTATTTATTCAACACATGCAATACACTGAGTTTCTAACCTTTACGAAATTATTTAAAAGTTATACAACTTTTTTATTTTTTTTTTAATTTTTATTTCTTATTTTCTTTTGGTAATGAATTGCTTACTTCTCCCTCTAGGGTTTCTGAAACACCAAGAATCTGATAGCGTCTCCAATGGTGGCGACGGCGATTTTCCTTCATTTTCGTCCCAACAGACACCGCCGATTCCTCCTTCAAAATGCTACTTCCGGCGTCCGATTCTACTCATCCTCATCTTCAAATTCTGATGACAATGGTCAAAATCGACCCTCACCTTCACAATCACCATTTTCTTTCAGTGATGTGAAAGCGAGCCTCAAACAAACAGCGCCGTCACCTCAGCATACACGCCCGCCGTCGTTCTTCAACTCTAACCCTAGCACTCGTGCAGATCCGACTCGAAAGGTGCCTTCTCTAGAAGAAATCCATAAAAACCTCTCGGAGTTCCGTCGCCGGACCTCCGTACCACCACCTCAGCCCTCCGCACCGAGTATCTCGTTCCAGGAGCTTTACAAGCGGAATGTAACGCCGAAAGCTGATACAGACCAAAGCACCGAGTCTATTAAAATTGGATCGGAATCTCTGAAGGCAATCCGCATGAGTTTAAAGTCCATACCGCGGACTCTGTCACAGCCACAACCTGAAAATGCTCCTCGGAGGTCACCGCTCGGTGAACTTGGCCTGAATCCGAATTTGAGATCAAGGAGATTGAACGAGGCGATGCCGAAATTTACCGCGAAAATTAAGGAGGGCTTAGCATCGGATGAGACGAGTTCTGAGTTTGCTAGGACGTATACCAATGTGGAGATGGGGAAGAAGTTGAGGAATCTGAGGCCAGCGAATAAGAAGGCTAAGTTTTCTCTGGAGGAGTTGAACGAGAGGCTGCGATTGCTCCGGGAAATGGACGAAAAGGAGATGGAGATGAAGATGGACAACTTAAGCAATTTGACATTTGGTCCCTTACGGCAGAGCCTTATTAAGATGCATGATGAGAATAAGAAGGAGAAAGAGAAGGCGAAACCAGGTATTTTGATTTCATTTCAATGAGACTTTGATCAATAATTCAGGTAGCAATTTACGTGCTGTTATCGTGATCATTTCAGAACCAATAATATTAATATACGTTTGCATAGTGCATGGAAGATGATCAAAGCGGTTGGATTGAGAAAATGTGGCGGTTACATAACTGCTTTACGCGTCATGTTCAAAACAATGTGTACATGTGTATTATATGGTTCTTGTAGTTCTAACATATTATTGGTTTTGAAATGAACATCCCTCTCGTGCCATAAGTAGTATTAAGTTAATTTCATTTATATTACTAGTTGCTCTTTAGTTTGCTATATCTTAATCTCACAAAAACTTTTATATACTTTTGCAGTTTCAAGCTATATACTCGATAATACTCCTAAGTATAAGTTATATCCTCCAAAGGAGACCTTAGTTGAAAAGGCAAGTTCTTCATTCTTTGCAATGGTTCTTCTATTTGAATGATGTAGTTGATGAATTAAACATTTTGAATTTGTGTTGTTCTGGACAGTATTTCCATCCAGATCATATGTCATCTGCAGAGAAACAAAAGCTTGAACTTAAAAGTGTAAGGGAGAAGTTCAAGATTTCTAAATCAGACTGTGGATCAGCTCGTGTTCAAGGTATGGAACAGAACGATATTACTTTTTTCTGCATTCTGATTGTTATGTTTGTGTATTATGAATTTTGTTACTTATGCTTTCTGCACTGATTTAACATGTCATCTGAGTCACGATTACGCAACTAATAATAATATAATATTAAGAATGTAAAGACTTGTTTTGAATCCATTAACATTATCTGCCTGAGAGATTTGTTAAGAGCTTACACCAACTAAACTGTAGATCGACTGCAAAACGAGGTTAGGTTCCGGATTGTATTTAGGTTCGAGGTTTCTGGTCATTTGGAGGTTAATTTCCATGGTGGCTCTTATCTTCTTATTTCTTAGTGTTCTTTCATATGTCTTAAACATTTCTTTTATGCGTTTCTTAACTTGTGCAATCGTCTTTCTTTTTCTTTCTTGCCTTAGGACACATGGTCTCTTAGAAACTTGTTGTACCTAAAAGTTTTTTTCATTTTAGGGATGGTTTTATCTTCTACAGTAAAATTTTTGTTGGGGTTAATTGCACCAAAATGTAACTTTTAACATTTTATGTAGCTGTGTGTAACAAACTTCAAAAACTCACTTTTAATGTAACGGACGCTCAAAAGTTTCCATTTAATGCATCCAATGACCTGAAACTTTTTGGTGATGATGTGCCACCGGTAAATGTATCCAACTTGCCCCAAAATGCATCCAACTTTGATGACATGGCACCGGTTAAAGTTTTTAAATTTTAGCACTATATTTATAATTTAGGGGGCTGTTAGTGGTGTGAGTGGTGTCGGAGGCTTGTTCCATTTGTTTGACCTTCATCGGTTTCCTCGAGTCTGACAATCACATTGCTTTTCAAGAGCATCTCGGATAACTCCTACTGAGCTAAATAGTTCTTGTATTTTTTTATATAGCGCCTCTCACTGTATCTATCACTGCACAGAGTTTCAAATGCGGTAAAACTTTTTTTGCTGTCATTTTACACCATCAGCAACAATGCAAACTAGTCATCATATATGTGAAGCCACATAAGCAAGTTATAACTTGTGAGTCACTTCACTGGATAGTGGATACGTTAAACTGTTATTTTAGAAAGTTCATTACATCTAAATTGAGTTTTTGAAGTTTAATGCACACAGTTATGATATGTGTCAGGTTGGATGCATTTTGGTGTAGTTAACCAAATCTTGTTTTGTTACTGCCAATGTCTCTATTCGTTCTTAATCGGTTTATCTTTTTACCATTTTCAGTGGCACAACTCACAACAAAGATCAAGCACCTTGCTACTGTTCTACACAAAAAGGTAACCGGCATAACATATTTTGCAACTCCAGCCTGTTGCATCGTGTTTCCAGTAAATGTTTAGAATTATAGACTCGTTAGTTTTATGTAAAAGTAAATGTCAAAAAGAACCTATGAAGTTTTACTAAATTTACACACATGTCAGTGTTTCACAAGACTTACTCTTAAATGATTAAATCCCTTAACTGAAAATTTCAACAAAAAGAGCCCCAGACTTTATTTTTAACAATTATTTCTTTCTTTTTTACATGATTAGTCCCTAAACTTATAAAGACTCAACAGATAGGTCCTTATTTTTTACATGGTCAAATCCCTAAACTTCATATAAAGGCCTTTTTTGTGAGTTTTTATAAGTTTAGGGACTTAAAAAATTCAAGAAAATATAATCTAATGCGCGAATTCAGAGATATTTTTTGTTTATTAGTGCTAGTGTGATTGTGTTATTTGTGGTTAAGCTGAAATGGATGGAAAATGGTGCAGGATAAGCACTCTCGAAAGGGTTTACAAGCTATGGTGCAGAAAAGGAAGAAACTATTGAAGTACCTTAGAAGAACCGATTGGGATTCGTATTGCTTTTGTCTCTCAGAACTTGGTCTTCGGGACAGCGCCGATTACAAAGCTTAAAATTCATTATATGTTTTATTTGCGCTTTTTGTTTTTTATTTTAAGCCAACTCGAGTCGAATAAAAACGGGTTGATAAGTGTTGGCACGCCAATGAGGAATGTTTCAACTCGTACCAAGTTAACTGTATTTCAATCCAACCATATTTTTGACATGTTTTAACTGATATAGTGCTGCCTCCTTAACATCCTAGTTGTGATTCTAATATATTCAGAGGTGAGCTGGTTTGGTAGAGAGAATGATATGCGGGTATGTGTCACATTTAAAACAATATTACCACTAAAATTGGCTATGTATTGAACAAATATCTCTACACGTAATAACTATAACAAAACCATTAAAGTCTGATTTGCCAATTTCTTAATAAAAATTGAAAGGAAACACTGATTTACAATTACAAGCACACAAAGGGTTACTGAAGTTGATCTAATTACAAAACAAGACAAGACTACATCCAAAGGGAATACATTTGATATCCAAACCTAGCAATACCAGATCAACTCGGTTATAAAAATAACTACTTATCACAGACTAGGCATCCATGTCTCAACATAAGCTGCCGTTGGCTTTCTGTAGTAACAGCATAAGAAGGCGGGACCAGTTTCCTCAACGACGGCCTTGTATGAACCATCCAATCAACAATAAACACGTGTAAATTAAGACACCCCATCAAATTAACCTCCTTCAACTTCTCACAATTCTTAACCATAAACTTAACCGCACTTGTGGTCACATGCTGACAACCTTCAAGATCTATCTTCACAAGCTCATTACATCTAACCGCTATTCCAACTAACCCTTCATCATTCACGCCTGATCTAGCCATATACAGCTTCTTTAACCTCAAAGGTTCAATCTTTAATCCTATATTCTTGACCCCACTGCAATCCTGTATGCTCAAATGCTGAATCTCAGGACAACTTTTCAAGATCTCACCTATGGACCATGTAATACCTGAACACACGCGCACATCAAGCTGCTTTAAGTTGGGGCAAACCAAAGTAATCTTTAAAAGGCATTCATCAGTCAGATGTGAATTCCATCCCAAGTTTAATGACTTCATACTTGATGATTTTGCGTGTCCGCCATTCAAAACGTTCATAAACGTATCTTGATCTTCTTCCTTGCCCAGACTTGTATGTTCCATTTCAGCGTGTTCAAGAACCGAACAGTTGATGATGAGAGCAAACAATGATGTGCTTGTTAGCTTATGACAGAAATTGAGCTTTACTGAAACAAGATCACGAAGATACTGAGATACAGCTATAACAGATTTGTCACATAGATGGTTGTTTTTAGTAAGATCTAAAAACTTAAGGGAGTGATACACGTGCAGGAAGCTTGAAAGCCCATCAATGGAGTAATTACAGCTATCAGAAAGAGTGACACTCTTCAATGGTACACGAGCTTTTACAATTGAGTTGAGGAACTCATCAGAAATATCAGAATCATTGAAATGAAGACTGGATAAACGTCTGCCCGAGGTAACAGGGTTGACGAAAAGAGAATCAGTTCCATGAATATTAGAAATGAGACACATGGAGATTGATCTCAGATTAGGGCTATTATGCAGCATAAATCGGACACCTTTCATTGTAATCATAATGCATCTTGAAAATGATATCTCTTCCAAACGCAAGCAATTCGAAGACAGATCAAAAAGGGACTTGTCTGTAAGAAGAGGATTCATAGAGATGTTAATTTTGACCAGATTTCTCAGACCACATGACAAGCCCTCAATTCCAGCATCAGTTATCATAATTTCACTTATGCTATAACTACGCAATGCATCAATTTCAAATTTATTACGAGGAGAACTAATATCTAATTCTTCCAGATCTGGATGGAATTTAGCAATAGCTATCAAATCCACATCACGCAGTTTAAGAACATTTGCACATTTCAACACCTTAATTTTCCGATTACTTAACCCTAACTCCTTTAAGCTTTCAATCGGAACCGAATCGTGATTAGAGATATCTAGAATTTCCAAATTCAAAGCAACAGATGAGCGAGCAATCTCACGAATTGCAGTTTCGACATAACCGTTTTTTAATTTGGTAAGATCTAGGGTTTTTAGGTTTTTGAATCGGTAAATGAATCGACAAATGGTACCGTGAATGAAATACGTCGGATCGACGACGGTGAAGCGGAGACGGAGACGATCAGTTAACGACAACAATCGTTTGCTTACTAATGAAAGTGATTCGAATTCCGAGTGATGATCATCGCCTAATCGGTTCAATATTAGCTCCCAGATTTCCTCCGGCAATTCCTCATAGTTGGCTTCCATAATCCGATCCGGCTATTGAATTATGATAAAGAAGCGAACAACTTCGACGATCCAATTGAAAACTGTAGATCGTGTGATTGAGGAATCAAGATTGAAAGGCTTTACACGCACAAAAACACACAGTGAGAGTGATGATTTTGATTTCTGTTACAGGAAATGGAAACTGTATAGCTTACGGCAATTGTTAACCATTAAATGACATGCATCGGACCCCGCCATGATGTCATGATTGCCCACCGAGAGGCTATGTGTAATGATAGGGTGAAGGTGGATTTTTGATGCCACGTAGACCAGAGCCTTATTCACCCACACCCTCACCTAGGTTTGTAAAGGTGGGTGAAGGTGAAAGATTGTTAATGTGTGTGTGAGAGAGAGAGACGTGTAATGTTTGTGTGTGTAACTAGGGGTGTAAACAAGCCGAGCCCGAGCTTGACTAGGCTCGAGCTCGGCTCGTTTAACTTACTGTGAGCTCGAGTTCGGCTCGTTGGTAGTTTTATAAGCTCGAGCTCGGCTCGGGCTCGTCTCGTTTATTATATATTAATTAATTTATATATATTTATAATTATTTTTTTATAAATTTTATTATAGTTTTTATTTATAACATAATACATATTATTTAATTATATTTATCTTAATTTTATATATACTAATTATTATTATTATTTTATAAATATATATTAAATATGTTAAAAACATTATATAAATAAAAGGCTCGTTAAGGCTCACGAGCCGGCTCGAGCTCGATAAGGGAAGCTTGGGCTCGGGCTCGTTTATTAAACAAGCTTATTCTTAGGCTCGAGCTCGGGCTCGAGCTCATTTAAGCTCGGCTCGTTTCGAGTTTTTAGCGAGCCGATCTCGAGTAGCTCGCGAGCGGGTCAGGCCCTCACAAGCTCTCACACGCGGGTCAGGCCCTCACAAGCTCCTTCACGCAGGTCACGCCCTCACGGGCTCCTTCACGCAGAGTACACCGCACGCCCTAAGGGTGTGTAGTGATTAGTAAGTGTGAGCTATTTTTGTAATAATTACCTAATCATTAACATTATTTTTTTTATAATTATATATTTTTTTTGTAAATATTTATTTAAAAATAATACTAATTTTTTACTAAAAATAGTTTTATATCCATAGTATATTTTTTCTTTCATTTTTTGCAAACACGTGTCAAAACCATTTACGAGACAGAAAATATTTTTTTTTTACAACAACCTCATTTTCGTTAAAATATATACCGGCATGTTCAGAAAAAAGAAAAAAAAACATAAGCAATACTGCGTATTTAGCTTTTTTTTTTTAAATAATTACCGAACACAAGTTATTTGATAAATATCAAATTAAATCCTAAACTAATTATTATAATAAAAAACTAGAAAGTGGATGGGCTCATGGAGAGATGCCCAACGCCCTTCTCACGACACACCGGCGTGGTGTGTCACGCCCCTCATGGTGCAACATCACCCACACCCCTTCTCATGATGCCACTACATATAGGCTAACCGGTATATAGACCTAGTTTGGCGTTAAATGTTATTTGTATATTATAACCATAAATCGTCTTTACTATTTTAAATATTTTTAATACAAACTAAAAAAATTTAAAAATAAAAAATAAATATCGGCTCAAGCCTTCAATCCAAACCGTTAAGCCGTCTGGCCGGTCGAGCTAACTCGGCTGAGTTTGGTTTGTCGTTTCTTGAAACGATAGTTATCGGTCTAATCTAATTTTTTTGTTAAAACCGGTTGGACCAGACACCTGTGAAATTGCTGTGTTTATTTGTATTTTACCGTAAATTTGTCCTCTCTGTCCTTTGTAATAAACCACATTAACCTCTAGGTTGACCATGGAAGGTTGCAATATAGATGTGTTTGAAGATGGTAAAACATCTCCTTGTTACAATACGTGGATGACTATTTTAAGTGTTAAGTGATTAATTGTTAGTTTAAAAATCATTAAGATCTAATCACGTGTACCAACTTGACTTTAGATGTTTGTGAATACATGGTAAGGTTACAGACGATATATATATATATTACACACTAAAAGTAATACAGTCATACTCATTAGGCTGCCGGAGGACACGTCATCATTTGTGTTGTGGCGGCATATCTATAGGAATCTCCGGTGCTTGTGGCGTTGAAAACAAAGGTTGCACTTCTGTCATTGGACTCTCATCTACTGGTGGTGGCATTATGATTTCCGGCAACTCCCCTGTCCCCGGAAATGGCGTTGCCGATTCCACTGGCGGTGTAAACGAGAAGGGCGGTGGTAATAGGGAGGAGTCCGGCGGATTGGTATGGCCGGTTGGTGGTGAGAATGATATTGGAAAAACCGGTGGAGGATTTATATCAAAAGTCGGTGGCGAAAATGATATTGGTGGGGCTTGAAAGGGATCATCAGGTGGTAGCTCGGGTACTGCCGGAGGAAGGATATAGTCCGGCGGTGGAGATAACACATCCGGTGGCGGCTTGGGGTCCGGCGGTGGAGGTGAAGCAACAAGTGGTGGTGGTGGCGGCAATGATGATGGCGGAGGTGGCGGTGGAACCACCGGAGGAGGTGGTGGTGGGGAAGGTGCAGGCGCAGGTGGCAGAACTACAGGAGGTGGGGAAGGGACAAGTGGCGGAGGTACGAGTGGCGGAGTTCGTGGTTGTCCGCGAGGGGACGGCCTCGATGTAAAAGGATTATTTGGGGAATTACGAGGGAAAGGCCATCGGCCGCATCTTCCAAATAGATACTGGTATAGTGGATCACAATTTGCTGATCCACCACCGGTTCTTGATGTACCAACGCCACCCGACCTCTGCCCACCGCCACGACTACTTGCTCTACCGCGGTTCCTAGGCAGAGTCCGGGTTACAGTTCTCTCATCAACATCAAACTGGCGGTGAGGATCCATAGGACGGGTGGAGATTGGATCCGAAACAGAACATGTAATAAACAGCCATGCAAGGCATATCGACACTAGAATGTTGTGTTGCACCACCATAATCTACCACTAGGTGTGTCAATAGGTCTCCGGTTGAGGTATTTTGGAACATGATCACAACCAAGAGTATTTATAATTTTACAGATCAAACTTAAGTTATTAAATAAAAGTTGGTTTTTTAAACATAATGAAATGTTATGTTTATCTTGAACATCAATATTGCTTTGGAAAAGAAGCCAAGCTAGATGCGCATAAATGCATGGTCAAATTAAGAGAGCAGCTTGGTAGATTGGATTGAATTGAATTGAATGAGAGTGGTCTCCCTAGTTTTACGTGCCACATTTTAACTTAGTTTTACAGTCACTAGGCTATCCGTAGTGGATAACGGAGGGGGCGTGGGACGTGGAACATCCCGTCGCCCTTTCGTGAGAGGGGGAGTGGGAGGCAATCGTATGTGTGGTCACAAGCGTGAGGACTCTTCTCTGCTCATATATGAGATGGTCCAATGATGGGAAAGCGTGGGAAGGTGGGGGCGTGACCCACTACAGATAGTCTAAATGTTCCATGGACGATTGTGTATCGGAATAATAATGTGTACGTATCATTGGTAGCGGAGACACACAAAATCTTCCTGAACAAGGTGAAAAATAACGTGTAATACAGATACATACTAAATCACCATAAATAAAGTGAACCACTATGAGCATGGGCGAAGCTTAGTGAGTGCTAACGCTGTGTATTATATACTTTTGGGTAAAACGCCTCAAGGGGACAGTTGATGGAGATCAGTCTCGCAATGGGTTTGGAACGTTGAGAGTCCACAAGTTTGCACAAATTGCAAGTTTGGTCTCCAAGTTTGAGACCATCCATTTTAAAGACCACCAATGTTACGTTTAGACAAACTTGTGGACTCTCAATATAGTTTTTTAAACTTAAGACGCTGTGTTCCCGAGTCTCATTTAAAGAGGGAAAAGAAAGGAAGAGAAAGAAAACTTTTGTTCCAGAGTTTTTTTTAAGAGAGGAAAGGAAAAGAAATAGAAGGATGAGTGTTCCAGAGTTTTTTTTTAAGAAAGGAAAGGAAAGAAAATGAAGGGAAAACAAGGTTTATATTCATCCTCCCAAATTAGAGAGATTTGAAAAGAAAGAAAAAGAAAAGAAAGGAAACGAATCCTTTTCTTTCCTTTCTTCCTTTTAGTAACTTATATGGCCGCCGTTAAAAAAAAAAAACTTATATGGTGTTTAGGTTCATTTAACACCACGTGTATAATCAACAACCGGACAAACGGTTCTAACTTTCTAAGATTAGAAAGCTAAGAGGGTGTTTGGGATTACTTTTTGAAACTACTTATGACTTTTGTATTTTTTACTTTTGGATTTTAACTTCTCTATCTCATATTTTTTATCTTATTTTGAATTACCCAAACAAACTTATAACACCCAAACAAACTTATAACTTATTGACTTAAGTAGGTATTAAAAGTAATCCCAAATACCCCCTAAATTTGGTACGCTTTTTAACAAAATCTACTTTCGTATCTCTCTCTCTCTGTCGAACTTATCGCACAAAACGTCGAACGCATGAGCCTGGCGCCGTTACCTCCGTCACCTGCCGGTGGAGAGGACGATCACATGACCGGTAATGACTCTACACCAACTCCGCCGCTGTCACACGGTTCTCTAGCAATCAATTCATCCTCCTCCCCTATTCCTCCAGGTATACAACTGTACCTACCTCAGTTCACCTCTTTCTACTCCACTAAACCTAATTTCGAGTTAGTTAGACGTTTTTATGCTTTGAATTGCATGCTGTTAGGTTTTAACCTCCAAAACCCTATCCTTGATAATATATGTTGTTCTGATCTGGTTCCGAAATTAGGTCCGGTGAAATTAACAGCGAGATCATGCTTGTACGAGATATGTGCGCAAAGCCATTGGAATCGTCCTGTATTCGATTGTTGCAATGAAGAAGGTCCGACTAATCTCAGATCGTAAGTTCATCGACTGCAATTTAGTCTCAACAATCACTATTTAGTAAACCATAGGGATTATTCAACATAAATGTTAGATTATATACTTGAAACAGGTTCACTTACAAGGTCAGTATTGAGATGAAAGAAGAGTCAGAGTCAAAGTTAGTGGTTGAGTGCATTGGCAAGCCTCAGTTTAGCAAGAAGAGTGCAGCAGATTCAGCTGCGGAGGGAGTTTTGTGGTACCTCGTGCATTTAGGTTATCCCAAAAAGCCTAACCGGTTCAAGAAATTAAGGTGATTAATTGTAGTTTAACTTTTGTTGTTATTTAATCATCTTGAAGGCATTAAGCATTTCAAACCATATTAATCTAGTAATGTGTTATAAAACCATATGTGGTTCTCTTTGCAAGTGCAATATGATTGAAGTAGTTTAAATCTTTGATCAATTAGTTTTAGTGTGTAACTTCATCTTGCACACATTCTTGAAATTGGGATTGCAGTTAGTGACATTATATGCATGACAATATGACACAAACATAAGCACTTCAAGAAGTAGTACATATTGACAAAATGAACAATAAGGTACATATCTACAGGGAGCACTGAGTTAGATACAATGATTGTAAGGAAAATAATAAACAAAGGCTGCCTAAATCTTATTTCGCCAACTGCGGATCCTGTGTAATTGATCTCGTCTGCTGAACTTATTCCAACATCTCATCCATTCATTATACTGGATGAAATTAAAGCTGCAAAATAAACCTTTTAAATCTTATTTCTCTGTGCCAAAACCTTTACATAGGCGAACCAAACTACATCCACCCAAGTATTTTAATATTATACTGTATAGTGCTGTTGAATGGTATCAATATCAAGACCCTTAAGCTTCACTACTGATTCAACATGCCCCTTTATTGTATGAAGCTCCCTCAATCTGTAACAAGTTTGTATAAGAAATATAAGAATACAAACAATGATGAAATAATTCTTGTAGAATGAGCTTAATTACCTGGCCACTTCAGCCCGCTTCTTGGCCTGTTCAGCAAGCTCAGACAACTCCCTGTAGCTACTTTTATCATTAAAAATTTCTGCCTGCTTTGCTGGCTGGAGACCGTGGACTGTCCGTTGTTCCGTGGCCCATTGGGCTTCCCTTTCTCCCCGCCCATAGTCCTTTTTGGAAGTGAAAGCGGTCTAGTTTCTCATAAGACCAGAAAAAAGAAAACCCATTCAATCATAAGAGTTAACAATTCTTAGAACATAACCAAAAAGATGTATTCTACCTTATTTTGGAGCAGGTTATCCCAAGCCCTGCCAGCCAATGCATACCGTATGCAGAATTTGAAAATATCTAGAGGGATGTAGAAGATTATACTATATATCCAGATCACACCAGCCCATCCCCAACCTATTCCATGGATTCTTGCAAAATCCCAGTTTGCATAGACCGCAATCAGTGTAGCAATCTTCATCAAGAAAGAACATTACAAATTTAGAATACAAAACAATATTTTTTAAGATGATATATAGAACTTTAGGATATGTAACAAAAAAAACTCACCAGCTGTGCTATCAAGAAGGCTGTTAAAAGCAGAAGACCGGGTCGTTCAATATATGACCAACTTCTTGACCTAGTGACAAAAATAAGTGCTTGACTCACAATGCTGACCTGGAGGTACAAAGCTGCTGTAAGCTCATAGTCATTGTTTCTGATCGATCTTACACCAAATTTTTCCTGTAAACCCAAACCCCAGTATACACTATTAAATCCAGATAAATTACACCAGATCCTTGTTAATTAATTAATTTTACAGTTTATCTTACTGTAAAAAACTCAGAATCTTGTGCTAGCCAGAAGAAAATAACAGTCATGACAGCTAAGTAAGTCCCGAAAACAATCCCAGTGATAAATATTTCCTTCAATTTCCACGAATCTGGCATTGGTGAAGGCTTGACTTTATCCTTTGATATGGTCATGATAGTTCCATCATTAAGAATAGCAATAATCAGAACCATGAAAGGCGAGAAATCAAACTGCCAGATCAACGCGAGCAGCATGAAGCCAAGAACCACACGAATGGTGATGGAGACAGCATAGATGGTGTAGTTTTTCATTCTCTGAAAAATGGCTCGGCTAGTAAGTACTGCACTCACAATCACACTTAGCCCAGGCTCAGTCAAGACTATGTCAGATGCACCTCGGGCCGCATCGGTTGCATCAGCAACCGCGATACCGATATCGGCCCGTTTCAATGCTGGTGCATCGTTTACACCATCTCCTGTCATTCCACAGATATGTTTTCTCTCTTGTAACTTCTTCACAATCTCATACTTGTGTTCTGCATTGCTCAACCCCTTCTACAATTTTAGTTCTAAGTTATTTAAAATATATAATAAAATTTTATCTGCATTCTTACCAGGAAAAACGCCAGCAAAGCCATCAGCTTTCTCGATTAGCTCCTCAATAGGGATATTAGCAATAGCTGCATCTTTGTGTTGGCCCAGGAGGGACGAAGAGGGGTACATATTTGTCCCCATTCCAAGCCTCCGGCCCGTTTCTTTACCAATGGCTAGTTGATCACCTGTGATCATCTTCACATTCACACCAAGGTGTAGGGCCCGTCTAATTGTTTCAGCACTGTCATGCCTTGGCGGGTCAAACAGCGGTAGGAGACCAACAAACACCCAAGGCCCTCCAGGACTCTCTTTCGTTTTTTCAGGTACCGTCTGCGTATAACCGCCAAAAACCACTTTCTTAGATCAAATGACTAAGCCTCCATATACAAGAAATATTGGTGGCAAGACGGGCCACGGGTCGGGTTGGAACGGATCATTTTTTAAGGAGGTCGTATGCATTGAAATTAGACTTTAATTGACTTTTAACCCGTTCGACCCACATTTTCTTTCTTTGACCTGTTTGAGATGAGTTGAGATTGCCACCTGTACTAGAAGTATAGAAACTCACCTGTTGACAAACAGCAAGAGAACGAAGGCCTCGTTCTGCAAATTTGTCAATAATGTTGAAAACCTTTTTGCTAGTATCATCCTTCAGGTTGCAAAGCTCCACAATCTGATAGCTTCCAAGCTATTATATTAGTATCTAAACGACACAAAAGAACAAATAAATAACCAGTATTCGACCTGCTCAGGTGCACCTTTGCTCACTCGATGCCAATCTCCATTTTGATCTATATATGTTATGGCTGTTCGTTTATCCACAGGATTAAACGGTAGAAAATGTACCTCGGTGATCCCTGCTCTTGCCTAAATTAACAAAACAGTTAGCTATTCTTTTGGTAACCATGAACCATGGACCCCATCAATACCCTGCTAACCAGGTAAAATGCAGCTTGTTCTGGGCAGATGGCTTTCAAGGGGATTAAAGACTGAAAACCAGTTGAAGTTGGATTCAAACCTAAGACCTCTGCTAGAGGGACTCAAGTGCTTACCACTGTGTCATCCCCTTGAAGGTTAGTAATATTATTATTTATTAAACACTTGATTATATTTTTTTACATCATTACCTCCTTAGGATCAGCAAGCATTCCTACAATGCAAGCATCAATTGCATCCTGATTCTCCACTCTTGAAGCCCTTGCTCCCATTAAAATCACAGTGTCCTTGTCCATATCCTTTACAAATACCTACAGTCCCAAAAAAAGGTCAACACTTGACTCTTTCTTGTTTGAAATTTGACTTTTGACTCTACCTCGATAAGAGATTTATCAACTGTGAGCTTGTTAAGTGTGAGAGTGCCAGTCTTGTCACTACACAAAACATCCATCCCAGCCATTTCTTCAATGGCTGTCATCCTTTTGGTGATTGCCCCTTGCTCTGATAACTTGTGGGACCCAATAGCCATTGTAACCGACAACACGGTTGGCATTGCAATTGGGATGCCACCTATGAGTAAAACCAGCAAATTATCTATTCCGTTTCTGTAGGACCGTTTCTGAATCGGGTACATCACTACTATTTCTATTATCAGCCCAACAGCAATCGAGCATATACAAAAGTTACCAATCGCTGTTAACACCTAACAAACAAAAACCAAAGATATCATCACGAGCGTAAATTTGACCCGTTTACTCATGTAGGGATTGGTTTGGGTTACCTTTTATCTCTAGCGGGTCAAACCAGTAAAATAAAGAAATAGCTTAAAATGAAACATATCAAGTAGTTGATATTTGATACTGGTCAAACAGGTTGAAAGTCATTTTTTCTGTGCATCCAGTGTCTCAAGTCTTTTCTTTTTTTCTGTAATATTTGTTTTATCAGAAAATGTTTCAGGTCAGACCGACCCGACCCATTTTGACTAGTTACACTACCTGTCTGACCCGCACATTTTAGCATCATACAACAAATACCTTTTGGAAGTGGCCGACTTGATTTGTGCTATCGACTAGGTGAGCCGCCTTGCCAAAGAAAGTGTGGACACCAGTAGCAATCACAACAGCTTCAATCTCACCTTGTTTACACGTTGAACCCGAAAAAACACTATTACCAGGTTTCTTAGTTACCGGCAATGACTCACCGGTCAATGCAGCCTGGTCAATCTTGAGCGGGTCTCCTTCTAGAAGACGCGCATCCGCAGGTACAATATCACCAAGCTTAATGCTAATAATATCTCCAGGTACAAGAAACTCTGCATCTGCTTCAGCCCATTTCCCATCCCTTAAAAGCTTTGTTTTAGGAGCTAAACCTGCCATTAATGCTGCTGCTGCATTTCCTGCATTGTTCTCTTCTATGAAACTTATAGTTGAGTTGATTAATAACAATGTTGTTATTCCAACAAAATCTTGCCAATCTGGTGGCTTCCCCTGCAATAATATTATATAAAAAGTTATTATTATTATTATTATTATTACAATTATTATTATAATTATATATATATATATATATATATATAGAGAGAGAGAGAGAGAGAGACCCCTCCATTAGCCAAGACAATGGCCATAATAGCAGCAGCTTCCATGACCCATGAAAGAGGATTCCACATAAACCCTAAAAACTTGAGGAATTTGCTTTCCTGCATGAGTGACGTCATAAAACCATGAAATTAAAGTAAAAAAATGTATTAAAGTACAAATTAAATTTGTGACAAGGGAAATGACCTTTTTCTCCTCTAACTTGTTTGGACCAAATATTCCAAGCCTTCTTTTGCCTTCTTCACTTGTCAATCCTTCTTTTGTGCATTTTAATTGATCAAATAATTCATCCATTGGCATATGTTCCTGTAAATGATACAAAATGTTTTATTTTAATTTTTATAAAAAGAAAAAAAGAGAATATTTTATTTAAAATTATAAAAAATATCATACAAGATCTACAGTCTCCTTCATGATATCATCCCAGGTGATGCCCTCACTCTCTGCCATTGTTAAGTTTGTGAAAGCTTTGTTTGCAGAATGGAAGAGTCAGTAAATTATTAAAAAAAAGTATGATACAGAGGTAGAATATGAGAGGAAGTTGAGTAATTTACGTAATATATTTACCATCAAAATTTACATGCATATGTATGTGTATATATATACACACAAACACAAACACAAACACTTGTTTAATTACTTTTTCAAACTTGTGGATATTATTCAGAAGAAGACCCAACAGTTTAGGACTCTATATTTACGCGTATGCCAACACTTTTACCGTACATACTATCCCACCTTAATTCACTACTTTTTATAATCGTTATCGTATTTTTCTCTCTAATAACCACGTCACTAATTATTTCTACTTTAAGTCATTTGGGTCACACCATTTTGGATTTTGATAGATTAAAAACCCACACAATTAACATCGACCTATATGATATATAATCAATCAAACAATCCACTTTCTTGATCATTTCACATTAGGATACAAACTCTTTAATCTCCCCTTTAATCCTAATGAGGACTTGCCTCTCGTTTAGAGCAAACCTAGCCGGTTATTGTCTTGCTCTCGTATGCAAAGTGGTCAAACATACCACGTTCATAACACATGAACAGATGAACTCACTCTTGTCTTTGTTTCCTTGGCCCGAGCCTCTTCCTCATCCTCTTTCTTCTCGACCAAAACTTGTTCCCTGACCTCTACCTCGACTTTGATTGCCATATCGTTGTCCCCGTCCATAGTGCCAATCCTCATGATCAACCCTTTGATTGTTTGAACTTGCAATTAAGAGCTTACCTTGATAATATTCCTCTTCATCTTGACTTTTGATCTGTTCTTTGTAACCTTTTAGTCTTCCCACGACTTCTTCAAAATGCATGTTCTCTATTTCAGAATATTGCTCGATAGAGGCCACGATTGATAGGAACTTCTTTCGAAATAAGTTTAGCAACTTCCTGACAATTACTTCATCCTTCAAACTTGAACCAAGACTATTGAACTTAGCTACTATCTCAGAAAAGTCATTGACCGTCTCACCCTCCATCTTAGCATCTCCAACTCGCTCCTCAGGGTTTGAAAATGTGCTTTATGGACTCGATCGGCTCGTAGATACCGAACTCGAATAGATTCCCATACTATTTTCGCTTCTTGTGTTTTGCAACTTGTAAACGCACTAGTCTAGAAAAACATGATAAACATACTTACTCGATAACTATTCAGACGAAACTTTCAAATTTCTTTCGATTTAGCCCCTCCACTTTCTTGATTATTTCAAATTACGATTAAAATTCTTCAGGATCCACGTACTTCTTTTTTGTACGACCGGTCATGTTGTTTTCAACTTGAAAACGTCTGCTGTTATGCATTACTATAAAAAAAAGTTAATCTTCTAGCATGTTAACTTTTTACATACACATGTAAATCGTACTATTATTAAGCTTTAAACAAATAGCATTTTGGTACGTGAAAAAAACGACATGATTATATGATCTTCTAGATCTGAATTGCGTACCTCGTGAGATCTAGAAGATCATGTTGTTCAAAAAGGCAAAATCACATGGTTTTGTCACTATGTCACGATGATATTTAACACTTTAGAATTGACTGATTTACGTGTTTCTTTAAAATTCAAAATGCTATAAGATTAATTTTGCGGTCAAAGAGTCATTTAGGCGATTTGGTTTGCCAACATGATCATTTCAATGATTTTCTCTTCCAACTAGTTCGGGTCAGAAAGAATTAACTTGATGTTAACCCTAGTTAGTTGAGTCGTCTTAACACTCTCTTGTTGAATTGTTTTATAACTTTTTAAAAGGACATTGTTTGAATAAATGTTAGACAATTTTTGACACATTTGATCCATTCCACTCATAGCTATTTTTTCCATTTCTCGTTTTAACGAATTGTGAACAAGACATACCCAAATTACTTATTATAACAATTAACAAGAATGAGTTATACTTTATAAATTGTTATACAACTAGTGAATAAATTGTTATACAATTTATGTATTGTATATTGTATATAAAGAATATAGAAGATGGTTATTATATTAGCCACCCATGCGTGGGGATCCTTAAACATGTATCATGATTCATGCATGTGAGAATGAGGCCCCATATTCTGCTCACGTGTATTGTTGTTGACTGATTATGGAAACACCACATAAATAAATAAATAAATGCTTACACTATGCATATATACATATGTTCATTTTAATGCAAACATTATGGCAAGTGCCTCCCTGGTTCCTAATTTACTTGTATGGGTAACAATGTTTTAAAAACCGGTTTTTAAATTATACCGGATTAGGCTCAGAAATGGTTCAACCGGTTGTATCGGGTTGTACCGGGTGGTTCAACCTAGTTGACTAGTAAACCTATATTTTCATAAAAATACAACTCTAACTCAAAAAATACATGATTCCATGCTAAAAATTAATCCAAAAGTTAATCTATAATCAAAAGATAATCCAAAAGCAATCAATTTTTTTGATAAAGTTTTTTTTTTAAAATAAAAGTGCATAATTGTTTTATGTCATTTGAGTGTTGAATGTATTAATTTCATGATTGCTTAAAAGATAAAAATTCACTATCATTGTCATCCTCATCAACAAGAGCATAGCTATTTTCGTTTCCTACAATACTAAATAAGAAGTTTTATCGCTTAAATGTTTTTAACGGCAAACAGAAGGATGATGGTTAAACATAGTTTTTACATGGGCCGCTATTTTTCTGAAAAGGAGCATATCAATTGATTTTTTTCTAAACTGTGTTGTAGGTAAGGTAATTGATCAACAAGCCTTCTGTTTGTGACATTGTGTATATCCCGGCAAACAATTTTTTTTTTAAAGTTTAAACATAAAATTTTACTTATAACTAAAACCAGTACAACGGTATAACCCGGTATTACCGGTAATACCGGCGGTTCAACTAACATACCGGTTTTTCAATTTATCGGGCTCAAACTTACCGGGCTAGTGGCCGAGAACCGATTCAACCGGTATTACCGGCCAGTTTAAACCGGTTTTTAAAACATTGATGGGTAACATGTTTAGACGACTCATGGGCTACCACATAAGTTAGGTATCAAAAGAATTAAAGGGTTGTATTTAATATTATTTTTACTTTTGTTTTTATGTTTGTATTAGAAATAAATGATTAGACTATATGTAGTGGGGCGTGAATACGTGATAGACTGGCACCCCTATCACGCCTTACACACCGCCCTCCGGACGTGGTAGGGGGAGTTATGGGGCTCTTCGTGATAGCTTCAACGGGCGTGGTGCAAGGGTTTTGGTTTTTTTTTCCATCAATCATATACTACACCTCCTCGTCTATTTTTTTAATTAAACATCATATTTTCACAAACACCATAATACCCTTTATAGTGATCACCTGATCGTATACGTGGCACCACTTTTTTTTATCACTATCACTAATCCACTACGGGTGATTTTAGCAACATCATACATACAAAAGTACTAACTGAATTAATTGCCAATAACTAAAAACATAGATAACTTTGTAAAAACAATGTAATTCTTTTTCACAAAGCCTTAACCAATATACTAACCGGCATTTGATGCTCGTGCTCCGCAGCAGATCGTGGGCTCGAACTAAAATATAAACAATCTACACGTCCAAAAAAGATGAATTAAAAAAATCTGGATTAAAAAAATTAAAAAAATAATAACACATAAAACACCACCCCAAGGTTCAAACCCGAGTGGATAGGGAGCACAGGGCGTGGCTTGTCGGCGTTGACGTTGGGCCAGGAGATCATTGGTGTTTAAGCCTCTCCATTTAATCCTTTATACAGACACAAAATCGTAGGAAATAAAAAAAGGTTCAATAACCACACGACACCTGGCAAAGCCGCCCCCACCAACCAATTATTATTTAGAATGTAGACACCCTAACGACGAGAACTTTAGCCCATTCATGTAAAGGAGCCTAGCTGAGCTCGAGCTCGTTTAGTTTAACAAAGCTCGAGCTCGAACTTGGCTTGTTTAGAGCTTCGTTTCTAAAGCTCGTTTGTGGGTAGTTTTTCAAGCTCAAGCTCGTTTAATTTAAGAGAGCTCGAACTTGGCTTGTTTAGAGCTTCATTTCTAAAGCTCGAGTTCGGTTTGTGGGTAGTTTTTTAAGCTTGGCTTGTTTAGAGCTTCATTTCTAAAGCTCGATCTGGTTCCTAAGTAGTTTTTAAGCTCGTGCTACGCTCGTTTATATTTTGTTATTTATATAATTGTTTTATTTATTTATTTAAAATTATTTATGTATATATTTATAATTATAAATTTATACATAATATAATATGTATTATTTAATTGTTTTTGTCATAATTTTTATAAATAATAACTATTATTATGTAAATATATATTTAATATATTAAATAAAATCTATATAAATAAGAGGTTTCAAGTCAAACTCGATACGTAAAGTTCGATCTGCCAACGCGAAATAGAGCATCCAAGTAGAACTAGGTATTATTTAATTCACATAACTACATATTTAAGATAAATATAATTTATTTATATAAAATATATAACTAGAAAACTTCATTAACGGTTTCAAACAGAACAGAACTCAATTGTCCCATAATCAAGCAGCTCTTCAATCATTTGTTCTATATGTTCATCTTCAGGAGACTTGTAACTGTCCCTATGCTCCATCAACTCCCCTGTGTCAGAACATGTAGGCTGCTGTTGCTTTTCTTTATCTTCTTTGCTACCCACCACTGTTTTCTTTGCCATTTCAAGAGATGTCATGTGACATTTATGTAATTTAGCTCTCAGAGTAGCAGACAATAGCTTTGAAGAAGATGACTGCGACCCTTCTGCGTCATGAGCGAAATTTGTTCGCGCTCTTGTCCCGCACATTAGCCTAGCAGCTTCGTCGTATGCTCGTGCTGCATCCTCTTCTGTCTCGAATGTGCCTAACCATATTCTCGTCTTCCTGTTCACAGTCACGCGCAAATAATAAACATTAGAAAACGAAACTATTAACCACAAACACCGGAGTCCTGGTTAGGAAAACTTCACACAATAATAACAAAAATTTTCAAGCGTACAGTTCCATTTAAGTCACAAGAAAATATTTTGTTCCTCTAAAGTCACTCAAGTTTTTTTATTAAATATTTCAATCTTATATAATTTCATTTATGAATATTAAAAGTTTTTAAAATTAAGTGAGACAAATGTAATATATATGAATATTGATTACTATTTAGTGAGTATTTTTTTCTTTTAAAATTACTTGAAATAGAAGGTAACCGTGAAGAAAAAATTCACTAAATAATAACCATGTTTTATACCAATAAGTTGACTTGGAAAACAAATAATCAATAAATAGTAAACAAGATTTATATATATTTCATTTGTCTCACTTAATTTAAAAAAAAATTATTGAAGCAACTGTTGAAAGTTGATTCACCTTAAAAGGAACAAAAAGGTTTCCGGTGACTTTAGTAGTAAGACACCCGGGAAACTTAATTACTATTCTGTAAAGTTACCACTTAGTTCTTTTGAGTCATATCAACAAACAGTTTGTGTGTTTTAAACGAGTGACATCAAAGACTAGAAATTTACAGGAGAGGGTGGCGAATTTCGGAGACCCAAGATCCCCAATGTCTCTGGCGAGCGCCTCTGTATCGTTGTTGAGATCTAGCCATGGTGGTTTGATTGTTGCAAGAGCGCTTGACGAGGTTGCCCTTAAGGTGTTTGTGATAATGTCTCAAAGAGAACACTAGAACAGGAATTGTATGTTGTATTAGTGATGCTGCTTGGGGACCTGCTAGTGGCAGCTTATATATGTGTTCGATTAACGTGGATGGGTCCCCTGACTTCTATTAAAATGTCTAATTTGATTAAATTAAGAATTTTTTATGTTGTTGGCAATGTTTTAAAAACCGGTTTTTAAACTGTACTGGGTTGGGCTTAGAAATGGTTTAACCGGTTGTACCGGGTTACATTGGACGGTTCAACTGGGTTGACTAGTTAACTCTATAATTCCATAAAAATACTTACCGATGGTTTGATCGATCGATGCAGGAAAAGGAAAGGCCGATTAGGAATGGACTGGTCGATCGATGGCTACTGGATAGGTTAAGAATTTTTAATCGGGACGCTAAAACCTAATTTTTTTGGTTTAAACCTAAAATTTTACTTTGGCCTAAAACCGGTAACGGTCTAACCCGGTATTACCGGTAATACCGGCGGTTCAAGTTCAAACCGTTCTTCCAATTTACCAGGCTTAAACTTACAGGGCTAGTGACCGAGATCCGGTTCAACCGGTATTACCAGCCGGTTTGAACCGGGTTTTTAAAACATTGGTTGTTGGAATAAAATCAAAAGAATGTAGTTCAACCCAACCATCGACATATGTGATTTATCGAAGATATTAAGGACATGCCTCACGTTAAACTTCCTAATTGTAGGAAACAACCCATGTGCATGTTCGTCCAGACACAAAAATCATACCACATTCGATGCACATAGTATTTGTTTTATAATATTTTAGTAAATGGAAATAATAGGTGTATTATCATTTATCATCATGATCCTTAGATTAATTATATTTAAGATGAGATTTATATGGTTTATTAAGATACGGGTTCGGTTTTAATGAAGTAATACATGTTAAAGATGAAGTCGGTAGAATGAAGATAAAGCCACCATATGCACGACGTATGTTTCATGTTTAGTTAAAAAAATATGTATGACGTGACTGTTAAACTTGACGCAAGCGGAACGTGAACACGAACTCGAGTTTTGTAGAACTCTTTACGACTCTTTTCTTTATTAAACGAAAACTGGGTACAATTTATAAACAAAACTAAAGCCCTATTTATAGACTAAACTATACTTGCTCTCAAAGGAAAACTAAACCTATACCTATTCAACTTAGGAAACTAAATAATTAAATAAATACCACACTTCACCAACAAGTTAAATTTAATTATTACTTCTAATCCTTGGACTTTTGATCTTATTCGAATTAGTCATCCGAGTTGATATTGTTTCGTTTTTCACACTCCCTATCAATATCAACTTTCTTCACTCAACCATTCTGGTTCCTCAAGTTGGTATTGCTAAACTTTTCACAGTGACATGTGATGACACTCGACACATTTGATTAAAGCTTATTAGACTATACATGTTATATTTATATAAATTAGTATGATACCATGATCAATTCAGTAAAGTAAGTAAACTACATGTATCACCTAGTTATTATTATTATATATTATATTAAAAGGCAAGTTTTCTTTGTGAGGAAAAATCACTATACAATATGTACAAGTTTGTTTACATAGGATACAAGTCTTTGATACAAGGTTTTATTGTTTTTTTTATTCTTTTTCTCAGATAAAGTTATTGGTTTAAAGTTAGCTTTTGTAAACTAAAACAAAATAACGAAATGGTTTTAGTCTTGACGCAGGAGCAGGCCACCCGGGCTCGAAACCCACTATTTTTTGACATTTTAATTTTTTTCCTCACGTTTTAATTTGTAACTATACCTCTTATACGATATTCTCGTGCTTGGTGAGTTTATCTAAACGTTTTGGATTTTTTTTATAAGATTTCGAGAACGTTAGTTTCTTATAAGGTTTAATACTCGGTAACGCACGTGTATAAAAGATAGCCGCCGCAACGCGTAGAGCCTCCTTCTGGTTGCTATTAAACCCTAACTTTATAAAGTACTATCCTCACTAAGTCAACTTGTTGCTCTATATTTAGAGAAATATGAGATTTCTCTATAAAAATATATATGGTATTCAAAGTAGTGGTTCTCTCTATCTCTATATTATAGAGATTATAGGATAGCAATTGAAGATACCATTTAACGAAAAACATTTGAAGTGATGTAGTGCAATACTCTATATTTTACTTGATAGAATTGTGTAAAAAGGTTATTTAAGTCGAAATTATGGCCTTAATTGGACAAGAAATGATTCGACGTGAAATTGAAGTCAAGTAGATAACCATGCTCGTTTTACATGATTAAATTGTTTAAATCGTAATTTTTCTTGATGTCGTTAAAGTTATGTCAAACATTTAACACGAATATCATTCCACACGTTATTATATACAATATCATTGTCTTGAAAGCTATTTAGATTATTATTGTTGAAATATACGTTACAACTATTGACAAGATATTTTATAACAATACTAAATGTTCTTACACGTCTTAACGTATTTCTAATATTTATAGAGAGATTATTATTATAGGGAATAGACTAATCATCTAATCAACAATTCTATCACAACTTAAGAATTCGTCAGTCTCTCTCCCATAACCGTGAGTTATTACGAACTCACCTTAGCCATATTAATCGTACACCCTAAACGGGAACAAGATCTTTATCAGAGATCATGACGTCTTTCCTCTCATCGGTTAACTTAACAGGTATGATTTACATTATTGTTTTCCATTGTCATGTTCAAGAATTGATCAACATTTTAATTTTGTTATTATTATTTTGAATAACAATAATATATTTATTAATTGACTACTAGCATCTAAATACAGTTAGAAATCAAATAGCTAGAACTTGAATATTTATTAATCTATAGACTAAACATGAGTCAAATAACAAATTTTTTTTTTGAACGGCAAATTTTACTTAGTGGGACTTGAATCCATGACCATTAGGTCTTTTAGGTGTTTTAGAGACTTTGTCTCTACCATTGGACCACCACCCCAATGGCAGTCAAATAACAACTAATAATCAAGACATCCAACTATTCAAAATTTAGACCAAAAATTCAAAAACATACCTAAAATTCGGGATTGTTTTGGAGAGTTGGAGGGATATTCGAGACATCTCAAGAGTAGGGAGGAGGGTCGTTGGCATGGTATGTAATCCACAACAAGAAGCTAGAATCATCTTATCCAAACGGCTATAAATATTTAGGCAGACATAGCAACGAAAGACATAAACATATCATAAGAAAACATAGTCATAGAAATAAAGAAAACTTGAGTGAATAGCAAACCAGGCCGATCTAAACGTGTATACGCAAACCGGATGGCCATATCTTCGATTCCTCCATCCCTTTAGTCTAGATCTCGTCTTAAGAACTCATAAATACTTGATAACCGCGAGAACTCGTGTAAAAAACAATCAAAACATTTTTTTTATCATCTTTATTATTATAATAAAACATAAAAATGACTTATCACTCCAGTTAATTGTTACTGTTTGTCATGAATTCTATGCTAATATCGGTTTATTAGCAAAAGCTTTAAAGAATCTTATAGATGAGGAGAATTTACCTTTTATAGGCCATACTTTTGAGGTTTGAATGTTTGATAAAGTTTTATGTTTTGTATTTTGGATGAAGGGCATCTTATGGACGTCTCTTCCTTCATTCAAAGTTAGTGGGAGAGAGGAATCGTTCTTTGTTCATTCCTATTCTCAAAGACTATTGATTTGAGTATAAAGAGACATTTTTTTTAAATATCAAGAAGATATAAAAAGTTCAATTTATTTTGGTCACTTGGTATGTAGATGGATGCAAGTGAAAAATATAGTTATAATCGTTCATTAAAAGTTATCGAACAGTCAAAAGTTGCAGAAAATTCTATCCATTTAACATGTTATTAATCAGTTTGATACAAATAAAAGTAAAAACATATTAGCAAATATTATATACTATATTAAACGAAAAAGTGTTAGATTTATTTTATTTTCACTTTATAATATATGTTTTTAGTTCGTTAAAATTTTTAATTATTTCATTTTTCTTTGTTAATTAAAAAAAAAACAGAATACGCAGCTATTTTTAGTTTTTTTTGTCGACATTTCGATATTTTTTTTTTAAACGAAGTTGTATTCGTAATTGAGTATTTTTTTTTTTGTATTGTAAGTTACAGTGGGTAGTCGAGTACCGTTATTGTTCCGGTACCGTGACTAACCGAACCGATAATGACCGAACAATATCGTTGCCGGTATTGGTATTATCAGAACTGGAATTAGTGTTCGTTTCTATGGTTTTCGGTAGATGTAAAGCACAACTTTATTTTGCGAGTTACATTGTACAACATCTATGTTATGTAACCATCGCAAATAAACATTTTTTTCTATCGTAAACTATACCGAGTCTCAGTGAAACCGAACCAATAGCTAACGAACAATATCGGTACTGTTATCGGTATTATTGTAACCCACGTCGTTATTTTTTTATTGTTTCGATCGATGTAAAACACTTGTCATTTTTAATTTATATTTTTCTTTATAACTATTTTTATGGTTTTTTGTTCACGGCGGCTTCACACAGTTTATCTTTTCGTTAAACGACTTTCTTATTCGTTTCATTTTCATTCTTTTTTTTCATCTATACGACGTGATTTCTGAAGATATCGTCACTAGATGTTTTTTTATCAATGTTTTTATATTCGAAACCGAGGAGCTAGTTTTTAATAATTTAGCAACTTTTGAAAGTTAAATAGTTGGGTGATGTATTATTTATTATTTTTAAAATTTTAAATTAAAATTAAAAAAAAATAATCTTATTATTGTTGTAAAATAAATAGGTATTGTATTGTATTGTAAACGAAAGACTGAAAAACTGTTGTTAATTAGAGTTAGAAAATAGTTCGTAGAGAGGATATGATATATTCAAGATGCGTCGTGCTTCGTTGAAAAAAGGCTCAGCTAATTCCACAACATCCACTAATTCTTCTGCCATGGATCTATTCCGCTCTGGTATTCAATCAATTCTATGTTTCTCGATTTCAATTTCCTCATAATTAGGTTAACTATTGCTTTAATTTGTTGATTTCCTTCGATTCCAACGCTAATCAACAGCAATTTATGAAAAAAAACACGTTCCTGTTCGCGTTGCTCCATAGCTTTATAGATCAATTTCAATCGAGTTCTGTTCTTTAGTTAGATTGGCAGGGATCAGTGTTGAATTATTTGGTAGAAGACTTAGAAAGAGACTTCAAATTACGGTTGTTGTTCTTAAACTGGAAACTTTGTGTTCAGTCGTTTTAATTTTGATTATCTCAAGTAATAATAAGAAGAAAGAGTGTAATTAAAGGATTCTACTATAGATACACCAGGTGGCGTCATCGTACCGGCTGTATAGACGGCGAAAAAAAGGTTATACGGGAAAAAAGGTTATACGGCCCGTATAACATATGTCAGTGTATAGTTTTTTATCATACGACATGTATAAGAGAAATGCACAACTAATACGTCCTGTATAGCATAGCAGGGGCTCGTGTCTATTTAAAACATATGTAACCAACAGATTGAGATATAAAATTTTTAATCAATGTGATTGGCTTTAAGCTCGATTTATTGCTAAGACAGTCATATCATCGTATATTCGTATACATGCTAGTATGCTACTGATTCTTTATAAGACATACAGTATCTGATAAGAATGCAAATTTGTTTGTTAAACACTTAAACTTTATCTTAATTGTATTCATGTGACATCGATTAACTTTGTTTATGCTGACTGATCTATGAATTGGAATGTAGTTCAACATACTTGTAAATAATATGGGTCGATATAAACACATGTAGTCAAATAAGTGTATTAGTGATATTCAGTAAGGATTGCAATCAAAACATTAGGTGAAACTTTTTGTTTGATGTATTAGGAATCTAAGAAGTATTCGCCCTTTTTTTAGAAGTTAAATTTCAGATAATTGGATTGATATGAAGAGTGTTGGAGTATAAGGATTTTATATTGAGCATGTCTAGTTTGAAACAATCTCATATGTTGAAGAGGTTCTTGTTAAGTAAGAATCGGTTCAGACCGTGCAGTGAGGTTTTGTGACCTAAACCCAAAAGATGCAATAAAGTGATGCTATGCTCCTAAGCTCCTTGATTATTACCAGTTGACAAGAAGTTGTCAGATTGATAAATTATGGCTCATATCTGTGGATTAAGATCATCTTCAAGAAAAACTTCCTGAAAGCCTAATAAAAAGCTACCATAGTTGTTATTAGACAGCATAATATGTAATATAATACAAAGTAATTTTCAGGCCTTATTGAGTTTCACATCTAGTGTTTACCTTTTTCTTCAGCTTCAGGAAAAGCTGCAACAAAGGAGTTGGAACGTATTGATCAGTTATTCTATTCATATTCAAACGAGTCTTCTGGTATGATTGAGTAAGTGTAATCTATTTGTTTTGGGGATTGTAGTTGTGGCAATAGAGTATTTGCTTCTTCCTTTTGTTTTTGTTTTTTATTTTAATCTTCATTTTGCTTCTTAATACATTATTTTTTCTGTGAACAGCCCAGAAGGAATAGAGCATCTTTGTTCGGACTTAGAAGTTGCACATACAGATGTAAGGATATTGATGCTTGCTTGGTATGTTCCATTTAAGCCATTTTCATTTTACTACACCTTTTATTTTTTTATCATATTTTGTGTCACTTCCATTACTGATTGGTCTATGTTTTCCAGGAAAATGCATGCTGAAAAGCAGGGATACTTCACCCTGGTAATTAAAAAGTAGTATTTTTTATCTAAGTACTGGCATAACATGATATAGTTGTATGGTATGTTTAGGTATATCCGTAACATATGCATGCAACTTATGTTATGATTGTTATGCACATTTTAACCCCAGACCATACCGTAAAATACATCCTGATCTCAGTGTTCCACTTCTCTAATTTTATTATGCTCTTGTATATGTATGATTAGAGGTGAAAAATAGGCAACATGGGTCAAATTAGGTACTTTTGGTGTGGGTTGAAACGGGCAGGCTGGGTTGCATTGACCCACAACATTTTTTGTCTACCTTTTTCTTTTGTATATGATTAGTGTGTCAAATATGGTTATGACAATTATATTAATAATAATATAAGGTTTTAATAAAATGATTTAGGAGGTCTTATCACATATGCAATATACATTAAGATTACACTTTAGCCGACTTTTGACCCGTTTGACCATTTTGGCCCGTTCCCTTTTTAGCTATTTTCTTATCCTATGCATTTGACCCATTAGAGATTAAAAGTCACCAAAACTAATGACCTTTGAAATTCTTGTTCTTTTTGCTAATTCTGTATAGGAGGAATGGCGAAAAGGCCTAAAAGCATTACATGCCGATACCATAATTAAATTAAAAAAGGCGCTTCCTGATCTGGAAAACGAGGTATTTTTGCATGCTATTTCATTTTCTATAAATCCTTTTGATTATAAAATGAGGAGGATGTTTGTTGCTAACCTATTTCTTCTTTTTTTTCTTTAAAAAGGTATGCAGACCATCAAATTATGTGGAATTCTATTCTTATGCATTTCGATATTGCCTAACAGGTATAGATAGTGACCCTATGACATAACTTCGAACTTGCATGGTTCACTCATTATGATTGCATATGAATATTATCATCATCATTATTGTTTTTATTATTATGTAGAGGAGAAACAAAAGAGCATAGATATTGAGAGCATATGTGAATTATTGGAGCTTGTTTTGGGGTCTCAGTTTCCTCAGCAGGTTGATTTGTTCATTCAGTATCTAAAGGTGAGCAGATATATGTGTTTGCATGGCCTACCTGTTGCAATAATATCTTCTGTTCCATTTTTTTATAAAACAACTGCGGTCCAATCATTATCATCCACCACTCAATAAAAGATGAACAAACAAACATACCCAGTAAAATCCCACATCAAAGTGGGGCCTAGGAAGGGTGGGATGAGGACAAACTTTACCCTTATCCCAAGGGAAAGAGAGGCCACTCCCAAAAGAGACCCCTGGCTCAAGAAAAACACCCCGAAATTTTGAGAAAAACCCAATTCATAGATGATTATAAAAATAAGAACATGCTTACAAAAATGAAACAATTTGCAGACACAGATTGATTACAAGGTCATAAACATGGATCAATGGATGGGGTTCTATAGATTTTGCAATGAGGTAATCAGACATTATTGTTAGGTTACCATTTGATCATTTTTATTTGGCACTTGTTTGATGACAAATAGAGCTAGCAAAATGCATGTGTTACCACTTACCACGAGTCAAAACGGGTTATGTTTTGCCCGGTTCGAATTGGGTCAGGTAGACCCAAATCACTTTTATCGAAAATTTTTGTAAACACTTACTTTGTAAAATATGATTACCAAAGTTACATTAATAATCTGATTTTTGAATAAAATGATTTAAGAAGTTTTATGCATTAAAAATACACTTTCGACCCGTTTCTTTTTTAGTTTACTTGTTGGAGATAAAACATAACCATAATCAACCCGTTCATAACTGGGTCGAAATTGCTACCTCTAATATTAACAAAATTTATCTTTTTTTTTTACAGATAAGTTTTCCTGATTTTAATAATTATGATGAGGAACTTGCTTGGCCCTTGATTCTAGACAACTTTGTTGACTGGGTGAAGTCAAAACAGATCTGATCATATTTCATAAGAGCAAAGCCAAGTTCTTGAGCAGGTTTCATTATTTTATAGTCTAAATCAGTGTGCAGTATTATCTGCTGAAACAAGTAAACAACATATGTTGTATGAAAAAAACATCCCCTTTGTTTACAAACATTTGTATTTAAATGTAGAGGAAATGAGTGTTTTTTATATGTATATTGAGTGCAAGAATCCAACCATTTCACCCAAATGTGACAATTTTGATTCATAGATTATTCTAAGTTTTGTTTTATCTCTAATTGGTCATACCTATAAAATCAAAATGACTAGCATTAAAGAAAACAAGTTGAATTATTTAAGAAGTCACCCGAAATTTATTTTTAATGTATAAAATATCCTAAATCAAAAATTTTAAAATAATTATGGTTGAAATAACGTAGTTTTTTTTGTAATTACATATGATACACTAATTGGGTCGGGGTCTATCACCTGGAATAGAGGAAAAATTTGTCCTCATCTCATCCTTTCTAGACCTTACTAATAGCTTGCCATGAGTGAAATTTTATCGAGTACATTTATTTGTTTGTTTGTAATCTGATACACTCATTATTTATGAACAATTAAGAGACGGTGTTCAGGTAAAGCAACTTTTGCATTAGGTAGAAATTATATCTATTGAGGTGTAACATAAGACGTTGAAATAATTACACGGATAGTTTTTGTGCTATACATGTTTTACGGATTTGACTCCTTAACTTTGAGAAATTAAACATATGTCCTCAAATCTGTAAGTGAACAGTGGAAACCAAAAGTGGTGTAATTTCTCGTCAACAGTTTTTATTGTCACTAAAATTTGGAATGCGTTACAAAATTTCGATCTAGCGAGGCATAATTGGAACCAGGGGCGGATCTTATAAGGGTCGGGAGGGAGGGGGTCCGGGGCCCCCCTGATTTTGGGCTTAGAAGTTCTAATTTTATCCTATTACGTGTAGATAATTTTGGTAGATTGTGATTGGGCCCCTCTTATCCAATAGCCCAATTTCAATTTTATTTTCGGCCCTCGACTTTAGTTGTTTAAGTTCCGCAATTGATTGGAACAATACCATCAAACCAGAGGACTACAAACACGCTAAAACTAAAGACATAGTGTTTTAAGTTGATCTGACCCGTAAAAAAAATGACACATGCCTGTTCATATATAGGTTATTTAAGGGACCCATCAACACTTGTATAGTCAGTTCAGAACTAGGTTATAATGTTGGTTACTGATTTCTGAATGTATCTAGCGAGACCCTACATGAACCTCAATGTTTTTTTATTGACTCACCACATGCATGGGTCATGTACTCATGTTACAGGTACTATTGGATCTAAAGTGGGTCCCATGTACAAGTGGTATTTGAGCTTGCAAAGGTAAACAAAAAACAGTGTTTTCATAATCGGATCGAACCGGAACCGGTCCAATTTTGCATGTTTAAATTGTTTTTTTTAATCGGCCGGTTACTGACCAGACTGGTGAACCGGACCAGGTGGTTAGACCGAATTTCCATATTGTTTTTTTTAAAGTATCTTTCAAAATCTCATTTTTTTTAAAATTAATTTCGTACTACAAGTTACATATTTTATTTATTTAAATTATCACCTGTCATTAAAATTACAAATCGACATTAAACATAAAATATATATTATTTATGACGTGATTCAGTTCTTAAACAGGTCCGACCGATGGACCTCTATGATGTTCGGTTCGTCATCCGCTCCGGTATGATAAAAAAGCAATAAAAAGGAGCCAAATGATTCAGATGAATGATAATTACACTCGATTACAAAGCCTTCTGTGAGAAGCAGGAGACATGAAAAGGATATACCACCATCGCAGGATTATAGAGAAGACGATGAATGATGATGATGATACATAAATCAATCAATAACTTAAAAGAAAACGTATTAAAAAAAAAAAAAAAACCGTTTGATAATTGAAAGAAAACGTTAAAAATCTGTTAGGATTTAGAAGCATCTAGAATCAATGACTTCTACTCCGTGCAACCGCCGGTGACGTCCACGACGACGATTTCTCAGATTCCGGTGAACAACTAGAAGAGAAGGTAGATCTGCTCGAACTGCTCCTCAGCTTCGTCATCTCTGTCATCTCTCCTTCCTTATACACTTTGTTATCTTCAATTCCGACTTTAGTTGAACTTATACTCGCCGGAATTATGCAATTGCACAAAAAACCTGCAACATCACCGATTCACCGGAAAATAGTTCAAATCTTAATTTGTTGATACACGATCTTCTTACAATCGGACAATTACACTATTAGATTTAACAAAACTGGCTTACCTATTCTGGCAAGCCGATTAATCCAGCTAGGGATCGAGTTTCCGGTGAGTCGAACACATACATCCTTGCAAAAGTGATTACAGTTTCTGGTAATGAGATTATATGAAATTCCTTTGTAATCTCCGGCGAGATCCTCCATAATTCCTCTCACTTCTCTTAGATTCATCTCCGTCCATCCGATCAGGATCTGCTTCCTGAACGTAAATCCTTCGCACTGTTTCGGTTCTCCTTCGAAGATTCCAGTTGTAGCTTGATCATGACATCCAAACGCATACTCAACTCCATGAACTAAATTCAGGAAAAATTTATTCCAAATTATAACCTAATTCGCTACGATAATTATAATCGGAGGAAAAGGAAGTCGTGAATTCAAACCTTGCACGCCGGAGTGGTAGACGCCGAGGCCGAGCCAATAAGCGTAGCCGTTCATGGAGGTGAGATCGTATACATTGAGGTATACCGGCACCGATCCTTCCTTCCGGCATTCTATCGAGTTTCCTCTGCACAGCATTTTTCAGTTGAGATTGAAATGAATAAAGCTTCGTATGTTTATCGAGAATCGACTAGCAGCTCGCACTTTGCAAAAGTAACATTTTCAAAATCTGAAAAGAATTTGATAGAAATGCTGAAAGTAATCTACCGGAGAAAGAAAAAGAAACGACGGAGCTGAAGCAAATACCGGGGTCACCGGCGGGCATATAAGCATCGCGTCCTCTGCTTTTTGGCGGGCCACCACCACTACTCTTTGTATTACAACAATCATATAAATGCTTCTAATACAATTAGCTATCTTATTTCTGTTTAGTTAAATAAAAAAGATAAGTTTATATTTATATACTAGTTTAGATCCCGTGTATACACACGGGGTGAAAAATATTAATAATTAAATCTTTATTTATATATTTTACAGGTATAAAAATGTATCATATACTAAAGATAAAAAGCAAAACTCAAAATATGTAAAAACTAATATATAATTGAGTTTCGAAAATACATAAGTACTATTAAATATAATTTGATTTTCATTTATTATTTGATTGAAAATACAAGTTACATAATTAGATTTTAAAGTTTCATAAGGTATAATTTAAAATAAATGTATTTTATTAATATAATTAATATTTTCTTTAAATATATATTATTATTAAAATATGGAGGTGCATTTAATAAGAGAGAGATGCGGGAAAAAAATTGATGAGAATGAATGTGGAGGCAACAAGTGGCATGGAAAAACCTTTGTTTATTATATAGTATAGATATGGGAAATTTTCATTAATAAGTGGTTTTTCGCTAATAAATCCTAAGAATCGGGTCAAACGAACTCCAATTGAGCTCATTCCAGCGGCGTTGAAACCGTCTCATCGAACCATAACTCTGACGCAAAAACCTAAACCCCCCTCCACCCGTACCCTCAAAAACCTAAACAACCCCCCCCCCCCAATCCCACCCCAAAAAGCCTAAAACCACCACCCCCCACCCCCCAAAAACCTAAACACCCCCCCCCCCTCAGTCCCACCCCAAAAAGCCTAAAACCACCACCCCCACCCCCCAAAAACCTAAACCCTAAAAGCTAAACCCTAAAAGCTAAACCCTAATGCTAAAATCCTAAAATTCAACGCTAAAATCTAAACTCTAAAAGTTAAGATGGTAGAGTTCGACGATACAGTTCCAACGCCGTTGGAATGATCTCAATCGGAGTTCGTTTGATATTTTTTCTTAATGTTTTTGTCATTTCTTAGATTTCTTAGCGAAAAACCACTTATTATTTGAACCTTCTCCTTTATATATAACTAGTATTTGGCTATGCACGTTATGGCGGGACATCAATATCGTTTTGCAAACTTCGTTACGTATGTTGTGACGTTAGTATTAACATGAAGTTGTGTCGACTCGGTTCGGGAGACCAAAACATGGATGGAAAACCGTTGTATGATGACACTGCGTTCTTTCAGTCAATGTCGATCTCATTCTTCATGGTACCAACACGTTACCGTCAGGCGAAATAAATCATATACCTAAAAAATACTCTATTTTGAAAACAACTATGTATTTACCAAAATTTATATCGAGACGCCAAGAAAAAAAATTAAACACAGCCACAAATTATTATTATTATTTTAAATTAACGAACGAAAGTTATTGAAAAAAAATTAGATTATGTATACTACAAAGGTTAAACTCTAAACTTTAGAAACTTAAAAGGGTCAAAGTTACATTTTACAACGCTAAGGGGTTAGTTTGACCATTTAACAAAGTTAGGGTAAGTTTTGATTAATAGTCAAGCCGGCTCGAGAGCTACTCGAGATCGGATCGGTAAAAAGCTCGAACGAGCCGAGCCTTATCGAGCCCGAGCCAGATCTCGAGCCTAAAATATGGCTCGTTTAGTTATCGAGCCCGAGCTCGAGCTTTGCCTTCTAAGATCGTTTAGGCTCGCGAGCCTTAACGAGCTTAGTAAAAATTTATATTGTTTTATTATATACCAGGTTAGAATCACGTGTATTACACGGGTTGAATAAATATAATGTTATATATTTAGTAATAAAAAGTTTATGTTTATGAAACCCGTGTAATACACAGGTTTAATAAACACGTGTATTAAACGGGTTGAATAAAATATAATGTAATCTATTAACACATACACTCGTCAAAATGGAACAATGTGAATATGTAAATATATGATTAGGGAGAGGATCCAGAGAAAACCACATAGTTAGGCGAAAACTAAGAAAACCAGTCTCAACCAATCAATGAATTTATAAATTAATCAATTACTTTTAATACTAAAGGGTATTTTTGTAAAATTACATGTATTTAATATATTATAATTATTAATGTTCAACTGTAATCCCTAAAATATCTCCACTTTCATACGTTTTTTTCCAATTCAACAAAATGTGAAGATTGAAGATATACTCTACTCTCAAGATTCAAAGATTTGATCCAATCTTTCATTTTTTTTATAATTTTCGATATGGTCCATTATATATTTAGGGCTTTTGTTTACGTTCATCCCCAAATCATAGACTTTTTCTTCTTCAAGGTACATATGTAAATCATTATATTTCAGTGATTTTTTTTTTATTTCGAACATAACATTAATTGTTTTTTATCTTTGTGGAAGTCAGTTATGGTTTCTGATGAAGATTATCAACAGAATCAATTTTCAGATGTTAATTCATCTACATTTGTGGTTACACAAGTACAAGGTGAAATTCATTACATTTTTCATCTAAGTTAATATTTTTAATAGTGTTTCATACACTTTTTTTTTGCTGTTATATAAACAGATTATGTAGAGTAACTGAAATTTTACATAAATGTGACCATTTAACAATTTAATCGTATATTGCTTACATATACGTATTCAATGTTCACAATTGGTAATAAAACTACCTAGTATGGTGATAGTATGTACAGATCAGTTATGTTTTATTAGTTTTTAATATACTACAACTGATATATACATACATTAACAATTTGAAAACATATTTGTTTCAGTTCATTCTATAGTTAACATTTACTTTTCATATACGTATTCACTGTTTTTTATCTCAGCTTTTTGGATATGTCTTGAACAATTCTGACCTTCGACGATCTATTCACAAGTTGGTTTGGAATGTTTACCTAAAGTCGTCTACCTTTGAAAGAAGATGGGAAAAATGCTTGAAAAATATAAGTTGGAAGATAACAAATGGTTGTCTGATTTGTTTGATATAAGGGAGCAATGGGTTCCAGGATACCTTAGAGACATCCCTATGTGTTGCTTAATGAAGACAACTTCCAGATGTGAGAGTTCTAATGCATTGTTTAAAGTCAATTCTAGTGGATCCAACACGTTGGTTCAATTCTTGTTGTGTTTCGACACTTCCTTAGATGGACAAAGATATAACCAACGGTGCCTTGAGTTTAAGACTACAACAACCACTCCTATGTGTACCACAGACTTGGCTATTGAGAAACATGCATCTGACATATACACTCGAACCATTTTCCTTGAGGTCCAAAAAGAGAACACTTATACGTAATTGAACAATTGAATACGTATACGTAATTGAACACGTATACGTAACTGAATTCGTATACGTAATTGAATACGTATACGTAACCACAGTACAAAAATCAAAATTCTTTTTATTACAATGAATTAAAAAAAATCAAATTATTTCCAGTTGAATACGTATACGTAACCACTTTACCAAACAAGACCAACTAAAAAGTAACTTAAAACTATAACATCATAACTCTTTAACAAACAAAAAAACCATTACTTTGAGGTCTAAATAATCATAATACAGATGCTATAAAACACCTGTTTTATGATAAATCGAAGATACATTATGAAAATTAACTATTCAGAAACAAAAATTGTTGAATAATTCTTACAACTTTTGGCTGAATTCCTTGAACGAACTAAACCTCTAAAATACGCTACTTGTCTTGATCGATTTTCGCAAGCAATATAATAGTTGGGGTTTTGGGAACCAATTTAATCGATCTAGGTTTTGTAAAAGGTTTAAGAATTAGGAAAGGAGATTATTAAGGGATTTTGATTTTCAAATCAACCGATTCCAAATTTATGATCTTGTGAAATACCCTCATTACCCTTAAAGCATTAAAATATTGATTAGTTATTATCTAAATTTACAATTAGACCCGTAATTATTAATGGCCATTGATCACAAATAATCAACGAAGCAGATTGGTTTTTTCGGTTTTTTCCTAAATACCGGTTTTCTCTGGAACCTCACCCTATATGATTAAAAGTTATAAAGTTGTTTTCAGTTTGTAAAATTAATAAAAATATGTTTGAACAAATTAATTGATGTTAAATATAATTTTAAATTAAAAAATGTGTAGATAAAATTGAAACAAATAATTATTTTAGTTGCCTAAAATAGTGGAGTTGATTATTAATATGAGAGAGATGCGGGAAAATCAAAATGATGAGGCCTAGAAAGTTGACAACTGTCATTTTAGTTTACTTCTTTATTATGTAGTATAGATTTAATATATTATTCAATTTAACCCCCTCCCCCCCCCCCCCAAATCGAGCTCGAGCCGAGCTTTGGCTCGTTTAAGGCTTCCTACAAACGAGCTCGAGAGCTCGAGCCGAGCTTTTGCTCGTTTAATCGTCATGAATGAAACCGAGCCTTGCCGAGCCAATCTAAAGCTTTGTTTTCACCCACGAGCCGAACTCGATCCAAAATCTATAGACTCGAACCGAGCTCGAGCTTCATGATAATCCAACGAGCCGAGCTCGATTAGTGTCAGGCTCGGGCTTTGGTCGTTTACACCCCTGCATAGTCAAATATCTTTAAAAACTTGAGGAGGTTAAAGTTAAATTTTAGAAAGTTAAAAGGTTATTTTTGATACTCTAACAAAGTTAGCAGCAGTTGGGGTAGTTTTTGGTCGATAACATTGCTAAGTGTGTTTATATTGAATTCAAAACTATTTATGTTTTAGAAGATATTCAAACATATTACAAAATAATAAAACAGAATGTGTATTTTTAATTAAAAAGTAAATTATTATGTGTAGTGGGAGAAGTGTGTTGTTAATCATGGCAAAGGTGGAGCTAAGTGGACATTATTAATAACAGAGCATGTTATGATGAACCACGATTTAGTTTGATTTTCTATATTTAGGTATTTTGTAATGGTTTTATTGAAAAGTGATTCACGCCTCGTCCTGTTTCATCACGTCACGTTACTGTCACATTAATACATGGTAATCACTTAACAGAATCACTAAGGTATGTAAAGGTTTTACGCCCAACATTAATGAGTGAATTTTTTATTTTTTTTTATTAATTTTTTACAATCAATTGATATTTAGTTTTTTAAACAATTATTAATCAGTTGAAATGTCGATACAAACACGCTAAAAAACCACTTACGTGACGAAAAATAGTTTTTTTTAAACAACTTCGTTTTCGTTAAAATTTATACACGGATGTTCAGAAAAATAAAATAGACATGCCATATATTTCGTTTTTTAAAGTAATTACCGAGCATGAGTTATTTGAGAAAAACCAAATTAAGTTATAAACTAAATATTGAATAAAAAAAATGAAAAAGAATTTATTATGTGTCTACATTTGATTGGATAAATTATTTGTGAGTTTTGCCCTTATCCCGTGAATCCCTTCACGCTAGCCCCCGCGTCCCCATTCATATAAAAAAGGGGTGGTGTTTCACGTTCATGAAATGATCAGGTGGCTCACGATCTGGCTTTCACACTTCCACTGTTTTTAAAGGATTGAAAGTATTCTAAAACTATATTTAGTTCCCATCTGTTTTTAAAGGAGTTAAAGTAATTTTATTAAATTTAAGAACTTTATTTAAAAGAAAAACTATATTTCTGTCCTTAAACTTATTAAAATTGAAGTTTCAGTATTTATATTTATTAAAGAATGTTTAAATACAATTTATTATTTAAAAAAGATGTTAGAAAATCAAATTTAATTCGTCTAAATCTAAAAAAAAAAAAGTTGATTATCGGAAAATGTAACACCCACCCCTAAGTTTTTCTAATATATATTATATTGGAGCCAAAATTTACAATGAAGACAAGGAATCAAAAATGATGGTTTCTTTGTCCGTACAACTCTTGGTAGAGCGAATAACTTTTGGTTAACAAAGGGATCTCAACAATGAAGAGTTATTCTCGTTGGTCTAGTGATACAGTGTTTGTCCTTTATAAAAATGATTTAAGTAAGTAGGTTGTGCAAGGTTATGTGGAATTCATTTGTAAAATTTTGTTGTTTAAAAAAGAGTAATGAAGAGTTATCGAGACAGACTTCAACAAGGTAGCTAATGAAAACGCGATTGTATATTTGAACTTTGACCAAAGGGTTTCTAGTCCAATGGTACCGAAGGTGTTGGTTGAAATTCCTACCAAGTGATGAGAGTTCAAGTCCTAATATAAGTAAAGTGGTGTAATTTAGAAATAGATGATTGTGTGTGATTTGCTGTTAAAAAAATTATTTAAACTTCGGATGTTAATAAAATTATGTTAGGTGGGTAAAGATGATAAAATAAGCAGTCATTTTAAGCTTGTTAATGAGCTAAAACGAGTCAGTTTTGGTATGGGTTGACACCCATATCTTTTAATCTTTTTTTATATTTTATAAATAGTTAAAGATGATAATTATGATTACAAAGGCTTATGCTATTATTATAAGAATAATATGTATTTATAAAAATATGAATCTTCGTATCATTAAAAAAAGAATCCTTTGCTTATTGCGGAGTTTGGTTTTTGGCGTTATACTTAGGTCTTGCTTCTATATAAAACTAGTATATATTCATTGCCTACCATTACAAAAATAAAAGAAAAGTAGTTATTATTATTATTTTTTATTTTGCTTCACCTGGTCTTCTACTTCTTTGAACGGTTTGGGCCAAATTCAACCAAGGAATTCTCGTTAATCACCATTTTTATTTTGGGTCGTTATACCCATCAAGAGGTGAAAAAAACCAGTTTTTTTAATATAAACTGAATCGGTTAGTAATTGAACCTTGCTAGTTTGAGGATTTAGTTAGTCGAACCAATTATTCAAGAACCACCATTTGAACCGGTTATTACCGTTGCCATAAAAAATAATCATTTTCTAATGGGTATATAGCCATTATAGACGTTGAATCGACATTTTTGGACCATTTTACCCTCATAAGTCATATGTTGGTATAACTAGGTATTGAATGTATTGACTTGATCAGAACACTTGTCTAGCTCTCAAAATACACAAAAAAACCCTCACAAACTCTCAAGTCTCAAAACGCTCACATGACAAGCTAAAATGATTCTAACCGTCATACGATACTCAAAAGGGTCGTTGCAAGAATTGTAACACGTTTCTCAATTTTGAGTCCAACTCCACTTTAAGAAATCATTTGGATAAACATTACAAGGCATTGTAAACCAATCCGGCTAGTATTCGCGTAGTCGAATAATTAACACTAAACGAAGCCGACGAGTCGACAACGGCATCGTGTATTCACAACTTTCTATGTTTTTTTTTTAACAAAATCATGTTTTATAATTTCTAAAATTTTTGAAACAAATAAAAAAAGAACTTCATGAATTTTGTTTTATATATTTAGTATTTACTAGATTTTCTTATAAAGAAAATACCTTTTTTTTAAACCTGGTTATTTCGGTTAAACGATCCGGTCAATAACTTAACCGGTTTGAACAGGTAGGGCTTTCGAACACCCTGGAACCGGTTATTAGGAAAACCGGCTTTTGACTTTAAGGGTGATGGGGGCGCAAGACCCGGATGGAACCGAGTAAGAGAGAGAGGACCAGGTTAAATGGGGTACACGACCCCCAATAAATCGAGTATGTCCGAGTAGGTTAATCGGGTAAAGTAATCGAGTTTATTTACTCGAATGTGTGAAACAAAAAGTTGTTCAAAACCACCCATAAATGTTTAAAACCACTCTGGTTTTCAAATAGCACATGATTTACTCTCTTTACTTTAAAAAAATATTATTATTATATATTATTGTCATTATCATCTTATTTTTAAATATGAAATAATAAGTTTTTATTTATTTTGAATCCATGGTAACAAACTAAATAATCTTTTATTTATATAAGAAAGAATACGTTTTTATTTTAATTTTTTTTAATTTTCTAGTTTTTTAAAATTTTTATTTGTAGGATTTTTTATTTTTAGGTTTCTAGGTTTTTAATAGTATTATGTTAGTTTTTATTTAACGAAATTGACTTTTTTATATTTAAATGTTTATTTTAAAAAAAAGTTGGTGAGTAAATGAGTAGGATGTTTCCAATGAAATCTGAGTAAATGAGTAGTTTTGAGGTGACATAATTCTATTGGACAGTTTTGGTAAGTAAATAAGTAAAGGGGTAAATGACCCCATCACCCTAACCCTAACCGAATCGTTTAATAACCGAACCATGTTTAGTTTTTTTTATTTTTATAGAATAACCGATTTATTAACCTCTTTTGACTTTAATGGGCCATTTTGGGCCTGATTTTGTCCGTCTATCTCCGATATCAATATGGTCCTGCTCCTGCTCATGAAAACCTAAACATTTTCCCTCTTCGTATCTCACAAACTTGCTTCTCGCAGTTTCATCTTCATCTTCTCGAATCCTTACAGTAAGCGTTCTTCCTTTCCAAGCTTCGATATGTTTTCTCCCTTCCAAATTCGTTGAAAATTTCATGTTGTTTGATTTATGTGTGAAGTTAGGTTTAGAACGAGTTACAGGCAATTTTATGTTGTAATTTGGATTTAATGAGTCACTTTGGGCATGGTGGATTTAGATTTTAGACTTGTACTTCTCTGATTTAACATTCTCTAGTATAATCCTTAGATAAACCCTAATTCATATTAAAATTTGTTCTTTATGCTTGTATTGTAAGTTTCTGATTAGGTATAATGGTTGCATAGCCTATTAACCTCATATTTGTTTACTTTGTTTTTATCTGTTTTTTTAGTTTTGTTGGGATTTGATTTCAGTACCTGAAGGATTATGTTTGTTGAAAGTTGATGCCTCCAGATGTGAATTTCAGTTTTATCATACGAAACACATTGTAAAATATATGCTGTAATTGTGTTTATTTGTAGCTTATTATAGTTTCAGGACATAATGCATGATCTTGTACTTTAAGCTTACTTTCTGGAACATGTGTTTGTGAGTTTGTCTGTGCGAGGTATTGAGTATCTGAGTTTTACGGATAAACTAAAGTCTGAATTTTGAAAGATATTTTAGGCTTTGCGAAGGTTCTATAATTTGTATTGCCCTTTCTCATAATTGATAAAAACAAACACTATTGTTTAATCTTTATCTTTATCTTTAAGATTGCATAAGAATTAGTTTGAATGAAGTAATATGCATCGAATTTAGCCAAACTCAAATAGATTTTTGCAGCTTTACAGTAGTAATATGAAAAAAAGTGTTTTTAAAAGATTATTCTGATCAAAAGAGCCGTGTCTGTCAACCCGTGAAAACACGGTTTGTGTTCAGGTTTGTGTGGTTGGCCCGTTCAACATGTGAACACAACCCGTTTAACAGCTAAGTTTTACCAATAAAAAATACTTGATGGTCATTGTAACTTATAATGGTAGTGGTTTTGTAAAGCATGTAACCTTTTTGATGTTATAAGGCAGCATATTGCATGTCAAGTTTTCTATTATTACCAGGCTAGATATATGCATTGACAGTTCAATTTTTTTTTTATGTATGAGTATGTGTAATGTCATGAATTGAATTAAGCTTGTTATAGACAGTTGGCCATAACCCATAACTGAAGCTACTAAATGCACTAATATAATTTTTCTAACCTTATTCTACTTAATTGTATATTTGAAACACATGTAAAATCTCTTATATATCTATATGCTTTTATTAGGTGATATCAACCATCATGGCTGATGAGGAACCAAAGGCTCTTGATTATGTATCAGAGATTGTATTGAAGAAAAGAAAGAACAATGAGGACTGGGCAATTAGAAGAAAAGAGCAGTTGGAGCAGAGGGTCAAGAAATCCAAAAGTGATAATTTTGTTATAAAAAAGCCCGAACAGTTTATCAGAGATTATCGTGACAGAGTAATGAACTAATCCTTGCTAATTTGTGTTAACCAACATAAATTTGGTTCTTAATGGTTTTCCCGTTTTTTTTTTTTAACTAACAGTGGTTTTTAATTCTTATTCAGGAGTCTGATCTCATCAAAATGAAACATCGGTCAAAACGACCATTAAAAACATCTAAATTGTCTCATTCGAAGCTCCTTTTCATCATACGGATACAAGGGTATGTCACCGGTGATAGTTTTTACTTTTCTATTTTATTTGTTTTTTCTTACGTATTTTTTTTTTTTTGCCTTTTTAGTAAAAGTGACATGCATCCGCAGACAAGGAAACTGTTGTACTCTTTGAGACTAAGGAGGATGTTTACTGGTGTTTTTGTTAAGGCAAATGACAGAATATTGGATGTTTTACAAAAAGTGGAACCGTACGTGACATACGGGTAAGTCCATACATAGTATTTTGACTTTATTGATTTTTTTTATTAATATCATGTTCAAGATTTTTATTTTCGTTTGGTGTTTTATGAAAGATTTGCTTATTTTTTTTGTCAATTTGAAGGTATCCTAATCTCAAGAGTGTGAATGAGCTGATATACAAGAAGGGTTTAGCGAAAATTAACAAGCAGATATTTCCTTTGACAGACAATAACATCATTGAACAGGTATATGATATATTCTTATTAGCGTTGGTCAAATAGGCGGGTCAGGCGGGCTGTGTTATGGGTCAAAATAGGAAATCTTTGTACAGTTTAAAATGGGTCGGGTAAGGTTGACCCAAAACACTTTTTTCCCAGCTACTTTAATCCCATAAGTAACTAGTGTCATTTATGACTACAACAATTATATTATTTTAATAATTATTGAGTTTTAAGATACTTTTGACCCCTTAAACATTAAAAGTAACACAAATTGACCCTTTATTAGTAAATGGGTCAAAATTGCTACCTTTATGAGGATCCTTGTTTGCTTCTCAACTTCTTTTTTGAAGATTCAATTTGTATGATGGGTTTTCCAGGCACTTGGGGAGCACAAAATTATATGCATAGAAGACATCATAAGCGAAATCGCGAATGTGGGCCCGCATTTCAAAGAAGTTTGCAATTTTCTGTGTCCTTTCAATCTGAACAAGCCTGAAAAGGCGTTGCAGGGTAAGAAAAAGCCCTTCAGGGACGGGGGTGACTCGGGAAACCGTGAGGATCAGATCAATGAGCTGATTAATAAGATGAACTAATTATATACATCCAAACGTAAAGTTACCTTGTTATCCTTTCGGCTTTTCCTGTCTGGTTGTCTTGTATCATTTCCAAATTTAGCTTTAATAGTTGATATTTTTGGGATCAAATTTATTTAAGGTTTGCATTTTTGAAGAAAGTTGTTTTATGTTTTCATCTGTTTGCACCAAAAAGTGGGGATTAATAAGAGAAGATTCAAGCTTCTCTTGGTTAATTGTGTCCCATTATGAAAAGTTATGGTTTTATTATTACTTCATATGTACAATGTCTTAGAATATAAATCTTTGCACTAGCCATTGGCTATGGTACATGAGTATTAAAGCAAAACCTGGCGAAGTCAACTTGGACACGACATGTTTACGTAAAAGTTTTTTCGTAAGCACAAACAAATGCATTTAACAAGTGGGTTGCATGATATATTTAACGCGAGTACATGTAAACGGTTAACTAACAAGGACGACATGACATGATTCATTTAACATGAATGACACTACATGATTATTACGCGATGCATAACACAGTAAAATTATTAAACGGTGTTCTAATAAACAGGTTATAAAAGTGTTATAAAAGTGTCGTGTCGACCTATTAACCTATTTAAAACGTCATGAATCTTTCTTTAGTTCTTCGTTAAATATCCCAACAACGAATTCGGGTTTTAGCATCCGCGGCAGCGGCTCTAAGCAAATCGCCTCAAGCCAAGTGGCACAAACAGTAGTCATCTTCATTTGAAAGTTGATACACTCCAACCGATCTATTAGTTCAAATTTCTATTTGTTTATGTAAATTGCAAGTTTTTTTTAATAGCAGAAAAACCCAAAATTATGCGTGACAGTATAAATGCTCCTCTGGGTATATGACAATAGGCGTTTAATAAAATTATTTATCAGGTTGAAAAGATTTTGGGAACATATTTCAAAGTGGTAAAGGGGTGTGGGGGCTTGAAAGAAAATTGCAAAAATTGGTGTGTAGTCTGTCCCATATCGGCTGGTTAGAGAAAGCATAAGGGGTGAAAACCACTATTTAAAACAAGCAGGTGGAGATTTGAAGGACAAGCAGCCATGCACTGACAACAAAGCGAACTATTCTTTCGTCTTTTACTAAAGAATATCGTGTGCTCGCTGCCTTAAGTGGCGTACGATTATTTTTTAAGAGACCCTTCTTTAGAAGGGCTCCAACCAATCTCTTAAGTTAAAAATTTTTATTTCTATTTTCCAAACAATCTCTTTAGTTATGCACTTTCTGCCAACAAACAGTTTGCCTCAACAGTGTCTTTGTTTTTACAAAGTCATAGCATCTCTATAAAGAGAGGGTAGGTGTGTGAATTCGAACAATTGGAACTGGTACGTAAATATATATGGACATTTACGTCCCTCGCCCAAAAAAACACGTGTCACATTTTGATTGATTCCTATGCTTCACCCGCAAATATTACTTTGTGTGCGTGTCTAATACATAGAGAGACGATCAAATACAAAGTAAAAAATGGTGCGAAGTGTACAAAGTAAATCTGGACTATTGATCAAGATAACCAATGGTTGAGATGTAAAGGGATGACACGCGTACACACTAGAACGAGTTAAAAAAGGCTGTGAGGGTAAAATAAGAAAACCCACAATTGTTATCTTTAATTTGGTATATAATATTGTTATATCTTGAAAACGAATTCAGGTTTTAGCGTCGGTGGCAACAACTCTTATCATATCACCGCCAACCAATTGGCACAAACAGTACTCATCATCGATAACCTGTGACTTGGTATCGGCCCAAAGTTTTCGAGAAACCCTTCTTTTGAAACGCTCCAACCGATTTATTAGTTCAAATTTTCATTTGTTTCTGTGAACTTTAAGTTTGTATTTTCTTAAATGCCCATATGATAATATTCAAAGGTCTATCATTACACTTTCAATAGGCGTTTAACAAAATTTATTTATCGGCTAGAAAAGATTTTGGGAACATTTTTGAAATTTGTAAAAACTGGTGTGTGGAGTCCGTCCCACATCGACTAGTTAGAGAAAGCAAAAGGGGTGTGAACCATTATTTAAGGAAGCAGGTGGGATATGTAAAGGACACGCAGCCATCCATTGAGCACAAAGCGAACTATTCTTTCGCCTTTTACTAAAGAATACCGTGTGCTCGCTGCTTCACGTGGCATACGCTTATTTTTGGAGAGACCCTTCTTTAGAAGGGCTCCAACCAATTTCTTAAGTTAAAAAAATATTTTTCTATTCTCCAAACAATCTCTTTAGTCAAATACAACATAATAGTAATCTAGTTTTTTATATGTTTAAATTAATGTTTTATTTTCATTTAAGTCACTTATTTTTTATTTTTTTTACTTAGTTGCTCAACTTCTTATCTGTTCTATTTTAGTCATTTAATTTTTTTTTTTGTCATTTTAGAATAGATAAGAAAACTAGTTACTATTGTGTAAAGTTACCATTTTTTAATTATTTAGTTATCTAAGAATCCGTGCAAGTCAGATACTGAGATAGCTTTGAGCGATATAGAGGCATAGAGCCTTCAATACCTCTGCTTTGATCACTGTGACATAAGAATAAATTGTTGATGCACATGAATGTTATATTTGTTTGATAACCGTCAACTGTTCGATTAAATGCTTGCTACAATGAAAAAAAAAAGTTTAAAATTTTGGAAATGCTTCATGTTTCTTTGTATGATTGCTACGGATGTAAATTACGATACTTGAAGTTCATATACTTGTTTACATATACGTAAAAAGGTAATAGTCACTATTTGTTAACATTTTTCTTGTTTCATCAATGTTTCATCATTTTTCTAAACATGAATAACTTTCTTTTGAAAAAACTGTACCATAAGTATGAGTATCTTTATATTGAGTTTGGTATTGTTATATACTTATATTGTGCGCCTTGATTTTTTAACGGTGCATCAAAACGTGAGATTTTCAACGATAGATCTTGATTTTTTTTAACAGTGCATCCAGATTTTCAACGGTCCGTCCACGCGTGAATATCGCTACCAGAATTTTTAGGTTTTATTGGAAGCAATTACCCTGCATCCTTTGGGGCATGTGACGCATCCCGATGGCTTTCTACACACGCATATTGATTTACATTTTATTTTACAAGCAAAACCCCTAAAAATTGTATTTTTATAATATGCTCCTTGTTTTTAAACGCTTACGCCTAGGCTCCGGGCTAGGCCTATGCGCCTTGACAACATAGATGACAATATCAATGATCAATCAAAGGAAACGACTACCGTGTGTACCTGGTACGACAATTCAAAGCAGATTCGATGGCATTTGATCTGTTCTTATGACATAAAGGGAGGAAATTTGATTGTGTGTAGACTGGATTACAAATCTAGATCATCTGAAATTCAAGAAAACACCAAGCAATAATAAAAAAACAAGTACAAAAATCAAATATTTACCTTAAATTATCCTGAACCTGTGGTGCCATATACAACACACATTATAACTTTAACATACACCTACCTCTGTTTCAATTCTCAACACCCAAACCATACAACACACCAGCATACTTCTCCATCGAACCGCTAAAGAAATTCTCTTTCAACTTCCTGAACGTACACGAAGTAAGCAAACTATCCGAACCAGCTTGATGACAAATCCCAATTCTTTCAACTTCCAACAGTTCAGCAAGCTTGTTCAATCCCCCATGAAGACTGTTACAGAACTTCATCAAATGCTTGATGTCATAAATGGTGGGAAAATACATGTTGATCAAATTGAAGAACCCGGTCTGCGTATCAGGCAGGTTCTTGCAGGTTAATACCTTCAACAAGTAACCGAAATCATATCCGCTGTGAAATGTCACCCAATACACATTGTCATTCAACACAATCCCTGACGACATCAACAGCTCCCCGAACCGACGTGCATCGATCCCCTTCTCGTTGTTTTTATCGAAATCTATACCGCTCTCTCTCAAAAGCTCAACCGAATCATTTGCAAAAACATCGTCGTTTACGTTGAATTCGCGGAAATTGAATTGCCATATGCAGGGTTTACTTGCTCCGCACGTCGGTAGATTCCCTAGGTCGTCGGAGAAAGTTAACCCTAATTGAATCAATTTCAGCATATCGACGTTGTCTTTTAACGTCTGGTAATGATAATCGTTATTGTTTTTGAAATTACCGACGGGACGAAGAACAATCCCTGGAAACTCGGTGTCCATTGCTATGTACGGGAAATCATCAACAATACCTCGAAGCAACGCGAATTCTTCTTCCAGATTGTCGTTCCACACCTCTCGAATCTGAATCGAATCGCCTTTTGGCAGAAGCGACATTTCTCGATGAAATTATTGAATTCGTTCAAGTTCTATTGCAGAAATTTAAATTCGATCCAGATCTGGAAAACGTATACGACGAATTTCTCGATACAATTATTGAATTCGTTCAACTTCTATTTCAGAAATTTAAAACCGATCCAGATCTGGAAAACGTACACGACGAATTTCTCGATGCAATTATTGAATTCGTTCAAGTTCTATTCTAGAAATTGAAAATCGATCCAGATCTGGAAAACGTACAGAACGAATGAATCAACCACGCGTGATTTAGAAAAGGCGATGTGTGACGGATGCTTACCGGTAATCGAATAAAGAGGGAGGAAAGTAATCGTAATCAGCGATGATTGATATGAGGCGGCAATTAGGGATGCGAGTTGGAATTGGATAAAATTAGGGTTCTTAGAAGGCGGATGAGAGGAGGTTTAGCGTTTTCCCTGTCCACCTCCTTCACTGCAATCCACAGAAAGAGAGAAAGAGAGAAGACAGCACCAATAAGAACTGAAATGGATGAATTATAAGAGGGGTGGGGGTGAAGAGTGAGTACCAGCTGTAAATCGATATGGACTTGCAGGAATTGTGTGGCCAGCCATCGCAGTTATCTTCGATTTATATATTTTAAATTGAAGATATTTTAAGGGGATAATTTTTGGAACCATAGCCACCCTAATAGTTATCATTAAACTAAGCCAACATTAAATGAATCATTTGTAAACCGTTTAGCGAGAAATTCGTTTATGTCGGGTCATTATATAAACGAATGAACAAACACTAATATAATATTTTTTGTTATTTAGTTAAACAAACGAACATACGAACATGTGTCGTTGTTTGTTCGTGAACATTCTGTTCATTTATTTACGTTTGCTTATATCCGTTCATATAAATATTCGTTCAAATTTATTTATTACAAATGTTAATTTAATCAATTTGTTTTTAATAATGTAAAACCTTTAAGCCCAGTTTAAAACTCATTTGATATCTTTGTTTAGTTTAACTTTGTTGGATGTAAAGATGATTGTATTCTAGATTTTAATTCCAGTATTCACGTTTTTTTAATTGATGTTCGTTTATGCTTGTTTACGTTTGTTTTATTTATTTATGTTCATGAACCGTTCGTTTATTATATTAAAGAACTAACACGGACACGCTCATTTTCATTAGTAAGGTGGGTATCTCTTATACTGAGCTAGGTGAGACGGTTACGGGCATGCCCAGGAAAGTAGATGGACGACGATGAGGAGTCTAGGTGTATGATCCAAAATTCAAAAGAGATCCAAAATAGAATGAGACTAGGGATGGCAAAATAACCCGAGCCCGACGGGTACACCCGAAACCCGAAAATATTCGGGGCGGGTATACCCAAAACCCGACGGGTACGGGGCCGGGTATGGGATTACGTGGCCGAGTATGAGATTAATTCTTATATACGCTTAATTATATTAATAAAAACTATCCGAGTACATGGTCCAATATTGATCGTTATATGTGATTTATGCTTAAGATGCATCTGTTTTTATAAAAGTTTAATAGTTTCAGACATTAATATTTATGTTTTTTGAAACTTAATCACTGCATATTTCTTAGATAATATGCTTATACTAATGTAAGATACATTAATTATATTATGATAGGTTATAGTAATCAAATAAAACTCAACTTATAACAAGGAATATTTTGTAGTGTTATTTAATCTCAAGATTCCCATTGGTATGGTTAATGGTTGTTAAAGCAGTTTTCAACTACAAAAGTTGTAAAAAAAACACTCATAAACCTAAACATTTCTTCGACGGTTGACCATCAGCAGTTGGAAGTTGGAACATCAAAAGTTGGAATGTTGTTTGGTTAGTGAGCTTCTTGTTTCTTCTTGTAGCCGTTGCTCTTAGCCCTTAGATTCTTCTCTCGTTTATTATACGTTATCAACACGGGCCTCGCTCTCTTATGAAATTCCAAGCAGTATTCCGATGATTCCACACGCAAAAGAAACACCCCCATTTCCATATACAACCATATCAAGAGATTTCAGTTGGAAATCGCAAGATGCCATCGACTCCGTGCAACCATCATTCTGTCGATAGGTACACACCTTCCGCTTCTCCCGAAACAAAAAGTTCCCTTTGTCGCCGTGAAATACCCCTCTCACAGGGCTACGACCTACGAGAAGAGTACCCACCACCCTTATAAGCACATGTGATACACACAATTTGTTAGTGATATTAGCTATGTGTAATTCATAATCAAGATTAAAAACACCGTCTTATGTAAAATATTGATACATACAACTTTATTTCCATCATACATATTCAAAATCAAACTTTTAAGACGTGTTAGAATTTAGAAACACCAAGATTAAAAACTCCAAATGCACCTTCAAGTTTCCACAAACAAAACCCCAAATTACTCTGATTTTGCGTCTGTTATTTCTTCGTCATGAATCTCTGAAAATCACTCCACTATTCACTAACATCAAAGCTCGAAACCGCAATCACTCGGCTACTTCTTCAAACATCGATAGGTTTTCCGTACCTCCGGGACCGGAAATTAGGTTTTCCAACCTCCGCCACAGATACTTGCGTAAAATCAAATCAACATTTCGGCTTTCTGCTTCCTAGGGTTTGTGTTTGAGTGCGATTGAATTTTGGAGATGGATTATGTCTCTCCAGTTGATGAGTTGGAGCAACGGCTTAAGGAAGCTGGAGAACAGCTTGCATTTCCCCCTTCTTCCACCAAGGACCTTCTAGAACTTCTTGATGTAAGCCATCGTTAACCGTTTTTATCTTCTATGTTTATCTGCTGCTTCATTAATTTGCAATTAGAGTTCAAATTCGTCATATTAAGGATTCATGTCTAGATATTAGATCATTGTATGTGTAAGCCCTAGTTTAATTTCCCCTGTGTTGGTAAATTGTGTGTGTGTGTGTGTGTATTGAACCAAATAGCAAATGCTTTCTCATTAGGGTTTTTTTTTATGTGTTTTTGAAGTCAAATTCTATGTTGAAAATCAAGGGTTTTAAAATATGAAAATCAAATTGATGTTAAATTAATATTAGTAATAAATATAAGTGAACGTGAACTTCCCGCTGAACGCTTTACGAACTGTTAATTGAACGTTTGGTTCGTTAATAGGCCTACCTGTTTAATTGGCTTTTTTCATTGATAATTTTCTGATGAATTTATGTTCTTAATTTGTTAATGATCAAATAGGCAGCTACTACTATATTGTTCTTGTTACATAGATGTTATTGACTATGATATGTCTCTTAGTTTTCTGTTTTTGATGTGCTAAATTATACTTATAGTACTTGTTATTTTTGTTTTGTTTTTTTTTCTATAAGAAAACCGAGCAACTGTTGACTTTTGTGGGTCAAGCACCATCTATTACAATGCAAGGTGCACTTGTGCACTCAATGGGAGCTCTAATTGCTGATGGACTACTAAAGCATTCAGAAATTGATGTTAGAGTATCAGTGGCATCATGTCTTTGTGAAGTAGCAAGAATTACTGCACCGAAACCGCCATATAAGGATGAAATTATGAAGGTATTCCAAGAACTGAATTGTTTTTAACAAAAGATTCAATTGGTATTATGACTTAATGGTTTTTTTATTCCTTTTTATCACAGGAAATCTTCCAGCTAAACATGTTGGCTTTTGGGCAATTGTCAAACGTGAAAGGTCAAAGTTATCATAAAGCCATTCACATTCTTGAGTCTGTTGCTACAGTTAAATCATGCTTATTGATGCTGGATTTAGAGTGTGATGCATTGATCCTTGAAATGTTTGAGCATTTTTTAAGTGAGATCAGGTGAGAGCCCTCAATATGGTTAAATTTAAACCCTTTATCATGTGCATCTGATGTATGGATTTGTTTGACTTCACAATCATGTAAAATTGTGAAAAACTCGAAACTGATAATTTCTTTTTGATGAAATCTAGGGCAAATCACCCTCACACAATATTCTCAGACATGGAAGCTATCATGACAAATACTATTGAAGAAAGTGATGAAATTGCTAACGAGCTTTTGTCCCTTCTAATTTCGCATGTTAAAAACGAAAACCAGGTACTTGATTTTCCCTCAAATCTTTTGATCTTTTCCTGTTTGAATGTTTGTTTATAATTATAAAGTTATAATAATCCTGAAGGCTGAAAGTTGAAAGTTTTAATTATTATTTGGTTTTCAGATTGCAAGACCCGCTTCTTGGAAAGTAGCAGAAAAAGTCCTGAGAAATTGTAATAGTACGCTGAAATCCTACTCCGAAACAATGAAGAAGCTCATAAAGTCAAATCCGGATGATTATGCTGAAGTGGTGACTGTCTTATGCCAGAATGCCCATGAAAATGGTCATGCGGTGAGTTTATATTTAATCTAAAATTTTCTTTTTTAGTGCTTTTATATTATCTCCAAAACTCAAATCATCATTGCAGGTAATCAGATCAACAAGAACTAACAGTACTCACAAGAGGGATCTTAATACTTTGGAGAATGGTGGATCCATGAAGAAGCAAAAATCTATTGATAAAAATCAGTTAAAGGGAAAAGAACTAGAAACTTCCAGTAGGGGTCGACCGAAGAAAAATAAAAACAGCTTAAATCAAGATAATGGTCCTAATTTAGTTCAAAATTCACAAGAAGATACGAGGAGAACTAGATCTCAGAACAAAAAGCAATCGAGTAAAACCAATGGCAATATTGAGAATTCGGGTTCTTTATATAATGTAGTCATAAAGAAGGAAGATGAGACTATATCTGATTATGGTGGAGCAGAACCATTAGTGCAACAAACAAATAATAATAAAATACTAAATAGAAGAAAACCTTCTTCCAATAAGCGTGTTGCAAATGGATCTCGTGGCAAGGTACTACTTAAATGTCTGTTAATTTCCATTAACAATTTACAAGCATGTTCTTTTATACATTTTGCCTTTGCGCTTACAAATTCATAGCTGTTAATTTTCTTCAGATACAGGAGATTCCAAAGAAATGGGGGCAAGATTTGGTGGGGCATAGGGTAAAAGTTTGGTGGCCATTGGATAAAATGTAAGTACCATTATATGGATTAACTAAATGGATAATGTTTTAATTGTTTGTAATATCATATGCTCAGTATTTATAAGCTTCTTTGCGGGCAGGTTTTATGAAGGTGCTGTTTCTTCTTATAACCCTTTAGATGACAAGCACAAGGTGAGAGTATGTTCAAATTGCTGTTTGGCATATGATGTTTTTACTTTTTTTATATGATCTATGGAAATAAGTTTTTTTCATTCTTTTTTATGGAGTTTGGATTTTTCTTTAATGCAGGTATTATACGCTGATGGTGATGAAGAACTGCTGGATCTACATCGTGAAAAGTGGATGATGCTTGATGAAATTTCACCTAATCAAGTTACTTTCTTTTCATAAATCTGTATTTTTCTGTTATTTGTTTTTTTTTTAATTTTAATCTCTGTACTTATTATTCTTTTTATGTTACTAATTTATCATATTAGCAACAGGTGCAAGTTGCTGATTTAACAAGCCCCATGACTACACCTGCCAAGTAAGTCTTGTATTCATGGTTTTTGTTGTTTTTCAGAATAAAAAAAAATGTTTCATAAAGATGATATTTTTGTTGATTAACATTTTCAGGCGGCCAAGGCAGAGAGGGAAAAGAAAGCTAGAATCCTCGCTAAAACAATACAACTCCGATTCACCAAAAAGGTTAGTTAACAGTTAATCTAAATCAAATATTATTTTATCTGATTCTTTTGTATTCGGTCAATGGTCAAATGACCTGTTTTATCACCACCTAAAATGGTCAACTGTCTCAATAACAGCCCACGACCTGCTGACTCATCAAAAACCTCGGATGTAATCTGCAATGCTGATAATCAGGAGAATAATCCGGTCCCAACACCTGACATTTCTTGTGGGCTTAAATTAACCGAAAAGGCAACTGGTGACATGGAAAAAAATGGTGACTCAAACCCGAATGGAGAATTGTAAGAGAAGAAAGTGTCTGAATCAAGCGAGGTAACACAAAGATTGGAAGACACCGACAATTTAGTTTGTGAAACTTGAGGATGAAAAATATAACCGGCAAAAGAAATAGATGAAAGATTGTTTACTTATCACTAAATTTTGATTGTGTGTTCTTGTAGATGGAGGCCCAAAAATTGAATCTTTAGTGGTCAAATATGTAGTGTAGATTTTAATCTTTTATGTGAGATGTTCAGATGTTGAAGTAGAGTATTTAAGCATTATAATCTGCAGTTTCTATCATTCTTTTGAATTTCTGTCTGATTTCCTTTTCCCCAGAAATGGGTTTTGTTTGAACAAAATTCTGGGTCAATTGTAGCAACTTACAGAGAGATTTAAAATACATGTCAACTATTATTAGAGGTTATAAAATGCACTATTTATTATTATTATTATTATTATTATTATTATTATTATTATTATTATTCTATTTGGATTTGGTAATCTACCTAGAAAATGCAAATGGAAGGCACGAAGCTACTTCTAATCATTGATTTTGGACCATTTCTTATTGAATTGCATCTTGGGATATTTTATTATCTGGTTGTTGATCACGCATGTCAAAATAGATGTTCGGATATGAAATATTAATAACTACCAAATATCAAAATTATTATATTGAGATGATAGTTCTTATATATAAAAAGAAAATTTTAAAAACAAATGAATGATTCTGGACCATTAATCTAAGAAATCAAGGGTTAATATGAAAGGTGTGCATAATGGTATTATTTTTAAACGTGAAAAGTGTCTGGGAGGGGGGTATAACGACATTTTTTTAAAACATGTATAACTTTTTTATACGACATTAGTTTTAAAAAAAGTTACACCATAAAATCGAACATTTTATTTTCTATACTTTGAATATAGTCTTGCATACTTTTAATATAAAAAACCGACTTTTTTTAAGAAAATGTCGATGTGTTGTGCGTGATTATTTGTATAACATGCATGATTATCACCAACATTATTATTCGTATAATATGTGTTATTATCATTTTAAAACATCGTTATTATCATTCTATAACAAATACTATTGTTAATATTCATATAACATGCGTGATTGTTCGTATAAAATTATATTGGAACGCTGACAAAAAAACAGCCGCTCACACCGTTTTTTGAAAAACTTAACGAACGAAAATTATTTAAAATTTTTTTTATTAGAAAGTTAAATGAGTTGAAAACGTATTAAATATAATATAATGATGAAAATAAAGATTAAAAAAAGATCAAAGAGCATGACATGTCAAAATGTAAATGGAATTGACACTATTCTACTTCGGTGTACTTTAATCTTTATTATATATAATGGAGGTTCGATGTTGACCATGTGGTTAACTCAAGGGTGTTAGAGCATTCACACATGTTCCTCATATATTTGAGAGTGTGGTCCTCTATATTTTAAAAAGTGGTTTAAAGTGGTTGTGAGTAAATGAGAGAGAAAATGTATAAGTTTTTTTGTATATTTGGGGAAAACACTGTTCAACTGTATAAATCTTTTAATATTTTTTGAAAGTGTTGTGAGTGGAGGAGAGAGAAAAGGTAATGATAAATGTAGAAAAAATATTATTTAATTGAAAAGGTAGTGATTTTTAATGTAATTATAGAGATGAGGATAGAGAAACTGATGGGAATGCTCTTACACCGTAACTTGTTAGGTATCAAAGAAACTAAAACATGAAGAAAAGAAACTCAAGCATGAAGAAATTAGATTTGAAATTTATCAAAGGATTTCGAACTTATAATGCATTTATATAACAAATCAATCATAAGAAATTTCACTATCACCCTCGCCACCACCTATCCATCGCCGCCGCCTATTTGCTCACCTAGCATCGCCGTCACGTTCTGCACCGTCCTCGGTCGGACTCAATATTATTTAATTGAAAAGGTAGTGATTTTTGCACCGTCCTCGGTCGGACTCCGCCTCCGCCGTCCTCGCCGCTGTGTAGTCGTTTCGTCCGCCCAAAAGGGTGGCCGGCCCTCCTTTCCCCTTCTTCTTCTCGGTTCTCTCTCTAGAAACACACACAAGTGTGTGTGATTTTTGTGCAAATGAGGAAAAGGACAAGAAAATTATATATATATATATATATATATATATATATATATATATAGGGTTTTAAGTGGGTAGGCTACCTACCAGTAACGCGTGTCAAACCCAAAATATCATCATGTCTTTAGTTCTCGATTAATATTTGTCGTCCCTAATATAAATATTAATACTAAAATAAATATTCAAATCATTTATTTTGTTAGCTTATTATCGGAGGATATTCGAATCGGTATAAGTTGAAAACGCGTGTGTGAGTCAGTTCGTCGGATTTATCGTTTCGCTCTCCGGTTATTAATAACATTTTTATTAAAAACAAATACTTATCATATCGGTAATAACCGTACCGCAATCGTTAGTTTTACGAGGATCTAACGTGGTTTAACGTTCGTATACACGTACTACACGTGTATTTATCTAAACAGTCTTTCCAAATGAATATTAATACTTAATGTTAATAATTCATTATTTTACTTAATCGTTATGTCGAATACCCGGTAAAAACCGACGTTTAACGCGCTTAACGTTTAAAACTACTGAATCGCGTACGTTCTTATATCTTTTCTAAAATTATCAGAATCGCGTAACGAGTCATTAAATGAAATCGTGTGACTAATATGATATTCAGATTGTGTAAATTTGAATTTCTAACGGGCTTGGATCCTTACCGGGCCTCAAATGGGCTTGAATTCATATTAGGCCTTATTAAGCCTAGTTGGGTTTTAGTCCAACAACTAGGTTTTGGATTCTGGAATTTTGCAGGTGTCACAGTAACTATGTGTGTAAAACATGTATAATTTTTAAGATATCAGTTCGTCATAGATCAAACGTATGATCATTCACATGGCACAAATGGTGTGATTCTCCAAAATCATGTCTTATGTAACATAAGTATCAGAGTATTTGGTATTTTGATTTTTTAGCATCATTTGTAACTTGTAACATAAGTATCACAGTTCCCCGCTAGTTTGCTGAATAAAATTATTGCTGTTCGAAAAAAAAGTTATTCTTAAATGCTACATTGAAAATACGTGATGTTACATTTTCCATGGTAATAGTTTTGGTGCACATTGAACAAATCTTTAATGGTAATGGTTATGTTAATACCCTTTAACGAATAAGGTGTAAGGTTACCTATAAATTGTACATGATATTATTCATTAGAGATTAGTTTTATTAACAACCATTGTAGATTAAATCACTTGCATTATCAATTATAGGCCAAGTGATATGCGTTACATAAATCAGCATTGAATTGGACTTTATAAAAAAAATTGAAACATGAATTTATCAAAGGATTTCAAATTTATAATGCATTTAAATAACAAATCAATCATAAGGAATTGAAATCTATCACTCTCGTCACCACCTATCGGCCGCCGCCACCTATTTGCTTGCGTAACGTTGCCGTCGCGTTCTGCACCGCTGCTGCCACCACCACCACTACATATGGGATGCAATCACCACTACCACACACTACCGTTTGTTGCTAGTAGCGGAGGATGACGAGGTTGGCAGCGGCAACTTGGGATGCAGCGGCGACGCCAAGAATGGTGGCGAGACGGGCGGTAGTGGTGGTGACGGATGTGACAACGATGAGTTGTAAAAAATTTCAATCATTTTTGTTGAATTCTTCCGAATCTAGAAGATTGATGCAATTTTTTACCTGAAGTAATTTGGGTAAATTAACTTCAATTTCAATTTCAATTTCAATTTTAATTCCAATTCAATTTATTTTTCAACAAACAGATTAAGGATGAAATTTATATTTCAACTCCAATAATTCTGTGAATATTTAAAATATTTAACTTTTATAAATATTTAATTAATATCCTATTGGTTTCAAAATACTGAGTCGATTGACTTGGTACCAAAAGGTAGGCGAAAGGAGACCCGTAGTTGGTGAAATCTCCATCTATAAATACTCTCATTTCTCCGTTCAAACTTCAGTACCCTACCCTCAACCAATCTCTCAAAACCACAATCATGTCTCCGGCATCCAATCAAGTCATCTGCGTCACCGGTGCCGGCGGTTTCATCGCCTCATGGATGGTCAAATTGCTCTTGGAGAAAGGCTATATTGTCAGAGGAACCGTTAGAAATCCAGGTGGTTACAATTTCCAATCGAATTCAAATTTTAATTTCTCGATTTCAAATCACTAAATTGTCCTTCAAGTTTATTGATTTTAGATGATCCGAAGAATAATCATCTGAGAGAGCTCGAAGGAGCCAAGGAGAGATTAACTCTATACAAAGCCGATCTTCTCGATTTCGAGAGCTTGCGTGAAGCCATCAACGGTTGCGATGGCGTTTTCCACACCGCATCTCCAGTCACCGATGATCCTGTACGTCGATCAGTTCATTTACCAGAAGGATGTCCATCTGAATGAATGGATCGAATTAATCGCGTGTTTATGATCTGTTTACAGGAACAAATGGTGGAGCCGGCGGTCATCGGAACAAGGAATGTGATAGTAGCGGCGGCTGAAGCTAAAGTCCGGCGAGTGGTATTCACATCGTCGATTGGAGCGGTGTACATGGATCCTAATCGGAGTCCTGATGATGTTGTTGATGAGAGCTGCTGGAGTGATCTTGAATTCTGCAAGAACACCAAGGTTTGTCCTCTCTTAATTGGAATAAAATTTGAATTTACATAATCTATTTGTTCACCTAATTTTCCGGTGACTATGACATAATTATTTACATTTTCCTCAAGTTTGGTATGACTTGTTCATCACTCCACATCATGAGTTTAAATATTCATTATAATATTAGACTACTATCTTCACCAAACTTTGTGATTAGACTATGACATTTTTTTTAAAGGGAAAAATACGAAAATGGATATTTGACCAAGAAAATACTCAAAAATAGATATCCTTATTTAGCCTACTGTTTTATGGACATTGTTCTTGCGAAAAGGCTAAAGACGGCTAAGCTAGCCGGTTAAAATTTCCGTGCCAACATTCCATTTGTCTGAGTACGAGCCAATAAGCATGTGACACGTGGCAGGCTTAGCCGTCTAATAGACGGCAATAGCCGTCTAAATAAACGGTTTTAGCCTTTAGCCTTCTAAATAAACAGTTACAGCCGTCTATTAGACGGCTAAGCCTCCGAAAATTTTCAAAATTTTCAAAAAATGTTTTCGAAGGCTAAGCCGTCTAATAGACGGCTATAACTGTTTATTTAGACGGCTAAAGGCTAAAACTGTTTATTTAGACGGCTAAGCCTGCCACGTGTCATCATATTATTGGTTCGTACTCTGACAAATGGAATTTTGGCACGGAAATTTTAGCCGGCTAGCTTAGCCGTCTTTAGCCGGCTGTCATGACCAATGTCCATGAAACAGTAGGCTAAATAAGGATGTCCATTTTTTGAGTATTTTCTTGGTCAAATGTCCATTTTCGTTTTTTTCCCTTTTTAAAATTATTATATTATTATTCACCGGTCAAACTATTAGTCAAACCTCACCTTACACAAGCCTGATAGACGACATACTTATGTAGCATCTAACTTGAGGTCGGTCCTTGTAGCAACTTGTAAGGTTGTTGTTTTAAAGTATATGGTAAATCTGCATACATTAGATTGCAGAAGCGATCCGACCCCTACACAAAGTGGGAGCTGAGTCAAGCACTCGACTCCCTATATAAGCAAAGAATGGTAACAATGGCATAAATAATTATACATATTGTTTTAGCTTCTATATCTACTACATATAAAGTAGAATGCTTATGTGATTCTTTAATTCTCTATTTAAAATTGGTTATGTGATTAAAAGTCATTTCTTTTTATTTTCTTTTATGTGTATGTTATGCTTTGATAATATATTTTCGGTTAACTTTTATAAAAAAATATATTATATATAATGGTCTAAAGATATAGAGACAAAATATGGGAATATACTCATATAGAGTACAGGCGGTGAGACAATGGACCATTCTTGCAATCAAAGCATGGTTCCTTTCAAAATTACTTTTGATTCATTTGGGGCCATTCTTATTTCTTACACACAAAAGAAACAAGAAAGTGTACCTTATCTTGGAATATGTTTGAAGACAATATTACATTATTATGCAAAACATTTTTAGTAATCTTTCATATTATATTTTTAAAATGAATATTATTAAATACACTGCATATTCATGTCTCAAAACATTATATAATTACTTAGCTATACAAAATTATGTAACTAACTATATTAACTTGCATCTTAACATGGGTATAACAGAATTGGTATTGCTATGGAAAAGCCGTGGCGGAACAGGCAGCATGGGACGAGGCTAAGGCAAGAGGGGTTGACCTGGCTGCGGTTAACCCTGTGTTGGTGATGGGACCACTTTTGCAACCCACGGTTAATGCGAGTATTATTCATATCTTAAAGTACCTAACAGGATCAGCAAAGACCTATGCTAATTCGGTCCAAGCATATGTTGATGTACGAGATGTGGCCTTGGCACACATTTTGCTTTTCGAGACTCCCTCGGCTTTTGGTCGATATCTATGTGCTGAGAGTGTGCTTCATCGCGGAGAAGTGGTCGAAATTTTGGCTAAATATTTCCCTGAATACCCTATTCCCACCAAGTAATTACCCTTCCCTTCTGCAGTATATCTAATAGGTCAAACGAGTTAGAATAAATTTTTTTTTTGAAAAGTTCATAACAATAAAAAAACATCTTAAAAAACCTCTCATTTTAGACTTTATCTTTGAAGTAAAAAGATCAAACCTAATTTATAAGAATACAAATATAAAAATAAAAAGTGGATATGTATTTGTGGCCAATACAATTCCTCACCAACCCAATTTACCCAACGTCCTATGTGCGTGACTGGACCCACCCACCAACTTGGGCCCATTAGGGCACAATATCATTAAACCAAGAAATTAAAAAAAATAAAATGAAAAATAAATGTAAATAGGGCTTTATTTATGCTTGGCTTATTTTTAAAATTAAAATGGATGCTAAAGTGGGTTATGGTGAATTTCAGGTGTAAAGATGAGGCAAAACCACGAGCAAAGCCATACAAATTCTCAAACCAAAAACTCAAAGATTTGGGTATTGAATTTACGCCGGTAAGAGACAGTTTATACGACACGGTTAAGAGTTTACAAGAGAAGGGTCACCTCCCAGTGCAACCAATCCAGACAGATGACCCGATCCGTATTCACTCCCACTAATTTGATTTATCATCATTCTCCATGTTGTAACACGTATTCTTTCTAATTTCTATCACTGTTAATCCATTTGATGCAAAAGTTATGAAAATATAGTAATTTATAAATCCGCACGAATATCATGCCTTTTAATTTGTGAATTATGTAGCTATATATTTTCTTGAAAGTTTTTCCCATCTTTTGCAATATTCCACGATACTATATGACGTGGTAAACGACTCTATTTATGTAGCCATCGATAAGTCTTTATTGTTATTTTTATAACAATTTCTTGTTCATGATGTGATATGATGTTTTAACAAGTTGTCGTTAAATACTCGCCATGTTCTCTCGAATTTTAGGATGTCATGATGTATGGTGGTAATAATGTATTTTATGGGCATATTCCCTTCCCAAGGGAAGTATGACAAGCATTAACCACTAAGATCCTCTTATTTTATAAAATCCTGTTTACAAGTGAAAACCATTTAGCCATTGTGAATAACATGGTTTTTTGTTCTCATTCGAACTTTTTTCTTTCTTAGCTACCGACGAGAACACTTATCCAACGAAATAAGCATTATTTACTAAACAACATGACGATTTGTTCACCAACCTATGCCAGGCCCTAGAAACACCATATACAATAGACGATTTTGACATGAACATTTATATGTATGAGGTAAATGCATCCTTTTCATATTGAGAGCGATAAGTCAAGACTTCTCGTTCCATGTAAGTGAAGAAATTTGGCATTTGATCCTAAAACTCTTGTTTCTAATATAGTAAATATGACAAAATACTTGTGCTTGGATTGTAAATTTGAATGTGATGGTGGTGGTGGTTGCAATGGCGAGAGATGGGAGATTCAAGTGTTTGTTTGAATTCTTTTCAAGGAATGTTGAACCCCTTTACTTGAAGGAATTCGTTTCAATTCCTTTTATTTTCTAGTATGCGCTGATATTCATATGTCAATTCCAATGAATAACCAAATCAAAAGGTAAGAAATGAAATTTAGATTTCAGTTGCATTGAATTACAACGAACCAAAATTATATTTTAATTCCATTCAATTAACTTATACCATCTAAGGTTTAACGAGATTAGAATGATAACAAGTGTCAATAGATATGCAAAAGCGATAATAGTTTACGGAACACCTTCTATACAACATAAGAGATCCATATGCATGTATAATGCATTCATTATGAATGCATCAATCATGCTATGGAGTTTGCTCGCTAATGTTTGAAAAATGCATGCATTTTCAATAGGAATAACATGGGTCCTAAATCATATATCAAATTTTCCTAATTAGTGACAGGGTTGTGATGCTTGGAACCAGTTGCAACTCCCTCTGAACCCATCATGATCGACCTAGAGGCATGTGCGTTAGAAAAAAAGCACATACTTTAGGGTCGATAATTGTTTTAGGGGTTAGGCTTTTGATAGTGGGTGGCAATGATATTTGACTCCATTTCTTCAATCATAAATTCATAACATTTGTAGTGTTGTAGGCCTAAAATTTTAAAGATTCAACTCGATTCATTGAACTTGTTGGCGTGCATTTATAAACATCAACATTAGTCATTAGGTGCTACTTTTTTGGTCAAGATATCAAGATTTTTCCAAATATTAAGTTGTTTCGTAATATTTGTGTTACTTATGTCGTGTGATATAATATGGTGATTCCAATGCGACGAGTTTGTTTGTATCTTATGGTGATTCTAGTGTGACTAGTTTGTTTGTAGATTATGCTTTATGTTATATGCCAATGATTATGGTAAGTTATAGTTAGGATTGTAAGCAGAAAATTTTTGCTCCGCATTAATCGGCCCAGGCCCACTACCTTCGAATCATCCTGCTCCCATGTGGGTTTTCGTTTCAAATGGGAAATCACTTTTGGGCTTGTGGTGTTGGATTCTAGCTTTTTTTTATTACATAGGTCATAGGTGAACAGGTGATAGTGTGATACGTTTTAATAATATTCATTGTAATCACTGTATTGGGTCGAGGGAAACCGGTTTTAGGATGAAACCGGGTCGGGTCAGAACCCGGTAACCCGGTTTGAAACCGGTTTGGTTATACACCTCTAGGTGATAGTGATACGTAGCCCACGTCCAAAAAGATGTTTTTAAATAGGAAAAACAATGAAAAACATGATTTTAATTTTGTATTTAAAAAAAATAAGATTTACAATAAAATAACCACAAAAATTGCTATACACACTTTGCATGTATAACAAAATCCCTTCATTGATAAAATCAAATTATTTTAAAAAAATTATTGAAAAATAAATTATGTTCGTGAAACAAAACAAAAAGTTCTTAAATGATCAATTTCCTATAAAATATGCTTAAACACATACATGTAAACATAAAATTGTGTACAAATGACCCTTGATATTTAAATAAAAAAACTTAAAAGTAACAAATAATTATTATAACGTGATTGAAAAAAAAAAGCACTAGAAAACAAAAAAAATTATTGAAAAATAAATTATGTTCGTGAAACAAAACAAAAAGTTCTTAAATGATCAATTTCCTATAAAATATGCTTAAACATATACATGTAAACATAAAATTGTGTACAAATGACCCTTGATATTTAAATATAAAAACTTAAAAGTAACAAATAATTATTATAACGTGATTGAAAAAAAAAAGCACTAGAAAACAAACACCACAAACAACTATTGAAATTTCAGCTAGTGATGGAAAGATCAATGCCGGTGCCAACTTTTTCAACGTGTTATTTTGCATTTTCAATTGATTCTTTTTCACCAAACTCAATAATATATATATATTTCTTTCAACTTCGTTTACTTTTTTACTTTATAGGTGCGTGCTAACTATTATGCATATAGATTAAAATGCAACCTTTTAGAAATAAAAATGTATCACATCAAAAGATAAGAAGTTATTGATGTGTCAAAAATAAATCAAACAATAAAATTAAGAAATATGACCAAATCAATGATAAATAATGAGAAACAATATTTAAACATTGATTGAATATTAAAACAAATTAAATATACTTTTATGTTGATGAGTAAAATACGTTTAATTTATTTAATATTTGATATTCTTGATCATCAAATTCTAATATTTGACTCATGGTTTGAATATTTAAACCATATTTTAGAAAAAAAAAACAATTTTAAGAGTTTACTACTTATTTACAAATAACCGATTATGTAAATAATCGTCAACGTTCTAGTTAAAACCTTTATGAAGAGCTTGATTTAATTATTATTAATATTTTTTTTGGAAATGTGTCGTTTATTTGTAATTTAGAGTCAAAATTCTAAAAATTAAATAATTTTACTAAAATATGTGAAATATCTATTCAAATTAAAATATTGATACATATCAACTTTGTCTTCATTTATGGCTAGCTTATTGAAACTAATTAAAAGTTCTTACTAAAATATTTTAACTTGGGCATTATGTTTGCTTGTAGATAAGCATAAAACTTCTACAAAAGTAAATAAAATAAAAGTATGATCTTATTTTGTCGGTTTTTTTTTCCTTCTTATTTCACAAGTAATTTCCAAAGGACATGGATTTTAACCATGCCCAAAGGACACTAGATATATTCTATAATACAAAAATGTCGACATGGTAATAAATTATCCCTTATATAATTGAAATTTATTTATTTTTAATTATTTAAACTTCCAATTGTTATTCATTTGAAGTGTACGGTGTCCCACGACCACGAAATACTAAAAATAAATAAAAACAAGAAATCAAAAGTCAAGAAATTGAAATGGTATAATATGGGATGGGACATAAAAGTCAAAATCAATGGGTTTACGATGGACATTAATTTAGGTGTAGGTTTGCACATGACATCATTCGCGACATCATGGAATGAATAGTCTTCTTGATGGTCATGCATGAGTTGTGCGACCGGTGGATTGCACCACAATTACCTTTGTCAAGTGGTAGACAGTTAGACACCATCTTTAGGAACCAAAACCATAAGTATTTTAGGTTTCTAAAAATAGTTATTCGACGATAATTGTACCGAATCAATTCCACACTTATAACAAATCTATTGGCAGAGACTGAGAAGAGTGTGATCTAAGCAAAATCTTACCTCTATCCCTGGGAAAGAGAGGCGACTTCCGATGATCCTCCGCTTACCGGAATTTATTGATTTTTTTTTATATAAAATCTAAGTTTTCTGTAAGAAAAAAACATATAAAATCTAACTTTCCAAATGTAGAGTGACAAAAAACTATTGAGAAATGTCAAACTACAAGATAACGAATGATTAACTGACCTCGAATAGCCATCTAGCATTAGAGGAACCAAAGGGGGTCCGATGACCCTCCGGATACCGGAATTTGTGGATTTTTTTTTATAAAACCTAACTTTTCAAATGTGGGGTTATTTACTTTTACATTTTTTTAACTACAATATTGACACTATTAAAGGTCAAGATAAAAGAAAACTAATGGTTAATGGGACCTCGGATAGCCATTTAGCATGGGAGGAACCATATACCGTCTGATGATTCTCCGGTCAAAACTTTTTATATAAAATCTTAGTTTTCATAAAGAAAAAAATATATGTTAGACCACCTTAGTTGTAGTCGATAAAAAAATCTTATGATAATCTCGAACCAATAAGTTGTTGTAATCTAGTTCTTACTTATGCTATCAAGTTCCACTCATGGTTCAAAAGAAAAGTGATTAAAGAAAGAAAGTAATTAGCATAAGACAAGGGAGGCAAGTTGAAAAGTAGAAGACGGATACAGGAGATTGAGTGCCGTGTCAAAGCTGTGCCGTACCAAAATATTATCTATTTCTTTATATAGTTCCCAGCTTGGGGCTAACTTTTCAAATTTAGTGGACTGTGGGTTCCATTTCTATACGTGAACCATGACTTTCATCCACGACTTTATTACATTGATTGTTAAAATGAGTCGTGTTTATGGGTTGACGGTTTAGCCCGACATAAACATTAAAATTTCATATAAACCTGAACATGACCTTAACAAGAAAATATCATAAGACACATGAACCCGAACAATGCACAAATATTCGATGATTGATACGAACAAAAATGCTAACATGTCATTTTTTAATTTTTAATTTTTTTATATATTAATACATTACATTTACAAAATAATAATAACAATAATAATAATAAGAGTAAATTTCATTTTTGGTCCTTGTTGTTTGCCTTGTTTAACCCTATCAGTCTAAAAAAGAATCTTTTAACTTATTAGTCTCTGAGTTTGCATTTTGTTAACCATTTCAGCCTCTCCTACTAACTCTGTTAATCTTTTCTGTTAAATATGGTGGCATTTTAATAATTTTATTTATAAGGGACTACTTTAACTATTTCAGTCCAATAAAAACTTTTTTTTTGATATTTTTTTACTTATTTAAAAACATTTTTTTTTACTTTTTTTAAATAATTTTTTTAATCTTAATAACGTATCTGGAATAACAGTAATTAGTGAAACAAAAAGACTTGTACAGACCACGGAAGTTACTCCATCTCTCACGGTACAAAGATGGAAATTTTTGAAATATTCTGAACCATTTATGAACATCACAACAAAAATGATTAAAACATTACCACTTAGTGATAAAGGAGGTAGGGGTGCAGAGACAACCAAGAGGTTTGCCTAGAAGCAGCCACCCTTGAAAGAGTGCGTAATAGCTCACTGATCGAGAGCTCTTGCGCCGAAGATGAACGGGGCTAAGCGATCTGCGGAAACTTTGGGATGTAAAAATACAACGGTAGGGGAGCGTTCCGCCTTAGAGTGTAGCACTCGTGCGAGCGGTAGTGGACGCTTGAGTAACGCAAACATTGGTGAGAATCCAATGCCCCGAAAACCTAAGGGTTCCTTCGCAAGGTTCGTCCACGGAGGGTGAGTCAGGGCCTAAGATCAGGCCGAAAGGCGTAGTCGATGGACAACTGATGAATATTCCTGTACTACCCCCTTGTTGGTCCCGAGGGACGGAGGATGCTAGGTTAGCCGAAAGATGGTTATCAGTTCAAGGACGTAAGGTGACCCTGCTTTTTCAAGTTAAGAAGGGGTAGAGAAAATGCCTCGAGCCAATGTTCGAGTACCAGGCGCAACGGTGCTGAAGTAACCCATGCCGTACTACCAGGAAAAGCTCGAATGATCTTCAACAAAAGGGTACACGCATAATCTGATAGATCTTTTGAAGAACTGATTAATCGGACGAGAATAAAGATAGAGTCCCGTTCTACATGTGAATACCGGCAACAATGAAATTATTAGTAAGAGGAAAATCCATTGATTTCAAAAATCACGAGGGTTCAAGTCCCTCTATCCCCAATTTGACTCCCTAATTATTGTGAGGCTTTTTTTCTTACAGAGCCTTTTCATAAAAAAACGTCTTTTTTAAACTTTTTAAAAATGTTTTTAACTTTCCTTAAAGTATTTTTTTTATTTTTTATCATAAAAACCTTTTTAAAATCAATTTTTTAGATTTTTATAAAAACATTTTTAAAAAATGTTTAAATGAGTAAAAAAAAATTCGTTCGTAAACTTTTTTCTTTTACTTTTTTAAGTGAACTAGTTTTTAAAATAGTTTTTTAAAATAGTGACCTATTTACAAAAAAAAACGTTTTTAAAATAGTTAAAAAAATATTTTATGAAAAAACTAAAAAACGTTTATATAAAAAAAACAAAAAAATGTTTTTAAAAATGGTTTTTTATGAAAAAACTAAAAAAAAAACACAATTTTAGAAAAGTTAAAAAAACGTTTTTAAAAAGGTTCAAAAAGACTTTTTTACGGAAAAAAATAAAAAAATGATTTTAAAAAAGTAAAAATAAAAGTTTTTAAAAAAGTTGAAAAAGCGTTTATATGAAAAACCCTAAAAAAAAAATTTATTAGACTAAAATGTTTAAAATAGTTCACTTAGAAATAAAATGACTAAAATACTCTATATAACAGAAAAAGTTAAAATAATTAGTGTCATGTACTGAAATGGTTACAAAAATACAAACCCAGGGGCTGAAATGTTAAAAGATTTCTTTTTCGACTTAAATGGTTATACAGGCCAAACCACATGGGCCAAAAGCGAAATTTACTCAAAAGTTAATGATCGTAGTTTTTCCGTTTTTATCTCTAGTTTCCAACTAATTACAGAACTAGCACCGTCTCCGTTTAAACCACTAACTTATCTTGATCAAAACTTCAGATTATTTTACACATTTCATACACTTTTTAATTTTCGTATTTAAACCTCCACGTATATTTAGAGAGTGTTTGGGATTGCTTATTTAACTCTAAAAATGTTTTTTGTCAAATGTGTTTATTGATTTATGAATGTTTTAAAATAATTTTTGAAAAAGTGTTTAGACTAGCTTCATGTGGCTGGGAAAAGCCAATAAGCCAATAATTTGTTTTTTAAAAAGTGTTTGCCTTAACTTATATTTATTATAAAGTAAAGGATGGGTAGATTGATAATTTTATATTCAAAAAGTCATAAAAAGTTTTAAAAAACAAAGATTTATGACTTTTGAAAAACAAGTTTTTAAGTGTTATCAAAAAGTTAAAATAAAAAGAACTTTTATCAATTACAAACACTTTTTTAACTTATTAATTCATTATCAAACTCAACCTCAAACACCCCTTTAATAACATCGTTAAATTTTAAAGTCGGTGGAAATCGAAATAAAGACAACTCTAATAAAATGTTGTATTTATTTCCTAGTGTTAAACATGTAGTTAATAGTAGGTTTTGATTATTATAAAAACTAAAGCCAAGGTGAAATGGAAAGAAGGTCAAGAAAGTAGGCTGTTTGCAATGTTTGCAGAACCGGACCGGACCGGACGTCGAACCGGGATTTAAGAACCGGACGACGTCATAAATATTATAAAAATATATCAATCCAAACAACCATTAATCCTTTCAAAAACCACTAACAAGTCAATTCCAATAATTTTAAACTAACAATTACCTACGAAATACGAAGCCAAGAGACTTAAAAAAGATAAAAAAAAAAAAGTCAAGCGGTTCGCCCGGTCCGACCACCCGGTTTCCGGTCCGACCGCCGGTCCGTCCGGTCCGACCACCGGTTCGCTGCAGGACCGCTTCAACATATGTAACCGGACCGGTCAGACCACCGGTTCCCGGTCCGACCGGCCGGTCCGGTCCGGGTTTCAAAACATTGGCTGTTTGATTAAATTTTGAGATGGTTCAACAGACAAATCGACAAACAACATAAGATTCTTGATCAGAAAGGTCCAACTTGGTCTCTTCTTTCTCCTTTCTCTTTTCTTTTCTCCGCACGTGTGTTTGAAATCATTGAATTTAGACGTAAATTAAGTCTTTACTTTACATATTACATAATAGTAGTTAAGTTTTTTATCTGTTTTATTTAGGTTATTCAAACTTTTTTTTGTCTTATTTTGGTTTTTTTAACGACAACACCTAGATATTCTACGATAATTGAGTTTCTTCGGAGCTACACATAGAACATCTAGAGTATCCCACCTCAGAAGGAAGGCTCTAACCGTTTCTTCGGAGCCACAGACCACTTTTTTTGTTTTGGCCAGGATTCGAACCCAAAACCTCTACTATGGGAAGTCTTGGGGCTACCATTGCACCAAAATAGCCAACGGTATCATAACCCTTCAGCCACCATGAGACACATCATATATTAAGACGATAAAATACGCGTATATTATATTAGGGTTGGTGGATCAGTGGTAGAGGTAAATCCTCTAAAAACATCAAAGTTTGAGAAAGTAATGAATTCAAGTCTCACTTTCGAAAGGAATTAAGAAATTTGTTTTAAAAAAGAAAAAGAAAAGTATATTACTGTTTTTGGAATTCGTTAATAATAATCTCAAGATTTTAAGACCTAAAGTTTCCATTAAGGCTGCAAAAAGGAACACAAGTCTTGGTATCTTTTCAACAGGCATTTTACCTTTGAACTTGAATTCCGTACGCGTTTTATTTTTTAATTTTTTCAAATGAAATATTAAATTTCTACTTGTCATGTCAAGTGTTGGTTCTTGACTTGACTTGTACACTCATGCAGATTAATTGTACATGGACACTTAATACTAAACCGGTTCGTGAATGTATGTGTGGAACATGTAGAAAACCAACTCAAAACGGTTCAATGAACATAAACCCTAATTCAAATCCAGCCGCTGTTTTATTAAGCTTAAGGTCATATTTGGAATGATAGTTACTGTTTAGAATATATTAGTGTCTAATTTTGACTTTTACAGATATATTAATTGACTTTCTTGATTTGGACTATGATTAGCCGTCAGTGACCTCAGGTATTATGACGTACAAGAGAGTACAACCATGGGATCTTCAAGAGTTACCAAAACAATTATAGTTCTATAGTTATAAACATTACCAAAAAAGAAAATTATAAATCTATCTATATATAAATTGCCACCGTTAAAAGAAAGTATATATATATATATAGGGGAGGGTTCCAGAGAAAACCACAAGTTAGGCGAAAACCGAGAAAACCACTAAAAAAAACCAATTTTACCCAATAATATAATAATTTTTATTTTTTGTTTTAGTTTATTTTTATTTATTTATAAAAGTATCAATGAAATATTAAACATTTTTACCAAAAAACATTTTTACACATAGTGTTACGTATACGTAAACATAAAACAAAAAAATTGCGGTTACGTATACGTAAATCAAAAAAATTGATTTTGGATACGTATACGTAAATAAAAAAATTTGCCTAAAATGATGTGGTTTTCTTGGTTTTCGCCTAACTTTGTGGTTTTCTCTTGATCCCTCCCCTATATATATATATATATATATATATATTTTAGGTTATACCGTAGGAGTACTAAGTGATTTGTAAGTGAACTTATACCGTTGTTACAATTCTTACAATTTTAGCTTATACCAAATTTTTATTTCAAAATGGTATATTTGGACGATACAGTTCTTTTAATGTACGCTTTTTTAAGACAAATTTTTTAATTTATATGAAAGTGAGAGTTAATCCATAATCTACTCAAACCTTAATGTTGTCAAATGATTTTTCTTTACCACGGGCCGGGGCCACCAACCCGACTGCTCCTTTCATGTACTTAAGGTTGAGTTTTGGATTTGGGTATTAATAGTATTTCATAGAGTGGCTGGGGCAGTAGTCTAACCAATGACAAATATTGAATTTTAATTAAGATCTAAAAATTAATTACTGCCATAAGGAAAATTCAACTAATTACGCTGCCGAAAAGACTATTATAAGCTATTTTCTATGAATAATTTTTGTCTTGCTTAAAGATGTGTGTATTTATTGTTTAAGGTTAAAACCCATCTATTACATAGGTTGAAATAAAGACAACTTCTTGTAAATCAGTAGTTTTCATGAAGATTTGTATGTTTGATGTATTAGTGAAATAATTACTTTTTAGAAATATTTTATAAAAAGATAGAAATAAATGTTCAATTTAAAAAAAAATATTTTATAAACAAACATATTTTTTAAATAAAAAATATTTTAGAAAAATAATTATAGAAATATTTATTATTTAACAGTAGAGAGACGGGAAACAAATATATTAAAAAAATTTAAAGAAATTTCTATAATTAATAGGAGAGAGAGGCGATAAAAAATGTTAAGAATGAATGTAAGAGTGACAAGTGTAACACTAAAACCTTTATTTATTATATAGTATAGATATAGATTTTGACATTTGAATCTTAATCTGTCTAGATATTCAAATTTTGAATAGCATATAAAAACTTTGTCACCGTTTAACGAATCAAAATGCCACCAATAGCCAACACCATAACGTAAACTTTGTCACCGTTTAACAAATCAAAATGCCAAACAACATAACATATCTAGGTTTAAAAATTAATCTAAAAATTTAATTTTAAAATATTTAATCAAAATGCCACCAATTTATTGCTCTGCTCTAAAAATTAATCTAAAAAATTATAATTTGTTTGGGGTTGGTGTCGCCCCAAATGAGTTCGATCTCTTTGCTGATATTTTTTGTTGCAACATGCGGCTAACTTACCTTTCACGTATTTAAGTTTATTGGTTGGGGCAAACGTGAACAAGGTGAACAACTGGAGACCGGCATTCGAATCTTTTAAATCAAGGTTGTCTTTATGGAAGTTCAAAACACTATCGATCGATGGGAGACTCACACTTCTCAAATCATTCATGGAAAGCCTTCCATTATACTACTTTTCAGTCTAGAAAGCTCCAAATAAAGTAATTGGAGGCCTTTAATCTATTCGGAAAAAATTCTACTGGGTGGGGACGAAGATAAAAGAAGGCATCATTGGGTAGAATGGGATAAGGCGGCTACCTCGATCAAAGAAAGGGGATGTAGACGTACCCTACTGATTAGGGCAAGATCTAACGAGTGAGCTCACTCCCAGCAGGCCTAAGTTGAAGGCCCATTAGGGTTTAGTTTTACCCCACCTATAAATAGAGGGGTCTTCTCCAAAAAGAATCAGGTTGTATTCTCTCTCTAGCTCACACTTGCTTAAACACACACACTTCTATGAGGCCCCGACTGAATTGAGCGTCGGAGTGCCCTTGGAGCTACGACTCCCGGGTCTTCTAACGAGCGTTTTCCGTTGATTGCAGATCTGAGACGAATCAACCGACTCCACCGACGATCCGAGATGTAGTTGTCTTCTCATTGATATTGGAGCATTTACCCCTAAATCCTCCATGGCGGGATCTGCTTCCCACGGATGGCGCCATTGTTGAAGCAGATACCGCCATGGAGGATTTAATTAATATCGTTGGGGTTTTGACTATTGATGTTGTTACTAAACTTATGGGATTCACACAAAACTCAGAATCAACTGGGGAAGAAATTCATAGGAGTGATGCAGTGCTAACCGCTATGGGGATATGAATTTCATAAACGGTCAATCTATAACTTGATTTGAACAACAATGGTTAGTCATCTCTTTCAAAATGAGCTTGGTATGAATGCAACAACGGAGAATGGCCCGTGATTAACTAATAATGTAAATCAATTGCTTCTATGTTCTCTGATTGGAGGTTTACAGGGCTTTAGATACGAGTGGTAGTGGCTGGAGTCTTGTGTTTGTGTGGCCCGACAGTGAGATCAATAATCAAAGATATGTAATATTTAATTCCTGTATTTATTATTTATTATTTTTGTTTATTTAACATTAAGGGTATTTTGGTCATTTTACACTCACACAGTTAATCTGCATCCACTCTAGGGACCAACAGTGAAATAAGTTGGATGTTTTTAGAGACTAAATCCGTAATTTCTCAAAGTTAAAAATTAAATCCGTAATTTTGCTAAACCAAAGAAACATCCGTGTAATTAAGTCTCAAATTTAAAAAGTAATTTGACAGCAATTAACAACCAAAGCCTTTTTCTCCTAATCTTTATATGCGGTGTGTTTTTCTTGGGCGGTGGCTTCATATCATATATCAAGTATGTAAATGGTGAAGGGCTACGATTAAGAATCTTGATTTGACTTGAGGACTTAAGTGGTCTTTTGTCAAAACGAATTTAGGCCGATGTCTTAATCGAAACGTTATGTGAATCTTCATTTTTCAAAAGTTTGATCGAAAGTTATTAAGTGATTAGTATTCTTTAGCGATGTAAAAAATTTGGTCATCGAGTTAGACTCGTTTAATTTAAGAGAGCTCAATGTCACTCCACATATTTACTCTGTGACATCGAGTTCAAGTTAACCTCGTTTTAAGTCATGTGTCTAAAGCTTAAAGTCCAATCATCAACAATTTTGTAAGTTCGATTCCGGCTCGCGCCTTATTTATTATTTAATTATTTTATGTATATTAAATTATTATTTATATATTCACAACCATAATTATGTATATAACATAATATATGTACTATTTAGTTTTTTTTATTATAACTATATCTAACAATACTTATTAGTAATTAACTATATACCATATAAATGCTATAATATTTATTTAATATATCCGTTTATATATGGTCGCGAGCCTAATCTAACTCAGAGAACTTGAGCTCGTTTATTAATACATTTTAGGTTTAAGCTCTACTTAAACTCATTTAAATTTTACGTGCTTCAAAGTTTTAATGAAACGATTTCGAGTAGCTTACGAACGATAACATAGGAATGGAAGAATCAAAATTATTATGTGTTGAGCTTTAAAAACAAACAAGGCGTAAGAATTCACGCCCACAACATTACTGTGTCGCAACTCGTAAGAGTGTCTTGATTCAATCTTGTGGGTGGCCTAACTGGTAAGCCTCATGTCCTACAAGCATGAGTTATTGGGTTCTAGTCTCTCCACAAGGCCACTTACCCGGTTTATGCCGTGATCTACCTTGTTCTAACCAGTTAATAGAGAATTAGTCGGAGCCCAGGATTTACCGTATAAGCGGGTTCCCTCGATTATAAAAAAAAGTTTCTTTGATTCGAAGTAAGCATAGACCATCATATTTCTTAATTATATATTTTTGTTTGAGTTAAAAACCGACGCGCCAAGAATTGGTTAATGGGTTGGCGCTGTGTCATAACGTTATCCACAAATGTTACGCGTAGGAGACACGTATCATAAGTCACACAACAAAAGTTTAGTATTCACCCCACTACCATTTATTTTTAAAACCACTTTATTATAACGTGGAAAACGTTGTCAAAATGCATGAGACCAATTCATCCTCTCTCTAAATATAAACACACAAACGATAAAAGTTTAGTGCAAATTATTTTATGATTAAACTACAAAGTGTAATGAGAAGGGGTACATGTGAAATAATTAAATGGCTAGGGGTAATGATATTTCATCATTTTTAAATTTAAAAAAACTTTTGTATACTTCATATTTTTTAAATAATCATATAATCTAGAAGTGTAGTATTGTTATATTAAAAAAAATGATTTTTTCAAAACGTTGATTATAGTGTGGTGCACCTAAGTTGCGTGTTTTTACAGCGGGAATAATGTGATTATCGATTATAGTATGATTACTACGCATTGGGTGTTAGTAGCAAGATTATAACGTGAATTTATGTTAACATATATACTCTCACCACCATGCCACATGTCGTATTCTGGTAGCCTCCTACTTTTAGCACATGAATTTTACTTTGTACAGTAACTCGCAAATTTATACACATACATATACATAAGTAGCGTGTTTTTATAGCGTGAATAATGTGATTACTGATTATAGTATGATTACAACGCATTTGGTGTTAGTAGTGAGATCATAACGTGAATTTATGTTGACATATATACTTTCACCCCCATGCCACATATCGTATTTTGGTAGCTTCTTACTTTTAGCACATGATTTTTATTTTGTAGAGTTGCACATTTATACGCATACATATACATACACACAAACATATATATGCTAAATTAATTATTATCAAAACTAAAAAAGTATAAGTCTTTAATTTTGTTTTTAACCATAATTAATATTTTTATATTTTAGAGTAAACTTTGTTTTTGCTTCATGTGGTTTGACAATTTTAACATTTTTGCTCAAATAGTTTGAAAATGGTCATTTTACTCCCTGTGGTTACCGTTTTTACTCTAATATGTTCCCCGCTCCTAACTCCATCCATAATTCCGCTAAAGCTTCGCTCTACTACCCGCTGCTACCCGTCTTAGTGGGAGTGGTGCCCGCTTTACCCTCAAGCATACCCGCTGGACACTCCCAGCTCCCTAACAACTATCAAACAATCACATAGTTTCTTTATCATAGCCCCACCCATGCTGACACCAAACAAACCTAAGTTCTTCAACATGTATTTCTATTCTAATTAACTGACAATAAAATATTTCTAAACAAATTAATGATGTTATGGCAACATTCTTGGGAATGTGAATTTTGTTACTTCTTTTAACCTTGTAAAGGGAGGAAATAGTTTTTGAGAAGTAAGAAAACTTCTTATAACTTTTTACAAAAGTTAATAAAAAATTATAAGCAAACCCAAACATGCCCTAACTATATATGATGTTTTTATTTTAGAATAAAAGATATAAGTTAGCATTCTTCGTTTTGGAAAATAGAAAACTAAATTTAATTTTAGCTTGATATTTACTTTTATAAATTAAATAATTGAAGGGGTTGCTAATAAGATGCTTCATAATGTTTTTTAAAACGGCGATGAATATTATTATTTAGAGTGAACTTTGTGTTCAATGCATATAAATAAAAGTGCAAAATTTGATGTCGGCCCATGAGAACGGTGGAAAAAGAAATAATAAAAGGGTGGTCAACGCGGACCTGCAATATATCAGGCATATTTTCAATTTTCAATTTTTCATAATCAAGTTAATAATATACACGAATTACATAAAATGGGTGAAAAAAAATAACATCCGAAATATTACAAAGAACAAAAGCAGCGGAAAGCTGGATAATACATAAATCAGAAATATTAAAAAAAAGACCTTAATTTGGCAAGTAATTTCTTCTCATTTTTAATTGCTCAAATTTTCAAAAAGTTCCATGGGAGGTTATATCACCTAAGTTGGTTGCAAGTATTTCGCAAAACGTGGGCTCTGATAAAATACGAAGAATATAATATAAGTTAGACTAAATTACAATTTTTGTCCTTTATGTTTACCAAAATTATGGATTGGGTCCTTTAAATTTTTGACTTTCACTCGTTGTCCTTTATTTCATAAAGTGATTACAAATTTCGTCCTTTGCACTAACGGATGTTAAGTTTTCCAGTTAAATCACCTCATGTGCACTGCACATGAGGGCATTTTGGTCTTTTTACTCGTAAAGGACTATCTTTGTAAATATAATAAAAATAATAATATAAATAAACACAAAATTTATAATACATACATATTTAGTCAAGATTGAAACCCAGTCCCCCACCCCCCTCCCCACAACTCGTCTGCGGCTTCACCTTTAACCACCACCAGACCCACCACAGAGTCGGACGACTTCCACCAGCACCACCATTACCGGCCGCCTACTACAACTTGAAACCGTCTTTGAAGATGAAAAGACGTTGACTTTATTAGTCAAGATTGAAACCCTTTTGACTATGAAATTGAATTTGGGGGAAAAACTTTAGTACCCTAATTCCGATTTGTTTAAGAAGGAGCCAGATTTGAAGGGATTTTTCAATAAAGGGAGTCTTCAGTGAAAGCTTCAACAAGTATCAAAGGTCCTTGTTGAAGACACATTCAAGACCGTTGAATAGGACCAGAATCAGTGAAAACTTCAACGGATCGTGAAGAAATTGAGCTGTTTCAGATTATTGGACTATGGTTTTCCAAGATCGATGAAGTTGACGGAGACGGTAACATCGATATGAAGTCGGCTTCCGCCGACGTAAAGCACTCTCCGACTCACCTCGTCATGGCTAACGGCTTGATTGGAAGGTTTGTGTGTGTGTTTTAGATACTTGTTCCATAGTTAGTTCAAATTGCAAACCTAGCTTCTTATGTACTAGAGAAATCAGAGATTATTACTTCAAATTGTTGGGGCTGCTGTGGTCTAGGGCACAAGAAGAAAGGGGGTGATGATGGGGGGGATTCCATCAGTGAAATTGAGTAGGAGCCTTGGTGGTAGTGGCGATGAAGAAAGTGGAGGCAGTTATGATGGAGAAGACGACCACCGGTGGAGTCTTGGGGGTGGTGGCGATGGCTTTTGGTAAAAATAGTCACTATAATTAATTTTTGTATTTACATAAATAGTTCCTGTAATTAATTTTATTATGTTTACACAAATAGTCCTTTGGGGTAAAAAGACTAAAATGCCCTCATGTGCAGTGCACATGAGGTGACTTAACTGAAAAACTTAACATCCGTTAGTGGAAAGGACGAAATTTGTAAGCACTTTATGAAATAAAGGACAACGAGTGAAAGTAAAAAATTTAAAGGACCCAATCCATAATTTAGGTAAACATGAAGGACAAAAATTGTAATTTAGTCTATAAGTTATTTTTTCTGAGAAAAAGTTATATGTTTATTGTATTAAGAACAGCTTGTCAAAATGAAAAGTGAAGCTCGTGATTTGTCGGTTGATGAGACTGAGTGTCTACGACATGCACTTGGTCAAAGGCGTGGTTGGCAACGGGGTATTGGTCGACAGTTGAAAATATGCATCCTACGATGTGTCAAGTATATCCACCGACTGTTATAGTGAAGTGGAGGAAAATACGAGGAAAATGAATGAAACAATGCAACAAATGTAAGATGAAATCAATCAACTAAAATGTGCAAAATCCAACGCACGCACCAGTGAAGAATCGGGTCAAAAACGATTCTTAGTTACTTTAGTTTATTTGAATATTTGGATTTGTTTTTTTTGTTATTATAAGCCGTATTCAGTTTTTGTAATCGTAATTTTGTTGTAAAACCCTGAAAAAACAATAAAAATTAAAACATTTTTTAATTACAACCTCTTTAGCGACGACTTTTCGTCGCTAACTCGTCGCTAAAGTTATAACAGATTTTTATTAAACAATTGTTTTTAAATGCGGAATTAGATTTGGTGGCCGCCTTTTAGCTACGTCATGGTCTTATTTTTACCGACGAATGTTTCACCTTTAGGCACGAATCAACGGCGACGAAACTCAGTGGCGACGACATAATTGTCATTAGCGACAAAAAAAAGTCGTCTCTAAAACCCTTTTTTCTTGTAGTGAATTATATACACAATAAGGGACACACAAATTACCAGCAAAGAGAACTTGAAACCTTAAAAACAAGCAAGCGAAGAGAGACCAATTTAACCATTTAATAAGATGCAAATACGGATCTATGATTTATCCACAAGAACACTTGTGATTTAATATTTTATTTATCTTTGACTAGGAGTGCTTAAAATTATTAAATACCAACGCATTCCGAGCTTTCCACCAAAACTAAAATATAGCGTTGTAACGGCTAATCTTCGTACGCTAGGTGATGGACAGAGGATGCTATTATCTACTATTATCTAGTGACACTGAAATGGTTCCTACAAAACCAACTTTCTTCTCTTTAATAATGATAGAAAAACCAAGATGCATATTTAGGCGAATTAGCATAAATTAATTTTAATATTTATATGAGCTTAATAAAAAAGTTAAATATATTTTTATAGAGTATCCTTAATTTAAAATTAATTAAATATAATCCATCGAAAAAAATAAAAAATAAAATAAAAGGTTTGAAAAGAATAACTAATACAAGTTTAATAAAAAGATGGATTGCATGTTCCCACCATGGAAGAGTTAATTTAATATGATATGTGTTGAAAACCAGGTCCAAAATACAAACACAAATTTGAGCTCAACCAAGATGACTCTTTTATTATATTGAAAACCAAAACCACATTTTACAATGACCTCTAAATCCTATACTTATACTAAAAACTAAACTAGATCACCAAACTAATCTAATATAGTAAGAAAAACAATTCTCCTAAATTAATCATAACCCAACTCAAACTTAATTAAATAAACTATTAAGTCAAATTTGTATCAGAAGTTTTCTTGTTTTTCAAGGTTTAGAATTAATTCTCACATTTTCCCCCTTAATTATTAACTTGTACAGCCTAGATCTCGAATCCCCAACAAAACCCGTCTCTCTTTAACTTTAATCCTTGAACAACTTTTACATCGCATCACCACTTGTATCTGGGAAGACTGTCTCAGATCTTTTTCTTCTTCACCTTCTAGGTCGGATATCACACCCCTGCACACTTTCATCACTATCATGATTTGCATCTTTATCAATAACTCGAATCATTTAAGTCTTTCACACCAACTTGAATAACTCATGTTTAATCACCTTCACAACAACTTGAATAACTCATGTTTAATCACCTTCACAACTTTCTTCTACACAGGTATCACACCTTCATCCCTAATCTGAATAACTCAGACTCTTCGCCTCGTTTCATACGGTCTTCCTGTTTCACACATATCGTTTTTGATCTATCACAGATCTTCTTCCACGCATATCTCACAACCTTTTGAACAATCTCTCACAGATTGGATGTATTATTCACATCGTTTGAACCGCTCACAGGTTCTAATACTTCTTCACCGGTATCACGCCGTACCACCTTGAATCACAGAGTTAAACACTTTGCAGATCTCTACACCCTTCCCAGATGATTGATCCTTCATTCAATCTGAAACGCTCAGATCGATATCTTCCTTGCTTGACTCGCACAACCCTTCATTTGGAACTTCACAAACGCTTTCACAATTCGAGCTCTCACGGTCGAACTTCAGCAACTTCGTTCTATCTTCTTTCGTTGCAGCCCTGCAGCCACACGGGCTGCTCCCCATTATCGGAAAAACGACTCTCAAACCGGCTTTCTTTTTTTTCCCAAGCTCTGATACCAGTTGTTGGAAATCAGGCCCAAAACACGAACACAAATTTGATCACCAAGATTGACTCTTTTATTATATTGAAACCAAAACCACATTTTACAATGACCCCTAAATCCTATACTTATACTAAAAATAAACTTGATCACCAAGATATTCTAATATAGTAAAAAAAACAATTCTCCTAAATTAATCTCAACCCAACTCAAACTTAATTAAATAAACTATTAAGTCAAACTTGTATCAAAAGTTTTCTTGTTTTCCATGTTTTAAAATTAATTCTCACAATATATTGGTTCAGAAGATTTTTTTTAACTAAATATCAAACCCGTAAAATGTTGTTTAATTAAGAAATTAAAAGGAATAATATTTATTTAAGATCTTAATTATAATAATTAAAAAGAAAAGAAAAAGAAATGGAGAGTTGTTGAAATTGCAAAGTAACGTTGGCAAAGGTGGGCTTGACTTTGACAAAAGCCGAAGACTTCTTTAGTTCTTTCTAAACAGCCGACATGACTTTCTAATTTCTACTACTTATCTCACTCCTTTTTTTTCTTTTTTTCTTTTTCCTTTTTCTCGTCTTCCAACCTTTAGAAACTAATTTCCACCTATTTTATAAAAATAAATATTATTTTTTCACTTTAAGAAATACATGCACCGTAATTTCATTATAATATGAGGTATTGTTTATTTGTCTACAAGATATATTTGAAGGTGTCCTATAAATTTTAATTAATAAAATAAATAAACACAAATCACTAATCATAGTATAATTATACAAATTGCCTTACAAATATCTAAGAAATTAGAAATGTTGGATAATAGGATAAGGGATTATATACTTATCTTATATCTGTTACAGTTAAAGTGTTTAGGTGATTTTTACGATTCTCTATTTAAATACGCTGGTTTTGTATTGAACGCCATTATTATTATATACGTATGTGTGGCCTAGTGACATCATATATTTATTTTTATCAAAATATTACGAGCTTAAGTCTTAGTATTACGGTTAGAAAATATTGTTAATATATGAATTGAGTTTGTACTAGTGTTTGGATTGGTTCTAGCATCTTGCAAGAGGCTAATTGTAATTATATATTTAAAGTTTTCAACCATTAAAAAAAATGATAATATATTGAAAGATATGAAAACTTCACTTCCTTTATTTCCTGAATTAATTGAAGTTATAATGAGGGTAGAAGAAATAATGTTAAAAACAATAAACCATGCATCATATCGTCTTCTGACATGTGTTAACAAGTTTTCTAAAATACAATGGAGAAAAGAGAGATTTAGAGTATAATTAACCTTGACCATATATATTACAATCAAATTAAATGCTACTACAAGACAAAAGATAAGTTTTCTTATAAAATACAAACTATATTTAATTTAATAATATACAAATTGGGGGGCAAAGAGGTTGTGGTGTAGTGGTTAAGGTGAGGCCTGAAGTCCCAAGGGATCCGGGTTCAATCCCTACCACCACCATTAATTTCTAAGTCATGCAAATGAGGCCTAGTTCTTAGGCACCAGGGTTTTACCCACCCCGATCCAGGGTTCGAGCCTCGGCTCTCCCTCAAGCCCGGAATGGGCCGTATTGGGTGGGATTTTTCCTTGGATGCTCTCCAACTCTGACGCCAAGTGGGCCCGGTTAAGACAACATATTGGCCGGAGTTGAACGAGGCTCTCCCATGTGACGGGAGGGTGCGACGTCACAACATTCAATGTTCGCCGTTCAAAAAAAATAAGGGGGGGGTCATTTTATTATAATATTATTTTAAAGTTTGAAAGACATAATAATTTAAATATACCCTATATATCTTCATCTTGACCATAATAATATCTTTAACAAGTCACCTTCCTCTTTTCTTCCTTAATCTCAACTTGCACCTCCCACCTTATCTATATATTCTACTCTTTTCTTTCATTGAGTTCTTCAGTTCATCTTTTGATCTTTATCTACAAACAACTGCAAGATCAATCTCCTGCAAAAAAGGGATCTTTTTCAAGAATCTTTCCATGGAATACACAAGTTTGGTTGATACTTCTTTGGATCTTAATACAAATCCTACTCACTTTCTTTCTCTAGTTCCTGTAAGTCCTTACAATATATGCATACGCATATATAATCAAACATATATATATATATATATATATATATATATATATATATATGTTTGATTATATGTGTGTGTGTGTGTGTGTGTGTGTGTCTCTTCAAGCTATGTGAACAAAGGTTCACATGTGAAATTGTCTTTAGCTTACAATGTTTTTGATTTTGATTCACAGAAACAAGAAGCTCAAAGCAACTTCATTGAGCTTGGATTGAAGATGTCATCTGTGAATGATGAGGTACACACCATTTTAGTTTTTACCTTATGGGTTCCTCTCTCTCTCTCTAGATGTATATGTTTCTCTCTCTGACTAATTAGGGTTTTGTGGGGATTTTGATTAGCAGGCAGCTGGTGCTTTGGTGGAAGAGTTGAATAGGGTGAATACAGAAAACAAGAAGCTTACTGAGATGTTGACTGTCATGTGTGAGAACTACAATGCTTTGCATAAGCATTTGGCTGATTATAAGAGCAAGAATACTGTTCCGGCGCCATCGGATAGCACCAACAACTCCAAGAAACGGAAGCCGGAAAGCCCGAATAATCAGATTATCAACAATGAGAGAGGAGTTTCTGAAAGCAGTTCAAGTGATGAAGATTCTTGTAAGAAACCTAGACAAGAACAACACATCAAGACCAAGACTTCTAGGGTTTGTTATCGTACCGAAGCTTCCGATACCGGCCTTGTAAGTCCTCTTGATTCCATCTACACATCATTTATTACAAGTTCCATAAAGATATGAGTGCATACAGTTGGCGAAACTAGAACTTTTTAATCAAAGTGTCATTGAAATGTTTTCTTATCTACCGCCTACAGCTAAAAGGTCCAACTCGTCATGTTTTTTTAAAATAACACAACTTTTGTATATCAAAAACTGACAAATTCTGATGATCGAGGGATCAATGGACCCTCTTGAACCTCCCTGGTTCCGCTCTGAGTGCATAGTTACATCAAGATGACATGCTTGACGATTATATCAAAGAAAGATTCAAGAAACTTATGTTTACAAATTACAAAGTTTGAGTTAATAGATTTTGTTAAAGGGTATATGTTAAAACTTGTGTTTGTATTTGATGTGAACAGTTGGTGAAAGATGGATACCAGTGGAGGAAATATGGGCAAAAGGTCACAAGAGATAACCCTTCTCCTAGAGCTTATTTCAAATGCTCTCATGCTCCAAGCTGTCCAGTCAAAAAGAAGGTGAGACTACAAGTGCCGAATTCGATCTTCGTTTTATAAAACATAATATCGATTTCGTGTTCTAATTTGTTTCCATGTTCAATCTTGTTTACATTAGGTTCAAAGAAGTGTTGAGGATCAATCAATCTTGGTGGCAACTTATGAAGGGGAGCACAACCATCCAAACCAATTGAAACATGAGCAAGCAAGTCCGGGCTTGAACCGAACGGTTGCAACCACCACGCTGGGTTCGGTCCCATGCTCAGCTTCACTTGGTTCATCAGGACCTACCATCACTCTTGACTTAACCACCCCACCAAAACCACAGCCTAACCTTTATGAGGAAGCCAAGCTTGTTGGTAACCGAAAAGTTGACACACCAGAATTTCAACAGTTTTTGGTAGATCAAATGGCATCATCATTGACAAAAGATCCGAGCTTCAAAGCAGCATTAGCAGCAGCAATTTCCGGAAGAATGATTCAACAAAATCAGTCACAAAAGTGGTAGCTTTATTGATGAGATCATGGATGATGTATATATCACATGGTTGGTTGAAGAAAACAAAGTGTTAGTGGTAGGAAGGTTCGAGGTGAGGGTTGGTTTGGTTCCAATTTTAATGGACTTGGGTCGAACCAGGATACGAAAACCCTTTGGATGTTATTATGTCTTTCACGTGGAAAAATTGTCCAATATGACCCTAGCTAGCTTTACGTGGTCCAATTTGTCAATAGATTTAAAGTGGTCCTTAAATTCAAGATAGAACACTTTCACATGCTTTCTCTTTCAAAATAAACAATACATTTTTTTTTTTCAATTTCGAGAGGTTACTTTTGGGATGTATTATTAAATACACGTAAAAACATGTGACAGTGAATGTCTAATTAGTTAGGGATCATCGATAAAACCAACCAAAATCCTACAAATAATTAAAAAAAAAAGATAAAAAGATCTTATTATTAATTGGTAATTACCGATGGATCCGAAAACTCATAGAGGTAAAACTAATACCGACGATTACCAACACATAGTTTTTCCGATAGGCCGTTGGTAAGGCGGCAGTGATGTTGAGGATTAGATTTCAGACTGGATTCTCGTTAGGCATTTCAGTCGGTTGTTTGTGTGATAGATTTGTGACGGACAATCCGTCGTTGATCCATTTGTAATAGTTTTTCTATATAGTAATCGGGAGCTTACCGTATGTGGCAACCTAACTTTGCACATAGTTCTTTGTTGACGAGTTCGTAGATTTGAATATAGCTAGGAATTGACTTGATAAGAAGGTACCCCAACTATTAGGATGGAGGTAGGATTTGTACGAAGAGATGGCCTCCTCCAATGTGTGGTGTTCTTGGTTCTTGGAATTTGTGGTCTCGAAGTTAAAATCTGCTAAAAAATGGTCATGGAGTCCTCTTGTGTGGTTCCCTAGGCTACCAATTTTTTTTTTGAAAGATAAATTTCTTTATTCCTATGAAAGTGGGCCATGACTTCCCCAATCCTTAGTGTTACTAGAGTATTTTCCTCTACCAATGGGTCACCAACCCCATTGGCCCCTAGGCTACCAATTAGTTGAGAAGATAGGCATCATTGACATAAGTTTCTTTCTAGCTCTACTTTGAGTGAAACCAAGCTAGAAAATACACATGATAATGTGTTGACGCCATTAATGCATGACCACATATGTTAAATATTTGTGGTGGTTTAGAAATTAAGTTTGTTCCAAATTGGGCATTGGTGGGGGAGACTTCTAATTACATAGTGTTAGAGGTCATCATGTGTCTTTAACAATAAAATGCAAAGTTTTTTTTTTATCAATGTACAATTTATCTGCAATATTTGTTATAACTTTGTCTAACCTAAACAACTCATTAACATATTACAAGACCCATTAGTATATCCAACATCACACCCCATGTCTTAACACCAAGAAAACAACGTACTAACACATTATGTATATAAGGACTATTAATGTACTAATTATCATTCACATGTATTCAATTGTCCCTAGTGTATTAGTGGAAGAACGTCCCTCCGCCAACCAACAAATCATGCTTGATCACTTTTTTTGTAAGCACATATTTAGTTAAGGCTTATTAGTGTATATATGTGCAGAGGCACTATCGGTGGCATCCTAATGTAGAGGACGCGATCTAAAAAATATGGACCTTAGTCATGACCCGTCTGTTTAATGATGAATTGAGTGATATGCATGATATGCAGCAAGAGTGGAAAGACAGAGAAATCTACAAGTTTTTTAGCCCAGTATGTAATGAAACTATAAAGTAAACTTGTTTATTATTAGAACGAGGGTCAGAGTGTCATTAGTATAAACTATATTATAGGGTAAAAGTTACAATGTTGTAATTAGAAGTGGTTTAACTGTAATTAGTCAACTATGTTAATACGGTGTTTTTATCAAACGTTGCGACGTTTTTTTGGCACCGATTCGTTATGTATATATAGGGTCTATGATGATGAACAAAAATCATCGGAAATCATAATCAAAATTCCAAGCTTGTGTAAAATCAATCATTCTTGTTTTATCTAATTGCTTTTGATTATCAATAGTATTGACTTCAACATCATCAAGCCATACCCTCCAGCTATCGCTTATTGATCGGCAAGAGATGATTGACATGTTATATATTATTTTAATTTTAATTCAATACATATATCTGTTAATATTTAATCAAAAAGATACAACAAATTTCTACTAGAATCACTCAAGTTTCATATTTTCTGTTAATATTTTAATTTTAGCTTCGTTTTGGACACGGTTTGTTTCATTGTGAAGATCTCACAAAATAGAACACAAACCTATAAAATAATAACTATATTAATTGCAGTTACATATAATTATTTGTGTTCAATGTAGAAAAAAACTCGTTTTCCCAATTATTAAAAAACCATTTTCACAATTTTTTTCCAACGGAAAGAACCGACTCCTAATACAAAACACGGATCCATAATTAAGCTATAGGGATTTCGGTTCTAGATGCTAACACAAAAGCGAGCTAAAGCGTACTTCAATACCTAAAACCGAGTTCTATATACTTCTATGTATTTGTTGAACGTCTAGTTATATATATATAACTTAAAAAGGTGAAAGTCTGTGCACTCACGAAAGTAACTATTCACTTTAAACAAGTTTGATATTAAATTCCGTTTATTTTAAGAGATATATCCTCATTTTTATTAGTGGAATACACTCACATGAGTAACCTTAAGTTCATATATATAACAACCCTCATCAAGTCAAATCCAGGCTCAACCTCATGCTTTAACTTATCAAGGTCCACCCACCTATTCCTATTCAGTAATGATTGAATGAACGCAAGACTTTTTGGTTCATACAACCGGTAGTTGTTCAGAACTTGAAATTTACTAGTCACTATCACAGTAACATCTTCCTTTTCTTAAAATTGAAATTTCGCTTCTAAGATGTAGGAGCGGATCAACGTATTTTGAGGTATAAAGTGAACTTTGAAATTTATGTCTTTTGTGAAAGTTTTCTAAATATATATATATATATATATGAAAGTTTTAAAATGTAATTTTATACGGCGTCAAAATATATAGTATAATGTTTAGGCCGAATGCTATAAATCTTCATAAATAAACATTTAATCATTTTGTTATCCATTTTCAATTCTCTTTGAAAACACAAAATGGTGGATTACATATAGTTTAAAATATAGATTAAAATACTTTATTCAACTTTTTAAGGGCCCTTAAAATTTGAGATTAAAGCAGTTGCTTATATTCTAGGACGTCACTCCTAACATAGTAAAATATTTAAAACCTTCATTGTGTGTGAAACCATTTAGTGAATTACATTATTTAGATTATAAATAGTGACTTAAATATATAAGTATGAGCCCGACTCGTTTAAATTAAAGGAGTTTATGTACGGTTAGTTTTGAGGTTTCTGTAAGCTTGAACTCGACTCATGACAATTTTAGGAGTTCGAGTTCAGCTTAAGCTCGACTCATTTAACATAATTTTACAGGTTCAAGTTCAACTGTAGTTATTGTTGTCAATTGACGACATTTTGCAAACAGTTGCAATGATTGGTTGTGTTAGTTCCCTTAGTATATAAAAATGATCTTCGGTCAAAATCTGGTACTATGTTTCTATAATAGATCTGCATACCCGTTCTTGTAATCTCTCTATGAATTATCCGACTGAACTTTCTATCGATACCATCAAAATATTTCAACCTGACAGCGAATTTTACACATTTCACAAAATATATCTAGGTTAATCGAGATTCCAAAACTTACAATTAGCAATAAGACGATCTGTAATAGAGAGCAGTGGCGAAGATTGAAGAAAAACGCAGAGGGGCCGCGACGGAATCCTGTAATTTTTCTTTCATATCGGGAGGGGCGGGAACATAATACCTATAAAGTTTTCGGCCGAATACGTATAAATTAACACATTTTAGCGAAAAATCAGGGGGCCGGGGCCCCCCGGGCCCTCACTAAGCTTCCCCCATGATAGAGAGCTTAAAAAGATAAAGGTGGCAATTAATCCGCTATTCACAATGATGCATTGTTACATTAGTAATGTCAAGATTAAATGGAGGACTTTTGTCCTTCAACAATGGATGCTTTAAAAGCATCAACAACGTAGAGGTGACGGACCTCCTCCGTTTCACCCCTTTCTAACGAATGACCTTTTCCTTTCCTCCATCTTTTTCCATATTAGAGTTTGTTGGGGTCGACAAACCCCATTATAGATGATCTAAATACAGTTACAAACTGACGTAACGTGACGTGACATGACATGACAATACAAATGCTCTGTCATTAATTCTTTAAAATTACTAAGTTTGAGTGACAATAGTCTAATTGAATTGTGAAAGACAGATTCTAGAAGCAACGACTAGTAAGGAGTAGGTGGGGTCTTTTACGTTGGTTTTTATTGCTCAAGACTCGTCTACTTTCGTCCCGCCTACAACAAGACCCATCACCAATTGCCTGCCTTCACACTTCACACATCATATTTTTCTTCTCACTCACATGACACTTAATTTATTATTTATTTATTATTTATTATTTCACTACACAACAACAATTCAATTCAAATCCCCACGCGCTGGATTCTCTACACACCACACAATTCACAATCACTTCACTTCATATATTCAAACTTTTTCATAATTTAAGGATTAAAACTAGGTATACTAGCTAGTATTAAAAAACAAATTTGTCATTCTTATTTTGGTATACTAAAATTGTTAAATTGGTCTAAAATGCACACTATAAAATAATTAAAAACTTATTAACCTCTTTAAACGAATCAAAATTTGATAAAATGACATTTTAATATATAGAAATACTAGCATGGATAGTTTTTTTATTATATAGAAAATGAATCCATAGAATATAATATAAATTTGAAAAGAAATGGTGTGAAAAAATATAAATTGGATGTATTTAAAGGGGAAATATTAATTAAATTAAAAAAAAATAAACAAAAGAGTCGTTGCAATGGCTAGTTGTCTTTTTTTTTATGCCGCAGAATCACCAGGGTCACCCAACCCACGCCGTGCCACAAAAAAGGAGGGGCGGTCCTTTGGGTGCCGCAAATGACCAGAATACCACCTAGGACTCTCCCATTCATCCTACATCCTCCTACCTAATGATATTTATTGTTGATTTCATCAATATGTATTTTTTTTAAATAGGTTCAGAGACTTTAGCGTACCCAAATTAGGTATAGAAAACTTATTATTGAAAAATGAATAGTATGCTGGACTTTTATGACATCAAACCTTAAAATTAGGCATGACTTTTATGACATCAAACCTTAAAATTAGGCATGCAGACAAAATCTTAAACGGCCCTAATAGTATCCAAAAACTGGTTTTCGGCACAGTGAGTTTGGAAATTGGAATAGGACCCTATTAGGTATCGATAATAGAGGTGCACAAATCGGGTATTTTCAAGAACCGGTTTCGGTTCCGGTTCCGGTTCTTACCTGTTTCGTTTCTAGGTCCAGTTCTTGGTTGAAAAACCGGAACCAGCCAACTTTGCCTTTTCGGTTCTTACATTGCTTTTTCTGTTCATGTTTCAAAATTCTTAATTTAAGCCAATTTGACCCGGTGCACTGTAAATAAGGTTGTTGTAGCACTGAAGTGTGGGTATCTTTTGACCATACATGTTATCTTCGGTAATTATTTTATATTAGTTTTTTGAAAATAACTTAGTGAAGTTGCTGCAATATATTAAAGACAGTAATATGATTCACAACGTGATTAGCTTCCTTGTGATTAGTAAATAGTAATTACATATCTATTTTTTTTTTGTAAAATTGTTCATCGTCTTGCTTTTTTGTCTTTTAGGTTAGTAGATATGGAGATAAAATAGTTAGCTTACAAAATGATACTACAAGCACCAGTTCTGGGTAGAACCGGTTCCGCGTATTTTTAGAATCGGTTTTGACTAGAAATATTGGAACCTATCCAGACCCTATGGGTAGGGTCGGTTCTGGAAAAACCGGTTTTCGGGAAGAACCGGTTTCGGTTCCTTGAGAGGTTCCGGTTTTTTTGTTCACCTATAATCGATAGGATACTTACAAACCTGTTCTTTTTCCTTTTTATTTTAACTCCGGAAACGTACCGTTTAGGGATGGAAATGGGCTGGGTATCTGTAATCACAGTCTCATGCTCGGTTGTAAAATCGTGTACCATGCCCGGCCCATTAGCCTTCGGGTTTGTGTCGGGTAATTACCCGTTAGGTATCAGGCAAACTCGAGTGTATTGCATATACCCGTTAGCATTGGGTATTAGACATACTCGTGGGTATCGGCCAATACCCGTCGGGTATGTGTCGTGTACATTTTTGTGACTCTATTTTTATATTTTTCATATAACATATTAAATATAAATAAATTACATACATTAATATCATCAAATACACATTTCAAATAAAATTTAATATTTCATACAATAACCTGTTAAAAGGAAGCACTGAAAGGCAAAGCTTAATGGAAAATAAAGATTAAAACTTAAACTTTTCGGGTATATGAATCGGGTATATGGGTTCGGGTTAACAGGTATGTGATTTCAGTTAATCAGGCCGGGTATCACCTAATCCCATACTCATCCCATATCTGTGAAATGTTTTAAAACTAATCTCATACCCGTCGGGTTTCAGGTATACCCGTCCCGGATGTTTCGGGTATACCCATCGGGACTAGGTTTTTTTTGTCATCCCTAGTACCGTTACATACACGTGCAAAAGACTAGGTTGGGAAGCGGAACAAGTTTTTAACCCGAACCGAAACCGTTTAAGAAACAGGTTTGGACCCGAACCGAACCGTAAGGTTGAAACCGACTTGTAACCCCCTTCGTTAACCAGCCAAAACCGAACTGAACCGGATAAAACCGGTTTTAGACCAAACCAGTTTGAGCCAAAACCCGAAGTTGATCAAGTTTGACCGAACCCGAACTGGTTTGGGTCCAAAAACCAATTTGTGCACCTCTACAATTGCGCAACACACCTGGATTCTAGTGTTACTTAGTCCCCACATAAGGGAGGCTACGTCAAATTAATCTTGTCTTTAAACATACTTTTTATAAAAGTCGACTTTTAGGAGTTGACAAACCAGGGAGACGACCCTACATAGATCCCAAAGACCTCCAATACCGTCATAGAATAGGAAGAGACCACAATGTGGAAGTGTCTTTATTCGGGCATCTTGGACTTTCGACATTTAGGTTTGGTCATCCGTGAGCTTTTTGTTCAATAAATTCAACTTCAAAATCAAAACCATCACGATGACATTGTGATAAGCTCAGTAGCGGAGCTTGAAGAAAAACGCAGGGGGTCGAGATTTTTTTTCCTATCAGGGGGGCCGGGACTATAAAATTTTCACCCGAATATGTAGAAATTAGCACTACTGAGCGAAAAATCGGCCGAATACGTATAAATTAACACTACTGAGCGAAAAATCGGGGGGTGGGGGTGGCCCTTGAAAATTGTTTCATTACTATCATTATCCTCTCCAGCTTTCGTTTATGACTGCACATTCATGAAACCTAAAGCAACTAATAGATGATCATTTGTTATTCCAGCCACTTGCGTGTACGAGTAAATGAATGTATAAAACCCACCCCTCGGCAACCTCGTTTGACCAGGTCTTTGCTAATCAAATCTGCCTTAGAACTAGTTACAAGACTTGTTTGGGCCTTTGTGTGGGTTAGTTGAAGTGGATTACTATGGGCTTATGGTTTAGAAATGTAGTTGTCAAAAGACCCAAACTCATCAATAGGCCTGGCAAACAGGGCGGGTTGGGCGGGTTCGGGTCACGGGTCATAACGGGTTCGGGTCAGAATGGGTTCGGGTCAATATGGGTTAGGAGCAAAATGACTTCGGGTCAAAACGGGTTTGGAACAAAATTAGTCTGGGTCAAAACGGGTCGTTTTAAAAAAAAACTATCAATTGAATTCGAGTCCAAATGACTTCGCCACCGCCGCCACCCCCACCCGTCACACCCCACCACGCCGTCACCACCCGATCGCCGCCACCACCGCCGGCACCCACCCCACCCCCACCCCACCACACCGCCACCGCCCGATCGCCGCCACCACCGTCGCCACCCACCCCACCCTACCCACCCCCACCACCCCACCCCACCCCATCCCCACCCACCACACCCCACCACGCCGCCATCGCCCGATCGCCGCCACCACCGTCCCCACCCCACCCACCCCACCCCACCCACCCCTACCCACCCCACCCCCACCCACCACACCCCACCACGCCGCCATCGCCCGATCGCCGCCAACACCGTCGCCACCCTACCCCACCCCCACCCACCCAACCCATCATACCCCACCACGCCGCCACCGCCCGAGGAAGGGGGTGGGGGTGGTGGGGGTAGGGTGGGGTGGGTGGCGACGGTGGTGGCGGCGATCAGGCGATGGTGGGTGGATATGGGTGGGGTGGGGGTGGGTAGGTCGCCGCGACAGGCGGTGGCGGGTGGTTGGCGGCGAATGCGGGTGGCGGTGACGGGTGGGTGGCATCGGGTGGCGGTGGCGGCAAAGCGTCGAACGCAGCAGGACGTCGGGGTGGTGGTGGTGGTGGGAAGGGCTGGTGTTAGTGGCAGGGCAGCGGTGGCGAGAGGAATGCAGCGGAGGAGGGGTGGCGAGGGGCGCCGACGCGCCGATGTGGCGATGGTTGGCGGCGGGGGTGGTGGCGGCAAGGCGGCGGTAGAGTGGGTGGCGGTGGGTGGTGGGGTGGCTATCCCATTTGCATTATTTTTAAGTTAACAAGTTTTATAATACATTTTGACCCATTGACTAATTTGAGGTGACCCAAATTGACCCGTCAACTAATCTGAGGTGACCCAAATTGACCCGTTGACTAATCTAATATGACTCAAATTGACCCATATACAATTGATTTTTTACCCAAATCAACTCATTCTTTGAAGAATGAGTCAAGATTGCCACCCCTACTCATCAACTATGTGTCATGCGGTAGAGGTGTGCATTTTAACCGGTTTTTAAACCAAAACCGAACAATAATCTGAACTGGTTTTCTAGAAACTAGTTTCTAACCGATATGAACCGGCGTTTTCGCACCGATTCGGGGTTTCTTGGCATCGAATTGGTTACAAACCGATTATTGACGTTACAAATAAAAAACTAGGCGTTTTAAAACTGATTTATAGTTGTTTGTTATCGTTTGGGTGACTTTTTTGGACCATTTTGCCCCTCTATGATTGTATGAATAGAGATTAAGTGTATTTGTTTGATCACAACATTACTCTGGCTCTTAAATATACAAAAAGAAAAAAAAAACACTCAAAAACATAAACAAACTCTCAAGTCTCAAAACACTCACATGGCAGTCTCAAGTGAACCAGCCATGGTGAGTACCATACCAACAACGAGGAAGACAAATAATTGGTCAAAATTCGATTTATGTGGATTGTCAAATGGTACTCAAAAGGCTCGTTGCAAGAATTCTAATTCGTTTTTCAAATCCGAGTCTGAATCCACTTGAAAAAATATTGCAAGGCGTTGAAAAACTATCCAGCTCATGAAGAAGAAGAATAATACTAAACGAAGACGACGACATCACTTGTGGATTTTCGGATCGACTCAAGTTTAAGTATAGGTCGCCGATTTGAAGATATATACATCAGGTAGCGAGTTCGGAATTATGTTTTGTTATTTCAAAAATTTTAAAATTAAATAAAATGGGAACTTTATTGAGTTTATTTTATAAATTAATATTTTATTATTTTTTAATTAAAAAATATTGTTTAAAAACAACCGGTTATTCTGGTTAGTAACCTAACCGGTTTGGACGGTTAGGGTTTGGGACACCCACTAACCAGTTATTGTAAACCGGTTTGCAGTACCATCACCACATGTATAAGACTCGGTATTTTATTGAATTTTGGTTGTGGATCTCTCTTCTATCTCACTGAATGCTATGGGGAAAATTGCATTAATCCAGCACATAAAAATAGAATTGTTCTATTCCTTTTGGAGAATAATTACAGCAGTTTAGAAGTAAACAAGGATTCAAATGTATATAACTATATGAGAAATACAAGTTGGTTATGATTCATGTAGGTATAAGGATTCAAATGTATAACTACTTGTATGTTGGGCAGGGGTATTGGGGTCGAATATGATGTTCATATTATTGTTGCCGTCTTATAAATAGAGATAAGGTCGAAATCAAGTACCTGATGCTTGACTTCGCTCCTGTATTTGCACAGATTTGATGTACACAACCTTACCCTACACTTTGAACAGGAGGCTGTTTCCACGGCTCGAACCCGTGACCTCAAGTCACAAAGTAGCAACCTTACCAGTTGCTCCCTTCTATTAGTTGCTCAAGAAAGAAGATAATACGGATATACCTGATAAACAAGACCAGAAAGTAGAATACAAGTATGTTGTCAAACAAGACGAGAAGACCTTATCAAATTTTGTCATGTTAGAAAACAAAAATGAATGCCTTCAAGATATTCTTATACACCTAACAATCTAATAAACCATATACCCTTCAGTCTAATGAAAATACATCGACATGAATTCATTCCCATTGTTGTCTATGATTTTGACTGTTTAGCTCGAAACCATTTCTTCTCACGACGCATCACATTTCTCATTGCCGGTTTCTTTATTTGCTTATGTTCATCGTCTTGTGAATAATCTTTAAATAGTTTTGCAAGTTTTGGATCCACTGTAATTCCAATGGAAATCATCTCAGCATATAATTCCCTGGCCTTGGTTACTAACCCATGCTTCTGTTACGACCCAACTGACCAACCCAACAGGTGCAGCAGCCCAGCCCGATAACGAACGGCCCAAGAGAAATATTAAGGCCCCAGCTCGTTTCTCGGATTGAAGATCAAGTCATCAACTGCTTCCATTTTCATAGGAATACCTCTCAGCCCATGTTTCCCATTATTGCATGCATATTAGATAGTGGTAGGAGTGCATCACGTTTCCATAATTTTAGTGCAGGAGAATAAAGAGCATGTTAGGAATTTGCATATTTAAGACTTTGTTTGTTTTGTTTTATGAGATATCCAGAAAATTGCCCCAATATTGTCTCTTTCGAATTTCCCTTATTCTTGGAGCTTGACCCCCTCTAAGGGTTAACCTAACATTGGTGCTTTCATTCACGAATTCATCTCCAGCTATGCCTCCACGTAAAGACCCCTCCGCCACCGATGACACCACACCCACCGTCTCCGAACAACTAGCTCAGCTCATCGCCGCCACCACCGCAAACCAAACCGCCAACCAACTAACCGACCTTATTCAAGCCACCCAAAACCTTACCACCAAAATTGACCAACTTACCAACCACATCACCGCCGAATCATCCGGAAATAAAACCCCACCCCGCCATCGTTCCCCACCACGTCACCGATCCCCACCTCGCCATCGTTCCCCACCACGTCGCCGATCCCCACCTCGCCATCGCTCACCAAACCGTCGTAACCCCCGGCAACCAAAAATCACACTGCCCTTATTCGATGGCTCAAACGCCCTCGATTGGATTTTCCAGGCGGAAAATTATTTTTCCTATTACGAAACTCCCGATGATGAACGCGTTGATTTAGCAGTCTTTTATTTCATAGGCGACGCCCTCTCGTGGTACAAGCATCTCGCCAACAACGATTTACTCGGCACTTGGGACGGATTCAAAAGAGAACTAGAACTGCGCTTTGGTCCTTCGACCTACGAGAATCACGAGGCAACACTTTTCAAACTTCGGCAAACCTCCAACGTAGCCGCCTATCAAACCGAGTTCGAACGTGTCAGTAACCGGGTCGATGGCTTATCACAACAAGCACTAAGGAATTGTTTTATTTCGGGCCTACGGTCCGACATTCAGAACGAGCTCTCTATCCTTAAGCCCACCACACTTCATCAGGCATATGCCTTGGCCAGATTGGTGGAAGAAAAGTTACAACAACCCACAAAGCCCAAACATGCTTACTATTCGAAACCAAACACCACATCCTGGACCTCCTCAAATTCCAACCAGACATCGAACTCTACCAGTTCAACAAACCCTAACCCCTCATTACTACCGACTCCAACAAAACCTCCGAACAACCTACCCTTCACCAAACTTTCAGCCGACGCTCTGCTTCAACGTCGAAAAGAAGGGCTTTGTTTCAAGTGTCCAGAGAAATACTTTCCGGGCCACAAGTGCTCTCCACCGCAGTTCATGGTTATTATTGATAATGATGATCGTGACGATATGCCGGAAACCACAACCGATGAAACCATTGAAGACCCACCCAAGCCACAATTCCTTTCATTATCCGACGCCGCTTACTTCGGTATCTCTTCTGCTCAAACACTTCGAATCACAGGTCACATTATGGGACATCCAGTCACCATATTGATCGATTGCGGTAGCACCCACAACATCATACAACCACAAATCGCTTCCAACCTCCAACTCGATACTAAACCGACACAACCGTTCTCTGTTATGGTTGGCAACGGCGATCATATCGCCTGCCAAGGTTACTGCCCCGATGTAACTTTACAATTGCAAAAGGCACAGTTCACGCTCCCATTCTTCATTCTACCGGTAGAAGGAGCCGACGTCATCCTAGGAATAGGGTGGTTGGGAACCCTAGGTAGGCTATCGGCGGATTTTTCCATCCCAGAGATTTCGTTCACAAAGGAGGGCAAAACATGTACGTTAGTCGGAGAACCCTTGGGTCAGCAGGTTTCTTCTAGCACCTTATCCACTCTTATTAAACATGACTTTATTGCATCCCTACACACACTATCATATACCCCACCTTCCCATGCAACCATCACCGACCATATATCCCATACAAACCCAATTATCCACAATCTCCTCTCAACATACCGCACTATATTCACCGAACCCAACCAACTACCACCAAATCGGACCCAAGACCATACAATTCCACTGCTGGATGAGAAACATACTGTCAATGTGAAGCCCTACCGTTACCCACACTTTCAAAAACAGGTTATGACGAACCTAATACAAGAGATGTTGAAATCGGGTGTCATACGTCCAAGCCAAAACCCACTTTCTTCACCGGTGTTACTAGTTAAAAAGAAAGACGGATCATGGAGATTTTGTGTGGATTATCGGGCCTTAAACGCGGTAACGGTTCGTGATAGATTCCCAATACCTACAATCGATGAGCTGCTCGATGAACTACATGGCGCGACCGTCTTCTCAAAAATAGATTTGCGATCGGGTTATCATCAAATTCGTGTGGCGGACAGCGACATTCACAAGACGGCGTTTCGAACAACGGATGGTCATTACGAGTTTCTCGTCATGCCCTTCGGGTTGACGAATGCCCCCTCCACATTTCAATCCACCATGAATGACTTGTTTCGGCCTGTGCTCCGCCAGTTTGTGATCATTTTTTTCGATGACATTCTCATCTACAGCGGGAACATGCAACAACACTATGAGCATCTACGGTTTGTTTTTGATACACTCATGTCAAATCAATACCATGCTAAACCCTCGAAATGTGTATTTGCTGTGGATGAAATCTCGTTTCTAGGTCACCGGATTTCACGTAAAGGGGTGGCGCCAGAACCAGACAAGATTGAAGCCATCCAACAATGGCCACCACCGTCGTCATTCACTACATTGCGGGCCTTCCTGGGACTCACGGGCTATTATCGAAGGTTTGTGCCACACTATGCAAATATAGCCGCCTCACTAACCAATTTGTTGAAGCAAAAAAAGTTCAAATGGAACAATTCAGCCCAAGAAGCATTCACCAACCTCAAGTCGCAAATGGAAGACCTTGTCACCCTGGCACTTCCAGATTTCTCCATACCCTTCGACGTAACCACGGATGCATCCGGTATGGCTATAGCTTGGTTTTAAAAACCGCGCGTTAAGCGCGCTTACTCGCAACTCGACATGAGGCGAGGAGTCCAGCGAGTCTTGTCACACAACTCGCACACTGTACAAGACTCGCACAAAACTCGCACTTTTTTGAAAAAAAATCGCACTTAAAGGCTCGATTCTTGTACAGGGGCTGTTTTTATGCTTCAAAGCGTTATACATTTAGCTAAAAAGGTTGTACATGTAAGTAATTTATACATTACATCATATAAAAACCTTATTTATGGCTATATTTTGGGTAGGGATGCTAAAACCCAATGGTATATATAAAAAAATTTATATAAGCACCTTGCGCTTCGCGTACGAAAATCGGTCCGCTTTTGCGATTTGCGCTTTGCGCTTCGGATTTAGACCTTGTCGCTTCGGTGCACTTCTCGCTTTTTAAAACCAAGGGCTATAGGTGCTGTTTTGTCCCAGAATAACAGGCCTATTTCGTTTTTCAGTAAGAAACTCTGCACCACTATGCAAGCCCAATCAACGTATACAAAGGAGCTCTACGCCATTACCGAGTCGGTTAAAAAATGGCGACAATACCTACTAGGAACTCGATTTCCTGTTTACACCGACCACCACAGCTTGAAACATCTACTCACTCAAACAATACAGACCCCGGAGCAACAAAAATGGGCAACGAAATTAATGGGGTTCGATTATGAAGTGCACTACAAACCAGGGAAGGAAAACGTCGTCGCCGATGCACTTAGCCGGGTTGAACTCAACACGTGTCTCGCAATTTCGTACCCTACAGCTACTTGGTTGGAAGAAATCAAAAACTACTTCAAGTTGGATTCGAATGGAAAGCAGATGGTAGATGACATCTTAAGTGACCAGGTCAGCTTTCCCCATCACTCTATTCGGGACGGCCTAGTTTATCGACATGGTAAGATTTTGGTGCCTGCAATTCAGTCGCTTAGAGACCAGCTTCTGCAAGAATACCACTCAACCTACTTGGGTGGTCATTCCGGTGTCGTGTTGTTTATGACAGTGGTTCGTAAGTCGTGTTGTTTTAAAAAGGGTGCTTACGAATTTAGAAGGTTTGTTCAAGGTTTATTCTTCAAGTTTACGTGTCACTTAAGTTTTTTTTTTATAGTTTAATGCCACGTTGTTAATTATCTCAGGTACTAACGCGAGCTGCCTTTGACGAAAGTGTTCGGGTAGAAGGGTTAAGTTTGTTAATGGTAAAGGAAGTGTCAAATTAGCAAGTGATAACAAAATAATTTTCATTAGATGTTTCAAAATTGGGACTTCTAGCCCTTACATTTTAAACGGAGAGTTAAAGTGTGTAAGTAGGTTGATTAAATATGTTCAAAAGGTTTTTTTTTTGTTTTTTTTATTCATAATACTGAGTTATCACAGTAACATTTTCAAAAATAGCTTTGATTGGAAGTTGATGGGCTAACGAGGAGGATTCCCGGAAGAAGGGGGTGGGTCACGAGGACTCACTTATGTACCCTATTTCCATAGCCAGAATTTCCTCGTGAGTCTACAACTTTTTAGTTATTGACACCGATGTTTGGGTTTATGTTACTATGTCAAGGTTTATTATGGGCTTAGAGTCTTAAACGTGGAGCTTGTTTATTCTATAGTAGGCTTCTTCCTTTATGAGGAAATTACTTAGGTTACGAATTTTTTTTTTTTTTTTAATGTACTTTAGATTTTAAAAGGCGTTAAGTTTCGTTTACAAGAAACGGTGATGTGTAAGTTTTAAAGATGTAATAAAAGTTTTGAGATATAGAAGTGTGGCAAAGTTTGAGTAAATCATCAAATGAAGTTTTGAGTGGTAAAATGAAAACACAAGAGTTTCCCCTTAGGTGTCAAGTTTATAAAATAATGAAGTTTGTAAGAGAGCTTGTAGGGTAATTCATGGTTTTAAATGTGCTAGTATTACAAGGATCATGAAGTTTAAGGACGTATGAAAGTTTTGAGATGTATAAAAAGTCTTGAGTTAGTTATTAAATGGAACTTGGTTAGGTGCTAAGGAGGTAATGTAAAAATACAAGGGTTACCTCTTAGGTGTCATAGTTATAAAAAAAATGAAGCTTTATAGAAGAATTTGTAGAGTAATACATAGTTTTAAGGGTTGTATTACAACGATCATGAAGCTTATTGGGTAGTATCTGTATAAATATAAGTTTATGTATATAGTCTTTAAGTATAGTCTCGTAAGAATTTCTTCTCGAAGGTAACTCCTTTAGGTCATGACGAGTAAGCATGCTGTCATGTGACAAGACGGGACTTAAGAATCATAGAATAAAGGTTATAGAGGAAATTTTTTTTTTTTTTTTTTTTTTTTGAATCATGAATTTATGAAGTGTATAGTATTTGAGATAGTACTCATTTAGTGCATATCACTAAGTAAGTACTTTGACATATCAAGAGAGATCTAAGCTCACTAATGTTTAGAGAAGTCATGCATTCCTATAAGTGAATACTCATCCCAAGAATTCCCAGGAAAGCATACGGGTCCAACGGTTGATTTGGATTTATACGAAATGCTTTCCTTGACAGAATTTCCCAGAATACAGGTATTCACCCTTCCGGTCCGCACAAGTTCTCACACATTATCTAGAACTTAAATATCCTTGACGAGAGTTTAGTGGTGGCTTAGCCTTAAAGCCTAAGAACGTGTCCTCGATGTAGTAGCCTCTTGTAGCACGTAGGTAAGTAGAAACGTAGCATCTCCAGGCGTTCACGTATAAGATTTAAGAATAGAATGAGGAGATAATTCCTAGTAAAGGACATGAGATAACTCATGTTTGGGTCTCCTAAGTTATAGTCTAGGTCATGTGTCTAATAACCTAATTCCCTATAACCAAGGCTCTGATACCAATCTGTCACACCCCAACCGACGGCGGATTATACGTCGGGGCGGACGCGGTTGTTCAATAGCACAAGGTTGACTATTAAAGTTTCAATTTTTCATTAATAATAGATTCCAAGGTTCAATACAAAGGAAATAACAAGTATACAACATTTATTTAATAAGTAGTCTAGGTCCAAAGCGTCCTATGTGATCACAAACAAGTCTCATGATGTAGAACCTGAAACATGTGAAAGAATCTGTCAACTACAAAATAGTTGGTGAGATACAAAGGTTTTGACACAGTTTAACAAGTATTTGAAAAGAATTACAATTCACTATGATATATGCATTCTATAATGTAAGTATGAGAAAACAAGTATGTTAGACATTGTGCACATCAACCCTCCAACCAAGTTTAGGCATAACCCGCAGGTTATCCTTATAAGTCTCAAGTTTAAAAGTTTACTTCAGTAACAATCACCAAGGGCTCCCCTCGAAGGGTCAATCAATCAAGGTGGATTGGTCAAATGCAATAGATCTATCATTGTTACCATAGGCTTGATCAAAGTTAATGAATGTGCTAGTTTTAAGTTTAATCTACGCATACAAGTCTCAAGTTTAACATAAGAATAAGCATCTAGTCATAGTTGTACAAGAATTGTATAAGTTTAAAGTTTATGAACATGTTTCACCCCAAAAGTATAGAAAGGAAAAAGGGGCTAAGTATACTCACTTGGATTTGGATGAAGAGTATCCGACAAGAGTTTGCAAGAATTGGAGCGGGAGAATATTCTCACGATAAGCCTAAGTATGCAAGTTTAAAGATTTAAGTATGATCCTATAAGTCTATGGTAAGGATCTAGGATTTCAAGATCGACTAGGATTGTCTAGGGTTCCATATGGGAGACGGGAATGATTGCGTTTTATAAAGTTTGAATCAAGTTTCAAATAAAGGTTTTGAATATCAAAGTTTACTAGATTCGTGGTTTAGAACACTAACATTTTAAAAGTTTTACAACGATTGATTTCACAAGTCATGTGTTAATAGTTTAAAGTAGTTTTCAAAGTATTATAAATAAGGTTGTACCAAAAGAATCAAGATTAAATAACATTTATTTAAAGAATAAATAATTATTAGAAATCTATGATAATCATTTTTAATAAGTAGTTAAAGACTAAGAATAAACAAATAATTATTAAGTGTTTTAATAATTATTTAAGAATAATTAATTATTTAAAGAATAACAATTATTTGACAAGGATAAATAATTATTTAAAAATGGTAATTACTTTATCCAATTAAATAATTTATATTAAGTATTTAAGACTTTATTAGGCATTCATTTTACACATTGTTTTGTAATATATAATGTTTACGAGTTTAAATAAGTAATATGTAATTATAAATTGATAAAAGATTTAGATAGGGTTTCTTATTTTACAAGGTTTATTATAAAAATAAAATAAAGTATATTTATGCCTCTTGTTTTAAATTTATATAAACAAATAAGTTTATGATTATATAAATTGTAAGTAAAAATGCTTTTATAGTTTTTTTTATAAATTTTAAAACCATATTTAAGGTTTTAAAACATATTTATAGTCTTTAAGCTTTTAAAACTATTTTAAAGAATTAGTTATTATAAGTTTTTAACTAAGTTTAATTTAGTTAAAATACTTTCGAAATATAAAAGTGTAAATAAAAGTCGAATTCAGGTTTATAAAAGTATCACATAATTTATAAAAATTATTAAAAGTTTAAAAACTGTTTTTAAAAAGGCCAAAAAATGAAATGGGCAAAACTGGGCTACACAGGCTCGAACCCGGGTCACTGACCGGGTCGAGGCACACACACACACACTAACCGCCCGACTACGGGTCTCGTTAGTTTAATACACGGAAAAAGAAATTAATAAATAACAATTCCAATCGCTCCCAAATTCTCAAGAACCCTAGAATCGATTTCTGCCAAATACATGTCGATTCGCCCTCTGTTAACGAAATTAAACAGAGGGCTTTCGATCTTTAGGGTGTAACGATCCTGTTAGACACAATAATTACCTGAAATGGTGTCGTAATGAAGGAGATCGGTTCTGGGTTGGACGTCGGCTGTCGCGAGGATCAAATGAGCAATGCCAGTGATGAACGACCAAATTGAGGGTGTGTGTAGTTAGAGGGTGATGTCGCTAGTCGATCGCGACTGGTATTTATAGGCGATTTGGGCATTAAATGCGTAATTGGTTGAGAGGTTTACGGTTAGGGCCGACGAGTTAATTTCGACTCCACGCGATGCCTCGGTCGAAGTGGATCATTAAGACACCTCGGGGACGGGTCGCATGCGCGAGTGTGAGCCCGAGGTTCAGTGAACCTGGACTGTATCGCGATTTCACGAAAAAGGTGAGAAAAATCGGGGCTTGTGGGACTCGAACCTAGGACCGATTCTAGGTTTCGATAGTTCAGCGAATTGGCAAAACAGGTCCTTGGGGTTTCGGGTTTATCACTTTCCTTTTAAAGTTTAATTTCAGTTTAAAACAAGTTTCAGAAAATGACAGTTTGGTCCTCGGACTCTTTATAAAGAAATTATGTTTTCTTTTTATAAAAACTAAGTAAGTTTTATAAGTTTTTTATTTCCTTTATTATTTTATGAAATAATTTCTAGGATTTATGATTTGTAAGTTTAAAGGTTTTAGAAATAAGTTTATAGATTTTATATAATTATAAACTTATATATTTTTTTGAATTTTAATAATATCTTATTTAATAAAGATAAAAATAAACATACGTATATATATTTATATATATACATATAAGAAAGTTTTCCTTAAATTCATAATAAATAAATAGAAAAATACCATTTAAGGAAATAAGAATTGAAATAATACGGTAAGCGTTTAGGGAAAAAGTATATTGAAAAATCCGGGACATTACAGTCTCCCCTACTTTAGGAAATTTCGTCCCGAAATTAAAGTAGAAAATTTCTGTTTTTCCCAGATATAAGTTTATGATACGCACAAGGATAATGAGAAGATACTTTACGTCCCTTAGTAAACTACGGGTTACGTTTAGAATCTTAACTGGAATGACAGGAATAAGATTACGCACAAGTTTCAAGGTTTTCAAAGTCTGGGGTCGTCAAGAGTTTCCCTACCAAGCATATAGTTTCATTGAAATACATGAAAGTCTGTTTTCAGGAATGTATTTGAGAAAATAACTGATGAACTTCCATTAAAGAATTAAGGCGAGATGCATCACTCGGGATGGATTCGATGAAAGTTTAACGATTTGAGTTCGTAGCCTATTGCGTCTAAGGATTGCTACGGTACTTAAGCTCCGTGGCTACCTTTTATGATAAGTCTCAGATCATAGTACACGACAGAGGTTACTATGCCTTCCCATACTTTGATTTTCATACTTACGTGTGCACCCGCAAGCATTTAAATCGTCGTATAGTCTGCATAGGTCCTTCCGTTTGTGTGCGGATCAAGAAAGAGTACAAGAATTTGTTTAACACCCGACTAAAGTTTCCACATAAGAGTGATCATTAATTAACGAGTCCCTCAGAGAAACGTCGTTAAATGATTAAAGGGAAAAGAATGTGACAAGATTTAGAGTTTCAAAGTTTCCTCGTGATTAAATAAGAATACGTCAATCATTGAGTAGTTCAAAGTCTTTACACTTTCCCCGTGTTTGATCAAGAATACATCAAACCTTGAGTAGTTTAAAAGCCTTATACATTCATCATGTTTGAACAAGCATACGTCAAACATGGAGTAGTTTAAAGTCTCATACGTTCATCATGTTTGAACAAGCATACATCAAACATGGAGTAGTTTAAAGTCTCATACGTTCATCATGTTTGAACAAGCATATGTCAAACATGGGGTAGTTTAAAGTCTCATACATTCATCATGTTTGAACAAGCATATGTCAAACATGGGGTAGTTTAAAGTCTCATACATTCATCATGTTTGAACAAGCATATGTCAAACATGGGGTAGTTTAAAGTCTCATACGTTCATCATGTTTGAACAAGCATATGTCAAACATGGGGTAGTTTAAAGTCTCACACGTTCATCATGTTTGAACAAGAATACGCCAAACATAGAATAGTTTAAATGGTGTTTGATCAAGAATACGTCAAACATAGAATAGCTTAAAGTCTCTTAGTTTAGCTTCAGTGTATAGAAGTATACGATTACGTTTTGAGTATAAAGTGGTTATCTAAATACTCTAGTATTTAAGAGGGATATGGGACAGCGTTTGGAACAGGATTAACCGTTATACGCTCTTTCCCAGAAGATTCGAGTCGTCCAGAAGGTTAGGTGGATCTCGATGTTTGGTTTAGATAGGAGTCAGGGGATGTACTCTGCTAAAGAGAGTAATGTCCTCCTTCCTGCTAGTATCTAGTATCAAGAGTGAAGTTTTCTCGTGTATATGAAAATGAACGTTTTATCAAGTCTTACAAGGTTTAGTTAGGACGAACACAAAAAGTTTTCAAGATTAAGAATCCAAGTATGAGTTTGAAGGTAGGATAAGTCAGTTGATTTCAAGTTTCAATATTAAGCTTTACATGACCTTTTATTGATCATGTTTAGTTTTTAAGAGTACGAGTTTGAGTATTTGTATAAGTTCTTACATGGCTCAAAAGTCTCTGACCTTATAGTTGTGTATACGAAGTTTGGTGTTTCAGTAACGTGCTTTTAAGTCTTTAATTCCCGTTATGATTTATAGTAAGTCCTTACGTGGCAAGATTTTGATGGGGAAGTCTTCTAGTATAGGGTAACGGGAAAAGTTTTGGAAATGATAGTATGTTTACAAGTGATTTTGTCTTGTTTCATGAAAGGACACGTAGTTTTCTTTTATATACAGTATAATTAAGATGTTCAAGAATAATGAGTTAGGCAATGATGAGTAGTATAAGTAGGACTTACAAAGAGGTATGTATGATTGTCAAACAAAGAGTTGGTCAAGTTTTGAAGTGTGAAGTTTATGTAAAGGGTAAGGATCTTAGTTGATTATGACAGTGGTTCGTAAGTCGTGTTGTTTTAAAAAGGGTGCTTACGAATTTAGAAGGTTTGTTCAAGGTTTATTCTTCAAGTTTACGTGTCACTTAAGTTTTTTTTTTATAGTTTAATGCCACGTTGTTAATTATCTCAGGTACTAACGCGAGCTGCCTTTGACGAAAGTGTTCGGGTAGAAGGGTTAAGTTTGTTAATGGTAAAGGAAGTGTCAAATTAGCAAGTGATAACAAAATAATTTTCATTAGATGTTTCAAAATTGGGACTTCTAGCCCTTACACTTTAAACGGAGAGTTAAAGTGTGTAAGTAGGTTGATTAAATATGTTCAAAAGGTTTTTTTTTTATTTTTTTTATTCATAATACTGAGTTATCACAGTAACATTTTCAAAAATAGCTTTGATTGGAAGTTGATGGGCTAACGAGGAGGATTCCCGGAAGAAGGGGGTGGGTCACGAGGACTCACTTATGTACCCTATTTCCATAGCCAGAATTTCCTCGTGAGTCTACAACTTTTTAGTTATTGACACCGATGTTTGGGTTTATGTTACTATGTCAAGGTTTATTATGGGCTTAGAGTCTTAAACGTGGAGCTTGTTTATTCTATAGTAGGCTTCTTCCTTTATGAGGAAATTACTTAGGTTACGAATTTTTTTTTTTTTAATGTACTTTAGATTTTAAAAGGCGTTAAGTTTCGTTTACAAGAAACGGTGATGTGTAAGTTTTAAAGATGTAATAAAAGTTTTGAGATATAGAAGTGTGGCAAAGTTTGAGTAAATCATCAAATGAAGTTTTGAGTGGTAAAATGAAAACACAAGAGTTTCCCCTTAGGTGTCAAGTTTATAAAATAATGAAGTTTGTAAGAGAGCTTGTAGGGTAATTCATGGTTTTAAATGTGCTAGTATTACAAGGATCATGAAGTTTAAGGACGTATGAAAGTTTTGAGATGTATAAAAAGTCTTGAGTTAGTTATTAAATGGAACTTGGTTAGGTGCTAAGGAGGTAATGTAAAAATACAAGGGTTACCTCTTAGGTGTCATAGTTATAAAAAAAATGAAGCTTTATAGAAGAATTTGTAGAGTAATACATAGTTTTAAGGGTTGTATTACAACGATCATGAAGCTTATTGGGTAGTATCTGTATAAATATAAGTTTATGTATATAGTCTTTAAGTATAGTCTCGTAAGAATTTCTTCTCGAAGGTAACTCCTTTAGGTCATGACGAGTAAGCATGCTGTCATGTGACAAGACGGGACTTAAGAATCATAGAATAAAGGTTATAGAGGAAATTTTTTTTTTTTTTTTTTTTTTTTTTGAATCATGAATTTATGAAGTGTATAGTATTTGAGATAGTACTCATTTAGTGCATATCACTAAGTAAGTACTTTGACATATCAAGAGAGATCTAAGCTCACTAATGTTTAGAGAAGTCATGCATTCCTATAAGTGAATACTCATCCCAAGAATTCCCAGGAAAGCATACGGGTCCAACGGTTGATTTGGATTTATACGAAATGCTTTCCTTGACAGAATTTCCCAGAATACAGGTATTCACCCTTCCGGTCCGCACAAGTTCTCACACATTATCTAGAACTTAAATATCCTTGACGAGAGTTTAGTGGTGGCTTAGCCTTAAAGCCTAAGAACGTGTCCTCGATGTAGTAGCCTCTTGTAGCACGTAGGTAAGTAGAAACGTAGCATCTCCAGGCGTTCACGTATAAGATTTAAGAATAGAATGAGGAGATAATTCCTAGTAAAGGACATGAGATAACTCATGTTTGGGTCTCCTAAGTTATAGTCTAGGTCATGTGTCTAATAACCTAATTCCCTATAACCAAGGCTCTGATACCAATCTGTCACACCCCAACCGACGGCGGATTATACGTCGGGGCGGACGCGGTTGTTCAATAGCACAAGGTTGACTATTAAAGTTTCAATTTTTCATTAATAATAGATTCCAAGGTTCAATACAAAGGAAATAACAAGTATACAACATTTATTTAATAAGTAGTCTAGGTCCAAAGCGTCCTATGTGATCACAAACAAGTCTCATGATGTAGAACCTGAAACATGTGAAAGAATCTGTCAACTACAAAATAGTTGGTGAGATACAAAGGTTTTGACACAGTTTAACAAGTATTTGAAAAGAATTACAATTCACTATGATATATGCATTCTATAATGTAAGTATGAGAAAACAAGTATGTTAGACATTGTGCACATCAACCCTCCAACCAAGTTTAGGCATAACCCGCAGGTTATCCTTATAAGTCTCAAGTTTAAAAGTTTACTTCAGTAACAATCACCAAGGGCTCCCCTCGAAGGGTCAATCAATCAAGGTGGATTGGTCAAATGCAATAGATCTATCATTGTTACCATAGGCTTGATCAAAGTTAATGAATGTGCTAGTTTTAAGTTTAATCTACGCATACAAGTCTCAAGTTTAACATAAGAATAAGCATCTAGTCATAGTTGTACAAGAATTGTATAAGTTTAAAGTTTATGAACATGTTTCACCCCAAAAGTATAGAAAGGAAAAAGGGGCTAAGTATACTCACTTGGATTTGGATGAAGAGTATCCGACAAGAGTTTGCAAGAATTGGAGCGGGAGAATATTCTCACGATAAGCCTAAGTATGCAAGTTTAAAGATTTAAGTATGATCCTATAAGTCTATGGTAAGGATCTAGGATTTCAAGATCGACTAGGATTGTCTAGGGTTCCATATGGGAGACGGGAATGATTGCGTTTTATAAAGTTTGAATCAAGTTTCAAATAAAGGTTTTGAATATCAAAGTTTACTAGATTCGTGGTTTAGAACACTAACATTTTAAAAGTTTTACAACGATTGATTTCACAAGTCATGTGTTAATAGTTTAAAGTAGTTTTCAAAGTATTATAAATAAGGTTGTACCAAAAGAATCAAGATTAAATAACATTTATTTAAAGAATAAATAATTATTAGAAATCTATGATAATCATTTTTAATAAGTAGTTAAAGACTAAGAATAAACAAATAATTATTAAGTGTTTTAATAATTATTTAAGAATAATTAATTATTTAAAGAATAACAATTATTTGACAAGGATAAATAATTATTTAAAAATGGTAATTACTTTATCCAATTAAATAATTTATATTAAGTATTTAAGACTTTATTAGGCATTCATTTTACACATTGTTTTGTAATATATAATGTTTACGAGTTTAAATAAGTAATATGTAATTATAAATTGATAAAAGATTTAGATAGGGTTTCTTATTTTACAAGGTTTATTATAAAAATAAAATAAAGTATATTTATGCCTCTTGTTTTAAATTTATATAAACAAATAAGTTTATGATTATATAAATTGTAAGTAAAAATGCTTTTATAGTTTTTTTATAAATTTTAAAACCATATTTAAGGTTTTAAAACATATTTATAGTCTTTAAGCTTTTAAAACTATTTTAAAGAATTAGTTATTATAAGTTTTTAACTAAGTTTAATTTAGTTAAAATACTTTCGAAATATAAAAGTGTAAATAAAAGTCGAATTCAGGTTTATAAAAGTATCACATAATTTATAAAAATTATTAAAAGTTTAAAAACTGTTTTTAAAAAGGCCAAAAAATGAAATGGGCAAAACTGGGCTACACAGGCTCGAACCCGGGTCACTGACCGGGTCGAGGCACACACACACACACTAACCGCCCGACTACGGGTCTCGTTAGTTTAATACACGGAAAAAGAAATTAATAAATAACAATTCCAATCGCTCCCAAATTCTCAAGAACCCTAGAATCGATTTCTGCCAAATACATGTCGATTCGCCCTCTGTTAACGAAATTAAACAGAGGGCTTTCGATCTTTAGGGTGTAACGATCCTGTTAGACACAATAATTACCTGAAATGGTGTCGTAATGAAGGAGATCGGTTCTGGGTTGGACGTCGGCTGTCGCGAGGATCAAATGAGCAATGCCAGTGATGAACAACCAAATTGAGGGTGTGTGTAGTTAGAGGGTGATGTCGCTAGTCGATCGCGACTGGTATTTATAGGCGATTTGGGCATTAAATGCGTAATTGGTTGAGAGGTTTACGGTTAGGGCCGACGAGTTAATTTCGACTCCACGCGATGCCTCGGTCGAAGTGGATCATTAAGACACCTCGGGGACGGGTCGCATGCGCGAGTGTGAGCCCGAGGTTCAGTGAACGTGGACTGTATCGCGATTTCGCGAAAAAGGTGAGAAAAATCGGGGCTTGTGGGACTCGAACCTAGGACCGATTCTAGGTTTCGATAGTTCAGCGAATTGGCAAAACAGGTCCTTGGGGTTTCGGGTTTATCACTTTCCTTTTAAAGTTTAATTTCAGTTTAAAACAAGTTTCAGAAAATGACAGTTTGGTCCTCGGACTCTTTATAAAGAAATTATGTTTTCTTTTTATAAAAACTAAGTAAGTTTTATAAGTTTTTTATTTCCTTTATTATTTTATGAAATAATTTCTAGGATTTATGATTTGTAAGTTTAAAGGTTTTAGAAATAAGTTTATAGATTTTATATAATTATAAACTTATATATTTTTTTGAATTTTAATAATATCTTATTTAATAAAGATAAAAATAAACATACGTATATATATTTATATATATACATATAAGAAAGTTTTCCTTAAATTCATAATAAATAAATAGAAAAATACCATTTAAGGAAATAAGAATTAAGATTTGAAATAATACGGTAAGCGTTTAGGGAAAAAGTATATTGAAAAATCCGGGACATTACACCCAGCTCGTTTCTCGGATTGAAGATCAAGTCATCAACTGCTTCCATTTTCATAGGAATACCTCTCAGCCCATGTTTCCCATTATTGCATGCATATTAGATAGTGGTAGGAGTGCATCACGTTTCCATAATTTTAGTGCAGGAGAATAAAGAGCATGTTAGGAATTTGCATATTTAAGACTTTGTTTGTTTTGTTTTATGAGATATCCAGAAAATTGCCCCAATATTGTCTCTTTCGAATTTCCCTTATTCTTGGAGCTTGACCCCCTCTAAGGGTTAACCTAACATTGGTGCTTTCATTCACGAATTCATCTCCAGCTATGCCTCCACGTAAAGACCCCTCCGCCACCGATGACACCACACCCACCGTCTCCGAACAACTAGCTCAGCTCATCGCCGACTAAAGACAGGCCTAAAAAGTAGCCAGCACCGAAACCTACGACTAAAGACAACCTAAGTGAAGTACAGGCCAAAATACGAAGTCCCAGGAAACATTAAATCTATACACTCCCCTAAAACTCCTAACCTTTATCCGGCTTCTCCAAGAACTCCTATCACCGATCATGTCCTCGGAGAGGTGCAAGTCTAACAAGAGAGAGGGAGCTAGAATTATTATTACTTACTAAATTTCCTACTTATTTCATGTTCTTGAGAAAGGAGCAGCATTCTACCAAGAACACAAGCGGTTACTTGTTAATTGCTTAATAAATTAATAGTCAAATAACTAAAAGAGATCTTGATTGAGAAAAAAAAAAGATGTAATTTAGTTTTAACCTGTCAATCATGATGAGCATTGGGTGCTGAGTATCCATTGAAGTTTGATACAAATCTCTAATCAAACACCAACCAGTATTGAACTTTTTATGGTTTCCCAACACCCATATCATCAAGCTCCAAGCTTTTTCATCACTGCACCTCCATCTCTGACCCCATTTAAATACTAAAAATGCCAACTTCCAATCATCCCTCAAACCCCAAATCACTGAATTAATTAAACCCTCACTAGGTTTAATCCCAGACCCATTAAGAACATCCATGGACTCTCCCCCTTCAGGATTAAAATTACTGCGTAATAATTTGACAATTTTAATCACACTCGAGTTTGTACTTTCATCAGTAGACTCTGTTAACTGGGTGAAGTTTATGGTTTCGTAGAGCTTCTGAACATAGGGTGGCTCGAATGTTGAAAAATAGTTGTAATTCAGTTTTCGTGAACAGGTTCCAAGTGTTCGACGAAATGCCTGAAAGAAACTATATGTTGAATGCGCGTAGGATGGAGATGAAAGACCATGTTGGGCAGCTCGTGATCTTAGAATGAAGGGTAAAAAGAGATGAGAATGTGTGCGTTGGTTGATTTTGCGAGCAAGATACGCGGGAAACATCAAAGAGTTTACCTTGAAACCGAAGTTGACTATCTTTGACTGAACCTTGTGTTGGTGTATGAAGAGGAGGAAATTCAATCAGGACTCTTGACTTTTTAACAAGTTTAAAAGGAAATGGGCCTCCAGGGCTATATGCTTACAAAAAATATAAAGTTAACATATTTGATATTTGATATTTCTAACCAACATTTTTTTTATTCTCCTCTTTATTGATAGAAAAAGATAATTAAATAGTAACTCCACTTTATATTTTTTTTTTTTTAATTTTTTTTTAATTTTTTTTCACCCTCATACTTTGTATAATATACGTTTTTAACCCGTTTCATTTACTTTGTATAATATATGTTTTTAAGCCGTTTCATTTACTTTGTATAATATACGTTTTTAACCCGTTTCATTTTCTAAATGGCATTGGTATTATTGAAGAAACAGAGTTAAATAGAGTTTTTATTTTGTATCGTAGGCTATAGTGGACGCCAGGTTATGAGTAAATAACACCGTTGTCGGTATTGGTATTATCGGAGCCGGTATTGGAATTGGTATGCTTTCGACTAACATCATTGTTGGTTTTGGTATTATCGGAACGAGTATCGGTATCCGTTTCTACGATTTTTGAAGATCTGCATTACGCGGGAAAAAACGACCAAACTCCCGTCGCGCCGCCGCCTCAACGCGAGGCGGGCAAAATTCCTAGTTTTTATTAAATATGATTAAGTTCCTATTAGACAAATTATTTGTAATCGAACTTTATATAAATTCAACTAAAATATTTAATGGTGCGATTGCCGGTAATAATTCAAAGTAAGTAAGTTGATAAAAGTTATGTTCATCCACTGACGACTCCACCACCTCGACGCCACTAATAGTTGTGATCACTGTAACGCCACGACCATCGCCACTGTACAGGTATAAAAAATATAGCTGGTGAACCCATTTTGATAATTTTTAATTCTAAAATGACTTTCTTTAACTTGAACTCATTTTGCAAAGCACTTGTTTTTACCCGAACCAAATTTACATTTTTTTCAAAAGAACTCGTTTTCACCGGAACCCAGCATGACCCATTACGCGGTCCCAGAGACCAACTCACCCATTTAGCAAGGCTTAGTGTGTACAATTTGAAGTTTTGCCTAAATTATAATAGCATTCACAACAAGGTCTTCATATCCATCTTCATCATAGATTTCTTTTATTTTGCACCTCTATCATAATCTCTATCTCCATCTTCATCTTTAAATTTTAGAGTTTAGTAAACAGAGATTCTCTAAATATAGAGATTCATTTTTATGAATCTCTATATTTTTGTATGAGTGTCTAAGAAAGAGAAAAAATAAAATAAGTATTTGTGAGTGAAATAGAGATAGAGAATGAGATACGAGTGGTTAAACCAAATTTAAAGATGACTTTGAAAAATGTGATGTCTAGTTAAATTATAATGATTGAGATGGAGATGGAGATGGAGATGATGTTGTAAATGGTATAAAATGGTGCTAAAAATCATAAGAAATCAATCATCAACTCACGAATTGGTCGTTGTTGGAACCGTAGGTATATCCATTTTAAATTGCTTTCAAACATAACAATTCAGACTGTAAAATGATTAAAGCTTAAAACGTCTATTTCTAACAAAATGCCTGTTGTGACATCCGACATTTTCAGGTTAACTCCGTTAACTCAAACCTCGTTAATTCAAACATTTTTCGTTACAAACTCAGTTATCTCAGTTAGCCGCACGGACATTGCATCTAATTAGGGTTAATTAAATGTGTCAGTTAGTTCGCACACATCAGATCACACTTGAGTCTAACCCGGAACGTTGGTGATTAATCGAAGTTAACATTACGAACAGTTAATAATTTATATTTAATATAAATTATGAATTTTATGTGATCTTATGTGATTACGTGAATTATGTGAATATTATCGTTTTCGTACGTGTTTATCGTGTGTTAATCTTATCTAGTATTTTTATAAAAGTTATTGTTTTTATAAAATTAAAAATCGCAAGTTTTAGTTATTAATTAAGTTGTTATTTAATTAATTAGAGTTATGGACCTCTAGAAAGCCCGTAGCCCAACTTAAAAACCCATTAAGGATTAGATAAGGATAGAATTTAAAAAAAAAATATCTAAACCCTACAAACCCTTTAGCCGTCGCGACTCCCACTCCTCACCCTCACCATCGACCGAGATCTTCAAGCAGCCCAAACACACCTCAATCGAGCCCCGATCATGAATCCGGAAGTAGATACGTGCTAGTCTACGCATTCCTAACGTTCCTACGTAAGTAATTTTATAAAAATCCGTCGTTATTTCATTATTATTTTTTAGATCGAAACCCTAGATTATCCAAACGTAATGATTTTGAAATATGATAATGAATTCGTTAATTGTTTGATGTTGTTGAATCGTATTGATGATTTTATGGTTATTTGCAAAACCCTAGATCCATGTGATTAGTAACGTGTTAAATATTGGAACTTTTTGATTATGTGAAGTATAGAAATCGCATGTTAGACGTGAAATATGATTAATATAGTTGTAATTATATTAGTTGAAAGATTTAAGATTGATTAGACGTGTTAATTTTGTGAATAAAGCGTGTAATGGACAACTTGCTAAAAATGGAAACTTTTTGTGATTTCTATCTTGCATGCTAGACATGATTAGGATGATGTGATGATGGTTATGAGCTACTTGATACATGTTTAGATGATTGGTGAAATCAGATTTTGAATACATAACCCGGTTTTGCCAACTTTCCAAATAAGGAAACTTTAATTGTTAAAAGTGGTTATAACTTGCTAATTAGACATGTATGATATGGTTTAATGATTGGTACATGTTAGTTAGGACATAATAACATGTTGCAATGTGTTGGATTCTTGAAATCGTGCATATCTCTCGTAGCTTACTTGTCACACCCCCAAATTCCACTAACGGAGTTTTACCGTTTGGGGAGTGACGAACCAGGATCTCAGACATCAGTTACTTCAAACGACACTATATGGGACTTGAAATGTAATAACATAAAAGATCAAGGTTCAGAGTGTATATGCGGAAGCGTTAAACGAAAGTAAATGCGCAAAACAACGCGCCCAAATCCAAATATAAATGAAACATAAAGATTGTCCAATAATTATTTCAGATATAGTCCAAGACACATGCATGACTTAACGTGATCCTGAGTGCCAACCTGAGAAAACATGTAAGAAAACGAGTCAACACTAGGTTGGTGAGTTCACAGGTTTCAATCATTTCAATATAAAGCGTTTACGGATTATGTACATTCAATATGTATATCAATAGGTTGCATGCCTATGTTCATGTTTTGCTAAAGCGCTCGCAACCGAAACTGACAGTGTGTTTGTTTGTTTGCCTCCAGTCAGGTCTATCAACTCTGACTAATGTGTTAAGGTCAATATAACACCCGTTCGACCTCCAATCGAGTTAGCGCGACTAACACGGGTGGGGTTTGTCAAACCCAGTAGTACTACCAAAATTACCTCGTTCATAACATATTAACGGTCCGAAGTGTGTGAGGACTTTTCATGATAGTGTGTTACGCTTAGCCTCAACAGTGATATCAAATGAATTATAATAAACCAAAAAGGTTGTGACATGTTTTCTCCCCCAAATAAAAACAGTAAAAGGGGCCGTGAAAACTCACCTGCGTTGCGTAGTAGGTAGTATCAAACAAGTATGAGATTTAGAATCTCAAGTGTTAGCCTGCACGGCTTACGTATGCCCTAGAATTATAAACACATAAGTTAGGGACATATGGGATTTGTGACGACGACACGGAAGTTAGAACATCTTAACGCTTTCTAAGGATTTAAGAGTAGACGAACGTGTCTACGGAATTATATAAATTTCTTAATATAATCATTAAGGAAAAAGCGTTACGTGTCGTACGTTAATAACGAATAATAAATAAATAAATACATTCGTACGTTAAAGTCGTTTACAAAAGCTAGGAAAATAATATAATTTAATATATTATTTTAAGGTTCGAATGATTAACTAAAATAGTCATTTGTGTGGAAAAATAATAAATATATTATTTTTAATCGAGTATATAAACGTGGGTAAATAATATAACAATTATATTATTAATTGGTTTGAAACATCACACGAGGTATAAACGATACGAAATAATATAAACATATATATTATTTAATAAGATTAGTCACGGGTTGAAAATAATATAAACATATTATTTTATACGAAGTTACGGTTTGAAAATAATATAAATATATTATTTTTATTTGATAATAACATAAATTTATTATTTATAAAAGTGGGAAAACTACTAAAATAGGTTATAAACCAAACCCGAGCCTACGGGTGGTTTTTCGGGTTAAAACTCTTTAATATAGTAATATAATAATATAAGGTTTGATTTTTAATAATTAAATGTAATCAAAAATGCCCAAAAAATAAAATGTGGGAGCCCGGTCTCGAACCCGGGTCTCTCCCACACACGCACACAGCCCTAACCAGTCCCACCCGCTAGGGTTATCGCAACAGATCCCGGATCAAGTGGCTTTTGATTAAAAACTCCCGAGAGTCCCTCCCCCATCCCAATCGCGACCGGTTCCGGTCCAAAACCCATGGATTTCGTCGCGATTTAACAAGGTAGCATAGGGGTTTAGCTAATCGGGATGTGGCGAACTTGAGGGTGAAGTTAATTGTAAAAATAACAAGCTTCAGTTCGTAAATTTTGGTTTGAAAACACCGAAACCCTAGCTTTAAGAACAAGAATCAAATCGATCGAATTAGATATTAAAACATGATTAAATCATGGGGCTTTTATTGTATAGATCATTGCGAAACTGTGGGTGTAAGTTAATTTGATTGATATTGGGTTTAGGGTCAAAACCCCCAAATCGATTTTACGAAGAACCCTAGATTCCGGATCAAGATCAATTCGGTGTTATGAGATTAAATAAACATGGGGTTTTTATTATACTGAGAATTTCGAAGCTAATGGTATGGTTAAATTGAATTAAAAACGTGTGTAGGATCAAAAGCCCCAAATCGTTTTTCATATGAACCCTAGGTTTTGGGTTTCGATTAATTCGATGTTATGAGCCCCGATAATCATAGGGCTTTCATTCAGGGGGTAAAAACGAAGGTGAGGATGTGATAATTTACCAGAAACAGTTGTGAATTGACCGAGATCGACTAGAATGTGTTCCGACTTGTGCGACTTTGATCTCCGACGGCTTGGACAGCTTCTCCGATCGAAGTAAGTAGTGTAGCAGGTTCCACAAAGTTCGAATAAGATATGTGAGAGTTCAATTTGTAACAACAATACAAGGATCCGTCGAATTCGATGTGTACGAGGAGGTGGTCGACGGTTACGGGTTTAATACCCATAATTGAGATTAATTCGAACTTAAAACGATGATCAATGACTCAATGATGGTCGTTACTACTATTAATTTCCATTTCAGTTACGAATTCGAACGATTTTCAGTTGAGGGATGTGAATTTGGACCAAAAACTCTCGGTTTGACTTTACAAAGTCAACACGATCCACATCACTCAATTTTGACTTCGAAAGTCAACACAATTAGGGTTTGGGTTAATTACACTACCAGTCCTTGTAGTTCTAGTTTAAACGTTGACAGAATTGACCCCTGGGGTTAGATTTAACCGGTTTCAGTTAACGGGGTTAAGTTTCGGTTAGGATTTTTAACGAGGATTGTTAACGGCGTTAACATGAAAAGTACGGATTGTCACATCATCCCCTAGTTAAAAGAATTTTCGTCCCGAAAATTAAACAAAATAAAATTTTTTTTTTCCGGATGTCACATCATCCCCTAGTTGAAAGAATTTTCGTCCCGAAAATTAGAATAGTACCTTAAGAATTTTACGTGGAGTGCTTGAACAGATTAGGGTATTTGCGCATCATCTGATCCTCGCGCTCCCACGTGGACAATAGGGATTTTACTGCGTTTCAGCGTTTTGACTTCCCTATCCATGATTTCTACCGGTTCTTCAACGAACCGCAGTTGTTCATCAACGTGTAGTTCCTCAAGAGGAATCGCGAGTGTTTCGTCTACTAGACATTTCTTCAAGTTCGAGACATGAAAGACATCGTGCACACCACTAAGTCCTTCAGGTAGGTCCAGCTGATACGCTACTGGGCCAATTCTCTTCACTATCTTGAATGGTCCAACATAACGAAGATTCAGTTTGCCTCGCTTCCCAAGCGAATTACACCTTTCTAAGGTGAGACTTTGAGTAGAAACATGTCACCTACCTGAAACTCTAAAGGTTTATGACGCTTATCGGCGTAGCTCTTTTGACGCTCACGAGCTGCCGCCATACGGTTTCGGGTTTGAACGATCTTTTCAGAGGTTTCGAATATAAGTTCGGGACCTGTAAGTTGGCTATCCCCCAACTTCAGCCCAACAGATAGGAGATCGGCATTTACGTCCGTACAATGCCTCGAATGGTGCCACCTTGAAGATAGTGTGATAACCATTAATGTAGAAGGACTCCACTAGAGGTAAGTGAGACTATTATTTGTGCTTTCATGAAGGATATAATGCCCATAACAACACCACTCCTTTCGCCGTGGACGAAGAGGGTTTCTCCATTAGGAAGAGGAAGGCGAACGATTTTCTCGTGACAGACGATCTCGACTTGGTTCTTAGATAACCAGTCCATTCCGACAATTACGTCTAAACTACCGAGTGTGACCGGCATGAGGTCAATGTCAAATTTATGACTAGCCAGTTCAAGTCTACAACCCTTAAGAACATGGGTTGCTTCTATTATTTGTCCGTCCGCTATTTCTATGGTGTATTTTTCCTCTAACAGGGTTGGAGTTTCTCTTAGTAGGTTACTAAGTTTATTAGTAATGAAACTCTTATCGGCACCAGTATCAAATAGTACAGAAGCAAAATAGTTATTTAGAAGGAACTTACCGGTAACCACGTTGTGGTCATAACGAGCTTCTCCGGATCCTAGCACAAAGGCTCGCCCTTTTGCACCATTCCCTGCATTATTGCCCTGATTGTTATTATTGCTTTGGTGGTTGTTGTTGTTGTCGATGTCACTCTTCTTTAATTGTGGACAATCCTTCCGGAAATGTCCCTCTTTTCCACATTCAAAACAACCCTTGGTAAAACCTGATTGTTGGAAGGGCTGCTTGGCTTGTAATTCCCCTCTACAGTCCTTGGCATCATGGCCCACCTTGCCACACCGTTGGCAACGGTTTTTGTCGCAAGAACCGAGGTGGTGGTAATTACATTTGTTACACCTGGGGTGTCTCCCAGTATAACCACTCTGATGCTGACCCGAAGAGGTCGACTGGTTGAAGTTCTTCGTAGGTTCAAACCTACGATGTTGTTGTTGCTGTGGCTGATTTGGCTGAAATCCCATGTTGTTATTGCTACTGTCAAACTTCCTCTTGTTGTTGTCAGTCGACTTGGATGTTGACTTCCTGGGAGGTAGTGTCCCTTGAGTAACAGCTTGGTCCGTCAGTTTGTGAGCAAGACGGATGGTTTGTTGGATGGTAGTGGGGTTGGATGAAGTAACCATGCTCTGGATTTGTGGTACTAATCCACTGATAAACATCTCTATCCGCTTGTAGGGTGGTGTAACCATGTGAGGACACATCCCCGCTAGCTCGTGCGAGCGAGTAGTGTAGAGTTCTATTTCAGAACCCTCCATCTTCAGATTCCAGAATTCTCCCTCGAGTTTCTGAATCTCATCCCTGGGACAGTACTCTTCCTTCATCATGTTCTTGAAATCTTCCCATGGTGATGCATTGGCCATGTCCAGACCTAGCATCTGGACTTGTGCATTCCACCATGTGAGGGCAGGACCCTCTAAAGTTCCCGATGCAAATTTGACTCGGTCGGCCACAGGGCAGTTACACATGGAGAACACAGATTCGATCTTTTCAAACCATCGGAGTAATCCGACAGCTCCCTCAGCTCCACTGAATGTGTGGGGCTTGCAATCCATGAATGTCTTGAAGGTACAGACTTGCTGATTATTCGGTGGATTGTTCGCTTGCCCTGGATTGGAAAGAGTAGGTTAGGTTTAGGAAAGAGTAGAATAAATGCGTACAGTTGGTTGTCTAGAGTTAACGGTTAACAGGTTCACCTGCAATGTGTGCTGCTAAGGCTTCAGAAACACTGTCATTAATCAACGCGGCCAGTTCGGCTGGTGTCAGGTTGATATTTCCACGACCACCGTTGCGACCGCCACGTCCACGTCCGGCCATGATTCTTCATATTCACCAACACAAGAAATGAGTAAATACATCGCATATTAACATCATTCAAGTGTAAGCAAACAGAAGGAGGTGTGTAAAGACATGCAGGTTTATGATTTTAGTACAAGGCTAACTTAAATCATAAGACCATAGAATAAATGACTCAACGCAAACAGTTCACTAAGATTTTATTGGAATGGGAACATCCTTACCCATTTAGGTTTTTATTTAAAACATAAAGAAATGACAAAATTAGATAAGATAGAATAGAATGGAATATTAAGCTCCACTGCCAGCGGATGAGATGACTGACTCAGCATCATCCTCCTCTACTTCCTCGGGCTCATCCTCAGGCTCAAAGTTGGGTACTTCAGCTGGCTCTAAAGCAGCTGCAAGTTGTATCTCTAACTCTCCAATTCTTTCCTGAGATTCTACCTCAGCCTCCTCGAGTACATTCACTCTAGCCTGTAATGCCCTTACTTCGTCCACTAGTGCATTATGCAAGCGGTCAGTGCCTGCCAGTTCTGCTACTAGCAGATCTATCATGTGATCCGTCTGTTTCTCCCCTCTTAACAGACCTGTGATTGCTCCTGTTGCGTCTCTCATATTCCGGATCTCTCGATCCATAGTTGCTACAAATGCTGCAAAGGCTTGCTCTAAGTGACAAGGTAGTAATGGTAAACGTGGTTCTGATGACGATGAAGCTCCAAAGTAAGGTGATGGAACTCGTTCCTGTCTAACCCATTTGCTCAGTAAACCGGGGTACCAGTCCCAGTCACTCCCATTCCGGATATGCATGGGCTCTCCATACCCAATAGAGTTATCAATGGGCTCAAGCCTACGCCTCTTGGGCTCCGGTGATGCAATGGCAGGAATGTCATGTTCCTGAAGGGTAGGTGGTGAAGATAGTGGTGTAGACATAATTCCTGAAACATAAGGAGTAAGCATCTATGTCGAGTGTCTACGTCAAGTAACTAATGTGTGTGGCTATAGTCTAGAATGCAGTCCTAGTTCTCTATAACCAATGGCTCTGATACCAATCTGTCACACCCCCAAATTCCACTAACGGAGTTTTACCGTTTGGGGAGTGACGAACCAGGATCTCAGACATCAGTTACTTCAAACGACACTATATGGGACTTGAAATGTAATAACATAAAAGATCAAGGTTCAGAGTGTATATGCGGAAGCGTTAAACGAAAGTAAATGCGCAAAACAACGCGCCCAAATCCAAATATAAATGAAACATAAAGATTGTCCAATAATTATTTCAGATATAGTCCAAGACACATGCATGACTTAACGTGATCCTGAGTGCCAACCTGAGAAAACATGTAAGAAAACGAGTCAACACTAGGTTGGTGAGTTCACAGGTTTCAATCATTTCAATATAAAGCGTTTACGGATTATGTACATTCAATATGTATATCAATAGGTTGCATGCCTATGTTCATGTTTTGCTAAAGCGCTCGCAACCGAAACTGACAGTGTGTTTGTTTGTTTGCCTCCAGTCAGGTCTATCAACTCTGACTAATGTGTTAAGGTCAATATAACACCCGTTCGACCTCCAATCGAGTTAGCGCGACTAACACGGGTGGGGTTTGTCAAACCCAGTAGTACTACCAAAATTACCTCGTTCATAACATATTAACGGTCCGAAGTGTGTGAGGACTTTTCATGATAGTGTGTTACGCTTAGCCTCAACAGTGATATCAAATGAATTATAATAAACCAAAAAGGTTGTGACATGTTTTCTCCCCCAAATAAAAACAGTAAAAGGGGCCGTGAAAACTCACCTGCGTTGCGTAGTAGGTAGTATCAAACAAGTATGAGATTTAGAATCTCAAGTGTTAGCCTGCACGGCTTACGTATGCCCTAGAATTATAAACACATAAGTTAGGGACATATGGGATTTGTGACGACGACACGGAAGTTAGAACATCTTAACGCTTTCTAAGGATTTAAGAGTAGACGAACGTGTCTACGGAATTATATAAATTTCTTAATATAATCATTAAGGAAAAAGCGTTACGTGTCGTACGTTAATAACGAATAATAAATAAATAAATACATTCGTACGTTAAAGTCGTTTACAAAAGCTAGGAAAATAATATAATTTAATATATTATTTTAAGGTTCGAATGATTAACTAAAATAGTCATTTGTGTGGAAAAATAATAAATATATTATTTTTAATCGAGTATATAAACGTGGGTAAATAATATAACAATTATATTATTAATTGGTTTGAAACATCACACGAGGTATAAACGATACGAAATAATATAAACATATATATTATTTAATAAGATTAGTCACGGGTTGAAAATAATATAAACATATTATTTTATACGAAGTTACGGTTTGAAAATAATATAAATATATTATTTTTATTTGATAATAACATAAATTTATTATTTATAAAAGTGGGAAAACTACTAAAATAGGTTATAAACCAAACCCGAGCCTACGGGTGGTTTTTCGGGTTAAAACTCTTTAATATAGTAATATAATAATATAAGGTTTGATTTTTAATAATTAAATGTAATCAAAAATGCCCAAAAAATAAAATGTGGGAGCCCGGTCTCGAACCCGGGTCTCTCCCACACACGCACACAGCCCTAACCAGTCCCACCCGCTAGGGTTATCGCAACAGATCCCGGATCAAGTGGCTTTTGATTAAAAACTCCCGAGAGTCCCTCCCCCATCCCAATCGCGACCGGTTCCGGTCCAAAACCCATGGATTTCGTCGCGATTTAACAAGGTAGCATAGGGGTTTAGCTAATCGGGATGTGGCGAACTTGAGGGTGAAGTTAATTGTAAAAATAACAAGCTTCAGTTCGTAAATTTTGGTTTGAAAACACCGAAACCCTAGCTTTAAGAACAAGAATCAAATCGATCGAATTAGATATTAAAACATGATTAAATCATGGGGCTTTTATTGTATAGATCATTGCGAAACTGTGGGTGTAAGTTAATTTGATTGATATTGGGTTTAGGGTCAAAACCCCCAAATCGATTTTACGAAGAACCCTAGATTCCGGATCAAGATCAATTCGGTGTTATGAGATTAAATAAACATGGGGTTTTTATTATACTGAGAATTTCGAAGCTAATGGTATGGTTAAATTGAATTAAAAACGTGTGTAGGATCAAAAGCCCCAAATCGTTTTTCATATGAACCCTAGGTTTTGGGTTTCGATTAATTCGATGTTATGAGCCCCGATAATCATAGGGCTTTCATTCAGGGGGTAAAAACGAAGGTGAGGATGTGATAATTTACCAGAAACAGTTGTGAATTGACCGAGATCGACTAGAATGTGTTCCGACTTGTGCGACTTTGATCTCCGACGGCTTGGACAGCTTCTCCGATCGAAGTAAGTAGTGTAGCAGGTTCCACAAAGTTCGAATAAGATATGTGAGAGTTCAATTTGTAACAACAATACAAGGATCCGTCGAATTCGATGTGTACGAGGAGGTGGTCGACGGTTACGGGTTTAATACCCATAATTGAGATTAATTCGAACTTAAAACGATGATCAATGACTCAATGATGGTCGTTACTACTATTAATTTCCATTTCAGTTACGAATTCGAACGATTTTCAGTTGAGGGATGTGAATTTGGACCAAAAACTCTCGGTTTGACTTTACAAAGTCAACACGATCCACATCACTCAATTTTGACTTCGAAAGTCAACACAATTAGGGTTTGGGTTAATTACACTACCAGTCCTTGTAGTTCTAGTTTAAACGTTGACAGAATTGACCCCTGGGGTTAGATTTAACCGGTTTCAGTTAACGGGGTTAAGTTTCGGTTAGGATTTTTAACGAGGATTGTTAACGGCGTTAACATGAAAAGTACGGATTGTCACATCATCCCCTAGTTAAAAGAATTTTCGTCCCGAAAATTAAACAAAATAAAAAAAAAAATTTCCGGATGTCACATCATCCCCTAGTTGAAAGAATTTTCGTCCCGAAAATTAGAATAGTACCTTAAGAATTTTACGTGGAGTGCTTGAACAGATTAGGGTATTTGCGCATCATCTGATCCTCGCGCTCCCACGTGGACAATAGGGATTTTACTGCGTTTCAGCGTTTTGACTTCCCTATCCATGATTTCTACCGGTTCTTCAACGAACCGCAGTTGTTCATCAACGTGTAGTTCCTCAAGAGGAATCGCGAGTGTTTCGTCTACTAGACATTTCTTCAAGTTCGAGACATGAAAGACATCGTGCACACCACTAAGTCCTTCAGGTAGGTCCAGCTGATACGCTACTGGGCCAATTCTCTTCACTATCTTGAATGGTCCAACATAACGAAGATTCAGTTTGCCTCGCTTCCCAAGCTAATTACACCTTTCTAAGGTGAGACTTTGAGTAGAAACATGTCACCTACCTGAAACTCTAAAGGTTTATGACGCTTATCGGCGTAGCTCTTTTGACGCTCACGAGCTGCCGCCATACGGTTTCGGGTTTGAACGATCTTTTCAGAGGTTTCGAATATAAGTTCAGGACCTGTAAGTTGGCTATCCCCCAACTTCAGCCCAACAGATAGGAGATCGGCATTTACGTCCGTACAATGCCTCGAATGGTGCCACCTTGAAGATAGTGTGATAACCATTAATGTAGAAGGACTCCACTAGAGGTAAGTGAGACTATTATTTGTGCTTTCATGAAGGATATAATGCCCATAACAACACCACTCCTTTCGCCGTGGACGAAGAGGGTTTCTCCATTAGGAAGAGGAAGGCGAACGATTTTCTCGTGACAGACGATCTCGACTTGGTTCTTAGATAACCAGTCCATTCCGACAATTACGTCTAAACTACCGAGTGTGACCGGCATGAGGTCAATGTCAAATTTATGACTAGCCAGTTCAAGTCTACAACCCTTAAGAACATGGGTTGCTTCTATTATTTGTCCGTCCGCTATTTCTATGGTGTATTTTTCCTCTAACAGGGTTGGAGTTTCTCTTAGTAGGTTACTAAGTTTATTAGTAATGAAACTCTTATCGGCACCAGTATCAAATAGTACAGAAGCAAAATAGTTATTTAGAAGGAACTTACCGGTAACCACGTTGTGGTCATAACGAGCTTCTCCGGATCCTAGCACAAAGGCTCGCCCTTTTGCACCATTCCCTGCATTATTGCCCTGATTGTTATTATTGCTTTGGTGGTTGTTGTTGTTGTCGATGTCACTCTTCTTTAATTGTGGACAATCCTTCCGGAAATGTCCCTCTTTTCCACATTCAAAACAACCCTTGGTAAAACCTGATTGTTGGAAGGGCTGCTTGGCTTGTAATTCCCCTCTACAGTCCTTGGCATCATGGCCCACCTTGCCACACCGTTGGCAACGGTTTTTGTCGCAAGAACCGAGGTGGTGGTAATTACATTTGTTACACCTGGGGTGTCTCCCAGTATAACCACTCTAATGCTGACCCGAAGAGGTCGACTGGTTGAAGTTCTTCGTAGGTTCAAACCTACGATGTTGTTGTTGCTGTGGCTGATTTGGCTGAAATCCCATGTTGTTATTGCTACTGTCAAACTTCCTCTTGTTGTTGTCAGTCGACTTGGATGTTGACTTCCTGGGAGGTAGTGTCCCTTGAGTAACAGCTTGGTCCGTCAGTTTGTGAGCAAGACGGATGGTTTGTTGGATGGTAGTGGGGTTGGATGAAGTAACCATGCTCTGGATTTGTGGTACTAATCCACTGATAAACATCTCTATCCGCTTGTAGGGTGGTGTAACCATGTGAGGACACATCCCCGCTAGCTCGTGCGAGCGAGTAGTGTAGAGTTCTATTTCAGAACCCTCCATCTTCAGATTCCAGAATTCTCCCTCGAGTTTCTGAATCTCATCCCTGGGACAGTACTCTTCCTTCATCATGTTCTTGAAATCTTCCCATGGTGATGCATTGGCCATGTCCAGACCTAGCATCTGGACTTGTGCATTCCACCATGTGAGGGCAGGACCCTCTAAAGTTCCCGATGCAAATTTGACTCGGTCGGCCACAGGGCAGTTACACATGGAGAACACAGATTCGATCTTTTCAAACCATCGGAGTAATCCGACAGCTCCCTCAGCTCCACTGAATGTGTGGGGCTTGCAATCCATGAATGTCTTGAAGGTACAGACTTGCTGATTATTCGGTGGATTGTTCGCTTGCCCTGGATTGGAAAGAGTAGGTTAGGTTTAGGAAAGAGTAGAATAAATGCGTACAGTTGGTTGTCTAGAGTTAACGGTTAACAGGTTCACCTGCAATGTGTGCTGCTAAGGCTTCAGAAACACTGTCATTAATCAACGCGGCCAGTTCGGCTGGTGTCAGGTTGATATTTCCACGACCACCGTTGCGACCGCCACGTCCACGTCCGGCCATGATTCTTCATATTCACCAACATAAGAAATGAGTAAATACATCGCATATTAACATCATTCAAGTGTAAGCAAACAGAAGGAGGTGTGTAAAGACATGCAGGTTTATGATTTTAGTACAAGGCTAACTTAAATCATAAGACCATAGAATAAATGACTCAACGCAAACAGTTCACTAAGATTTTATTGGAATGGGAACATCCTTACCCATTTAGGTTTTTATTTAAAACATAAAGAAATGACAAAATTAGATAAGATAGAATAGAATGGAATATTAAGCTCCACTGCCAGCGGATGAGATGACTGACTCAGCATCATCCTCCTCTACTTCCTCGGGCTCATCCTCAGGCTCAAAGTTGGGTACTTCAGCTGGCTCTAAAGCAGCTGCAAGTTGTATCTCTAACTCTCCAATTCTTTCCTGAGATTCTACCTCAGCCTCCTCGAGTACATTCACTCTAGCCTGTAATGCCCTTACTTCGTCCACTAGTGCATTATGCAAGCGGTCAGTGCCTGCCAGTTCTGCTACTAGCAGATCTATCATGTGATCCGTCTGTTTCTCCCCTCTTAACAGACCTGTGATTGCTCCTGTTGCGTCTCTCATATTCCGGATCTCTCGATCCATAGTTGCTACAAATGCTGCAAAGGCTTGCTCTAAGTGACAAGGTAGTAATGGTAAACGTGGTTCTGATGACGATGAAGCTCCAAAGTAAGGTGATGGAACTCGTTCCTGTCTAACCCATTTGCTCAGTAAACCGGGGGTACCAGTCCCAGTCACTCCCATTCCGGATATGCATGGGCTCTCCATACCCAATAGAGTTATCAATGGGCTCAAGCCTACGCCTCTTGGGCTCCGGTGATGCAATGGCAGGAATGTCATGTTCCTGAAGGGTAGGTGGTGAAGATAGTGGTGTAGACATAATTCCTGAAACATAAGGAGTAAGCATCTATGTCGAGTGTCTACGTCAAGTAACTAATGTGTGTGGCTATAGTCTAGAATGCAGTCCTAGTTCTCTATAACCAATGGCTCTGATACCAATCTGTCACACCCCCAAATTCCACTAACGGAGTTTTACCGTTTGGGGAGTGACGAACCAGGATCTCAGACATCAGTTACTTCAAACGACACTATATGGGACTTGAAATGTAATAACATAAAAGATCAAGGTTCAGAGTGTATATGCGGAAGCGTTAAACGAAAGTAAATGCGCAAAACAACGCGCCCAAATCCAAATATAAATGAAACATAAAGATTGTCCAATAATTATTTCAGATATAGTCCAAGACACATGCATGACTTAACGTGATCCTGAGTGCCAACCTGAGAAAACATGTAAGAAAACGAGTCAACACTAAGTTGGTGAGTTCACAGGTTTCAATCATTTCAATATAAAGCGTTTACGGATTATGTACATTCAATATGTATATCAATAGGTTGCATGCCTATGTTCATGTTTTGCTAAAGCGCTCGCAACCGAAACTGACAGTGTGTTTGTTTGTTTGCCTCCAGTCAGGTCTATCAACTCTGACTAATGTGTTAAGGTCAATATAACACCCGTTCGACCTCCAATCGAGTTAGCGCGACTAACACGGGTGGGGTTTGTCAAACCCAGTAGTACTACCAAAATTACCTCGTTCATAACATATTAACGGTCCGAAGTGTGTGAGGACTTTTCATGATAGTGTGTTACGCTTAGCCTCAACAGTGATATCAAATGAATTATAATAAACCAAAAAGGTTGTGACATGTTTTCTCCCCCAAATAAAAACAGTAAAAGGGGCCGTGAAAACTCACATGCGTTGCGTAGTAGGTAGTATCAAACAAGTATGAGATTTAGAATCTCAAGTGTTAGCCTGCACGGCTTACGTATGCCCTAGAATTATAAACACATAAGTTAGGGACATATGGGATTTGTGACGACGACACGGAAGTTAGAACATCTTAACGCTTTCTAAGGATTTAAGAGTAGACGAACGTGTCTACGGAATTATATAAATTTCTTAATATAATCATTAAGGAAAAAGCGTTACGTGTCGTACGTTAATAACGAATAATAAATAAATAAATACATTCGTACGTTAAAGTCGTTTACAAAAGCTAGGAAAATAATATAATTTAATATATTATTTTAAGGTTCGAATGATTAACTAAAATAGTCATTTGTGTGGAAAAATAATAAATATATTATTTTTAATCGAGTATATAAACGTGGGTAAATAATATAACAATTATATTATTAATTGGTTTGAAACATCACACGAGGTATAAACGATACGAAATAATATAAACATATATATTATTTAATAAGATTAGTCACGGGTTGAAAATAATATAAACATATTATTTTATACGAAGTTACGGTTTGAAAATAATATAAATATATTATTTTTATTTGATAATAACATAAATTTATTATTTATAAAAGTGGGAAAACTACTAAAATAGGTTATAAACCAAACCCGAGCCTACGGGTGGTTTTTCGGGTTAAAACTCTTTAATATAGTAATATAATAATATAAGGTTTGATTTTTAATAATTAAATGTAATCAAAAATGCCCAAAAAATAAAATGTGGGAGCCCGGTCTCGAACCCGGGTCTCTCCCACACACGCACACAGCCCTAACCAGTCCCACCCGCTAGGGTTATCGCAACAGATCCCGGATCAAGTGGCTTTTGATTAAAAACTCCCGAGAGTCCCTCCCCCATCCCAATCGCGACCGGTTCCGGTCCAAAACCCATGGATTTCGTCGCGATTTAACAAGGTAGCATAGGGGTTTAGCTAATCGGGATGTGGCGAACTTGAGGGTGAAGTTAATTGTAAAAATAACAAGCTTCAGTTCGTAAATTTTGGTTTGAAAACACCGAAACCCTAGCTTTAAGAACAAGAATCAAATCGATCGAATTAGATATTAAAACATGATTAAATCATGGGGCTTTTATTGTATAGATCATTGCGAAACTGTGGGTGTAAGTTAATTTGATTGATATTGGGTTTAGGGTCAAAACCCCCAAATCGATTTTACGAAGAACCCTAGATTCCGGATCAAGATCAATTCGGTGTTATGAGATTAAATAAACATGGGGTTTTTATTATACTGAGAATTTCGAAGCTAATGGTATGGTTAAATTGAATTAAAAACGTGTGTAGGATCAAAAGCCCCAAATCGTTTTTCATATGAACCCTAGGTTTTGGGTTTCGATTAATTCGATGTTATGAGCCCCGATAATCATAGGGCTTTCATTCAGGGGGTAAAAACGAAGGTGAGGATGTGATAATTTACCGATAACAGTTGTGAATTGACCGAGATCGACTAGAATGTGTTCCGACTTGTGCGACTTTGATCTCCGACGGCTTGGACAGCTTCTCCGATCGAAGTAAGTAGTGTAGCAGGTTCCACAAAGTTCGAATAAGATATGTGAGAGTTCAATTTGTAACAACAATACAAGGATCCGTCGAATTCGATGTGTACGAGGAGGTGGTCGACGGTTACGGGTTTAATACCCATAATTGAGATTAATTCGAACTTAAAACGATGATCAATGACTCAATGATGGTCGTTACTACTATTAATTTCCATTTCAGTTACGAATTCGAACGATTTTCAGTTGAGGGATGTGAATTTGGACCAAAAACTCTCGGTTTGACTTTACAAAGTCAACACGATCCACATCACTCAATTTTGACTTCGAAAGTCAACACAATTAGGGTTTGGGTTAATTACACTACCACTCCTTGTAGTTCTAGTTTAAACGTTGACAGAATTGACCCCTGGGGTTAGATTTAACCGGTTTCAGTTAACGGGGTTAAGTTTCGGTTAGGATTTTTAACGAGGATTGTTAACGGCGTTAACATGAAAAGTACGGATTGTCACATTACTATTTATGGAAACTTTCTATTTTTGGAAACTTACTATTTTTGGAAACTTTCTATTTATAGAAACCTGCTATTTTTGGAAACTTTCTATTTATAGAAACCTGCTATTTTTGGAAACTTACTATTTATAGAAACCTGCTATTTATGGAAACTCGCTATCTTGTTAGAACAAATAGGATTTGTTGCTAAGTGTTACAGCATGATCATTTGTGTATAATATAGAAGTATTATACTGAACAAACATTTAATCATTAAACGAGTCACCAACGGGTCGTCGGGTCAAACTTGGTCAAACTTGGTCAGACTTAGTCAAACATGAGTCAAACTTGTAAACTCTTTTCAAACACTTAAACAATGGGATTGTTTGGATACTTAGGGTTCGTATCATCTTGCACAAACACACACTTATAAACCGGAGTTTATAGGTGGCAGTTAGTCGTCAAGCATTTTAAGTTCGCTTTCTTTCGCACGCACTCTAAGGTGAGTTTCACGGCCCCTTTTCTTATGATTTAAACTTGGGGGAGAAAACATGGGTACGAACATTTAGATCTTACATTTCTTTTATATCACTTGTGTACTAAGCGCAAACATATCGTGAAAGTCCTTACTTATCGAACCGTTAGTATATGGGTTAGCGAGGAAATCTTGAGTAGTACTACTGGGCATTGACAAGCCCCACCCGCGTTAGTCGCGCTAACACGACGGGAAGTCGAACGGGTGTAACATTGACCTAAACATTTACCATTGATTACGATAGTCATGGTAGGAGGCAGTTCAAACATAAACAGTCAGCTTCGGTGTCGAAACGCTTTAGTAACATGTACTAGGTTAGCTACCTATGATATAATTGTAAATGGTATTATCTAGTAAACTTTACAAACATTGAAACCTGTGAACTCACCAACCTAGTGTTGACACGTTTTAGCATGTTTTCTCAGGTCAATAAGGTACAAGCACAAGCTAAGGCATGCATGCATTCGAAGTCTATCGTTTTCAAACTCAAGAACTATTTATTTTAATTATTGTTGGATTGTTTATTTTGGCGCGACTGTTTTGGCGCATTCTTTTCATTTAACTTTTCGCTTCCGCAGTTTTACATTAAATCAGTATTTTCATTGCTAGTGTTGCATCGTGACTATGAGCAATACTAGTGGTTTTCTTAAACTTGTCACACCCCGGCCGGCGGCGGATTATACGCCGGGGCTGACGCGGTTGTTCATTAGCACATGATCATCTATTAATAAGTGATAGTATTTATTCATCATAGTTAAAGCATCCGTTACACAAAGAAATAGAAAACAAATAGTTCGTAACGTAACATAAATTAATTCCAATCTTGATTAGAGCTAGGTCCATAGTCCTATATGATCAAGTAATGTCCTCAAACTGGTACACCTGAAACATGCGAGTAAATGTCAACTACAAGTAGTTGGTGAGATACACAGGTTTTGACACAAAACAAAAGTTAAGTATAGTTTTCGATTCAATAAGTTCAAAGCATGTCTAAAGCATTCATGTGAGAACATACAAGGTTCCAAGCGTACAATTCAAGCCTGATAGATAGAAAGCTAGCTGCCACAATCCCACTGATTGCCGTTTTTAAAGAAAAAGAGGTAGGATAATACCCAAGTTATAGTTGGTACCCAACACAAACCCGCCAAGGTTTCGTGGTACGTCATAGTTTAGGTTCAGTTTCCCGTATAAATGATCATAAAAGGTACTCCCTTAGGCTTGCCACACAAGTTAATGAATGTACTGACATGAATAGATGTAATGGTCACCAAATAGTTCAAGACATAAAGCATAAAGATCAAAGCATAAGAACAAAGGTATTGAATCATGTATGAAAGATAGTTAATAGCATGTTTCCCCCAAAAGTAAAAGTAGTAAAAAGGGGCTATGTAAACTCACCTGAATTGAGTAGTAGTTGGATTACACGAGTGAAAGGTCGGAACCACAATGTTAGCCTCAGACGACTTACGTATGTCCTAGAATTATAAACTCATAAAATTAGGGTCATATGGGATTTCGTGATGACGACACAGAAGTTTGAACGTCCTAAAATATTCGTAGGACTAACGGGTAGACGAAAGCGTCCACGGGAATAAGGGTTTATATAAAAAAAATAAGAATAGCTAAGCTTCGCGACGAACGTTATGAATAATAATATATATATATTCGTGTTTTGGTGTCATTCAGAATGATGTAAGAAAATAACATATATATCATATTTTATTTTTAAGTTCATAGAGTTAACAAAATAACGTTTGCGTGAAAAGAATAATAAATATATTATTTTTAATCGAGGATAAAACGTGGGTAAATAATATAACCATTATATTATTAATTAGTTTAGAACGTCACACGAGGTAATTAAACGAGGTGAAATAATATAAATTATATATTATTTTATAACATGAGTCACGGGTTGAAAATAATATAAATATATTATTTTATACGAAGTTATGGTTTGGAAATAGTATAAATATATTATTTTTTTAAAAGTGGGAATAATAATAAAATAGGTTATAAAACCAAACCCGAGTCTACGGGTTGTTTAATAATAAAATAGGTTATAAAACCAAACCCGAGTCTACGGGTTGTTTTCCGGGCTAAAACGCTTTAATATAATATTATTATAATATAGAAAAAGGTTTTATAATTAAATAAAGCTTAAAAATAATCAAAATCCAAAAACATGGGAGGGGAGACTCGAACCCGGGTCTCCTCTCCAACAGCACAAGAGTTTAACCAGTCCCGCCCGCTAGGGTCATCGCAACAGATCCCGGTTCCAAATCGTTTTAACCATCGAGTCCCGGGAGCATTCCTCCCTACGCGAGCCGGAACCAAGATCCCCCTCAAAACCATCGAATCCGGTCGCGATCGATTAAAGGGTCATAGGGGTTTTGTTAATCGGGGTTCATCGAGTCTGTAGGTGAAGTTGATTGTAAGATGGTTAAGCATAGGATCGTTTAATTCTTAGCGATAAACCCGAAACCCTAGTTCAAGAACATGATAATGAATTGATAAAATCTGATATTAAAAGTTGTTGGAATCATAGGGTTTTTTACTATATCAGATCTCGCGAATCCATTGGTGTTGTCTAATTTGATTGAAATCAGGCCTAGAGTCAAAAGCCCCAAAACGTTTTAATGATAAACCCTAGTTTACGGATGATGAACAATTCGATATTATACGTTCAAATTAACATAGGGCTTTCAGAGAGCATGGCATTGCGAAACTAAACATGTAACTTAATTGGATTAAAATCGGGTCTATAGTGGAGTTCGATCAAACCCGAAAGTTCATGAACCCTAGAATCGAAATGTGAAAAACCCGATAGTGTAAGCCCTAATTAGGTTAGGGCTTTCACACTAGGGACGAAAACAAGTCTATAGGTGTGAACAATTACCTGAATCGATGTTGGACTGACGGAGATCGGTTAGAACATAGTTCCGGCTTCTGGGGGGGTGGGTTTGCCTCTGGCAATTACAGTTTCGTTTCCGACCAAATTGGATGTGGGACTCGATTTAGGAGCGCAGGTGTTCGATTATGTAATTAACAACAGGTTTTAAACGGATTCGATGATCATATCGATCGTTACCGACGGTTACGAGGTTAACGTCTATAATTAGGATTAATTCGATCGATTAAAGCTGTTAAAGGCCTTAGTAATTGTCGATTCATGATGAGGATCGTGTATGGCCGTTACAAACTCAAGAAAATCCGATCGTGGCGTTTGAATTGGATCGAAGTCATAAGGTTTGACTTTCAAAAGTCAAACAGAATCAGGAATGGGTTAATATCAGGTTTAGTCCCTTTAGTTTCATGTCCTTAAGTATAGAAATTGGCAGAAATAGTCCTCAAGGTTTGGGTTGGATTAACTAGGTTAGGGACTTGTTAGTTTGACTATTAAAAGTCAACAGGGAATCAACTAAAGATAAGATACAAGTTTAGTCCCTCAGGTTTACGTATATAAGTTTGGATATAGACAGGGTTAGTCCCTGGAGTTTGAGATAGGGTTAACCAAGTTAACTGGAATTTGCCGTAAAGGTAAAATAAATAAATAAATAAATAAATAAATAATATGGTCGGAAATTTTCTGGAGGTTACAGTCTCCCCTACTTTAGGGAATTTCGTCCCGAAATTATTTAGGAGGAGGGTCCAGGAGATAGATGTGTGTTTGGGTTCATGGCTAGTTTTGCTTGTCGGTTGAGGAGTATAGTTAATGACAAGATTTAGGTCGGGTAATCAAAGTCAGGTAGGAACAATGAAAGAGGAATTAGTTTGAAGAGAATTGAGGAGTAAACTGTTGAAGAAATATTTTAGACTCCAAAGATGGAATGCATCATTCGAAATGAGAATGATGAGTATTTGATTATCAAGGCTTGTTTAGGATACAGTCTAAGATGTCCGAGTAATGACACTGGATAAGGATTTTACAACTATTGGTCAAGGTCAAAGTAATAGAAAACTCTTCGTGATACGAACAACGTTACTTCTGATGATATGACAGGAACACTTATATATAGGAAGTACCAGCGGCGTATCCACCATGCCCTTATCATATTGCATCAGTTTCGTTATTATATATCACGATAGGTTTTATGTCATAACGCACGACAGAATTTACTATGTTTTCCATACGCTGATTCTTATAATTACGTGTGCACCCGTAATTACTCAAATCGTCGTATGGTCCGTATAGGTCATTCTATTGTGCGTGGGTACAGAGGGGGAAAAACATCCAAAAACATTTAGTTTATTATTGTTTTCATGTATTAGTTGTAAGTTAGTGAATGTGTCTCTAGATGGTAAGGTCAGTCAGGAAGTCAAGGCTCATAATGTGGCACAGTCCCATACATGGATGTCCTAAGTAGATGACCTATCCTTCCAAATTACCCATAAAGTTGATAGTTCTCTCGTGGCTGAACAAGAATACGTCAGACCCCGAGTAGTTCAAGGTTTATAGCTCCCTCGTGTTCGAACAAGAATACGTCAAACCCCGAGTAGTTCAAAGTTCATAGCTATCAATTTCCATGGATACAGTGGATGATCATGCCTTATGTATATAGTAAACGGTCTAGTTTCATATGTACTGTAGGCATTCAAGTTTCATGTATAACGTAGATGATCTAGTATCACGCATATTGTAGAACGATCAAGTATCATGTATCAGGTGTACAAGCTAGTATCATGTATATTGCAAAACGATCGAATATCATGTATCAGGTGTACAAGCTAGTATTATGTATATTGCAAAACGATCGAATATCATGTATCAGGTGTACAAGCTAGTATTATGTATATTGCAAAACGATCAAGTAGCATGTATCCGGTGAACAAGCTAGTATCATGTATAACGTAAACAACCAAGTTTCGTGTATAATGTGACCATTTTAGTTTTGTGCATAAGTTAAACAAATTAGCTTTCACGTATAATGCGAACATTCGTATGTAAATAATTGACTCCCATGAGTAACATAAGCTATCAATTTTTTTATAGGTGGTCGAGTGCTGTGGACAAGCGTGTTGTATAATGTAGGTAGTTGGGTTTCAAGTTTTCAACTTTGTTGATGGGAAGTTAACGCATGTGCGAAAGGATTCATCTTTTCGTAAGTTCATACGCTTTCGAAGGTGTAAGATAATGAGAAAGTTTTGCAGGTATTCAGAATAATGTGGACATGAATAATTGGTTCGTGCTTTTTGTTTGTAAATAAGCAAGTAATTGAAATTTACTCTTGTTTGTAACTTAATAAATAAGTGAAAATAATAAGTTGAATGACTAGATATTTGGATAAATAAATAAAACCTTTTATTTATTTAATTTAATTATCATAAAGAGAATGTTTCTAAAGAAGATAATGGCTAAAGTAATTTAAGCCAGGATTAAAATAATTAGTTTAAAAAAAATGTCATAAGGAAATAACTAACCAAATCATTATTGAATTAAAAGGACGAAATATTTGTTAATGTTTTTATAAAACAATTCGTACAAGACGGTTATTAAGTTTCTTATAAGGTAAAGGGGTTTGTAAATAATTTGTAATCTAGGTAAAATTTATAAACGGAGGGTTTGATAAAGGTTTTGTTTGGAACAAAATAACTATATTGGTTAAATTGGGAAATAACAAAATAATTAGTTTACAAAGAAAGTTTAGATGTCAACCATTAAGGCCAACCAAAAATAATAACGTTATATTTGGGTACAATATATGGGTTTCAATTTAAGAAATCGAGAAATAGAATATCCGACTAACATCTCAGGTAGTTTTTCGCCAGGAAGTAGAGGAGCACCAAGATGAACATCGTTAAGGTTATTCGTATCGCAAACCGGCTTCAGCTTTAGCTATTCCCATTAGTGCATCAAGTACTCCCTGGTCTCCATTTCTCGCCTCAGAAACTTTGCGGTCCTTACATATAGCGGTATCAGCCGGAACTCCTAAGGTACTGGTAGGTTCCATGACTTGTTTTTTGCTCCTGGATCTGGACGGTATAGGTTGGGTGCTAGATAAGGGACTCTCGGAGGTGGTGATTTAGCTGCCTGGAGTCTCAAGCTTGCTCCTAAACCGATCTGTTCTGTGGTCATACATGGATCTGGCAGCTAGTTGTGTTGGCGATTGGTTGTCTGGTGATGGGGACACAAAGTCTTCATCTTGTGCTGACTCTGCTTCGGGGTGATTCTCAGGGGAGTGAGGAGGGTAAGAGGCTATTTCTAGCACGAAAAGGTCGTAAGTGTAAGTTGTTAAGTACAAAGGTAGTCATGAGTTTAAACTTTGACTAATCATAACGCCGAGTTCTTATAATAGTATATCAGGAGTAACACTTGACCTATAAGTAGTGTACCCACGAAGAGGATTCCCAGGAAAGAGAGGTGGGTCACAAGGGACACACTGAAGTACTCAGTCTTTCCTTAGTCAGAATCTTTCATGGACTTACACCCACTCTTCCAGCCATCATGTACCATTAACATTATTATTTGAACTCCTGGTTATGGTGAGAATCGTTAGGGATTTTGTCTTGTGGCTCCAGGGTGTGCTTCACCTATTCAAGCAGCTTCCTTTCTTTGGATGGTAAGGTCTAAGGGTTTAAATCACTTGCAATTGATAATAAGGGTGATAAAATTTTCAAGGCATAAGGATGAAGGGGTATAGTTTGCTTAAATATGATTAAGCGTAAGAAACAAATAGGAGGTTTGAACTTGTGTACCAAATTATAATAATTAAGCGAATGATGGTTAGGTTGTATTCATTTGGGACATAGCCCAATGGATACTGTGACAAATCAAAGTGATTTGAGTTCATATACTTTCAAGAAGACATGCTTTAGCCTATAGGTGAACACTCACTTCGGGAATTCCCAGGAAAGCATACGGATCCTTCGGTTGATTTGGATTTATATGAAATGCTTTCCTAGACAGAAAACCCAAGGTACAGGCATTCACCCTTCCGGATTGCACATGTTCTCTACTGATTTTCAGAACCCAAAACTTTGACGGGATTTTAAAATTTTAATAAGCATTGGGTCTAAGTCTTTCCATAAGTGATTAGTAATGATGTGTAAAGATGAAAGTGTATGGTAAAACCTAGAATAGCATTTAGTGATATCAAATAGGTATTGTGCAGACCATTCAAATAGTGTAGCAAGTAAGGTATCACAGGAGTAGTAACTCTTGTAAACATGTAGGTTATCAAGTAACATAGCACATAAGATAATTCGTATTGTATCATGCAATGTAATACACTAGGTAACATGTAGGATAATTACACCAAGGTATCCTAAGGTTATAGACTATGGATTAAGAATATGTTTCAAGTAATCCAATGCAGTTTCAAGTAGTTCATGTAGTTGTATCATATAAATAGAAGTGGATAGATGTAGGTAAGTATGTGTATGAGTGTAGAGTGGAGTTCCTAATAAAAGACACGAGTTTAACTCATGTTTGGGGACTCCTAGGTTATAGTCTAGGTCATGTGTATCTAATAACCTAATTCCCTATAACCATGGCTCTGATACCAATCTGTCACACCCCGGCCGGCGGCGGATTATACGCCGGGGCTGACGCGGTTGTTCATTAGCACATGATCATCTATTAATAAGTGATAGTATTTATTCATCATAGTTAAAGCATCCGTTACACAAAGAAATAGAAAACAAATAGTTCGTAACGTAACATAAATTAATTCCAATCTTGATTAGAGCTAGGTCCATAGTCCTATATGATCAAGTAATGTCCTCAAACTGGTACACCTGAAACATGCGAGTAAATGTCAACTACAAGTAGTTGGTGAGATACACAGGTTTTGACACAAAACAAAAGTTAAGTATAGTTTTCGATTCAATAAGTTCAAAGCATGTCTAAAGCATTCATGTGAGAACATACAAGGTTCCAAGCGTACAATTCAAGCCTGATAGATAGAAAGCTAGCTGCCACAATCCCACTGATTGCCGTTTTTAAAGAAAAAGAGGTAGGATAATACCCAAGTTATAGTTGGTACCCAACACAAACCCGCCAAGGTTTCGTGGTACGTCATAGTTTAGGTTCAGTTTCCCGTATAAATGATCATAAAAGGTACTCCCTTAGGCTTGCCACACAAGTTAATGAATGTACTGACATGAATAGATGTAATGGTCACCAAATAGTTCAAGACATAAAGCATAAAGATCAAAGCATAAGAACAAAGGTATTGAATCATGTATGAAAGATAGTTAATAGCATGTTTCCCCCAAAAGTAAAAGTAGTAAAAAGGGGCTATGTAAACTCACCTGAATTGAGTAGTAGTTGGATTACACGAGTGAAAGGTCGGAACCACAATGTTAGCCTCAGACGACTTACGTATGTCCTAGAATTATAAACTCATAAAATTAGGGTCATATGGGATTTCGTGATGACGACACAGAAGTTTGAACGTCCTAAAATATTCGTAGGACTAACGGGTAGACGAAAGCGTCCACGGGAATAAGGGTTTATATAAAAAAAATAAGAATAGCTAAGCTTCGCGACGAACGTTATGAATAATAATATATATATATTCGTGTTTTGGTGTCATTCAGAATGATGTAAGAAAATAACATATATATCATATTTTATTTTTAAGTTCATAGAGTTAACAAAATAACGTTTGCGTGAAAAGAATAATAAATATATTATTTTTAATCGAGGATAAAACGTGGGTAAATAATATAACCATTATATTATTAATTAGTTTAGAACGTCACACGAGGTAATTAAACGAGGTGAAATAATATAAATTATATATTATTTTATAACATGAGTCACGGGTTGAAAATAATATAAATATATTATTTTATACGAAGTTATGGTTTGGAAATAGTATAAATATATTATTTTTTTAAAAGTGGGAATAATAATAAAATAGGTTATAAAACCAAACCCGAGTCTACGGGTTGTTTAATAATAAAATAGGTTATAAAACCAAACCCGAGTCTACGGGTTGTTTTCCGGGCTAAAACGCTTTAATATAATATTATTATAATATAGAAAAAGGTTTTATAATTAAATAAAGCTTAAAAATAATCAAAATCCAAAAAACATGGGAGGGGAGACTCGAACCCGGGTCTCCTCTCCAACAGCACAAGAGTTTAACCAGTCCCGCCCGCTAGGGTCATCGCAACAGATCCCGGTTCCAAATCGTTTTAACCATCGAGTCCCGGGAGCATTCCTCCCTACGCGAGCCGGAACCAAGATCCCCCTCAAAACCATCGAATCCGGTCGCGATCGATTAAAGGGTCATAGGGGTTTTGTTAATCGGGGTTCATCGAGTCTGTAGGTGAAGTTGATTGTAAGATGGTTAAGCATAGGATCGTTTAATTCTTAGCGATAAACCCGAAACCCTAGTTCAAGAACATGATAATGAATTGATAAAATCTGATATTAAAAGTTGTTGGAATCATAGGGTTTTTTACTATATCAGATCTCGCGAATCCATTGGTGTTGTCTAATTTGATTGAAATCAGGCCTAGAGTCAAAAGCCCCAAAACGTTTTAATGATAAACCCTAGTTTACGGATGATGAACAATTCGATATTATACGTTCAAATTAACATAGGGCTTTCAGAGAGCATGGCATTGCGAAACTAAACATGTAACTTAATTGGATTAAAATCGGGTCTATAGTGGAGTTCGATCAAACCCGAAAGTTCATGAACCCTAGAATCGAAATGTGAAAAACCCGATAGTGTAAGCCCTAATTAGGTTAGGGCTTTCACACTAGGGACGAAAACAAGTCTATAGGTGTGAACAATTACCTGAATCGATGTTGGACTGACGGAGATCGGTTAGAACATAGTTCCGGCTTCTGGGGGGGTGGGTTTGCCTCTGGCAATTACAGTTTCGTTTCCGACCAAATTGGATGTGGGACTCGATTTAGGAGCGCAGGTGTTCGATTATGTAATTAACAACAGGTTTTAAACGGATTCGATGATCATATCGATCGTTACCGACGGTTACGAGGTTAACGTCTATAATTAGGATTAATTCGATCGATTAAAGCTGTTAAAGGCCTTAGTAATTGTCGATTCATGATGAGGATCGTGTATGGCCGTTACAAACTCAAGAAAATCCGATCGTGGCGTTTGAATTGGATCGAAGTCATAAGGTTTGACTTTCAAAAGTCAAACAGAATCAGGAATGGGTTAATATCAGGTTTAGTCCCTTTAGTTTCATGTCCTTAAGTATAGAAATTGGCAGAAATAGTCCTCAAGGTTTGGGTTGGATTAACTAGGTTAGGGACTTGTTAGTTTGACTATTAAAAGTCAACAGGGAATCAACTAAAGATAAGATACAAGTTTAGTCCCTCAGGTTTACGTATATAAGTTTGGATATAGACAGGGTTAGTCCCTGGAGTTTGAGATAGGGTTAACCAAGTTAACTGGAATTTGCCGTAAAGGTAAAATAAATAAATAAATAAATAAATAAATAATATGGTCGGAAATTTTCTGGAGGTTACAAAACTCATATAGAGTCGTTCAATGTAACTAATGACTGAGATCCTGTTATGTCACGCTCCTAACGGTAAAACTCCGTTAGTGGATTTTGGGGGTGTGACAGATTGGTATCAGAGACATTGGTTATAGAGAACTAGGAAATGCATACTAGACTATAACCACGTACATGCATGAGTTACACAGCACTTACACTCATACATGGCACTCACTCATCCCGTTACAGGAAATGTCGACCCCACCCAATTCACCAGCATCCCAGTTGTTCAGGAGCACGATGTTCCTACCGTACCTTTGCCAGAGCCGAGGAGACGTCGACTCAACCCGATCAACACTACTGTAGGACATGATGAGCCTATTCATGTGCGTGTCAGAGGCAACACGCAGGACTGGGATTGGTATCCCGATAGGATCAGGAGCTGGATCCGCGAGGAGGAAGTCCCACCTCCACTCACTACTAACATTGCTTCTTCTTCATCATCTTCTGTGCGAGCTTTGCCACCATTGCAGTACCCCTTTGAGCAGGTGATAGCTGCCTTTGTGGCTAGGATGGACCGGGAGATCCGGAACATGAGAGATGCAGCAGGAGAGATTACTAGCATACTTCAGCGAGGGATGTTGACGAATCAGAGGATCACCAAACTGACTGCAGATTTAGCAGCAACTGATACAGCTCATGAGAATTTGGCAAATGGATGTGTGGATATGGAGGACCGGCTGAACACTGCAGAGTGGAACCTAGATATACTCAACACCAGGATTGAGCAAGTTGATGCACGACTTGCAGCGGTTGAAGCAGCAGGAGTTGCACCAGAGGTTGCACCTGCAAGAGACCAGGATGAGGACGATGATGCAGCATCCGATGTTACATCAGCTGGCAGTGACATTTGATTTTCTATCTTCATTACTTAGTTACGTCTTTCCTTAAACCTAGATGGGCAGGGTTGTTCCCATCCAACAGATGTTTCTAGAATTTTGATGTTTGGTTGAATTTAGTTGTAATCGTTACAATTTATTTTATCAAGTATTACTATTATTGAAATGTTAGATGTTGTGGTTTGAATTTCTTTACTTACTTGCACTTGTATGACGATAAAATGCGATGAAATTTTCTCATTATTGTATGTTGTGAATGTAAAGATAATGTCTGGAAGAGGAAATGGACGTGGTGGACGCGCCGGAGGATGCGGTGGTCGCGGAAACATTAACATGACTGCAGCCGAGCTCACGGCACTCATAAATGAGCGTGTGGCTGAAGCAGTAGCAGCTACTCATGCCGCTGTTAATGCTGGAGGTAAGCAAATTGTTATCGACTCTAGGGAGTCATCATTCATTCAAAACCCAATTCGAATATATTATCCCTAAAGCACATTCATGTTTACAATTCAGGTCAGCACAACCACCAGCAGGTTTGTACTTTCAAGGCGTACATGGATTGCAAGCCTCATTCATTCAGTGGAGCCGAAGGGGCTGTTGGCTTACTCCGCTGGATGGAGAAATCCGAATCTGCCTTTGCTATGTACAATTGTCCGCCGAACAATCAAGTAAAGTATGCATCTGGCACACTGGAGGGTTCAGCCCTTACTTGGTGGAACTCCCAAGTACAAATACTAACTCTGGAGATGGCAAATGCATTGCCATGGGATGAATTCAAGACTATGCTGCGGGAGGAGTACTGTCCCCGCGATGAAGTACAGAAACTTGAAAGTGAATTCTGGAATCTCAAGATGGAGGGATCTGAGATTGAAGCCTACACTACTCGTTCGCATGAACTGGCGAACTTGTGTCCGCAAATGGTAACACCTCCCTACAAGAGGATTGAGAAGTTCATTGATGGTCTGGTCCCGCAAATTCAGAGCATGGTGACATCTTCTAACCCTACTACAATCCAGCAAGCTATCAGGTTGGCTCACAGACTAACAGATCAAGCAGTTGTTCAGGGCATTCTACCCCCTAGAGGTGCGTTGTCAAAGACAAATGACAACAAAAGAAAGTTTGACAGTTCGTTCCCCAAAACCGCTCAATCAAATACACCTTCTCAGCAACAGCAACAGCAGCACCGTAAATTTGAACCATCAAAGAATAACAACAACCAGTCTAACTCTTCTCAGCAAAGTCAGGGTTCTTATAATGGTAAGTACCCGAAGTGCAACAAATGTAATTTTCACCATCATGGAGCATGTGACCGGTACCGTTGCCAACGGTGTGGAAAGATGGGTCATGCGGCCAAAGACTGCAGGGTAGACCTGCAGAACAAACAGACACCACCTGGAGACGCACCCAAAGGCTGTTTTGAGTGCGGTAAAGAAGGGCATTTCAAGAAAAATTGCCCGCAGTTGAGGAGGAACCCAAAGGCTCTTTATGGATTTGTTGTTAATGAAAGCACTCATGTGATTATTCTAGTGTGATGTAGGAATCAAGGTGTGTATTAAATATGTTTTTTTATAAATAGTTGAAGGTTTTAGTCTTATCGTAAACATTAGTCTAAACTTAAGAGTAAGAATATAGCCTCTTAATGGTCATTAAGAAGCTACCTCTTAATGGTTCAAAGCCTCTTAATGGGTAAAAGACTCTTAATGGTTAAAAGGTAGCCTTAAGTCTGAATGGTTAAGAGATAACATGTTAATGGTAAGTCCTCACAAGTTACATGGCCCCTTACATCTTAACCATAAAGAGGCTTTGAACCATTAAAAGGTATCCTAACTTGAATCGAGCCGATGATAGCTCAATTTTAGGAAGAGAATCTAAAGAGTGAGAATTATCCAAAACTAACCTAACCAATTCGGCAGCTGTAACTGAATATAACGACTTTCCCAAATTGAGTTACAAAGAATGACAAAACAAGTCCCTCAACTTCTACTTATTACAAAATAACCCTTCTACTATTTAACACATATCATAATGTCATTAAAAGACTACAAAACAACCCTTAATAACCATGATAGAACTAGAACCCTCATTTACTTATGATAAAATGCATTTGTTATTCACCTTGATACCTACACCAGACTAGGATAGTTACATAAGTGCTCTCATTAACCACAAATCTCCCTTTTGTGTATTTTTTATATATTTTTATATGAATTTAAATTTTAAATTATGATATGTGATATTTATATGGTATTATGTACATTAATTCTCTCTTTTATGTTTTCTATGTATTTTTATATAAATTTTATATAGTCATTATATGTAGCCACTTATACGAAAATAAGACCATCTAATTCTATTTCTAAATCTAGACGTCTAATTTATGTTTTAGACATAGTCTTGTTACTTGGTAGTCCAGTGTTTTATACATAGTCGTGTTACTTGGTAGTCCAGGTCCGAAGATCGACTATTAAATAATTATATTTTTAGTGTCTAACTCAAAACCCATCTAATTCCATTTCTAAATCTACACCTGCCACTTTTAGGGCCCCAAACACTGCCCCGAGGGGCGATGGAGGCCGGACGTTAAAGTTTCCTCCGACGTTCCCGGGGATGGGGGAGAGAGAGGGTTGGGATTGTGAAGTACGTCAGCCCACTACTCCCGGTCTTGCAAAACAAAACAAAAAACAGATCATAAATTCAGATGGAAAGGCAAATGGAATTCAAGGAAATCTTTATTCCCTGAACAGCAATTATGCAATATTTACACAAGATTACTCATAAAATCAGACATATATGTACACTGAGAGATGAACATTAATACCGTCTATCTATCTCTAGACTCTACTGACATGTTTTTATATACATAACAGACACTTAAATCACCATTATTCAATCTAAAAAACCTTCAAATATTTCAGATGTAGGGATTAATATGTGAGGAGTAATCACGGATTCCAGCACCTTCCCAACCCATCCACTCTTCCCACATGTCCCAATCAGGATCGTCCATCCCCCTCATCGGCTCGTCTATCCCTGCATCCGACGGTCCATACATATCCATCTCACCAACACCACTTTCATCTCTCAAATTACTCATCAACGTCTGCAAAATCATCCATACCAAATGTCAGTCCAAAACTTGTTATTTTTAATCAATCACTGTTATTTCAATTTTTTAGATTATTAACAACACCAAAGTGGCTGTTACTCTGTTTAGCAATGTTTTAAAAAATAATTAAAATCCGGTTGAACCGGTCAACATGACCGGTTCGACTGAAAAACGGTTTTAAGAGGGTAACCGTACCGGTTAAGTACCCGGTCTGACCCGGTAGTGAAAACACTGGCCGTCAGATTCAGATATGATTTTTCAGATTAAATTAGGTTTTATTTGTCTACTTTTTGTAACCGGATCTGATCTATAATGCAGATCTAATGGATCTTCAAGAAATTGGAAGTAAAAGATCAAATTTCAATATGCGTACATCGTAAGCTTCGTTGATTTGGTGAAATTGGACTCCACAATTGTTTCCTCTGCACACATCCGGATGATACTGAAATTAATAAAAAACAAACAAGTTAGATCGATTGAATCAAACAAAAACAAACCACCAGAGGTTTACAAATCCATACATAAAATCATTACCTTCAAAGCTAGCTGTCTAAAGGCCTTTTTGACCTCAGATTCAGAAGCTCCAGGACGAACACTCAAAGTTTTATACGGATCTGAAGCCACAGGACTCGTTGAAACACAACTGACTCCAACCTTAAACCGCCGATTTACTCTCTCCGCCTTCTTCTTGTGCGAATTCTTCAATTTCCCCCACGACGACGTAGATGACGTCGACGACGACACGTATCCGCTCATCATTCCGGCCACACTCGCCATAATTTTTCTGTTGTTCACAAAATCAAATTTGAAATTGAAATTTCTCAAACACGTTCAGATTGTGCGGATTGATTTATATGTGTGAAAGTTGGATTGTAAACTATGTATAGCGATATCGATTGTTGTTCAATTTGATTGTTGGAGTGAAAGAGAAGGTGAAGATGAATAATATTTGGGGAAGAATTGGCATTGAAGATATAGGAGAGGATAGAGAGAAGGGATAGTGTGTGTTTGGGTGATGTGTGTGAGAGAGATGGGGGGTCCTTATCCGTTGTGTTGCAACACGATGACGTGTCAATCAGCGTTTTGTGGTGGACATGGCTTATCGCTTCCATCCTAATCAGATTATTACTTCGAATCTCCGAATCTTTTTTTATATTTATAATTCTAGTCCTTCAACTCGAACAAATTTTCCCAGACGACCATGAGTTTTGAAACTAGGATTTATTTATCTTTCTATTTTTTTAACGTGTCGTGGAACTTTAACAACGGTCGCTTAACGGTTTCGAACTTTATAAAAAAGAGGAAAGCTAAACCACTAAACAAATCAAATTTTTTGAAAAAGCAAAAAAACGTTCACCAAACCACTTTGAAATTAAAAAAAACTAAACCGTTAAATAAATTAAAGTTTGTCAAGAGCCACTAAAAATGTAAAACATTTAATCGAGTGTTGATAATATTAAAGATATTATATATTAAAACGAAACCGTTAAAAAAGTTATTATGTACAAATTAAATAAACACATTCGGAACTTTATATTAAGAAAATAAAATATTTACATAAACTCACATGTTGCAGCAAAATAGTCACTAACATTCCAAAAAAATTCTATAAAAAAAACAAAATCATAACAAATGCAAGCAGAAACAAGTGATTGGTTACTTTTTGTTCACGTCATTCGGTACATATAATAATAAATTTAGAGCATCCACAGCGGTTGATGAAAAAATACAACCAATCGCATCACATCAGTTCCATATTAGATTTTCACTCATTCTTTAAAAACACTAATTTTTACTTCAACAATACATCATTTTTAGACACTCACTTTTTTATAATAAATAAAAATATTAAAAATGTTTGTGTGTAAGAGATGGGGCTCCACCCAACCCGTTTGTATGCGTTCGCCGTTCGAATTTCCAAACACACAAGCAAACGTCTCTTCTTCAACACATCCATTTGCTTTTGCCATGGTGGAAACGGATGACAGTTGTAGATGCTCGTATAGGTTTGATACATATGTAAAATTCATAATTTAATTGTGTTAACACCACTAAATTTCCCATTAAACTTGGAATATATTATGATACATTTAACCTCTATTTTAACTTTCATTTCACATATGCATCTCAAGAAAGAACAAGGGGTAAATTTACAAAAACCAAAAAACAATAAGGGGCGTAATGTAAAATTGAACTTTGTGTAGAAGCGGCAGCCAGACGCGTGTAACAATATCTGCAAATGTGTGGATGTAATTGGTCTAATAATCTTCACTTTTTTTGGCTTCTCAGTTCGCTTTATTTTATGGATAATGGAATATAAATTTAGCGGATAGAATTAATATTTTGTGTATTTATCTGGACGAGTTAAAATAATTTTACATAAATGTAGGGTAGCTATAAATTGGGGATAAAATTAAACGTTCTGCATCAATTTGGATAAGGCATGGTCTCAGCATAGTACACGTGTTCAACTAAGTTGAATAGTTCCTAACACGTGTTTGATTTTGTCACTTGTAATAATTTTCTGAATCACGTAACTAACAATTAACAAACAAGTAACTAACTACAGATTATATTTCACCCGTGTGAATATAACATAGACATGATGGACGTAAAATTTACGATGCCTATGTCAACGAGATTTGTGATCTAATGATATTAGTAATTGTTTTTTATAAAAGTGATATAAGTTTAAATACTACAAATACAGGTTTCGATGAAATTTAGAATAAAATTTTTAGAATGATGTATAATAGTGTTTTGTTAACAGTATAACATGGGTAAAACATACAGTGACTCGTGTAAAACTTGGGTAAAAAATGGCTTGCAAAGGTCCTAACCTAAGGTAGACGCTATGTTTAATTGATAAAAATGAAGTTTAGATTTACTACTTAATAATTAATAGTTTAATTTAATATTTTAAATTGATGTCTAAAATTTCAATTTCGAAAATATTGAAATACTTATTCGAATCCACTTTCTTTTTGTATATTACTCGTTCTAGGTTAGTAATTATATATAAGCAAGCTATAAATATTGTGATTAAATGTTACATCATCTTTAAGATATTAATGATATCATGTTAAATGTTATAGTAAATTTAGTAATAATACAATTTCATTAGTCGGTTCTCTCTATGTGGTTTACTGTTGAATTAAGTTATTTATGATATATTAGTATTAAATGAAATTAAAACATCTCAAAATGTTAGTCAGCCTTTTATTTTTTTTCTTTGTCAACCAACACATGTAGGATTTTAAATTGTTAAATACTAGTGTTGATTTTGATTTGTAAATACTAGTTATTAAAGCCCTCTAAAGAACATCTTATTGGTTAAGTGGTGTATACCAAATCAAAAGGTCGGACAAAATAGGAGTTATTAAAAATACTAGTTATTAAAATCATATGATAGCTTGTTGAGTTATTGAGTCGTATCAAAAGTACTAATAGTTGTTATGACTTATGACGGAACAAGTCCAAAGGACTAGCATCTCGTCCGGGTCCCGTTGATTTGAAACAAGATTTAGAATTATAGGATTGTGAAATTTAGGTCCGTCGTCAGTTTTACAATTTTAAAGAATACAATAATCATCAATACTCACAAACTTATCTAATTGTAAACTACATATCAAAATCAATAAATAGTCACTATAGTTCACACATACATTGTTTTATTTTTTAACAGTTTTCTCACATATTCGTAAATTATAAATGAACATGTGTTTATGTATCTTCCAAAAGGACTCTATTTGTACCGTACGTTGAAGATAACAAGGACTTGATTTCAAACGTAATGGTCACTGACTACTACAAAATCAAACACTTCGGTCAAAATCACATTGAATGATAAAACTTACATAATTGTCACGGGTTAATTGAGGATTAAAGGCCAGCACAATGCGTTCAACTTTCCTAACAAGATATGACAAATGTCTTCTTAGTGATTACATTAAGATTCTATACCGGGATATTCACTTAAAAAATATTACATTAATTAGTTGATAATCTTTAAAAGTAAAATTTAAGAGTACACTTTCAGTTTTAATCCTTATAGTTTGATAAAGATAACTTTTTTAGTCAAATAGCTTTAATTTGGTTTTTTCATTTATTAGTTTCATTTTCATCCCAATTAAGTCCAGATGATTAGCACCATCCATTAGGGTAGACGGGGTGAAACTCCTTCAACCCCTAAGTACCGTAAACATTAGCCAATCAAAACACGTCATGTATAGTCACATCACTTTTACCCTAAACACAAGGGATGGGGAACCCGAGACTTGAACCCGTGCCACAACATGCAACGATCACAAACATCACAAAAGGCACGACTTCATGAATTCGGGACTTGAACCTTTGCCACAATCCGTGAGGGTTGCGGCGGTGTTGCCGTGAACCCGGGTGAACCCAAACCTCAAAGCCGAGTCCACCCCTTCCATCCTTAGTTCTATTAAATATAATATGATTTGACTAAAATGTCCTAAAAATTAAAAAAAAATATAAGTATTGTGGGACCAACCTAACCCTTTCTTTCTATCCCTAAACTTCCCAATTCACATCACTTGTCTCTCTACTCTCTTTATTGTCAAGAGCCCAAACTCACCCCACCCTTTCACCTACGACCAAACCCTTGCCCCTTTTCGGCGACTGATATGCCACCCAAACGAGTATGTTGAAGTAACCGACTCATTTCCGACGACTCGTCTACCCCAAACCCGCCACCTCTTTTCGACGAAGGTGGATTTGGGTTCCCGGACTTCGTTACCAATTGTCGGCAAGACAACCAATACCTTCGGCTAGAACACCACCACTGTGATGAAGGTGATCATAATTTGATTGAGATATGCTTGGTGAAAAAGTTGAGATAAATCAAGAAAATATTTGAAGATAATTCTTATTAGTTTTAATTGATAGGGGATAATTGTTAGACATTATTTTATTTGTTTAGTATGTTTCTTTTGGCAGCAGATTGAGTCAAATAAAGATAGGTTTATGTTTCCTAGTTTGAGTTTTAATTCTTGGTTAGCAAGTTATATATTAGTATAAATAGAGATGTCAGGGTATTGTATTTTGTGTGGTTTTTTATTCATAATAAATTTTTTTTTGAGCCGCTGACAGATTTTCTCCTAATTTAATGTCTCTCTCGCTCCTCTCAACTCTCTCCCCCCCCGGTAATCGTCATTTTTCAGTGACTCTGAACAAGTAATTGATAAAGAGGTAACGAACATCAACGTTAATGTGGATGTAATCTCCTAAATGGGTCAAGATTTAAGGATTTAGCCCAAGCCCAACTGTCTCATATAACAGGCCCATTAGGGTTAGGCCTTCCCTCTCTATAAATAGAGAGGTCATCTCCAAGAACAAGGGGTTAATCTCTCTCTCTCTCTCTCAATTTACACGAACTATTATGAGGCCCCGACTGACTTGAGGGTCGGAGTGCCCTCGGAGCTACGGCTCCCGGGCCCTCCAACGAGCGTGTTCCTGTGGTTGCAGATCTGAGAACAATCACCCGACTCCACCAACGATCCGAGATATGGTTGTCTTCTCCTTCTCGTTGAAGCTTCTGGCTCTAAACCCACCATGGCTAGAAATTGCTTCTTTAGTTACTTTGTAACTCACAACTTTATGTCTAAATTTATACTATTGTAAACACTGTTTCGTATTTTGTGTGTATCGAATTCCCATCGCATCGCGCGGGAAACCCTCTAGTTTAGTACATTTTTAAAGAATTATAAAATACTTGCATAGATAAACTATTTAGAGCATTCACAGTAGCATCAATATCCTCATCCCCATAATTACACTAAAATCACTACATTTTCTCTTTTCTTTTCAATTAAATAATATTTTTTTATACTTTTATCATTACCTTTTCTATCTTCTTCCTTCATAACCACTTTCAAAAAATATTGAAAGTTTTATGCAGGTGAACAATGTTTTCTCCAAATATACAGAAAATTTATACATTTTCTCTCTTCTTCAAAATATAGGGAACTCACTCACATAAATATACTTGCTTTAAACCACCCCTAAAATATAGGGAACTCACTCACATAAATATAGGGAACCTGCTGAATGCTCTTAGATGTATGGGTCTAAGTTTTAATTAAACCGATTTTGACCTATTTGAAAGTTGAAATAATAATAACGAAGGAATCCTCAGATAAGGCCCAATCAATTGACAGACCCAAAACATATTCACTCGGCCACAAGCCCACAAGGCATGCGAGTCTGAACAATGTTCATTTCTACTCGTTTTTAGTCACCTTAAAATAAAATTAAATCAAAGCCCTCATTTTACATTTTTTACATGCATGTATATTAGCTAGACTAGATTAACGATTCACTTCTTATGTGATCTGGGCATGGTGGAATGTTTGGGCTACATGTTCGAAGCGATTGGGTCACCCGGTGACATCATGCAACATTTATAAATTTTAGTTGGCGAGTATTGGACTGAAGTAAATCAAGGAAACAAAATTAAGCATGGACTAGCGGGAAAATAGTCTAATAGTACTTAGAGAGCTAGAGGTGGATCGATCGGGTTCTGGGCCCAAACCTGTTTGGGTTGAATCCTGTTCCGGTTTGGGTCAAAGATGTTAAATCGGGTTTTTGTCCAAATCGTTTTGGGTGGAAACAGGGGAAAGGATCGGGTTTGACCTGTTCCAAAAGCGAGATTTAACTGGTCCGGGTTTCGGTTTCAAGGTATGGTGGTTGCAAAATGATTTTAGCCCTACGGTTCGGTTCGGGTTCAACCAAAGGATCGGGTTTGACCTGTTCCAAAAGCGAGATTTAACTGGTCCGGGTTTCGGTTTCAAGGTATGGTGGTTGCAAAATGATTTTAGCCCTACGGTTCGGTTCGGGTTCAACCAAACTAGTTTCGAAATCAGGTTTGGTTCGGGTTCAAAACCGGGTTAGATTCCCAACCCAGTTTTTGTGCACCTCTAAGGGTGTTGGGGGCCATTTACCCCAATACCCATTTACTCACCAAAACTGCCCAATAGAATTCTGCCACCTCAAAACTACTCATTTACTCAGATTTCATTGGAAACACCCTACTCATTTACTCACCAACTTTTTTTGTAAAAAAAAATAAACAATTAATTTAAAAAAAGACAATTTCATTAAATAAAAATTAACATAATACAATTAAAAATAAAAAAAACCTACAAAATAAATAAAAGCTAGATAATAAAATTTTAAAATCTAAAAGGTGCATTGCCATCCATACTTTGCGGCAATTTCACGTTTACGTTGCAATACAATCGACAAGTACGGGTCTACGAGATGATCATGCGATTCGGTGAATGTTTTGATGTCACGATCCTTTTGTTTTTTAAGCATCAACTCAATCGCCGTTTGTTCTCTTTTTAATTTTGCTTCCACCATCTTATCTATAAGACTTTCTTTTTTTTCTATCTCCAACGCTTTCATAGTCTTGTATTCTTTGACCATGTCTACCAAAAATCCCTTACTAGATGAACTTTCGCCGTGGGTTCCCATTTAACATTGTTGCGTACAACCTCCCAACATTTCAAGTTGGTGAATGGCCTTTTGTACACTTTCTTGTAATGGCTTAAAGCCGCTTCAACAAGGTCCAAATCACTTGTACCACTCGGCCTTCTTTGTTTCTATATATATATATATATAATTATATATATATATATATATATAATTTGAAACGTTAGATAAGAAAATTAAAAAATACCTATATAATTTGAAAAATAAATCTTACCATTTGTTGGTAACACCCGTTGAAGGCGGTTATTTTTTTATTAAGATCCTTCCACTTCCAAGACACTTGGTCAACGGTTCGATCGTTTTCACCAAATAAAGCGGTAAAATGCACAAGGACTTTCTTCCAAAACGAGTCACCTTTTTGTTGATTTCCTTTTCTTTTATTTTTTGTCTTGTGAATATAAGCTTGGACCACGACAATTTCTTCTTCTTCCGTCCATCTCTTTGGTGGTAACCGGTTTTTGTGTTGTCTTTTCGGCTTGGCGCGGTCATCTTCAACTTCGACTTCTTCTACTTCTTCATCTTCTCCTTCATCAACATCCTCCTCTTCCGTTTCTTCATCAACATCCTCATCTTCTCATTCGTCTTCGGATTCCGAACGGATGATTTCGTTTGGATCACGATACGGTTGGTTTTGGTATTGGTAGGAAAATTGAGATAAAAAATTAGGGTCCATATCAAGCAAAATTTGAGATAAAAAATTAGGATCCATATTTGGATCGGTTGAACTTTGAGGGTAGTAGTTTGGATATTGAGGTTGCGGGAAATAGCTTGGAATTGGTTGAGGAGGTGGTTGTGGTCGTTGGGGAGGTGGTTGGGTTCGTTGGGGAGCGGCTTGGGTTCGTTCGGGTCGCGGTTGAGATTGAACTTTTGGCTTAAATTTTCTAGGCTTTGTTGATTTTTTGGATGACCCTTCCATTTTTTTGTAGAGTGTAAAATTATATAGATGATATGAAAGATGTATAGATGATAGGTAAAAATATATGTGTGTGGAATGTGTGTATATATAGGTAAAAAATTAGTATTTTTTTTTAAAAGCACCCAACCCACCCCCCACCCCCACCAACGGCTACCTCCAACGGATACCTCCCCAACGGCTAGCTCAACAATACCCGAGTAAATGTACTCGTTCATGTTACTCGGACATGGCAACCCGGCCCTACTCGATCCATTAGGGGCGGTGTACCCCCACTTACCCGATCCTCTCTCTCCTACTCGATCCCAATCGGGTATTACGCCCCCAACACCCTAAATGTACCAACCAAACTACGATGATATCCCCTATAAGCTTAAAGATCCCATCTAGATCCTAACTATTGACGTATAAGTACATTTATATTAGAGTAAATTACCGTTTGTGTCCCTGTAGTTTACACGATTTAACACAATGCGTCCCTAACATGAATTTTTAACGCTTTGAGTACCTGTGGTATACAATTTGTAACACTCTAAGTCCCTGGACTTAACTTCGTTAAAAAATTCCTTTAAAATTTAGGTGAAATGTCCATTGTACATTTTTACTGTATAACGGTCTGCGTCCCTGAAAACATGTAATATCTGTTTGCGTCCCTGTCTGAGTCCATGGACCTAACTCACCCGAAACTACTACATTTGCCCGAAACTACTATTTTCAGTTTGCGTCCCTGTCTGAGCCCTTTTCCACCTTATAAGCTTCAGAACTTTGACTTGTAAAAGTCAAACCCACGAAAATCCATCTCAATCCCACCAAATCCGCCATTCAAATCTTCCTAGTAAACATTAATTTTTACACACTTCCTAGTAATCTCCGAACGATTTCAGTTTGCACACACACATTAATTCTTGGTTCTGATGCTTGAACTCAAAATACCGATTATTTTAGCTAAATTGTTCAATTTTCCCTATTAAAGATTTAATATATAGCCAAATTCTACTAATTATTTCCTAGTTGTTTTAACTTTTAAACTTCGTTTACTATTAATACGAAGTTACAATATAATATTTTTAATTTTATTGACTATTCGTCCCAAGTCAAAATTGAAACTTTGATTAGGTCATCCACCGTTATGAGCGGTAGGTGAGAATCTGAGATCGGTAGAAAAAGAGCTGCTAGTGTTGCAGGTATTAAACAAATTTCAATTTATTTTTTACAAAATTCAAAGACTTGCGAAATGACCTGGGAAAGCCAGCGACCAGAATATTGACGTGGTTAATTATGTAAACAGAGGCGTATAAAATTGCGATAGACTTGATTTTGAAAATCAAAATGTATATAAAAAACACGTCGCAATAGTATGTTCAAAAATAAAAGAAAAAAGTCATGTTGTTGAAAAATTAGGATTGAGAAACACGAAAATGATTTTAGAAACAGTTTGGTTTTAAATAAATTTTAGCTCAAAAATGAGCTTGAACTAAAAATAAAGAAATGCTAATTTAAAATATTAAAAAAATTATAAAATTTAGCATTTAGGAAAAGTTTAGAAATAATTAAAGTGTAGTAACTTCAATTTATGTATAAAAAATTAAAAAAAAAATTAAGAAAAATTTGGTAAAAGTTCTGGATTCTATGTTTATGAACGTCAACCTTACATCATTGTGACATTTTAAAACTTGACTTGATATCCTAATATCATACTAAAATTGCTGTAGTTTTTAAGATGACGTGATCACCAAGAAACATGTTCAATTGAATTTGACAAATTGGAATTTATGATCTCATCGAATTAATTTTGAACCTGAAAATTGGAATGGATTATAAAACTGAGTGATTTATTTATGTTTTTGTATCTTTGAATACAGGCAGTAGCGGATCCAAGAATTTTTTCCAGGGGGTTCACTGTTTTTAGATGCTCCAATTTTATAGGGCCGGACATAAAAAAATTCGATTCGGTTCGATTGTTCGGGTCGGGTAAGGTTCATCACGCACACGTATCATTCTACCTTTATGTCCACCCAAAATAACAACAAATTTTCAATATTTTCAACTGGACTGTACCTGAGATTTTGTTTGTGTATGATCAAAGTGTCCTTACTTTATAACTGATATAAAAGATTTATATAAAATAGTGAATCATAAAAATAAATAACATCTAAAAGTATGACATAAAATAAATGCTATAACATGTTTATAATTTTAAATTAAAGTAATAAACAACAAGACATAAACTACAAAGTAATTAAATAAATAAATATTATGTCTTCTCAATGTATAGGTAGCTCCGTAATTATTCTGACAACTTTTTTGAAAGGTAAAAGAAACCTTTAGTTTAATATTAAGTTTCTTATTTTTACGAGGTATTTTAATATACTCTTAATTTTAAAACAAAGCTCACATGCCACAACAACATTTTAATTCATCTCCATCTCCCTTCTTTCTCCCCTCCCTGCAAACTCATATCCAGCACCAACAATGGTAGCAACTGGTTTCATTTCAAATTCACATCTCAAAATCTGATCTTGATCAGTTTTCAACTTCTTTAAGGGGTTCACCCTATATTTTTTTAAGGGGTTCACTCAAGGTTTTCCATATAACTTTCTACTACAATTTCAAAACTCGGGGGTTCCGGTGAACCCCTCCCGGCCTTACTAAGTCCGCCCCTGAATACAGGTCACTTACTTCAAATGTGGTGGGGTTTCACTAGGAGTCGGTACGCAGCACCATGCTGCAGATGGGGCTTCTGGGTTGCACTTCATCAACACCTGGTCAGACATGGCTCGCGGCCTCGACCTCACCGTCCCGCCCTTCATTGACCGAACCCTTCTTCGTGCCCATGACCCACCCCAGCCAGCCTTTGACCACATTGAGTACCAGCCTGCCCCTTCAATGAAAACCTCACCCAAAACCGCAAATGACCAATCAGTTCCTGAAACCACGGTCTCCATTTTCAAGTTAACTCGAGACCAACTCAACGCGCTGAAAGCTAAGTCAAAAGAAGCTGGCAACACGATCAGTTACAGCTCATATGAAATGCTATCGGGCCATGTTTGGAGGTCTGTGTGTAAAGCTCGTGGCCTGGATGATCAGGACACGAAGCTATACATCGCGACTAACGGGCAGGCCCGTCTCCGCCCGTCACTCTAGCCTGTCTACTTTGGGAATGTCATATTCACGAACAACCCCGATGGCATTAGCTGGCAACCTACAGTCAAAGCCTACCTGGTATGCTGCTGGTAAAATTCATGACGCGTTAGCGAAGATGGACAACGATTATCTAAGATCCGCACTACATTACTTAGAACTGCAGCCCGATCTAAAGGCCCTCGTTCAGGGGGCCCACACGTTTAAGTGCCCGAATCTTGGGATAACTAGCTGGGCTAGACTCCCGATTCATGATGCGGACTTTGGATGGGGTCGACCCGTATTCATGGGGCCCGGTGGGATTGCTTATGAAGGGTTGAGTTTCGTGTTACCGAGCCCGGTTAATGATGGGAGCTTGTCGATTGCAATTTCGTTGCAAGCTGAACACATGAAGCTTTTCAGCAAGTTCCTTTATGATATTTAAAATGACGGATTACGGCCATGGCAATATACTCATTATTCATAAAACCGTTCCGAGACACGTTGTATGTCAATGTAGGCTGAAACAGTTTTTCCCATAGCAGATCTGTTTATTACTTTTATAACCGTCGTGTGTATCACATTAAAAAAATAGGAACAAATACATTATACCTGATGCGAGAACGGAAGTAATCAAATGGCTCAAACTCGATTGATACTCAAAAGCTCCGAAGCTCAAAAGCTTCAAAACCGAAGCAATCAAACTTATCCAATGTGAGTATATCAATACGGTTCTTAACATATTATTTAGTTGTGAAATGACGGCTCTATATATACAAAGAGAGAAATATATGACCATCACACTTAAAAGTTGCAATAAAATCTTCTTAAGAGAATCTAAAATCGTAGAAAGTGAAGAAAAGATGAGAAAATGGATGAATAATTTTCGGTCTTTTAACCCATGACATTTTATTGTTGGGCTACTGAAATAGAACTTATCAGGCCCAATAAGGGAGAGCGCACATAAACATTCAGAGAAAAAAAAAATCCAGACAATAACAACATGACACGTGATAAAGCCGTCCAAAGTAACAAATAATTATTTAGAACTATTCATCCCTTCTTCTAATGCATATAGTTATAATTTTACAACCATTTGCTTCGTATGAATCTTGAAACTACACATTTATTTGGGTATTTAATTTTAGTCTCGCGTGTCACTTTTTAATGGTCTAACTAAAAAGTGAAAAACGTCCCCCCATGTTAGCAAAAGGACAATCACTAACTAAACCACTAAAGTGTGTAATGGTTTTATTATTCACCATTAATTTAATTTTTTTTAACCACTAAAAATGGTTTCATTGTTTGAAAAACCTAACCCAGTGTCTCACACTCCTTATCTTTTTTTTCCTGTTAACTTCTTTCTTCTCAGTATTACTGTTATATATAGTCTTATTTCTATATATAACCGTAACACGCACTTAGCTGATGAAAAAGAGAACAAGCGGTTGATATTACTTGCAATATATTTCCATTATTTTTATCCCTAGAAAAAGAAGTGTCACGAAAGATGAAATTTAACCAACAAGTAATATTAGGAATCTAATCTATACTATATGATAATAAACGTTTTTTCATGTCATGTGTCGTATCCATATTCATTTTTATCATATTTTCTAGTATCTCTCTTATTAAATACACCTCTATCTTTTAATAATAATAATAATATTTTAAACAAAATATCAATTATACTAATAAAACACATTTATTTTAAATTATCTTTTAGTATAAGAAACTTTGAAATCTAATTATGTAACTTTTATTTTCAATCAAATAGTAAATGAAATTCAAAATACATTAAATAGTAATTAACGTATTTTCGAAACCCAATTATATATTAATTTTTACATATTTTGAATTTTGTGTTTTATCTTTAACATATATGTAATACATTTTTACACATGTAAATATATACATAAAGATTTCAGAATTTTATGTATTAATATTATTTATCCCGTGTAGTACATTGGTTCTAAACTAGTGTAATACATGTATAGCATAAAAGAAAAAAAAAGGTAACAGAATATGGTAAAGAAACAAATAGATGCTACAAGAATCCCTTTTGGATTTGCTTGAGTTAGAGGGATCGAAGCAAATTCAAAGTTTCAAATAGGTAATTTGTACTTGCCTTATTGTGGTTAGATGTTTTTTTTTAATGGTGTGGGCTCAACTGGCACGTCCCACCAGGGGAGGCTCGTACATCAGTCTATCCGAACACCCCCCAAGGAATTCGAAATCTGCAGAGGGTGTTCATAGTTTTTATGAAGTGCACCTTACAAGATTCGAATCCATGACATGACCTCCACAGAGGGGAAACCCTTTAAAAAAACCTCTCTGACCACCAAGACAGAACCTTGATAGCTTATTGTGGTTATATGTGTTCTTTCTTTATTCAAATGCCAATTCGACTAAAAGTTTTAAAATTGTAAAAAAAAAAACCCTTAAAAACTAGTCACGTTATTTAAGTATTAATATAATAGAATTATGTGCAATAAAATACCCTCAAAAATCAATTACGTTAGACGTCGTATATGTTTTTCTAGAAATTGAATATTTCCTTTCTATAAAGCAAAAGTTTATCTAGTACATAGAAAAGAAGAGGGTATCTAATCTTATCCCATACATTCATAACCTTTTTTCGCCATACATATAGCCGTAAACGAATCGAAACGTTATCCTTTAAGTTTTAATCTGATAGATAAACGGTTCACGAATATATAAGTGAACAAAGTTTTGTGTTCATGATCGTTTGTTAAGGAAACAAATCTATTTATGTTTGTTTGTGTTTATTTGTTAACATCATAAACGAACACAAACATTTATATTTAAACATAAACGAACGTATAATAATTTAATTTTAATGGTAAAATATTTTAAAAATATGTAACAGACAAACATAAACAAATGGACATAAACGAGTAAACATTAACTAACAAATTGCAGAACATTCACGAACACTATTTAAAGAGCGCGGCTATTGTTCGTGTTTTTTCATTTAATTAATCAAACAAGCATTAATGAACTTTCCGTCAAACGATTCACAAACAGTTTGCTAAACGTTGAGTTCATTTACAACAATACATTATACATATACATATTTATCTTGAATAAATATGTTTCCACAGGATGATAAATGACTTCAATCATACTTCATTTGCACTTTTAACATTACACGTAAAAGCAAAAGCACAAATACCTTGCTTTATATAGTATTAGCTTAGAACCCGTGTATTACACACGGTGTAAAAAATATTAATACATAAAACTCTTTAATCTTTATTTATATATTTTATAGGTTTAAAAATGTATTACATATACTAAGAATAAAAAACAAAATTCAAAATATGTAAAAATTAATATATAATTGGGTTTTGAAAATACGTTAATTAGTATTTAATGTAATTTGATTTTCATTTACTATTTGATTGAAAATAAAAGTTATATAATTATATTTTCAAAGTTTTCTTATGATAAATGATAATTTAAAATAAATGTGTTTTATTAGTATAATTATATTTTTCTTTAAAAATATATCATTATTAAAAGATAGGAGTGTATTTAATAAAAGAAAATGACGTGAAAATGATGAGAATGAATATGAAGACAATATGTGGCATTGAAAAACATGTATTTATTAGATAATATAGATATAGATTGGAAATCCATGGAAAAAAAGTTATAAATTTACACATTATTTTATAAAACACACAAATGTAAAAAAAGAACTTATAATATTTTAATACATGTTCTGTTTTTATAAAGTTTTAGAAACATTTGCAGAGTTTTTTTTTTCTAAAATGGTGTAGTTAGAAAATTATTTACTAAAAATGTGTAGTTAAGAAAATATTTATCAAAATGAATTTAAACCTAATTTACTATTTTATTTCTTAAATAATAGTTAAAAAAGTCGCTGGAAAGGTATTCCAAACGGCGATCACATTCTTCAAGCTACAATATGACGATTTTGTAATTCTTCCCTATGGCGATCACGGTCTACAGTTTCGATCATTTGAAACAAGTTCGAACTTTTGCATCACTTATTTGTGCTACTGTTAGTCTACAAGATCCCTAATTTGATATAAAAAATTAGATAACCAAGTTCTTTTTTTTTTGGACATTAGTTATTGAAATGGGTGTGATCGATGATTTTGAGGCATCTCTTTTATATGTGCTACTATTGTTCATCCAATAATTTCTTATATCCATCCCACACTCTCTTTTTTGGTATTACTGTTGTAGTCACCGGAGAATATGAACGGAAAAAATATATAGTCATCGGAGAAGATGACCGGAGAGGGTAATTAAATAAACGAATGGTTATTTCAATCAAATCATGTGGCAGGAAACATAAAAAAATGATTCAGGTTAATTAAATCAAAAAGTAAAAAGAAAATAAATAAATAAAGAAAAATAAATAAGTTTTGGTAAATAAGTTTTTTTTAACTACACTCTTTTAGATAAAAAAAAAAAACTAACATTTGCGTTACCCAACATGATTTTTTTTTATAAAATCCTTAACCTGATGACAATTAGAATCATTTTTACCGCTCAAACACCATACCCATTTTGGTGAGACACGCGGACCTTTTGCCCAATCGGATCCTCACCCCTCGACCCGTTTCTATTTTCTTCACCATCTGGATTTCTTTGGCTACCACAAAACCTAGCCATCGAAGAGCGATACCTCCTCTCCATTTCTAATCAATCCCTTAAAGTTGCAAAATCAATCCCTACATCTAAACCCAAACAAACTGATGATTCAATTGTTAACGATGAAAACAAATTCCCTTTGGATCAAGATGTCAAGTTCATGGTAAGAATGTTTTTCGGTGTCATTGCTTCAATTCCCATTTGATGTAAACCCTAAAATCGTTTCTCAGATTTATCAAGAACCCTTTTTATGATTTCTTAAAAGCATATCTTTATCACGAACCCTAATTCGGATATATATTTTTTAAATCGAGACTTTCCAAGAAGTCAACACAAGTGTATATTTTTTACTGTTTGATATGTGCAGGCACATTACAGTCCGGTTCCAGTATTTTCATATTGTTGGTTTTAGGTGCGGGCTCAGCTCCGTCTGGTCCCGATCATGTATCTTGGCTATTTTCTTTGTGTTTTGACCAAAAAATTTAATTTCATTTGATGTAAAGGCCAAAACATGTGATGCTGCATTTGTTCCCGTTGCTGAGACTGAAGAAAAATAGGTGAGTCAATGAACATAGGATTCCTTAATTTCTGATCAGTCGTAATCAGTTTGTTGTTTCGTTTGGCCTAAACAGAGTGATTAGTCATTATTTAGGTTTTCCAGTCATCAAAATTCACGGCTTATAGTTTCCTAATCTTAGCAATGATAAAATTTGTTTGTTAAGTTTCTTTTTTCCATTGTTGTTCTTGCTTTCCTTCTCGACACCACCAACAGAGAAACGGTTGCAAGAGAATTCAGATTAAGTTTAATGATGGTACTTTTGTTGTTAGGGCTTTTAATTTTTGTGATTCTAAGAATGATGTGCAATTAGGGTTATAGGAAAACAAAAGTTCTGCTCAATTCGATGCAAGTTAAAATTAGATTTAATTCTAGAACCGATTTAATTTTAATCTTCAATTTTATGTATATTAATTTCAATTCTTGATTTAATTCAGAATCAATATTCTGTTGCTCATTGTTAGGTTTGTTTTATCAGGATCACTGAATAATAGAGTGCGGGTGTGGGAGGGTTTGATCAATGATTATGTTATATGTGTTTGATTGGTTAAATCTTTAAATTTCTTGGTAGATTGCTTGTAGTTTTCTTCATTTTATGTTCTTTGTGTATTTCTTCACAGCTTGGTTCTTTGCTGTCAATTTATGGATGCAAGGCCCCTTCAAGAATACATAACACCTATTTCAGATTCCAAAAAGAATTAGCCATTTTTCAACCAAACAGGTACTTCTTCACTACATTCAAAATAGCCAATTCCAAATAAGGTGCACACATAAATACTTGGACATGTTCTGAGAATAAATTGTTTGTCCATTTATACATATTAGGAAAATCTGAACTGCTTGGACATGTTCTTTGTAAACCGGATATTTTTACATTTAGCTATGAAATATGACGACTTATAAAGTTCATGTTTATTAACACATTTTTTTGTGATTCTGTACATGCAGTTTTATTATTTGGTCAATATGAGTTCCTTTGTTTTTTTTTATGAATGTTGATAGGTTTATCTTCTAAATGTGATGTTGGTAGTGTTCTTGAAGTTACTAATTGCTCCCTCTTTCTGGTATGTCATGTTGTTATTGTTACCTTTTCTTTTAGATAATAGTTTTAGTTTTTGGTACCATGGTTTTTTGACATCTGTAAATTCTATCTTTCGATCCTTCTTTTGTTAATCTTTTTAATACTCAACCCCGTGTAATACACGGGTCTTAAAGTACCATGGTTTGCTGTTGTAGTTTGGCATCCAAACTGTAAGTTTATTATGTTGTTTTGCAACTAAATATATCGATTTAATGTGTTAAATTTGCTGCTACAATTTGCTTTCTAATTGGTAGGTTTAGTGTGTTAGTTTAAAGCTAATTGTAAATCCAAAGTTCCCTGTATGTTTTTCATTTCAAAATTTAAAGCATTATGCCATTGGAATTGTACATTTAGCTTTGGGTGTTTTTATTTTTATGTACTTGTACTAAATGATCAAAACTAAAAGGAGATCTAGAACGATGACAAGGAAAAGGAGTTCATCGCTTGACCTCTCTATATTGATATTACACACATAATATATGCTTCCATAATATGTTGGGTTTAAAGATTTTTATAGGTAATACCAAAGATGTCTCTTTACACAAAGTTTGTATTCTCAGCCGAGCAAAAGGTAAGTTCATTTTGTGTGCGTATTTGGTTATTATATCCTTAATTGGGAATGACGAACTTTTGAATAGTCTTGGCTTGGAATGTTGCTAATGTCTCTAAGGGATCAAATGTTGCCTTTTTTGGTTTGAGAAATGTATGCAAGTATGTTAACATAATCATATATCTTATTTATTTGAAGTAATAGCAAAATGCTTTAACAAATAATGGTTACATTTACTACATTTGTTCATTGTTTGTTGTCGAGATTTCTTCTTTAATCTTTTTGAGTTGGTAACCTCTTCTATGTTCACTCATGCACCTAATTTGATCTCATTATTACATCAAGAATTGTATCAGTTATTATTTTTCATTATTATATTTAATTATTTATCATAAGTAGTTGCATATTTATTTATTGCATCCTTTTTCGTATTTAACCCCACGTTTCATTTATGTAATTTTGTTTATCACATATATAATTATGTAAATTCTATTATACATATTATTGTAATTTTCTTTACACATTATTGAAATTTCAATTTTCTGTTATACATAATCTAGTAATATAAATATACTAAAACACATATTTAAACTATAAAATAGTTTTAATAAATTAAGTTATGGTAAAAATGGTTTTAAAAATAAGAACGGTAAGAAGGATTCTAGACTTGACATGTGCCCTTTTATTGTTTTTAAAGGGAGGGTATAATGGTCATTGTGTAATATACCAGGTCATTTTGTAATATAAGTTTTGATATTACACAATGACCAGACCTGATATTACACAATGACCAGACCTGATATTACACAATGAGCAAATTACACAATAACCATACCTTATATTACACAATAACCTGACATATTTGAGCGAATTACACAATAATGAGCAAATTATTCAATGAGCTGGAAAACGTGAAACACAATGATGAATACATATAACACAATAATGAAAACTATTTGACAAAATGATGAATACATATAACACAATGATGAAAAACATTTAACACAATGACCAGACCTGATATTATATAATGACTAGACCTGATATTACACAATGACCTGACAAATTACACAATGAGCTGGAAAACGTAATTTTTTTTTCTGTTTTTGTATATAACGACACTATACTCGTTTTAAAGATAAAAAACGTTCGTTTTTATGGTGTAATTTTTTTTAAAATAATGTCGTATGTAAAAGTTATGAACGTTTAAAAAAGAAGGGAAACTTGATAAAAAGTCAACAAAAGTGGCAAAGACTAAAATATCCTTTCAACAACTTTTTCTCCTAAAATTTAATCTCAATCATTAAATATTTTCTACAATTTGATCTAATGACTCTAAATTATTCTCACCCTTCTTAGAATTAGAATTCTTTTTACCTAAACTTTTTCCTGTATAATTAATGCTAATAAAATATTAAAATACTTAAATGACCTTTACATATATTATCATTTTATTTATTTAACACATCATTTATGCATGCTCTATTTTAGTTATATATTACATGTTGAAAGATACATTAAAGTGTCATGAGGTAGTTGTTGTGAATCGATAAATAAAAGATATTAATGTTATCCAAAAATTAAAATTTTAAAAACAACATCAGGCCAAATATATACATTATTATAAAATGCATACATGAATAATTGAATATTCATTGTGTTATAAATGTAGTAAAACTGATATAGCTAGATGACAACTAATTAACAACATTGAGAGATAATTTCACTCGCTTATAAAAATGAATTAATATTCTAAAACATCATTCAATTCAATTATGGTAATATTACTAAAAATCTTTATCATTGTATATCAATAGCATTGATATTTTATCTATACTATATAAAAAATAAATGTTTTCTTATGCCATATGTCGCCTCCATATTCAATCTCATCATTTTTTTCTCGCTTCTCTCTCTTATTAGTTGCACCTATATCTTTTAACAAATTACTAATTATACTAATAAAAACATATATTTTAAATTATCCTTTATTATAAAAAACTTTGAAAATCTGATTATGTAATTTTTATTTTCAATCAAATAGTAAATGAAAGTCACATTACATTAAATAGTAATTAAGGTTTTTTCGAAACCCAATTATATATTATTTTTTACATATTTTGAATTTTGTTTTCTATACTTAGTATATGTAATATATTTTTACACCTGTAAAATATACAGTAGAACCTCTATAAATTAATAATGTTGGGACCGGGATATTTTATTAATTTAGCGAGATATTATTATATCGATAAATTAATAAATTATTAATTTAAAAAGTAGGCCTATATTTGTGAGCAACTCCCAAATTAATGCATCGACATTCAAAATTACCATGTCCGTTCACTTTATCTATTTGAATAAAACATAAACAAGGACCTTCAAAATTCTCATGTACGTACATTCACACATTAATGAACTTGTCAAGTTCAATGTACATAGATCTAGATTGATCACTATAAAATGTCTAAGATTTTGGAATATAGATTCATTTTTTACTAGAAAATCCTAGAATTTTGGAATATTTTAGTAATTATTAATTTATAGTTTCGCTGGGACCAATATATTTACATTGAGATTTCAAAAAAATTATTATATTATTATTTTATCGATTGGGGTCCAATTTTATACTGGTCCCAAGTTGGGACCGGATAAATTTTTAATTTTATCGAGGTTATTAATTTATCGAGTATTAAATTATAGAGGTTCTACTGTATAAAGAAAATTTAAGAAATTTATGTATATTTTTCACCATGTGTCGTGTGTATTACACGGGGTCTAAGTTAGTTATAGAATATATGATAACAATATAACACTAATATCACTAATAATCTTTATTACTTAATATCAATCTATCCACCAATTTTCTATATGCAAAATAAAAGTATTGAAGTATTATACTATGTTAATTAAATTGGTAAAATGTGCTTCTAATCCTTAATTATATAAATATCGTCGTTTAGCTATGAATTCAACAAAAGTAAAGTCGCTTAAATTATTTAAGCTCTTGAGTTAACTCACTAAAAAGTTTGCCGTTAAAAAATAGTTATGAATTCCATAAACTTGAGAATGAAGAAAAGAATGTATCGTATTACACGAATTCCACAAACTTGAGAATGAAGAAAAGAATGTAAAACCATGTGCTATAAATGCTCGCTTGTGTATCCCTTTTATAACTCGTCCCCTTCTCATCTTCATGCTACCTTCCCAATTCTCATCACATTTAGAAAAACATTTGCTTTTGTTTTTATTTCTTCTTTTCATACTACCTAATTACTGAAAAAAGAAAAAAAAAACATGTTTGAACACGAACATCCATTAAACCTCAAAGATCTGTGGTCGAAACAACCGCGACATGAAGAAGAGTCTGAAGAAGACGAGGAAGAGAACGACGATGATTTAATTGCAGAACAAGACTTTCAATGTGTTTGTTTCCTATGTGAGGAAGAAATCAACTGGTTTCATAGGTATTACTACACATGCTTTCAATGTAATTACTCTTTTCATAAATTCTGTGTAGAGCTTCCAAAAATGTTGGAAGATGGCAATTGGCATGCTCATCCTCTTTACTTCCTCCAACAACATGGGGAATGGCGGTGTGATATTTGTGGTAGCAGTGATCATAAGACTCACCAATTTCGTTATCGTTGTTCACAATGTGATTTTGATGTTGACGTAAAGTGTGCAACGAAAAGGCTGCTAAAGAATATCATCCATCATCCTAGCCACATACACCCTCTAGTTTGCATCACCAAACAAATTTTAAGCGAGTGTGATGCATGTGGTAATGAACATAAAGGGATCTTCTATCGTTGTACCATGTGTCCTGACTCATTCATTCATAAAGATTGTGCTTTCCTACCCAAAAATTTGCTAATCCAACATACAACAGATGCTTTTTTCTCACATACACATCCCCTCACCCTTGCATATTCCTTTCCAGAAGCGGATCAAGAATCTAAAAGATACCCACGGTGTAGGGTATGCCTTAAGAATTTTAATAATGCGAATCTTTGGATTTATAAATGCGAGAAATGCAGATACTATACACATCTAAACTGCACAACATCAAGAAATGAGTCGTTCATGTCCATCCTTACATCTCCAGGTAGACCTACCTAATATGTTTATAGTTGTTTCTATGTTAGAGGTTTTTCATTTATGATCATTTAAAAATAGTACTCAAATGTTATTTTTTATCACAGCTACAGGTAAAACTTTTAAAAATTATGAAGATGCCGAACATCCTGATGTAGTTCATCTTCCATTTCCTGATCCATCTTATAGCATCCTAAAACACTTGTTTTTTAAGAAAAATGAGCCATGTACAGTAGAAATTTCTCACGATGTCACCCAAACACATGATAATATTAGTCGTCAACATCCACTAGTATTATTGAAGGATGCACGATGCACAAGCCCCCCCTCTTCAAGAATAAAATCAATAACCTTTCATGACCCAGTGAAAAGGATTGAACTTTTGTGCAATGGATGTTTGAGACCAATTACGACCACACCAATATACATTTGTGGCAATGAAGACGATCATTGCAACTTTGTGCTCCACGAGTGGTGCTCCCGACTACCTACTGAATTGAAAGACCACCATGACCACCCAGAACATACCCTGTTTCTTCATTCAACAATCCCTGGTGAGTTTTTCGGTGTGTTCACATGTAATATTTGCACCTTACCTTGCAATGGATTTGCTTATTATTGTGGGAAATGTGAATACCACATTGATGTTAAGTGCGCCTTCTTACCAAAAGAAATCACTCATGCTTCTCACCCAAATCACCTCCTTTCAAGATTTATTATGAGTCACAGTAGTTATTGGTGTAACATATGTTTTGATTTTTGGTATGAGAAATTATCATATAATTGCCATATATGTGATAATTTTCATCTACACCCTCAGTGTGCTTTGTTAATACCTGAGACAACTACGCACATGTGTGACAGGCATCCTATGAAGCTGAGTTACTTTCCGATTGAGAACCATAAGAGTGAATATTTTTGTGAAATTTGTGAGGAGGAATTTGATCCTGAGTTTCCATTCTATCATTGTCATGAGTGTATGCAGTCTATGCATCCTGCTTGTGCTCCGTCAATACTTCGATATGAAACATATACTCCGGGTAACAAATATGCCAGAGCTATTTTTAGATTTGTAAATGTGAAGTTTGGAGGCACATTTAACAATTTTAAAATACATCAACATCCCCTTTCTTTCATTCAAGGGATTGAAAGCGATGGTGTATGTGACAAGTGTGGTGATAGTCTACAGTACAATATGATCTTTAAGTGTTTAGATTGTAAATATGCACTTCATTACAAGTGTTGTGAACTTAATTGTAAATAACCAGGTTTTATAACTGGGTTGTTGTTTTGTTTTCTTTTTTAATTTTATATGGCAAATAAACAAATTAAACTAATGCATGTGTTCACTTTTTAATTATATGTCGTAAGCATTAGTTAATTTTTAAATTGAAAATTCATTTGTGGTTATAATTCTGATTTTGCAAATCAGAAATGTGTTTCTATTTCTGATTGAAATCAACGGCTGATTGTTGTTTTGTGTTTCATATGATAGTTGGTGGTGGTGACCAAAATGTTTGTAGATTAGTGGTATTGTAAAAGTTTTTCTCCCTGAATGGTTGAGGATTCTAGCCTCGTGGTGGACATTGGTGTGGATTTAGAGGGTACTTGGGTTAGTCGTTCTAAAACAATTTGGTGGCGGTGGTGATCTCGAAGATGAGAAGGCGGTGGTTGTCGGATTAGGTTGTTGGAATTATATGTCCGGTCACGATTATTTAACGCTACTAACTGAGTTGTGACCCGTAAGAGTTACACATAGAGCAACGAATATTAAATCCACTTAACTCGTTTAACTGGTAATTACGAACTGTTAGCGAGACGGATATATTTTATATATATATTTGTTAGACAGGAATTATTATTTGTACTGGTTTATAAATAATAATTATATATTATTTTTAATCTTTTATTAAAACAATAAAACTAGTTCGGGCTTTTACAACTCGTATAGGACTTTGGGCCCGTAAACAATTAGTAGGGTTTCATAATTAATATTTAAAGGGTTAGTCACTTAATCCTAACACAATTTAATTGGAGCCGCTAATTGGAGCACCAAAAGGAGAACTCGTTTCTTTTATTTTTGGTTTCTCGATCAATACCAAAAACAAGAACCAAAACGAAGAAGTGTTTTGACTTCTTTGTTTTTGTTTTCAAGCTGCTGTCGAAAAAAGGTGCTTCAGTCTTTGCGATTTCCGGCCACTAAAGCCCTGCCACCGTCCGCCGTCTTGTCCGGCGATCTCCGGTGCCACCCGTTCTCGTGTTTCGGTTCGTGATCTAGCATCGGTTCGTTGTAACTCGATGTCTCAACTTGTTAATCATTAACCACTAAGGTATAATTAATCTCATTGGTAGATTAAATATTTATTCTGTGTTCGTATGTTTTGTAACCTAGATCCTGTCGGGTTTTATTTTGTGTTGAATCGGTTTCGTTCCGCTGCGTTTTAATAATTACTAATTAATTATTATTAATCTATAATTACTTATCAACCGTTTTTTATAACTAATCTAACTGATCACCACTGATGAAAAACCCAACATAGGTGTCATTGCTTGCGAAAAATAATGGGAGGTGGCGAACATTCTTAATAGCAACAAACAAACAAACGCATCCGATGATATCTCATTTATGGAGTAAGATCTAAGAAGGGTGAGAGAGATAAAGAAATTACTCCCCATGAGACTCCACACGTTGTTGATAGTAATAACTATAAATTGAAAAAAAAAAGTTAGTTACTATTTTTATTAAACCAAACTAAATAGCATATATGAACGTCTGTCTTTAATATTTTTTTCAACATTCCGATATAATTTTTTTTTAAACGGAGTTGTATTCAAAATAATTTTTTTTTGGCTCGTAGGCTGTACCGAATGCCGTTACCGTTACGATACCGTGACCGGTATCGGTATTCTTTTTTATGGTTTTCGACGAGCCCACTCGATAACGATAAAACTCTTGCCGCGTGACACCGGGGTGGGGGAGAAAGAAAACTAGTTTAATAAATTTTATATTATATAACTCTTTTTGGTGGGCTTGGGTTTTTGTTGATCCATATCAACAGGACCCAAATGGCTTCAAAAATATGCTTTCGGGTTCGGGTAAACTCAATACCCGTCAGGCCGGGAATGTTGTTCCAGATTCCGGCAACATCAGATCGATAAAGTTGACGCTGCTGATATGAAGAACAATAAAAAGAAGGATCCATCAGCATCGAAAGTAGTTGTATCGCATTTTATTTGCGGGATAGGGTTAGCTTCATCGTTTTGGCTGGCAATCAATGTGTTCTCCATCAATTTGATCGAGAATCCGGTTGAAACTCTCCGTTTAGTATGGGTAATCACTAATTACTCGTTTATATCTATATGATGATGGCGATGACGATACCCAATTTTTAATTCTATTAAGTGAAGATGTTATTTACTGTTTTCATGACAAAATAAGATCCAACAAGTATGAAAAAACTGAGAGGAAATTTAATCAAACAACTAATCTACTAGTTAGGGTAGTTAAGGCCTTATTTATTGCCTAATCCATCTACTTAGGAACTAACAGTGGTGACCTATTTGTAACAAACACAACTACCTGTAACAGAAATGAGAACTGGTTTTAGTGAATCCAAGATTATGTCAGTATTATCATATGTTCTATACTTCTATGACTGAATCCAAGTTTAGTACATTTATATCCAGCATTCATCAAATCGCATTCTTTAACAACCGAATTTGAATCTGTTTTTGCAGCTGATTCAGGTACCCGTTGTGATTCTGATATACAGTTTCTTTCGGGAAGATAAGAATCAGAGTTCGGTAGATCATCATTTTTGTTACTTTCATTTGAATGGATTATCTCATCATCATATGTAAAATTGATTGTATATAATTAAATATGTTGTTTTTAAAAATGTTACATTGCAGTACTTGAAGGCTGTAGCTAGAGGTTTATTGGGGCTTCCAGTTGGTTAGTCTTTACCCCTGCATCTTTTTATATTGTTGACACAGAAAAAAATTAAAATGTGTTTATGTGTATGCGTATGTGTAAAGTTTTCTACACCAATAAGAGATAGACGGTTCATTCGCGTATACCTAATATTGTGTATAATCTTTTTCCTTTTATAGAAATATTATGATCTTTTTTGATATCTATAGGCACTTGCATATTTTTATTTTCAGGGGCTGTTTTCAATGCACTTGGAGCTATTGTTTTAGGAGCACCTGTTGGGACTCGGTATGTATTTCTTGTTCAAGTGGAGGTGAAGTATATTGTAATTTGGACATTAATATTAAAATGTTATGCTAGTATGAAACATAAAAATACATTTGTATAAGCACATGCAGTTTTAGCTGATATCTTTTTTTTCCTAATGCAGGTATTTTCAAAGAACCCTCAACTGGTCTCTGGTGATGTCTGCATTTACTGTGAGTGGAAAGATAAATATTATATAATTTGCTCTCTTTTTAGAAATATAATCAAATATTCATACATCATATGGTTTTAGTCTTTGCTGTCTTGGTCACTTGGAGGTTGGATAATGGGTCAAATTGATTTAAGATTTCATTTATCTTTGTGCTCTGTTGGCAGTTTACCGTCTAGGTAGAAAAATAAGTGTGTCAGGGAGGTTGAGTAATGGGCCAAAATGGATTAATTTTTAGGACAGTTTATAATGGGTTTCTGTCAACATAGTTTTATATTATTTGTGCTCTATTAACATTTATAGAGATATGATTATAAAACTACAATTATAGTAAATGTTTTTAGAACAGCTAACTCTCACACCCTCTAATCCTACTCCTAAACATACATCTTTTTGTCCACCATGGGACTTGAACCCTCAACTACTTGGGGAGGGACACCTTTTCTACACACCTTGATACCGCTAAACCACATGCCCTTTGGTACAGTTACAGTAATGATCCATTTTTTAAATAAAACAATTTAGGAGGTTATATACAGTTGATTATGTTATGATATACTTTTAATCATTTGTAAATCTGTTGTTGATCTTGTATGTGTTGCATCTTTTGCAGTTTGTCCCTGCAGCTTCTGTCTATGGTTCATCATGGGTTGATTGGCACCGTATATTTGCAGATACAAAGTAAGTTCTTGATAATATAAACCGTTCACGTAACTTCATTCTGATACAGTTAAAAATAACATGGCATATAATACAAGTATTTAATGCTAAAGGAAGAGGGAATTTTAGCACAGTAATTATTCTAGTACAAATTAGATAATGTACTCTCTACCAACCAAAGTAAGAGTATCTTCAATATTTTTGCTCAATATCTCTTTTTATGTGGTATGGTCACATCTGCATGTTTTAACATGCAGGCCAAATGGATTTATTGATTATATGATCTGTGTACCTGCATACGGTGCAGTAATTGGAGCTTGGTTTGGGGCCTGGCCCATGCCACTTGACTGGGAAAGGATGTGGCAGGTACCATTTCATTACTAACTTGACTGGGAAAGGAGCTTGGTTTCGGGCATGGCCCTAAAAATTGTATTACGATATAATTTTGTTTTGCATCATGGTACGGTAAAAAATTGGCCTATACAATGAGGGGATGCATAAAGAGGACAATAGATGCGGCAAGATGGATGGGCCAGGTGGGCTGGGTAACCGGTCAAAGTAGGTTGGTTTTGAAACAAGTCTTTTTTAAATACGCGTCATAGGGGGTCGGGTCAAGTTGGGTTAATCTGTAAACATTTTTTTTGTTCATTTTAATAAACAATCAATGCAATAGATTACAAAGTATTATTACAATAATAATCTAAATGTTTGGATAAAAACAATTTAGAAGGTTGTATGCTTTAAATGTTGATATCTTCAAGAAAAAGAGTTGTACTTGCCTTTAGCTTCTAATAGAAACTGTTATAGGTGGAGTGATCCGGAGAAAAACACTATAAGTGGAAATTTTAAACACTTGTTACGGGTAAAACGTTAAGTTTTTCAAGTATAATATTTTTTTGGGGGGAATTTACAAGCAGCAGGCTTCATCTGAAAACTAAAGTCAAGTAGATGGTAATGGAGGTGGCAAGATGGGTTGGTTGGGTAATGGGTCAAACGGATCTAGGCCGAAGCGTGTCATTTTTAGTACGGGTCAAAACAAGCTAGATTGACATGGGTTTACCCACAAACACTTTTTGCCCTTTTTTATTAATGTGTAACTAGGATGGCAAAAAAAGTATTACTATAATAATACTTTAAATCTTTAATAAAACGATTTAGGAAGTTGTATGCAATAAAAACATACTTTGTGATTTTCATCCTAATTGACACGCTCCCCTTTTAGCCAATATTTTTTTATGTGACCTCTTTGACTTGTTTGAGATAAACCACAATCCAAATCGACATGTTTATAAGTAAATTGGCTGAAATTGTCACCTCTATGGTAAACATTGTTTTCTACCATAATTTACTTTACTTTTCTTGTCCATTCATCATTTTATTCTTGTTAATTATATGACTTTTTGGTTGTTTTACAGGAATGGCCAATTTGTGTAACTTATGGAGCTATTATTGGGTATTTGGTAGGAATGTTGGCTTCTTTCAATTTTGCAGTCCATCATGTTTCAAGCCAACATGTGAAGGGAGATTAATGGGTACAAAGTTGAATTTTGTCGTCTTAAGAAATCGTTGTCGTAGTCATTGAGGTTGTTGTATGAATCCTTGTGTTATTTCTTGCCTTAAGTGCGAAAATTTAGAAAACAAAATACTAATACAGAAGATATGTTTTGGTCTTTTGCATTACATCTCGCAATATGGGTGGGTCAAGTCAAAACAGGTTTAATGAACTAGGTCAAGCATGTGTTTATGAAAAAAAGGTATCACTTCGGATTGGGTCGTCTCACAAGATGGACTGGTGGCAATTACATACGTAATGTTGGCGGGAGCAAAGGTGTATTAAAATATGGTTTTAAGTTAACAAGTTTTATATGAGTGTATTTTTACAAATTAAGTAAACTCAAATTAACTCGTATAATTTAAGGAAACCCGAATAACCATAAATAAACATAAATAGCCTTAATCAACCCATTTCTTAATAATTGATGTAAATTTACATGCATTATAATATCAAAAGGACTGTAAAGTCTTGAAGCCCTCAAATCCTTAAAATAACATCATTTATGTACATGGTCATACGAATTACAAACAGAAGCTACATCTATGCATACGCTATTCACCCTAACTAAACCCGTCTCAACGTTCCAATACAAAAGCCATGGAAGAATAGGTTTGATGGTACCAACTTCACGTTTTGTTCGATTAAGTCTCTAAACTTTGTTTTTGCATTTAGCTGGACGAAAACCTTTAGAATTTGACGAAAAGGTCGGTTTCATAAGTTAAGGGGTTTAATAAAGCAAACGGAAAGTTTAGGGACTTAATTAGACGAAACATTAAAGTCATCTAAAGGTTGAAGAAGAACCGGGGTAGAGACGCTATCCGAGGAAGATTCAGCAACAACTCCCCAACAGAATCGTTCCTCGGGATGCCAGGTGTCGGCTTATTGTCACCAGATTCCTCAGAAGAATCTTCTGTAACCTTGCTTCCAGTATTTAACCCACTAAACGGGTTCGACTCATCAGAACCCTTTTCCACCACTAGTTTTGCATAGTCACTGTCAGTTTCGGTTTCACCTTTCAAATCATGAGCTGTTGTGGGGTCCTGTAACAGACAGCAAAGTGAGTTGACTCTCGACATTATGGATTTTTCATCAGAAGCTGACGACGTGTGCTGAGAGTCGTTGAATAAGCATCGGCTAATATCTTCAAGAATATGTAAGCTTTCTTGTTCTTCATGAGAGAGAGGGTGGTGGTCTCCGGGTGTTCGGTTTTTTGTGATTCTGTTTTCAATGTGATCTACTAAATCACTCATTGACATGGATGGGTGTAGGCCCGGTACCAGGTTCTTCAGTTCTTTAATCTCGGTTGATCTCATTTCTTCACTCGCTGAGGTGTCCATCACTGGATATACAAGTAATAAGTGAATGGGCTAAAAGAAGATGCATATATAATTCCCAAAAACACAACTGAGAATTGACATTTCCAACACGTTTACTTGTGAACAGGTCAATTTAGGTTAAATCTCTAACGGGTCAAATGAGTAAAAAACTAAATAAAAGGAAACATGTCAACAAGTCACAAGTGTGTTAAATATTTACAAACTCCAAAAACACTTTATTTAAAAAAATTGTTTACTTTGTAATAATCTAGTTTTTTGTTATAACATATATCGTGTTAATTAGAAAAAAAAAATTGGACAAAGAAAGCGTTTTGGGGGCAACCCAACCCGACCAAGAACTTCAATAAATGTTCAAGAAGACCAAGAACAAAGTAAAAATAATTCAAACTAAAACAAATAAATAAAACAGAAACCATAATTGTAATGATAATTGCACAAGTGTTCTATATTATCATAGATATTGTTGATATTTTATAAAACAATGTTCAAACAACAAATATATATCTTTTTAAAAATAACCTGCTTTTAAATTCTTCATAAAGAATGGCACGGTGTTCGCCACATCAGTAAGTAAAATCTCAAAATCAGTGACATATAGATTGGTTACATGCTGACCTGACTTTTTAACTGCTAACCTATCCAGATTACCTTAAATGAGAGTTTATGGAAATTTAATGGTTTTTTTCTGGGCAAAAAACAAGCTTCGTTACCCAAATCAGATTATGTACCAGAGTTAGTTAGCGTTTCATACAATTTATCCACCAAAAGAAAAAGATAAATAATTTGCAGACGGCTTTCTGGATTACCACAAAAATTGAGTAATGTGTTAGTAACCATGTTTACCTGAGCTAGGTGAAGGTGTTTCCCGAAGGAATTCTGAAGGTCCACCAGAAGGATCATGGAACTCACTTCTAGAAGAAGAAGACTGACCTCCTGATGATGACGTGCCTCGTAAGTCAACAGTGGAGGGCCCCTCACTACTTAAAGTATGTTCAATGGATTCATTTGGTTCATCAAACACTGATCTTCTTTTTTCAAAGTATGGAGAATCCAATGCTGACTCTATTTGCTGACTCAGAAAATTAAGACGAGGGTCACACTGAATGAGCTTTTCGTAGTGCTTGCCTAGTAAACCTTGTGGACAATGTAGAATATGACGCCTGCAGAAAAAGAATAATGCAACATCTTTAGATGCATTTATATATGGGCAAATAGTTACTTATGCCTAGTAAACCTCAGGAGCCAATTGCTAAAACGAATTGAAGGTGAGGGAAAAATGTAAAAATTATATTCATGTAGATTTCAGTCACCACGGCCAAGGACATAATAATTCAATGCAATAGAACGGTTAGTATACTCAGAACCAAGTAACCAACTACAAAGAAAAGTGTGGGGTTAAGTGACCCCACACAAATTTTCTTAACTATATTATCGAATGTAAATTAAAAAAAGAAAGTTGCTTTAGCGTTTACAAGCTTTTTCTTCTTGCCGTTAATCGGCCCTACCAGATATGACTATTTTTAAGTCAAGTGACCCGAATTGAAAACCGGTTGCAGCAACAATTTTTTAAGATCTATTTAAAAATTATGAAAATTGGAAGTTTGAGGGAACTATTCAACTTATGCATTAAAGAACTTTATATTACTTACTCACAATAATTATTTGAGTTTTAGTACAAATTCATCTTTTACAATACTAATGTTTTTTTATGAAAGCAATGTTGCAAAAATTACTTGTATGTTGTAGAGAATTATAAAATTATCTATCACTCTAAAATAGTCAACTTAACTAGAGTTTTAAAATTCAAACTGATTTTATATGTATGGAAGATAACTTCTTTAGGTTCAAACAAATATGGTAATATCTCGCAAATAATAAAACACTTCAATCACAAGAATCAATAGTGAAACAAATTTTGACAGCACTTTTGATGAAGTAATTTTATAGAATATTATTATTAGTCCTTTAGATGTTATGGCGACGTTTGAATTAATTTTGTTTTGAGTTGAGATTCTCATCATATTTCAAGAATCTTTTGTTAGGTGCTGAGTTTTAAAGTTGCTTTCTACAAGGCATGGTTAAAAACATAAAATACACACCAAGTTTTGAACCCACTATGCTTAGAAACCTGGTCATAGACCAGCAAGCCAAAGGCTATTATGTGTGTTTTGAAGGCAGAAGATGGTGCACACAATCCAACTTTCGCAAATGTCTTCACGATAGACAATAGAACATCACTTAGTAGAGGTGAGATTAGCTATATCTGAGATATACCGTATTCACTACAAATGTTGAGTTAAAAATAAATACAATAATATGATGATAAAACGTGTACCTGTGTAGGCTAGCCTGTCCACCTGTAAAGTCTGATGTTGCTTGCCATAACGTGTGCTTTCTGGGCTGGGGATTTGTTTCTCTGAAGAAGAGAGGCTGCCTGGTTAGCTGCACAAAGAAACACAAAACATCAACCTAATTAATATTACTGGTAGTACTAATACAATAATGGAATAAAAAATAAAACAACCAATACACTAGATTAGAACAATAAAAAAATTAAAGATTACCACTATATCTAGTGTTCCAGGGCCATCATCTGGATAAGTTGCCTTCAGAGCAGTGATGTCAGACCACTGAATTTCAATCTTATTCTTGAGGCCACCATCAAGAACCTCCCATACAAGCTTATGTTTTGCAAAGTAACACTTAGCCACCAGATCCCCTTCATGTTTAGATGTATACTACAAAAGCCATACATGTTAGATGCATCCAATTTGCAAATTATCAAACAAAAAGGGTAAAATAGAAACATATTCACGCATATGAAGATATTAGTATATTACCTCCCAGGTACCTATCTTAAGGAGTGATGCAGGGAAGTTTGAAGCCTTTAGTTTGTCGGTAGCAGTAGTGGCTTTACAGTCTTTTTTAGCATGCACTACCGCTTTGGAAGAAGCATTTCCTTCAGAAAGCCTCATTTGAATCAAATCCAAGAGAGACGGAGTTTTCCTCAGGCGTAACCCTAATGGACTTGGCTCGTCTAACGGATTGAATTGCATTTGTGATACAGAAGAACCACTTACACCATAATCATGTTGCTGCTAAAACGAAAGAGATGATTAATCATTAACAACACTTATTCACCTAATTACCTAAAGCTAGGTGACAATCTGATTTAAGAATGAAACAATGTTGAGATGCAAATGCCCAAATTCACAACTACAGCTTTGAACTGAACCCTAAATTTCCCCAACTCAGCGTTAATCACAAAAACAACCTCAATTTCACCTGTTTTTGTCAATCTATTAGTCATGAAAATACAACTGATCGATACCTACAATATTTATTTTGATCTTCCATTACAATTTTCGATCTCGATTTCGTAACAATTCATATATATGAACAAAATATAAGCACAAATGGACAAACCTCTCCAATTACACATCAAATCGTTTGACCTAATCTGTAGATCGCTAACGATGATAAAATTTACAAACGCATAGAGATCCAGGATATTTTATAATCGCATTGACTTCATAAATTTCACGACTCGTAGCACGATTTCAAATTAACTGTAGAATAAGTACTCATTACGCACCTTAGATCGCTTGTTAGGAGGATGTTGTTGATCGTCACGGTGAGTAGATTCCTCTATAATCTCTCTCTTCACCGGCGACATCTGTCCACGCCGCTACGACTGAGATTACCGGAAACGGTGTTGCTTTTTATCTACGTCGGCGCCACCGGCGACTGTTGTGCTTCTTTCCTTCCCTATTTAGATACTGAGCTGGAACTGAGTCGAGTTGACCCGGTGACTACAGCCTGCTTCTTCAAACGATAACACATATGGTCCAGATGTGGCGTGTTAGGTCGTTTCCTGTGTGTTGTTGGTTAAATGCGACTAATGAAAACTTACCTTTTTGTATATCATGATTTTTGTGCCTTTTCTTGGTAACCCTTACGGCATCCGGAATGGTCCGTGAGTGTGAGCCGTGAGCCACTCACGTTTACGGAACATCACTCCCCTCTTCTGTGAGTGAGCCGTGGCTCGGTCACGCGTGAGTGTGCGATTTGAAAGAAATGCTTAGTCACTCGTATGTTGACACGTATGCAATTGATTTTTATAATTTTTTATTATAAAATTTCATTTAACAATTAATTTTATTTTTCTCAAATAACTTGTGTGTTAATTTAAAAAAATAATAATACATTGTCATCTAGGAACTCACGGTTTTTTTCCATTCGACGAATTGTTCGTCCAAACAAAACACGAATTGATAAAGAAGATTTTCACCCCTCTTATAAAAAAACTATGCTCTCCCCGTCAACTTATGTAAGTCCCACAATCATATTAAGTAAACTCCGAAGACATGTATACTGGATTAGTTTCAGGTAAAAATTATTCTAATTCTAAGAAGGGTGAGAATGATTTATGACCATTAGATCAAATTGTAGAAAAGATTTAATGGTTGAGATTAAATTATAGGAGAAAAAATTGTTGGAATGGTATTTTAGTCTTGGTCACTTTTGTTGACTTTTTATCAAATTCCCCACCTTGTTTTAAAACGTTCATAACTTTTACATACGACATTATTTTTTTAAAAAAATTACACCATAAAAACGAGCGTTTTTTTATCTTTAAAACGAGTATAGTGTCGTTATAAACAAAAACGAATTTTTTTTACGTTTTCCAGCTCATTGTGTAATTAGTCAGGTCAATGTGTAATACAATTTCATTGTGTAATACAAGTTCATTGTGTAATACAAGTTCATTGTGTTATATGTATTTATCATTGTGTTTTACGTTTTCCAGCTTATTATGTAATTAGTCAGGTCATTGTGTAATACAAATTCATTGTGTAATACAAGTTCATTGTGTAATACCACGTCTGGTCATTGTGTAATATTTGGTCATTGTGTAATTATTCAGGTCATTGTGTAATACAAGTTCATTGTGTAATACAAATTCATTGTGTAATACAAGTTCATTGTGTACTACCACGTCTGGTCATTGTGTAATATTTGGTCATTGTGTAATACAAGTTCATTGTGTAATTAGCTGGATCATTGTGTAATACAAGTTCATTGTGTAATTAGTCAGGTCATTGTGTAATACAAGTTCATTGTGTAATATCTGGTTATTGTGTAATACAAGTTCATTGTGTAATTAGTCATGTAATTGTGTAATACAAGTTCATTGTGTAATACCACGTCTGGTCATTGTGTAATATTTGGTCATTGTGTAATTAGTCAGGTCATTGTGTAATTAGCCAGGTTATTATGTAATACTAGTTAATTATGTAATTAGTCAGGTCATTGTTTAATACAAGTTTATTGTGTAATACAACTTCATTGTGTAATAGATAATGCCCATTATGGCCTCGCTTTAAAAACAATAAAAGAACACATGTCAAGCCCAGAATCCTTCTTATTTTTAAAACACTTTTTACTATAACCTAACCCAATGTATACCAATAAATAAGTTATTTTTGAAAATGACTTTTAAAGCTATGCATTTTTTTATGTAAATATATTATACTAGGTTAGAACCCGTGTATTACATGGGGTTGGATAAATAAAATATTAAACAATTATTAATAATTGGAAAAAACAAAGGAAATAGTTGAGGAATAAAATATTAAATAAATGAAATATTTATAAAGTAAATATTAATAAAAAGATAATAAATAATCGAGAAACAATAAATGATTTTTTTTCCATCTAGTTACTTATTTATTAGGTATAGCTTGGGCTCACAGAAAAATAAGCGGGAAAATTTTCAAACAGTTACAAAATCATGTGCTCACAGAATTATGACACGTAACGCAACAAATTACTTATTTATTAGGTATAACTTAGTTTGAAATATAGCTAAAATTTTATATTGTTCTGATTATAATATAACAATCTAAATATATTTATTTGTCTGAAATTTAAACTTAGAACGACTTTCAATTGATATACCTTATCATTTTAGACTATTTTTATTTAATTTTTGAATAAAAAAAATATAGATGCCAAATGCGTAGCGAGTGCAATGTCGATATTCTTTAAACAATTTGTTTAGCAAAGTCGACATCTTGTCATGATCACGTGAGCACGTGATCTCCTAATGGAGCAAAATAATCCCTATATCTTACTTTTAACGGATACAATATAGTATTTAAACTCAAAAATATTATTTAAAAACAATAAACCTGTAACAATGATAACTTTTTTAAAGATTAAATATTACCAAAAAGTTTGTTTTAAAGTAATGTTGTAAAAACAAAAAGGTCATACTATTTACTTTTTTAAAATTATTAATTAACTTTCTTTCATATCTTCTAACATTTTACTAATAACATTAGCCTATTACAAATAAAATTTTAGTAGATAAGTTTGTTTGTTATCTGTTATCGTATTCTTACCGATTTAAATTATTCTTTTCTTTGATACTTTTAATATATAGTTATTCTTATAAAATTTAAATACATTGTTATATAAAATTTATTTTTATTTTAATATAATTTTTTTCATAAAACTGTATCTTTTTTTATTTATTTTTTTGGTTGAAAAGAAAGATAATAAAGAATTTGGCTACCAATTTTGGTTAACTTATATAGACAAAATTAAAAACATGACTTGCAATTAAAAGTTGACACGTGTCAGTAAATAACAATTAACTAACTAATAATCTAAAATACTCAAACTAATCCAGGATTTGATTTGGGCCTAAAAAACAAAAAAACAGTAAAATTAGGGCACAAATAACAACCAGTAAACCCCAAAATCAGGCCTTCACAATCAAATCCAATTGAAGTGAAAACACCACAAAACACAAAACAGATCACGAAATTGAAGACAAATCCACTTAAAGCCGCTCACAGACGGCCATCTTCTCACTTCTCCCCTCACACACACACACAGTAAATCCTTTTTCTCTCAAAACCTCCATTAATATCTCTGCCGGCTTTCACTGATTCGCCTCTATTATTTATATCATTTCTCTCACATCGTTTGCTTTTATATCTCCATTCTCATTGGATGTTGATCCAGCCACATTTCTTCGCAATTTGACAGTTGACACCACTTCCTTCTAGAAACGTCCTGTGCAAAATTAGCTTCGTAATGGCGAAGATCTCACAGAAGAAGAATGCTTCACCGGCCGGCGACATTGAAACCAAACCGGTCATCGGTAAAGCTAAAAGAACTCGTAAAACGGTTAAGAGAGACTCACCGCCGCAACGGAGCTCTATTTACAGAGGAGTCACCAGGTACGTTTTTGAATCTGGAAGCAATTTGAATGTTTACAGTTTCATTAAGCAGTTTGAGAGAGTGAAATTGAATTTGATTTCGTTTAATGTGAAGACATCGATGGACTGGTCGTTACGAAGCTCATCTTTGGGATAAGAATTGCTGGAATGAATCACAGAACAAAAAAGGACGACAAGGTGATTTGATTTGTTTATTTCTTCTTCTGATTTAGAATTAAATCGTGATTAACGAGTAATTATGAAATGCGAACTACTAATTTGAATTTTTGTTTCGTTTTTCATGAAATTGGTGGTGATTCGTTGAATCATACAGTGTATTTAGGTAAGATTGGCATCAAATCTGGATATATGTTCATATAATTTCATCATTATTGTGGGAAAAAGGTGTTTTGAATTCGAAGTGTTGTTCAAAACTTATCCAAATTGTGATATTTAGGGGCCTACGATGATGAAAAGGCCGCTGCACATGCATATGACTTGGCAGCATTGAAGTATTGGGGACAAGACACCACCCTCAATTTTCCGGTAAATTTCTTTTTTTTTAAATTTATATTTTAGTAATATAAATATAAATTTTTGAATTTTTTATAATTATTTGCAATATATTGCAGCTTGGAACATACAAAGAGGAGATTGTGGCAATGGAAAGTTTGTCAAAAGAGGAGTATATTGGATCTCTAAGAAGGTATAAAGTTAAAAAAACAATATTATGTAATTATATAAAAGTTTTACGTACTTTACTTATATTTAAAAACATGGGCGCTTTCGTATTTGGGTGCTCAACGGGTCATGTTCGTGGGCTGGTGGATCCAACCCGGCATGAACACGGAAATTTAACATGAACTTGAAAATCACGTCAGACACATGAACCCAAGCATGGCATTTATATCCCCGGGTTGACACAAACACGACTCAACAACTATACACAGTAAAATCTCACCAATCGTGAATATATTAATTTGAATACTCTACAACGACGATGACTTGTTTAACCCTATTTTTATTATTATTTTTTCTTTCATTATAATAAAATTAACTTTAATGCTCTAAAATTATAATTTTATAACTAAATATACAAAGGTGCATAAAAATTATGTTTAGATTATAAAATTTAGTGCCAGTTTCTCGTTTAGTTTTAAAATTTTGACATAAATTTTTTTAACATAACAAAAGAGGTTTATACTTTATAGCAAAACAAAAGGGTAACTTTGTAAAATAGTAATTAAGTTTCAAAAGTGTTTCAATTAGGTCACTCAATACTACACGGTATACACCCTCGGGTATACTATGGTGACTAACATAATTTGAACACTTTTGAAACTTAGTTACTATTATGTGGTGTTTTCCCAAGAACAAATACGGATGAGTAGCAATTGTTTCTCTTTAATTATAATAAAATTATTTATATTGTAGAAAAAGCAGCGGTTTTTCACGAGGAGTTTCAAAATACAGAGGAGTAGCAAGGTAAGGTATTGGTGAACGGTTATGTTATTTATGTGAATTAATTTAGCGAGTGTTTTTATAAATGTTATTTAAGTTTTTTTAAATGTTATTTAATGTGTAGGCACCATCATAATGGTAGGTGGGAGGCTCGTATTGGACGGGTTTTCGGCAATAAATATCTTTATCTTGGAACATACGGTAAATTCTTATTCTACATATCACATTTGGTTAAAATTCGTCTAAAATGATAACATGTTGCTTGATTACATGTTACGTGATAGTAAGGGTTAACATTCAAGAAATCAAAATAATAAATAAATAAATAAAGAAGTAGTTGGGATAATAGATTACCAACCTTCAACTGCTAACTTAGTGACATTATGAAAATTGAAAGCTGATTTTGACACAAATTGGTCGACTCCGGGGCCCAAAACTTCCACCAAATATTTCATGCACATAATTTTGAATTTAAGACCACCAAACTATTATTGTTCAACCAACATCCACTCTTTAGTTTTCCTACATTTCTGCCTCCTCATTTTAGGCCAATGTAGCACACCATCTTAGTTGAACCGACGGATTTTTACTTTTTTTCTTTAAATCAAATATAAGACTTATGATTTGACTTATGCCGGGTTTCATAACCGGAATGGTTTGACTTATGCTTTGACCTAAAGTTATAGGATGGTCAAACGGAAATTCGTGATGGGGAGTATAGGCCCGGTTTTAAAAAAAATTCACTGGTTTGAACTAGAGATGTACAAAAAAACCGGTTTGAAAACCCAAACCGGTTTCAAACCGATACCGAACCGGTTTAGACCAAACCGGTTTCAAACCGATTCAAACCGCCGGTTTGAAACCGGTTTAACCCGAACCGAACCGAACCGAACCGCTTAAAAACTGGTTTCAAACCGGTCAAACCCGGTCAACGGCCCATCTCAAACCGGTTTTGACTTTTCGTTGACCAAACCGGTTCGGATTAAAAAACCGTTTTGTGCACCACTAGTTTGAACTAGTATATATGCTAGTCATTAGGTGATTCCCTCCAATTATTCCAACTCATTTATGCGTATCGAAACCAAATGTATTATATTAAAATTATAGTAAGTAGTATGTTTTAGTGGTTAGAATTTGAAATTATAAAATTTGTATAATTGATAGAAATGTAATTGAATATTTTATATTTTAAGTCGGTTTTTTAGGTGATTTTAAGATTAGATTTCGGGTAATGGGCATCCAACGGTCGATTTTAGCCACATAAAATCGTAAATGGGTATACTCGTACCAGCTGACCTGATAAGTTTTAGGTAACATGTACCTTGCAGTTATGAAACCGGGTTTGTTACACGGTTTTATACTTATGACACGGTTTTATAATCAAATATAAGTCTAAAATCGTCAATTTGGTTGCATAACCGAACAATGATCCTACGTAAAAATGGTTAAAACAAGACCTATTTCCTTAATTACTGTTTAATTCTTCTATTGTAAGTTTGTAACTTTGAATATAATAAAAATGTCATTTCGTGTTCTAATTTAGTCATATTATATCACATAGCTACTCAAGAAGAAGCGGCGACGGCATACGACATGGCAGCAATAGAGTATAGAGGACTTAACGCCGTAACAAATTTTGACCTTAGCCGTTACATCAAATGGTTAAGACCCAACCAAACCGATTCCAACAATTCAAACGGCGTTCAAACTAACTTTGACCCTGATCTTAGTCAAGATCCAGATTTAACCTTCGTTTACAACCACCAGCAACCGGAAAGCCCAAGCTCCGGTGAAACAACCACCAGCGTTCTTCCGCCGCCACGTGCCTCGTCCGGAGGCACCGCTTCCTCCGCCGTAGGGTTACTGTGGCAGTCAACAAAATTCAAGGAAATGCTTGAGCGGAACTCGGTGGCTGAATCCCCATCGCCGCCAATGGACTCAGATCTGCCGCGGCGGAACTTTCCCGACCACATACAGACGTATTTTGATTGTCATGAATCGAACAGCTATGCCGAGGGTGAGGACAATATTTTTGCGGACCTGAATTCATTTGCTTCCAGTGCGAACTGGATGCTTGAAATGAATCGAGCAGAAGAATGATAACTGTTTGTATGAATAGTCACCGGAGCAGTTTCGATGACGTTGACGGAGGTCGGAGCAGATTCAACGATGTTGACGGTAACGGCGATCTTTACTAGATGAGGGTTACATCATTCAATTTCATTATTTCTCTATTTTTTTAAAATTATTGTAACTGTAGATATACTTATGGCGTAGACATTCATTTATTTCTATATTTCTTTACGTCTTTTTCCGGAAAAAGAAAATCAATAAAAATGTTATAGGCGGTTAAAAGCCTCTTTTATTTAATTGTTTTTTCATCTTTCAATATTTTATGTGGATTTTTTTAATTGATTATTAAAACACTAGTTTTAAACCACCTATAACATGGGGTGAAACGTTAATATTATATTGATAAATATCTTAACATATTTTTTTATACAAACTTGATATCAAACTTAATTAAAAAACTACTAATTAAATATTAGCAAACTTTATTCTGACACGTATTTATTTAAAATACAAAAGTAGTATTTTTAAATTTTATATGTAAAATTAAAATTTTGGTTTTTTATTGATAAAATTTTAAAAAATCGCTTTTACATAATAAACTTTAAAAATTTGTTTTTTTTTTTAAATATCCTATTTTTTTATTCTTGTTTTAAAAAATGTGATGTAAATGATGAAATTAATTTGATAAAATATTTATTTATGTAATCTTAAAAAAAAAGTTAAATATGGAAATATTGGATGGAGAATGTAAATGTGGTTTTGGGGAAAAATGGATGTGAGGATAAATATGGTGTTGAAAGTGACACAAAATTTAGTTTTTTTATTATAATAAGGATTGTATCTACATAAAGCAAATATACTTCAAACTTGCACTTTTTTTTTATTACTTGAGGCGTGAGTCGATCTAATGCGCAAGCTGGTTCACTTTTGACTCATTGAGACGCAAACTACTTTCTTCATTCTTTGCTTAAAGTATAAAAAACTTATAGAGCTTATTTATATATTAAATCATACATAAAGCTTATTTATATCTAAATTTTGGATAAGTGATATAAAAACGTATGATAAAATTATAAAAAAAGAATTATATAAATAATTTACACCTTGTCTACGAAAAACATTGGTCTTCGCATCTCGCGCGTAAGCTCAGGACCGTATCGCCTCGATGCGTCTCACACCTTCTAAAACTAAGATGAGTAATAAGTTGATATTTGAAAATATATTTGCTTTTATTTTAAATATCATAATAAGCTAATTATTATCTAGAGAAAATATTTTTTTTCTTAATTATCATAATATTTTATATCTCATAATCACGTGATTCTGTTTTTTTCCTTTTCTCATATGACCCCTTATATGTTTTTTTAAAGGGCCGTGTGGATGAAAAGAGAAAAAAAAAACAGAATTACATGATTTGTGAGATCTATAAGATCATGCAATTGAAATGGGTATATGATTAATTTCCAATCAAAAGGTAATTTAGATAATTCAATTGATCAACATGATCACTTTAGTAATTCTTCCAAATTTTAATGGTAGTGTGTATTAAATGAACATTTGGTACACATTTTGTTTTTTTGTTTTTTTTTTTTTAACAGCAAATTTTTATTCTAACTTTTTTTTTTGTCTTGGATGAGGTTAGAACCCACAACCTTTTGGTTGTGAGACTCTCCTCTTACCACTACCGGTACACAGTTTGTAGCTAGTAGTTACAACATTATTAGGCAGGCAAACAAAATGGTAAACAATTTGTTAGTTCAAGCTTCATTAAATAATGAAAAACCAAATTTTGACTTCAATCAGCTAGGCTAGCAGCACCTAATATGATATGACTTTCTATTCATAAATATATGTTCTTCTACCCCGTGTAATTTCTAGCTAGGCTAGCTGCTAGTGTCACAAGAGAAAGTTGAAGGTAATTGATAACAGATAGACAAGTAGTTAATTGCTTCCAGAAACTGTTAAAATTAAGATATATCATACTTAATTTTTAAAGAAATAAGTTGATTTGGGTAATTTTGTGTTTAATAGTTAATTTAGGTCCACTCAAATCACACAATGGGTCAAAATTGGCCGCTCTAACAAAATTTGCTAGAGTGGCCAATTTTTATGCATAAAACTTGTCACTGTCACACCCCAAAATCTAGGCAGGTGACTTTATTGAAACTACATAAGAAATCATTGTTAAAAATCAAACACACATCACAACAGAAGTCTTAATAGTAAATACAAAACCAAACAATTTCATCTTAACCAAACTAAATGAAACATGAAACAAATGTTCATGACACCCACCACCAAGGCTTCTACAATGCCAATTCAATGCCACAGGTCAAGCACGACCTTTCTCCTTATTATTTGAGGCATCAAACCTCCATGAAATAAACACTAAAACAAGTCATCTTACGCTTATGAGTTCTATGCTAACATTTCAAAACACACTTTAATAGGCATGTCGTTATAAGTTCCTACCACATTATGTTTACATAACTCACTACAACACACATATCACTTGGAAATCAACGTATTCCCTAGCCACACTGATCATGTCCGACTCACTGTCAAAAAGGCTACACACACAAGAAACAAGTAATAGCCATGCCACACTTTGAAAACTTACTTTAACTGTTCAAAATCATGTAAGTAATAATTCAATAATTAACTACTTAATACTAATTACTTCAAAACACTTTAGTGAGTACTCCAACCCAAAACACGTTTAAAAAGGGCTCATAAAAACTCATCTGACTACACTGCACTGTTAACTAAGTTAACATTTGTTCATTTCCCCACCAAAAGATAATTCACATATAATAATAATGTTTCACACTACATTATTATCTAACACAATCACTCACATCATACGACTTGTTTCCAGTTTCCACAGTCTAATTCGCTAAATTGTGACTCGACCCTTTGCTATATGTCTATATATCTAGTATTACTATATTTTTTCATTAACATAAAAAAACTTATTCTTTCTTTCTTATTTAATAAACAAAAGGAATAAATAAGCAAAATAACTTTTTTATCTATTTTCGATTGAAATTGAATTGGAAATAAAAGTTAATAAAATATTGGGAAAATGACATGCTTGATTTTTTTTTGATCGTCAACAATGAGAAATCTCATAGAAAAATCTAGCGAAGAACTAGCAATACCACAGTTACAACCATGCCAAGGACATGCTTGATATAGAAACCTATAATATAAATTAGTACAAAGAAAAAACACGCAAATCGAACCAAACGATAAAAAGTCGTCGTTAATTTTTAAGGAAACTATGGAAAGTACATAGTACTAAATAAATAAAAAGTGCAATAACGCCCTCTTTATAAAGCAAGAGGGAAGCTATTGCTCATTTTTTTAGTTCAAAAACGCCTATTATAACTCCTATTGTAACACCATTAATTGGAAAACCAATTAATAAAACATTTAAACGCACGCGGAAGCTTTAATCCAAAAAAAAAAAATATTTATTTATTTTATTTTTATATTCTTCGGGTGTCGCGAATAACCAAACAGACATCTTCGCGTGCCGCGAAGAGTCTAAAATCAGCCAGGCCGGATTTCTGGTTCTTCGCGTGGCGCGAAGAACCTCCTTCCATTCTTCGCGTGGCGCGAAGACACCCAGTAAACAAAAAGATAGTTTTTTCTCAGATTTTCAACACTTAGTCAAATTCCCATCTTTTTCACCAACTTGACACAAAACATTTCAAACACTTGGGTTTTGACCAAGAACTTTCATACCACAATTATATATACCAAAAACATAATTCAAGTATTCATTTACACCCATTTACATGGATTTTCCTTTAAATCCCCAACATACCAAAAATGCATACGAGAAACCCTCCACGCCTTGGACTTGACATTGACCTACATCGGAGCTTTCCCTACATAACCACATTAACATATCACCGTTAGTAATGACGATAAACATATTCAAGCAAGTATTTACACTTGTTTTCGCCCTTTCACCCATTTGACCCATTTGACCCGTTTACACCTATTTGGCCAATTAAGGTTCTTAACACTTGCATTTTCCACTACAAGTTTCAATCTTTTTGTAAAACATTCATATTCACCATTTCATACCCATTATGGCACTTAGGCCATAAACTCATATCCATTATGATACTTAGATCATAACCTCATATCCGTTATGGTATTTTAACCATAACCTCCTATCCATTATGATTCATAGATCATAACCTCATATCCATTATGATATTTGGATCATAACCTCATTCACACATATCTATTATAGTATTACACTATAACTACATTCATTCATTGCACATATCCATTATAGCATTTCAACTATAACTACATTCATTCACATAACCATTATGGTATTTCCACTATAACCACATTCAATTTATTTACACATCCATTATAGTTTTATCACTATAACTACATTCATTCACATAACCATTATGGTATTACCACTATAACCACATTCAATTCATTTACACATAGTATGCACACATAACACATATACCACCATTTATCAACATTACTAAGTAAGAGCAAAAGCACTTACCTTTTGAGTTAGAAGATCCCGCACCACCTTCTAGCTTTGCAATTTGATTACCTAAACATATACACATAGTTTAGTAATCTAACATTCATTAAAATCACATTACAATTGAGTTCACAACTCAAATTTTATTTTCCAACCCAAACTGACCCGTTTGGGTTATCCCCATAACCAAACACCCTTTTTCAATACAAACTCACCTACTTGAGTTTTCTTTCCAATACCTTGACACTAATTTCTCATTCACTAACTTTTATTAGGTCAATTTGGTGTTCGGTCAAGTGTCTAATACCACCTAAACACTTAATCATCACTAATTCAACAATCTAGCATCATGATCCAAACACCCCCAGTTTTCACTATATGAACCCTAACTTCTTATAATAAAAATCAAAGGGTTCTAGGATGTTAATCACCACTCTTTAACTTTAGTTAAGCTAGATTATCCACAATCTAACACCAATTTACCACATGCATTCAACATTTTTGGATTTCTACAAAACCCAACCATTTACACAATCAAAAGTGAAATCAAAGGAAGAGAATCACTTACTTGATGTTAGGAAGGTGATGTGTGATCCAAAAACCTTCACAAAACAAGCCTCAAATGCACGATTTAAGCTTCAAACTCGTTTCTCCTTTTTCTCTCTTGCTCAAGAACGACCCACCACCAACAAGTGAGGTCAATTTTGACTTCCAAGAGTCAAATATGATAGAATTTGCTATTTACACTTTTGGCCCTTCCACTTTCATTTCACCCATTTATCTCTATAATAGTTAAAAACTAACATAACCACATTATTAACTTGAAACCCACTTGTTTCAACTTATTTCTAAAATATTATTTTCACCATAATATTATTTAGAAATATTTATTTATTTATAACGAAACCCGAATTTTGGTACGTTACACCTATATAAGGCGTACCTAGTAAAACTTAAAAATAAACCAGATATAATTTCAATACCACAATGGATCTATGATAAGATCTTTTATTTATAATGGGATGGTATACAAAATCAACATATTTCAATGAGTGCAATAGGATTTATGGCTACACAAACTATTGAGAACGGTTCTAGATTTGGTCAAATACGAACACCATTTAACTCACTTTTCTTAAAAAAAAAACATTACTTTATTTAAATTAAAGTAATTATAAAATTGTATGATTCAATACTTTATAAAAAGAGAAAATTACGAAAATGGTCGTTTGACCGGTCAAACTTACAAAAATGGACATATTTTTTTAGTTTACTAATTCATGGTCATTTAGGCCAATAGGCGGCTAGTGTAACCGGCTCCTAATTCGTGCCAAGTACCGTTTTGTCAGAATTTTAACCAAACAGATCTCGACACGTGGCGGCACTGACTTTTTAGCCGGCGTGTTTTTTTTACACGGCTCGATTTTAGCCGGCTATTTGACTTTCCTTAGCCGGCTATTTGAATGTTTATAGCCGGCTATTTGAATGTTTATAGCCGGCTATTTGAATGTTCATAGCCGACTATTTTTCTTAAAATAAACACAACAATCATATAATAAGTAGCCAAATACAATCTAGACTAAATTACAATTTTTGTCCTTTATGTTTACCTAAATTATGGAATAGGACCTTTAAAAATTTGACTTTCACTTATTGCCCTTTATTTGAAAAGTTCCAACATTTTTTGTCCTTTAATCTAACAGACGTTAAGTTTTTCAGTTAACTCACCTCATGTGTAATGCACATGAGGGTATTTTAGTCTTTTTACTCTTAATTTTTTTAAAATAATAAGATACCCTTTATTATTAAAAGAAAAAATATTTAAAAATCTGATTATATATGTGTCCCACACTTTTCATTAAAAGTTAAAAAATATAAACCCACCCACCTCTATTTTACCCTCGTCCTCGTCGTCTTCCCTAACCTAGCCCAGCTCCGGCTTGGGTACCACCACAACCAACACCGGCACCACCACACCTCCCTCACCATCTGAACCTCAGAAAAAAGCCAAATTTTCAATTAAACCAAAGTGTGTTGGAATAAAACCCCCCAAAATCAAGTTTGGTACCACCACAATCAAGCATCATATTACCCTTATTTCATTAATTGTTCTTAAAATAATCAAAATTTAGTTATTACAACTTTATGCAAAAGAATCACCTTCAAACTTGGGGATGGAATCAAACATCACCGACACCTCCAAGAATCCTAAACATCCTTGAATCATATAAGAAACCCACATATACAGAGGTAATTGTCTAACAATTTCATCTTCCACCATATACATACAGTGGTAATTTTCTAACAAAATTAGAAGAATCAGAATTAACTGAGCACCATCGTTGCTTAGGATTGTAGACGACGACGAGCTTATACCGGCGACGAGTTAGCTTTGAAGACGGCGACGGGCTTCTTAGCTTTGCAGCATTAAAACTCCGATTACCGATGAGCAGCGACGGGAAGCGGAACGGATCTGAGAGGTTGTTCCTCTTTCATTTCTATCCATTGAAGGTTAAGTTGAATATATGCTAAATATTGAAACAGAAGCAATATTTTTAGTGACGAAATTGGGGAAGGAGTATTGACGACGGAGGTTACTGGAAGAAAGGGAGGGGGTTTGTTGTTTGTAGGGTTTGGTTAAGGAAGAAGCAGATGAAGTTTTAAGTCAAAGGGTAAGTTAGTGGTAAAATGACTTAACTGGAAAACTTATCGTTGACAAAAAATGAGGAAACTTTTCAAATAAATGACAATAAGTGTAAGTCATAATTTTAAAGGACTCATTTCATAGTTTATGTAAACATAAAGGACAAAAATTGTAGTTTAGTCTACAAACTAAGTGTAATTTCTTAAAATAAAAACAACAATCATATAAAAAGTAGTGCTAAAATAGAATATCAAATACAACAATATTGTATTTTAACACTACTTTTTATATGATTGTTATGTTTATTTTAAGACATTAAACTTAAATTGTATTTGACTACTTATTATATGATTATTGTGTTTTTTTTACGACACTTGGGTTCCGGTTCGACTCGTCACTCTTGCACGAACCGTTACCACACTTGATCATACCCAAATGGACCAACCAGATATGTTATCCTAAAAACGAGTGACTCTCCTCTCTTCGCCCCATCTCAACACACAATTTGTGACACAAATACACATGGCGCCCACCGTCACTCAACAACCACAATGGCTAACATAACAACCACTTCACTCTCATCCACCACCACCACCACCACCTCCATTTTGCAACACCGAACTAACCCTAATTCACTTCCTAATCTCAATTTCAAACTTCAATCATCAAAATCTAGAACAATAACTTCCATGGCTGCCACAACCGCCACTAAAGTAATCCCCTCGATCATCGTAGGCGGCGGCCGTGTCGGAAAAGCCCTACTAGAAATGGGCGGCGGTGAGGACTTGCTGGTGAAGAGAGGCGAACCGGTTCCGATTGATTTCCCGGGGCCGATTTTGGTGTGTACCAGGAATGATGACCTAGATGCCGTCCTTGAGTGTACTCCTCAGTCCCGATGGAGCGGTACCATAATTAACCTTTTTTATATTTTATTTTATTAGTTTTTTGTATTTATTTTACAGTTCTTGTTTTAAAAAATGTTAGGATTGGGATTAAAATGTATTTTTTTTTAATTTATAAATTGGTAATTTGACACTTTTCCCCCCCCACTTTGGTAAAATGGCAAAACTCACCCCTAGCTTTGTAAATTGTTAATTTTACCACATCAAGTTTAACGAATTTATCGTTTCAATGTTAACTCCTATTCGCGCCACAATTTATCTATTTTTCGAACTCCATGACCGAGTCGTGGCAACTTCATACGTTTCTTTTATGTAGTTAGTGACGTTATTGTTCTCGCCGCAATGCGCGTAACGAAGTTCGCAAACGCGCCGCAACGCGCGGATCATATTTTCTAGTATATACATATTTATAAAAGGTCCAACTTGTATTATCTATTTATACTATTAACCCACTTAGAAATAAAAAAAAATTCCCACTACTTGTATTATCCATTTATCTTATTAACCCACTTAGAAATTAAAAAAAGCTCACTATATTTTCAAACTTATTAAAAAATAACAAAATAATCGTTATTCGTTTGTTATAGTTTTTTATTATGCCATTATGAGTTTATATAATGGGGCCCGTTTTTTTAAATGTCCCGGGCCCAAAACATTTTGAGGAATCTCAGGACCGGCCCTGTTAATGAATTAATATTTTTTATAAGTTTACATAGTTTATTTTTAAAAAAGTTTAGTGATAAGAGGGATGTGAAAGATGACCGTATCATGGTGTTAGGGATGTGAGGTGTAATTCAGTAATTGTGCAATCAATTAATTATAACTAATTCAGCTGCAGATGTTAGAATGTGATTCTGCTGAGTTTGAATAAGCAACTCCCAATCTGATTATTTCAATATTTCATCCTCGAATAAGCAAATAATTATACGCGTTTTGCTTCGATCCAAACACAATAACAAACATTCCCTAAATTATAATCAAAATAAGTTTTGTTGCACTTGCTTATCTGAAATTGAATATTTGAAATAATCCAAATCAATTTCGCTATGTCCAAACAGTGTATATGATTATACTGACTTGAAATAGCAAGATGATCACTTACTAAACACATCGCGCTTAAGTTGATTTGAAGGTTTTTGTTAGTTTGTTAATTGTTTAAACCTGAATTTATGATATGATGGTGTTTTGTAAATGTTAAGATGGATCATAACAATCTAGCAGATTTGGTTTTCTTCCAGAATGGGATGCTGGAGCCATGGTTCCAAACTAAAGGTCTAAGTGATCCTGACCAAGTTTTGGCATATTTTGCTGTTTCCACGCTTGGTGAACCGCCTGTGGATGGTATAACCGATACTAATCCTGAGGGGTTAACCGCGGCTTTTGGTAAATGGGGTTCTGCCGTGGCTGATAGGTTAAATGCTGGAGGCCTTTCTTGCAAGGTAATTCAGGTGTAAAATACAAATTACCCTCATCTTCTTCAATTATGGATATTGTGCCTCCTTAAAACTATTTATGAATATATATGGTCACTATTTTCACTGTTTGCTTGCACTTTTGATCCTTGGTGCAAGTATAAAGACCAAATTACCCTTATCTTCCTCAATTCACTTGAATTTTTAATCCTAAATGAATAAAACTCAAGAACGCTCAAGACCGTATTTTTAAATTTCATTAATTTTTATATCCAGATCATAATCATTGTTGAAGCTTGAAATCAAACTTTAATAAATTCAAGTTTATATCCAATCCATTATTATTCTTGAGTTAAATGAATTTTAAAGTTGATTAAAAATTCAAAAGAATGCATACATGAAGAAGGTGAGGGTAGTTTAGTCATTTTACTTGGACGAGGACAGTATAACAAACAGTGACCATACAAAATCCATAAATAGCTTCAATGAGTGACAAAATCTGTAATTTACCTCAAACCACAAGGACGATTTATGCAACTCTTCTAATTATGTAAGATTTTGACTTGAATGATCAAATTTTTAGTTTTGTAAAAATAATTGTTTTGTGAAAATATGGAAATCAGATCCTTGAGAAAGAACCCTTTCAGAAGCAAATGCTAGAGAAACTTATATGGATATGTGCTTTCATGCTTGTTGGGGCTCGCTATCCTGGAGCCACTGTGGGCGATGTAGAGAAGGATATGCGTTTTGAGGTAAGATTATCTTCATCGTTATGATAATTTATCCCAGTTTGATATTAACATCATATAATTTTTGCCTAGCATCTTGCCTAGAACATATATTCTATGTACAAATTAATAATACTATGATTGAATCTTGATTCCCCTCTAGCAGAGGTCTCAGGTTCTAATCCTGCTTCCACTGGTTTCATGCATAACCTCTTGAAAGCCACCTACCTAACATGAGCTGCGATTTGTCTGACCCTGTTGGTTAGCAGGGTATTGGCGGGGTTCCATGAGTTTTCCGGTAACGAATTCTCATCGTTACCATAAAAAATAAAAAATAGTACTATAATTGAGTCAAGTTTGGGCTATATGGAACCTGAAATGGGTCAAATACTCAAATGTCATCAAGAGTGCATTTTCAACGTGATAGAACATCATAACTCGGTTCATTCAAAAAAATAGTTTGATACTGTAGTAAGTAATATAGGTGTTTAAGGAGCAACCCGACCCAATTCACCCTATACACAAAATCACCCATTTCGTCCCAATACCATGATCCAACCCGCTCATGTTGCGACCTTTAATAACATTATCAAAAGTTGACTAGTCGTTCACGCGTTTCAGGTGGTTAGTCTCATTGGCGAGCTGGCAACTGCAGCGATGATAGAGAAAGGCATACAATTTGAAGTTGGAATCGAGTTAAGGTTACTAGCTTATGCTCGGGCAGTTTCTCATTTCCCAACAGCAGTGAAAGAGGTAAGTTTTGTTGGTAATATTGAAGTTAGTTAGTTAGTTATGTGCAGTTGACCTGCCATTTGTCATCTCACCAAGCGCTAATGAAACTCGCAGTTCAAATGGAGAAACGGGTGGTTTTATTCGCTCTCGGAGAAGGCAATCGCCCAAGGGAAACCAGACCCCTGTCCTTTGCACACGGCTTGGCTTAAAGAACTAAATATTGTTCAGTAAATTATGTGTACCCAACGGTTTCAAAACAACTATTTATATGGATTAATCAGGCATTTGACGTTTCTATTCATGAATCAAATTACTATTGAATTTGCTTTATAGGTCGTATATGTTACCCAAATATATGGTTTCGTTTATTTATAACAAATATGAAAAAAAGCTAGGGGCGGCGGCAATTCCTGATACGACCTGAATCCGAGACGAAAAAATAGGTTTTTGGTCGGCTGACAAGACCCGTTTAAAAAACATGGGTCATCCAAACACGACATGATTAATAAGTGGATTGACCAGTAACCCGTTTAAAGACTTTTTAAAAAATTAGTATTTATTTATATTTTAAAGATTAAAAGTGTTAATACTTAAAGTTAAATATTTTGATTTTTAATTTTTCCTCGACTATTAACTTTTAAAGGTGAAATAATTCTCTTTTAAACCATTTAATCAACGCTTCATTTCCAACAGTTTTATTTTATTATTTTTAACTACCCAACCTCCGATCTTTCCATTCGTTTATTCCAATCTCGAGCTAAATGTTTAAACTCAAGTTTGTTCATTGGAAATGAAAGATAAAGAAGTCACAAATTACAAAAATGTTTCATTTGAGTCGGAGTATTAATTGTTTAAATCGTTACTAAGTCGCTAGTTATTACTCATATTAATAAATGAAAACAAAACGGGTCGTCCTAAAATATGACCCGAACATAACCCGATTTTAAGTGGGTTGACACGACACGATACGAATAAATATACGAGTTTCGGGGACGAAACTCAAATAAGGTGAGGTGATTTGTAACGAACCAAAATCTGGGTTTCGTTTTCAAATAAATAAAATATTCTAATAAATATTATGAAGAAAATAATATTCTAGAAATAAGTTAAAACAAGTGGGTTTCAAGTTAGTAATGGTGTTATACTAGTTTTAACTAGTTTTGGAATGAAATGGGTAAAATGAAAGTTGAGGGACTAAAGTTGTAATATGACAAATCTGCCATTTTGACTAAAAGAAGTCAAAATTGGTTTGTGTCACATATGTTGAAATCGTTCTTGAGCAAGAGAGAAAAGGAGAAAAACGATTTTTGAAGCAAAGCGTGCATTTGAAGCTTGATTTGTGAGGGTTTTGGCTTGCACATCACTCTCCTAACATCAAGTAAGTGATTTCCTTCCCTTGATTTCACTTTGAATGTGATTTTTGGTGGGTTTTGGAGAAATCCGAAATTTGAGTATGCATGTGGTAAATTAGTGTTAGATTGTAGATAATCTAGCTAAACTAAAGGTAATGAGAGGTGGATAACATCCTAGAACCCTTTAATTTTGATTTTGAAAAGTTAGGGTTCATATGGTGAAAATTGGGGGATGTTTGGATCATGATACTAGAATGAGGAATTAGTGATGATTAAGTGTTTAGGTGGTTTTAGACACTTGAACAAACACCAAATTGACCTAATAAAAGTTATTAAATGAGAAATTAGTGTCAAGGTATTGGAAAGAAAACTCAAGTAGGTGAGTTTGTATTAAAAGAGGGTGTTTGGTTATGGGGATAACCCAAACGGGTCAATTTGGGTTGGAAATGGAAATTGAGTTGTGGGCTCAATTGTAATGTGATTATGTATGTATGTTAGATTACTAAACTAGGTGTGTATGTTTAGGTAATCAAATTGCAAAGCTAGAAGGTGGTGCGGGATCTTCTAACTCAAAAGGTAAGTGCTTCGCACTTACTTTGTAATGATGATAAATGTGTGAAATGTGTGATATGTATGCATACTATGTGTTGAATTGTATGTGTATGATGATGGCATGAACTAGTATGTGATGAATATGAATGTGGTTATAGTGATATAACTATAATGGAAATGTGTAATTGAATGTAAGTGGTTATAGTGGTAATACTACTATAACGGTTATATGAACGAATGTAGTTATAGTTGAATTACTATAATGGAAATGTGAAATGATTGAATGAAGTTATAGTGCAATACTATAATGGATATGTAAGAATGAGGTTATGATCTAAGAATCATAATGGATATGAGGTTATGATCTATGAATCATAATGGATATGAGGTTATGGTTAAATTACCATAATGGATAAGAGGTTATGATCTAAGTATCATAATTGATATGAGGTTATGGCCTAAGAGCCATAATGGATATGAAATGATGGAAATGAATGTTAGTTGAATGAAATGAAACTTGTAAGTGGAAATGCAAGTGTTATAAACCTTAATTGACCAAATGGGTGCAAACGGGTCAAATGGGTGAATTGGTGTACTTGTTTATTATGTTTATCTTCATTACTAACGGTGAAATGTTCATGTGGTTTTGTAGGCAAAGCTCCGATGTAGGTCAATGTCAAGTCCGATGCGTTGAAGGATTCTCGTACGCATTTTGGTATTTTGGGGTTTAAAAGAAAATCCTTATTTTGTTTTGTATATTGGTACTAAACTTGATGTCTTGTTGGTTTTAACAATGTGAATATGGTGTTTAAGCAATGGTCAAAATACCTAAGTGTTTGGGGTTTTAAGTGTTTTGGTGAAAACTTGTGAAAATTGACTAAGTGTGGAACGGGGCAGAAAAACTCAACTTTCTGTTTACAGGAGTCCCTCGCGGTACGCGAGAGCCAGGGGGGGTTCTCTCGCGGTACGCGAGAGACCTGGGTCTCGGACAGGCAAAGTTGGACTCCTTCGCGGTACGCGAGGGGAGGAGTCTAGGTTCTCGCGGTACGCGAGAAAAATAAAAAATAAAAATAAAAAAATTATTGGGATAAATGCTTGCGCATGTGTTTAATGTTTTAATAATTAGTGTTCCAAATAAGAGTGTTACAATTTACACCATAAAAAAATGACACGATGAATGACTAATATAGCCTTAATGTTTTTGAAAAACAAAAGTATCTTTGATTGTTTTTCAACTTTTTTTTTTCGTTTTTTGAACGGTAACACCTAGATATTGTAGGATAATTGGGTTTCCCCGGGGCAACACCTAGTACATCTAGGGCAGCCCACCACAGGACCCCCGACCTGGCCACAGACCCCTTTTTTGCTGTTGCCAGAATTCGAACCTAAGACCTTCACAATAGAAAGTCTTAAGGCTACCATTGCACCAAATGGCCCAAACTCTTGTTTCTTAGTCAGATTAGGTATATAAACAAAACAAAGCAGTTTTTATGTATAAAGATTTTTTATTTCCTGTACCCAAGCATTTTGTTTTAAATTATTATTAAATTTATCTGTTAAAATAGAGAGCTAAGATATGTAATATCTAAAAATCATTTTTATAAGCTTAACATTAAATTCAGAGCTAACGCTATGTTCCCGAGTTTCATTTAACGAGAGAAAGACTTTCTTTTTTTTTTTTTTCTTTCCTCTCCTTTCTCTCATCTTCTCTTCTTTTCTTTTCACTTCTTTCTGATTTGGAAGGATGAAATTTTACCCAAAACTCTCCTTCATTTCTTTTCTCTTCCTTTCACTTCTCTAAAAAAAAAAACTCTGGAACACAACATTTTTTTCCTTCCATTTCTCTCAAAAAAAAAAAAAAACTCTGGAACACCTATTTTTTCATTTCCTTCCAAATCCTTTATCTTCTCTTTTTAAATGACACTAGGGAACACACCGTAAGGTGATTAATGTAATTTATATCTACCATGATGTCCCTTAATAAGTAATCTATCTATCAATTTTGACTCACATCTACATGAAGAAGCAACGCCTCAACACGCCTTCTAAAAAAATTATAATTTTTTACTAGTTAAAATTAGAATTTGATTAAAATTATAATTTGAAACTTATGTGCTTTTTTTGGTGCTAAGGTTATAAATAATTCTTTAATCTCCTCTTTTGTGCAACTAATATAAATTGCTAATTTTCTCTTATAATTTTATATATAATCATACGAGGATCAAAAAGTGGAATCGAGACATTAACAGTATCAAATTGGTCAGACATGAACACAAATCTTCTCAAGTGCACAAACCAAAATCCTCTTCAACAAAAAAAAGGTCAAAAAAAAGCTCAGTTCCATGGACAAAACAATAAAAGTCCAACCTGTATTAATGACTAATCACCAACCTAAAACCAGCACTTTGCAGTTTTCACAAGACCTCCAAAAGGCACTCACCTGAAAATCATAAAACACAGTATTCTAAGAGCTAAAAGGAAGCAAGATGGGTGGGTCGGGTTTGGGATAAAATGGGTTACCGAGCCATGTCAGATTGGGTTGACCTTTTTCTAAATATTAATAAATTAGTTCTGATTACAAAAACTATATTACTGCAATACTAATTAGAATCTTTGAATAAAAACAATTTACAAGTCTGTATACATTAAATCACATTTTGGGCATCTTTAAAATTGTTCACCTCGTTGAACCCATTCCCTTTAGCTAAATTTTGACTTGAGCAACTTGACCCGTTTGAGAAAAAAACACAACCCAAATCACCTATTCTTATGTCCATAGATTGAACATGGTTATGGGAAAAAAGATCCATGGCTGTTAACATTAACCTACTTAATGTAAATATTTTGAAAGTGGTAACTGTCAGAACATGGTTTACAAGAGAAGCATAATCACACATGTCATCAACTTTTAAATTACCAAGTTTCCTATTCTACACTTTATTACACTAAACACAAAACTATCTCAACTGTACATTCCAAGAACTGTGTTTTTCAAAGGTTTTATGTTAAGCAACTTTTACTCTTTGGGCAAGACAAAAAGAGTAAAGGGACTTATTCGATATTCGATATAATAGTGAAAGTTGGTAGGTTAAATCCCGCATGAACCCTTTTCAAAAGAATAAAACTCACATTAAGCAAACAACTGCATTGTTGATGTATTCTTAAAATTGTAAAATAGAAAATATTTCTGCTTAAAGAAGCTGAATACTAACCTTTCTAGACTTACGGATGTCTTCTGTTTAGTCTTCATAATCACCAGCATTCTCCAATAAAAAATTAGCTGCCAATTCTTCATTACGATCACAGGCTAAAAAAGCCTCAATAACAAGGTTTCTATCAAAACCCATTGCCTCAAGCTAGGAGTACAGAAAGCAACAAATCAGCTAAAGTAAATTCAAGTCCATATGTACAAAGAAAACTATGTGTGTGTTTGGTTTGAGGGTTTAGGAATGAAGGAATGTGAAAAAGAGTGATGAAATGGTGTTTTGTTTCAGAGGGTTAGGTTTTGATAAAATCCATGAAAAAACGGATTCTCTAAACCTACCGAAAGGGTTGGATTTAGAAATCCATTATTCAAACCAAATCCAACACCCATAGTTATTCCTGGCAATAAACCAAACGCCACCTAAAAGAGATATCAATACCCGTTCAATGGCTTCCTCTTCTGCTGGAGTGACACTAATCGCATGAGGCATTTCCTGATCTGCTTGCTCAAAGAGATCCCTATAACAATGGTTGACAGTTGTTATAAAAATGGTCAGATATGCAACAGTAATAGCATCGTTGCACAAGCCAGCCTTGATTACACACAAAATAAGAAAAAGACTGTATTACCCTTCAGAAGCATCAACAGGTTCATTGATTAGTTGAAGAAACTCGGCATGGTTTTCCTGAATTAGTCCTAAAAGTTGAGGGTTTTGTTTTCCCAGTTCTTGAAGCATGGGCTGTAACAAATGGCAAGTGCTTTTACACTATGTATAAATAAAACATAGTTTATATGCAAAATTACAAAAATAAAAGAACATGTGTACCTGTAGTATTTGTGGATTTGTTTGTACCATTGACCGCAATGCTCGGAACTGAAAAGAAAATTGTATTTTATAAAATTAACAAATCTACATATTTTCTTTTTTTGATAAATAAGATGTCTACCCTGCAGTAACAATTCAATATATAATGACATAAATCTGGAGATCTGAGTACATGAAACCACCTGCTGGTTGTTTCTAAGAAAATCAAGGGATCCAAGATTGCCTCCTGCAGCACCTGAAGGTATTTCCTGCAAAAATTAAAAAAAAAAAAGATATTGTTAGCATTATATACACAAATGAAATGGAAAAACTCACTTTTATGATTAATAATTAACCTGAGGAAACAAGTTTAATGGAGAAGCATTAGGTCCTCCGGATGGAGGTGCAGCACTTGCATTAACAGCTTGAGTTGCAGGGAGCTGAGTCACTGGGACTGCAACTTCTACTGTATCTGGAATACCCTGGAAAATTGGGCTAAACTTGGTATTTATGTTTCACAATATATTTGAAAAGAAAAATAACTGAGAAACATACAGAATACAAGTAATCGATTGCTCGCTCTGGATTGTTATAAGCAGCTCGAAGGGCACGAGTAACTGTTTCTGTATCCCAACTGCCACCACCTATATCCATTATGTGTTGAATAGTCTGTTCAATGCTATTATTGTTGACTAAATTCGAAGCAGCTTGACCATATGTATCAGAATTAGCACTGCAATTACAACACATAACTGTCATGACATTTTCTTTATATTTGATGTTGCCAACGGGTCAAACCAGGAAAACGTTAAATGATCCGGATAGTGTTGACCTGAAAACGCCTTTTCGTGTCTATTTATGTACATGCATGTTTATAAATAACTAAGACATTAAATATGACTCCAAAAATAATATTATTACAACATTAATAGTTTAATATAAAAAAGAAAGCAACTTAGGAGGTCATATGCATAAAAAATGCTTTGGGCAAATTTCTACCTGTTTTACGCATTTGACCCATTAGACAAACAAACAAACATACCCAGTAAAATCACACTCATAGCAAAGCTATTTGTGGGGTCCGGGGAGAGTGAGATGAAGGCAAACCCATTAGAAATAAAACATAATCAAAATCATCCAATTCATATATAACTGAATCAAGATCACCACGTCTAATTTACATGAATCCGGTTAAAAGAAAACAAATGAAAGGAAATTAAAACAAAGAGCTCATACGGTGCAGTTGCAGGTACATGGGTCGTTGCAGGGACAGAAGAAGACGTGCTGGTTTTAGGAGTCCTTCAATACAATCATGTGTTAATGATAAGATCTCACGAGCACTAGATTCATTTATTTTATAAATAAAAGATTGAAATGCACTAGTCATAGGAACTCACTGCTGTTGGGAAGAAGCATCAGGTGTGCTGGTGGAATTAGAAGCCGGTGCAGTTGTTGATGAAGTCTGCTCGTAACAGCTAAAATTAGACTCCTTTATTCACAAAGAGCAAGTGAAAATCATAAATGGCCCAGTAGAAAAAAGTACCTGCGCAGATGAAGCTCCACCTGAGCCAGAACTTTTACTCTGTTGGGAGAGACATAAAATAATCAGTAACCAAGATGTCAGTGTGTGTGTGTTGGGGGGGGGGGGGGGGGGGGGAGAGAGTTACCTTGCTAAGCATAACAACAACAAAACCTTCCTCAGAGATTTTGTTATCAGCCAATGTAGTTTCATCTTTCAAAACCTTACCATTATGAATCAACAATTGTTGCCCACATGGGTAATTATCTTTTCCTTGTACATCTTCAATATTTTTCTTGACCGCCATAATCTAGTATCATAAGAAGTCTTACATCAGTTAAGAAAATATACATGAAAAAAAAACTTTGATACAGCATGCCATACAGATAACACACTCAAAATCTGAAAGTTATCAGCATGAAAATTCTTTTTCGTTCCCTAATCAAGTAAAAGTATTACGTTGATGACAGACATTAAGTTGCCAAAGAACAGTTCTTTCCATCTCTTTAAATTCTTCCCCGCTTCATCATCTTTTATTTAAAAAGAAGTGCACATAATCTAATCCATATTACTTCAACTACTCTTAAGTACATTACCAGAAATTAGTACTTTCAAAGGCTTTATACCATAAGCAAACATTGAGAAACAAACTAACCAAAAACATCAATGCAAATAAGTTCCCACGAGTTATCGACCTGCGTTAGACTACCATTACTAATTTTCCAAAATGCATGTCATTTCATCCAATTGTTATTTACAATTCTCACAAAAAAAACTAACTATTTATTCCCAATAAATGCCACTTATCTATCTTCTGCTAAAAGACATACACAAATTGTCTCTCAAGCATCTCAATTATCCAACTAAATACAACAACAATCTGTTTACATCACATCATACACACAAATTTCCAATTTGCTTAGTCAATTTAGCATAACCTTAGACTGTAAAAATATCAGATTCACAACAATATATACTGTGCCCTAATTTGGAATTTAGATGAATTATAAACGAGGCATAGGAAAAGATATGAAATAAGCACATCAGAATGAGTAATTATTGTGAATAATTAGAAGTAGGGGGAACTCACAGTGTTGGAAGGTTGAACCCTAATTTCAAAGTGGCTCCCTTTGAGAGTCTTAACGGTGAGCTTCATATTGTTGATCCCACGAAGATTCGGAAACAGTACGGATTAGGCGGGAGCTTTTGTAACACGAAAGCCTATAGATACAGATACGGATCGAGATTTTCAACAACGAAGGTGTTTGCAGGGATGCCAACGGAAAACGCCAGAAAAGGGTCGGACAGGGCTTTACTTTGAAGTTTCAGCACGCGTTTTGCACGTGACCACCATGTGTTTTCTTTTAATTTGTCATTATTAAAATAAATGAATAACTTCGGCGTTCTGATGAAGTTTAGATTTTTGTTTCGCGTATCTCTCTCATATTAAACTTATAATGGTTCGGCTCACGATTAAACCTAAAACCCGTCAAAATCAGACCGTGAACACCCCTAGTTTCATCGTGTTATGGACTTATGAAGGGGAGTGGCCCTAACTCCCGACTAGTGGGACACTGAAAATGAAATCGTTTAGGTACTCCTAAAATAGGAGTAACGAGGAGAACCTAAACTGTACATTGTGCACAATCTTCAGATAGATCAATGATGTTCTCTCCATTTTTTGTAGCATCAGGTAGTGACTAGGAGAGACACATCGGTAATTACTATGACTTTTGGGAGCTCAGTAGCATCCTCTCCTTTCTTCGTATCTGCTAAAATCTTAAATATTTAATTAAACAAGGAGTTGTTATCGGTAGCCAACTTGATGGAATCCTCTTGTTGTGATTCAGGTGTAACGACCGAAGTCTTTAGTGAAGCAACCTCGGTAGCATAAGTCTGGTACCAAAACAAGCACCCCCTTGTGTAAGGTTGCTCGTCCGCGAAAATAAATTAAAATAAAGGCTTTACTTTGGATTCGGCTAAAGGGACAACTCATAAGTATTGATACCAGCGTGCGGCGACTATCCATTCCCAGGTTGGGGTGTTATGTATTCGAAGCGAACTTGAAAAACTCCAAATCCAAACCGAATCGGATTTTAATTCCAATTTGAACTCGGTAGTCAAAATTTCGGCAACCGATTTAAATTCGGGTTTTAAATTTTGAACTGAATTAAAATTTATGATTTTCAATTCGAATTATATTGAGCTTTTTCAATAACTTCCCATCTTTTTTTCATATATACTAAGTTACGAACCTGATGTCGGTACTCTATCTGATCTGTTTTGAATTTCTGATCTTTTGACTAACTAAAAATTAATGTTGCAATTTGGATTTTGGTAATTTGATGGGTCATTAGATTCATAATTTTCCTTTTAATGTCAAAAAGAAATTTTAGTTTGAACATCTAAAAATAGAAATGCAACAGAATATTTTAAGCCTTAATGTATTTTTTTTCTTCATTCGAATCAAATCTCAGCACAAATTAGTAGTTTTTTTTAATCTAGTTTGAATCGAACTCAAATCCAGCTTCAAATTTTTAGTATTCGAAAAATCAGACTCTATTAATTAGAAGAACCCAAAACTCGATTCAATTAATGGTCCCTTGCATCCGTGTCAACTCCACAAGCAAGAGCGAACCTTAGTGACCCCCCCCCCCCCCGATAGAAAAAAAGATACCGGCCACCCTGCGTTTTTCTTCAAACTTCGCCACTGTCCACGCGGCTTTGCATCCGATCACCGTATGTTGTAGTGTTCAAAAAAACACAATTATGTGTATAATGCAACTTTAAGTAATTAAAAGTCCAAAATATAAGATTACATAATTGAAATCCTATGGTCCGGTTTGGTTTTTCCCAACCAGTTTCGAGTATAAACCGTAAACAAACCGTTTGGTATGGTTTGAAAATTCTTAAACCGACAACCATGTTTTTTCTAAAAAATTAACCATGAAACCAAACCGAAGACGGGCTGTGAACAGTTTCACGGTTTCAAACCAAATTAAATCACACACACCCCTATTTTCAATCTAAACCCATTGCAAATAGATGATGATAGTTAAAACAACATAAACACCAATCCCCAAATCAGAACTGTCTCCGCCGGCGGAGGTGGCTGGTGGACCCGCCACCTTTGGTGGCGATCTTTTACCCTTAGGTGGTGATTCTCCAGAATATTCCGGCGCATTGGCCGGAGATTCCGAGGGTGCTTCCAGAACTGGTGGCTGCACCGGAGAATTTGAACCTGAAATCCCAACTGGAACAACGGCGGTGCTAATATATAACACCGATAGGTTGCATGGCTCACAAGCAAGTGACCTAACCAAAATAGCCCCTAGACCCGACCCGAATTGGGTGGCTGAGCCAATGAAAATGTTTTTGTTAAAAACCCTAGCTTTCAAGAACCCTTGTTGGCCAGTGGTTTGGAACAATGTGGTCATTTGACCAGTTTGGTTAGCCAAAGCTTTTCAACATCATAATAATCAGGAACAACATGAACCTTCAAGATGTTTTTAAGGACATCATTCGCTTTTCCGAATAAACGCGATATAGCGTTATTAGGAACCGCGAAAATTGTGATGGTTTTATGCGAATTGATCTCGGTGGTGAGGTTGGTTTGGGAGAGGTAGTGATTAAAAGTGGTAAAAGAGGGGTGTTTGGTTAGTATAGATGTGATGTTGAAGGCATTTGAGTAGTGAATGAAGAATAAATTAGTGTATATGAATAGATAAACCTTGAAATGCATTAGGGTGGCAACAATGGTGGCAATGGTTTCTTGGAAATGTGTTGGTGGTGATGGAGATATGTAGGAGTTTGTGGTTTATAATGATATGCATACATAGATGAATGAAGTCAAGAATTAGGACAGTTTCAAGAGAAGAAAAGGGAGATTCTTGTGCCATTTTTGGAGGAAATTTGTTTTTTTTTCTTCTTGTTATGATGTACAAATTAAAATGGTCATCTGCCATAAGAATCATGTGTTATGTGTTATGATTAGAAACATATTTGTTTCATTTTTATTTTGAAAGTTATGCATGGGTGTATATATATGTCAAGAGGCGATCGGCAAATATGTGTTCAATTTAAGTTTCCCATTAAAACAAACCCAAATTTAAGGTTTGGGTATTTGTGTTAAAGAAGCTATTGTGATAACAACAATAACGATAAAAGCTTACAAATGAGGTGGTGGTATGGGAGTGTAATCTTATTAATTGGTTGCTTGGGGTTGAAGCAACTAAGTAATTGAAGAAATAAGCATGGGATTGATTGATTTGGGGGTAAGGAGTTGGAATGAAATTAGGGTTTATGATGAGAAGTTTGTTTATAATTTTATTCCATAGTTGGGTACTAGTGCTTTTTAACGGAATAACTGTCAATTTTCCTTACAAAGCAACACAACATTTATGTCATATGATCTTATCTTGCATGGTTGGAATTCTCATCCAATTATTTCAAGATTCAACAATCAAATAAATATATAGCAAACAATTTTGTAAACTTGATTTATATTTGGTTGGATACGCCTAAAATTTACAAAAATGAATAATCATGAACAAAATACCCAAATGTATTCAAACTAACAAGAAGACTACCACAACCCATTATCATCATCCTCGTCATGAGATAACGACGACGATGATGATGAGGTGATGGTGTTAATGTCAAAAACCTCATGTGAATCATCAACCTCATCGATATCATCATCATCATCGTCAGGTAACCCTTGTAAGAAAGAGTGTTTCAACAACATGTTAGCACTCAATCTACACATAACCTTTCTGCACAAACATTTCTTCAAGAAACTCCTTCCTTCTTCATCAACGCTCCGACTTAAAATCTCATCAATACCCAAATCTTGATTCAAAAACCAAAGCGGTTTTCCTGTCAACATCTCAAACACGATACACCCGAAAGCCCAAATATCAGCAGGCTGTTCTTGAACACCATCAATCACAACTTCAGGTGATAAATACATAGGAGTACCCCTCCAACAACCATAACTATCCCTCATCTGCTTCACCCTCTTTGCCAATCCAAAATCCCCAATTTTAGCAACAAAATCACCTTCATAATTAGTTACAAGCATTACATTTTGTGGCTTTAAATCACAATGAACATACCCTCGTTTATGAATGTGACTCAACCCGTGAAGAATCGATCTAGCATACCGCCTCACATCCAATTCCGGCAACCCTTTACCGTTGTTCTTGATCAGATCAGCTAGGTTTCCACCCGAGCCATACTCCAACAACAAATTGTACACCATCTGACCACTCTCTCCGGTCGTAACTTCTTCCCCGAAACACTTGATGATGTTTCCACAACCGCAAATATTATCCATAACCTCTTTCTCCTTTTGAATCGAACCGGAAGCAGATACATCTGCAGATTTAACAGCCATGATCGGCGGATACAAGCTGTATCTCGATTTGAGGTTCTTCAAATTCGCAACGAAAACACGCCCGAAACTCCCTTTACCGATCATTGCACCTCGGAACCACGAAACACCATCGCCATACATCTTTTGCGCAAGCTTTAGATCTTCTTGCTTACTTCTTTTCCCTTCGTTAACGTCCTCTCCACCGAACAAGCTTCGTTTCCTCGTCTTCGATTCCTTGGACTTCATATTCATTCCAAAATCTAAACTGTTACGTAAAAGTTAGGTAGTATACTTGTTTATATATCTGTGTTACCGACTTAACGGTAACTTGGGGTAGAAGCAATGAAATTAGAAGATGCGGGGTGAAGTTAGGGTTAGGGTTTAGAAGGAGAAAGTGTGCAGATGGAAGTTTATAAAGGAAGGTATCCAACGGAATAACGGTCAGTTTTTGTTCGTGAAGTAAAAGTGGTTTTGGAATTTGGCGGCGTGTTCCCTTCATGCTCACGTTTACTCCTCTCCTTTGAAACGAGAGAAAATGTAGATTTTTTATGAAAAATGTTTTAAGAAAATGGAAAAACGTAAGATTTGAAATTTAAAAGATAGGGAAAAATACAAAATGGATATTTGAGCAAAAAAGTTATTTAAAATGAACATTATCATTTAGCGGGCTAAAACATGGACCTCTTTCACAATAATAGCCGGCTTGAAATTCCGTGCCTAAATTCCTTTTTGCAGTGTACGAACCAACCGGATTGCGACACGTGGCCGGTTTGGCCGGCTATAGCCGTCTAATCCTGTTATCCGGCGGTTTTTTAAGGCTTAGCTGGCAAACTAAAAATACTTAGCCGGCAAAATTAATTGCTTACCCAGCAAAAACCATGATCTTAAAAACAGTATTTTAAGGTTTAGCCGGCAAACTTAGAAGGCTTATCCGGTACGAACCAAAGGATTAGCCGGCAAAAGTAAATGCTTAACCAACAAAAAGCATAACAACCACAAATTATAACAATTATAGTCGACGGTTTTAATAGGCAGTTTTAACACACTTAAACGCAAAATATAACAACCACAAAATACGTCGACAAAATACAATGTCTACAAAATAAAAACATCGTTAAACTATAAAATACAATGTCTTAAACAGTTAAAACATTTAAAATATCCCTAGTTATCATTTAAATCATAATCATACTTTTGTGTTGTTGACTCATACACAAACTGGTGGAAGCTTTCTTCGTCGACATCAACATATGTAGGCTCAGAATGGGTAGAGGATTCTTCTCTTTTTGATTTTGATTTCGATGACATGTGAACGGAGAGGGATTTTACATGTGTGTCGATAGTGTCCACTTTTGTGACATCTTCTAAATTTGCAGGCTAAACCTTAAAATATTGTTTTTTAAGACCGTGGTTTTTGCTGGGTAAACATTTACTTTTGCCGGCAAAGTCTTTTTAGTTTGCTGGCTAAGCCTTAAAAAAGCGATGGCTATAGCCGGCTAACAGGATTAGACGGCTATTAGCCGGCTAAGCCGGTCACGTGTCGAAATCTTGTTGGTTCGTACACTGCAAAAAGGAATTTGGGCACGGAATTTCAAGCCGGCTAAGTTCAGCCGGCTTAGCCGACTATTGTGAAGGATGTCCATGTTTTAGCCGGCTAAATTAGGATGACCATTTTGAATAATTTTTTTTGGTCAAATCTCCATTTTGATATTTTTCCCTAAAAGATAACATGTACACAGATCTTAGTTTTGATACTCTCTTTTTTATTGTTTTTATTATTTTATAAACAATTAATATAATATAGTTTTTTTTTTAACCACGATGACCATTTAAAATGTTTAACTAGCGTAATTCTTTTATCAAGTTACATCATTAACAAAATATATAATCACTTAGGTCGAAATGAGCATAAGATTAACTTTTTCGATATATTATTTCTTTTCTTTTTTTCCAAAATGAAACGTATGAGCAATACGAGTAAAATTATTTGACATTCTAACTTTTTACGTGATCATATTCGATGATCAACTCATTGCAAAACAAATACAAGTATTTTTCAACTTTGTGAATAATGTAACATTTATTACAGTTTATACGTTTTTACATATATATTTATTTGATATAAATAGATCCAAATGATATCAACTAAATCACCAACCTGTACCTTATGTTGTTAAACTTGTAACAAATGAACAGTAAGTACATTTCGTGAGTCGAGCCGACATTTTTATAAACGGACATGTTTATTAGTGGGGTTTCACATGAGGTCCTTTGCTTGAAAACCTTTCACATTGAGGTAAGTTGGTTACAAAACATAGGCTTTTTGCTCAGGTTGCAGTTATATGACAGAGTGCACCTTGGTTTGACCTCACCAATAGCAATGGCGAGGAAGCTAGAAACTCACCAGTGGGAATATATTTATCATTGAGTGGTCTTGTAACCTACAAAGCAAACACATTTTTTGTCTACTTCCTCGTAGAAACTCGCAGTGGGAGTGGAAAGGAGGTAGAAACTCGTCATTGCCGATGGCGAGGTCAAACCAAGGTACACATTGTAATACCTGCAACCTGAGCAAGGCTGACAAGCCTATATTTTGGAGTTCCTCGGCAATCCTCACTATTGGTAATGGCAACTTACCCCATTAATAAAGGTTTTCAAAGAAGGGACCTCATGTGAAACCCTACTAAAAAATGGGTCCATTAATAAAAAAGTCCTTTAGTTAGCCGTATGTTACATGTATGTTGTTAGAGGCACCAAAGGATGGGGCGTGACGGGTTTAACGGGTGCGAGGGCAAAAAGCTCTATGTATGTTGAGGTGGAGCAATTAGAGATGAAAGTGGGGGCGCCAAGAGGGTGGGAGTGCTAACCCGTTTGACCCGGTTGAGATAAACACAAGTACACAACTTAAAAAAACTCACTTCAAGTAAATAGGTTGAAGATTAATAAAATGGATAAATAATGTTCGGGTTATTAACAGAAGCAGATTACTTGTAAATGAAGATCTTCCTCAACTGGTCATCTTGTCAAAGATGCATCAGCAGAACAGTTATCCAGTAAGAACATAGTTTCAAATTAAATAACTTGTCTTGATTATTAAAAAGCAGCAGAAATAAGAGGGTTTCAAAGTTCAACCTGACCGTTTGTACCCGTATAATCGTTTGTCTCTGCGAGTATGTCAGAAATGAACTTTATCAAGGAACATAGACCACCCAAGAAATTATGATCAATAACACCATTACCATCTGTAACATGTGCAAAATCAATAAGTTTGACTTCCGCATTTGACCCGCCACCTTTTAAAGCCAACCCGTTGTCAAACATGAATAGCAAAGAACAAGCATAAAAGTGGTAGATTGTTTGATCTTCAAACCATGTCTTCAGTTCCAACAATTGAGCCAAAATCCCATTGGGCCCACCATAAACAGAAGATGCTAAAGAACAATCCGGGCCCAGGCCCGTTTCTGAATCTGAAGACGGGTTAGAAGAAACAAAGTTCCTAAGAAGTAGTCTAACATCATCTGGGCCGGTTTTGCGTACATAATTTCTATCAGGCTTATAAAACCCTGATTCATCACAAATATAGACTTTCAGCCCAGATATCCGGAACCCCAATGAAGTGCTTGTGCTTTCCCTGTCCTTTTTCAAGCATTTTGCAATGTACGCCTCAGAAGCTTCTGGGGCCCATGTTCTGGACCCGATTTTGATGTCCATTACAGACGGGTTTAGACGTGCTGATGTAAGATCTTGCAACACAATGTGAGGGTGGTCTGACCCAGTGGATCCCTTCATAATTTTAGTGCCATAATATATAGGGAAGAATTTGCGTATGTGTTCCGGAATGTTAGTGTTGGAAGAAAATGATTCATAAAAGGCGACTTCTTCAGACCCACGTTTATCACTCTGAAGAGGCTTGTAAAACCGGCCCGAATCATCGATGAGCGGGCCGAGCTTCCCAAGCCCAGCTTCGTGTCCAGCAACCTGATGATCTGGGGTCTTAAGCATGTCTATTATCACAAGAACTGTAGAGAAATTGAAAACCAAACTTATTTAACAGCCTGTATTCAAAAATTGTTGAATGTTAAATTGAAATGGAGAATATTGATACAGATTGCAAGTTGCAATTTATATGTGTGTGATACAGATCTAACATAAAACCAATATAAGATACATAAATTATATTGGTAGGTTACTAGTTTATACATTGAACATATCAATAAGCAAATTTTTTCTTTCAAGTATAGTATTTTTTAAAGCCGACGCAGATTTCTTTTTTTGTTTTTAAATATATACTTACCGGGGTTTATAACCCTGAGTCCTCCTGCATTTGAAATGGTAATAGTTTTACATTATTTTAAAACTAGTATCCTTTCAAAAATAGTTCATCAATAAGCCTTAATCACCTTAACTTTTGCTTGATGCACCCATAATATTCTAAATCAGATGACAAATTCTTCTTTATCAATCCTATGCATCAGATCTATATTCCACTTTAGATTTTCCGTAATACTTCAAGACTTATAATTCTGCATTTCATCTATTCATTTTTGCATAAAATCGCCATACTCAAATCAAAAGTTATAAGAGCATGCTTCGGACACACGAAGAACAAATTTTATACCACTTCAAACACGCAATGACACCAAAAAGGAACAAACAAAATGAGACTAAAAGACACGTAAAATCATCACAATCAAATGATCTAACCAGTTTAAGCAAAACTAAATCACATTATCAATTTTTAATATGAACTAACCTCATAGCATCTGTAATTGTACCGGATTCCAAATTCATGAAATCTTCAACTTTGACTTAACACAAACCCTAAGGTGCATTTCATCGAACACATTGTAGGCATAAACAAAGGTGACTCAATCAAGAGACCAGTAGTCAGGAGATCGAAGGAAATTTACATAATATTTTTCAAAATCAAGCTCACGAATCTTCCAACAACGATAACAGATGTATAAAAATCAAAAGGAACAGAATAGATCGGTTTAAACTTTGAAGACAAACATGATATCCGTTTACGAAGAACGTAACACCAAATTGTGTTAATTCTTCAATGCATTAACTAATTCGCTTCTAATTTCAACTAAATCAACGACAATGGATGCAAAATCAAACACAGAATCCGATTAATTCCAAATTAAGCATATAAACGATTGAATGTAGTGTAAAACATAGAAAATTTGTAGATTAATTACCTGAGATTGAGAGAGAGGGTCAACTGATTTAGATGAACAGCAGCATCGTATTCGTGTCGATCCGGTTGGCAAGGGCTTTAAGAACATGCAACACCCTGGTTTTAATGGTGCTGATTGAACCCCCTTGTGTTTTCCTTTTATTGTTTTTGGCATATTTCTTGTTTTAGTAGATTACACGCATCTTCCACTGCTTTGTCAAAATTTCACCTTTTATCCTTGAAGTTTTAAAATTTTGAATTTGATCCAAGAGTTTAAAAAACGTAACGCATTTTGTCCCTGGCTTAGATGAGTGTTAAATAGTTTTGTGACCTGGACGGGGGACCCGCAAGGATCGTTCTCTGTTAGCTCTATGCGGCATCTCATGAGTTCGAGTTCTAATTAGCCGTACAAGTTTATACTCAGTTGGTATAGAGGGGTCCCTCTCAAAATTAACATCTTGGCTTGGCGGGCGGAACTTGATCGCATTCCAACCCGGCAGACTCTTCTCCGAAGGAAAATTACTCTAGACTCGGGAGTATGTCCACTATGTTTGCACCTGCCGGAATCAACCGAACATCTCTTTACTTCTTGTTATTTTGCTTCCATGCTTTGGGGATACATTAGTAATTGGTGCTCAGTCCCGCCCATATTCGTGTTCTCGGTTCGGGATATTCTGGAACTGCCCTTTGCTTATTCGTTGGGTGCTAATAGGAGTCATGCATTCCATGTAATCATTCTCTCCCCCGTTTGGTGTATTTGGAAAATGAGAAACGGAGTGATATTCGGGGGGAAAGGCGTCCGTCTATTGGATTTTCAAAGAAATAAAAGGCGTTAGTTTCATTTGGGCAAAGAACATGGCTGGTCTCAATTCTATCGATTGGAACAAGTGTAAGTTTTACATTTAAGCTTGTTGTTTCTTTTTGGTTTCCTCTCTTGTTCTTGTATTTGTCTGCTAGCTTTCGCTGGCTTGTTCTCTGTTAATATATCTCTGCCATTCAAAAAAAGAGTAGGTCAAAAATTACTATTTTACCCCTATAATTTAAAAAGAAATTAAAATCTATACTATATAATAAATAAAGGTTTTTTAGTGTCACATGTCGTCTCCATATTCATTCTCATCATGTTTTTCCTGCCTTTCTCTCCTATTAAATATTAATCTAATTATGGATACTAATTATTTAATTATGGTGAGACCTGAAGTCCCAAGGGACCCGGGTTCAATCCCTGTCACCACCATTAATTTCTGCGGCATCGCAAATGAGGCCTTTTAGGCTGATGCACCAGGGTTTTACCCACGCCGATCCAGGGTTGGAGCCTCGGCTCTCCCTCAAGCCCGGAAGGGGACGTATTGGGTGGGGTTTTTCCTTGAAAGCTCTCCAACTCTGACGCCAAGTGGACCCGGTTAAGACAACATATTGGCCGGAGTTGGACGAGGCTCTCCCAAGTGACGGGGGGTGCGACGTCACACATTCAATGTTCGCCTTTCAAAAAAAAATTTATTTAATTATGGATAATAATTATTATGCACTAACTAGATTAATTTAATATGAACTAACATTTATCAATTATACAAAAAAAAATAATGCCCGACTGGAAAAAAAATGTTTTAAAATGTTTTAAAATTTAACTTAACATAATTTGTAACTGACATGTAAAAATAGATTTTTAAAGACATATTTTGACGCGCGTATGTGTTAACAGATTATATTATATGTGTAATACACGGGTTTATTCAACCGGTGTAATACATAGGTTTTCAAAAGACATAAATTTTTATTACTTAATATATAACATTACATTTATTCAACTCGTGTAATATACGAGAATCTAACCTACTATATTATAAATCTATGTGGACTCCACCCACTTTTAAAAATAATAATTTTTTTTGAAATAATCTTATAGGCTTAGGGGTTGACTTGGTCAAAATGTTTTCCTTCACCCATCGTCTTCTTCCTTTGCTTAACCGCCGACCACCACTGCCTCAGTTTGGTGACCATTTCCTTCCACAGTGATGAAGCTTGAAGAAAAAAGAAGGGGGCCGTGGTGAAATCCTATAATTTTTATTTCCTATCTTGTGCCGGAACTTAATACCTATAAAATTTTTGACCGAATACATATAAATTAACAGTTCTGAGCGAAAAATCAGACCCCCGGGCCCTCACTAAGCTTGCCCCGTGCCCTTCCACATTTCAATTTGGAAACCAACCTCTTCGTTTTTCCGGCATTGCTTTAGCCGATGGAGAAAACGATGAAACACATCAAGAAATTCTGGCTGCAATCCCTAAAATAAAATTTGATGAAGTAAGATCAGGCCACAAACAAAGCACCCTAGTTCCCTTTTTTATCTTAGTTCTTTACACATTAGCTTCCCTTTACAACAATCTGGTTCATTATAGATTTATGATTGCAGGTTTAGTTTATTTCCTTTCATAATAATCATGAAATCTGATTTTGGGTTGGAGGTTGCCGGAATTAGTCTGACTTTGAGTCTTAAAGAGGGTGGGATGTAAGGAGGAGGACAACGATGTGGTGGTCCCAGGGGCGGATCTAAGTGTAACTGCCCGAGTTTCGGAATTTTAGTGTAACGGCAGGTAAAAAAACTGGGGTGAACCCCCTTACAAAGTTTCACAAGTAGTGTATTGGTTTAGGCTTTTGCATTATAACACGGAGGTTGTGGGTTCGAATCCCTTCACCAACATTTTTTAAAACCTTTTTTTTAACTGATTTCGTATGGTGGGCCAGGCCTTTTAATCTGTTTAATTGTTTCTTGCTTTTTCTTAGGGCTTTACTTGGGCTCATGATAGTATCCTGTACCAGGGAAAAAAACAAAGAAAAATAGAAACTAGGGATAGATTTAGCCATAGAGGAGCTGAATGAGAAATTAGGGGAAAAAAACAACTCAGAAGACTCAGCAGCCCTAGCGCAGGTCGCCTCCTGCTGCTGCCGTCCACGGTCCACCTGCCCACCGCCCATCGGCGCCGTCCACTGCCCACTGCTGCTGCTCGCCTGCGGCCTTCTCCGGTGCTCCCCTGCCCACAGACCACTCACCACAGGTTAGATTAAATGTTAAATTGAATGTTTGTTGTTAGGGTTAATTTTAATGTTTGTTGTTTACTTGTTTGAATGTTAGTTTAAATGTTATATGTTATTAAGATTTTAGATGTTAATTGGAATTTGATTCCTAAGTACTATTTTTTCTTCCTTCTCCTGTGATGCCAAAATCTTGTTGGTTATTTGATTACTTTTGTTAATTGGGTTTTAATTTATTTTTCTTCCTTCTCCTGTGATGCCAAAATCTTAGTATAATCTTAGTTTCTTGATAATCTTTGTTGGTTATTTGATTACTTTTGTTAATTGGGTCTTGGGGTGTGTCAAATCTTTCATAAATTCTTCATTTTGTTGATAACCGTTTTTGCTAATATACACCAATTTGGTTAAACTCCATGAAGTTTCTAAATAACCATGAATGTTTTGTGCAAGGTTGAAGGTTTTAATACATTTCATCAAGCACAAATGGGTGTTTGTGATTGGTTTAAGAGGAGAAACGGCCACAAGAAAAAGAAGGAAAACATAACTCTAAAGTTTGAGGTAAATTCTTTAATTATTTATACTCTATCTAGATATATATTATAATTATTTATACTCTATCTAGATATATATTATGCAGTATAATAACAATTTGATGTTTGAAGCCATTATTCGTAGATTTCTTTTAACTGTGATTTTGTAAAGAGCTATTTAGTAGATTTCTTTGAGTGTTTAGGTATTGAATTTGGTAGATTTATGTTGACTGTTTGGGTACTAAACTTGTTCAGTAAGTGGGAGATATTTTGGATGCTAATTTGAGTGAGATTGTTTAGTCATTAGTGCTAAGTTGGGTGAGACTTGTTTAGTTATTAGGTGCTAAATTGATTAAGTTTCTTCGGATTATTCAAAAAAGAGGTGGGTTTATAACATGACATTTGGAAAAAGGCCCCCGGTTTTTCACTTCGCTTTAGGCCCCTAAAACGGTTGAGCCGCCCCTGAACATAACAAAAAAAAAACAAATCAAGAACAAGATTCGTATACTTACAAAAAATACCCGACCCAAACCATCGAACCGACCCGAAATATTTTACATCCGACCCTATGAAATTGGAGCATCTAAAAACAGTGAACCCCTTGGAAAAAATTCCTGGATCCGCCACTGGGTGGTCCGGCGGCGTTCAAGGAACAAGAATGGGTTTTATAATAAGGGGATGGGGGAGACAAGCGGATGATCGGCGGCCGGAAAACAGTTGTTCAGGTACGCGGGAAAGGCCGGAAAAACCTATGAAGGTGGTGGTGTTATTATAGTTATGTGAAGAAGGAAGAATTACATTGAGGGTAATATAGTAATTTGATATTCTTTTTATTTTTTGATTTTCTATTTTGTTTTTTTATTGTTTAGTTCAAAAGGGTAAATTGGACATTCTGAAAAAATTAACAGCTTTTTAACGGTCGTCCATGCCAAGGACGAAGAGCGTTACGTTTTTCAAAACTCTTGGACCAAATTCGTAATTTTAGAACTATAGGGAAGAAAGGTGAAAATCGACAAACCATATGTACGATGAGTGTAATTTACTCTTTTAGATTTGATGTTGTAGGGGTGAGTTCAGTAGAAAACTAATTTTCATGAGAAAACCAAAAAAATCCTACTGTATATGTGTAGTACACCCAAAAACCTAAACCCCCCACCCAAATACCTAAACCCCCACCCCACCCCCACCCAAAAACCTAAACCCCCACCCCACCCCCACCCAAAAACCTAAACCTACCCTACCGACCCCCCCAAAAATCCTACTGCATATGTGTAGTACACGTTTGTTGACTTAGAGCATTCACAGCCCATTCCTTATAATTATGTGAGTGAGTTTTGTATTTTTTATGGAGTGGTTGTGAGTGGTTGTGAGTGGAGGAGAGAGAAAATATATAAGGTTTGTGTAAATATAAGGATAAAAGTAGTGGTTTTTAGTATAATTATAAGGATAAGGATAAGGAGAGAGAAAAGTAGAGATTTTAGGTAGAAAAAGTAGTGTTTTTTAGTGTAATTATAAGGATAAGGATATGAAATATAAAGAACGGCTGGGAATGTTCTTATAGCCATTTTAAAAGGTGCGTTTAAAAAGTTTATATATTAAAATATTTTCAAATCAAATGATTTCGTAAGTTGTGATCTTTCGAATGTTTGAATACGTTTTTTGCGTCTTTTTATGTGTTAGATTTGTTTCTTTAACCATTAAATTGTTAAATTTTACTACTAGACTCATTATCAAATTTATTATGAACCCTAAAGTTGTTATGTGCCTAACTATCAACAACCATATAAAGAGTTATTTCAAATAATAAGATGATTATCGTTAATATTTTTTTATATAGTTGCATGTTAATATACAACCATACATAAACATACTTAAAGACTAAGCGAAAACTTTAGACTCCTAAAAAACAATATATTCTACTTGAAAAGTTCCTTTTCTTTGCACCCAGCACAATTTTTTTCTAACTTACTAGAACGGCTAGGGTTGGTTGTGGGGTGCAGTACGAACATGAGTAGGGTCGTGTGCGACAATCCGTAATGGATTGATCAACTCGTTGACTGGACCGAGTCCTTTACTACCGATGGTTACAGATTTCCATTCTAACCATATGTTCCCGGTTCCCAATCGAGTGTGCTACTCACAATCATTCATTGATTCAGGCACTGTGATATTTTGTTGTCCATTATCTGTTATATAAAATGGAAATAGTAATCCATATCGAGAAAGTTATGTATTTATGACTTGTTGTTTTCTCATTTTGTTTAGAAATCGGTTTTTTGATACGAAACAATCATAATAAGACAATCAGTTGTCACAAGCAGAGATGAAATTGAGATGGTAAGTGTTTGAAAGTTAGATGAATTCGTTAAGTATCTGCATGTAAAATTATCTCAAAATAATCAGATAAATAGAATCAGTTTTACTATAATAAAACACAAACCGAGTACATGCATTTTGAAATCCCAGTAATCATCTAAATTTTTAAGAGAATGAAGATAACACGAGGGTTGATGAGAATAAAATTGGGGAAAAGGCTCTCGTTTTAGAGTTTTCTTTAAACTTTCAAAAAGGTTGAACCACGTGTGTTAATATTTATAATCTTTAAAAGTATACAAAACTAACATAAACTTATTTGCTTAAACGATAAAATGGACTAACATGCCCCCTGACAAACGGTTAAAAAATAAATTCACCGCTCATCCAAAATAAATGTTAATTAAAATTGTATTTGCCGTTACATTAAACAAAAGGGCAAATGCTATAAAAAACCAACATATACTTTCTGGTTTTTCTTATAAAAGTCCCTCAACAATTTTTTGTACATAAAAAACAAACATACTCCATCTTTTTTTCTCACAAAAGTCCTTAAACAAAATTTTGCACATAAAAAACCAAAATACTTTCTTTTTTTTCTCACAAAAGTCCATCGACAAATATTTATCCTAGCAAATGAATCGACAGAAGTAAGACAGGATTTATTTGCTCTTGCTTCTGTTGGTCGATTTCCTTTGCTTTACTTTTGCGGATTCATTTGCTAAGATAAATAGTTGTCGATGGACTTTCGTGAGAAAAACAAGAAAGTTCGTTGGTTTTTTATGTGCAAAAATTTGTTTAGGGACTTTTGTGAGAAAAAAGATGGAGTATGGTGGTTTTTTATGTGCAAAAATTTGTTGAGCGACTTTTATGAGAAAAACCAGAAAGTATGTTAGTTTTTTTATAGCATTTGCCCTAAACAAAACTATGATATAACCATTATATGTTTTTTTCTTCTATTTCTCCATGATAAACATAACACTTCAAACAATTGTACTCATAAATTGTCATAGTTTAAAAAAAAATAGAGATCCAATAGCAACTATTTATTTTGAAAATATGAGAAAAAAATTACATTTTATTTTATAAATTTATAAACAAACATATTTGATACTACAGTCATAATTAATAAAAGAGATTTCAACAAAAAGAAATTTATATCCAACACCAAAAAATTTGGTGTCATTTCTGCCGACTTTGCTTGCCCCCTAGCAACGTTATTATAATGTGGACCATTCAATCTTAGTGGAGTTATGGCGCATTAGACCGGCCCAATTGTCGGGGCTCACAATTGACATCGTCTAGATTTTCAAGATTTTTTTCCCTTTTTTCTTTATAATATCTTTTTGTAAATCACGTATAAATTCTATCTGTTATCTTATTATTAGAGTAAAAAGTTATGTTTTATTTTTTTTTATCTATTATTTAATTATTTAATATTATGTCCAAACATATAACAAATAGACTTTTAATAATAGGGTAACTTTATTATATAGTAAACAAGTTTTTATTTCAGCCGATCAAACTTATTTTATCTTATTAAAGTTACTTAAATTTCTCATATTGTTTCAATCTTATGTAATTACCAGGTTACATGTTACTTTTTCTTTTTGAATTTTGTTATATGGATATGATGAAAATTAATTCCAAAAAGAGTAAATCATTATATTAACCATATCCCTAAAATGAAATAAAACAAGTAACATGTTATCCAAGTAATTGCACAAGATTGAAACAGCAGATGAAACTCAGAGTAAATTAGAAAGACAAAAAAGTAGGGGTGTTTATCGTTTCGGTTAACGGTTTGTTCGATTTATTTGATTCGGTTTATTTGGTCTTCATTTTTTTTAACCCTTATCCGTTAACCGAACCGAATTGGAAAATTTTCTAACCGAACCGAATTCAACCGAATAAACCGATTTCAAAAGAAAAGTATATCCGAATAAACCAAATATACCGAATTCAACCGAATAAATCGAACCGTATTGAAAATATGTCTAACCAAACAAACCGAATTAAAAAAAAGGTATATCCGTTAACCGAACCGAAAACCGAATTTGCAATTCGGATACGGTTAATAACCGAACCGAAAACCAAATTCACAATTCGGTTCAGTTTTTTTCGGTTACGGATACGATTCGGATTTCGGTTTTCTTTGGTTTTTGGTTTTTTTTGCACACCCCTATAAAAAAGTAACATGTTTAACAGGTTACATGTTACTTTTTTTAGATTTCATTATATGAATATGATGCAAATTAAATTCAAACAGAGTAAATCAATATTTTATCAATATCTCTAAAATGAAATAAAAAAAAGTAGCCCGGATTTCGTTATATATACATGTTACTTGTTAACTAGGTAATTATATCAGATTAAACACAGGAGTTGAAACTCGAGTGAGTTTGGTGGAAGTGTGTGTGTTTGAAATGTATCTTGCACGTTTGTGTGGATAAATCTACCAAGATGGAGAAAATGAGATAGACAATGGTTTGGTGCAGGTAGTCGGCGTTGCAAATTAATGGTGATTTGTACCTTGGTATTGGTGTTGCTTTATGAGACTCGTTTAATGCAGGTCATGACGGTGGGTGTTAGGTTTCAGCCAAGAAATGGTGTCACCGGCTACCAACCTACAAAATATCAAAGGATGTCATTACTTCAATTGTTTGAAGAAACATAATAAGTTGTCTCAATATAAAAGATATGTAACCTTAAATGATTTGGCATAGTAGGTTACCTAAATATGAAATTTCCTTTTTTTTTCTTCCTAATTATCAAGAAAAAAGTGATTTCCTATGTTTAAACCAAGGGAATATGCGTATATATATACATGCTCAGCAGATCTATTGTTTATTTTTGTTGATTTGACTATCGGATGGTGGTTTTTGAAGCAACGGCCTCAAGACACGAATGCCTACATCTCAACTCAAAGCTTGAGATGATGATGAATGACCTAGACACGAGTGTACGCTTTGAGTATGATTCGGATAAACGGGTATGTATATTTTGAGTAATTGGGACATATATTACCTAATATCATACTCATCTCATAGCAATGGAAAAACTTAAAACTAATCTCATACTCGGTCTCATACTGAATACCCGTCCTATTAACCGCCCCAAGTTAAGTTTCGGGTTTATCCGACATGACGGGGTTCGTCTGCAATTCTAAAATAGGGAGAACACAAATTAATAGCAACCTTAATCTATATCTATACTATATAATAAATAAATGTTTTTAATGCCACGAGTCGCCTCCATAATCATTCTCATCATTTTTTTCTCGTCTCTCTCTTATTAAATACACCCCTCTTTTATTAAATACACCTTTATTTTTTAAAAATAAAAATATTTTTAAAGAAAAATACTAATCTTTATATTAATAAATCTCCTGGCATATTTTGACGAATGTATCTGTTAACAGATTATATTGTATTCCACGGGTTTATTCAGCCCGTCTAAAACACGAGTTTTTAAAAAAATAATTTTTTTATTACTTAATATATAATTTTTTAACTTATTTAACCCGGGATTATAACCTAGTCTGATTGATATAAAAGAGAGTGGAAATAACAACCTTCCTAGTTCCTAATATATATCCCCCTTTACACATTCTTAATTGCATATTTACCCAACCTAAAACTAAAATTGCATATATCCCCTCCCTCAAAAACAATAATATATCCTCTCCCTTAATAAATTTTTTTCAAATTTACCTATTTTGACTTATTTTATTAAAAATAAATTATAGAATGACTATTTACCCTTATTTTTACTAAAGTTTTAAAATTTCCTAACTTTTTTATATTTTCCCAATTTTTTGTCCTTTTTTTCTACTTTTTATTATGTTTCGCTAATGAGTTTTTTTAATTTTGTAAAAAAAAAATTATATCTTTTTTGTGTTTTCTCATTGTTTTTTCCATCTATGTTTAGTATACTCTTGTTTATCATTAGTTTTTGGAGTAACGATCATAAAAAATACGAGTAACAATCATCAAAAGGAAAAACAAATTTCAAAGTTTTAATCCATTGTTTGTGCTACCATAAAATATGATATAAAACAATCACCAAAATCGACGTCACAATCTCCAAAATACAAAAACAAATGTTAAATTTTTGACCCATTATGGTACCAAATATTCAATTGCTTGACTTTGATTAGTTATTTCCATGTGCTTTTGTATTCTTTCATTGTCTCCTTTTACTTGTTGATGGTTAATGTTGAAATGCAAGATTTTTACATGTTTTGTCATGGTATCCATACTCTCAACAACACCGACATTTATGTCTTTTTTTGGCTCTACTCCAAAAGCTAGTGACAAATATAGTGTAGACTAAGCGACGAAAAAAATAATGAAAAACAAAAAAAAATAATTAATAAAAATGCAAAAGATATAACTTTTTATTAAATTAAAAGCTCATTAGTGAAACATAATAAAAAAAACATAAAAACAAAAAAATTGCAAAGAGGGCAAGAAAACTCAGTTAAAATGGGTAAATATTAAAATTCGAGAAATTTTAAAGTTTAGTAAAAATAAGGGTAAAATAGTCACTCTATAAATTATTTTTAATAAAATAAATAAAAGTTTGTAAATTTGAATTTTTTATTAAGATATGGGAATATATGCAAATTTTCTTTTTGAGTAGGGGATATATAAAATTTTGGTTTATGAGGAGGGGATATATGTAATTTTGGTTTTTGATTGTGTATATATGCAACTAGTTTAGATCCCGTGCTTATACACGGGGTGAAAAATATTAATATATAAATTTTTTTATTCTTTATTTATATATTTTACAGGTGTAGAAATATATATTACATATACTAAAGATAGAAAAAAAATTCAAAATATGTTTTAATATATAATTAGATTTTAAAAATACATTAATTACAATTTAATATAATTTAACTTTCATTTACTATTTGATTGAAAATAAAAGCTACATGATTAAATTTCAAAAAAAATTATAATAAGGGATAATTTAAAATAAATATGTTTTATTAGTATAATTAATATTTTTTTTAAATCTATGTTATTAGTAAAAGATAGAAGTACATTAAATAAGAGAGAGAAGCGGAAAAAAATAGTGTGAATGAATATGGAGGCGACACGTGCCATGAAAAACCTTTATTTATTATATAGTATAAATTAAAAAGATTTAGAAAGAAATATATGTAATTGCCCCTTCTTAATAAATCATTTCACATCCTATGAAAATTAGAAATAAACATTTTATTTATTAAAAAAAAGGTCTTGAAAGAGATATTCTCCTAAAACAACAGAACATGACATGATTAGTTATTTTAGAAAAATAAATTACTCCTAAAAATATTTGAAAGGATAAGCTAACATGTTTGAGTAATGTGTAAATTGGGAAAAAGATAAGTAACAAGTGGATCAAGAATCCACGTTTGTTTGGCACGTTTCGTCGTTAACTGCATGGGAAAAAGGATAAGTAATGTGTAAATTGGGAAAAAGATAAGTAACAATTGGGAAAAAGGATGGATGTTTGTTATTGTTAACACGTTTCGTCGTTAACTGCATCAAGAATCCACGTGTTTGGCACGCATGATGGAATCTGCCATTTATTAATATCCAAGAACTCACAAATAATTTATTTTGTAAATTCGTATGTATAACATATATTATTTTGTCTATTTGAGGTTTTTATTAAACTAAAAACGGTAAAAAATCATAATTTTATAGTCTAATTTGATATCAATTTTACTATATTGTTTTTTTAAAATACTGTTTAATGGTGTTTAATGACTGAGGTTGGTATCAGTGGCGTACCCATAAATTTTTTCATGGGGGTCTGAAATTTTTGGGGTCGATTGAGTAGTGATATATAATGTTCATATAACACTAAATTTCTTTCATTGGGGGGCAATCGGGGGGTTATTTTAAAATTTTATGGGGGGCGATCGAGATTTCAATGCATATTTAACACTAATTTTTTTTTTCATGGAGGGCGGCTACCCCCTTACTCAAATAGTAGGTTCGCCCATGGTTGGTATACATGTTTAATGCGAATTTTTAACAAATGTTGGTTATATTACATTTTGATGTATATATTATAATCTAGTTTGATACATATATTATAATATCGTTTAATAAACAATGCACATTTATAATACCTTTTATTAAACATGTTCAACATGTGTATTAAACCGTGTTCATCCCGTGCATCAAATTTGTATGACATTGATGATTATCCCCATAAAAATGGTATGTGTTCAAAACCTACCAGATGGTATTTTAGAAGTAAAACTACCGCAACTCAAACTTAGTTTACGAGTTTTAACAATATAATATCATACTACAACTCAAAAATTGTATGTGTTCAAAACCTACAAGATGGTGTATACCTATTATCTATGTTAAGTCAGATAATCAAAATTAAACCTAACAAGCATGGTTTGTTACTAAAAGTTTATAAGCTATTAAATGTCACACACATACCTCTTGTGTGACGACTTTTTTTTTACACTACTGTCCTACTCTCGAGACGCATTGAACACAATAACTTACGTGAATTTTTTCATTATAGTGTCAGTATTATCACACCGTGATATTGAAGCTTTAAACTATGAACATCTTACTTACATAGAGAGACAGTCATGTTATGTTTGAGAAGGATTATATAATATATACTATATGTTTATAGGAAGTCCACATAAGTATAATTAAATAACCTAATAAATTTTATGGACCAAGTAACTTTCAAAAGAACAAACTAAGGGGGCGTTTGGTACGCCGGAATTCAATGAAATTCAACGGAATTGGAATTTGAATTCAATTCCTTTGGGTGTTTGGTTCGTAAAATTCGTTGGAATTGGAATCCGAATTTCATTCTTAACGTGTTTGGTAGAGAATGGAATTGCAATTGGAATTGGAATTAATTCCTTCAAATTCCCTCAAATGAAGGATTTCAAATTCCTTCCAACTTGTGAAGGAAATCAACTAAAGCAAATGGAATCTCCGACTACCGACCCTTGTCACCGTCACCGACCCTTGCGACCACTGCTGCCAACCCCGCCGCGACCACCGTCGCCGCCACCCCCGACCATCCCCACCGCCTCTCGCCGCCCCCGCCACCTACGCATCCGACTCCGACCACCGCCGTCGACCACAAACGAAAATTCGACTATTTTTTCGAGTTTTTTATTTTTTATTATGAAACGAGGCAAACGAAATAAACATTTTGGTTTTTTTAGTTTTTAGTTATTTTTTGTTTTATTATTATTTTTATATTTTTCTTTATCTTTTTTTTGAGGGACTTTTTTTTGCCTTATAAAAATCCAATTCCAAATACAATTTCTTAATGATTGTTTTGTCAAATCAAATGTATTTAGGAATTCAAATTGCTTTAATAGATTCTAATTCCTTAAAATTCCAAATCCTTTGAACAAAATACAATTCCAAATCCAATTCTTTAAAATTCTAATTCCAATTCCAACGAATTCCACGAACCAAACGCCCCCTAAGTAATAACAACTCTTATTAAAAAAAAAAGAAAAAAAAGGGAAACTTGACATCAAAAGCAGCAAGGAGTTTTAGAATCACCACTATCTTCCTTCTTGTAATATTATAAAAATGAATAAATAGGCTCGTATAAGAGATGGAAATTCCAGAGATTTCTCTGGCTAAAATATGATTTAGATATAAAAATTATAAAATTTATTCTCAATGTATTTTATTTATGTTTTTAGATTTTATTTTAAAAAAAATACTAGGGTAAGGGGTTTCTCACCCCTTGTGTTTAGAGCATCCGTAGTGGTAGCGTGAGGGGGGGGGGGGGGGGGTTGATCAACATGACCCTTTCACAGGTGTGGAACACTATGGATGACTTTAGAGTAGTTTAGGGTAAAAATAACGTGTCATAACATGACGTGTTTTTGTTGGCTAATCTTTATGATACTTAAAGGTTGAAGAGGTTCCACCCCCTCCACCCTAAGATGGTTGTTAGAAATAACCCATAATCAAATCAAAGACGACACCCTCATAAATCAAGAGGGAAGGAAGAAGCAATAATGTTATTCTCTTTTCGGCTCTCGCCATTTGTTGATGACCCACGTGGCACCATATGAGGTGTGACCGATCGGTTACCGTCTCAATATGCACAAAAAACCGATAATGTTTTCTACACTAATATTTGATGTTGATTGTAATTTGAACATATATTGACCTTGATTTCGAGTTAACCTTATATTAAGTTAAACGAGGTTTCAATCCGTTCAACTATAAAAACGACCAGGTTAATATGAAATAAACATGTTTTCAATTTTTTTAAAAACAGGTTAAGCTGATTTTGATTATGCATAACGAGATAAAATGATTCATATAATAATATGCTACATTAACCGAAAACTTGGGCTAATTTGAGTTGAATTGATAAAAAAAAATAATTACTAATTTTGATTCTGATTATGTGTAATGAGCTAAACCCATCTTGTGAATTTTATTATGATGCTAGTTTCACCTGCAACTGAATTCTGAACACTAATAACACTAGTCTTACGAACAAGACATAACAAATCAATATAAAAAAACCCGTTTGATAAATGTTTCAAATAAAAGTTCAATTTTTTTTTATTCTTTTCACAACTAATTAGGTTGAGTTAGCAAATACAAACCCATTGCCGAAACCATATGTATAACGTAATCGTGTGCAAGACCCACAAGAGAAAGAGTTGTAAAAAACACGACGATTCCCAATGAGACGGTGCCATGACTCATGAATTTATTCGAGTAATAAAAATAAATGAAAATAATGATAACAAAATAATTCAAAGTCAAATAAAACATGTGCCTTTTTATTTTTTTACAATACATGTAAAAAAATCTATCTATACTACATAATAAACAAGTAAATTAGGGGATACATGTCACTTTCTGGTGCATCATTAACATGTTTTTACCGCCTCTTTGTCATATTAAATATTAATCTAATTATGGATAATTATTATATCACTAATTAAATGAATTTGATATGAACTAACATTTATCAATTATATAAAAAAATTAATACCCGAATGAAGAAAAATGCTTCAAAAATTAACTTAACAGAACTTATAACTGTCACGTCAAAATACATTTTTTAAAGACATTTTGACGCGCTTATATGTTAACAGATTATATTATATGTGTAATATACGAGTTTATTTAACCAGTGTAATACATAGGTTTTTAAAGTAATTAATTTTTATTACTTAGTATATAACATTACGTTTATTCAAACCGTGTAATATACGAGATTGTAACCTAGTTTTGTAATAAAAAGTTGAAAAATCATTAAATGACTCAATTTCCCTCTTCACCATGGTAATTCTTGTACTTTCCATTTTTACTCTTTTGAGGAGACGTGATTAAAAACTTAAAAGATACAGTTGTACCACAAGAAGGTGATTCAGCACACGCGTCGCCTTCTAATTGGCCACGAATCCGACGTGGAAGCAAAATATCGTCATAGATACTTATCTGTAGTCCAACTACGAGGGCAGTCAAAACCAGTTAGCGCAAAACTTATGGCATTTTTGGTAATTTACCCAAAGTAGAGGGGCACCTTAATTACTTCCCGTTTTGACCCCTCCTATAATAGATACTACCCCTTTGTATTGTGTCACAAAATATCATCCGCCGGCCGAACTACTTCCAGTGGTCGCAATTTCAAATCACCACCGTTTCCGTTCGATTCCGGCGATAATTATGTGTGCGTTTTGATAATTCTACATTCAGAGTTGATTTCAGATTGATTTGATTTCGAGTTTGTTCGATTATCGTGTGTGATTTGCTTGATCGATCCACAGCAGGCAGCCTTCAGGTATATTACTATTCGGATCTGATATTTAAGCTTTTGTTTTTATGAATCTGCGTGCTGACATGCAGGAGGTTAGGTTAAACTGTGAATTTTAATTGTGTTATTTGATAGATTATTAGATCGGTTTGGTTGTATTGATTTTGTTTGATTGTTTGTTGATCTAGGGTGATTGTGTGAGATATGATTTGTTTGAAGTCTGAATGTGTGTGTCTGTGATATTTATGTGGTTTTACTTGGATTTGTTTATTAAATGTCTTTGGATCTGAAGATTGGTGACTATCAGGCTGTTGTTTGGGGAGTAGATTGATGAGCACGTCATCTATTCATCGCTTTTTAATTAGGTTTTGACTGATTTTTATGAATTGTGGATTGGATGTTATTGGATTTATCTCGAAGTTCAGTTTTTGTGCATTTGTACAGTGATTGGAAGCTGTTATAGGTAACAATCAGCAAACTATGTGCAGTGTGATTTCTGAGATGTTAATTTGGTTTTGTTAATTGTGTTTTACACCTTTCGTTTGGAGATTAGTTACCTTGTGGGAATTTTAATGTTTTGTCTTTTATTTTGCAGATCTTTAGTGATGGCGCAACCAGCTGGAAATTCGGGATGGCTGAGAGGAAAGGTAAAAGCTGTTTCCTCTGGTGACACTTTGGTGATTATGGGATTTACCAAAGCAGAAATCCCCCCTGAGAAGACTGTGGTTTTGGCTCATCTTTCTGCTCCAAGATTAGTATGTCCACTTGAAGCGCAATTCTTTGAATATCTTACATTGTGAATTATACTTGGAAACAATCTAATTTTTGTCGCCTGAATTCTTGATTGTTGCCAATGGAGTTTACTAAATAATGGTTTGATTTTCTTCCTTATTATGTAGGCACGTCGAGGTGGCCAGGATGATCCATTTGCATGGGATAGCAGAGAATTTCTCCGGAAGCTGTGCATTGGAAAGGTTCTGATTCATATATTCCTATGTGTTTCTATTAGTCATGTTGCATTCTATCATTAAATCATGATAATTTAAATCACTAATCTTTATTTATCTTTTTGTTTACTAGGATGTTGTTTTTAGAACGGAATACACCATCCCAAATTTCTCCCGAGAATTCTGCAGTGTTTTCATTGGTACCACAAATGTTGGAAACGAGGTTGTCACTCATGGCTGGGCAAAGGTAATTTACATTCCTTTACCAGCATTTACGACTTAAATTTTTTATCTTTCCATCTGACTCAGGTTCACTTACTGATTACAGGTTAAGGAGGCTAAAGGAGAGGTGACCCCTGAGCATACTGAGCTGCTACGCCTTGAAGAACAAGCCAGGCAACAGGGTGTTGGTTTATGGGACAGGGTTAGTTAAAAAAAGTTACTGTTACTTATGCCAAACGATTACTAGTTTTCTGTTCCATATCATATGGTAAATCAGAATATGCCAAAAGTTTGGCTTAAATTTTTTTAATATGGAATGTTTATCTTCTATTGAAAAGATATTGAATATAGTTATTGCATTTACATGAACAAGCATGATTATTTGGTGTGTGATTGCACCTATTATTATTAAGTTCTATTGTTATATAATTGATTACATGTTAGTCATTTAATTGATTATACGTGGTCTTTTTTGTTTTAGTCTCCAGGTTCTGTTGACGCTGCTATCAGGAACCTCCCCCCATCTGCTGTTGGCGATCCCAGCAATCTGGATGCAATGGGCCTTTTAGCTGCTAACAAAGGCAAATCCATGGAAGCTATTGTAGAGCAAGTTCGTGATGGGAGCTCACTTCGTGTTTATCTGCTTCCAGAATTTCAATTTGTTCAAGTATTTGTTGCTGGAATCCAGGTAGGTAGTTAATTAGCACTGATTTTATATATAGTTACTTTTGGAGCTTCTATGTTGATACTTTTCTGTTCATGCAACCTTATTATTATTACCTTTAATAATTAGGCCCCTTCAATGGGACGGAGGACAACCCAAGAAGCTAGCATAGCAACTGAAATACCATCTGATGAGCCAAACGGAGAAACTAATGGCGAGTCTCGTGGGCCCTTAACATCAGCCCAAAGAATTACATCCTCACCAGCCTTTAATGAAGTTTCCCCTGATGCCTTTGGGAGGGAAGCTAAACATTTTACTGAGATTCGTGTGCTAAACAGAGATGTATGTAATGTCTTAGTTATTTGTTCTTAATTGAACTTATTAACTTTTGACAGAGTGAATTGAAAGTTTCTTTACTTTGAATGCTCCTTGCAGGTCCGCATCGTTCTTGAGGGTGTTGACAAGTTTAGCAATTTGATTGGTTCTGTGTATTATTCTGATGGTGAATCAGCAAAGGACCTAGCAATGGAGCTTATTGAAAATGTATGTTATATCTCAAGTCAACAATATCTAATTTATGGAAATCAACATCATTATGGCTGTTTTAATAACAGATTGTTGCCAAAATATTTTTTTTTGTTCACCCCATGAACAGGGACATGTTTGACTTGATACATAGTTTTAGAAAATTGTTTGACTTGATACATAGTTTTAGAAAATTGTTTGACTTTGCTTCTTTTCCTATCTTGTTATCTTTTTCCCGTGTAGGGATATGCAAAGTATGTTGAGTGGAGTGCAAGCATGATGGAAGATGAAGCCAGGAGGAAATTGAAGGCCGCAGAACTTCAAGCAAAGAAGAGTAAGTTGAGGCTTTGGACAAACTATGTACCTCCAGCTACTAATTCAAAGGCCATATCAGACAATTTTACTGGAAAGGTTTGTCTAAATATTAGCTTCAATAACAACCTCTTCTTTTACAATTATCTAAAAAATCATCTAAAACAAATATATATTTTTTGAATTTGATACAGGTAGTTGAAGTTGTTAGTGGAGACTGCATCATTGTTGCTGATGATTCTCTTCCATTTGGCAGTCCAGCAGCTGAGAGACGTGTTAATCTCTCAAGTATCAGGTGTCCCAAACTTGGAAATCCAAGAAGAGAAGAAAAACCTGCTCCTTATGCCCGTGAAGCAAGAGAATTTCTGAGAACAAGATTAATTGGCCGTCAAGTAAGACATTTTTTTTTTCTATTTGGTCTTTTTAACCTTTTTTTTGAGTCTAGAGGTGTCAAGATGGGGGTAGGGAAGGTTGGGTAATTGGTCGAAATGGATTCGGGTTGAAACATGTTATTTTTCATGTGGGTCAAAATTGTATGGGTCATGTTGGGTTTGACCTACAAACATTTTTTTGTCCATTTCTAGGAACTTTATATAAATTTAAATCATTTATTATGATTACAAAAACAATATATTACAGTAAATCAGAAATAATCTGAATTTTGAATAAACTGATTTGGAAGGATATGTACATTGATTATAGACTTTGGGAAACTGTCAACCTGTTTGACCAGTTTCCCTTTTTGCTAATTTTTTTATTTGACCAATTTGACCCGTTTGAGATATAACTAATCCAAATGGACTCATTCATAAGTAACTGAGTCGAAATTGTCACTTCTATGTTTATCTATAATTTTGAAAAGAAAGTTAGCTGGTCGGGTGATTTTAAGTTTTCAATATATTGTTTAAACTTAGGTTCAAGTTTCAATGGAGTACTCTAGAAAGGTCCCTCTTGCAGATGGATCTGCTGCTCCAGCTGGCCCCGCAGATTCACGGGTCATGGATTTTGGTTCAGTCTTCTTGTTATCTCAAGGGAAGGAAAGTGAAGACTCCTCAGCCACTCCCCCTACATCAGTGACTCAGCAGCCAGGTGTAAATGTTGCTGAGCTCATCATTGCTCGTGGGTTTGGCACTGTCATTAGACACAGAGACTTCGAAGAAAGATCAAATTACTATGAGAATCTTCTTGCAGCTGAATCTCGTGCCACTACTGGTAGAAAAGGGATTCATTCTGCTAAAGATCCTCCAAGCATGCATGTCACAGATCTCTTGACGGTTAGAAACACTCAACCACTTCTTTGATTATGACCATTGACCAGTGTGTATGTGATATTTTGACTTCCTTTTTTCTGTTTCTATTTTTCTTTTCAGACCTCAGCCAAGAAAGCCAAAGATTTCCTCCCATTTTTGCAACGTAACAGGAGGATGCCAGCTGTTGTTGAATACGTCCTTAGTGGTCATAGGTTTAAACTATTTGTCCCAAAAGAAACATGCAGCATTGCTTTCTCATTATCTGGTGTCAGATGCCCTGGTCGTGATGAGCCCTACTCCAATGATGCAATTTCACTTATGAGACGGAAGATTATGCAGAGGGATGTAGAGGTAATATTCCTTTCTCATCCTTTATGCTTATCAATTCTTAATTCATTTGTTGAAGATATCTTGGTTTTTATGTATTCAGATTGAAGTAGAAACAGTTGATAGAACAGGGACCTTTTTGGGATCGTTGTGGGAATCAAAAAGCAATGTTGGGATCACCCTTCTAGAAGCTGGTCTTGCAAGACTTCAGACAGGGTTTGGTGCTGATAGGATTCCAGATGCTCACCTTCTTGCTCAGGCTGAGCTGTCTGCCAAGAGGCAGAAATTAAAGGCAAGATATTTGGTTTTAAAAGCTGTATTAAAAAATTTAAACTGGTTTGTGGAATCATTTCTGATTGATAGTTTTGTTGCAGATATGGGAAAACTATGTTGAAGGAGAAGAAGTTTCTAATGGTGCAACTAATGATAAGAAGCAGAAAGAAGAGTTTAAGGTCCCTTAGGATTATTACTATATTATTATTGATTTACCCAAGACTAATCTGCTTGATGTGCTAATTACATTAGATGCGTTGTTACAGGTAGTGGTGACTGAAGTTCTTAGTGGAGGCAAGTTCTATGTCCAGGCTGTTGCAGATCAGAAAGTTGCTTCCATCCAACAGCAACTTGCTTCTTTAAATATCAAAGAAGCACCTGTGATTGGTGCATTTAATCCAAAGAAGGGCGATCTCGTCCTTGCACAGTTTAGCGCAGATAACTCATGGAACCGAGCCATGGTGAGACTTGTTTTATTTTCATCAGTTTACTTGGGAAAGGGCTGATTTGGGTTATATTTTATCTCACACGGGTCAAATGGCCAAATCAAAGCATCTAGTTAAAAAGGAAACTTGTCAGATGGGTCCAATCATTTGAAGTTGCTTACGTGGCAGTCCACATGTCAGTGTTCATGTAATATTTTTTATGCAAAGTTATATAAAAACATCATACTTTCATTTAACAACAGTATCATTTTTTATAAAACTCATCGTTTTTCAAAATTCATTTGATTTTTATAAAAACAATTATTTCTGTGAATGTCACTCATTTTTTGTCGAAAATAATTCCATTTTTTCTAATAAAGACGGGTAAGCTTTTTTTTATAAAAAACATTCGTTTTCTAATGTCCTGTAATTTTTTGTAATTATATTAAAACACACAGCATTTAAAAGAAGTTAGGCCAAAAGAAGCATATGCCGTCGAGGGAACCCTGACATGTTTTTTACCCGTATCGAATGTTACCTGATTCGATCCCTCACCCATCCCACTCTACCTGGCCTGTCTTCCACCTAGACTTTACATTGTTTATATTTACTTTAATTTCATGAATCCCTTGTGTGTTATGATTTTGATCCTTGTTTCTTTCAATGATGTTGAAGGTTGTGACTGGACCACGTGGCGCTGTTCAAACAACTAAAGATAAATTTGAAGTGTTTTACATTGACTACGGAAATCAAGAAGTCGTTACTTACAGCCAGTTACGCCCTCTGGATCCATCTGTATCCTCTGCACCTGGACTGGCTCAACTTTGCCAGCTGGCATACTTAAAGGTACCTACTTTGGAGGAGGATTATGGTCAGGAGGCAGCTATGCATTTAAGTGAAAATACACTTGGTGAGCCAAAGCAATTTAAGGCAGTAATTGAGGAGAGAGATACTTCTGGAGGAAAAGTCAAAGGTCAAGGAACTGGAAATATTCTGTTGGTAACTTTGATTGATGAGGAATCTGACATCAGTATTAACGCCCTCATGCTCAAGGTTAGTATGTTTGTAACCCTCATTATTGTCCTATGGCAACTTTATGGTTCCATCCAATTCAAAACCGTCTTTCTTAGAGGTGGCAAAATGGACCACGAGGTGGCAAAATGGTTCACTTTAAACATTTTTTATTTAAGTTTTTTATTACATTTTTGGGTCGACCCGAACACAAGTACACAACCCATATATTTGTTCGTTTCAAGAACATGAACCCTAACACAACTTGTTTAACCATTTATTTAAACGTGTTAGACGGGTTGGCGGGTAGTAATCAAGTTGTAAACATGTTAGACGGGTAGTAATCAAGTTGTAAACGTGTTAATTGGGGTGGGGGTATGTGGATGGCGCTTGGGTTCATTTTTTAAACCTGAATCTGCAAATGGTGCAGGGAGGAGTAGCAAGGTTAGAGAAAAGGAGGAGATGGGAGCCTAAAGACAGACAACAAATGCTGGATGAATTAGAAAAGCACCAGGCAGAAGCGCGTACCAAAAGGCTAGGGATGTGGGAGTACGGTGATATCGAGTCTGATGATGAGGAAAACCCTCTGCCTTCCGCTAAGAAAGCCGGTGCTGGAAAACGTTAAACACCCTTTGCAGCTCGAGATTATGACAAAGGCTACAACAATCCTTTGTTTATGGGAGGGAGGGAGAGAGAGAGATAAAATGCTGCAAAGAAATAGAAAGTTCATGTTTTTTTTTTTAGATTTTACTACCTTTCGGGTCGTTTTTTATTTAATTTTCTTCGGTAGAGAACAGTTTTGTTTTTGTGAACTTTTTTTCCGTTTTCTTGTTATTGTAGTTTAATTTATAGACTCTTAATAAGGTGAGCAGTGATGTTGTTAGGATAAACATTAACAGAGACCATAAGCATATGTTTGTTTGTTTGTGATATAAGTTTACTTTTCTGTGCTCTTTTTCTGTAATTGCATTCTCACCTCTTATGTTGCAGTCATCAACTGATTTTGCAGGTATTTCCTTTTGATATCAAACAATTTCTATCAACTGGGTTTTAGATATGATGTCACACAACACAGTTTTGAATTTACTTTCACTGTGATTGAATATGCACACAATACATTGTTTTGTGTTGTACCATCGGCTGTTGATATTGTACTATTCAGTATGTCAATGAACAATAAACACAATATCATCCAGTAGTGGAGAGTTGTGACATGAGAACGGGCACCCTGAAGATAACGAAGAATACGCTTGACAGCTGATGGTAATCCATGGTGTGTAATGAGAAACCTTACTGGTAAAGCAGTAAGTACCAAATAATGCAATGCCCCCAGTGGCGAAGCTTGAAGAAAAACGCAATGGGGCCGCGGCAGAGTCCTATAATTTTTAAACTTTAGGGAAAATATCAGTGGGGACCGGAACTTAATATCTATAAAATTTTCAGCCGAATACGTTTAACACTTCTAAGCTTCGCCCCTGATTGCCCCAATGGTACTCATAGTGAAACTGGTGTTGATCATGGCTTGCATTGACTCATGCCAGCGTGATGGAGAAATAAAGCAAATATCATTGTGTGAAAGATGCGAACATTCAACTGATAAGGTAGCCTAGATCGATAAAAATTAACTCAATGGCCCCATGTCTTTGAGTGCAAATCCGAAATGAAGCTTACTAACGAGATTGGTCACAGAGGCCGAGGAATTCCTGGTAATAATGATATAATCAACATATAGGAAGTTACCGAAGTGCAGCTAATAATGATACACAATAAGTTATTGAAGTTTATGAATATATAAGCATATAGCCGTTAGAGAGACACCGAGTGAAGCCGAAGTTGAAAAGAGCATATGAGAGATAAGAGAACCAATCATGAGGTGACCCTTTGAAGAAGACAAACACGAGGAGATAAGTAGGGTAAAAAAACTATGAGGTGAGTCATGCATATGGTTTTTTTCCAAACCGTATGTAAAAACACATTGTTGACATCGATATGACGAATAGTCCATCCACGTGAGAAAGCAATGGAAAAACTAAGTAAATAGTCACCAGTTTGACGACCGGGCTAAATGTCTGAGTGAAGTCTATACTCTCGATTTAATGAAAACCTTTGGCAAAAAGCCAAGCCTTGTAGCGACTAATAGTGCCATCAGGATGTTGCTTTACGATAGACCCACCTGCAGCCAACAAAGTTTGCCCTAGGAAGAGCATACACTAGAGTCATGGTTTCTCACATAGTGTAGCGAATCAGTGAGTTTCTTCTGCCCAGTGAGCTTAACTGAATGTGTTTGATATCTTCAACAACATTCCAAAGTTGGGTGGGTGGTTGATTCAGTTCCAACGGGGAGATGTCCAACCGAAGAATCTAAGGTATTGTTGATGCATGTGGAGACATAACCATCAGTCTCCGACCATTTAGAGTATTTTGTCGAATATGGTGATGGAGGAGGTATGTTTGAACTGATATGTGCCAACAATTCAAAATTTTTTAAGTAGGTTATCATGTGTTGTTTCCAACTCAGATAGTTTTTTAAGTCAGAATCAAACACTCATGAAAATACTCTAACAAAGAGATACACACTAAGTATCAGTTTTTATTTATACGTATAAGGCGGTCACAACTCACGAGTATCACAAAAGAATTCAATGAAACGAGCCCGAGAGACCTCTACAAACGACTACTCGGTCCAAGTCTTATTTTTCATAAAAACCTAACAAATTTGGTGAATTTGTCTAGAAGTTAACAAGAGAAAACTAAATCCTGGATTCTACCACAAGCGAAGCTGATCGATCTGACATGTTTAACCGTCGCGCCTTGTATTCCTCCGCCTAGGAGCACCTGCATCCTCCCCTACCTCAGTGGTTGAAGTCTTACCTCCATCCTTCTTAGGTGCCACATTTGCCTTTACCTGATAATAAACACCTTAAATTAATATTTTCTTTTACACAAATAAAAGTTAATTCAAAAAAAGGTTCACTACTCACCGGTTTCTTCTTGATGGATAACAAGATCTTCAATAGGGGACTAACAATGACAACAGCAAGAGAAATTATGATTCCAACTATAATGGTTGGTTTTTTCTCTGCCTCTTCAATAAGTTCCTGCACATATTGAGTTTTAAGTTTTTAGTTACTAGTGAATCGGATATAAGAACGGTTATTAACGACTCTGATGACTTACCATAACCTTCATCTTGTGGTCACCCAAGATAGGTAGATCAGCAATCTTGTAAAGGACATCAAACACAACTTTCTGCAATTTATAAGAAAATTTATTAAAATCTAGGGTTTATACCCTGACCCGTTTAGTTATTAATAAGTTGATTTGGGTTGTGTTTTATTTTAATGGGTCAGGTGTTTGACATTGAGTTTTCTTGTATAAAGTTGTGACTTTTAGCTAAAGAATTCACATATAAAGGATCTTTAGATAATCATATGATCAAAATCAGATTTGTTATCTAAAGATGATTACTTATCAAAATCAGTTTCTTTATAGTTTATACCCAAACACTATAATATGATCAAATCAACTTCTTTTTAGATTTCAAGTAAGGTGACAAGTGAGTTGAAAGGTGAAGAAAGCTCGGAACCAAGATGTTTAAGTAAATTACCTGGATGCCCTTGAGACCATCAAGATTAGCTGCTTGTTCCTCCACTCTTTGCTTCTCCATTTCGACTAAAAACTTCGGTTTCCATGTGGCATCCCTGATTGACTCTGCAGACTTTTCGTCACTTGATATCAAAATATTGTCAAACAAGATACCATCTTGCATTGTCCAGATCTCAATACCAATGGCAGCAACAGGCTCCAAGTTGGGTTTATCAAGTTCAAAGTAGTCAGCGTTCGGAATTTCACGAGGCTGCCAAATACCCATGTAATTCGGGTTATCAATAAGTGGAGCATACCATTTACCTTTATAATCCGGGTTCTTTTTCGTGGGTCTCTTCCACTCACCACAACCCGGTGCAGTTTCACATCTCGGGTTGTCAATCTTTGGAGCTTCCCATTCACCATCCTCCTCATCATCCCAATCTTCCGGCTTCATTGCATCTGGATCATCAACTTCCTCTGGCTCATCATCTAACCATCCATCAGGCTTCTCAGCCTCTTCATCTAGAATTTCCATTGGTACATCTTCATCCCAATCCTCGGGCTTTTTTGCATCCGGATCAGGGATTGTTTGAACCTCATCCCAATCTTCGGGCTTTTTATCATCCGGGTCAGGAATGGTCTTTGGAGGGATCAGTGATGGGCTAAAATCTTCAGATGACATGAAATTAGCCTTCTTTTTCTCTGCTCCATCTATCAAGATACTCAGCTCATTATCAGGCTTCAATATGGCAGTGTACACGTGGCTCATTTTGTCTGAAGGGACTACAATAGGGGAATTGAGATGGTGTTCAATGTACTTTCCGGTTTTTGGGTTCATGTGGTTTATGATGAAATGAACCTTGTTTGTAGCCCCACATTTGTCAGGGCCAAACATGATAGAGTAAGGAGATTTGTTGTCAAATGCTTTGGGAGTCCAGCCAGACTCCTGTGGCCGGAGATATTTTAAATATGCACCACCACATTCAAGACCATTTTGAAGGCGGGTTTCAAACTGTAGAACAACCATGCCGTCGTTAAGCTCAACTGGCGTGTCTAGTTCTTTCACAATTGCATATTTTCTAGCCTTCTCGCTGACCAGAAGCCCGAAATCCTCATGGCCTTCGCTCTTCGAGTGGTTCCATACCCCTGAGTAACCACATAAATCAGGATGCCAACTATAGACACAAAAATGCATATCTACATATCCCAAATGTGCTGCTATAAATAGTAATACACTAGTGATTATAGACATCATACGGGTCGTATGACATGGCAAAAATGGTCATACATGCCATATGACTTTGTCAGCTGTCACGTCAGTCACTTTTTATGTCAGTGTGCCACATCATATGAGCCCGTATAAAAAATATTGGCAACATGATGTACCAGTCTAACACGTTATAAAAACCGTATGACCATTTTTGTCATATCATACGGTCCATATAACATTTTAGTGATGTCTGTATCGCGTGTTAGTGGTGTTAACACAGCCATCCCAAAGTGGCTTTTAATTTGAGATATCAATCAAAGAATTGCAGGAAAAAGTATTCTTGAGGGGCAACCATAGTAGATTCAAAATTTAAAAATATTACACTTTTAAAATCATAAATCATCAGAATCATAAAAGACTATCCATTAATTACAATTTAAACAATCTCACAACACATCCAGAAAACTAATATCATGCATATGATTAAAGCGATACACAAAAAATTAGCATAACTGCATTAGAAGTAAGAACAGATAAATTAGATCCAATTCAAACAGATCTTACCTAAATAGTCTTCTTTCTCAGACACAATCCAACTCTCCTCAAACGATTCATCAAACGACTCGTAAAATACCTGAAATAACAAAACAAAATCGTAATTCAGAAGCAAATGACCTAATCAAAACACGAATTAAGAACACACACTCGTAGGTCACTCACAGTGCCGGAAGACGCGTATATCTCCAAAGCGAACAATCCAATCAAAATCAAACAACAGAACTGCAAACAACACATTTTCCGGTTGCATTCTTCCATAATCCGACGATCAAATTCAGTACAAATCTTCTGATCTGAATTCTCCGAACGGAAAACGTAGAAACGATGCCACTAGTTTGTTGTGAATAGTGAATACATATACGGATCTCAGAGTGGTTACGTCAAATTATTTTAGCCAATGAAATCGCTTGGCGCGGTAATCAATCAATGAGATACTGCCACGTACGTGTTTCCAGGCATGGCTCGCGTCGTCATCAAATTCCGAGATGAACGGCTGTGATTCGTGGAATGCGCGCGTCCAAGGTGGTAACGAGTCGTTTATAAAAAAAAATTATTTATTTATTTTCATGATGAGTAGTCAAATAATTATATTAAAACACGTGCCAATATTAAAAACCATAAAAAAATAGTGGAAAAATACGAAAATGGACATTTGACCAAGAAAATACTTAAAAATGGACATCCTTATTTAGCCTACTGTTTCATGGACATTGGTCATGACAGCCGGCTAAAGACGGCTAAACTAGCCGGCTAAAATTTCCGTGTCAAAATTCCATTTTTCAGAGTACGAGCCAATAATATGGTGACACGTGGCAGGCTTAGCCGTCTAAATAAACAGTTTTAGCCTTTAGCCGTCTAAATAAACAGTTATAGCCGTCTATTAGACGGCTTAGCCTCCGAAAACATTTTTTGAAAATTTCGAAAATTTTCGGAGGCTTAGCCGTTTAATAGACGGCTATAACTGTTTATTTAGACGGCTAAAGGCTAAAACTGTTTATTTAGACGGCTATAGCCCTCTATTAGACGGCTAAGCCTGCCACATGTCACATGCTTATTGGCTCGTACTCTGACAAATGAAATGTTGGCACGGAAATTTTAGCCGTCTAGCTTAGCCGTCTTTAGCCTTTTCGCAAGAACAATGTCCATGAAACAGTAGGCTAAATAAGGATGTCCATTTTTAAGTATTTTCTTGGTCAAATGCCCATTTTCATATTTTTCCCAAAAAATAGTCCCTCGATGTTCATTTTACTTTCACAAAATTACTAAATCATTATTACTACAAATTTTGCACCGCGTTTCGTGACAGAAAACGTACCTTAAACGGTTGAGACGATAATATTAATGTGACTAATCACAAAAAGAAACATGATTAATTACATAAAAGAAACGTATGAGGTTATGACTATTCGGTTGTGGAGATCGAAACATAGATAAAAGACAGTTATACTACGGTAACGATGTTTTTTAGTCTGTTTTGGTCTTATTTTCACGGTTCAGCACGTTAACGTTAGTCAATATAACCCACCCTATTTTGAATACAACTCCGTTCTAACAAAATTTACACCAAGACGTAAATATAAAAAATAATAACCAAACGAAAATTATTAAGTAAAAACCAGATTATATATAAAGGGACTCAAACACTTACCATTATGCCATACACTTGAAAGTTGAAAATTACTTAACTTACCCAATGCTGACGACGATAGCAATTCAAACTATCTCGTGGCAAGCTATATCGGGTTGCCAAGATCACATCGAGAGTAATGAGATAAAATCCAACATGTCCTAGACTCTTCCCTCAAGGACAATAAAGATTCCTAAATTACATTTAGGAGTTCAATTTATTTGACGTTGAGGGAGAGAGTTTTGGACGAATTGAATTTTAAATATTCAGTCAACCAAATATTTAGAAGGTGGTTCAAAACGAAGTGTCGAGGTAGGAAAACTAGTGACGAGTTGATAACTTATATGATCAATTCGCAGTTTATAAATACTACAATCAACGAGAAGTTACCTTATATTTACAAGTTTATTTTCGAAGAAGTTTCGGCTCAATTTTCACCTAATTTCCATGTCGATTGATACAATCATTGTTATTCGATGAAACATAAGAGGTCGTAATAGTTAAATTTCCGTGCACCTCAAGTTTGGTAATATAAACACGTCAGCTTGAATCATCTAAATTATATTATTATTAATTTATTTAAAACCTAACTGATTTTGTCGTGATCAAAACTTACATTCGGCTACATGATGAGTAGCGTAGTGGGTCAAAGAGATGACGACAAACTCACGTATCGGTATGCTGTATACTTGTGATTAAACGAACTTTACATCGGTGGATCCCTGTGACAGCAATTAAGTATCTAGATACTATAAAACTTGGAGGCACAAGAAAAGAAATAATATAAACATTTTAAACACATTTATAGAAATGCAAATGTTAATGGAAAGATCCTTGTAATATAACGTTGAAAAGTCAAATCTACTTTAACTTTTAAGTTTCTTTAAAATGTACTTATTTTGACGAAAATGTCCAAACAAAAGGAAAGAAAACGTCGACAAGATGGTCCAACAAGAAAATGACTTGTGTAAGAAGTCCACTTATTGTTGGAGGAAAAGTTCACATTTCTTATAAAGGTGGTGGAAAAGTTTTCTTTGTCGGACAAAACTCCACGTGTCACAATCTCGTTGGTCTACGTAACTACGTTGTCGCCGTTTATGTTCTCTCTTTTTTTTTTGACATTTCCGCCGTAATAGTCCATTACAATTTTATGAAGTTTGAAAAATCCAAAATACATTTTTTGAAAGTTGACTTTTCTTTTTGGGAATTTTTCCGATGTTAATCAACAAAAAAATATTATATCAAAAGAACGTACTTTCCATGAGCATGCAATTTGCCCACATTGTAAAACATATTCTCTTGTGTTTTCTTTCATAATGATGGCCGAAGCAAAATCTTGTTAAATGACATCCTACTTGTTATGTTCCCTTTTAAATATCAAACTTACAGATCCACTAATCATTATTTTTTTCCAAAATAGAACATGAACCATCACCACTTAATTCCGCTAACACCTTGATACCATTTGGCTACAAGCCCTTTGGTATCCTTGTTAAAAGTATAGTTATAATTTTTCAATTTCAATTTGCTAATTAATGATTTTTTATGTTTTGCATATTGGGCTTTTTTTTATTTATGATCGGGCTCGTCTACTCATGAATTTTGGGCCTTGGCCCTCTTTGGCTCACTCCTTGGATAGTTGGATGAGCGCTCTTCTCATCACTTACTGTCTTCAGATTGACAAAGGCTTTTTTTTGAAAGGAGCTCTTGCCATATCTTCTTCGTGTGACAACAGCCTCGAGCTCAGGTGATTGCGACTATATGATCTTGTATCCTTATTTTTGGTTGGCTCCATCTGCTATCCCGCTTGTTTTATGTCAAAGAATTGCGAATGATCTTACGATTTGAAGCTGCATGTTGCTCTGTATGTTTAGGGTTTCTTAAAACCTTGTTTTATTCTTATTTCTTTGTATTTCAGTGTTGATTAAAGGAATAAAACCGTAATTTGGACGGTTGTCTAGAAATGACAAGGGAAACCGAACCTTAACCTGGCTAGTAAACCCATAGCTCGAGAAATTTGGACGGTAATGGGACGGATATTCTGATATATTTGAGATCAGTTTTAAATTTCATGGGTTTAGGATGAGTATGATAGTAGGTGATACCATTCGATTCCCCAAACCCATTTATCCACATTAAACTGAATATATTAATATATTCAGGGGCGGCTCAATTATATTGGTAGCTTAAAGCGAACTAAAAATTTGAGGTCTCCTATTTTATCCAGACTTAGGACCGGCAATAATAAACTAAAAATTTATATTTGGCGGACTTAAAAAATTGTTTTTTTAAATAAATTTGTACTTGTATAAAATGTTTAGATTAAGTTTATTTTTCTAACTTTTTTAGAAGCAAACTCTTTAATAAAAGTTAATGCCTTAAAAATTTGGTGGCCCATTTTAAGGATATCCTTATACTAATAAAAGATTAAAAAAATGACACGTGTCATTATTATATTTTTTGTCATTAAAATTTTCTAATTTTTCCTATTTTAAGTAAACTTATAATTTTAAAATCTAATTATATTAATTTTTCTTTAAAATAAAAAATAAAAAAATAAAATTTGAATTATAATTATTATTTAATTAAGAAAACAAAGAATTTTATTTATTGTAATTTCATTTTTCTATTAAACAAACACATATAATACATTAGTATATAACCTAGTATATAATAAACAGTATTTTGAACCCATTTAGGAAGTGTTTATTTCATAAAACTCGGTAACAATATTAACGAATAGATAACCAATATAGCATATGGTGTTTAGTTATTATTATGAAAGTGTAAAACATGTGTTAGATCTCGCGTTAGAGACTTTAACTTGTTAATTAGGATTCACGTGTAGATAATACAGTTTGATTGTTAGTTGACTCTTCAACTTCGACTCCTCTTTATTATCTCATAACTTCATTTTCAGTTAATCAGATGGTATCTAGTGTGCATAGCAGAAGAGTCCCATGGACTCAACAACCGTAACCGTAACCGTAATTATTACGATTCAAAACTACAATCCCTCCTCCACCCACCGGAAACATATTTACAGACATAAGATTCAATCTTAGACAAGAAACCAAAGATCCTGCTTTCAAGCAAACGCAGCTTCAATGTTTAAATGGCGGCGGCTCAACAAACGGCTTCTTCTCCACCTCCACTCCCACCGATTTCAGCGACTCTGTATAAGGCCTCGGGTGCCTGCAAATCACCAAACCAATATCAGTTATCTATTATCCAGTCACTTCCCCCAAAGTTATCTAGTTTACTAAATTATTTGTTCTTACATAGAATTATCATATTGTATGATGATTTTGCTTTGATTCTTTCTTTTAGAATGTTGTATGCCATGTAGATTACTATATTTACCGGTAAATGAAAAGAATAGTACAGTGTCATTTTCGTCTGTGGTTCGACTATTTTAGCCGGTTTCATTCAAAAGTTTTTTTTAGCATTTTCGTCCATGATTTTTCAAAATCTAATCATTTTTATCCAACTAGGTAATTCTGTCTATATTTTAACGTTAAATCAAGGGTCGGTTTGAACATCATACGTTAAAATACAACTAAATTACCCCTAATATAACCAAAATTACCACTTGTTTAACGTTAGAACGTAGATTTTGAAAATTTAGTTGAATGAAAATGGTTAGATTTTGAAAATTCAAGCACGAAAAAGTTAAAAAAAAAAAAGTTTTTTGATGAATCTGACTAAAATGGTCAGACCACATAAACGAAAATTACACTTTACTTAAAAAAAAAAGTTTTGCAGAGATAACAGTCTCAACATAGCAGACTAGTTATCTAGTCGGATAGAGGTAAGATTTACCCTTGTCACGGACCAAAACCGCATAAAGACAGTTGAATGTTACCGACCGAAACCATTACAAGATATAAGACTTGTCTCATATAAGTTGTATGGTTTACGGACAAAATGTGCTCCTCGCCCACCATCCACCAGACTAGTCTTTTAGGATAAGTTTTTGTAACAAATTTCTTTCTTAATTGTTCTTACATGGCGTACGTGTCCCCACGGATGGGATCAGGAATGACTTCCCGGCGGTCCGCCTCCTGCACGTGTGCAATTTTCCTGAAGAACGACTTCTTAATGAACTCATCGGACTCCTCCGCCACCTTCTCCGGCTCCACCAGCTCCGGCAAAGTCTCCCTCTTCGACTTCTTCACAAAAACATTCGGCGACCGCTTCAGCTGATGCGTCGCCGTAAACGCCCCAATACTAACCGACATTAAAATCAACCCTAGCGATATATACACCGGTGCGTACTCACCTTTCAGCGACCTACATATTTTACCCCCAAATTTTCAACCTCATCAGTCACAAACGAAAATAAACGCTACAAATTGTCGATTAATTTGGTATCAAGTGAATGATAACGTTACTTTGGTTTGGGATGTTGATGATCGTAGCCGTGATCAGCTGATGGGGAGTATGCCTTCATCTTAGGGGAGGTTGAAGAAGCAAATGCGAAGCTTCCTCTTGACCTAATCGCCATTGATTTCACCAAATTCTGCAATACATAAAGGGAGACATACAGTTCGTTAATAATCATAGATGATAGATACAAATGAACAATGCTGGAGATTATACATACAAATTGATGCCATTTACTCACAGTTGCTCTGAACGCCATTGAAGTACGATGGGATCTGTAACTGTAAAGGAGAAGTCGTTGATGGATTGTTGTGTTTGGTAATGGTGTATCAGAATGGGTATATGTGGGGGAAAGAGACGTGATTTCGAGAAGAGGAGATGGAGACACGTGGCAGGGTCGTTTTCGGTGGAGAAGTCTGGAACAAACGCGTCATTTTCTTTCGTGACTGTGCTTGGGTTCTTGAACTATCTCGTTGTGTGTCATGTTTTTTTTTTCTTCTAACTTTATTTATACCGTACTAGCTCAAAATCTCGTGTAAAATTCTTAATTTTTTTATGTATATATATTTTACATGTATAAAAATGTATTACATATATGAAAGATAAAAAATAAAATTTAAAATATGTAAAAATTAATATATAATTGAGTTTTAAAAATATATTAAATACTATTTAATATAATTTAACTTTTATTACTATTAAATCAAAGTTACATAATTATATTTCAAAGTTTCTTATAATAAATTTATTACTATAATCAAAATTTTCTTTAAAAATATATTATTATTAAAATATAAAGATGTATTTAATAAGAGAGAGAGAGAGTCGGGAAAAAAATTATAATAAGAATGAATATGGAGTGTACACGTGGCATGTAAAAACATTTGTTAGAGATGTGGCTTTAATTGAAACAAAAATGAAACCATAGTGACTAAAAAAAAGAAATTAAAACTAATGGAACCGGAGTTTACTCTTCATATTAATAAAAGCTTACTTACGTCTCGCGCGTTACGACGTGATAAACCGTGACACAAGTTAACATTATCGAAAGTGTTTAAAAATTTGAAACCTTAAAACGCATGAGGTTACCGTGTCTCACCTGTGCGATGCTGCTAAAAAATGTATAACATAAAATAAGAAATAAAAAGTGTATCATTTACTAGTAACACATGAGATATATTTATCATATATCAAACCATAGGTTTCCTAATAGATAACAAATATAGTCAAGTGATTCTCCAAGCACCTATATAAGGAAGATGGTGGCGGACTATGATGTTCGAATGTCTATTACTCGATTATAGAATTTCTGGTTCAGTTTACCCTAGTTCACTAACATGTGGCGTTGGAGTAGTGTTTGCACAACCAAAATGGTGTTATCCAGCAGATAGGGGCGTTGGTCGATGCTAGGCTTGATGATCTGACAATTTTTACCCATTTTAAGGAGTTTTTCGATGGTTTTCAAATTATTCGCGATGGGGACCATCTTTAGGCGACTCTAGGACGAAGAAACAATGAAGAAACACAAAAGGCTTGATTGTTATCACTTAGTAATAAATTTTGGATGGATTCTACATTACATCATTTGTACTGATCAATATGAACATGAGCAACTAAGCAATTTGTAATCACAACTGGTTATGGATTTTTGATCATCACTTGTAAGACTTTATTTTGATGGTGTGCTTGAACTTTAAACCAGCGCGTAAATGTTTACAATTGTACTTTTGTTGCTACTTTTATGTTTTCCTAAAAGACGTTTCATGTTTGATTCACCAAGATGATCATTCCTTTATAGAGAGACTCTATAGTGTTGAATTATGTCCCTATGTGATTCAGTTGTCATGATTCGTTATAGTTTATTGTTGAATCATCTTCATTCCATTATGGAGAGATTTAATCTTGTTATATTATAACTTATGCGTTTGATTGAATTTAACTTATTCGGCTAGTTTAAAGGTGCACAAAGTATGTCTATGTGATTTGTCAAACATACTAGTGAATTTGCAAGTTTATGCGATTGATCAGACTCTGAAACCGGAAGTGATTATATCTCCTCATATACACATGACAACTTTCTGACTAATTAAGTTCATTTAACATTAGAATTGTTAATGACTGAGTAAGAGAAAAGACAATTGTCTAGCTGGCTAGTTTCTTTTCGTGATTATGACAGGACTAGGGTTTCTTTATTTGGGTTTAACTTTGATCCAAATATAAGCATTTGAGACTTTAAATGTTTATCGGGTTATAGTAGATGAGTTCGTGCATATTCTTGTGATATTGTTTGGTTTTATTAATCGATGGACGGGTTATAGCATACTATTCAATTGTTAATTCCACTATAGTCAGGGAAAAGACAATTTGTAGGAATCTACATAAACAATGCCCAAAGTTTGTCAATCATTCAATACACATGATGTCTATTAACTGTATCAAACATCAAGTTATTAAGTGACAATTCGACTTAGTTGAATAATATTTGTGTTTAAACAATTGAACGAGTGTTAATATATGCATGTGATTTGTATTCTTTTTAGTGTGATTGATTCTTATGTTAGTTTGACAAACTGTTTATAGTACGTCACCCGATCGTGTCTAGTGCACCCTAGCTAGTTTATTTAAAGATCAGTCAGTTGGAGTGTAAGTACATGAATCGTGCTGATCAAGATAAGGTATGAATCGTGCTGATCAAGATAAGGTATGCCTATGTACCGATTAAACACTATTATCAAAACTAAAGTCTTGCCACTAACTAACCAAACCCAAAAACCGAAAATTATTGCTTGTTTCTCATCTTGGTAACCGATTCAACTATCTCGTGTTTTTGTGTATTTCAAGCTTCTTAATTTCATTGCATAGTACTGTAGTTTTATTTTAATTCAACCTCAAATCAAAATTTTTATATTTACTTTTTTAATAAAAACCTCTAATACTAACCAAATGCTTTTCGTGAATACGATAATCTAGCTATATAGGTTTTTTTTTTTTTGCATGACTTCTATTGTCAAAATAAGATTATAGTATTTCTGTTTGAATTTTCTTTTAATTACTTTATTATATTTGAGTAAGAAAATGGCTTAAAGAAATAAACATATCATCGAGTTTCATGGAAAGAAGAAAATAACTTAAATTAGTGATGACATGTACAATAATATGATAAGATCAAGAATAATATTTACAAGGTTTTCAAGGTTGTGAATTGTGATAGTATTTAGTAATGAAAAAATCTTCTGTTTTAGAATTTCAAAATGTTTCTTTAGATGAGTTGATCTTGAGGTTGAAATTGGTGTTGTCCAATCCCATTTAAAACCAAATATATCTCATCAGATTGAGGATGCAAATCATCACCTGCAACAAACTCATGGGTAACACCATCCAACTGAATCAAGCTACATCCAGCATTCTTCTTCACCCTCCTTGAATCCCTCAATCTCCTTATCTTTGTTAGATCATCCCACCGCTTCGCATTCGCATAAATGTCAGCCATTGTTGAATAAACTCCACCATCTTCAGGACTTATCTCCATAATATGCTCAGCAGCTTTCTCTGCAACCTCAACATTCCCATGGAGTCTACACCCTCCAAGCAAACCTCCCCAAACAAAAACATCACCCAACATTGGCATACTCTCGATCATATCCACTGCTTCTTTGATCAAACCAGCACGCGCAAGTAAATCTGCCATGCACCCGTAATGTTTGAGCTCTTTAGAAACTCCATAAACCGACCCCATCTCACCAAAAAGCCGTCTTGCTTCATTAACAAGACCAGCATGGCTGCACCCCACCAAGACACCAAGAAAGGTCACCCCATCTGGTTTAACCCTGGTCTTAACCATTTCGGAGAAATAACCTAGTAACAATTCACCATAACCGTGCATAGCTAACCCAACAAGCATCGCATTCCAAGTGAACAGATTTTTATCAGAGCTAGCTTCAAATACCCCCCTAGCGGTCTCTATGCACCCGCATTTGGCGTAGAAGTCCACTAACGCGGTACACAAGAACGAATCTATTCGAATCCCACTATGTTCGATACAATCATGCACTTGTTTCCCTTTCTCTAGTTTCCCCATTCGTGCACAAGCCGAGAGCACAGAAACCAACGATACATTATCACGAGGAACACCTAAAACAAGCATTTGATCATACAGATCCAAACACTCGTCGTACCGTTTCGTTTGTGCATAACCAGCCAACATTGTACCCCATGTCGCCGCATCCCTAACTCTCACAGGCATTTCATCAAACACCTTACGAGCATGTTCAATTTCCCCAGCCTTGATAAACCCATCAAGGATTACATTATAAGAAACAACATCTCTCTCAGGACTTTCATCAAACACCTTATATGCATCATCGATTTGACCACAGTTACAATACACATGAACAAGATTGTTACATACGAACACGTCGCTAATAAACCCTAGCTTTAAAGACTCAGACTGAATAGTTCTCGTAAGTTTAACTTCATTCAACTGTGCGCATGCTTTCAGGACAAAAGGGAAAGTGTGGGCGTCGGTAGGCACACATCGCCGGCGCATTTCGGTGAAGATAAAGAAGGCGGTTTCAGGAACAGAGAGGAGAGTGTGGGAGCGAATGATGGTGTTCCAGCAGAAGGTGGAGGGGTTGGTGATGAGATTGAATACGGAGAGGGGGTAGTGAGGTGAGACTGGGTGGTGGCGATGGGGGGCAGAGAGGAGGGAGTTGAAGGTGTGGAGAACGGCGGTGAGTAGGCGGGAGGCGGAGGAAGGGTGGAGGGAAAGGAGGCCTCTGGTGATGATCTGAGCATGGATTTGGTAGATTTGTTTGACTGATTTGCATTGAGTTTTGAGAGTTTGAATGAGATCTGTTGATTGTTTGCAATAGATCATCGAGTTTCAGTCTCATCTTTTTGAGGTCGATTTTGAAATGCAGGATTATTTGACGAGACAAAAAAAAAGAGAATCTTGTTTGATCATGTGTATACCAATCCTTTCTTTTATTTGTGAAAAGACTTAAACTTAAAAATTAAACAAATTTAACCCTAAAAATTAAGGGCATGTTGAATATGAGCCCCAAACTCCTCTTAACGTTTTTATACCGGCACGCCCTTGACCTATCTAGATTAAGACCGGAACCTATCTTAATTGAAAGTGGGGTCTAGTTTAAGTTGTCAAACAAATGGCCTGGAAAGAATAACCACTAGTAAGGAGATAGATGGAGTCTCGCTCAGTAAAGAGTTGTAGATTTGTAGAACAGGAAGAGCCTTGACTTTCTATTATATTAGTCCAACACGTTAAAAACAGGTAAAAGATAAGGGTATGACACATTAGCTAGCAACGGTAATCACCTTTGAAAGAATAAGATGTATAAATCATTAGTGGTGCATGATTATACACCTTAATTTGAGCATAAAGACAAGGGGACCATTAGGAAAATTCCAGTTCTTGTTATATATATTCACAGCAATGAAGAAACAAGATAACCCGTCTGGCCGTCTACTATCAACTAATCAAGGATGCAACGAAAAAAAAGATTGTGATACCCTATTTGATTTGATCTTTTCGTGACCGAATGGATTAGGGAAAAGGGAGGATAACAGTAAGAGGCAAGTCTTTCATACAAAGGGAAGGTGACGACTTTCTTCCAGAATTTTTATTGCAAGCGTTTTATGTATATATTTGATGTGTCTTCGATTGTGTGTGTTAATATCAGTAGGGAGTGAGTTGATGCTATGATCTCTATGATCATATGTTTTAATTGTTCACTTTGTAACCTTGAACGGTGATTTTTTTTTCTTTTTGTTTTGAGCTCTGGACAAGGTTTGAACTCAAGTTATAGGACTCTGCTTTTACCACTAGGCTCAAAACTGTAACCTTGAAGCTTTGATAGAGAACATTACAAGTAATTTAAACTTTGTAAGAATAGGGTCATCGTATATGATAAATTATCTTTTTTTTTAACCATTTGTTAACATTTAATGCGATTTATAATCAGATAAAAGGTGATGTCACACGCGTGTTTGATCGTCAACATCACATAGTAGAAAACAAAATTTCATTACATCAGATAGTTCATTATATAGAATGAACTAAACAGAAAGTTCATTATATTTTGATGAAATAGATCCCTAAATTACACGACGAATGGTGAACGTTGAACGCGTGTTGCAGGCTTGCAGCACATCCAAACACATTGCCATGTATAGCCAACCAAGACCAAAACTTTGATCAAGATTATTTAGCCATCAAAGGGCATGTTTGGCTGACCCATGGATACCATTTACAACACATGAAACATTCTCAATTCAACATGTATTGATGTAACAAAGAATTGGCAAATTGTGATATATTCAAATTTGGGGATGACCTATACATGGGTCAATTATCTAGTCTCAAAAAATACACATTAGGAATGAGATATTCCAGTAGGCATGCCTCTTGCTACAAAAACCGCGTGGGAAATTAACATACATCGATTATGTGTCTCAAAACAATTCAAGAATCGTATTCTTATTTCTTATTTGTCGATTCTGTCAGCATCAATGTCAGCAGAACTCATTCAAGATCTAAAGAGTTCTTCATGGTCTCATAAACCAAATATGTAATGCTAGCTGCAGGTACAACTTTGAGCAGATTAGGTACAAGTCCTTTGTAGAAACCTTTGGCACCTTCTTTTTGATAAGTTTTCACGAACACATCAGACATCCCTTTGTAGGCAGTTGACCCGCCTGGGGTTTGTGCTTGCATTCTGAAAATCACATAACCACAAGAACCCTAAATGGTCCTCTAAACACAACGTTGATGAATATTGACAATTGTGAGCATTGGTGTCAGATTCATAGTTTTACAAACTCTATATAAGCTATTATTTTGGAGTAGAGATGGTAATTTTGACCCATTTCCTTATAAACGGGTCAATTTGGTTTTTAAGTCTTGAAAGTGTCAAATAAAAGTTTTAATAAAAGGGGACCGGGTCAATAGGGTTGAAACATTTAGATTATATATTATTCCGAAGTGTACTTCTAATGCATGTATGATAAAATCTCCAAAATCATGTTTTTCAAAGAGTTTTATTATTGTTGTAATAATATTGTTTTAATGTTTTGTAATCTTATTATTTTTTAGAAAAAAAGATTAATTTTATATGTATCCTTGTGCAAGTGCAAAATGCATCACATACACACAAACACACACATATATCCTTCTAAATCTCATTATATCATACTTGACCCTTTCAAAACACCAAAAATATCATATTCACCCTGTTCATAGTAAATAAAATAAAATCAATTTACTTAATAAGAGTTTGTTTCACTAAATAAACATATGGAAAACAACGTTGTTACTGCGAATTATCAGTGCATAAGGTTCTTCTCCTTTAGTCAGTAAATTGTTTATAAGTAACTGATTTCATTTATTTACCACAGAACGAATATGATATTTTTAGTGTTTTGAAAAAGTAAACATGATATTAAGAAATTTAATTCAGAAAAATACATATGAAATTTTGGACTTCCGGAATAATATATATGAAATTGACCCTCTAAAAAATTACTAAAAGTATAAAAAAGTGTGAGTGGGTCAACCCGGCCTGGCCCGTTTTGAAACGGACTAAAAATGTGACGTATCAAGTTTTCAACCCGCACACATTTTGACCAGTTAAGCAGTTACTGGATTCACCCATCTTGCCACCTATATTATGGCTTGTTAGCAGCAAAACAAAAGTGAATCATATGTTACCTTGTCCTGACAACTTGCAATGGGTATACGAAGGTGGCACCAAGGGCTCCTGAAACCGTCCCACAACCCAATTGCACCAAGGGACCGGGTTCTGCAGGACAAAATTGAATATTAATATTACAACACATGATTAGTACAAAAATTAAAGAATAATGTTATCAAATCATACCACTATCCTGAAGAATGTATGTTCTTGACATCTCTTTCAAAGTCTCATAAGCAGCCAAATCAATTCCAGCGTAAGGGATAATCCCAAAAAGAGAAGGTATAATCCCTCTATAAAAAGCCAGAGGGCCCTCATGAACCCATATATCCTTTGAAAGTCTTCCCAAACTAGGAACCTTTCCTGGTCCGGTAACAAAAGTTTGCAAACGGGTTTTCACTAAATCCATTGGATATATAGCAGTTTGTGCAACAGCACCCGCCATGCCACCAGAAAGAAGCCGCCCTGAAGTTCCAATATCGCCCTTCTCATTCCGGCCAACAAATTTCTTCAACATTTCATAAGTGTAAAACTTAATCGCACTTTCAGGGGCGACTTTAACAACATTTAACCCATTACCTCTAAAAAACGATAAAACACCACCTTCTTTCCATATGTTTTTAATCGTAGACCTAATTGAAGAATTACAGGTTTGAACTTGCAGGATGACTTTCAAGCGGTCAAGAGGGGCGGTTACTGTCCGTGAAGCAGCTCCGGCGACCCCACCAGCGATCAAATACCTGCTGGCGTGCACGTGTTTCTTAATCCCTGCAGGAATTATGGCTTGTTCACCAATATCTACATGATAAACGCGCTCCCAATACTGATAGATGTTTACAAGTGTCGCTTCGTGCGGATAAAGAAGAAGGAAATCTCTCCATTCTTCAAACGTTATAATGCCATTGTTATCTTTGTCGACACGTTCCACAAATCTAGCTAGTTCTTCATCATTAATTTCTATCCCTGCAAAAGAAAAGCTGCCATGGCTAATAAGATGAAGACAACTCAAAGAACCGGAATACTTTATCTAACTAACTAACTAACTAACTAACCAACTAACCAAACTGATAGGAAGAAGCCAAGCCACTAAAAACAAAAGGCCAAGTCAAACTAATGTTCTCCCTTTAAAATCCATAACCTTAATCCTACGTCTCTAAGAAGTCCTGTCACCGATCATATCCTCACAATACTTTGAATTTTATAACACATGAAAGATTAAATTGTATGATTGTGAACTATTTATAATTATCTACTCATGAAAAAACTGAAGTAAATTGCATTACATAAAGCATAAAAGGGGAAGTATGATATAATACCAGCTTTAACCAGAGCATCATATAGCTCTTCCGGCAAAATGCAACCATTATGTTCAACATCAATGGCTTGAAAGATCCGATAAAGTTCAAGCTCCTTGGCATCCATATACCTCCTGAACTCCTGATAATCAACTCTCCCATCCCTATTTGCATCGCAAACCCTAAGCAACTCTTTCGCGTACTTGTAATCCGCCGGAATTTGCAACGCCGATAACCCGGTCTCGATCTGCGCAGAATCAAAGTAACCAGCGTTTGATGTATCGAAGAAATTAAACAAACCTCGAAACCGTGATTCTCTCTCGTCTTTCGTCTCTCTCAACGCCAGTAACACGTGGTCTATCGTCACCGGTCCTTGATTCTTCACGGGATTGCAACATCCCGCCGGTAAATTTGTTGCGGCAGATGAACGCCGGTGGTGATCCCCCGAATGCTTAATCGCGGATGATGCCATCAAAAACCCTCAACTGATCGAATACGCATACAGTAGACGTAATATTTGAAGAATCTTTGAAAATGAAACGATAATTTGACCCGGTTGAATGAAAGAAAGGGGTCAATATTTCCGGGTCAAAAATTTGGGGGTTTTTGTTGATGGCATGTAGAAACCGTTGAAAGATAGGTCCAGACACACACGTTTGTGTGCGTATGTGTGTGAGAGAGAAACGCGGATGCCAGTACCGAGGTGGGTGTGAAACTGAAGAAAGAAATGTGTTTTTTTATTATTAAAAAATGTTTTTAAAATGTGATTTTACCCTCTTTAAAAAATTATTATTTTTGAAATTGTTTTTTTTATGTTTAAAAACATTTTCTGTATCATAAAACGTATACCATTCCCTCTCCTGCTTATCATACCACCATCGAAAAAATAAATTTTTTTCTTAAAACCGTTCTTTTAAGTTTAAAAATACTTTCTATAACAAAAAAAACATGATTTATAATTAACAGGGCAAACCACAGGGGCCAAAAGCGAAGTTTACTCTTCGAAAAATCATTATTTCTAAAACCGTTATTTTAAGTTTAAAAGCTTTTTCTATAACATAAAATGTGATTTATAATTAACATGTCACCTCTTTTTATACAGAAACCATCCATCTTTTCGCAAATTGATTCCCTTAGTTACATAATTTATATTCTGATGTAAAAGTAGCCATTTACTGGATTTCCTTAAAGAATACTACCTAGTAGTTATCTTTGGCGCGGTGATTTTATATAAAAAAGATAATTTTTTTGGAGAAAAAAATGTTTCAGGTCAATTTGCCCTTTTCACCCTTTATAAACTTATCTATTTTGACCCATTATCTAACTCGCGCACCTATTTTCTCACATCATCTAAAATGGAAAGAATTATTATGCACAAGAAACATAGTGATCTATATTAGAAATTACGTTATGAGATGAAGTTGTTCTCCAACTTGTCTATGAGATGCAAAGAGTTCCATCACAACATTCGGAAGGAGTATGGAAAGTTGATTTCCCTACTGAATGTAAGTTATTCCTCTTCTTGATTGACAAAGATGTACTTCGTTATGTTTCTTAATTTACCATTTTCCTCCCGCGTAGCGCCTTTCTTTATCGTCTTCGGCTAGACTTGGAGCTTGTTTCGTTCAATCCGGTGCCTGCTCAATAAACGGAATAAGTTTTGGGTTAGTATTCAGTAATCCTATTTTTGGTTCTTCGTACCTTGATTTCTTCCGTGCATCAATGAAGGTTACGACTTCCATCAACTCCTCCACAAGCTTGAACTTCTCAATAAGTTCTTTTGATGCATCCTCCACAATACTTATGTTTAACACCGAATCCGTGCACTTTGAGGGCTCTACCTTATGGGATGTCTCCATATTCTCCCGTTCTTCTCTTTTCCTCTTTGTGCTTCGTAGTCTTGCAGGGAATGGAGGAGGAGGAATGATTTTTACCTCACTTTCAATTGGCTTTGGTACTTCCTTCTTTTCCTCATCCCTTTTCTCAATAGTGAGTTCTTCTTCCTCATCCTTCTTGTCAACAACGATTCCTTCTTCCTCATACTCTTCTTGTATGCTCAGGTCATCGTAGCTCTTCACGTTTCTCAAGGTAATGGCACACACGTGGTGATTTAGGTTATTCTCGGGTTGTGTGGGTAATTTACCTTGAGACTCCATCTTGCTTAATGAACTAGCAAGTTGAGTCATTTGTTGCTCTAAGTTCTTAATGCTAGCCTTGGTCTCTTGTTGGTGCTAGTGGCTAAGCTTTGCACAATATCTTCCAATGACATTCCCGAGCTACCCGCTTGTTGTTGGTGGTGGTGTTGAGGCTGGAAATTCTGTTGATAGTACATGTTGGGAGGATGCCCCTAATTTGGATTGCCTCGGGGTTGTTCATATTGTCTTGAGCAGCCTCCAATTGCTTGTGTTTATTCCATATCCTCTTGCAACATGGGACATATATCCATGGGGTGTCCAAATTGTAGACACACCCCACAAGCTCGAACCGGTGATATCATGTCTTTAGCCTTAGTAAGTTCCATGACCGCTTTCGTCAATTCAACAAGTTGAGTCTCGATAAAGGAGTGCTTACTTTCTTTACTAGCCATGACGTGTCAACATACCAATCTTCTTCTTGTGATGAGTGTTTCATGTCTTCCGCTATAGATGTGATCAAGGCTCTAATTTGGGTCGGTGTTTTATCGAGTAAAGCTCCTCCGCTTGAAGCATTTATTAAACGCCTCTCCAATGGTGCTAGCCCTTCACAAAAGTACTGAAGGAGTTGGTGCTCGGATATGCCATGTTGTGGGCATCGAGCACACAACTTATTGAATCTCTCCCAATAAGTGTGTAAAGCTTCTCTTTTTGCTTGCTTGATCCCGATGATCTCTTTACGAAGAATTGAGGCTTTCACTGATGGGAAGTATTTGTTAAGGAACAGCTTTGCAAGATCATTCCAAGTGGTTACCGACCCCGATGGTAGGTAATAGAGCCACTCTTTTGCCAACTCTAGGAGAGTAAAGGGGAATGCCCTTAATTTGATTTGATCTTCAGTAATGTTATGCGGCTTCATTCCGGAACACACAACATGAAACTCGTTGAGGAACTTATGAGGGTCTTCGTTCTCTTGGCCTGCAAAGGTGGGTAATAGGTGAATGAGACCAGACTTGAGTTCGAAGTTCTCCATGGCAGGGTAGTTGATGCAAAGTGGTTGTTGAGTGACATTGTGAGTCATCCACTGTCTAAGGGTTTGCTCGGCTGCCATTGTGATGGTGAGAGTCGGAGATCCGATGATCTCTTCTTCTAGAACGGGTTTGTGTGAGTTTGGTTCTTGGATGATTGTTGTTGTGTACCTGTACTAAAAAAAACCTTGGCATAAAACGGTTAGATTTGCCGTATCCCCGGCAACGACGCCAATTTGATGGGTGTCGAATCCACCAAATAAATTAATAAAATGTGAACCTCCCAGTATACATGGAAGTAAGGTTCGTGTCCTCAGGGATACAGATTAACATGATTATACCAAAATATTTTAAGTGTAGATACGGTTGTTACTAAAATAAAACGAGGGGGGTTTTGATTATGAAAAACTAATAATAAAAACATTAATTAAACTGTTAAGCGAATTCAAATATTAAAAGATAACTCCAACACAAAGGTATTTTCTTTGCTTGACTCGATTTACGATCATTAACAATTATGGTGCAATGATACTTTATTTAAATGGTTTGTATTAATACTAGACGTCACGCCGTTCGGACATCCGCTCCATCTAATGTCTAACCAAGCGCAGTTCGTCGGTTAGAGCCAACCCACTACTCTAAGTTCATGCCGTTCGGACCTTAATGTGCGGGTTGCGATGATAGAAGTATCGACTAGAAAAAAAAACACACGCCGTTCGGAATGTTTAACTATATTGTTTGATTTCCATAACGAGATCGAATTCATAGACAATTGCGAACCGTTATTTGTTCCTTTTATCAAGATTAAAATCGTATTAGGGTTTTAAAATTGAAGAACTTTATTAGACAAATTAATAAAGTGGCCGGTTTTATTAACAATCCAACTTTTTATCCGGAAAAGATTTCGGATTTAAGACCAAGAAATCACACAAACAAGCCAATCAAATATTAGATCTCATAATCGTTTCACACAAGTTTTGAATCAACCTAAAAAAATAAACCCTAGTTTCGGAATTAGGATTAATTTAGCCGGACATGACGACTAAATCAATCAAAACAAATAAACAATTCCTATACATAATACTTACTAAACTGAATTAAGATGCAATTGTTTTTGGAATTAAAAACAATGAAGTCTTCACTGTTGTTTTCTTGTTGCCGTCAACGTCCAGGGTGAAGGAAGTTCCCAAAATTTTGTGTTGATAATCCCCCCTTTTGAAACCGTCGATGAGTATATATATATATATATATATATGATATATATTAAGGGGAAAGTGAATATGGTGCTGTTATGCATCTAACTCAGATGCAAAACCCATCAAAACTAGGTAGTTTTAATAAAATCAGTTAAAAGTTAATATATTTTTGAAAGTAGATCCATCAATGATAATAAACTCGATCGATCTTCATTATTATTTTTTTATTATTTATAACACTACATTTAAGTTTTGATGATTCAGTTAATCAGCACCCCCATTTCATTCACTCCCAGTTTTGATGATTCACCACATTTGGTTTCCACAATTCGACATTCATAATACCATTTTCATCTACAGGAACCACTTGCTCCATTTCTCATCAATTTCCATTATAAGAAACAAAAAGTTATAATCAATTTATGCGATACTAACGAATCATAACTTATTTAAAATCCTACTTTTGCGATTTTATTCCAACCCACAAAACTGATTTCAAAGAGACAAAACCTAGCTCGATTTTTTGAGATTTCGGTATGTAGACTGGTCAATTTTGGTTGAGAAATTGACCTTTTTCAAATACCAATTTTGTTTTTATAATCGAACCCGGTTTTGTTTTGTCACCGGGAGGTAGGTATTATGGATATGCAGGAACATAAAGAATGAAGCAAAATTGTAATTAAAAGGAGAAATTTTTTAAGGAAATCACATGATCCACAAATCAGATGGGGAAAGCAGATTTCAACTAATGGGACTGATGTGCGGGAGCCATATCAGATGTGAATGGAATTAAAATACTTTGAAAGATGAAAAATGCTTGAAGATGAGTGGGAAATTGGGTATTGGCGACGAGCAAGAAGATGCAAAACCAATGTTTTCAGAACCGGACCGGACAACGAACCGGACGTCTTAGAGGTTCACTGGTCGGACCGGTCGGACCGGATTCAAGAACCGGATGACGCAATAAATAATATAAATATTCATAAAAATATATAGAAAAATATAAAAAATTCCAAATACTACATATACAACCATTTAAACAATTTTGAGTCAAGTACGAGGGTTGTAGGTCTGTAGGAATTTTAATTCTTTTGAATCTTCAATTTTAATTTTGATTAGGGTTTTGGAGGACCTGTGCCAGCGTATAAGTTAAAAGGAAAGAGCCAAATTGAGTTAAAATTGTAAATAGAAGTAAGTAGGAGGACTATAAGATAAAAAAGATTAAAAAAAGTAAAAAAAAAATAAAAAAAAATAAAAAATTAAACTACCCGGTTCGACCACCGGTTCGCGGTTCGACCGCTGAATCGCTTGGACCGCCCGATTCAACCAGCAAACGGTCTCAGAGCATGTAACCGGACCGGTGGAGGTCACGGTTCCCGGTCCGACCGGCCGGTCCGGTCAGGGTTTAAAAACATTGTGCAAAACTGGAATCGAAATTGGGGGTTGGAACGTGTGAAATTGATGGAAATAAAAATGTGAGATTTTAAATTAACTTTTAATGGATTTTATCAAAACTACGTAGTTTTGGTGGGTTTCACATCTAAGTTAGATGTCTAACACCACCATATTCATTTTTCCTATATATTAAATATGTATACATATCTATTATATAAGATATGGATGCATATGAAATATAAATATATATTATATTCTCTAGATTTATATTTTTAGGGAACTTATTTTTTTTTTTTCAGAACCTCAAGACGGCCGTGTAAATTTTCTGCATAAATCTGAAACGGCCGTTTTAATATTCTGTCCAAAATTCTCTTAAACCTCAAAATGCAAGCTTTAATCTTCAAGACTCATTCCAACCCTCTCCAATCTTCATTGTGATCCTTAGCAATAACTCCATACCTACAAAACATCAAAAACAATCCAAAGTAGACTCCATTTCACCAATTCAAGCGTTACACAAAATAAAAGAATATGCAAGTGATAAATGCATGATATGTAGTAAAAATGAATGCTAAAATTAAGATAAAACATGCCTAAATATGCAACTAACATTAGACCAGGAATGTAAGCACGGGCTGACCCCTTGGAATTTTGTTCACATGCTCATACTTTTTTGGTTTTCATAATTGGGTTTTTTTACCGGATTGGGTCACTAATTTGTTTGGTGAATTAAGTTGATTCACCAAAATATTTTGGCTACCATTTCTCTTTGCAGCAAAAGCACACAATCTCACATTTTAGTACTTTATCAGTAATACTTTTATCGCTTTGTGGTTGTTTTACCGTTAGAACGCACCTTTTGTTGTTAACTTAAACAACTGAACTTTTATTCGACACTGTCACACCCCCAAAATCCACTAACGGAGTTTTACCGTTAGGAGCGTGACATAACAGGATCTCAGTCATTAGTTACTTTGAACGACTCTATATGAGTTTAAGAAAACCACTAGTATTGCTCATAGTCACGATGCAACACTAGTAATGAAAACACTGATTTAATGTAAGACTGCGGAAGCGAAAAGTTAAATGAAAAGCATGCGCCAAAACAGTCGCGCCAAAGGTAAATAATCCAACGATAAATAAAACAAATAGTTATTGAGTTCGAAAACGATGGACTTCGAATGCATGCATGCCTTAGCTTGTGCTTGTACCTTATTGACCTGAGAAAACATGCTAAAACGTGTCAACACTAGGTTGGTGAGTTCACAGGTCTCAATGTTTGTAAAGTTTACTAGATAATACCATTTTCAATTATATCATAGGTAGCTAACCTAGTACATGTTACTAAAGCGTTTCGACACCGAAGCTGACTGTTTATGTTTGAACTGCCTCCTACCATGACTATCATAATCAATGGTAAATGTTTAGGTCAATGTTACACCCGTTCGACTTCCCGTCGTGTTAGCACGACTAACGCGGGTGGGGCTTGTCAATGCCCAGTAGTACTACTCAAGATTACCTCGCTAACCCATATACTAACGGTTCGATAAGTAAGGACTTTTATGATATGTTTGCGCTTAGTACACAAGTGATATAAAAGAAATGTAGAATCTAAATGTTCGTACCCATGTTTTCTCCCCCAAGTTTAAATCATAAGAAAAGGGGCCGTGAAACTCACCTTAGAGTATGTGCTAGAATGACAAATGAAAGACAGGTGACCCGCTAACGGCTACCTATATTTCATAAGTTTATGAGTGTGTGTTCGTGTTGGTTCGTAAGACCCTTGCATCCAAACAGTCCCATTGTTTATGTGTTTGAAAAGAGTTTACAAGTTTGACTCATGTTTGACCAAGTTTGACCCGACGACTCGTTGGTGACGCATTGTATGAATTTATGTTTGTTTAGCATGATACTACCATATTATACACGTATGATCATGCAATAACACTTAGCAACAAACCCTTATTGTTCTAGCATGCAAGCACGGTTACCACAAATAGCAAGTTTCCATAAATAGCAAGTTTCCATAAATAGTAAGTTTCCATAAATAGCAGGTATGTTCGAGACTCGTGTTTCCTGGAAACTATCATTACTAATATGCTCATAAGACCAAACTAACGTGTCCTAGATTGTCACATCACATAACCAATGCCTAGAACACAACATGCAGATCACAATTCAAGTTAGGGTTTCCTTTTATAGTAAACTAAGAATAGCATGCGTGATTTCTGAGATTTAACACGTTACGACACGTTATTTCATCATTGTTAACATACAACTATCATAATATACTAACATGCATATCAAACTAGCAAGTTATGACTACTTTAGTCGATTAAAGTTTCCTTATTTAGTAAGTTTGTAAAACCGGGCTAGGTATTCAAAATCTAACTTCACAATTCACTTAAACGTGCATCAAGTAACGTATAAATATCATCATATCATCCTAATCATGTCTAACATGCAAGATAGAAAACACAAAAAGTTTCCTTATATAGTAACTCTCGGTTCTAGACATCTAGGGTTTCACCAAATCAACAAAACTAACAACTATCATCATAATACACAATTAATTATCAAAGTTTGCATCTTTATTGAATGGATTCTTGTTTGGATGAAAACTAGGGTTTATCAAAACCATATTTTCGAAAAATATATAAATAAATATACATAAAATCTTACTTGATCCGATAGAAACGAAGATTGATGCTAGGATTGCTCAAGAACGGCAACGATTGCAAGAAGGAGATCGATCTAAGAATGGTTTGAAGATGAAAAGAGGATTTTCGATCTCAAGGGAGGTGGGGGCTGAATATTTTCGAAAATATGGAGTTATGGGGTTAGGGTTTTTATAAAATCCTTATATATGCACTCTATGGGCCCAAAAATGGATAAAAGTGTAAGTCTAGGAGGCCCGTTGACTAATTAAATGAGTTTAAAACTATTTTAATTAAATGTAACTAATTAAGATAGTTTCTAATAAATATTTTTATAAAACTTATTTATAAAAAAACACTAAAACAATAAAAGTCACAACGTTCCGCGTAAACGTACGCGATTTCACGAAAGTCTACAGTTTACGCATAAAATCACATAACACGTAAAAACACATAATTTATATTAATTATAAATTATTTATTGTTTGAAATATTATTTTTAATTATCACCAACGTTCGGGGACAGACTCGTGCGACTCGGTAATTCTCCGAATTACCGTTACGTGAGTGTTTGTGCAATAACCGACACATTTAATTAACCCTAATTAAACGTAATGTATGCATGACTAACTAAGATAACTGAGTTGGTATAAATAAGTGTTTGAGATAACGATGTTTGCGTTAACGGAGTTAACCTGAAAATGTCGGATGTCACATCATCCCCTTGTTGAAAGAATTTTCGTCCCGAAAATTAAACGAAGTTGGTAACGTCTGAAACAAAAAGTTTAGGTTTGTCACATCATCCCCTTGTTGAAATAAATTTCGTCTCGAAAATTAGTTAGTACCTTTCGTGTTTGCCATTGATTGTTTGAAAAGGTGAGGATACCTTTTCATCATTTGATCCTTCTATTTCCCACGTGAACTCCGGTCCACGCTTCGAGTTCCAGCGAACTCTGACAACAGGTATCTTACTGCGTTTGAGGGTTTTGACCTTTCGGTTCATGATTTCAACTGGTTCCTCAATAAAACGTAGCTGTTCATCGATTTCCAACTCCTCGAATGGAACTACAAGTGTCTCATCTGATAGGCACTTCTTTAGGTTTGAGACATGAAAGACATTGTGCACTCCATTGAGTGTATCTGGTAGGTTCAGTTGATATGCTACTGGACCGATCCTTTTCTCTATCTCGCATGGTCCAACATAACGCGGGTTTAACTTTCCTCGTTTCCCAAAACGAATCACACCTTTCCAAGGTGAAACCTTTAATAATACCTTGCCACCCACTTCGAATTCTAACGGTTTTCTGCGCTTGTCTGCATAACTCTTTTGACGGTCACGAGCTGCCGCCATACGGTTTCGGATTTGCACGATTTTCTCTGAGGTTTCGTGCACAAGTTCAGGACCCGTAAGTTGGCTATCTCCAACTTCAGCCCAACAAAGTGGTGATCGACACTTTCGCCCGTACAAAGCCTCGAACGGTGCGGCTTTGATGCTAGTATGATAGCTATTATTGTAAGAGAACTCTACTAAAGGCAAGTGAGTCACCCAACTGTTACTAAAATCGATCACACAAGCCCGTAACATATCTTCTAGGGTTTGAATGGTACGCTCACTCTGGCCATCTGTTTGAGGATGGTACGCTGTGCTCATATCCAGGCGCGTGCCTAGAGCTTTCTGTAACGATTGCCAGAAATGTGAGGTGAATCGGGCGTCTCTATCGGAAATGATGGAGATTGGCACTCCATGACGGGATACTATTTCTTTAAGATAGAGGCGAGTTAACTTTTCCATTTTGTCGGTCTCTTTAATAGCAAGGAAATGAGCGGATTTGGTTAGGCGATCCACTATCACCCAGATTGTGTCACATCCGGTAGGGGTTCGGGGTAATTTGGTTATGAAATCCATGGAAATCTGCTCCCATTTCCACATCGGAATTTTCGGTTGTTGAAGTAATCCGGATGGCTTTTGGCACTCCACCTTGTCCTTGGAACAAGTCAGACACTTGCTCACGTAGGTGGCTATGTCAGCTTTCATGTTCGGCCACCAATATAAAACTTTTAGATCGTGATACATCTTGTCAGATCCCGGATGGATAGAGTATCGGGATTTGTGAGCTTCATCCATGACTAGATCTCTTAAGTTTCCATACACTGGTATCCATATTCGTTCCGCGAAGTAACGAATACCATCTGTTTTAACCTCAAGTTGTTTCTCCATACCACGAGTGGATTCTAATGATAAGTTCTCCTCTTTTAAGGCTTCTAGTTGGGCATTGCGGATTTGTTCGGGTAATCCTGTATGAATAGTGAGTTGTAAGGCTCTAACCCGTCGGGGTTTGGTTTCCTTTCTGCTTAGGGCATCGGCCACCACATTAGCTTTGCCCGGATGGTACTTGATTGCACAATCATAATCGTTTAAGAGCTCGATCCAACGACGTTGTCGCATGTTCAACTCTTTCTGCTCAAAAATATGCTGAAGACTCTTGTGATCGGTGTAGATGGTGCACTTGGTACCATACAAGTAATGTCTCCATATCTTGAGTGCAAACACCACGGCTCCCAACTCTAAATCGTGAGTTGTGTAATTCTTTTCGTGGATTTTTAACTGTCGAGAAGCGTATGCGATAACCTTGTCGCGTTGCATCAGCACACAACCGAGACCTTGGATGGAGGCATATCAATACACCACGAAGTCATCTGTTCCCTCTGGTAGAGACAGGATGGGTGCGCTACATAGTTTCTGCTTCAGTAGTTGGAATGCTGATTCTTGAGTCTCGCTCCAATTATAGGATTTATCTTTTTGGGTTAAGGCGGTGAGAGGTTGGGCAATCTTTGAAAATCCCTCGATAAAACGACGGTAGTATCCGGCTAATCCTAGGAATTGCCGAACTTCGGTCGGAGTTGATGGTGTTGCCCAATTCTTAATAGCTTCTACCTTGGCTGGATCGACATGTATTCCTTTCTCATTGATCACATGTCCTAGAAATTGAACCTCGCGAATCCAAAAATCGCATTTGGAAAACTTAGCGTACAACTGCTCCTGTTTCAGTAGCTCAAGGATCAAACGCAGGTGTTCCTCATGCTCTTCCTGACTCTTAGAGTATATGAGGATATCGTCAATGAAGACAATGACGAATTGGTCAAGGTAATGTTTACACACACGGTTCATGAGGTCCATGAACACCGCGGGTGCGTTGGTTAATCCAAATGGCATGACCAAAAACTCGAAATGGCCGTACCGAGTTCTGAATGCTGTCTTAGATATACCTTCATCTCGAACTCTCAGCTGATGATAACCAGATCTTAAATCGATTTTCGAGTAGAAACTTGACCCTTGAAGTTGGTCGAATAGATCGTCAATGCGGGGTAGTGGGTAGCGGTTCTTGACTGTTACCTTGTTTAACTCTCGGTAATCAATGCACATGCGAAAAGTCCCATCTTTCTTTTTGACAAATAGGACTGGGGCTCCCCATGGTGATGAGCTAGGTCGGATAAAACCTTTATCTAACCACTCTTGCAGTTGTGTGGACAGCTCCTGCAATTCACTTGGTGCAAGTCTATATGGTGCCCGAGCAATAGGCGCTGCTCCGGGTGTTAGGTCAATCTAAAATTCGACCTGACGATGAGGTGGAAGACCAGGTAGGTCTTCAGGAAATAGTTCTGGGAATTCGCGAATGATAGGGATATTTTCTAACTTTTTCTCCTCGGTAGACTTATCAGCGACAAGGGCTAGTATTACGGTATGACCCTTACGCAGACACTTCTGCGCCTTCATGAAAGATATGATGCCCACGACTGCACCACTTCTTTCGCCCTGAACGGATAGGGTTTCTCCACTCGGGAGAGGAAGGCGAACGATTTCGTCATGACAGATGATTTCGGCTTGGTTCTTAGATAACCAATCTATACCAACGATTATGCCAAAGCTGCCAAGTGTAACTGGAATGAGGTCAATGTCAAGCTTATGACTAACCAATCCTAGTTTACATCTCTAAGAATGTGGGTCGCTTCAATTATCTGACCGTCTGCTATCTCTATGGTGTACTTGGTTTCTAATAGAGTTGTAGTACGACTGCACCAACTTGAAAATTGTGAAGTCATGCTGAGATTTCTAGTGAAACCCGTTCTTATAAGGTAAGCGTCGGTCAATCCAAAGGCTAAGGGAAAAGGTTCACATGTAGGAGAAGAAATTTAATGAGATACAAGTTTCAGTAACATAAGGGATATGGTGTTTGTTTAAGTAGCCGCGTTCAACCGATGGTTGGTTAGATTAAATCCCTGTTTTCTAATGTCATTAGAACACTGGATCATTTTGTAAAAGAAGAAGTATGTTTACAGAGTTGGATATCCTGGGTATAAGTCAAACTAGACTGAGGATTAGCCACAAGATAAAGAAATAGGGTCAGATGAAATAACACGTGCTAGCTTGGGAAGAATTCCGCTTACATAGTTGGAGTCGATAGGTTTGTCATGAGTTTCCATTAGGGTTCCAATCAAGATGGTTTCTGTGATCACGTTTAGATGAGAGTTAATTTCACTAGGGCTCTTCCATGAGTGAGATAAACATTTTCAACCTGATAGTCGCGCCTATCAACTGTTGAATAGGTTTAATGATACCAACTAGTCGTTGAATGGGTTACGAGAACTTCTACTGACAGTGGAAGTTTAAGTTTTTAGATCACTGATTAGGACCATTTATCCACACACTAGGTTTCACCACGACTTACATGCACCTCAAATTACTATTACGTGTGCACCCGTAATGATAATTTGCTTTGCATGCTCATCCTAGTTTCCCCCTGTCCTGCGTCATAATGTCCTATAGTTTGTATTGCTGAGTACAAAGTGTTGTCAGATATGATAAGTCATTGAGAAGCTTAATCATCAACCATAAGTTGATCAGCTAGGACTCCTATCAGGACGAGTAGGCAAGAATTATTTGATCCGAGTATTCACTCGAGTTGAAACACAATACAAGAGTCCAATCCAGCGGATTGTAGATGAGAGCATGAAACAAACATGTACATGAAATGCGACTTCAAGAAATGAAATTAATTCATGAATACAAGTTACAGGAAGCAGCAAGGTAGCCGTCCTTCCATCTGAGTCAGGGTAGGGTCTGAGTATGCAATGAGCAATGCGTTCTCAACTTTGTGGTCAATCTATCTTCAACAGAATATCGACCAAAGACGCGAGCCCATGGCTCGGGAAAGTGATGACATCTACGTGACAAAGGATCTTGCAATAATGCGTGCAACGGTCTGCCTTCACTCGGCGTATTGTTGCTAGTGGGTACAGTAGGGACTCGCCTCCGACGATCCCAACTTCCAAAGAGATATGTGCTAGCTGAGTGTCGTCCATAACATGAACCTGAAAAAGCCCACCAAACCTGGCAGGTGATGGTGGTGTAAGTGACTCCTCCGAAGGCTCCGTCTCGCTGCCCTCGGACGGGAGTGGATGTTGTTCTGGTGATTCCCCGAGTGTCGCCACTGGGAATGATGATGCAATGCAAATGATGTGTTCCTCGTCCGCAGAGGGTAATATGGTTGGTGTTAACATGCCTGCACTGCAATGTATGTATGGGTGCTATGTGTATCAGGTATGAGTGTATGTGTCGTGTAACTAATGCATGTGTGCGGTTATAGTCTAGTATGCAATCCTAGTTCTCTATAACCAATGGCTCTGATACCAATCTGTCACACCCCCAAAATCCACTAACGGAGTTTTACCGTTAGGAGCGTGACATAACAGGATCTCAGTCATTAGTTACTTTGAACGACTCTATATGAGTTTAAGAAAACCACTAGTATTGCTCATAGTCACGATGCAACACTAGTAATGAAAACACTGATTTAATGTAAGACTGCGGAAGCGAAAAGTTAAATGAAAAGCATGCGCCAAAACAGTCGCGCCAAAGGTAAATAATCCAACGATAAATAAAACAAATAGTTATTGAGTTCGAAAACGATGGACTTCGAATGCATGCATGCCTTAGCTTGTGCTTGTACCTTATTGACCTGAGAAAACATGCTAAAACGTGTCAACACTAGGTTGGTGAGTTCACAGGTCTCAATGTTTGTAAAGTTTACTAGATAATACCATTTTCAATTATATCATAGGTAGCTAACCTAGTACATGTTACTAAAGCGTTTCGACACCGAAGCTGACTGTTTATGTTTGAACTGCCTCCTACCATGACTATCATAATCAATGGTAAATGTTTAGGTCAATGTTACACCCGTTCGACTTCCCGTCGTGTTAGCACGACTAACGCGGGTGGGGCTTGTCAATGCCCAGTAGTACTACTCAAGATTACCTCGCTAACCCATATACTAACGGTTCGATAAGTAAGGACTTTTATGATATGTTTGCGCTTAGTACACAAGTGATATAAAAGAAATGTAGAATCTAAATGTTCGTACCCATGTTTTCTCCCCCAAGTTTAAATCATAAGAAAAGGGGCCGTGAAACTCACCTTAGAGTATGTGCTAGAATGACAAATGAAAGACAGGTGACCCGCTAACGGCTACCTATATTTCATAAGTTTATGAGTGTGTGTTCGTGTTGGTTCGTAAGACCCTTGCATCCAAACAGTCCCATTGTTTATGTGTTTGAAAAGAGTTTACAAGTTTGACTCATGTTTGACCAAGTTTGACCCGACGACTCGTTGGTGACGCATTGTATGAATTTATGTTTGTTTAGCATGATACTACCATATTATACACGTATGATCATGCAATAACACTTAGCAACAAACCCTTATTGTTCTAGCATGCAAGCACGGTTACCACAAATAGCAAGTTTCCATAAATAGCAAGTTTCCATCAATAGTAAGTTTCCATAAATAGCAGGTATGTTCGAGACTCGTGTTTCCTGGAAACTATCATTACTAATATGCTCATAAGACCAAACTAACGTGTCCTAGATTGTCACATCACATAACCAATGCCTAGAACACAACATGCAGATCACAATTCAAGTTAGGGTTTCCTTTTATAGTAAACTAAGAATAGCATGCGTGATTTCTGAGATTTAACACGTTACGACACGTTATTTCATCATTGTTAACATACAACTATCATAATATACTAACATGAATATCAAACTAGCAAGTTATGACTACTTTAGTCGATTAAAGTTTCCTTATTTAGTAAGTTTGTAAAACCGGGCTAGGTATTCAAAATCTAACTTCACAATTCACTTAAACGTGCATCAAGTAACGTATAAATATCATCATATCATCCTAATCATGTCTAACATGCAAGATAGAAAACACAAAAAGTTTCCTTATATAGTAACTCTCGGTTCTAGACATCTAGGGTTTCACCAAATCAACAAAACTAACAACTATCATCATAATACACAATTAATTATCAAAGTTTGCATCTTTATTGAATGGATTCTTGTTTGGATGAAAACTAGGGTTTATCAAAACCATATTTTCGAAAAATATATAAACAAATATACATAAAATCTTACTTGATCCGATAGAAACGAAGATTGATGCTAGGATTGCTCAAGAACGGCAACGATTGCAAGAAGGAGATCGATCTAAGAATGGTTTGAAGATGAAAAGAGGATTTTCGATCTCAAGGGAGGTGGGGGCTGAATATTTTCGAAAATATGGAGTTATGGGGTTAGGGTTTTTATAAAATCCTTATATATGCACTCTATGGGCCCAAAAATGGATAAAAGTGTAAGTCTAGGAGGCCCGTTGACTAATTAAATGAGTTTAAAACTATTTTAATTAAATGTAACTAATTAAGATAGTTTCTAATAAATATTTTTATAAAACTTATTTATAAAAAAACACTAAAACAATAAAAGTCACAACGTTCCGCGTAAACGTACGCGATTTCACGAAAGTCTACAGTTTACGCATAAAATCACATAACACGTAAAAACACATAATTTATATTAATTATAAATTATTTATTGTTTGAAATATTATTTTTAATTATCACCAACGTTCGGGGACAGACTCGTGCGACTCGGTAATTCTCCGAATTACCGTTACGTGAGTGTTTGTGCAATAACCGACACATTTAATTAACCCTAATTAAACGTAATGTATGCATGACTAACTAAGATAACTGAGTTGGTATAAATAAGTGTTTGAGATAACGATGTTTGCGTTAACGGAGTTAACCTGAAAATGTCGTATGTCACAGACACTTTTTCTGATTTTGTTTTGAATTCAGAGAAAGACATTTTTGCATATTATTACGGTAAATACGCGACCACCGGACGGGTATAAAACTAGTTTTTGTAAAATTTTAGGAAAATAAACCGTTGGTGGGTTAAGAAACTAAATCTAAGTTGGGCTCATATTAATTAATATGGGCTGCATTAAAACTCAAACTAGGAAGAAAATTGGGCTCATATTTATTTGACACTAAATCTTAGGAGTGAGCAGTTCGCGGTTCGAAACCGTTAGAACCGTAGAACCGGACTAATTGGAACCGAAACCGACCCGCGGAATACTAAACAGGTTCGGTTCTCAGTTCTTCATCTGGTCAATAAACGGTTCGCGGTTCGGTTCGGTTAATAACCCGACGGTTCCGGTTCGAACCCGTTAAAACTGTTTGTGGAGTATTTTGGGTTTGTTTTTAGTAAATCTTAACGCGTTATGCCGTTATATTATATGTGCAAAGATTTTGATCAGAATCTTTTCTGAGAAGAAAATTCTTTTTTATGTTTCTTTTTGTTTAAAAAAAAGCACTTTTCTGTCAATTTACACAAAATAATTTTGGAATTATATAAAATATTATTAAACTTTACGTTTTCTATTTAATCAAGAAATAATTTTAACTTTTATATTTATATGCTAGGTTATATACCCATGTATTACATGTGGTTGTTTAATAGAAAAAAATAAAAGTACAATAATGTGTAAAAAAAATTTAAAATATTGTATAAGACAATAAATAAAATTCTTTGTTTTCTTAATTAAGTAATAATTAGAATTCAAATTTTACATTATCTTTTTTGAAAAATAAAAACATTAAAATAATTAAATTTCAAAATTCAAACTTACCAAATAGAGAAAATTATAAGATTTTGGTGAGAAAAAACATGGTAATAACATGTGGCATTAGTTGAAATTATTTATTAGAATAAGGATGTGTAATTGTTTTTCCTTATTTTTATATTTTGGTTTTAATTAGGTTAGTATGATTTATATAAATTATATATGGAATTTAAAATTTAAATACTTAACATTATCTTTGTGGTTTACGTTTATCCCATTATCATTTTTAAAATTACAGAAACTAGTGATTGTAGCTGCGCGGCGGGAGCGTGGTTGTTTTTTCGCCGTATTAAACGGCAGGAGTTTGGTCGTTATCGGTGTCAGCTCGTCGAAAATCATAAATACGACCATCGATACCGGTTAAGATAATACCAAAACACCGGCAATGATGTTGTTCGTTTTTAAACGGTTGAGTTTGTCGCGGCTACACAACGTTGACGTCACTCGTCATAGCGTAGGATACAAAAAAAAAATATACTGATTTTGAGTACAAATCTGTTTTAAAAAAATTATACCGAAACATTAAAAAAAATCAATCGCACGTTCCATTTTTTTAAGCTAACGAACGGAAACTATTATAGAAAAAAGATATTAATAGAAAATTAAACGGGTTAAAAGTGTATATTATATACTAGGTTATATACCCAAGTATTATATGAGGGTGTTTAATAGAAAAATGAAAGTACAATAATGTGTAAAAAAAAAATTAAAATAATATGTAAAATAAAAAATAAAATTCTTTGTTTCCTTAATTAATTAAATAATTAGAATTCAAATTCTATATTACCTTTTTCTATAAAAAAATATTAAGATAATTAAATTTCAAAATTCAAACTTACTTAAAATAAGAAAAATAAGATTTTAATGAGAAAAAATATGGTGATGACACATGACATTCTTTAAAATTATTTATTAAAATAAGAATAGTAGGAGTGGTGTAAACGAAAATAGGAAAAAAAAACCAAATGGACCACTCACATAGAATTACTGTGCATCCAAATTTGTTTTAGTAAGTAGTATATAGGGTAATAATTACCTAAAACTAAAATATCAACTATGAAAAATCAGAATTTGGCGGTGCTTATTGCGTTATAAAGTGACACCCACAGCGAGAAAAAGTTCGATTTCTTTAGTTGAAAGCCTATAAAAATCGCGTAGAATCTGCATGGCTGATGCACAAATCGTAACTAATCGTCAGTATGAATTGTGATCAACAACAACTAGGCGATCAACACTAACTAAGCAGTAATCATTAGCTGACAGAAGCCAATCATCGGCAGTAACATAATTAGTGTTGAAGGAGTTCTTGTTGACAAAGTTACTGCTAATGTAACCAAATAAGTGCCAACCATTTTAACCGTCAATTAACACACTCTTTCACAAAGAATTATATCATTTCAATCAAATATTGTGACGGTTCCCTAACTGTAAAACAAAATTCTTTGGTCTAATTTTGATAAACATTTTTGCACTAAGAGTGGTACGTTGGTGCCTAAGAGTGGTACGTATCAAGAAAATTACAAACTAGTTCTTGTTTCTCTTTGAATTATCATATTAAGATTTCGAGAGTAAAATCCAAATATTTCAATTTGAAGATAAAAATACACGTTTTAGAGATATATCCAAATCATAAACAAACTATATAAAACCTACACTTATACACCATCAAACACTTGCAGAGAGTTATGGATATATCACATGTTGTGTGGTTTCTTTTTTTTTTTGTCGATCTAGATTAACTTAAAAATTACCTTTAGTCTTAGATAAACTAAATGCGCATGTCTCTCCATTTTTAAACATGTAGGTTTGAATATAGAGGAAGAAAATATATCATTCTTTAAAAAGATTATTTTATAAATTGAGATACGGCTGAAATTAAATTTCATACTCGTTTTAAACCAAATAAGATAAAACTAATTAGAAGGAGAGAGGAAGGAGAACAATAGGTCATCTAATATTCTTCTTGTTATTGATTTACTAAAGAAAATGAATAGTAACTTAGTTTTTTAATATTTTTAATTTTTGTCCAATTTTTTGTTTCATCCTCATATTTTATATAATTTACGTTTTTAACCCGTTTAATTTTTTAATGATTTCGTTTTTCTGTAATAACTTTCGCTTGCGGCTGTCTTTAGTTTTTTTTGGTGCCGGTATTGGTATTATCGAATCCGTTATTGGTATTGGCTTTTTTTTAAACGGAGAGTTTTTATTTTGTATAAAGGCTATAGCGGACGTCAGGTTATGAGCGAATAACATTAAACGGAGAGTTTTTATTTTGTATCGTATGCTATAGCGGACGTCATGTTATGAGCGAATAACATCGTTGCTGGTATTGGTGTTATCGGAGCCGGTATTGGTATTGACTTTTATGTTTTCGACGAGCCAAAAATAACATCATTGCTGGTTTTGGTATTATCGGAACGAGCATCGGTATGCGGCGAATAACATCGTTGCCGGTATTGTATTATCGGAGCCGGTATTGGTATTGACTTTTATGCTTTCGACGAGCCAAAAATAACATCATTGCTGGTTTTAGTATTATCGGAACGAGCATCGGTATGCGATTCTACGGTTTTTGACGATCTGCATTACGCGGAAAAACGACCAAACGGTATTGACTTTCATGCTTTCGACGAGCAAAAAATAACAGCATTGCTGGTTTTGGTATTATCGGAACGAGCATCGATATGCGCTTCTACGGTTTTTGACGATCTGCATTACGCGGGAAAAAACGACCAAACGAGCCAAAAATAACATCATTGCTGGTTTTGGTATTATCGGAACGAGTATCGGTATGCGCTTCTACGGTTTTTGACGGTCTGCAGTACGCGCGAAAAAAAGAACTCCCGCTGCGAAGCTCGTAGGGAAATACCACTAGTTCCATTAAACAAAAAAGAATTTTTTCACTTTTATATTCTTTATAAACCTTCACACCAAACACGCCTCTATCTTTAGAGTAACATTCATGGACAAGGAATTAGAAGACTAATTAAACACATACATTAAATTCCATCAGCTTTTTTTATTACATATTTTCAAATTTCGAACATACAAGAAGAAGATAGGAAACAGAAAAACCAATTATAGTTGGTTATCTACTCAGATATTTAAAACAGTCGATATCAACTGCAAACTTACAATTTAAACACTTAAAGATCATTTGAAACCGGAGTTTATAATTACACTTGAAGCATTTACCATCGCTTTCAATCCCTTGAACGAACGAAAGAGGGTGTTCATGCACTTTAATATTGTTATATGTGCCCCCAAACTTCACATTTACAAATTTATAAATAGCTCTGCCATATTCAGTACTCGTATATGTTTCATATCGAAGTATTGACGGAGCACAAGCCGGATGCATAGACTGCATACACTTATGACAATGATAGAATGGAAAATTAGGATCAAATTCCTCCTCGCAAATTTCACAAAAATATTCACTCTTATGGTTCTCAATCGGAAAGTAACTCAGCTTCATAGGATGTCTGTCACACATGTGCGTAGTTGTCTCAGTTATTAACAAAGCACACTCAGGGTGTAGATGAAAATTATCACATATATGGCAACCGAATGAAATTCTATAACCACGAAGATACTGCCCACACATTTTACATTTATAATAAGTGTCATAGCTCAGAATAACTTTTGAAAGGAGGTGGTTTGGGTGAGAAGTATGAGTGATTTCTTTTGGTAAGAAGGCGCAGTTAACATCAATGTGGTATTCGCATTTCCTACAATAATAAGCAAATCCATTGCAAGGTAAGCTGCAAATATCACATTTGAACACACCGAAAAACTTATCAGGGACTGTTGAATGGAGAATTAGGGTATGTTCTGGGTGGTCATGGTGGTCTTTCAATTCAGTAGGTAGTCGGGAGCACCACTCGTGGAGCACAAAGTTGCAATGATCGTCCTCATTGGCACACATGTATATTGGTGTGGTCGTAATTGGTCTCAAACATCCATTGCATAAAAGTTCAATCCTTTTCATTGGGTCATGAAAGGATATTGATTTTATTCTTGAAGAAACGAGTGAATGTTGATGACTAATATTATCATGTGTTTTGGTGACATCATTAGGAACTTCTAATGTACATGGTCCATTTTTCTTGAAAAACAAGTGTTTTAGGATGCTATAAGATGGATCAGGAAATGGAAGGTGAAGAAGATCAGGATATTCAGCATCTTTATAATTTTTAATGGTTTTACCTGTACCTGATGGAAACAACGTACATTTTAGTACTAATTATGATCATTCATTAATGAAAAGACCAGCACTAATTAAATGCAACTGTAAACGTATTATATATGTAGATTTACCTGGAGATGTAAGGATGGACATGAAGGGCTCGTTTCTTGATGTTGCGCAATTTAGATGGGTATAGTATCTGCATTTATCGCATTTATAAATCCAAAGATTCGGATTAGAAAATTGACCAAGGCATACCCTACACCGTGGGTTAAATTTGGATTCTTGTTCAGCTCGTGGAAAGGAATAAGCAAGGGTGAGCGGATGTATATGGGAGAATATATCATTTGTAGTATGTTGGATATGTAACTTTTTTGGCAGGAAAACACAATGACTATGAATGAAAGAGTTGGGATACATGGGACATTGATAAAAGATCCCTTTATGTTCCTCCCCACATGCATCACACTCGTATAAAAGTTGTTTGGGGATGCAAACTAATGGGTGCTTGTGGCTAGGATGATAGATGATATTTTTTTGTAACCTTTTGGAAGCACACTTTGCATCAAAGTAAAAATAACATCGAGGACAACGATAACCAGGTACTTCAGCTTTATGACTCATTTTACATCTATCACATTTCCAGACTGAGGATATCCATTTGCAAAAGAAGTAAAGAGTATGGCCAACATCACAAATGCCTTCCAACCTTTCTGGAAGCTCTGCACAAAATTTATGGATAGAGTAGTCACATTGACCACACGTGTAGTAATACCTATGAAACCAGTTGATTTCTTCATCACACCGGAAACACAAACATCGGAAGTCTTGATTTGCAATTAAATCTTCGGTCTCTTCCTCGCTTTCTTCATCCTCTTCTTCATGTTTTAGTTGTTTCGACCACAAATCTATGAAATTTAATGGATGTTCGTGCTCAAACATTATATCGTTTTTCTTTATTCAGTAATTAATTGAGTAGTATGAGAAGATTGAAGAAATAGACACAAAAGAAAATGTTTTTAGAAACGAGATGAGAATTGGGAAAATAGCAAGATGATAAGAAGAGATGAGTTATAAAAAGGGTTATATAAGCTCGCATTTATAGCGCATGGTTTTGCAAGCACAAAACTTTATGGAATCATGCAACACAATACATTCTTATCTTCATTCTTAAGTTTATGGTATTTATAACTAAAGGAGATATTTATCAAGGATTATAAACACATTTTACAAATTTAACTATATCATAATATAACACTTTAATGTTGTTACACATGTATTTATGAAAGTATGATCTATTAATTTTACTGTCCCTAGCTATAACTAAAGTGCAAATGGTACGGATATTGAATCATTCAAATCAATGATTAGTAATGTTAGGCATAACTATATGATGTTATAGAATATTAATTCATTGTTATAACCGAATTGTTGTTAAATACATTGTGCAAACTCGTTAATCAGTTATCTAGCTTATAATTTTATAATTACACTACTTTTATATCAGAGAAATTATTACTGGTACTGAATTTATAGAAAAGTGGGTACCGGTACCGAATTTATCGGTACGGTACCGGTACTCGTTATAAAATGTTCATCTCAAGATAGTATCGGTACCGTACCGGTACCGAAAATACCGGTACCGAATCTATCGGTACGGTACCGGTTTGGTACGGTAACGCTACCGGTGTTCGGTATCAAATGCTCATATCTATGTTCATGTATGTGCTATATAATTTATATTGTTAGCTAATTTACAGAAATTATTGACCAAATGATGTAATTGTTTTATTATGGAAATCTTATTGGTCGAATATGTCATAAGAAAATTTTCAAAGCTGAGTGTGATTTCCATGCAACATGTTTTTGTTCAAATTTAATATATCATCAAACCAAGTATATATTTAAGTGCTTTATAAAATAATTATAACTAGATTCTTTTTTTCCTCGCGTTTCGCTATGGGAGTCTGATCATTATCAGGGTCGGCTTGTTTTGATGGAGAAAACTTATGTCGAAACGTAGACTTGTTATAGTGCACGGTAGCAAAAAACATCGAATTTGAATATAACTCTGGTTTTTTAATAAAAGTTATGCCTTAACGTTTACAAAAAAAAAAAAAAAAACTGTGCATTCCGTTTAAAAAAAAAATTAACGAACGAAAGTTAGCAAAGAAAAATGAAATTAATAGAAAACTAAAAGGGTTAAAAGTGTAGATTATATATAGTATGAGGGGCTAAAACGATTCCCCCTCGCAGCGCGACGGGGACATGGTCGTTATCGGTTCGTCTCTTTTGCGGGGCTAAAACATACGTACACTCGCTATAATTTACGATTAAAAAATACTCGATTTTAAATACAACATCGTTTTAAATAAAATTTATACCAGAATGTTTCCATTTTTTATAAAAAGTTAAATAACGAAAGTATAAAAAGAAACGAAAGAATTGTAAAATAAGATGGGTTAAAAGCGTATAGTATTTATTGTATAAAAATGAATAAAAAACATTTGAAATTGGATGTGACACTCCCCCGTTGGGAGACTACTGTTCACTTCGGTTCTCAAATTAAATACGGTTAATAATTTAAGATTATTTATTTATTTTCGATTGTGGTGTAAACAATTTAGGAATTACACCAATAAAAATATTGAATAGTTTGGATGAAGTCACTCAAAGGAGAGAGATAAAACAAGAGTTTTGAGCCCTCACTCTTTTAGGACCCTCAAATTCTAAAAACATTATACATAGGCAATTTAAACTTAAGAATGTTGCCGGTGAGGTTTTGGATATAAAACTGAATATACACAGATGAATGATGATATATGGATAAATAGGACCGAAAATAAAATTAAAAAAATTGATGAAAAAAACTCAAAATCTATTATCTGTTTTTGCGTCCAAAAAAAATTAAGCTGACGCTAAATTCATACTCCCTAAAATTAAGGAAATGGCTCAAATAAAGTCCATAAGATATGCTCAAGCAAAGTATTTGTTAAAAGAGTATGAAGTACAATTAAACATATATGTTACACTTGTATATGACAAAAGAAGGTGTTAGAATATATACGTTTGATTTGATGCTTTCTTCTTTCTTATATACCCTTAACCCTTTTTCTTTTAAAAAAGATCAATTTCTCTGTTTTTTTTCTTTCTAAAAACACATAATGTACACCACAATTAATTTATACTAATTCGTCAATGGTAGAGCTCGAACCCTTGACCTCAAGGGGAGTTTTACCTTAATTCTAAATGACTTTGCCATTAGACCCAACCCCCACCCCTAGATCAGTTTCTCTTTTCTAAAGAGATGTCTACCGTAAGTGATTGCCGTTACGTTTGTTTGTTTTTTTTTAAGAAAAACTTGCGTTAAACTTCACCCGTTCAAATGTCCGTATGAACAAGACAACGCAAATTAATCTTATATTCAACAAATTTAGCAACTAATCTTTTCTGATATTCATTATTTGATTGGATTATTCACAATCAAGGAATTTCATTGAAATAATATGACTAAATGTGCTTCTTTCTCAATAATATTCAAAACTATAATAGATTAATTTTAAGGGGCCTACTTTTAAACTTTTTAGTTGAGTTGGCGTTTGAATAAAGAAATAAACACAAAACTACTACAACAAGGCAAGTACAAATTACGTGTGACACGATTGAATATGCAATCCCTCTAATTCACTCGATCAAATGCAAAAGGGATTCTTGGAGCATCCATTTGTTTTTTGTTTTTTTTTTATCTCTATCTTTTACCTTTTTCTTTGTACTATTCACATATATTATTTATATTAGATTAGATTCCTAATATTACAAGGGAAGAAAAGGGCGTGATGCATGTTTACAACTCTGCATCTTTCTTATTTTCTTATAGACCAAGAGTTTATGGGCCTTGTCACACCCAACCGACGGCGGAATACGTCGGGGCGGGACATGTAGACTGTTCATGAGCACCTGGTTGACTAGATTTCAGTATGTTTAAACATCACGTTTCATTTCAATAAAATTCAACATGTTCATGAAAACGAGAATACATAACAAGTTTCTTTTTAAACATCACGTTTCTTTTTAAACGAGAATTTAATTGGTATCGGTTTGGTTCTTTACAGTTTCAGTACGGTACTGATACTCGCTATAATAACCGAAAGAGAAAACTTAAAAAATAAACTTGTGATATGTCTAAAAGGATATTGATACGTGTTTTACGTAGATCAAAAACCACAAAAGTAAATACTGGTTCCGGTAACACCGACCCTTTAGTTTAAGACCCATTTTTTTCTTCGATTATTCATTAACATTAATCTTAATTATTAAATAACTACTTTATAAAGTCGATATTAATACCAATATTTTTTTTCTAGGAGAAGTAGATTAGTGCCGTAATTTTTTTTGTTATAATTATATAAAAAAAACTTAGTTTCCAAATATTAAGTAAGAAATAGATAGCGATTAGAATTAGGTAAGAGTTTTTGATAAATAAGTAACATGTGTAAAGAAATTTACATAAGTGATGGAATCAGAAAAAAAAAAGTTTGTATAAGAGTTTAAAATAACAAATTAAGAAAATATAAAACGCTAAAAGTATTCTAACTTGTAAAATATTATAGGGGCACTATAGTAATATTGGATGGTCATACTCGGCAAAAAAACATAAAGAAAGCTTGTGTGGGGAGATGTTCGAACCAGTAACCTCTAATATAGCATAAGACAATTTAACCGCCTAGGCCAAGCTTTCAATTGTTAATTATATCTTACATAAAATATATAAATGTAAAATAAGTTGGGTTTTTGCACCACAGACAATGGTTGCGTGAATAGTTCCTACCGACATCGCAAAATGTTGTGTTATTAATATATTACAAGTAATATTAATACTAAGAGCGAATTACAAATTGCGTCCTTTAAGTATTATCGAAATTTTAGTATACTTCCCTTAACAAAGGAAATTACAGAAAACGTCTTTTTATGTTTAAAAAACCTTGCACGTTATATCCTTTAGCCTAACGAACGTTATATTTTACCGTTAAGTCGGGTCATGTGCAAGGCATATTAGGGTATTTTGGTCTTTTTACCGTAAAAGGACTATTTCTGTAAACCCTCATTCGTAATAACAAATTACAAGAATAATCTTTTTATGTGTGAAAGCCCCAAAATACCCACATGTGGCTTGCACGTGACCAGACTTAACGGTAAATTTTAACGGTCGTTAGGCTAAAGGACATAACGTGCAAATTTTTTTAAACATAAATGACATTTTCTGTATTTTTCTTAGTTAAAGGACGTATACTGAAATTTAGGTAATACTTAAAACACGTAATTTACTCAATCAAGTTTCGTTAGCTAATTGTGTACCAAGAGTTTATGGGCCTAAGTCGATCCATGCCAGAACCATAATGGACCTAATACGTAATAAAGTTTCGTTAGCTAATTAAGTAATTATATACCAAGAGTTTATGGGCCTAAAAGCCCATATCGATCCATGCCAGTAGTAGTACCATGATGGACCTTAAAGTACTTTTAAATGGCCATAATGAATTGGATCCAATCTTTGTCTAATTCAAAATTTCCAGTTGAATATCATAGTTACGGGTAGAGGTGGGCAAAAAAACCGGTTTCAAACCGGGTCCCCGGAACCCGACCCGAACCGGGTTCACAACCAAACCGGTTTCACCCAACCCGATCCGAAACCCGATCCAAACCGTAGGTGTTTTACCAGTTTTTAAAAATTTTTTGGATACCGGTTCTTAACCCGACCCGGTCCGGTTTCACCCTCAAACCGGTTTTCGGGCCCGAACCGGTTCTCAAACCGGTTCCGAACCGGTTCGAACCGTTGGAATTTTCGATTTTAACGGCTTTATAGCCGTTCCAACGGCTATTTGACCGTTTTTTTTTGTATTTTGGAGCCCATATAACTTGTATAAATAGGTGTGGGTTGTATTGGTTCAACCACACAATTCCAAAACGCTCTCATTTCTAAAAAACGCTCTTATTTCTTAAAAACGCTCACGCTCGAAAGTCGAAACTCTCAAAATGGCAAACGAATCTCAACAATCTAATATTCTTGGTGCTTCTCAAAGTGTTAGTGCTCCCACGGTTGTGCGGGTTATTCCTACAACAAGGAATCCCAATGTTTGGCAACATTTCGATTTATGCGAAATGTCGAATGGTGGTCATAAGGCTCGATGCAAGTTGTGCGGGCATTTTTTTGGAAAAGACGCATACACAACTTTGAAGAATCACATTGAAAAAAATTATTGTTCGGTTAAAAAGTCTCAAGCTTCGCAAGGTCAAACAAGTATGACAAACGAAGGTAATATTTTTGCGTATAATGTTGACTTGGTTCGGGAGAGGATGGCGCATTTTGTGATTCAAGAGAGTCTACCTTTCAAACACTTTGACAACGAGCGTTTGACTCGGCTTATTCAACAAACGCTCCAACCTCGCTACACTCATGTAAGTCGTGCTACTCTTAGACGAGATTGTATAAATATGTGGAAAAAAGCTAAAGTAGAAATAATAAATGAATTTGAAAATTTAAAAACCGGTATTAGTTTAACTTGTGATGTTTGGTCGGCTCCCCACAATTTGCCGGATTCTTACATTTGTGTTACCGCTCATTGGATAAATCCGGAAAGTTGGCAAATGATGAAACGTACTATTGCGTTCGATATTTTTGCATACCCCCACACCGGTGACAATTTATTTTATATTTTAGACAAAGTTATAAGAACTTTTAAAATAGAAACTAAAGTTTTTTCAATATCGTTTGATAACGCCTCGAATAATACCGTCGCGGTAAACCAACTTATTTTAAAATATAACCCGATTTGTAATGGTATTTTTTTCCATAGCCGATGTGTTGCACATATTATTAATTTAGTTGTGCAAGATGGTCTTAAACACATTGACGATGTTATAAATCAATTTAAACAAATGTTGCGTGACATTTTTCATACAAGTCAAAGAAGATATCATCGATATATAAAATTTTGTAAAGACGGGCAAACCGAATGTTTAGGTCCAAATTGGGACGTTTCAACACGTTGGAACTCAACGTGTAACATGTTCGAAAAAGCCATTCAACAAAAACGAAGTTTGCAAATGTTTCATTCCCAACTAGCAAGGCAAAATAAAGTAACAAAATTTCCGACATCGGGTTGGGGTATCATTGAAGGTGTAGCCGATATGCTCCATATTTTTAAAACCGCTACAACCTATTTATCGGGAGTTTACTATCCCACAAGTCCTTTGGTTTTAAATCAACTTTTTTTAATGGTCGAAAAATTAAACGAATATTCCATGCGAGGCGGCATATTTAAAGAAATGATACCGCCAATGAAAGAGAAATTTAAAAAATATTCTAAAGAAATGCCTCCGATTATTACTTGCGCCGCCGCCTTAAACCCGTGCTTAAATGTTTCGGGTGTTGAAACTTTAATTGAAAAAATAATTTACGGTTTGGATTTATACGAAGAAGACGTATTTTTAACGGATAGAGCAAAAACTATTTTTACACAAAATTTGTCTACTTTATTTACTGTTTATGTTGAAAAATATGGTACAACATCTACCGTTCATGAGCAATTTAGAAACGCTCCATCAAGTGCAAGTAGTAGTCGGAGTTCAATGTTAAACTTATTTAATACTATACTTAATGAAAATAGTAAACGTCAACGGGGTAATACCCCAAGTAGCGAATTAGGTAGATATATCGGTTCGGATTTTTTAACCGGTATGAATGCTCATGATTTTGAGACATTTGATATCTTGGCTTGGTGGAAAGGGAAGGAAAACCAATTTCCCGTCCTATCCGCTATGGCCCGTGATCTACTAACCGTCCAAGCTTCTACGGTAGCTTCGGAATCTGCTTTTTCTGTTAGTGGCAGGGTTGTTTCTTTACGAAGAACAAGACTAACTCCGCCATCGGTGGAAACGTGCATTTGCTTAAAAGATTACTTGGACGCGGCGGAAAGAATACAACATATATCTTCCCTTGAAGGCGAACTCGAAGTCGAGGGAGAGATATACGAGGACGAGGTGGAAGGAGGATTGATTGAAGCAATCGGCGAAGACCTCCTACGAGGGAGTTCGGGATCCGACTAGTACCGACTACCCGGATTTTCAATATATCCACGAAGAAGACTTTTATATTTAATGTATTTTTAATTTGTAAACTTTTAATTATTTGTTTTGTAATTTCTAAACTTTATCTTGTATGTTTTGTAATTTTTAAGTTAATTTAATATCTTTAACGGTTAATTTTTTTAAAAATTAACGGTTTTTTTTTTTTAAAATCCGGGTAAACCGGTTTGGGACCCGAACCGGTTTAGTAGCCAACCCGGTTTCAACCCGGTCCGATCCGGTTTGGTAGGGTTGGGTTCGATGATTCTGGAACCCGGTTCGTGACCCGAACCGGTTTGTACGTCGACCCGGTCCAACCGGGTTTTGCTCAACCCGAACCGGTTTTAAACCCGAACCGGTTTCGTTAAAAAACCCGATTTGTACACCTCTAGTTACGGGTGCACAAACCGGGTTGGGTTCAAAAAACGGAACCAGTTTCAAACCGGTTTTTTCGGGCCAGATAGAAATCGCTCCGGGTAGGGAGAAGAACCGGAACAGGTTCTGGATTGAAAAACCCTACCCTGTGGAACCGGGTATAGTAGGGTCGGGTCCGGGTAGGGTCTGGAACCGGTTCCAACCGGGTCCAATATTTTTTTAAAATAATTAAAAGAACATAAAATGCATTATTTTAATAGTTCTTAAACAAAAGAAATACAATTTTAAACAGTTTCTTTTTATTTTTATTTTATTCGTCATACTTGTTGTGTTCGCCACTCGCCAGCCAAAAACTATTGCGAACGAACCGCTGCGTCGTATGTGAGTTCTGCGTTTTCAAGTTGGGTACTCAACCAATTCATCCAACATCCATTTAACAAGAATAACGGTGACAAACCCACCTCCAACGGCTAGTTTAGGTTTCTATAGTTTTTTATAACCTATATATATATATATATATATATATATATATATATATATTGTAAGACAATCTTTTATAACGAAAATTAAGTATTTCATATTGTTACAGTCTTTAGAAGGGAACGATTTGCCTATAATGTTTTAGGGGCTAAAAAAGCTATACATTCTCTTTTTCTTTTTTTAGTTAGAAACCGTTAAATTTAGTTAGCGGTTGCATGGATGCTTCTTTCTCTCAAATCATCCTCATCCGCTCTCTTTTTTTCTCTCTCTAACAATTGGCGATTAAAGCCCAATTCATAATCGAAATCTGATTTGATTTGATTTGATGCAATGGATAATACAGAGAAACAAATGGATAAAAAGGAGAGAGCCAAGGAACGTAGAGAGAAACGTCGTCAAGAGATCTCTCTAATCCGTTCCATTCCTTATTCAGATCATCAGAGGTATGCATTTGCATTTTATGACCTAAATTAGTAGTATTCGAATCCGAAATCGAGCATGAATTCTTCAGAATTTTGAAGGATACATGAGAACTCAAGTAAGTAATATTATCCGCTTATCCAGGAACTCACGGTTTTGTTTTTACCCGACGAATTGCTCGCCCTGACAAAACGCGTCCTGGGAGAGAAGCTTTCCACCCTTTATATGGAATGTTTCGTTCTCCCTCTCAACTGATGTGAGACTTACATCTCCACCCCCTTAGGGAGCCCAACGTCCTCGCTGGCATGGGCGAAGCTTAGTGAGGGCACCCCCTCCCCCCGATTTTCACTCAGTAGTGTTAATTTATATGTATTCAGCTGATTTTTCGCTCAGTAGTGTTAATTTATACGTATTTGGCCGAAAGTTTTATAGTTCCGCCCCCTGATAGGAAAAAAAATCTCGCCCCCCCTGCGTTTTTCTTTAAGCTTCGCCATTGCTCGCTGGCACACCGACCCGACCCCTGGCTCTGATAGCATTTGTAACATTCAGCCCTCATACCAACAATATTGTCCGCTTTGCTCAGTGGACAATATTCTGGCACGACTTATTTGGGTTGTTACAATACAAGTCTCATACCTTGAAATGGTTTCTGTTATAACATTGGTGTTTTTGAAACGGAATCATTAGCTTGAATTTGTATAATCATGACAAATAACTACATTTTTTTCTAAATCAAATCAATATGAATGAAAAACTAGGTCACACATCTGGATATTGCATTCAAATCCATAATTTTGAACAATTAATTAGATATAATGTATAAACTTTAGGTGGTGGTCTGCTGAAACTATAGCTGTGGTGACTGGTGCAAATCGAGGAATCGGATTTCAAATCGCGCACCAGCTTGGATTGCACGGGCTAACCGTGGTTCTTACTTCAAGAGAGACTGCTGTAGGTGAAGAATCAGCAAAAGTCCTACAAGAAGGCGGCTTAAAAGTCGTTTTCCATCAACTGGATGTTACAGATCAAGAATCGATCGATACGTTTTGTTCTTGGATAAAAGAAAACTATGGTGGTATAGATATTCTGGTAATATCAGCACCAGCCACCCCTCTTTTTTTGCTTGTAACAATGAGTTCAATGTTGTTTTTCCTTTTCTTTTTTTTTTTTGAATTTTCTGCAGATAAACAACGCAGGATTCAATCATAATATCGGGTCGGAGAATTCTGTTGAATTTGCTGAAAAGGTTATCGCCATCAATTATACCGGGGCAAAGAATATGATCAAAGCTGCAATCCCACTGATGAAGCCCAACACTGCAGGTGCGTGCATTGTTACAGTGAGCTCGCGATTGGGAAGACTTAATGGCAGGAAAAATGTATGCAGTTAAATTTGAATCTATTTATTCTTGAAAGTATTTTAATTTTTTTTTTTTTTTTTTTTTTTTTTTTTTTTTTAATAAATTGTGAATTTCTCATTCCAAACAACAACTGAATTTAATTTATAAATTTTGATGTTAGAGGATTTCTGATGATGCATTAAGACAACAACTCGAAGATGCTGACGCGTTATCAGAAGAGTTGATTGATGGAACAGTGAACAAGTTTCTGGAACAAGTGAAAGATGGGAGTTGGACTACTGGAGGATGGCCACAAAACAATACAGATTATTCACTGTCAAAACTGGCGGTTAATGCATACACGCGGTTGGTGGCTAGGGAACTGGCGGGTCGACCAGAAGGTGAAAAGATTTATGTCAACTGCTACTGCCCGGGTTGGGTCAAGACCGCCATGACTGGTTGGGCGGGCCAGGTTACACCTGAAGAAGGCGCTGATACAGCAATATGGCTTTCATTGCTTCCAGATATGCGTATTAGTGGCAAATTCTTTGCTGAAAGGCGCGAGATACATTTCTGATTGCAGGTTATTTGGAAGAACAGTTTTGATTTGATGATACTACTTCTGTGATCTGCTAACTTTTGGTGTAGAAGTTATTGTAACACATAGAAGAATCTTGTTTTTTTGTTATAAACTAGACGTTGTTTTGTATGTGATTTTTATATTATTCCATCTTTGAAGCTTCTTTCATCGTATAGAGATTCGAATGCCGTGTGTATATGTTTATGGCTAAACCTATCATTTGGTTTTGAAAATCCATAAACCAGCAGACCAAACAAAAGATTCTCAAACCGTTCGAAGAGTGGTTTACTCGGTTGGTACGGTACAATGCATGCTTCTCGAAGGGTCGGATCAACATTTATGCATAAATCCTATCCCTTGAAACAAATGTTTGTCAAATCTCAAAAGCACATGTGAAGGGTGTGTTGTACTGTTAATGCCTCATTGTCACATGGTGGCAAGATGCTAACCCAACCAAAACCACATTAGTATGGATTCACTATGATCATATGCCAAAATGTGGTCAACCATGAAATGAAATAGATGCAAATATGTTACAAGCATCAAAAGAAAACCAAACTCATTTCATCAAATGCTACAATAATTGGCATCCCTTGAATGATTATACAAAGAGACATAGATACATATTATGTCAACCATGATAAGAGCAAAATGTGCAGTCTATAAGATTCGAATAACCATCAATTCGCTTTAAGATCAACTACACTGTAAAATACTACAATCCAACAAAAAGTCCCCCAAAATCCCTGCACCGCTCCATGATTCCAGCCCGTGATTTTGCTTATAACCAAACATTTATAAACTAACATTTTTTAGGAAGCTACCATGGCTTCAGATCAGCTAAAGGACCTGCAGTCCAGTTTAAAACCTTCTCTCCTTTCCTCAAATAAACACTCTTGTCATGAGGTAATTTACGGGCCAGACCGTTCAAGATTTGATGGAAAGCGTCACCTGGTTGAGCAGGATGTGGAAACAACATAGCTTGTTTCATTGAAGGATTAGCCAGCAATCTTTGTTTTCGTAAAATGACTTCGGTTGGAATGGATGTCAAAATGGTGTCCAAATTTGGAACATCCTTTTCATCTACATAAACTCCAATGTCTTCCCATGGAATTGCATCAGCGAAAGGCAAGACGATGTCATCTGCTATGATGACAGGAATGCAACCGAATATAACTGCTTCAACCAGCCGTGGACTCCATGGGGCCCACCCGAGTGGGCATAAGCAGAAAACAGCTCTTTGCATGTCTTCATAGTATGTTGTAGGATGTTCTGTTGAGATGTCAAAGAGAGGGTTGTCTTTGAAGTTTTCCCACACCGCTGCTCTTGCTCCTCTGAAAGATTATAAAAATATCATTTTTCTTTCATACCAATGCATAGAGAAGAAAAGATTCAGAATTGGTGAGCAATTTAGAAGTGGCAAGATGGGCGGGTTGAGTATGTTGGGTAGCAGGTCATTTTTTGTACCAGTCGAAACGGGCTGGGTTAGGTTCGATTGACCCGAAGCCACTAATAATCTAAATCTTTTCGTCAAATGATTTAAGAGGTTGTATGCATTAAAAACAACTAAAAAAAGTCCTGCTTAAAACTCAGCTAAACACTAAAGTATGCTTGCGTGTTTCCAACCTCCGAAATGGCTTTACTAAAAAAAGTTGGATCGTTATTTAAATTTTCGTGATCATATTAATTTACTAATTATTAATGAAATTCAGTATACAGGACAAGAAAAGTATCAATGTATCAACCGGACCGTTGTACCCATTTTGACCCATTACCTAACAATATAAAAAATATAGAAGACACGTACCTTGCATAATAACCACCTTCGGGGTCATTTCCAACATCATAAAATAAGCCTCTAAAGTAGACAAAGATAGATCGAGGAATACTTGGAGGGATCAAATGAGATTGCATCTTTTGAGGAGGTGCATATGGGGGCACTGTGATTGAACCCTCTTTTAAACAAACATGATTCCTTTGACCAAATGTTTGAACCAAAGTAGCTCGTTGGAGTAGAGGAAGAATCCCTCTTTCAATAGCTTTTTCTTCCTACAAAAAATTCAATAAGGTCACCCACTAAGGGGGTGTTTGGGATTGCTTGTTTAAATAGCTTATCTGCTTATAGCAGGTTTATTTAAAAGCAGATAAGCACGTTTGATTGTTCGGATGAACAAAAAAAGTCTTATGCTTATGTGCTTATTTTAGGTGAAATAAATTGCTTTTAATAAGCAGTTTGAGATTGCTTATTTCAAACTGATCATTGTTGGTGGATTCAAATTTACAAATTTACCCTTCGAGTTAACTATGTTGCTTTAAATATGACAATTACCTGTTTATGCTTATAAGCCTAAGCTATTTAAATACGCAACCCCAATCCTCCCCTAAATATAAACACAAAGGTGCCTCAAGACAAGAAATGGGAATTTCCATATCTATCTAGAATGGGCCGATTCGGGTTATATTTTATCTCTAATGGGTCGAACAAGTAAAATAAAAATAGCCTGAAATCAAACGCTCAAAAGTTTCGAAAGTGTCCTATTAATCATTTTATTTAAAAATTAGCCCTTTATTGAAATAATATAATTCTTGTAATCAAATTTGACACGCTAATTAGTAATAAAAAATGCAAAAATAAAAATTTGGACAAAAGGTGTTTAGGGGCTAACCAACTCGACCCTGTTACGATTTATTTTTAATTATTTTTATTATTATTTAGTCAATTAGGTTAAGGGGGAAATGTTTTATTTAAGGATAGTAGGGGGTGTTCAATGTAATTTATATTGCTATTTATATGGGTGTTTAGCTATGGAATGGATATGCAAAGATTATGAATTCAATTCCTTCCATCTTTTAGTTTCTTCTTCTCCAATTCTGGTTTAACCCTATCAAGGGTATCAGAGCCGTTCCGATTCCCTATCGGAATTCTATCACGCTACCATGACGAACACTTGTAATCAAGACGTAGACAAGGCTCTCAAGGATCATGACAAAGCGATTTCTGTCCTCCAAGAAACCCTAGCCGTCATCATGAAACAACATGAGCAGTCTATGAAGCATCATGAACAATTGATGAAACAACATGAACAAATATTTATGGCCAAGAAAACCGAACCAGCAACGCTGAAGTCAGGCCCACAACAAGCATCACAACCTGCTCCGCCTACACCTAAAACAACCCCAAACCCGCACCCAAAACAGGCACCAACAATCGCACCTGTACCAGTGCCAAAACCCGCACCATCAGTGGTTCCGAACTTGTTGAAGCAAGCAGTGAAACCGATGCCCGCAAAGGAAGAAATGACACCGATAGATGATGCAACCGAGAGACGCGAATGGCATCCACCGTGGCGTCTCATTGACACAAGACCGAATGCCATTGGACGAACCGAATGGCGTCCACCGTGGAACGGGTCGGCCCCAAAGTGTCCATGGATGTTGCAATTGTTTTCCGTTAATTTGTGATTCTTGAGGTCAAGAATGTTTTTAAGTGGGGAGTATTGTTACGATTTATTTTTAATTATTTTTATTATTATTTAGTCAATTAGGTTAAGAGGGAAATGTTTTATTTAAGGATAGTAGGGGGTGTTCAATGTAATTTATATTGCTATTTATATGGGTGTTTAGCTATGGAATGGATATGCAAAGATTATGAATTCAATTCCTTCCATCTTTTAGTTTCTTCTTCTCCAATTCTGGTTTAACCCTATCAGACCCCACCTGTTACCCAACTCGTTTGATTCGCCCATTATGGTACCTCTATTCAAGACTACAATGAGAAAGAGAAAGATGCATACTAACTTGATAATGAAAACAAGCACCAAAATCATGTGGCACAATGAAAAAGTGATCAGCCCCTTCGGTCCTATTCCAATAAGGCCAATTAGAAGAAATAAGTTGAATTGCACTTCTCATCATTCTTGGTGATTTAAAAGGTAACGGTAGGCCATTTGGTGTTAAATCACAAGTGGTGTAAACTGGGGTGTAAAACCAATCAGCTTCCTCTGGATTAAGGGTTCTAACAGGACTGGATAAAAGGAATCTGTGCATATAAATTTCAGCAGCAAACATGTGGTTAAGACATCGAGGGTCTTTTTGCAATATTTTCTTGTTGTATTTGCTCGGTAGCTCATAAACAAATACTTTTAACCTTCCAACTGGATCATCTTCCAATACATCCCCAGCACTACCTAATATTATTGCACAATTTGAAGTAACATTAGCACAAAATGATGCATTTATATGGACTTTTGGATCTAAATATCTGATTACTTAGGGGTCAAATTACCAGTTTCATACAAGTTGCAAGAAAATTGACTATTTAAGGGTAGAATATAATTACCTATTTACCTCTTTTTTTAACCTAATATACCAGAGTTTTACTCCCATTCCGCAAGATGTTTATCCTTTTTGGTCATTTTATCTCATGCTCCAAAAGCATGCAAGCCTAAGGACATGATGGTTTCGTCCCCGGTTAAAAAAGTAGCATAAAATCAAACAAACAAACCAACCCAGTAAATCCCACTCATAAAGTAGGGTCTGCGGAGGGTGAGATGAGGGCAAGCCTTACCTCCAGATAGACCCCCGGCTATCTTGTTAATGCAAAGTTTGACTTTGAAAGTAGCATAAAATCAAGATGTGCAAACACGTTCATTTAAAGTTTGACTTAAAATTCCATTCTCTAATATATAGTTTCTAAACCCACTAATCTATGTTCAAGAATCATAATCCTCTTCTTCAAGTTTGGTGAAAATACACATTGATACCACATATACCTATTGAAGTTTCAAGCTTGATATACAATAACAACAATTTCTTTAAAGTCAATCCTAATTCACAGCATAAATAAATGACAAACAGATCATGAAGTTATAAATGGAAGCAATAGTGCACAAAATCCACCCAAATCAAGGACTCATATGAAGTTCAAATGGAACCCTAATCCCCAAATCTGACCCTACCCTAATCAAGTACCAATCATCAATTCACCAAAATCAAGCAACTGAACAGATTAAAGTTGAAATTACCTGAAATTCTCTCAGTTTTTTGACCTTTACGAAGCTCAAAAGCATCTAGATTCAAAAAGAAAGCAGAGAAAACCAGCAAAATTAACCCCCACATCAAATTACTCATCTTCAAATCGAGGAAGAAGAAGAAGTGCAAGATGAGTAAAAAAAGGGTGAAGGAATTGTTTAGTTAAATGGGCAAAGAGATGGTTGGAATGTCATTAGACAAAGTAGTTGTTGGAATTTGATAAAATAGAAATTAGGGTTTCAGGTCAAAATGGGGAATTGATGATAAATAGAGAGATGGGTATGTGAAAATTGCTTAAAGAAACAGGGAAGAAGAGGAGGAGAAGGAGGCATCTGAGGTTGGTTTGGTTTTGTTGTCAAAGCTGTTACATATTTCTTTTTTAATTCTTGAAATTTCAAGCTCTGTTGTGCAACATCTTTCTAGTTAAAAAAATAAAAGTAATAATGATAAAAATAATGATACAATTAAAACCAAAGTATAAAAGCATCAAAAGAAACAGTAGTAAAAAAAAATTAAAAATTATTATTATACTTAAAATAAAAATAATAATAAGTAATAGTAATTAAAAAAATAATGTTAAGAAATTGGTGGAGTTTTGGGTGATACAACGATACCATAGTGTTAAGCTATCAATAAGCAAAGATTTAATATCAACAGTAAAATGAATTATTTAGAAAAATACTAGTTAATTAGTAATTTATTCTTTTATATAACATATCTCTAAGGCAACCACAACTTGTCTATTACACTCTAAATTCATACAAGTGTATGAGAGTTTGTTGATAAAATGATAGGTTTATTGTATTTATTCTTACACAATCACGTGCCATGAATAGTCTTGAAGCCTTCTAACCGACAGCTCGACCTTGGTGTCTACGACTCGTCTTTCACATTACAACCCGAGTATACATCACAACGATAATGTAACTATGAGTCTATGGTATGCAAGTGTTTATACGGTTCTAATATAAGTTTTTTTTTAAAACGAAGTTATATTCAAGTTATTTAGTCAACATATATACACGTATGTAAGATTTTACCTAAAACCATGAACATAAGATTTCACCTAAAATTTTTTAGAATTGTTATGAAAAAACATGTAAATTTTTTTAGTAACTACCTTAACGAATAACCGTTGCCGTATCAAAAGTTAGCCCATCAAATTAAGCCCATAATTGTGTTAATTTCCTCATACTTGAGCCCAATTCTTGTATTGTTTTGTTTACTTCACGTCTTCACCCCAAATAATTTAAGCCCTTCACATTTCACAATATAATGTTTGTCCCCTATTGTGTATGTACTAGGTTTAAATTTGGATTGTGAATATATGAATTATCCCAACCCGGCCCATCTATTTTTCAACTAATCTAAGAGCACTTACAAATTACAATGGAGTTTTTATTGGACTATCTTCTTCCCCATACCCAAATTATAGGAAAAATATGATATTTTATTTATTTTCACTCATACATTGGAGTCCTTATCCCATATACATACCCCATATCCCAAATTATGTGAAAAACTAAAGTAACCTTCATATTTGGGTGTTTCCTATTCATTTCATGTCCCTTATTTATTTTAGTGAAAGAAAGAAAAAAAATATAGAAATGTATTATTTAATTGACTATACATATATACGATGAATCAGATGTAGAGGTTTTTTAAAAAGTGACCAAATTTTAGAGGTAAATCTGTATTTTATTTGTGTTAGGTTTTGGCCCGATGACTGGTTTTGAAAACTCTCCCCTATTGGGGCTTGCCATTTTTTTTGTCATAATTCCAAAGGTTGTTCAAAAATATCCAAATCTGAAAACTCGAAATTCCGAATCTGAATTATCTGAAAATTCAGATATCCGAATTTTTAGATTCGAATAGCATTTTTTAAAAATTTTGGATATTTCAGATCTCCGAATATCCGAAATATTAAATAATTAAAAAATAGATATTATTTCCTAGAAAGTGTTATAATGACTATATATATGAAGTATATGGTTTTTATGTTACGTGTTTAGTTTTCTTATTTATTTAAAAAAATAAAATGTATTCGCGTCATATTTTTGTAAATTACTCAAAATTGGTTTTTTAATGTTTTTTTATTATTATTTCATAAAGATGGTGTTTATATAGTATATTTTATATATTTAGATTTTATGTTATGTGTTTAGTTTTCTTATTTTTTTTAAACAACTAAAACGTATTCATGTCATAAACAAAAATCAATTTTTTTTTTGCAAAACCCGGTTCAACCCGGTCTTTTTTTAATACCCGGACCCGATCCCAACCTACCCGTTTTGAAAGGAAAAAAAACATAGGTCTTATTGTCAAAAAGCGTAGGTATAGTTAGAAAAAGGAAAAAAAAAAAAAAAAACGGATATCCGTTCTTTAACCAAAAATTCCAGATATCCGATTTTGAATGTTGTTTAGCTATTCACCTGATCTTGATGCCTATGAAGTGGTTGAGGATAAACAAAGCAAACTAGATTGATTAGAGGTTGTCATTTCTTAGTAAATCTTAATCGATCATTGGGTTAATAAGTAGACATGAACCATAATCCACAAATGTAGCATTGTTTATTAATGGTAGATAGTCATGTAGTGTCAGATTATCCATGTTTTGTTTTTCTAGGTATAATCCACAAATGTAGCGTTAGGCTAATTAGCATGTACGCGTCGCTTATTCATTGGACCAACGCTTTAAAATGCAATGAAATCTATGGCGGCTCATTAGCCGGCTTTAGCCGCCAGCTGTGAGACAATGTCTATGAAAATAAATGCTAAAAGTCAATGTCTATTTTGTTAAAACGAGTTGGTCAAATGTTTATTTTGGTAATTTTCCCTTTCATTTCTGTATATGCATTCGGGCGTTCTAGCGGTTATGCTAGAGTTGACGTTTTAAAAAATTGTTTTCATAGCGGTTGAAAAAAAAAGGCAAACTACCATTTGATTTCCCGTTGCTTTCTATAAATGCTGATTTATTAAAAATTTAAAAAATTTGTATGGATATTCAACAAAATTGAGAAGTCATAAAACAAATATTTTAACATGATTTCTTTTGACTATTTGTTATATTTATAGGTTGAAGGGAATTATGATGGCGTGCACATAATATAGTCAACGTTTGACTTTTGCATGTGAAACTTAACTTTAGTTAAAATATGCTACGTAATAATCATTACTTTGAATACAATGCAAAAGCATTACTGTCAGTTTTTGAATCTTGAAAGGGGGAAATTTGAAATTTTCCAAAATCAAAACTTGACCTTTTCTTCGACTTAGGTTAATTTGAATCATAATTTTCAACTAGTTTTTACCGCCACGCTTCACGGCGGAAATAATTTTCAAAACTCGTTACAGCGTATGATATTAAAAAAACATTTGAATTTAAATACAACTTCGTCTTTGATAAAATTTAAACCATAACAATGATAAAAAATTTTAAGAAAACGGCGCATTCCGTTATTTAAAAAAACTTAATGAACGAAAGTTATTATAGAAAACGGTGTCAGGCCAATCGTTAATAAAATTTAAACGAAAACGTAGACGCAACGGTAAAAATAATGTTAATATAAAGGAAACATAAAAGTAAGTAATAAAAAAGGGAAAAAACAAATTATAAAAATGACCGGTTCAGGTCGTCGAAAACCATAAGGCGAATACCGATACAGATTCTGCTAATACCATTATCGACAATGGTGTTGTTCGCCCATAATAGGTTCGGCTCGTCACGGTACCACAACGCTAATGACACTGGCTATAGGCAGCGATAAAAAAACTCGATTACAACTCCGTTTTAAAAAAAAATCGGAATGTTGACAAAAAAATACAAATAGTTGCGCACTCCGTATTTTGAAAAAAAGTAATTAACGAAAGTTATTATAGAGAAAATGAAACGAATTAAAAACGTATATTACATATACTATAAGGGTTGAAAATAAAAATATATATTTTTTAATTAACACGTGTCACTCCCCCATAAAAAAATGACAGAGTTATTATAATTTCATTGTTTTCCTCCATTTTTTATCATCATAATAATTTGGATGGATTTAGTTAGGTGGTTCCAATGCCGCATATCAACTTGTGGAACCTGTCAAATTTATTTTTTTTTAATAGTAAAGGCCCAGACATTCGGGATCGTCTTGGCAAACTATTCGCCTTTTCGCCCGAAAAACAGAATCGTGGTGACCTGGCCTCACACCATCAGAAGGAAACTCACAACTATGAAAACCTTCTGGCTCAACCTGAAATATTTTTGTATCAAGCGAGACTCGAACCCATGATATCTTTAGAAAGTCATGTGACTACCACTCAATCAGAAAGACTCGGTGGTTAATGTACTTTGATTATCACTTATATTATATCTAATCTAACATGCCCACCATTTCATGTTAGTCATGTCCAAGTTTGACTTTACATATTTATAAAATGCTAGTTCTAAAGTTAGGGTTCATACCTCTTTTGATTTTGAAGAAACTTGAACCCGAATTCTCTATTCACGTCTGGCAAAACCTGCCAATTTCAAGGTCAAACAGGCTTGTTGAATCAGTAAACTTGATTCTTTCACTTCCCACCGGTTTCAAACATTTTCGACCTAAATACAAATTTAATATTTGTTATATATGAATACTTTTATAAGCATATTTTTATTTATAGTTCTCACGAGTTCTCAAAATATTTAGAGTTTTCATTTAAACCTAACTCTATACTCATATGGTCATATCACTACAATCTTATACGTGGGTAGACGAAAAAACATTTTTATTGATCCACAAATTAATCCGTGTATCATTTATATGTGAAGAACTAGTTTATCAATTAATGGTCTGGTTTAAATGATAAACAATATTTATGTGAAAATCATGATAACCACTCTCAAACATAGTGTTACATATTTTGTTAGTATAACACATATGTAACACTATGTGTCACGTATATGTAACATTATGTGATACGTATATGTAAAATTTCTAATTTCTGTATTTATATTGAAGATATATGTTTAAAGAGTATTTAACAATTAAAAGATTTTTTTTTTTATAAATATATGATTGTTTGATAGTGGTTATTATATAAAAAACCGGTTATCATTTGAACCTTTCACTGTCAATAAATTATGCATTTACTTTTTTTTTACTGTTTTGTGCGTAACTCATCTCCTCTTTTTTATTCTTGTGCGAAGTGCTTTATGCTTAATCTTTTTTCTACACAATCTATAAAGTCTATGCCGTATGCCTTTTTTTCATATATGTATCAACACATGAATTGCATGAAAGGTTAAATAGTTAGTAATAAATATTTAGATTATAAAAAAAATATTAAATAATAATAAAAATTTAAAATTTAATAATAAAAAAATATTAAACAGTTAGTAATGAAATATTAAATAATCCACTCCCGACAATATATGTGTGAAATTCTTCTCGCATAACCGTAAGACATGTGCCACACACCACACAGAAAAGTTACTACTTTCGTGTTTTTCTCTACCTATAGGCATATTTTTATTTTTCAATAGATTATATAAATATTATCTCATGATTCTTTAAAAAAGATGCAACTTATTTTTATCTTCCCATCAGCAACTTACTTTTATGCCTACTTATATTTTGCAAACAATGGGAATATACTCACCTCTTAAGCGTTATTTCAATTCTCTGATACAAAATTTCAAATTAAATTGTCTTTTTTGTACCTTATATTAGTCGAAAGTTGATATTATTATTATTTTTGTGAAAACATAAATATATAATATTTCTTTACACTACAAGACCCTATAGCGACGACTTATATAGTCGTCGGTATAGATGGGTATCAGCGACGATACGTCATCGCTATAGTGCCGTGCCAAAAAATTGATTTTTTCAATCTTTCCTAACGACATGTCGTCGTAAGATAGTGTACAGGAATTAATAGTAACTTGGTCCACCGTGTACCACTAAAATGCAGCCAATTCCCACTTAATTTTCTTTGATGATTAATTTTTTTTAATATTAGAAAGAATCTTTAAAGAAGAACCGCTTAGGAACAGTAACTTCTACGTGTCGATTTTTTATGATGTCTTCACCACGTTTCATCTTTTCCTCGCTACGTGCCACCTGCGCATTCTTCCTTCTCCCCCTTTCCTTCTACGAGTTCTCCGCCAAGAAGTAGAGGAGGCAGACACTTCTCTAACGGATGTCGGCAATCTCCAGGCCTGTAGTCGCCACGACCGACCATCGTCGCCGGGTTGTCGGAGCAATTTGCTTTTGGGGAACCCTAGGTGGCGGTGGTGTGGCGGTGGTGTGGTGGTGGTTGCAACGTGGTTGTGGTGGTTTCTGGAAGCGAATCCAACTTAATTATAATTAATTTTAAATATATTTTGATTTTCTTTTATAACTTTTAAATATAATATTTTTTTAAAACTCTGAATAAGCCATTACGACGTGCTTATTTTTATCTACGTTTCGATACGAATATAGTTCTAAACCAAACTGTGTCAAATAAAATGTGCGGCGTATTCTTAATTTTTTTAAATTCTTCTTAACCCTCATTTTTAAAACGACATAAATTAATGTTTTTCGCATGAACTAAAGTTCAATCTTTGGCACTGTGTTTTAGTTTCTTGTGTACCCATTTGAGCACACGCATGGAATCAAGATCCGATAAAAGCAGGTAGACCACATCATCAATACTCTTTTCCATCTTTGAAATGAAACAATGGCTCATGATCCAATGAGACACAAAAGTGTCCAAAGTTGAAAGTCCCTACCACACATGCATCCACATTTGTTTTTACCATGTTTATGTTGGACTTATAGCCAACTTTGCTGTGTGAAACTGAACCTTATCATCCAGAAAATTAAACACACAAATGTTTTATAGAAACAAAGTAAGTAAATACCAGGCGCCACTAAAGCATCAATATGTTACAACATATTAACGCGTTATCACTTTATTCTGTTCTGGGAATCAACAAACATCATCTACTGTGTTGTTTGCATGCTGGAGTCTTAGGGATCCGTGAAAGGATAATTCTTTTCAAAAGATATGTACTATGTTTGCACTACAACATAAAATCGCTTTGCGACGGACACAAATCGGTCGCAAATAATTTATTCGTTAATTATTTTGCGACCAAATTTGCGATGGAGCAGTTTTGCGACACAATAGTTTCTTTTTTTAACCCGAACACACCATCCTAAAATCTACTTAGTTTGTGGGACTTGAAGTCGCACCGCTTTGATGAAGATAAAAACCATGTGCCACAAGGCCATCCACGACTGAACAGAGGTTTTGCGATGTGATGGATTTGTGATGACATTGTTTTGGATGGCCTTTCTATAGTAATTATCCCGCGTAAAGCATCGTGGCTATAACTTTATTTAGAAATTTGATTTTATTATTTTTATTTTTCCATTGTTTCTATCTATAAATGTGTTTAAAATCGCATAAATATATACAAACGCAAATCAAAGAAAAAAAAATCTATAAATTAACAAAATTATATATTATCCAACTATGATAACAAAAAAAAATCAGATTCAAGTATTTACTCGTATAAAGTTTGATATCTGTCTTTGTTTGGTGTGCTTTATGTAAAAGATAAATATGTTTTGTATAATTAGGTCAAGCTAATTTAGAGCGGTTTCAAAAAATAACCATTGAAAAAGATGTTATTAAATAAAGCGGCTAAACCGTTGTAAAAGATCTTATTAAATAAATCTTTTTTTCTAAACCGCTGTAAAAAGTAATAAAATTTTGACCGTTTTAAAAGAATCTTTTTGTACCAGTTGATAAATACTCTACGTAAGATTTAATGTATACTTTTTTTAGTTAAGTCTTTGTTAAAATGAACTTTAACTTTTGACGAACAAACATTTGAATTAAATAATTGTGTTTACTATTTAAGTTTTTTATTATATATTTTTAAATGCAACTTACTTACTTTATCGGACATCTTTATACAAATAGAGCCTCCAACTTCTCGATCTACATAAAACCTTCAACTAGTTTTGTCAAACCTATCTACCTATCATAATATAATAATTTCTCATTTGATTTAACAAGATTACGTACTCATGGCTTATGGGTCCTATCTTTTTTTTAAATAAAAATAAAAGTTCATTATAAATTCATTGCTATTGAGTAAATGTTACAACTTTAAATATTGTAACTTAATTAAAAAATGTCTATTAGCACTACACATAATTAATATACATCGTTTTAACATTTGTTTGGTACGTATATAATTTACATATTCTCATATACATATTCTAGTGTAGCAAAATAAAAACCAAAATAAATGAAATTCAAATCTCATGTGTTGACACTACTAGAAAATTGAGATCGCTTTTTGCATGTCCTCAGAAATTTAAAGTGGGTGTAAATTCTCCTAATTTGTGTCCTACCATACGATCTGTTATATAAATAGGTAAATGTTCCTTTCCAGTATGGATAGCAATAGTATGGCCGACCATTATGGGTATAATGGTAGATGCCCGGGACCAGGTTATTATTATTTCTTTTTCTTCTTTTGTGTTAAGCTTATTTATTTTTTTTAATAATTATTCGCTACAAAATGATTTTTTTTTAGTGAACGTGTCACAACTTCCTCCTTTTTTTTTGTAAAGACGAAGAAAGAAATTCTATTTTCTCTCCTATTTACTACGACGACGAAGAATCAAATTATCACTATATTTATTCTTTTTTCTACTTCTTTTTCCAAGTGTAGGATAACCCCAAGGGGTTGTGGGTTTTTTTCTACCAATTGGGGCCCTCACGGGGAAATAAAGAAATAGATTGAAGCGAGCACTTGCGCCCTTATCTTACAAGGAAAGGGAAAAATGGCATTATATATATAACATATTTAACATAGTTAAAGATAATTATAAACAAACCAAATCCTATTTATTTATTCTAATTAGCGATCCGGCTGAAATAGGATTTTAGGGATAAGAAATAAACTAACCAAACCATGGATAAATCCAAGCGAACTTTTCTTAAATCCAAGCGATCTTTTTGTAAGCGTTTGCCCGGGATCGAATTGATTATAAAAACATGAGTTTAATTAGTCGATTTATTAGTGAACAGGGAAAAATATTATCTAGACGAGTAAATAGATTGATCTTGAAACAACAACGATTAATTACTATTGCTATAATTTATTTTGCGAGTGCACATGCCAGTCACAAAATTAGCAACCGATTTGCGACCGATTGCATAACAGTCACAAATTTGCGACCAAACAAGATTCGGTTGCAAATCAGATTTTGCGACCGCTTATTTTTAGTCACAAACTCGTCGCAGATTTTGTGACCGTTTATTTTCAATCGCAAATCGGTCACAAATTTTGCGACCACTTATTTTCAGTCGCAGATCGTCGTAATTTACCTTCTCCAGATCTCGATTTCTTTACACAATTGTGGCCACCGGTTCGTCCTCTGGATCTGATCGAGCTCTCTCACACTTTCAAAACCGAACCAATCTTTTCCGGGACGCGTCTAAATTTTGTGACCGCATTCCGGTCGTAAAGAGCGGTCGCAGCTTAAAACCGGTCGCAAATTTGGATTAGCGACCGATTTGTGACCGGAAATACGGTCGTAATTTGTTAGTTTTCTAGTAGTTTGAATCTAGAAATAATGATAAAAGGTAATAGCACGAATGTCAAAATTCTAAGTCCTGAAATACATCTAAAGTATTAATATTCATTTCAATATTCGCATGCGTAATTTAATAATTAATTATCTGTTGATTAGCTAATTTTTTTTTTAATCATCTATATCCCTTTGATTCAATGCATAAGCCATGTTTTAAGAAACTAGACATAATTGCACCAGTTATGTGTCCGGTTCCCGGTCTGACCGACCATTCTGATCCGATTCTATAAACACTATGCATTAGATCGATGTATATATATATATATATGATCATGTAATTTGAATATTTTGAAGGAAAATATAAATGACGTCCATCATGTATAAAGAGAAACGCGTGAATACCATTATAATTCAGAGTTTCACACCATGCAATGCATGAGAGCAAATGCTCTATATATATAGCCATTTGTCTCCGATCCTAACCTCTTCTAATAAGTCTTGTTGTGCAAGTTACTTGTAAAGTGGTTTTGCCGGCTATTCGTTCATACATATTCAAACTTCATCTCTCACTCTAATTAAATACATACATATATATAAACAGTAATTAAGTTGAGCTGAAGGATGTTTCGCAGAAGACATGGGAAGAGGACCAGTACTCGAGGGGAGGAGGAAGAGGAAGACGTATTTCCGGTGTACTCTCCTCAGTCACAAGAGGATATGACCGCCATTGTCTCCGTCCTCTCTCAGGTCATCGGCGGTGACGACACCACCAACAACACTCATGATGAAATGTCATACTCCACTTCTGCTACTCAAAACCAACCACCTGCGGTTATTCAACAATCACCAGGTCTTCACTTTGTTGGCTATTTTAGTGTAATTGGATTAACCAGTTGACCAAATTAATCATATTAAATATCAAACAAGTTAGGAGGTACGAAGTGCAGACTTGTTTGAATTTATTTGATTACCTAATTAATACTTAGGGGCGAAGCCCCTACGGGGGTCCGGGGACAGCGCCCCTGGAAGCAGGGTCCAAGGGACAGAGCCCCTGGCTAGGAACGAGCGCCCGAAAATTATTCACACTTATTGCTTTATAAAAAATGTGTATTAGAAATTAATTTTCTAATAATTTTATTATATAAAATCGGTGTCAAAATTGGACGGATTTTTTAATTAAAATTTGAAATTCGAATTTGAATTTAAGATGATAATTGCCAAAGACAGTTATCTGGTTTTCAGTAAAATCAGGTTTTGGTCATACGGTGTTTTTTCTGGTTCACAAATCCTCTCAATATTCATACTTGATTGTTATCTCATAAATTCTGAGTTTTATCCGATCAAAGAATTTGGGGAACCACCAAATTATTTTTGATCTGAAAGTATCAAATCCGACTCTCATATCATCCTCAATTATCTTGAAATTCCCCTACAAACTTTCACTTTCTTTATGTCCATTGCATTGTATATTGTATGTATAAAGTTAAATAAGAAACTAATCTTTTACAAAAAGTGTGAATATCAATTTAAACCATTTATTTTTTTAATAAAATGTAGTATACTTATAAGTATTAATTGATTCATCTCCCAAGTTTTTTTAGAACGGTTTACTCGGTGTGGTTTACTCGTGCTCCTACTTTTAAACTATGCATCAATTCATAATATATCACATGCTATGATTTGAACGTTGGTCTTCTTTAAAGAGTAGTTTTTGACTCTCATCACTGGGTTACCATCCCAGATGACAATTCACCTCTATAGTTATTTTTTTTTTATCATTTAATTAATTTCACTTTGTTTTAAAAGTTTTTATTTATCTCAATCCCTCATCTTTTCCATAATAATCTTTTGCCGACATGCAATATAACTTACAACAAATAAAAAATATCGAAATTTTATGGTAAACAAGTTACATGTAACAAAATAGACACACATGGCTTAATTATAAGCTTATGTGAACCAAAATTACATAACATAACAAATTACAAGTTGTATATAAGTGTCCATATGTGCATATATATATTTTTCTTAAAGCCGGTTATGATTGTAATCTTATCATGACTTATATATATTTCGAATTTGTCTTGTGCATTAGGTGCATATATATACGGATGTCGTTTTTTTTGTTTGGTTACATAGTGCATGTACATGTGTATGCTTTTATTTGGTTTATGTACATGTGTAAACATCTGGTTATGTATTTTGTATTTTTATACATGCACCCTGGCAATTTAATTTTCTTTAATTTAGTACAATTTTTTTACGGGTGAAGACATACACTCTACTCTACACCTACTTTACTTCTAAAATCATCACACCTATACTATGCAAGATTTTAACCAACAACCATTTGAATGACGAGTACACCATATTACCACTAGGATGTCTCGTTGGGGACATTTAGTACATCATTCATATCTACATGTCACTAGAAAATTTGTTTTCACGAGTTTGTTACGGAAAAAAGAGAAAGAAATAAATATTTGAAGAGAAAATAGAAATTTATTAATGGAATATTTGTTACCGGATATTTTGGATTTCTAGGTGGTCTAGAGGAGAAAACATAATAGTTTTTAGAAGGTTTTTTAAAGTGTTTTGGTTTCTATAAAGTTCGCTACCCTAGTAGTGAACTCTAAAAAAACTAACAAGCTATGAGTGCTCAAAGTCGTTGAGGTGGTATGTGAAATCGTTTGTCATGTGTCACGTTCAGAGTTTGCTACCCACAATAGCAAACTTCATAAAATCCAAAACACTTTTAAAAACCTCGTAGAAATTATTATGTTTTGTCTAAACCACCTAGAATCCAAAAACTTCTTTATTATATATTGTATGCATGTTTTTTTTTGCATTTGAATTACAATTGTGTTATGAACAGATGCGAACCAGAAGAGGAGACACTATAGAGGAGTAAGGCAACGACCATGGGGGAAATGGGCTGCCGAGATACGCGACCCGCAGAAAGCCGCAAGGGTGTGGCTCGGCACCTTTGAGACCGCAGAAGACGCAGCCATTGCTTACGATGAAGCGGCTCTTAGGTTTAAAGGTAACAAAGCAAAGCTCAATTTCCCCGAAAGGGTTCAACCAGGGAGGTCCGAGTTAGGTTATCTAACCACCCTTCCCCACCAGTACCTACAGCCACCACCACCTCCTCAGCCTCAGCCACCGTATGATCAGTATCACACCACTGTACCCCCTAATCTTCTTGATTACTCACAGTTTCTTTTGGGTGCAAATGATCAAATGGGTTATAATCTGAATATTTTCCAGTCGTCTTCGTCGTCGTCTACGGATCTACAGGGTAGCTCATCTGGTTTTGGATCCATGCAATATTGGCAAGATTATGATCCAAGAAATAATTAGTTGGAAATTAAGTCATGATCATTGATATAAAAAAAAGTGTTAAAGTTTGCATGCATCTTCATTCACCTAATTGTAACGTTTTTGTAAGCTTTGCATATCAATTTTAAATTATCATACTAGTTCTTTTTTCTTTTCTGCAAGTGTCTTGTACGTTCACTTGAAAGCAAGTTAATTAATGGAAAATATATACATGTACGCAATTATGGTTTTAAATTGTTTGGGGGAGAAGTTAAAATAATGAAACTATTGAAACTACAAATGAATTGCTAATTATAATACCGAAGAAAATGATAATGGATTAACAAGAATTTGAATCTAAGATCCTTATTTTGAAAGTGAATTGCAGATGAAGAGACCAAAAAGCCCAAAATTACGGAAAACAAGCAACTACCAATTAACTAACCTATCAAGGCTTAATATAGATGATTAAAAAGAAAATTACAAAACATACCCTAAACTATCAGAGATGATACATTAGGTCCCTTGACTTTTGAACAAAAGCCAACCAATGCTTAACTTTTCCAAACAATATTCAAATTTAGGACCAGGTAATGCTTTAGTAAGCATATCTGATGCATTCTCTAATGTATCAACCTCCTTCACTTCTACCTTCTTTGACTTAACAATATCTCTTATAAAATGTAATTTAACACTCATATGTTTGGTTCTTTCATACTGTTATCATACATCACAACAGCCCATGCCAATTGCACACCAATCTCTAACACAAAACCTTTTAACCATATGGACTCCTTAACTCCTTCAGTAAGTGCCACATACCCATCTTCGGTTATGGACAAAGCCACTATATATGCTACAAAGAGGCTTTCCAACTGACCAAGCTGTTAAACAAGGTAAACACATATCCAGTCATAGATCTTCCTTTGTCAAGATCCTTGGCAAAATCTGCATCTACATATCCCCAACACCATATTCTCTTCACAAGAACAATTTCGAAAGACTAAACCAACATCCTTGGAACCATTTAAATATCCAAATATTCATTTCACTACATTCCAATGCTGCTTAACAGGGTACCTACTTACCATACTGACTGTGTATCCTATATCAGGCCTGGTGCAGACCATAAGGTACATAAGGTTGCCCACTGCATTAGCATAAGGAATTCTTTGCATATCAGCCAGCTCCTCTGCAATTTGAGGAGAATCTCTACTTGAAAGCTTAAAATGTTGAGTTAAAGGTGTAGCCATTGGTTTACTTGTACTCGTTGAAAAATTATGCAGCATTTTGTTAACATAAGTCTTTTGAGTCAATTTTAACTTCTTATGACCTCTATCCCTGTAAATTTCGATTCCCAAAATCCTCTTAGCTTCATGTAGCTCTTTCATGTCAAACTCACTCGTTTAGATCCTTGGTGTCCTTGACCTCCTCTTTATTATGGCAAGCCACAAGCATGTCATCTACATATAACACTAGATAAAACATTTTTATCCTTTGAATACTCCTTAAAATACACACAGTTGTCATAACTATTTCTTTTAAACCCATGATGTCACAACCCCACCGATGACGGAATTTACGCGAGGGGTGACGAATTGAAATCATCACAATGATTAAAAGAAATACTATTAAATTAACCGAATAATTGCATTACATTGTTTTAAAAACACACAACCAAACAAAATAGATAAACAAATAGTCTTTATTAAACTTTATAAATAACTAAATCTCCTAGAGCCAAGTCTCGAAGTCCTAGCGTGATTGTAACAGCAACCTAGTTATTAGTCACTGAAAAACATGCTAAAATATGTCAGCTATAAAGCCGGTGAGAACATAGGTTTAAGTAATTACATAGTATAGATAATGAAGATTTTTGCAATTCATAAACAAGATTCAATAACAAGTAAACAAACTTTTATACATCGATTCAACCAAACCTAATGATAAGATTGGGTTCCCATAGAATTGATATAGCATGAATAACAAGTTTTGCAGTTTCTGTATATCTAGTCTCAAGTTGATATCGTATCTCGTCAACTCAAGAACTAGATCGGCATGTCAGGCCCATAGATCTATGACTTACTCCCGTTGGCTTATCCCAATTTAATGGTTGTAGAGTGTGTATAAAACCATTTAAGTTTACAAGTATAGAAAGTTGTTATTGAAATTGCAAAAGTAGTATTTGAGTTTGATATAGTTTGTACAACCTTTGATATACGAGCATGTTTTCCACCCTAAAGATAAAAAGTAAAAGGGGCTATGAACTCACCTTGAAGTAGGTGGGTAGAATCTTGTCCTGGTAGTAACTTAGTTACGAGAATGCCTTAAGGATTAAACCCTAAGTAAGTTATAGTGCAAGTTAGTTTTAGAATTTAAGTTTAGAATAGATAAAGGTTGATATTGTAAATAGAGGAAAGTGGTTGTCGTATACTAGAGTGGTTATCGTCCCAGAGTAGTACCTCCAACAGAAGCGTTCTCAGGAAAGAGTTGGTTGGATCAAGACCCCGTCTTTCCTAGCCTGAACTTTCTGCTTGTCAGATAACTACATACCAGTTGGATGGTTACTCTATCGATATACTAGACCAAGTTTAGGGTTTATTTGGTAACTTTAGAAAGTGTAGGGGCTAAAGTGTAAATATAATTTTAGTCGGGATTAAAATGAATAAGTTGAATATTAGAGGATTATAATTGGAAAAGTAGAGAGTTTGAATACAAATATGATTCAAGAATGGATAGAGAGTAAAAATGAATCAAAGCTTAGATTTTTATATAAAAAGTTTGAATGCGATTAAAAGACTTATGAGTATCATAAAATTCTGCATTTTCATAACTTATAACATGTTAAAATCACTTATTTTATAATAAAATTCATATCTTTTATAAAAATTATGAATATCATGAAAGTTTGCAAAAAGGGGGGTTTTTAACAGCTTTTGACAGCTTTGCGCACCGATCTTGCGCGGGCTGTTTGAGGGACTTAAACTATGAACTAGAAGACGTGCGAGTAGGTGTTTTGACCGTGAGACATTAAACTTGATTTTCAAAAAAAGAAACGCTTGAAAAAGTTCTTTTTTGAGTGAGTTATGGCCCCGATAAGATAGGGTGACGAATCTGTCAAAAATTCAGCATTATAGTTTTTATGTTTTAGAGAAAAGTTTTTATTTTTATTGATTAAATCAAGCTTTGATAGCCTAGATCTATGATTATAACATGTAAGTGTTATGGAATCGTAGATCTAAAGTTGTTTTTGTAAAAACATTGAATGAATTAAAGATAAAAATTTAAGAACACCAAGAACATGATGACTAAACAACTTTGGATCTTCAAAGAGGGGGCAAGGGAACGACTTTGGGCAGCCTTGGGGCTCTAGATTTCACAATAATGGTGTAAATAAAAGGGAGAAACAAGGCCTCTATTTATAGGTTAGGATTTAGAGAAAAAAGAGGAGTTCTAGTTGGATTAGGATTAGGATTGTATTAGGAGTTAAAAGATACTAGCAAATAGGATTAGTTAGTTACTAGGATTTTTATAAAAGAATAGGTTAAATTTTATAAAATTTCGATGGATATGGGGAGATTAGGATAGAATCATGAGTTATTAATTAGGATAGAATTGTAGTTGGTTAAGTTTTAGATAATTACTAGTTAGCTTTAATAAAAGGTTTAATAATATTCAAGGATAATTAAGAGCTTTAATTCCTATCAATTTATATATGTATAAAAGAATCGTAAGTTTTTAAAAAAATATGGACATTTATTTTTAAGGATTTAATAACATTCATGACTAGATAATTACAAGTCCATAATGATTACAAGTGTTAGTTATATGTTGAATTATATAAAATGTTTAATAGGTTTAGGATAATTATTGTTTAAAACAAAAGAATATATATATTAATATAGAGTTTCCAACAAATATAAAATCTCGGTTTCATAAAAAAGATTTAAATAATTAATCATTCAAGTATTGGATTTTATAAAATGTTACACAATGAACCTTGTAGTTATAAATGTAAAATTTCTAAATTTGAATTTAGGTTTATAAAGATAAAGACTTTCCATAGAATTTATTTTTGATTATGGTTTATGACGACGTATGAAATGATCCGCATGAACGAAAATTAGTTAGAAAAGTCGAAAACGAAAACTAATATCAAGTATAGCCATTTTTATTTTATATGTTGTTGCCATCTACTAGTTGTGTTACTTCGTCCAGTCAGTAGTGAGTACTAGAGATGTACATAACGGTTTTTTGGCTCAAGCCGTTTCGGGTTGGAGCTAGTTTGGTTGGGTCAAAAAAGTCAAAATCATTTTGGAGAGGAACTTGTTTGTGTGTGTGGAGAACCTAAACCTAATTGGAACCAGTTCGGGTAGGGTTGAAACCGGTTTGGGTTGGAACCGGTTTTGGATAAAAAAAAATAACTACAAAAAGAATAAATGCCTGATTGATGTTTATATCTTCAAATCGGCGATAAGTTTACAGACATTGGTTAGCAGTTGTGACCTATATTTTGAAATTATGCCGATTTGAAAATACGAGAGTGAGTAAGTGACCATTTTACACACCATTACCCAATTGATGTGTATATCTTCAAATCGGTGATAAGTTCAAATATAGACCATAATCAATTCACAATTTCGGAAGCAATCAAATGTCTCACAAGTCTAATGATTATTCATATGTCTCAAAGAACCAAATGGTTCAAGAACAAAGTTCTTTCTTTCTATTTAACTCAAAAACTGATAATAAACATACGTCCAACCCCGGAATCCCTGAGGGGTCTCTTTGGCATGAGGAATCACCCCGGGGCGTTTAGAAAAGGAAAACCAGCTGTCTTTCAAATATAGCTTGTAAAAGAAATGAAAAATGGCGACGGAAGGGTCCTGTTTCAAGGCGATACAGCAGAACTCAAAATGCCTAATACGGCACATGCCAAGAGGGTGAACTTGGGAGAGGTGAATTTTGTAGAACTGGAGGAGATCGATGATAAAGGAGGTGACCGGAACTCTGAAATTAGCCTCAGAGAAAAAGTCAGCATATAAGGTAATCTTGTCAGGAGGAGGTTTGGCCGCCGTGCCTCCTCGAGAAGGGTAATCGGGTTCCAAATCGTTAGGAATTCCGTACGTAGCTTTCAATCTCTCGAAGCGCTCCACGCTCCAATTTATGGGAATCAAATCTACGTCGGCGTTATCACCCATTTGTCGAAGAAATTAACAAGATTGGAAGAAATTAAAGAAGCAAGGTTTCAGGAGAAATCAAATAGGTAAAGTAGAAGACGAGTAAAAGGCAACAATGCCTTACCCCCCCCCCCCCCCCTTTTTATAGACAAGAAGAGAAGACAAGCGGTCGGATAGCGGCGCCCTAGGAAGGATTATGGGACTGATGGATGGGACGTGCGGAAGGTTTGAAAGGAGCGTTGCCCGCACGTGTCAAGTTTCTTCATGTTTTGAAAAAAGTATTTATAGTCAACTTAATTTTTTGAAGAAACAAAGAAAAATCAAATTGACTAGGGGGACTTGACGACGTATGATGAAAGGGTCATACATAAGGGACCTAATAGAAAAATGTCTAAAATGCTTAACCACCATGGGGGCCCACGAGAGGAAGAACCAATAAGAAGGAGGCTGTCACTATCATATGGTTAGAGGAAAGAGAATGTAAAAACCCTATAAATAGAGAGTGATCTCATAGATGAAAGGGGATCCAGAGCTTGTACTTGATTGAATTCGGGAATTATTATCAAAGTGGAGTTTTTACATCTCTTCAGTTTAAGGCATCCAAGTTACTACATTAGGCAAGATATATGATAATATAACATTGAATCACATAGAATCACCATAGTAAATGACAATATATAGAATCACAATGTATTGAAATTGAATTATGCTAACGTTTTCATAGATCGAAATAGTTTCAGGAATTCATAAGGAATCAATAGTATCACTAAAAGATTACATAAATAGCATGAAAAAATCAAGGATGTTACAGTCTCCCCTAGGTAAGAGAATTTCGTCCCCGAAATTCAACTAGTAGAGTTTGTGCTATCCTGAAATAGATGAGGGTATTTGAATTTCATCTGGTCTTCACGTTCCCAGGTGAACTCAGGACCACGCTTAGAATTCCAACGAACTTTAACAATTGGAATACGGCTTCACTTCAGTTTCTTGATGTCACGATCCATAATCTCAGTAGGTTCTTCAACGAAGTGCAGTTGGTTATCGATGCGGATCTCATCCAAAGGAATGTGCAAAGTGTCGTCAGCTAGACACTTCTTCAGATTAGACACATGAAAAGTGTCATGGATAGAGTTAAGTTCTTACGGTAGCTGAAGTTTGTAGGCTACTGGATCAATCCTTTCCAGGATATCAAATGGTCCAACATACCTAGGAGCTAGTTTACCCTTCTTCCCGAATCGGACAATTCCTTTCCAAGGTGAAACTTTAAGTAGAACACGATCACCAATCTGGAACTCAAGAGGTTTTCTTCTATTGTCCGCATAACTCTTCTGACGATCTCGTGCGGGTTTAAGTCTATCTTGAATTTGAAATACTTTATCTGAAGTCTCTTGAATAAGTTCCGGACCAGTTATCTGATTGTCTCCGATTTCAGTCCAACAAACAGGGGTGCGACATTTTCTTCCGTATAAGGCCTCAAATGGTGCACACTGAATGTTGGTGTGATAACTGTTATTGTACGAGAATTCTATCAGAGTTAAGTGATTTTTTTTTGTGGCCGAGCGTCTATCACCTCAACCCCGCGTGAAAGGTCATGCTACACGTCAACCATTGATGCGACATGTCTGACCACTATCCGAAGTTGATGTTGCTCAACCTGTGTTGTGGCTGCTAAACGGTCACCAACAACCGTAGCAGTTTGCATCCCATTAGTTGTCTATCAAGTAATACAAGTTGTCTATCAAGTAATAATCTTTAACATGGTAGGAGATATGATTTGGCTAGGTATACTTTCTAATTATGCCTATTTGCAGTCATCTAAATAGTGATCAATAATATATAATACCTTACGATGTTTTCATTGTTATAGTAACAATAATCTCTCCCTTCGGCTACGAATTTAGGTTTATGCGGCCTTATTGAAGCATGTCGACTCCATGACTTTTAATATACGTGATTCAAGAACTGAGATTTGGATTGAACAATTTCATGATTATTGGGGTTTAAATAGAGAAATTTTTTTCACCCTCGCTTGGTCGTTTAAGGTTGAGAAAATTGTTACAAAATAAAATTATAGATTTCAAACATGTAACTTTTTAAATTAGATTATAAACATGTTACTTTTATCATTTGGGTTATTAACTCTATAAATCTATACTATCTAATAAATAAAAGTTTTTTTTTTCATGTCACGTGTTGTCTCCATATTCATTCTCATCGTTTTTTTTTCCGTCCCTCTCTCTTATTAAATACACCTCTATGTTTTAATAATAATATACTTTTAAAGAAAATACTAATTATACTAATAAAATACATTTATTTTAAATTATCCCTTGTTATAAGAAACTTTAAAATCTAATTATGTAAATTTTATTTTCAATCAAATAGTAAATGAAAATAAAATTATATTAATTAGTAATGAACGTATTTCCGAAACCTAATTATATATTAATTTTTACATATTTTGAATTTTGTTTTATATCATTAGTATATGTAATACATTTTTACACTTGTAAAATATATACATAATAATTTAAGAATTTTATTGTATCAATATAAAAAGTAGGATAGCATGATAATTAGGATTTGTTTGTAAAAAGAACTAGTTGACTCATTAATATTACTAGTTTTCTTTCCCCGCGCTTTGCGGCGGGAGCATGGTTTTTTTTCCCTGTGTTACGCGGCAGGAGTTGCGTTGTTATCAGTTCGGGTTGTCGAAAACCGATACCGGGATCGCTAATAACAAAATACCGGCAACTATGTTGTTCGCTTAAAAGCGGTTGAGTTTGTCACGGTACCGTAATAACGTCACTCACTATAGCTTATGATACCGAAAAATACTCGATTTTAATAAATTATTATAAAACACTTTAATAAACTAGAATGTATTAAATTCTACATTAATTACTTTACATAAAGTAATTTAAATGAATTGGTTAGTTAGTTTTTCAATTAAAATATTGTTATAGATGCAATACATACTTGTACCTTATGTGAATTCATTTGTAAAATTTTAATAGTAACTTTGTCTCACGTTCAAAGGTTGGTTTTTAATAATATTTATTATTTTAATTTATAATACTTAAAATAAAAAACATGAATATCTGAAATTAATGGCTTAACAAACATATATGATTTGTGAGATATATTGCTAAAGAGGTTGTGGTGTAGTGGTTGAGGTGAGGCCTGAAGTCTCAAGGGATCCGGGTTCAATCCCTACCACCACCATTAATTTCTGAGGCATGCAAATGATGTCTAGTTCTTAGGCTGATGCACCATGGTTTTACTCACGCCGATCCAGGGTTCAAGCCTCGGCTCTCCCTTAAGCCCGGAAGGGGCCGTATTGGGTGGGATTTTTCCTTGGATGCTCTCCAACTCTGACGCCAAGTGGGCCCGGTTAAGACAACATATTGACCGGAGTTGGACGAGGCTCTCCCATGTAACGGGAGGGTGCGACGTCACAAAATTCAATTTTCGCGGTTAAATTTTTTTTTTTTTTGTTGGATATCAATAATACCATATCAGGAATAAGATACGCCCATTATCATCTCCTCTTCCCGTTACACATGAAGAAATTATTTAGTCTCTAATTTACAACAATCCGTCGTGTTCCATGGGGTCCAATCTCAGATAAGCAAAAAGTACAATTTCTTCACACACGCCAAAAGCTACTTTCGTTGCGGATTCTATATCCGTTGAAATATTCGATCGCGTAACCCCATTAACGGCTTCTCGTTTGTCACATACAACGGCAAACAATGGCGGATTTCGGAGTGTTTGCGGTGGTGACACTGTGTGCTTTTTGTGTGTGTGTGGAATCGAAATACATGGTTTACGATACCGCGCAAGGGGTTGTGAAGGGGAAACTTAATGTGCATCTGGTACCACATTCGCACGATGATGTTGGTTGGTTGAAGACTGTTGATCAGTATTATGTTGGATCCAATAACTCAATTCAGGTATCTCTTTCTTCTTTATCTGTTAATTTCTGTTTGATTTGTATGTTATTTCGTGTGTTGATTGATGATCAATGGTGAATTCTACAGGCAGCCTGTGTTCAGAACGTGCTTGACTCCACTTTTCAAGCACTATTGGCTGATAAGAATCGGAAGTTTATTTATGTTGAACAGGTTCAAAATCCTAATTGATCATTGACTTCGTTACCGATTTATATCGGATAGATTTTGAGGTAGAGCGGAAGCAAGAATAAACACGGAGAAATAAATCTCTAGAAAAAAAGTTGATAAAATTTTGAAATTACAAATCATAAAGTAAATACTGAAGTTAAAAGGAAAGGATCAAAGATTGTAAAATTTGGGGAAATTCTTGGTTGACGGAATTGGGACCCTAACAGGTGGAATTTGGGTCGTAGGCGGTATGCTACATGATTCGACTCATCGAGACCTTTCTGTGCATTGGTTATGGGCCCAGTAACTCCACTCATGGCCCAAGTTAAGCCCGTTTGAAGTTTGGGTCCAACTGGTCTGAATAAGAGTCTGCCAACTCTTGGATATGCTCCTTGTCAGATTTCTGATTGAATTAGTTGTTTTTAGTGTCTCTTTGTATCTGTCCATCAAAGGTTTCTTGAAAATTAAGTTGAATGGGGGCACACGTTAATTTAGATGTTATGAATGTTGCAGGCGTTTTTCCAAAGATGGTGGAGGGACCAGAGTGAGGCAACCCAAGCTAAAGTCAAGCGACTTGTTAGCTTGGGTTAACTTGAGATGATGTAAACAGATAAAACTGACTCTTTTATTAATGCTGCTGTATAAGTATATTTTGTCGCGTGTGAGTAATTTGTTTTTGTTGGGCAGAAATGGAGGTTGGTGCATGCATGATGAGGCAGCACCTCATTATATTGATATGATTGATCAAACAACATATGGGCATAAGTTTATCAAGGAACAGTTTAATGTAACACCAAGGGTTGGTTGGCAAATAGACCCCTTTGGCCATTCAGCAGTGCAGGCTTATCTATTGGGGGCAGAGGTCCTTTATTCTGTCCTCTTGACTCTTCTAAAAACTGTTAATTTCAAGATTGGAGATTCATTTTTGTAATTGTAGATTCTGCAAACCAATTTTACTGATGCATCTTATTTTTACGCATTTAAACTCTAGTCCTTATGATCATTTAGGTTGGATTTGATTCTCTTTTCTTTGGTCGAATCGATTACCAAGATAGAGCTAAGCGAAAAGGGGATAAAAATCTTGAAGTAATCTGGCGGGCCTCCAAGAGTCTTGGTTCATCTTCACAGGTGTGTTTCAATAGAATTATCATTAGTACTGATTCACGCATCATGTAAACGCTACGCATCAAGTGCAGCGATGCACTAACCCAAACGCATCAGCGCAAAACGCATAATGCGCGCAATTTAAAACCAAGGTACTGAAAACAGATAAAAGTGTAATTTTATTATCATTAAAACTGTGTTTACATAATTGGTTTATTTATGTTTAACCCACGGGCCCGAGTTAGGTTAGTTTAGGGTTTGTTTCTGCTTTCTTGTTTCCTATATATTGAGGGTTCTTCCTCCAGTCTAAATACACAATTCAGTTCCAATGTAATCCATTATCTTTTACAGTTACTATCTGACAGTTTCATCAATCTTTACAGATTTTTGCAGGTGCTTTCCCTGAGAATTATGAACCTCCGCCTGGTGGTTTCTACTTTGAAGTCAATGATGTTTCTGCAATCGTCCAGGTAAATTTCAAAACAAGATTTAAAGGTTTATGAATGTTTATTTAGACATGTAACATAACTGAATCTCTTATTCTGAAGGATGACATCAACTTGTTTGACTACAATGTCAAAGAACGAGTTAATGATTTTGTGGCTGCAGCATTGTCACAGGTGAGCTGCGTGTATATGTTTTAACTTTTAATGTCCGTCTCTTAGTTTTTGCTTAAATGAGCCTAAGAGGAAAGATTAACCAAAGATTTATTGAACTTTAACTTGTATTTTCAGGCAAACATTACTCGCACAAATCATGTAATGTGGACAATGGGGACAGATTTCAAATATCAGTATGCAGAGTCATGGTTTCGGAATATGGACAAGTTTATTCATTATGTCAATAAAGTTAGTTACTTTATCAATCATTTCTATACTTTGCATTTGTTTGCTGTTAATTTTCGTTTATCATTTATTGGCATCCATAGTCTCTTATATGTATAGGTGGAGTTCAACCCATTGACTTATAAGTGGGTCGATTTGGGTTATGTTTCATCTCAAAAAGTTCAAATTATAAAGCTTAACTAAAAAGGGAACGTGTCGAATTGGTTAAACGGGTTGGAAGTTGCCTAAATGCATACAACCTACTAAGTCACTTTATTTTGTAAACCTATAATAATATAGTTTTTGTAATCTTATGTAACACATTAATTACCTATAAAATTTTTAAAAAATGGACCTAAAAGTGGTTGTGGGTCAAGTGGTCAACCCATTACCTAATCCGTTCATCTTGCCATTTTTACCTTTTTGGTTTTTGACTACGTATGCATACAGGATGGTCGGGTCAATGCTCTTTATTCAACACCGTCTATATACACTGATGCTAAATATGCTGAGACTAATACCTGGCCTCTCAAAAAAGACGATTATTTTCCGTAAGTATAATTTGTAAACCTTAAATTATAGGGGCAATTTATATGTTATGACATTTCCAGTCTGCATTTTGCTAATAGTTTAAGCACTATATTTGTGTTTTAGATATGCAAGCGACATAAACGCCTACTGGACAGGATACTTTACTAGTAGGCCAGGTCTCAAGGGATATGTCAGAATGTTGAGTGGATATTATCTGGTGGATAACACAAGTTTTCAATTATTTTACATCTTGCTTTTTTCATTGAAGTTCTTAATCTTGATTCTCATTTGACTACAATTATAATCAGGCAGCAAGGCAATTGGAAGCAATAAAGGGAAGGAATAAAAGAGGGCCCACCACAGAATATTTGGGTGATGCATTAGGGATTGCTCAACATCATGATGCTGTTAGTGGTACATCTCAACAACATGTGGCTGATGATTATGCTAAACGGCTTTCAATAGGTCACAAGGAGGTGCAAGTTAATTAAATTTCATTGCTTTTATCGCTAGTTTAATTTCTACTTTATTCGTTTTTTCCTACTTGCAAATTGATCAGGAATCAATTTCATTTCTTGCAGGCTGAAAAGGTGGTTGCAGAATCAATAGCTTGCATAATATCACCTAAACCTGGATGTGCAAGTTCAGCAACCAATTTTCAACAGGTACATATTCAATATATATGTATATGCGTATATAATAAAAATATATCTATTTGTATTTAATGGTTTTCTTTTCTATTTCTTCATTAATTTCCAGTGTCCACTTCTGAACATAAGCAATTGTCCTCCAACTGAAGCTGATCTATCATCTGGCAAAAAGTTGGTAAGTGAGATGCTTAATATGTGAGATTGTCATATACACAAGGAAATGACACAAAACTTTATGTCATATTCTGCATACGCGCGGGTCAAAATTAAATGGATTATTGTCACTTTTACTGTAGGCTGTTGTTGTATATAATCCATTGGGGTGGAAGAGATCTGATGTTATAAGACTTCCAGTAAGTATTACATTAAATTTCATGCAATGATGCAATATTCTTTTTTTCTGTATTATACTTATTGGTCATTTGGTTTTTATAAACATCTTATATCATGCATCTTTTATGTTAACAGGTTGTGAGTAAAAATATTGCAGTCTATGACTCCAGTGAGAAAGAAGTTGAATCTCAAATTCTTCCTGTAATAAATGAATCTATATCCATAAGAAACTACTACACCACTGCATATACGGGTAAATCACCAAGTTCTACTCCCAAATATTGGCTTGCATTTACAGCATCTGTTCCACCTTTGGGTTTTAGCACATACACCATTTCGAGCACAAAAAATCCAGGTTAAATGTCTATAAACTTTTATTTAAAATAAATTGATTTGCACGTTGAACATCATTTTTTTATATATTGGTCGAAATTACCATGCAGCTTCAGCTTCTGTAAAAGAAGAGTTCTACAAGCATACTGGAACGGGAAATGATATAGAAATAGGGACAGGAAAATTGAAGTTAATATATTCCGGAAGTGAAGCAAAGCTTTCTCACTATGTTAATAGTCGAAGCTCTGTAAGTACATTATCATTTTCTAATTTGATATTTTTCGTAAGACCTGTCATTTTCTTGTAACTAATAACATGGTGTAGTCAGAAAGTTTCATGTAATTTGATTATTTGTTGGTTATGCTTCAAATTTTAAAGAGACGATTAGGATTTATATTAGTTTCTAACACGTCTGATGTTAGGTGGTGAAAGATTGAAGCCTCTTTGAAGCAATCATATAGCTTTTATGCTGGATATGATGGCACTACGGGGCTGCAGGTAACTTATTATTATTATTATTATTATTATTATTATTATTATTATTATTATGTCATTTTATTGTTTAACAATGAGCCCCCTCATAAGGGTTTATTTTTCTTGTTTTAGGCATCGGGAGCATATGTTTTCCGTCCAAATGGTACATATCCTATTGGTTCTCAGGAGCAGGTATAAAAGAAATTCTGATGCATGTGTCCTATGATTTGTAGCATGATCCAAATGAATAATGTCCAATAATATTACAGAGTATAACAGTCTTGAGGGGAACAATATATGATGAAGTACATCAGAAAATAAACAAGTGGATTTACCAGGTAAATAAATAGTTGATCAACATCCTTTGATGATTAATTTTTGTATAAATTGATGGATTTATTATGACTATCGAGTTCTTTTCATGCTTGGGCAGATCACTAGAGTGTACAAAAATAAGGAACATGCTGAAGTCGAATTTACTGTAAGTTCAAGATTCTTTACTCTTTTTTTGTTTTGGGGAAATGTTTATCACTAAAAATCTGAATTTCAGGTTGGTCCCATACCTATTGATGATGGAGTTGGGAAAGAGATTACAACTAAGATCACAACCACCATAAAGAGCAATAAAAAATTTTACACTGATTCTAACGGTCGAGATTTCATTGAACGGGTAAGCTGCAGTGCTTCTGTTTGATCAAGAATTAAATATATGGTTTGTTCATAAGTTAATTTTCTATGGCAGATTCGAGACTATAGAGCTGACTGGGATCTTGAAGTGAATCAACCTATTGCAGGAAACTATTATCCTGTATGTTTTTCTTTATTTTTCATATATTACTCAAGTTGGATTACACATGTTCAACTCAAGTTGGATTATTTTCCAGATCAATCTTGGAATTTACCTAAAAGATGAAAAAAGCGAGCTCTCAATTTTGGTAGATAGATCCGTTGGTGGATCCAGCATTGTTGATGGTCAATTGGAGTTGATGCTCCATAGGTACATATTTCCTTGATGGTGTCATTAGTTCTCATAGTTAAACAACTATGAATCTGTCACAAATTATACATATATAAAATGTGAATAATCTGTTTTTGCAGGAGATTGCTCTATGATGATGGAAAAGGTGTTGCAGAAGCTATAAATGAAGCAGTTTGTGTTAGTGACGACTGTAGAGGATTAGCTGTAAGCATATTTTATAAGTTCATTGATTTACTACTAATTTCTTATTGTTATTAATGTCAATAAATATCGACAAATTGGTGGTTCAAATTTGATATTAGCATTGCCAGTTTCTTATGTTAGGGAACTTGTATGTACAGGTTCAAGGGAAATACTATCTTAGACTGGATCCACTTGGAGAGGGCGCCAAGTGGCGCCGATCGTATGGTCAGGAGATTTATTCTCCTCTTCTTTTGGCTTTCACTGAGCAGGTGAAAGAAAAGTGCAATTTTAGTGTTTTTTTAGAATTCATAGTTAGTTATTGTATATTGTAATATATCGTGTTTTACAGGATGAAAATAAAGGGACAAACTTCCAAGTAACTAAATTTTCAGGAATGGATTCCAATTATAGTCTCCCAGATAATGTAGCATTGCTAACACTTCAGGAGCTGGAAGATGGAAAAGTTCTTCTCCGTTTGGCACACTTATACGAGGTTCTTGATTTTTCATGTAAATTCAATTAATTGTGCCTAAGTTGTAAGTAGAGGTGCAAAATGGGCGGTCAAATTTTGATAACATGTCAAAACGGGTCATTTTTTATACAGGCTGAGTCAACTTGAAATACTCTTTTGTAAAGAAATTCTTAATTTTTAACTAGTGGTAAATATGATTACAAAAACCATATTATTACAATAATAAAATAACTATTTTAATAAGATGATTTAGAAGGTTGTTAGCGTTAGAAACACGCCATGACAATTTCTGACCTTTTCGACCCATTTGACCGTTTCCTTTTTAGCTAATCTTTTTTATTTGACCCGTTAAAGAACAAAAATAATACACAACCCATAAATTTGATGGACAAAAACCATATTATTACAATAATATAACTTTTTGAATAAGACGATTTAGAAGGTTGATAGCATTAAAAACACACTTGGACAATTTCCGACCTGTTTGACCTCTTCGCCCCATTCGACCCGTTAAAGAATAAAGATAAAAAAACATCACCCAAATCGACCCATTCAAAAGTAAATGCATCGAAATTTCCTCCTCTAGATTAGGCTTCTATTTTATTAAATCCATGAAACTAAACTGATATTGTTCTTTCTGGTTTTAGATCGGAGAGGATAAGGATCTTTCAGTTATAACAAGTGTCGAGTTGAGGAAACTATTTGCTAAAAAGAAGGTAAAATCCCTAATCCCATATATAATGTTTTTTATTATTTATTTTTGACTTGTTTCTTATTTATCTTCCATTTGTATATTATTGAAGATAACCAAAGTATCAGAAATGAGTTTATCTGCAAATCAACCAAGAGAGGAGATGGAAAAGAAAAGGTTAGTATGGAAAGTAGAAGGGTCCAAGCATGATGAACCTACAGGCCAAAGGGGTGGACCTGTTGACCCTCAAAAGCTGGTTGTTGAACTTGCACCTATGGAAATACGAACCTTCATCGTGACGGTTGGTAAGACGCTTTCGCGGAGATTAGTCAGCTCTCAGATTTCACTACAATAATCTGATTTCCAGAGGCAGTTAGGCACCTTCTTGCTGCTTGTAATGTGCATCTACATTTGATTTAGATTGTGACTGTTTACATTAAATAAAACCATCTATTAGAGATGTTAGTTTTTTTTTCTAGTTATCTTTTGATAGTATTTGATTTCAGTGTTAAAAAAACCGTTAATAAAGGTTTAATTTATTTTTTCTCATCGGTTATTCAACAATTCATTCGAGTCGTATGATTAGAGGGGAGGTCCCAGGTTTAAACCTGCGAAATGAAGCAGTTTAATTATTGGTGTAGTAGGAGTAACATTTGCCGTTCAAAATAAAAAAGTTTAATTTTTAACTATATATTTGTGGCAGCGACGAAATGGATAAAATAAAAAGTGGGCAAAAGGCCTTTCAGGGTCTACAATTCTTGGTTGGGTCGGCCGGGGTATGAGGAGGCGGTTCAGATGGCTTGTGATTCGTTCTCCTTCATTGGTCCTCCGGACCTTTTCCTTTCTAAAAAGTTGTCATATCCGGAACGGATTGAGAGTTTGGCGGATGATAGGATGAAGAAAGAAGGCGAGATGGAATCTAAGGCTCGTGCGGATTTGGAAGAATTAGAGGAGATTATGGAGGTGCGGGATCTTACGGAGGAGGAGGAGTGGAAGGCAAGAAAGTTATCAAAGAGTCAGAGGCTCTCAAGACTTCGGACTTGAGACAGAGATCTCGCCTGAGGTGGGCAAAAGACGGTGACGAAAATTCTAAATTTTTCCATGCCATAATTAATAGCAGGAAGGCAGCAACACGATCCACGGTTTAAATATCGATGGAAATTGGTGTGATAAACCTTCTAGAGTGAAAAAGGAGATTTTTGGGTTTTTTAAAAATAAGTTTGTGGAAGCTCATCCTTGTCGTCCCAGTCTTGTGTGCAGTAATATTAAAAGAATTTCGGAGGTTGAGGCTGCGGGGTTGACGGAACCTTTTCTTGGGGGTGAGATCAATGTCACACCCCAACCGACGGCGGAAACGTCGGGGCGGGACATGTAGACTGTTCATAAGCTCATGGTTTGCTAAGGTTGTAATAATTAAACAGTAAGTTTCATTTCATAACTCAAATAATCAATTACATCATTTACAAGAATTAAAGAATACATGAATCTCCATATTAAAATTTAAGACTAGGTCCTCAACCCTAAGTGAAGTAACTTGAATGTTAACTCAAACATCTGTACCTGAAACATGATAAAATGAGAGGGTCAACTATAAATAGTTGGTGAGCATACATAAGTTTTGACACCACAAGTAAAGTTCAAATGTTTTGTGTACAATTCAAATGATACATGGTTTATAAAGCATTTATGGAGAATCTATGTTAAGCTAGTTGCACAATTGAAACTTTGTAATTGAAGGGCATAACAACACATGTTATCCTAATGTAGGGCATAACAACACATGTTATCCTAATGTAGGGCATAACAACACATGTTATGCTGATGTAAATGTGGGGCATAACAACACACGTTAGCCTGAAATAATGTATTTGTGTTTGCACGTGTATCTCATGTATAGGTAGCCTTAACAATTAGCATTCAAGCATAAAGCACAAATAAACACATATAATCATATTATAGAATTGTACGTGTGTAATTGCAAATGGTATTTGAATGTAATCATGTTTCACCCCAAAAAGGTACAAAAGGGAAAAGGGGGGGGGGGCTATGTAAACTCACCTGTATCAAATGTAGTAGTTAACACGAGCTTTGGGTAGCACGAGTGATTTGCTAATCACTAGGTTTGACCTAGAGTGAAATAGTATGAATTCGAATTAATATTGTGCACAATGCGTAAGGTAGAGTCTAGGGTTTTCAACGGAATTGAGTGTAGCGACTTGTAAGTTGATGTTTGTATAGGAACAAAAGTCGAATTGTTAAATGTGATAGAAATGTATATATGTCTTAAGCAAAGTAACAATTGTTTTAGGGTTTCGGTTAAATAGTTTAAATAAATAAATTATTTTATTTATTTAATATTATAAAATACTTCATAAAAGGAGTGTAATATATATATATATATATATATTAGTTTATATGTTTATGAAATTATCTTAGAAATAATTTAACACTAAATAACTTATTAGTGTAAAAATATAAATAATAAATTCTTTTGTTTACTTATTAATAAAATGGTATTCTCAAAAGATGCAGTTATTAGTATATATATATATATATATATACATTTTTAGAAAAGGTTTCATGGGTTTAAACTCTAACATATGTATAGTTTAATATAAAGCAATTGATTCATGAAAATGTATTATTAAAAAAAAATCTTATCTGCTTTAATATGGTTTAAGCCATATAATTTAATAGAAGCAAATGATTTATAAACTTTGTTTTATGATAAAGTATTTTATAAAAATCTTGTCATACTTTTTTTTTTTTTAAAAACTAGGTATTTAAAGTACCTGGTCTTGTAATATAATAATAAATTTCTAAATGGTTACAATGAGGTGCTAAACAATTAAATTTGTAAAAATAATTGTTTTATGTTAGAAATCGTAATCTTATGTTTTAATTCTGATCTAAATAATGTTAAGTTTATAAAATATTTTTTTTTATAGAAATTATTTGTTGATTAATCTGTTCAAAAAAAGAAAGCAGCCCAAAACAGGTCTGGCAGGGATCGAACCCGTGACCCGTCGAGTGTGGGGTAAGAGCTTTAACCGAGTGATCTGGGCATCAAGCCTTGATAAGGATAAGTACATTAACTTATTTAATAACCAACCCCAACCCATCATCTTCCCCACTTGCGCAAACCGTAACCCTAGCCCCAAATTAGCCCCCTTTAAACATCGATTTGCAATAGCTATGTTAGGGCTTTAGATTGGGAAATCATAATGAGTATATTGATCTGAGAATTACCTGAAATGATTGGGGATGGAGCGCGATCGACCAAATAAAAAAACTCGGTGTTCTTGAAGCTTGAAAGGGGTTCCAGAGGTGCAATGAAGATCGATTGATGATTGAGAGAGTTTCAAAGGGGTTGTGCGACGGTGTGTGTTGAATTAATTTGTTCAATTCTATCTTAAAAGCACGATTCGATTACGGGTTTGAGGTTGACAGCTAATCGACGGTTTTTTCGCGTCAATTCGGTCGATTCGGCATGAATTGGGTCGCGGATCAGGTCTGGATACATGCACGAAGTGAGTGGGCGTGATTTACGGGATGGAACGCGTCTTGATTCCGAGATTGAAGGTTGATTTGAATACGGTTTGACTATACATAGTCAAACTGCTCAAATTTGAAATTAAACGTTCAATTAAGTGTTGAATGGGCCTGGATATAGTCGATATTCGGTTATGCAAGTAGGGGAAGTCCATATCCATCGGGTCTGATTGATTTCAACCTAGAATTGCAAAGAATTTGAGGTTGCTTGACTTTTTGAGGTCAAAATAGGTCAAGAGGGATAGTGTTAGTCAAAATTGGTGGTCAAAGGTTCAATTGCAATGGTTATGGAGGGTTCAAGACAATGAGAGAGGGTTCAAATGAAATAATTGGGGTTCAAGACCAATTTGTTTTTGATTTCAATTCTATTTCATTTATTTAATACATTTATACAAAAAAAATATCTAATGATTTAAGTGACGAAAAGTGCTTGAATAAATATATGATCTAAATGTAGTGTTATTATTAGAATAAAGTAAAATAGAGCCGGTAAATCGTGGATGTTACAGTCTCCCCATGTTAAGGGAATTTCGTCCCGAAATTTAACTAATGGAGGGTACTGTGTTAGGACGAAAGTGAGTTTGGATTCTCAACGAGCTTTGATTTGTTGGTTTTGAGATGTTCATTTGATAACAAGATTCAAATCTGCTTCTCAGGGTTAGGCACGAAGGATGATAGTGGATTTAGTTTTGAAATGAACTTAAGGAGAAAGTCTGTTTGAACAATAATTTGGATTCTAAAGGTGAAATGTATTGCTTGAAATGGATTTGATAGGAACTAGATGATCAAGGTTTGTTTAAAATGTAATCTAATATGTTCAGGAATTATCAGTGGGTAAAAAAAAAATTTCACAAACATTGGCCCCGTCAAACAACAAAAAAACTTTACATGGCAAGAATAACGCTACGTCTGATTTTATGACAGGACACTTATATATAGGAAGTACCAGCGGCGTATCCACCATGTCCTTATCATATCACATTAGTTTTGTTATTATGTACCACGATAGGTTCCATGTCATAACACACAACAGATTTTACTATGTCTTCCATGCGCTGATTTTTTTATAATTACGTGTGCACCCGTAATTATCCAAATCGTCGCATGGTCCACATAGTTTATCCCATTGTGTGTGGGGTCCAGGGGGTAACACAAAATCACATAATTCATAACTATTGTTTTCACGTATGTGTTTCTAACAAATAACTATGTTCATAGATAGTAGAGTCGATCAGGTACTAAAGAGTAATAGCGTGGCATAGTTTAGGGTTTTCATAGCTCCCTTGTGTTTGGACGAGAATGCGTCAAAACCCGAGTAGTTTTCATGGATAAGGTGAATAATCATGCTTTGTGTATGATGTACTTAATCAATTGCAACAATGTAGACAATCTAATTCCGTGTATAATGTAAACACTCATGTTTCATGTATGATCTAATTGTAAGCGAATAGGTTTCAAGTATAGTGTGAACAATTTGATATCATGTATAAGCAAATATGTATAATGTGATCACTCTAGTATTATGTATTTTGTGAATGTTTATTGAGTCTCATGCGTATCGGAAACTATCGGATTTTGTAGGCGATCGGGTGTGTTACTCGGCGTTCATGCACGATGTAGGTAGATGAGTTTTATCTTTTAAATTCGTTAGTGTTTATATGGACGGTTAATGGCGAAATGATTCACTTTCTGAAGTTGGCTAGCAAGTTCAAGTTTATAGTGACAAACCGTAGTAGATGTAAATAGTTCTGATAACGACATAAATAACATAAAGGATTTCAATACATAATTTATTCCAGGCTAGATCCTTATTCGACTCCATCTTGCATTAGCTTCAATTGGTTTCATTTTCTGCCTCGGCATTGTCTTGAGTTTCATTAGCGTTAATGTTGAAGGCACGCCCACGAGCACCACCTTGGTTTGCATTGGCTATCCTTGGGCATTGGTTTTTGAAGTGGTTTGGATTACCACATTCATAACATGCACGCCCATTAGTAATGGCTGGTACGACTTGATTGGCAACTTGTTGATTGGCTCGGTTCCCTTGGTGGGTTTGACTAACAGGTGGTCTGGATTGACAAGTGTTTGCTACATGACCATACCTTCCATAATTGGCACATAGACGGCATGGCATGTTTGGGAAGTGGTGATAGTTGCATGTGCTGCACAGAGGGTTGTTGCCTGCATATGGTTTCTTATTCTGGTTTTGGGCTAGGGGAGCTACTTGGTTGATTGGTACAGCAGGGGTAATGACAGCAAAGTTACGTTTCTTATTGAAGTGAGGAGGTTTGGGTTTGTCTTCCTTAGAGGGTTCAGAAGAGGCTGTTGGGTCAGTGACTTTCTTTGCGCCTTTCCTTGTTAGTGTACCCGCCTTCACATGGTTATCGGTTAATGTGGCAGCTAAGCGGATAGCGTCTTCAAGAGTAGCTGGATTTCTTCCTAGGACTGTATCTTGGATTTTCATGGGTAGACCACCGATGTACTTCTCAATACCCCGAGTTAATGGAGTGACCATGTGGGGTACTAGAAGGCTTAACTCATGGAAACGAGTTGTGTAGGCTAAACTTTCACCACTGTCTTGAGTAAGATCCCAAAACTCAGCCTCCAACTTCTTCATTTCATTACGAGGACAGAACTCCTCGGTCATGAGTCTCTTAACTTCATTCCATGGCAAGGCCATGGTCACATCCACACCCCGGTTCCTCTTCTCACCATTCCACCAAGTGAGCGCCCGTTTCTGAAAGACGCTGGTGGCATAGCGAACCCGAAGATGGTCAGGGCAATCACTGTTGAGAAAGGTGCTTTCAATGCTTTCAAACCATTGAAGGAGTCCTGTGGCTCCCTCGGTACCATAGAACTTAAGAGGACTACAGGAGTTGAAGTGCTTGAAGGTGCATTGTGGTGGGTTGGCACCACCACCACCATTAGTTCCATGGTTACCATTGGCGGCTCCATTGGCTTGGGTGAGTTGAGTTACAAGTTGTGCAAGGATAGCAGCAATATCGGTGTTGTTGTTGGTCATGGCAGCACGACGGGGAGGCATTCTACAGATTTACACAAGACAAGAAAGATATGAGAACTTGTGAAAGTTGCTTGGATTTAAAAGGATAAGATATTAAATAAAAAGGTTAATCATAGTTTGGATTATACTCAATAGTGACATAATCACATGAATACTATGACACATTAAGGTTAATTAGACTTATATAACTTTCAAGGAGACGTGCTTTAGCCTATAAGTAACACTCATCCCAGGAATTCCCAGGAAAGCATACGGGTCCCTCGGTTGATTGGGATTTATACGAAATGCTTTCCTAGACAGAAAACCCAGAATACAGGTGTCACTCTTCCAGATTGCACGTGTCCTCTACTAGTTAACAAAGTTTAAAACCCTAACGAGGTGTGAAAAGAAGTTTAATAGACTTATGACGTTCCACATGCTATGATGGTAGTGACGTAGTAGAAAGATTGAGGCTTAGGATAAGGGTAAGGATATTATTGTTTTTAATTTATTATTTAGGTGAAACCTAATAAGTCATATAATATATTAAACATGTAGCACATAGCATGTAGCATATCATAGATTCATAGAGCATGGCATAAATGGGTGTCCTGAGGTTATAGTCTAGGTCAAAAGTGTCTAATAACCTAATTCCCTATAACCAAGGCTCTGATACCAATCTGTCACACCCAAACCGACGGCGGAAACGTCGGGGCGGGACATGTAGACTGTTCATAAGCTCATGGTTTGCTAAGGTTGTAATAATTAAACAGTAAGTTTCATTTCATAACTCAAATAATCAATTACATCATTTACAAGAATTAAAGAATACATGAATCTCCATATTAAAATTTAAGACTAGGTCCTCAACCCTAAGTGAAGTAACTTGAATGTTAACTCAAACATCTGTACCTGAAACATGATAAAATGAGAGGGTCAACTATAAATAGTTGGTGAGCATACATAAGTTTTGACACCACAAGTAAAGTTCAAATGTTTTGTGTACAATTCAAATGATACATGGTTTATAAAGCATTTATGGAGAATCTATGTTAAGCTAGTTGCACAATTGAAACTTTGTAATTGAAGGGCATAACAACACATGTTATCCTAATGTAGGGCATAACAACACATGTTATGCTGATGTAAATGTGGGGCATAACAACACACGTTAGCCTGAAATAATGTATTTGTGTTTGCACGTGTATCTCATGTATAGGTAGCCTTAACAATTAGCATTCAAGCATAAAGCACAAATAAACACATATAATCATATTATAGAATTGTACGTGTGTAATTGCAAATGGTATCTGAATGTAATCATGTTTCACCCCAAAAAGGTACAAAAGGGAAAAGGGGGGGGGGGGGGCTATGTAAACTCACCTGTATCAAATGTAGTAGTTAACACGAGCTTTGGGTAGCACGAGTGATTTGCTAATCACTAGGTTTGACCTAGAGTGAAATAGTATGAATTCAAATTAATATTGTGCACAATGCGTAAGGTAGAGTCTAGGGTTTTCAACGGAATTGAGTGTAGCGACTTGTAAGTTGATGTTTGTATAGGAACAAAAGTCGAATTGTTAAATGTGATAGAAATGTATATATGTCTTAAGCAAAGTAACAATTGTTTTAGGGTTTCGGTTAAATAGTTTAAATAAATAAATTATTTTATTTATTTAATATTATAAAATACTTCATAAAAGGAGTGTAATATATATATATATATATATATATATTAGTTTATATGTTTATGAAATTATCTTAGAAATAATTTAACACTAAATAACTTATTAGTGTAAAAATATAAATAATAAATTCTTTTGTTTACTTATTAATAAAATGGTATTCTCAAAAGATGCAGTTATTAGTATATATATATATATATATACATTTTTAGAAAAGGTTTCATGGGTTTAAACTCTAACATATGTATAGTTTAATATAAAGCAATTGATTCATGAAAATGTATTATTAAAAAAAAATCTTATCTGCTTTAATATGGTTTAAGCCATATAATTTAATAGAAGCAAATGATTTATAAACTTTGTTTTATGATAAAGTATTTTATAAAAATCTTGTCATACTTTTTTTTTTTTTAAAAACTAGGTATTTAAAGTACCTGGTCTTGTAATATAATAATAAATTTCTAAATGGTTACAATGAGGTGCTAAACAATTAAATTTGTAAAAATAATTGTTTTATGTTAGAAATCGTAATCTTATGTTTTAATTCTGATCTAAATAATGTTAAGTTTATAAAATATTTTTTTTTATAGAAATTATTTGTTGATTAATCTGTTCAAAAAAAGAAAGCAGCCCAAAACAGGTCTGGCAGGGATCGAACCCGCGACCCGTCGAGTGTGGGGTAAGAGCTTTAACCGAGTGATCTGGGCATCAAGCCTTGATAAGGATAAGTACATTAACTTATTTAATAACCAACCCCAACCCATCATCTTCCCCACTTGCGCAAACCGTAACCCTAGCCCCAAATTAGCCCCCTTTAAACATCGATTTGCAATAGCTATGTTAGGGCTTTAGATTGGGAAATCATAATGAGTATATTGATCTGAGAATTACCTGAAATGATTGGGGATGGAGCGCGATCGACCAAATAAAAAAACTCGGTGTTCTTGAAGCTTGAAAGGGGTTCCAGAGGTGCAATGAAGATCGATTGATGATTGAGAGAGTTTCAAAGGGGTTGTGCGACGGTGTGTGTTGAATTAATTTGTTCAATTCTATCTTAAAAGCACGATTCGATTACGGGTTTGAGGTTGACAGCTAATCGACGGTTTTTTCGCGTCAATTCGGTCGATTCGGCATGAATTGGGTCGCGGATCAGGTCTGGATACATGCACGAAGTGAGTGGGCGTGATTTACGGGATGGAACGCGTCTTGATTCCGAGATTGAAGGTTGATTTGAATACGGTTTGACTATACATAGTCAAACTGCTCAAATTTGAAATTAAACGTTCAATTAAGTGTTGAATGGGCCTGGATATAGTCGATATTCGGTTATGCAAGTAGGGGAAGTCCATATCCATCGGGTCTGATTGATTTCAACCTAGAATTGCAAAGAATTTGAGGTTGCTTGACTTTTTGAGGTCAAAATAGGTCAAAAGGGATAGTGTTAGTCAAAATTGGTGGTCAAAGGTTCAATTGCAATGGTTATGGAGGGTTCAAGACAATGAGAGAGGGTTCAAATGAAATAATTGGGGTTCAAGACCAATTTGTTTTTTATTTCAATTCTATTTCATTTATTTAATACATTTATACAAAAAAAATATCTAATGATTTAAGTGACGAAAAGTGCTTGAATAAATATATGATCTAAATGTAGTGTTATTATTAGAATAAAGTAAAATAGAGCCGGTAAATCGTGGATGTTACAATCAAGGTCACTGTTTTTGAATGCGCGGATGATCGGGCGCCCGGTCCGGATGGTTTTAACTTCCGGTTTATTAAACACTTTTGGAAGTTTTTTAAGAACGATTTTGCTAATATCTTGGCTGAGTTCCATAGAAGTGGGGTTATTAACAGGGGGTGCGGATCCTCTTTTATCGCCTTGATTCCTAAAGTGAAGGACCCGGTGGGGCTCAATGATTACAGGCCGATTAGCCTTGTTGGGGTGATTAGCAAGGTTATATCTAAGATCCTTGCGAATCGTCTTAAAAAGGTTCTTGGTTCGGTCATCTCTGATTCACAATCGGCTTTCATAAAAGGAAACTATATTCTTGATGGCCCCCTAGTGGTGAATGAAGTTACATCTTGGCTCAAGAAATCAAAAAGGAAGGCGTTCATACTCAAAATTGATTTCGAAAAGGCGTACGACAATGTGAATTGGAATTTTTTTGGGTGCTATCATGGCTCAAATGGGGTTTCCTCAGATTTGGTGCAATTGAATTCTGGGTGTTCTGTCCTCAACCAGGTCTTCGGTGTTGGTGAATGGTGCCCCGACCTTCGAGTTTCGTTGTAACAAAGGTATGAGGCAAGGAGATCCTATTTCGCCTTTTCTTTTTCTGTTAGTTATGGAAGCTCTGTCGTGTATGTTTGATAAAGTTTGTGAGTTAGGTGTTTTGAATGGTGTTCGGCTTCCCAACGACGGGCCTTTGATTTCACATCTTTTTTATGTTGACGATGCGATCATCCTTGGTGAGTGGTCGAGAGAGAATGTTCTTATTGTGGTTAGGGTGCTTAGGTGTTTTCAAGTTTGCTCTGGTTTGAAAATTAACCTCACTAAGTCTAAAATCTTTACGGGGTGGGGGTGACATTGAGGGAGGTGGAAGATATGGCTAAGGTGGTTGGATGTAAAGCGGATGGGTTACCGTTCAAGTATCTTGGGTTGACGGTCGGGGCTAATATGAATCGTATAAGCAATTGGAGACCGATGTTCGATGTCTTCGAAGCCCGTCTTTCGTTATGGAAAGCTTCGATGCTGTCCATTGGGGGAGAGTTACTCTCATCAAATCCGTCCTTGAAAGTCTTCCGAACTATTTTTTCTCTTTATACAAGGCGCCTGCTAAAGTTGTGGCGGATTTGGAGGACTTTATTAAAAAGTTTTTTGTGGGGTGGCTCGGGTGAAGTTAAAAAGATTCATTGGGTGGCTTGGGACCGTGTTGCCTCTCCTAAGAAATATGGTGGACTTGGGCTTTGTAAGCTCAAAACTTCGAATACTGCGCTGCTTTCTAAATGGGGTTGGAGGTTCAAAACGGAAAGAGACAATCTTTGGGTTAAAGTTCATAACTGCGCTTCACTCTAATAGGAATAATTGGGACTTTCTTCCGGTGAAAAAAGATTTAGGAAGGGTGTGGGGGAATATTGTTAAAGTGGTTAGCAGGCCAGTGGTCGAGGGTCGGTGTCTTCGTCATTTCATGAAGGGTGAGGTAGGGAATGGCACGGGAATAAGTTTTTGGTTGGACCTGTGGATTGTTAATGAGCCGCTCAGGGACAGGTTTCCGAACCTGTTTCGGTTGGAGGGTCAAAAGAGGTGCTCGGTGAGGGATAGGTGCAACGGGTCGGGAGCCGATGGTCCGGGTGCCTGGCTCTGGAGGCAGCAGCCGACGAGTAGTGTGGAGAGGGCTGAGTGGAATGGGCTGCGCTGCCTGGTTTCCTCGGTTCTTCTGTCCGTTTCTAAGGACGGGTGGGGTTGGCAGGGTGAGCCTTCGGGCGAGTTTAGTGTGGGGTCGGTCAGAAGATTAATCGACAGCGGGATTGATTATAGCAATTTGTATGTTATGAGATGGTGTAAGTGGATTCCTGCTAAATGTAATATCTTTGCTTGGCGTGCGGAGATGGACAAAATCCCTACTATTGCGGGTCTTTGGAAAAGGAATGTGGAGGTTGGTGATGCCGCCTGTGCGTTATGCGGGGCTGGTGAGGAGTCGACCGATCATCTCTTTTCTTCTTGCATAACGGCCTCTGTCATTTGGCAAAAGGTGAGCCAATGGTGTCGTGTCCCGAATATTTTCGCTTTCTCTTTTAGAGATCTTTTGGAGCTCCAAAATTTTTGTGGGTTGAAGGATGAGGAAAAGAAAGTGTTCCACTGTATTGTTTTGATTACGTGTTGGTGTATTTGGAAAGCTAGGAATGAGCTAAGGTTCAAGAACAAGGAAACCAAGATTGAAGGCATTTTTAGCGATGTTAGGTCGCTTGGTTTTATGTGGCTTAAAAGTAGGTCAAAGATTAAGTCGATCTCTTGGGGAGACTGGTGTAAATTTGTAATTATGTAGTTGTCTTGTTTCCGGCTGCCTCGGTTTTGAGGGGCAGTGGTGTTTTTTTTTGTTTCTATTGAAGTTTGCCATTAAAAAAAAACATGTCTCCCCTTCCTCCCTCACCTACCAAACACACACTAAACTAAAACTTGAGAGATAGTTATCAATAATCTTAAATAGAAGTTCGATCACTTTTCACCCAACTTTGATCGGTTGTTAAAATTTAACTTAAAGCTCTCAAGTTTATAAAGTTTTGAATTTATCAACTGTCGTATATATAATTTGATTTTTTTCTTAATAACTTTCGCGTTTCTTTGTTTATTTTTTTTTCTTGACGTCCCGATATAAATTTTTTTAAAAGCATAGCCGTATTCAAGATAGCGTATCTTTTAGGTATCGTGGGTTATATTGAATGATCGTGACATGTTGGTACCATGAAGAATTAGACTAACACCGACCAAAAAACATCGATATTGTTATCTAACTGTCTTTTGTCTATGTTTCGATCTCCACAATCGATTCTCCGTAACTTCATACGTTTCTTTTATGTATTTAACTACGATTTTTTTGTGCTTAGCCACGTTAATGTCACCGCCTCAACCGTTTAAGGTTGGGCAAAATTTTATTTAACCACGTTTCTTTTTGTGCTTATCCACGTTAATGTCAGCGCCTCAACCGTTTAATGTTCATTTCCCGACATGAAGCGCGGGGCAAAATTTCTAGTTTTTCTACATATACGCATCTAACTATCTAAGTATTTTATTAAAAAATAATTTATTATCATATGATATAATACTTATAATCATATTCTATATATCATTTTTTTATAAATTGTTTTTTTATATATGTTTATGAATCAATCATCTCGAATCCGTGACGTTTGTAAAATATTATCACCATAACAAAACGTTATTTGTAAAAACTTTTTACGGGTGTTATTTACGAGATATTATTGTGTTACAAAATATTATCACATACCAATAGAAACTAGTTTGCGATGGGTTGTTTTCGAAAATCAAAACGCGGTTTAAAAAAATGTCGCTTAGCAAAAAAAAATAGTTTACGTCCTTGTCCTTGTAGAAACGTATGCTAAAAAATATGTGAACGAACTTAAAAACAATCTTTAGCTGAAGATAAAATCGTGTAGAAAGGTCGCCTACACATATTTAACATTTATTTTCATTTTTTAAAAAGTATTATACATAATTAAATTTGGCTAGATAATAAAAGAAATAAAAAAACAAATGGTAAAAAAGGTTTTACAAAAATTAAAATTGGAAACTGACATCGACAGCCACGTCATCAATTGAAAACACTGCATTTTAGAGACGGCTCCGGTTATTAGGACACCCAAGTGGTTATTTTGACACTCATACGACTAGTATGGGGACAATACTAGTCGTATTGCGTCCATACTACTCGTATTGTACCCATACTAGTCGTATGGATGTCAGTGTGTCAGATACGTGTTAGATCTTGTCTTTTTGAAATTCAATACTACTAGTATGGTATCCATACTAGTCGTATGCATGCTAATGTGTCAAATCCAAAACCTGTTACATGTATCGTGTCAGATCTTGTCTAGCACTAACACGTATACGACTAGTATTGATGACATACGACTAGTATGCAATAAATGTTATTATTGAGTCATTTTCGTTAGATTTCGTACACCATCTATTTCTATACTAGTAGTATAGGTGTATATGTTAATGCTACTAGTATGCCCATTCAATTTTTTGCTTATTTCCTCGGTTATAAATATGTAGCAAACTTAAGTCAATTTCACAAATTTTAAAACGAGTATACGACTGTCAAAAAACTAAAAGATGATATGTCGTTTGGTGAGAGAAATGTAAAAAACAAACGGTTATTATATTTGAGAATTGAAGTTATGAATGAAAAAATGAATAACATATAACAATTTATATAGTCGTTTTTAACAGAATATTGTGTCGTGCCAAATAATTGGCACACAATTCAAAGAATCTTATATCACGTCACTTACACGCATATCAAAGAAATCTTACGTCGTCTCAAAATTATTCGGACGAATTATTAGGGAATATTACGCTGCGTCAAATATTTTTAAAAAATCAAATACATGAAAAGAAAAAAAAATACATTTTATTTTATATGTAATAAAACAAATACATGGAATATATGGCCAGACATAAATGACTGATTTTATTTCTTTGCAGTGTGTCGTACGATGGGTGTTGATCCCTAGTGTCATACGACTAGTATGGCCACAATACTAGTCGTATATTGGGTGTCAAATTAAAATACTGCTCGTATAGGTTGTACGGATCCATAAAAGTTTGAATACTAATCGTATTATACTGATACTAGTCGTATTAATAAGCTGTCAGCATGTCGCTGATTGGCCCCCATCGTACGGGGCCATACTAGTAGCAATAACCGCTTGGGACCCGTCACCAAATCCGGAACCTAGAAAACCATCTGAGAAGAATTTCTGATGGCGACGGAGAAGAGCGATGCGACTTCCATGGAAGTCGATGATCAGATCGGTACCAATGCCAAATTCTCAATCAACGGTCTGTTCCTAATTGCGCTCAAACACATGTATTAACACGCACTCTACGTAGTTAATTCTCAATTAATTTGTGCATTTTTGTTTACGATTCGATTGAAGTAGATAGTTATGTTAATTGCGAAAATTGGTGCTTTGTGTAGTATTGCAGCTATTAAAAAACTCGCAGATGCAGCATGGATTACGTTTTGGGGACTACACTCGTTATCGGTAATGTTGGATTTATATATTGATTCTAGGTTTTAGTACTTTGAAACAGATTGGCATTTGTGTTTCGATGGTTTATGAAACTTGTTAGGGTTTGCCATTACAGGAGATATTGCAGTGCTCGGTTAAGGAGATTGTATAAATCGTTGAAGTTCACACATGGGCGTGGGAGATATACCAAAAAATCGATAACATTGTCTACTGTTACTGAAGTTAGGTATGCAAATATCTATCGTGTTAATCGGCTGAACTTTTAGCTTTGAATTGAACTATTTTTTTATTTTGTTTTGATGTGATGATGATGATCTGCTTTGAGGAATGATTGATAGGGGTTATAGACTTATAGGTGGTTGAAATTGGTTGCGGGTTTGTATCCCGTTTGGTTTGGGATCCCTAGAGGTTTAAGGTCAAGCATTAGGGCATGTAAGTTATTTTAGAAGTAACTTAGAGAATGATTCATGGATCCACGAAAATGAAGAAAGCCGATATCTAGTGCTAAAAATTTAGAGATTTAACACGATGCAGTTGTATTCTGCTCTGGTAGAAGTAAACTTCCAACAGCTTGTAAAATTATTCGTTTTTGGCATGATGGTGTCAAGTGTCAACATTGTATACCATATCCTCTTTCATCCTTTAGTTTGATCTAAAATATGTGAACTATTTGATGAATAGTCTTGTCATAATCACGTTGCAGGAACTGATACTGTTATTCTAACAAATTTCATTAGTCCCATTTTAACTTTTGTTGTCTGCTTTGCTAAAGGCAAGAATCTTTAATATTAATGTGGTGTATTCGAGGATGTTACACATGAACAGAGTTCATGCAACATGATGTTATTTCTTTATTTGTTTATGCAATTTCTGTTCTGGAACTCAAAGATACCAAAGGACCTGAATCAATACTGTTATTAAACAATTTCCACTTTTCCAAACCTGTTTTATTATAAACATTAAGAATTCTGAATGTTCTTACTTCCTCAATCATTAAGCTTGTTGTTCAATTTCTTTGTTTGTAGATAATTTTATTCATCTTATCGCTATGTGTGTACCTGAAAAGATAACAATTATAACTCAACAGCTCATTAAGGTGTCTAATTCTGAGCTAACAGCATTTTGGGCCTGTAATAGGTTTCTCCATATGGTTCTTTATACTGCAGAAAGAGCATGGAGCCATGCCATGGAGAAGAGACAGCTGCCTGATGGTCCAAATGCACGTCAACGAAGCTACCTGATTGGTCGGTTGCGTAAAGCAGTAAAGTGGGCTACACTTTTTGCAGAATTGTGTGCTATCAAGGGAGATTCTAGAACTTCTTTAGAAGCAGAGGTATGTTTCTGAGCAAGTTATGAATTTTGGTATGTATATATAATTGGATGTGTGCACCATCTTTCCCTTTGTGCTGAGCAATTTGATTTCAATTTGCAGGCTTATGCCTCGTATATGAAAGGAAATTTGTTATTTGAACAAGACCAGAATTGGGACATTGCATTGAAGAGTTTCAAGAGCGCTAGGCAAGTTACCTTGCTAGCCTAAATTATATTTGTAACATTTTGCTATCTTAAAAGGTGTGAAACAACATTGCGTAGTGTGTTTCTTTGTTGTTACCTAATAGACTTAGGGGTGGTAGTTTCGACCCATTACGTATGAAAGAGTCCATTGGGGTTATGTTTTTATCTCAAACGGGCATCTAGGGAATCACCCAAAGTTAAATGAATACCTCCTAATCCGTTTTATTAAAAAGTTTGTATGATTATTGTAATAATATTTTTAATCATAATAACACATTAGTTCTTTACTAAATTTCTTTTCCATCGGGAAAATAATTATTATGGATAAACCCAACCCATCTGACTTGAAACACACCACTTTTTAAAAACACGTAAACGCGCGGAAGACTTTTATCCCAAGAAATTTTTTTTTTTTTTTTTTAAATCCTCGCGTACCGCGAGGGACCAACCCCAGATCTCTCGCGTACCGCGAGGGGCCTCAGAATGGCAAAACCGGAGAGTTTGTCTCTCGCGTACCGCGAGAGAACTCTCCCATTTTCTTCGCGTACCGCGAGGGAACGAAAATCCAGTAAGTTTCCCTTCAGCTGCAGGTTTCAAAACCTTGCCATTTTTCCAACTTTTATCAAATCACTTGACATCCAAAAATTTCCAACACTTGGGTTTTGACCCAAAACATCCAAACCAAGTTTTCAAACATCAAATTTACAGTTTAAGGATCAAATTTCACCAAATACAAGTAATTTCCAAGATCCTCAAAACCACTAAAAACGCATACGAGATCCCTTCACGCTGTGGACTTGACCTTGACCTACTTCGGAGCTTTCCCTACATCACCACATTGACATAACACCATTAGTAATGATATAAACATATCAAACAAGTATTTACAACTTGCTTTCACCCTTTTCACCCATTTGACCCATTTGACCCATTTGCACCCATTTGGTCAACTAAGGTCCCTTACACTAGACTTATATACCACATAAGTCAATTACACCACATTCACCATTATTCCACAATGGCTTAACTTATATACCACATAAGTCAATTACACCAATCTCACCATTATTCCACAATGGTTAGACTTATATTCCGCATAAGTCAATTTACACCGACTTCACCACTTTTCCACAATGGTTGACTTATATTCCACATAAGCCACTTTCCTCAAATTTCCACATTTAATTTGACTTTACTCCACATAAGTCAATTACTATACTTTATCACATACCACATTTTAGCTTAACTATATACCACATAGTTATTTACATCAATTCAACATATTCCACAATGGTTAGACTTATATTCCGCATAAGTCAATTTACACCGACTTCACCATTTTTTTTACAATGGTTGACTTATATTCCACATAAGTCACTTTCCTTAAATTACCACATTTAGTTTGATTTTACACCACATAAGTCAATTACTATACTTTATCACATATCACATTTTAGCTTATCTATATACCACATAGTTATTTACACCAATTCAACATATTCTACAATGGTTAGACTTATATTCCGCATAAGTCAATTTACACCGACTTCACCATTTTCCACAATGGTTGACTTATATTCCACATAAGTCACTTTCCTCAAATTACCACATTTAGTTTGACTTTACACCACATAAGTCAATTACTATACTTTATCACATTCCACCTTTTAGCTTAACTATATACCACATAGTCATTTACATCAATTCATCATATATTACATTTTATTTTGACCATATACCACATAGTCAACTACATTGTGCATACAAGCTTGACTTTTACCACACAAGTCAATTTACTCCATATAAGTTTATTAACTTAGTTCATCAACATACCAAATAACACATATAAGATATTTGAACAACCAACTTGAAATTCAAATATGATCAACACCACCATCTATCATTACTAAGCAAGTGCAAAGCACTTACCTTTTGAGTTAGAGGATCCCGCACCACCTTCTAGCTTTGCAATTTGATTACCTAAACACATTCACCTAGTTTAGTAATCTAACATTCATCAAAATTCTATTACAATTGAGTCCACAACTCAATTTCCCCATTTCTAACCCAAATTGACCCGTTTGGGTTATCCTCATAACCAAACACCCTCTTTCACCACAAACTCACCCACTTGAGTTTCATTAACTTAATCTTAACACTAATTTTTCTTCCAAAAATTATTATTAAGTTAATTTGGTGTTTGTTCAAGTGTCTAACATCTTAAAAACACTTAATCTTCATTAATTCATCATTTTAGCATCATGATCCAAACACCCCCAATTTCCACCATATGAACCCTAACTTCTCATAATCAAAATCAAAGGGTTCTAGGATGTTAATCATCATTCTTTAACTTTAGTTTAGCTAGATTATCAATAATCTAACACCATTTCATCACATGCATACATAATTTCGGATTTCACCCAAAACCCACCAAGAACACATTCATGGTGAAATCAAGAGGAAGAGAATCACTTACTTGATGTTATGAAGGTGTTGTGTGAGCCAAAACCTTCACAAAACAAGCCTCAATTCCACGATTTAGCTCCAAAACCGAAATTCTCTTCTTCTCCTCTTCTCTTGAACGACTAACACCTCAAAAATGAGGTTAATTTTGACTTTAACTAGTCAAATGGCAGATTTTGCCATATTACAACTTTAGTCCCTCAACTTTCCACTTCACCCATTTCATTCTAAAGTTAGTCAAAACTAACATAGTCCCATTACAAACTTGAAACCCACTTGTTTCAACTTATTTCTAAAATATTATTTTCACCATAATATTAATTAGAAATATTTATTTATTTATAACGAGACCCGGATTTTGGTTCGTTACAAATCTCCTCCCCTTATTTGGGTTTCGTCCCCGAAACCCGACTTCACATAAAAAGGTTCGGATAATATTTGAGCATTTCCTCCTCGGTTTCCCAAGTCATTTCCGCTCCCCTTCTATGTTTCCACCTCACCAAAATTTGGCTAATCTCTTTATTGCGTAAACGCTTCACTTTTCTATCCAAGATTGCCACCGGTTCTTCCACATAATTCAACTTTTCATCCAATTCAATATCATCCAATGGGACAAAAGTAGATTCATCCGCCAAACACTTTCGCAAATGAGACACATGAAATGTGTTATGAAGTCTACTTAGTCCCTCCGGTAGCTCTAAACGATAAGCTACCGCACCCACCTTTTGCTATCACCTTAAACGGCCCGATGAAACGAGGACTTAACTTCCCCTGTTTCCTAAACCGTATCACCCCTTTCCAAGGAGAGACTTTCAAAAGCACAAAGTCCCCCACTTGAAACTCAATTGCCCGCCTCCTATTATCCGCATAGGACTTTTGGCGATCTTGAGCCGCTTTCAAGCGTGCTCTAATTTGGTCAATACTATCATTAGTTTCCTTGACCACTTCGACACTACCAAGCTCCCGTTGACCAACCTCACCCCAACACACGGGTGTTCGACACTTCCTCCCATACAATGCCTCAAAAGGCGGCATACCAATACTAGAATGGTAACTATTGTTATAAGAGAATTCCGCCAACGGTAAATGGTCGTCCCAACTACCCCCAAAATCCAAAGCACACGCACGTAACGTATCCTCGAGCGTTTGAATCGTACGCTCGCTTTGCCCATCCGTTAGTGGATGATAAGCGGTGCTAAGGTTCAACCTCGTCCCCATGTCCTCATGGAATTTCTTCCAAAAACGAGAAGTGAATCTCGTATCTCGGTCCGATATAATCGACACCGGCACCCCATGGCATGACACAATCTCTTGTACATATAACTCTGCCAATCTATTCGATGAGTACGTTTCATTTATAGGAAGGAAATGCGCACTCTTCGTCAACCAATCCACCACTACCCAAATTGTATCGTAACCCTTTCGCGTCTTTGGTAGTTTGGTGATCAAATTCATGGTAACATTTTCCCACTTCCAAAGCGGTATTTCAAGCGATTGAATCTTTCCATACGGCTTTTGGTGCTCCGCCTTAACCCTTAAGCATGTGAGACACCTCTCAACATAATTAACAATATCACGCCTCATCTAAAATAGTTGTCAAAACACTTGACAACCTAGGTATCCAAATCCTATCCAAGCATGTTTTTAACCCCGAATTATTTTCCCCAAACTTGACAACATAAGTAATCATCCGTTCCTTCGACAACGATACGCAGTTTGTCTACTTTTTGCATCAATTAGTTCGCCCACTATCTAAGATAGTCACTGTTTCATTTAGACGAAACATTTATCATTTATCTCATCTTCGCCATATGAAATAACAACAGTTCCATCCTCTAACGTTTTCGTGTATGGTTATGCAAAATGTATTATGGAGTCCACTTATTTCATCTGAATAGTTCCAAACATTAATCTACTCACCAATAAAGTCCCTATGTTGGACAACCTAACGAAACGTGGACTTATCCTCCCATGATTTCAAACCCGAATCACCACTTTTCAAATGAAAACTTTTATAATGACAAGTTTCCACTTGAATTTCAACACTCCTAGCCATGGGATACTTGGATTTTTGAACCCCTATATAGAGTAGTCAACACGTTTGACAACTAAGGAAATCCAAGTTCTAATCCCACGTCACCCACCTCTTAAATGGAAATTTAAAAAAAACTACCTCACCAATCCACTCATTGAGACTCGAGGTCTCAAGTTCATACCTCTTGGTATTCGAGGATTCCAACACCCATACTTAACACCCCTTGAAGCTCGAGTCTTCAACTCAACCATTCTTAACCAATAAAGCATGCGACCTCCTCAAGTAAGGATACGACAACTTCCTTACTTGAATCCTCTTTTACAACACTGGAAGGAAGATTCCTATCCGCGACCCACACACCCTAAGTATCTCCATTGACTTAATCGTAAGTCATCCTTTGAGATTTAAGGATCTCAATCACCGAATCCACCTTTGAAGTTCGAAGACTTCGCTTTCAAACACCGTTTGTGAAGTCCAAAAGACTTCCAACATCAACTATGAAGTTCTAAGACTTCAACCACCATTTATGTACACATTCCACCTATGTACATTTTATCATTTACCCCTTGACCATAAAGTCTACAAACCGTGAGACCTTTAGTCAGTTTTATCCTATCACCGACTGTCAGTGCCAAAACGCACTCTTCCATTTTCCTTTTCCACCGAAAAGTTTATGTGCTTTAAAACAAAGCACACAGGTGCAATGACCCTTATCAAATCCTCTTTCTCTACTGGAATACTAAGTATCCCTTTATATCCCCGGCTGATGTCAATGGCACAAGCCATGTGTACACACCAGTTCGTATGCCTCGTGTTTCATTGTCTCTAATGAGAACAGATTAACACGTCACCCATTTATCATACTTGACAATGATATGGTTACTAAGTAACCCAACACCTCTTTTACAATCATCGGATCAAAATCCACCAATTTCCCCGCCACGGCCTGAATTCGACTCATCGCGAGTAATGCACCTTCTTTCAATCACAATGGATTGCTTCAAAGCCAATACCATTATAGTGATTCATTGCTGATTAATCAATGATTAATTCTCACCCTTTAACTCTTTTGGTTCGCACACCACGAACCCCTTGTGAAAACAAAGTTTTCCTTCCACTTCGGTTCGCCAACTGTTATACTTTCCGCTCTCAAGGCTTCATACGGTTCCTCCCAAGGATAGCCTCAAGGATCCCTATTTTCCTCGAAGGAAGATCGAAATAACATGATAGAAAGCTCTAGCCATCCTCCGCTAGATTGATGCATTCTATTTCTCCCAACACATTCCATGTTCCTCACCACCCACGAGGCGATACACGTCTAGACTCTAACGTACTCGAGTCCTTAAGATGACTTGCGCCCACCATTTCTTCTACTTACACATGTGCCCCTTAGTCTTCCCGAGAAATTTTAACTAAGTTGTAGATGTTCTACCTGCTTATAGGTCTTTAATCTACCCACTTGTTAAGGCACTAAATCTTATCTTTGTGCATATGTATTACCCCCATATAATCATCCATATATATACATACATACAAACATACATACATACACATATAACCACCTTCACCTATTCCTTGCTAATGTTCATTGTCATATGGTTATCATAAAAACCCTTGCACATCTCGTCTTATTAATCATATTGGCCAGACATGTTTAATAATACGTTATGCCCAAGTGTAATTATCATATTCATATAACAATTTACAAGACAAGTTTCGGCACACATAACACCTTAACAACATTCATCATACATATATACATACACCATATATATATATTATCATATTATCAAATCATTACTAACCTTTCATTTCCGCAAGCTCCGAGTCTTAGTCAAGTCCTTATTGGATTCTCGTATCATTCCCCCATACCAAGAGCATCCGGTTTGAGTTTAGTGCCACCACACCAAATCCCTCAAACCATTGCTCTGATACCAAGTTGAAACACACCACTTTTTAAAAACACGTAAACGCGCGGAAGACTTTTATCCCAAGAAAATTTTTTTTTTTTTTTTTAAATCCTCGCGTACCGCGAGAGAACTCTCCCATTTTCTTCGCGTACCGCGAGGGAACGAAAATCCAGTAAGTTTCCCTTCAGCTGCAGGTTTCAAAACCTTGCCATTTTTCCAACTTTTATCAAATCACTTGACATCCAAAAATTTCCAACACTTGGGTTTTGACCCAAAACATCCAAACCAAGTTTTCAAACATCAAATTTACAGTTTAAGGATCAAATTTCACCAAATACAAGTAATTTCCAAGATCCTCAAAACCACTAAAAACGCATACGAGATCCCTTCACGCTGTGGACTTGACCTTGACCTACTTCGGAGCTTTCCCTACATCACCACATTGACATAACACCATTAGTAATGATATAAACATATCAAACAAGTATTTACAACTTGCTTTCACCCTTTTCACCCATTTGACCCATTTGACCCATTTGCACCCATTTGGTCAACTAAGGTCCCTTACACTAGACTTATATACCACATAAGTCAATTACACCACATTCACCATTATTCCACAATGGCTTAACTTATATACCACATAAGTCAATTACACCAATCTCACCATTATTCCACAATGGTTAGACTTATATTCCGCATAAGTCAATTTACACCGACTTCACCACTTTTCCACAATGGTTGACTTATATTCCACATAAGCCACTTTCCTCAAATTTCCACATTTAATTTGACTTTACTCCACATAAGTCAATTACTATACTTTATCACATACCACATTTTAGCTTAACTATATACCACATAGTTATTTACATCAATTCAACATATTCCACAATGGTTAGACTTATATTCCGCATAAGTCAATTTACACCGACTTCACCATTTTTTTTACAATGGTTGACTTATATTCCACATAAGTCACTTTCCTTAAATTACCACATTTAGTTTGATTTTACACCACATAAGTCAATTACTATACTTTATCACATATCACATTTTAGCTTATCTATATACCACATAGTTATTTACACCAATTCAACATATTCTACAATGGTTAGACTTATATTCCGCATAAGTCAATTTACACCGACTTCACCATTTTCCACAATGGTTGACTTATATTCCACATAAGTCACTTTCCTCAAATTACCACATTTAGTTTGACTTTACACCACATAAGTCAATTACTATACTTTATCACATTCCACCTTTTAGCTTAACTATATACCACATAGTCATTTACATCAATTCATCATATATTACATTTTATTTTGACCATATACCACATAGTCAACTACATTGTGCATACAAGCTTGACTTTTACCACACAAGTCAATTTACTCCATATAAGTTTATTAACTTAGTTCATCAACATACCAAATAACACATATAAGATATTTGAACAACCAACTTGAAATTCAAATATGATCAACACCACCATCTATCATTACTAAGCAAGTGCAAAGCACTTACCTTTTGAGTTAGAGGATCCCGCACCACCTTCTAGCTTTGCAATTTGATTACCTAAACACATTCACCTAGTTTAGTAATCTAACATTCATCAAAATTCTATTACAATTGAGTCCACAACTCAATTTCCCCATTTCTAACCCAAATTGACCCGTTTGGGTTATCCTCATAACCAAACACCCTCTTTCACCACAAACTCACCCACTTGAGTTTCATTAACTTAATCTTAACACTAATTTTTCTTCCAAAAATTATTATTAAGTTAATTTGGTGTTTGTTCAAGTGTCTAACATCTTAAAAACACTTAATCTTCATTAATTCATCATTTTAGCATCATGATCCAAACACCCCCAATTTCCACCATATGAACCCTAACTTCTCATAATCAAAATCAAAGGGTTCTAGGATGTTAATCATCATTCTTTAACTTTAGTTTAGCTAGATTATCAATAATCTAACACCATTTCATCACATGCATACATAATTTCGGATTTCACCCAAAACCCACCAAGAACACATTCATGGTGAAATCAAGAGGAAGAGAATCACTTACTTGATGTTATGAAGGTGTTGTGTGAGCCAAAACCTTCACAAAACAAGCCTCAATTCCACGATTTAGCTCCAAAACCGAAATTCTCTTCTTCTCCTCTTCTCTTGAACGACTAACACCTCAAAAATGAGGTTAATTTTGACTTTAACTAGTCAAATGGCAGATTTTGCCATATTACAACTTTAGTCCCTCAACTTTCCACTTCACCCATTTCATTCTAAAGTTAGTCAAAACTAACATAGTCCCATTACAAACTTGAAACCCACTTGTTTCAACTTATTTCTAAAATATTATTTTCACCATAATATTAATTAGAAATATTTATTTATTTATAACGAGACCCGGATTTTGGTTCGTTACATGACTGTTATGATCCGTACTAAAATTGACCCATTTCCACTAAAGCTGTTTTGACCCATTACCCAACCTGACCATTTTGCGACCTTTACCAAGAGTCACCATGGCTTGCCTTGTTATCCTTCTTGTTATGAAAGGAGTGGTCACTTCTGGTATAAAAAAAATTTCTGGCTTGTAATATAATCAGGGTTGTTTATGAGGAACTTGGAAAATATGGAGATCTGGACAATCAAGTATTGTGCCATGAACGTGTTGAGGAGTTAGAACCAAGTATACGCTACTGTTTGCACAAAATCGGCGAGTCAAAATTACAAGCTTCTGAACTTGTACACATAGGAGAAACTGAAGGACCTGCACTGGACCTTTTTAAAGCTAAATTGGAGGTTAGCTGTTAATTAAAGTAACTCATTAAGTTTTACAGGAGTACAGGCTTGACCAACTCCTGATAAAGTTACAGCAGTTCACACAAATCGTAATTTCTTTTGTTGTTTTGAGCTTCTTTTTCTATCATTTCAGGCTGTTATGGCTGAAGCTAGATCTCAGCAGGCTGCATCCATGACTGAATTTCATTGGCTGGGTCATAGATTTCACATGTCAAATGCAAAGACTAGGGTTTCCATATTGAAAGGTTAGTTATCAATCTTTAGAGCTTTATGGGTATGTCTGCAGTCTGCTTTTCTAATGCTGTAGTTGCTAAGTTTACCCTTGTCTTGGTCATATATTCATGACAGTTAATTTTGTATTGGGCTACCTTTTTGACTGGTGTTACTTCACAACTTCTTTGACTCTTTGGTTTTTTTCACATGGAGCAAGAAAACTCTTAGATAATAAAGAGATGATTTACAATCTAGATATAGGAAATACTTGCTGAACGATCATCTAGTTTTTGCGTTGATTGTCAAAACTGTGTAATTATTTTGCTTGAAAACTCAAGTAACGAGTTAACGATTTTAGAATTTGTAACGGTTGATTTTTTTTTTCAAGTTTCCAATTGAAGAAGTCACATCACTGGGTATCTATTCACCCCCCCCCCCCCCTTTCACATGGTCCTAATTTTGTTTTTAATCTATTAATGGAGTGACCATGTGAAAGGGGGGGGGGGGGGTGAATAGATACCCAAGAATTGATAATATATGTGAAATGGCATGTGTAAGTGTGAGAAAATGATAATCTAGTGTGATATACATATATTATGCCATACAATACAATGTGTTATCTTCCTTCAATTTATATACAAGTATTGATAAAATGCGTGTATTTTGTGCATGGGTTCCTTCCATACCCAAGAATTATGTTTAGGCGTAGTTTGAACAGTTTTCCTTTCTTTTTGCCTTCCATGGTTCTCTTTCTAGAGTTGATCAATGCATGTTGATACTTTTTTATACTGGGGTTTTTGAAAGACTGTAATGTACGCTCTCTTAACCAAAAGAGAACTTTTGTTGGTTATAGTTTGCATGGTTTCACAATGTTTCTTGTGTACTTGCCACATAGGAAGTTTGAAAATCTACCTCAAATTCAGTTTTGTGATGTGGAAGTTGGGTTTCGGCAGGAGATCAGGCTATGTTATTGTCTAATAACAATTTTTTTCGTATTAATAGGAAACCACATATGTTTGTGTGCTTAGTTATATATAATTAATCACTTTCCTGATTTCTTATGCTTGTGTGTTATACATGACCTGTTATTATTTCAGCTCAGGAGTTGGAAAAAGAGCTTCATGATCGAATCGAAGGTGCTCTTCCTGCAGAAAAAAGACTTGCTGTTTTTGACAAAATTTTTGCTGCATATAATGAAGCTCGGGCCTCCATTCGCAATGACCTGGTATGCAGTGATAAACTATTTAGTTAAAGCTTAGGTAGCATTTGGTATGCTGGAATCAGAGAAGGAATGGAAATAATAGTCCATTCTATTAGAATGGAAAAGGTTGATTGTTTTGTGCGATGGGATGGATTGGACCATTTCTGAAAGGAATGTGATTGCTTCCCTTTAGTTGGTTTTCATTCCATATGCAGGGATTGTTGTCTTCCCATTCCATAGATGAAATGGAATGAAAATTACAATTTAACTTGTTTTATGATTGTAATCTTCCGTAACATACATCTTTTATTGAATTTCAAATTTTTAACTAAATAGAAATTTTGCTTTTTTATTATAATCTTGATTGACTGATGAGGTTTTGTTATATCCAATCTGTATTATTTCTACAAAAATCCAATTAGTTTTATAAATTACTGTATAAAATATATATACATACATATATGTATTGTCTTTATATATAATATAGAAAGCTCATACTAAAAAACTCATTCCCTTCCTACATGACAACCAAAATAACAATGGAATGTAATGATCCATTCTATACTTTGCTGTTAGCCTGTCCATTTCACTCCATTCTAGCCATCCCAAACATACCCTTCATTCTTCAAAACATTTCCCATCCCGTCCCTCCCCATGGGATCCCTATGATGCAAATGAAATGTTAATTATATAAGCATGTATGATTTTTATATTTCTTTTGGTAAGTAATTATTTTGATTCTGTTTGCTTTAGGCCACTGCAGGTAATTCTGAAAACATAAAGGATGATTTAAGTGGGCTTGACAAAGCTATAGGTGCTGTACTAGGGCAATGGACCATTGAACGCAACCAGCTGTTGGTTAGCATAGCTAAGAGTAAACTTAGCAAGGCACGTGATGAGAAAAATGAGAAAGTCACCAAACCTGAAGAACTTGTGAGGTTATATGATCTTCTTTTACAGGTATGCGAGACTATAATGCTTTTGCACCTCAATGGTGTCGTAAATTGCCAATTTGCCACTGCCGTTATGCTGACGATTGTGTTGTTATTGTTGACTATAGAATACATCAGATCTTTCTGACTTATTGAGTTCTGGAAGAGACAGAAAAGAGGAAGAAGTGGCATTATCTCAAGAGTGTGAATTCAATAGTTTAATCTTCCGAGCTGAAAGGTTTGCATGACGCTGTTTCTGTAATATTTGTAAGGGGTCGGGTCTGTTTGGGGTGATCCACAGATATGTTTTTGTCAATTTTTTTGTTTTTTTTTAAATAATAAATACATTAATTGATTACAAAATAATATTAGTACAACAATAAGCTGAATCTTTGCATAAATTCAGTTTAGGAGGTTGTATATGTTAGGTATACGCAGCGGAACACAATCACACACACACAAAAGCAATAAACAGAACACTAGAATTATAGTGGTTCGGTCTGAAGTAATTGGTACCAGATTTAGAAAACAGAAAGCAAAAACGTAAACAAGAATTATTGGAAATCCTTCTCCAATTGATAGAAAACTTCCGATTACAAAGAAATAAAAACTATCCTTATTTATAGTTGATTAACCTTGCCCATCAAGTTAATCAACTCCTACAATCTAGGCTAACTTATCTCCTTCTAAGTTAATTCCAAATCAACCGACCTGATCCCTTTAGGAGGTTGAATACAGACTTTAAAACAAATACAAATTAACTATGACTTAATAGCTGTCAGACCCCTGAACTATTAAGTTTTGTCAAGATTGGTCCAACAATCACCCCCCCAATCTTGACCTCAAGTATTATGTTATTTTCCCGAGTCTTGAATTTCTTTTACTCCCAATAGCTCTTTCATCTCAGCAAACTTCAGTCTTGGTAAAGCTTTAGTGAGGATGTCTGCCCGTTGTTCATCCCCGCTGATGTGTTCAACTCTGACTTGCTCCTTTTCAACACATTCACGTATATAGTGAAAACGTGTGTTGATATGCTTGCTTCTTCCATGAAAGACTGGATTTTTCATCAAGGCTATTGCTGATTTGTTGTCTACTTTGATCACCACTTGTTCTTCACTTCTTCCGGTTATCTCAGCTAACAATCCCCTTAGCCATATTGCTTGACAGGCTGCTGAAGTTGCAGCCATGAATTCGGCCTCGCAGGATGACAGGGCGACTGTTGGCTGTTTTTGCGAAAACCAAGCAATGGGTCCATCATCAAAATAGTACACTACACCTGTAGTACCTTTCCCATCATCCAGATCAACCGAGAAGCTGCTGTCACTAAACCCAAGTAGAACATTGCTTCCATTTCTTTGATAATGAATTCCCAGATTTGTTGTTCCTTTCACATACCTGAGGATCTGTTTAACAGCTTGGAGATGAGTAGTTTTGGGAGCCTGCATGTATCTACTTACATATCCCACAGAGTATGCAAGGTCTGGTCGTGTATGAGTCAAATACCGAAGACATCCGATCGTTTTTCGGTACTCTGTTGCATCTACACAGCTGCTGCCATCATCTTTTGTCAGCTTTAGACCTGGTTCCATTGGGTATTTAGTGGGATTACACTCCCACATTCCAGCTTGCTGTAGGATCTTTCTTGCATAGCTCGATTGTTTGATTTTTATTCCGTCTTTGCCTTGCATTACTTCTAGTCCGAGATAATAAGAAAGTGACCCCAAATCACTCATTTCGAACTTGTCTTCCATTTGTCTTTTGAATTGCAGAATTTTCTCCATATTATTTCCAGTTACAATCAAATCATCCACATAGATCCCTACTAGTAATGAACCTTCATGAGTTCTCTTTGTGTACACGGCTTGTTCAAGTTTGCACCTTTGGAATCCATACTCCTTTAGAACCCCATCCAACTTCGTATTCCAAGCTCGTGGAGCTTGTTTCAAGCCATAAAGTGCTTTGGTTAATTTGTACACCTTTTGCTCCTTTCCTTTCTTAATAAAACCTTCCGGCTGTGACACAAACACTTCTTCTTTAAGTTCCCCATTTAAAAATGCTGTTTTAACATCAAGGTGATGAACACTCCACCCCCTTTGTGCGGCTAATGCTAGAATAAGTCTGACCGTCTCAAGTCTAGCTACGGGCGCGAATACCTTGTCAAAGTCTACACCATGTTGTTGGATGTAACCTTTGGCGACTAATCGAGCCTTGTATCGTGTAATAACACCACTTGCATCCCTTTTAATTTTATAAACCCATTTTAGACCGATGGGTCGGTGTCCCGGGGGTAGGTCCATTAACTCCCAAGAGTTATTTCTTTCAATGGAAGCTATCTCACTTTCCATAGCTTGCTCCCATTCTTTATGCCCTGTGGCTTCTTTAAAGTTTGTTGGTTCTCCTTCAGTGAGGAGGAGATCGTATACTTCATATAGATTTTTCATTCCTTGTAGTGGTGTATTATCAAAGGTCTCATCTTCTGCCACAGTTGGGTCTGATTCACCACTAATATCTGTTGGAAGTTGAGGCAACATCGGTCCACGCCCGTTTACAGTTGATTCAGGGCTGCTAAACTCAGAATAGGCTGAGTTTGAAGTTTCTCCCTGAGAAAGTGGACTGTTTCCTTGGAATGGGCTGCTGATATGTGAACTTATAGGGCTGCTAGGTTCAGCAGTCCCCTGCCCACTGTTTTGGGCTGCTCCCTCTCCACTGTTTTGGGCTGCTGAATCGGCTTCAAATGGGTTCATGTGTATCACGAACTCAGCTTCTTTGAGCTGGTTCGATGTTTGATGATTATCCCATTCCCATTTTCGTGCTTCATCAAATATGACATCCCGGCTAATCACCAATCTCTTTCTTTCAACATCATACATCCGGTAGGCCTTCGTCCCTGGTTCGGTTCCTAAGTGTACCATAGGAACACTTCTATCATCAAGTTTCTTTACCAAGTTTGGGGGTGTTTTCACAAAACCGACACACCCAAATACCCGAAGATGATCGAGTCTTGGTTTCCTTCCCTTTAGAGCCTCATAAGGGGTTTGGTTCTTGAGAATTTTCGTCAGTAATCGGTTGAGAACGTACACCGCGTGTCGTACGGCTTCAGCCCAAAAAACCTGAGGCATATCCATTGCATTTAGAATACTCCTTGTTGTGCTCATTACGGTTCGATTTCTCCTCTCGACTATGCCATTTTGCTGAGGGGTGTAAGGGGCGGTCAATTATCTTGTGATCCCAGCTTGTTCACAAAACGAGTTGAACTCCTTGGAAGTGAATTCTCCCCCCCGATCAGTTCTAAGGACCTTTATCTTCCCTCCATATTGGTTCTCTGCTGAAGCTTTAAATGCCTTGAATCGTTCAAGTGCCTCATCCTTAGTTTTTAACATGAATGGCCACATAAACCTGCTGTGATCATCGACAAACAGCAATATATACCTGTTTCCAGCTTCAGTGGCGGGTGTTATAGGTTCCAGCGGGTTTTCAGCCCTAAAAACGGTCTGATCAGGGAAACTTTGTCTCGTATGCTTCCCTGCCAAACATGCTTCGCATAGTTGTGAAGGGTGGTCAATAGCAGGTACTCCATGGACTAAATCACTCGTCCCCAAACGCTTGATGGTGTCAAAGTTGACATGCCCAAGGCGGGCATGCCACAACCAGGCTGCATCATGAATCTTGGTTAGCAAGCAGACCGGTGACCCAATTTTAAGGTTAATTTTGTATAAGCGGTTTGGGAATCTGTGGGTCTTCATTAGTAACGTCCCATCTGGTTCAAACATGGACAACACTCCTTGTTTGATTGTGATTTCGCACCCTCCTTCAGCTTGCCCGATGCTGAAAATATTGTTTTTCAAATACGGGATGTATAGGACATCGGTTAACAACCTTTGTTCCCCATTCTTACATTCTAAAAGAATGGAGCCTTTTCCTTCGATTTCGACACTTGAATCGTCTCCAAATCTGACTTTGCCCCCTATGTTTGTATCAAGTGCTGAGAACAAACCTTTGTTGCCCGTCATGTGGTTTGTTGCCCCGGTATCCAAATACCACATATATTGCCCATCATTATGTGACCCATACTTAGCCGGATACCTTCTCTTCATTCACATAGATTAGTTCCTTTTTGTTTTGATCGGCCACCGCCATTAATAATGCAGGCTTGTCAGCATTAGCCTGTGATGTTCCAGCTGTGGTGGCTTGTGTTAAATTGGCCTTTTCCTCGTTCTTTCTAGTTGGGCATTCAGCTGAAAAATGGCCAAATGCATCACACCTGAAACACTGCAATTTGGACCGATCTTTCTTCTCAGAATTTTGATTTCCTTCTTGAGTATTATGACCACGGTTTGTTCCCCTTCCTCGACCACCTGAACGCCCACGACCACGGCCCCTACCAAGGGCGTCTTGGCCATTCCCTCGGCCTCGACTAAAGCTCTTTTCCTGCTTCCTTTTTGAATCCCATTCTTCATAGGATAACAGAAGTTGGTCGTGATTGCCATTGGAGGTTCTGGTACTGGTTCGTTCCTCATATGCTTTTAGCCTTCCCACAATTTCCTGAAACTTGACTGTTTTTAGATCAACCAATTGCTCGATTGTGGCCACCATATTTAGGAAGCTATCTGGTACACTGGTTAGGAGTTTCCTGACCAGTGCTGCTTCCTCAAATGGTGACCCAAGTGTGGCTGATTTTGATGCGATTCCAGAGAGTTTCCCCACGAACTCATCCACCGTGGTACCTTCCTTCATTCTGATCCGATCGAATTCAGTCTTCAATGACTGTAGTCGTGCCTCCATTACTCGTTCAGCACCTAAGTGTCGAATCTTGATTGAATCCCAAATTTCTTTCGCATGCTCACAGCTTGCGATTTGAAGAATTAGATCTTCTGGCAGCGACTGGTACAAAAAGGCTATAGCCGAGTTGTCCTTCTTCTGATCGACATCAGTCCCTGGTTCGATTGCCTCCCAAATCCCATGTGCTTTAAAAATCGCTTTGATTCTAAGCGACCATATTGGGTAATTCGTCGCAGTTAGAATCGGGCACTGGAATGGGAGATTAGAAGTCTTCTCGGCTTGCAGCTGATTGTTCGGAATCACAGCATCCCCCATTGATCTTGCCTTCGATCGCCGCTTGTAGTGCTTCCCTGTCTTCGAATCTGGTGACTGATCCAGTCCTTTGGATCAAGTTAATCTCTGGTCCCTTGAATTAACCAAGCTCTGATACCAATTGAAGTAATTGGTACCAGATTTAGAAAACAGAAAGCAAAAACGTAAACAAGAATTATTGGAAATCCTTCTCCAATTGATAGAAAACTTCCGATTACAAAGAAATAAAAACTATCCTTATTTATAGTTGATTAACCTTGCCCATCAAGTTAATCAACTCCTACAATCTAGGCTAACTTATCTCCTTCTAAGTTAATTCCAAATCAACCGACCTGATCCCTTTAGGAGGTTGAATACAGACTTTAAAACAAATACAAATTAACTATGACTTAATAGCTGTCAGACCCCTGAACTATTAAGTTTTGTCAAGATTGGTCCAACACGGTCGGTAGACCTACATCCACTTTGCAACTAGGGATCTTATTATATTTCAGTGCACACCTTTTACAATTACATAGACATGACTTAAATAGAGAACAATTAGGTTAAACTACTTAGGGAACAAGAAACCTGATTAGTGGGCCCACTTAGAGAATAAGCAGGTGGCCCAACTAACCAACTAGCCCTAATTGGCCTAAAGGCCTTCGAACCCAACAGTATACTTGTATGCATCAAAACTAGACTTTGGGAGACTATCAACCTATTTGACCCGTTCCCCTTTTAGCTAAGTGTTTCTTTTGACCTGTTTGATATGTAACACGACCCAAATAGAACCATTCATAAGTAAAGGGTTGAACATTTTCACCTTTACAACCATGTTTTATAGACGTGAAACCCCGATGTCAATGTTATCTTTTTCGTTTTGGCTGTTACACTTTGAAATTGCAAAATAACTGAAGATATACAACTGTCATTTTTCTTACTTTTATGTATGAAATTATGGTCCACTAAGCTATCGGATTATTACTGGTAGAAAAAAGGTTGAGTACTAAAATATTCAATCCTATGCAACCAAGGTACTTGCAGACTAGAGTCTTGTTATGACCATTTAGGGTTGGCTTCTCTTATCTTCAATCATGGACTTTCAAGTTGATTTTAACAAAAATTTAGGATTAGAAATTGGAAAGAAAAAGAACCTGAGATATTTGGCAAAAGTAAATTCCATATCCCACTTAAGAATAAAAATATCTGAAAAGCAATGTTGCATTGCTTCTTGAAATAATGATAAAGATTACAAGTCGCGTTCATGATCAATAAATAAAACTTGTCTTATTCATTTTCTTTTGCAGGTGCTTTTTCTTGGCTAAGTCTTATAGTTCAGCTGGGAAGAGAACAGAAGCATATTTTTTGTTTTCTCTTGCTCATTCTCTGGCTGCAGATGCCCTAAAGAAACTTAGGAGTGTGACTAACCATAATCAGGTTTTTATTCTGCAACTCAGAATAACAAAATGTTTTAGCAAGCTGTAAATTCAGGTCTATAGTTATGATTCATTTCTTGTGACAGGTGATGACCAAAGAGGTGGAGACATTATATAACAATTGCAGATCCAACAGTTGCATTGAACATGCAATGGGGATTATGGAAAATGAGAAGGCTCCAGAGGATCTTTCAAAAAAGATTTCTAATGTATCAATATCTGGGAGCGATAAAAAGGTATGAAATAAATAGAAAGAACATAATCTACCACAAACATATCCACTTCATATAGTCAGATATTACCTTTTGGCTACTTGAATTTGTTACAAAATATAATTAGGGGTATTTCAGATATAAACTCATAGTCAAAGCACTTCATTAAACCATCATATGCGTGTGTCATTTGATAAGCTGTCAACACTACACAACTAGAAGAGTACTGAATCAAACTTAGAAGTGGAAATTTCCACCGATTTACTTAAGTGGGTTGACTTGGATTATATTTTTTATCTCTTACGGGTTAAATGGGTAAAATCAATATAATTAGCTTAAAAGGATGCTGATCAAACAGGTGAAAACTCACCCACGGTGTATTTTAATGCATAAAACCTTCTAAATCGATTTATCCAAAAAATTAAAAACAATTGATATAATATGTTTTCTGTAATAGTGTAATTGTATTTGACACTAGCTTTTTAATATAAATTGGACAAAGTGTTTCAAGCCACCGCCATGGCCCATTTCGACCCGTACCCAAAATTACCCGTTTTTTGCGCTTTTGCCCCATTACCTAACCCGTCCATTTTGCCACCTCTACTTCTCATATTTTCTTTAAATTTTTTGCTAGTTTACATGTATCGAACTTACATATGACAAAATTTGAAGTTTCAGCCCGAAAAATTCCTGATAGAGAGATTGGATTCTTATGAGTCTGCTGTTGGTGATTCTAATACAAAGGTAGCTCCTCGTATCGCAGCATACCAGCCAGGCTTCCAAGCAATTGCTCGCAATCCCATAGTTTTGGATCTTGCCTATAATTCAATTGATTTCCCATCAATTGAGAGCAGACTGAAGAAAGATAAAAAGGGTTTCATTAGTAGGCTATGGGGATAAATTATACCATTGGAATTCAGGCTGATTTTGGTTCAAGTTTCTTAGATTTTGAACAATTTTGTAGCTGTAATACTTCATCTCTCTGGTTGCTTACTGTGTAGCTTTTAGAACCAGTTTTCTGATGAGGATGTGAAATTGACCATTGGATTTAGATGAGGGTCCGACTTTTTGCATAATAAATTGATATTAAAATGAAAATTAAGAAAAAAAAGCCTTTTATGCTTCAAGTGGTTGTAGAATTGTGCATTAGAGAGCAGTACTTTATGTAACATCAAGGGTTTGAGGCGATTGAGTTGAATAAGATTTCGTTGACTGATATGTTGAGATGAATCTGTTTTTGATGGCAGACGAAATCCTGTGTAAATAAACTCATGATATCTTGATGTTACACTTTGAATCGCATTTTGTGGATTTGTGAATAGATAGGAAATGAGAAGGTTTCGATTAACTTTGTTTGGTGCTATTAATGTAAACAATCTTCAATCATGTTGATGCATATTTTTGGCTTTCAATATTGGTATTACGGAGTTGTTTTGCTGAATTTAATTCGAAATTATAGCCTTTGTCAGTTGTTGAGTTTACAGGTTGCAGCATCAACTCGTCCTTGCAAACCACGGTTTCACTTTGGAATCACCAAATCGGAGTTGCCAACTCCCGATTTCACATTGGAAAGAACATTTCGTCTTTGCCAACCACACTTTGACATTGGAACCACCATTTCGCGTTTGCCAACTATGGTTTGACATGGGAATCACCGGTTTAATTGGAAGATGACAAGAGGTTCAGTCATTGAGATGTCACATTCAACAGTGTTAATAATTAATTCTTTAGACGTCACGGTTCTTACAACATGTATATATTTGCAGGAGTTGTAAAGTGATAATAATGGGCGGTAGCTGGTTGTAACAGTTGATTATGATAACAATAGAAATCAATTACACCAAATCAACATACTAGTAAATGAGAATGTATTGTAAGTTCATTACATTAAAAGATAAGTTTAAAAGTTCGTTACATACCAAATACTATGGGCATACTCATACCAAACAAAAACTGCCTATGGCTAAGAAAAAAAAAACTAGGGTAAACTTCGTTTTTGCTCCCTGTGGTTTGACCATTTTAACCTTTTTGCTCCAATAGTTTGAAAATGGCCAAAACACTCATTGAGGTTACTATTTTGTTGCTATTTTGCTCCCTGGCACTAACCTCGTTAAATATTTCAGTTAAAATTAAGGGCATTTTGGTAATTTCACGATGTATAAACTATTGACCTTGTGTTATCAAGGGCCATTAATTATAACTGAAATATTTAACGGAGTTAGTGTCAGGGAGCAAAATGACAACAAAATGGTAACCTCAAGGAGTGTTTTGGCCATTTTCAAACTATTGGAGCAAAAAAGTTAAAATGATCAAACCACATAGAGAAAAAACGAAGTTTACTCAAAAAACTATATCCATCAAAAGTAACCAACATAGTGAGCAGAAGACAACAAATAATTTGTAAATCATGAATGGTTATAACTTAATTTGTCAATTGCAATTACATACAAAAATGGTTGATAAACCACTCTTTTTCAACCCAAACTCAAAACCTTTAGTTTTACCATGGCTGCTGCTCTACTTTCACTAAATTTCCTTTATATTCTACTAATATCCAAAATTATTGATACAATTATAAACCAAAAAAAGTAGCCAAAATTGCATTCTTGTCAGTTACTACACCTGTAATTCTCAAAGTTAAATGTTTTCTCATCATCTCATCAGCCTCCTTCCTTCACCCTTTCATTTCCATGACATATGATTCTTCCAAATCGGTTCTAAGCATTTCGATCCACAGATCGCGAGCTCATAAGCATGTAACAGAGATCTAGCCTACCAAAAAACAGAAGTTTGTTAAAAAAGGCAGTAAACTAGAACTTAACTATAATTATGCTAGGTTAGAAATCCGTATTTTACACGGGTTGAATAAAGGAAACATTAAATAGTTAGTAATGAAGATTTAGGAATTATAAAGGAAATATTAAATAGTTTGTAATGAAGAAAAAAATAAGCGGGAAAACGAATCTTGGGCTCACAGAATTGTGCACGTGGAGCAACTAGTTACTTATTTATTAGTTATAGATATCATCATGAAATGAAATTATACAAATTTAAAAAGAACTAAAAATTACCTGGTGTAAATCATCATGAAATGAATCATCTTATCTTGACCAGTTTAATGTGGAGAAACAGACAAGATGCCATCATCTTTGACCCGCCCCATCAACTGTCAACTGTCAATAGATTCACACCGTAAATCAACTTACAATGCTGCTTCACTCGACATATTAACCTCCTTCACATCTGTTTCTTCTTGACTTACTAACTCATTTAAACTCGTTGAACCAGGAATCCATCCAAACTTCACCATTTTTTCCAAAACCTCAGCCACATCATCATCATAACCACCTGATTTTAATCCAACAATCAGAGTCTTGCATGTGTTAAAATCAAGTGTAATCCCTCTCTTCTTCAGTTCATCAATGGAAGCCAATGCTTCAGAAAATTTCCCTTTTTTGCAAAATATATCTAATAATCCATCAAAAATGTTTCCACAACAAAGATCCTTAACCAATAGCTCGTGCAAAAGCTCAAAAGATTTCTTGAAATCGTTTTCTTCAGAAAGAAATTCAAGCAAGAGATCTGAAGCTTCAGTTTTACTGGTACCCAATGAGATCAAATCTTCAAAGATTGTAAAAATCTTTGATTTTTCTCCTGATTTGATGTAAGAATGTAAAAGGGGCGTGTATGCTTTGATTTTTGGTGTCATGTTCTTCGTTTTCATCTCCATTAGTAGATGTTCTGCCTCTTTTATCATCCCCAAGTTGCAATGATGATGTATTAATGTCGAGAAAGTGGAGTGACTCAACGTCAAATTCTTGGAAGTAAACATGTCTTCCACTGCTGCATTTACTTCTTTCAGCTTCCCTAATTTGCATAGCCGGTTAATCAAAGTGTTAAATGTTGGTGTAGATGCAAACCCGCTCTCTACCATTCTGTCAAATACCAAAAATGCCCTCTCGATATCCGCTTCTTCACAGCAGCCATTCACAAGTGCTGAATAGGTGAATTCATTTGCTTGAACCCCATTCATGGGCATTTCATCTAATAACTTAAATGCTTCCGGAAAGTTCCTTGATTTGCAGTACCCGTCAATTATTGTCGTGTAGGTCGAGACGTTGACCATCACACCTTTCCCCGGGATTTCATCAAACAACTCCCTTGCTCTTTTAACATCGCCCATCTTGCATAGCCCGTTAATCAGAGTATTATAAGTGACAATATTTGGATGAACGTTTCTCTGTTGCATCTCATTGAACAACTGGAACGCCTTCTCGAGATCACCTTGCTTGATGAACCCAGTAATCAGAGAACTGTAAGCAAAAACATCAAGATTTAAACCCTTTTCCCGAACCACAGAGAAAATCTCCATTGCTAATTCCATCATTTGATTCTTTGAGAACCCTTGTATAAATGCATTGTAAATTTGTACATCAGGAAGGATACCTTTCCCCAACATATTATTCAAAATCGTGAGTGCTTCATTCGAGTTTCCTTCTTTACAATGACCATCAATCATGGACGCCAAAACAGCTTGATCAGGCACGATTCCAAGGCTAATCATCTCACTGAAATACATATTTGCAGCCTTAACTTCTGCTGTGTTATTATAACCTGAAATAAGAGCTCCATAAGTGAAAGCATTCGGCTTTACTCCATCTTCCACCATCTGAGCCAAAAAGACACGAGCTTCCTCCATTCTATTCGCCTTACAAAGACCAATAATTAATGAATTGTAGCAAAAAACATCCGGTAAAACGCGGGCTTCCTCCTTCATTTTTTCGAGAATCTTGATAGCCTTATTACATTGACCAAGCTTACACAATCCATCTATTATGCAATTGAATGTTACAAGATTAATTTCAATCCCTTTAGCAACCATTTCGTTTTTCAACTTGAACGCCTCGTCTACTTCACCTTGTTTCAAGAACCCATCGATCAAAGCAGTATAAGTAATATTATCAGGAGACAAACCTGCATATGACATGTCTTCGAAAAGCAATTTTGCATCTTCAGGTCTCTTCAATTTGCATAACCCGTCAATAATACTCGTGTAAGTATAAATATCAGGCCTCAAACCCTTCTTTACCATTGATCTTTTTAACTCAAAAGCTTCGTCAATAAGGCCCGCTTTACATAACCCACTAATAAACACATTGTATGTTACTAAATTCGGATTATAACCCTCCTTACTCATTTCATAAAACAACTTTTTCGCTTCATCCAACTTCCCTACTCTTGCATAACCACCAATCACATTAGTATACGTAAAACCATTAAATTTAAACTTCTTAGCCAACGTTTTCTCATACACATTCCAAAACGACTTCATTTTATCTAGTCTCAACAAATCTCTCATCAGATTGTTGATACACCACAAAGTGGATTCAGGTTCATAATTCTTAGCAACCATCTCATCTATTGAGCTTAAAGCTTCCTTTATCTTACCTTCTCTCACGAACCCGTCAATCAAAGAATTGTAAGTACCAAGTTTAGGAATCAAACCCGCATTATTCATATCATCCAAAACCAGTTTTGCATCACGAGATCTCTTTGCTTTGCATAATCCATCTATAATCATCGCGTAAGTATACTCATCAGGAACCAAACCCTTTTCGGCCATCGACTTCTTATAACCAAGAGCTTCATTAACAAGCCCATATCTACACAACCCTCGAATTAACAAGGTATATGTTACCAAATTAGGACTACAACTTTTCTCCTCCATTTCCGAAAATACCCTTTTCGCCTGGTCCATTTTCCCACTTTTACAATAAGCAGTAATCACATTACTGTATCTATAAACATCAGGGGCCACATTGGCCTCAGATAACTTCTCATTCACCTTCCAAAACAAATCCATCTTATTATCCCTCAATAAATCACTCATCAAAGAGTTCAAACACACGGCATTCGGAAACACATCACCATTTTCAACACTTAATAGTAAAGAAACAGCTTCATTCAACATAGTTCTACTTTTATAAGCATAAATGAGCTGTGAAAACCCTATGGAACTTAACCTAACACCTGCAACTGCATTCGCAACATCTGAAACTGGCTTATGGGTTTCTATCATTTGGTCTAGGATACTACTAGCTTTCCTTAACTGATTTGAATTGCAGAAATACATTGAAAGAATTAAAAAAGATTTCAAATTTTGAGGGGTACCCATTTGAGTGGTGGACCAGTTGAAAAAATGGAGGAGTTGTTTGGGATCACATGCTTGATTTTGATGAAGTATTGATTCGATTACATCTGGGGTTAGGTTTTGATGGAGGTTTTGGAGTGATTTGATGCGTGAAAACCAGTCATCGTGGTGGAGGATGGATGTGATTTGTTTCACGGTTTCTTCATCGTCTTGTTTGGGGATCTTTGAGGAGTAGAATTTGGAAAACCCTAATCTTGATTTTGTAAAAGATTGTGTTTTTAGGATGGGTTTTGGAGCTATGATGAGCTTTGATGCTCGCATCTTTTACAGAACTTTGATGAGAAAGACTGAATGAAACGAGGAGGATGCCTATATGAGTATTTGTGATTGGAGCAACTCGTTTAGTATATGGGTCGGATCTTTTGCTATGAGATATGGATAATCCATTGTTTAAATCAACGCAAATTCGTAAACTTGTAAACGAACTGAACGTTCAGTAAACCGTTAAAGCCCTTTTATGTTCTTTCATTTAATTAAACGAACGAGCATAAACACATGTCTCGTTGGTGCATTTATGTTGTTCGTTTATATTCGTTCAATTATGATCATTTGTTTACGTTCATTTAAATATTCATTCAAAATTATTTATTACTAATGCTAATTTAAAATCAATTTGATTTTTCATATTTTAAAACCCTTAAGCCTAGTATAAAATCAATTTGATATCTTTATTTAGTTTTAAAATTTGGATGATGATATTTTAAACTTTAATATAGATATTCACGTTTACTTTTAAATTTGTGTTCGTTTATGTTCGTGAACCCTCCAATACTACTATCATAGTATCATCCTCACCCCGCATTAGATTGAAATGTAGCGTCCCATCCAGAAAATTCACGGACCCGAACAACAACCCTTTCCCCATCAATGTTCATCGTCACATGCTTGTCGATAAAGTCTAAAACGTTTGTACAGATATAAAACTCGTCCCACAACCTTACTCTCTTCCTCATCATAAACATTAAACAACACTTCTCCCCAACACGATCCACACTAATCTCTCTCTTAACTTAAAGGATTTTGACACCAGTTGAAACTCCTGAAATATCATTTTCATTCCCTCGTTGATCTTAAGCATATTACATGCATCAACGGAAGAGAATTCCAACGTAACACATAACCCGCCCACATTTTGATGTCCGCCGGTATGATGGACGCTAGAAACTCAAAGTAATCATCAAAATGAAACTTTTGGATGTCTTCTGGACCAACTGGGAACAGTCGGATGATTTCCATATGACGGTGGAGAGAGTAATGCACAATGAGGTTGTGAGCCATGCAGATGCAGTTGGGTTACATTGTGTGGCTTTGGCCGTAATAGTAGTTGCCGATTGAGGGTTCGTAGAAGTTGGAGACATTGTGTTTCTTGTTGTCAGGCCTGAGGGGAGGGAGGCTCCCCCAATGGAGTATGAGTCGAACATTGTGATCCGCGGTGGTGTTTGTCGAGATGAATACGAATTGAGATTGATCTTTAAGAGGTGTAGGGATGAAGATGAATTAAGATATTTGAAATTGATAAACACCTATTATAGTGAAAACTGAAATAAAATTCCTAAAATAATTGGTTAATATTTTACTCAAATGCCCTTTAAACACACTAAAATAAAAAATTCATATAGATTATGTGGTTTGTTGGAATTCGTTCTCTTAGGGGGGAGGGGGTGGAACCTTTGAACCAACCAATCATATTGTGCCGCATCATATTACCTTAATGAACCCTAAAGTATTCGAACGGGTTGCGACAATGTTCTCGAATAAACCAACTGTGTAGTGCCACCTCACAACCCGAATGAATCCCTTGAACAAACCAAGTAAATAATTTTGAATATTGTGACCTTTAAATAAATCTTATTTTTTTACCAACTTTTAAATTATTTTAGTTATATATTTGCTTTTATATTTGTTTTCAGCTCCCTAAACTTTTTATGAAACATATTATCATAATTGGTTTTCATCATCAATAATGTTGTTCTTGAACATCTTGACTTTGTTCTTAAACGGCTAACTCCCTACCGCCACCACAATGAAACACCATACCACCAAATCTAACCACCTACTACCAACCTACTTAAAACTCTGCTCAAGGTCAAAATTGACCAAAGTGCAATATTTTTACTTTGGTAAAATGACACATTTAATCCTCGGGTTATAGTTTAAAGTCATTAAGCAACAAAGGCCATTTATCTTTTACCACATGGTTTCACTTTTGTTGTTCTTTGATCATTTGACAACATAATAAAAAAATTAAGAAGTGGGTCTCATCTATTTTTTTTTATATATATTTTTTCATTTTTAATATAAAGTATTTTGGTTATTTATTAAAAAATTAATCAAAAAAGTAACTCTATTAGTGGATATGATCCAATTTGTAGTGCTGACAATTTCTGACACGAACCCGTTATATACGATACGAAACGACATGGAGTTAGCAGGTTTCGTGTTTGCCCTTAACATGTTTCGTGTCTTATACAGGTCGACCTGCTTAGGACACGATAAAAATTGTGTCTTAACAGGTAAAACACATGTTAATCTGTTTATATTTTTTAATTAAAAAATAATAATATATTATATTTGCTTTTATACTTTTGTGGATTTTTGTTTCAAATATGTTATGGATTATGTATTAATTAATATTTTTATACTCGTTTTGACAATTTTTGTTTCACTACATATGTATTATTTATCGTGTCCTGAAACAGGTTCCTAAAGAGATCTTATCGTGTTAACCTGTTACTAAACAACTTCGTGTTCGTGTTTGGAAAAAAAATGACATGATTAGTTACCGTGTCGTGTCCATGACTTGCATCACATGTTATCGTGTCTTAACATGTCAATTATCATGTCTGACATGTTATGCCAATCCTACCAGTCTGTAATAAGCTTTTGAAAAAAATGACACTGTGTGTAATATTTAAAAAAAAAACTCATTCCATAATTTCCGGTAAACATAAACGACGAAATTTGCAATTTAGTCTAAATTCAAACAATTATAATAAAAACTTAAAAGATAAAGAGTAAACTGCAGTTTTCGTCCCTGAGGTTTGTCCCGATTCACAGGTTCAGTCCCTCCTTAACAGTATGGGTCCTTTAAGTTACATTTCCTAACAGTTTTCGTCCAATTTCGTTAACTTCGTTAAGTTTTTCAGTTAAATCATGTTAAATGACCAAAATACCCCACTCCACTCCACCACCACCACCAGCCGCCACCACCACCGGTCGACCACCACCCCCACCTGCACCCACCTGTCGCCCTCTCTTCCGACAGCCCTCTCCGGCGGCCAAACATCTTCCGCCAAAATACCCCACTCTTCGACAGCCCTCCGACATCTTCCGGCCAAATCAGTTTTCGTCCAAACATCTTCCGGCCAAACATCTCTCCGACAGCCCTCTCCGGTCGGCCAAAATACCCCACTCTTCTTTGTTCTCTTCAACTTTGACCTCGTTTACGGTGGGCTCTTTGTCGCTTTCTTCCTCTCCGTCGTCTTCTTGATCATCTTCCGCCTCTTATTCGTTATTCTCGTCCGGATTTTGAGCGTTTTCATCGGCTACCTGCTCTAGCTCCAACCCTCCGACGTCGTCATTGGCGGTGGTTTCCAGTTCCTGCTGCGGTTCGTTGATCTGCTCTTTAGGATCTTCCATAGGAACTGGTTCTTCAACGGAAGGTTGTTGAGCACGAGACTTTCGCTTCTTTGCCATGGATGAGAGTCGGATTTAGGGTTTCTTTGGCTAAGGCTTGGTGATGGAGATAGAGATGGGCGGAGGGTAGGGTTTCAGCGGTACAATTTCACCCGATTGTGGGTGTTTGGCCGCCGGAGAGGGCTGTCGGAAGAGAGGGCGACAGGTGGGTGCAGGTGGGGGTGGTGGTTGACCGGTGGTGGTGGCGGCTGGTGGTGGTGGTGGAGTGGAGTGGGGTATTTTGGTCATTTAACATGATTTAACTGAAAAACTTAACGAAGTTAACGAAATTGGACAAAAACTGTTAGGAAATGTAACTTAAAGGACCCATACTGTTAAGGAGGGACTGAACCTGTGAATCGGGACAAACCTCAGGGACGAAAACTGCAGTTTACTTAAAGATAAATATATAAGGACAAAAACGTGGAAGATTACAAAGTTAGGGTTTAGAAGGAAAAAATAAAATACACATCAAACGAGGTTCAATCGGGCGGTGCAATTTTCATTCGGTACGTGAAGGTGCACGACATCATCCGATAGACTGGCGGCTATATCACCTCTCTCGTCTTTTCGGCAAAACCTCCTCAAAACCCCGGTTTCCCTTCATATCGAGCCCTAATATCTGTTTCCGATACTCCGGTAAAGTGTTCTGCACCTGATTTACTTCATTGTTCTCTTCTTTTGAATGATTCAAATTGAAGTTGTTTGACCTAATTGTGATTCGTTATAATTCACGTATGCATTTGTGTATTTACGGTGTGATTTGGAGCTTCCAGGCTCAATTGTGACGTGATTTGATTTCTGGTGCAAAGTTTCTTTCTGTTCGTAGACGAAGTGATTGATTTTCTTCTTTTCTTGTAGGAGAAGAAATCAATTTCTTATTGATGTATGCTTTGTTGTTTGTGATTTGATTAATTATTTGTTTATCTGATGGTTTGATCAGCTGTTGTAAGCTCCGAAACGAGTAGTTGTACTTGATTTCCTGTTTTACTTCACAATATGATATTTTAGCCATTATAATATTCAGAAAGTAAGTTTTTGATAGAAAATACAGGTTTGTGAAGCATTGTTAGAAGATGTGCAATAAGGATCCTGTTTACTGTTGCTTTTGCAGCTTGATGTCATAAGATAGACAGTTTGTTGCAATTAACCTAATAAAGTCAGAGGATTATCAATATTGATCTTTAACTAGTTTGATTATAACATGTTGTTAATGTCATTATTAGAGGATATGGATCAGTATTCAGTCAATTCTGTTATCTATACCTCATCACTTCATGTGATGTTGAATTGACCAATTGCACGCCTTTGTATCGATGTAATAGTAGTTCATTTTCAACTTTCTGGCTGCAATTGCATGTCCATGTTGTTGTCTGGAGATTTACATCAAGTGATGCCACATAGTTTTTAAACAATACATTGTTTTTTTGGTTCTAAGTTTTCAATACTCTTTATCGTCACTTGCCTAGAATGAATTTGACATTATATCTTGCCTTAAAAAAATGAGAGGCTGGTTCAAGAAAGACATTTAAGTTCCAGCGCTAATTCAATAAAGAACTTTAGTGGGTAATATAAACACAAAAATTTGTTTCTCTTGATTCTTCTTTTGGCTTAATAATTTTCTTCTTTTATCTTTAGAAGCTTACTCTATATGAGTTATGAAAAGATCAGGAAGTTTATAGAAATACATGTGATTTGCATGCTTGTTTGTGGTCTTTTTAACCGTGTTACACAAAATACCTTATGAAACTGGTATAACTAATTATTTATTTTGGCCGCAGCCATGTCTGGGTCACTAATTCACGCTGCCTACTTTCCTTCGGTTGACCGTGAAAGAAAGCTTCATACAAATGGAACCGGGAAGGCTAAAAGAATTGTTAAAATGATGTCATGTTCATATGCACCTCCCATGAGAATGAGGACCTTTTCAGGGTTGCGTGGGTCCAATGCTTTAGATAACATTATGAAGACAGGCCAAGATTTCCATTCTAGGGTTTCTTTGGCAACATCTGTTCGATCAAAACGGCCTACCCGTATTGTTCCAAAAGCTATGTTTGAGAGGTTTACAGAGAAGGCTATAAAAGTAATTATGCTTGCACAAGAGGAAGCACGTCGCTTAGGTCACAATTTTGTTGGCACAGAGCAAATATTACTAGGGCTTATTGGTGAGGGAACTGGAATTGCTGCTAAGGTTTTGAAATCTATGGGAATTAGTTTAAAAGATGCACGTGTGGAAGTTGAGAAAATTATTGGTAGGGGTAGTGGATTTGTTGCTGTTGAGATCCCATTTACCCCTCGAGCTAAACGTGTTTTGGAACTCTCATTGGAGGAAGCCCGCCAACTTGGTATTTTTTATTTTGATTTGTATTTTTAGCGGAGTTCTCTTCAACGTCTATTTAGTTTCATTATGGAAATATTTTTAGGTCACAACTATATTGGATCAGAGCACTTGCTACTTGGTTTGCTTCGAGAGGGTGAAGGTGTTGCAGCTCGTGTTTTGGAGAATTTAGGAGCTGACCCTAGTAACATTCGCACTCAGGCAAGCCTTTTTTCTTTTTCTTTTTTTCCAAAAATTTAAACCCTTTTTATAACTTTTTTTCTAATTTGGTAGTTTTATATGAAATTCATGAGTAGGTTATTCGAATGGTTGGTGAGAGTGCAGAAGCTGTGGGTGCAGGTGTTGGAGGTGGGACCTCTGGCAGCAAGATGCCAACACTGGAGGAATATGGAACAAACTTAACAAAACTAGCTGAGGAGGTAGGTTGCAGAATGGTTTCTTCGAGGTGGATTTTCTTTTTATTTAAAGCATTTGTTTTTTTTTCTTTTCAGGGTAAGTTGGATCCAGTGGTTGGAAGGCAGCCACAAATCGAACGGGTCACCCAGATTTTGGGACGCCGAACAAAGAATAATCCATGCCTTATTGGAGAGCCTGGTGTAGGGAAGACAGCCATTGCAGAAGGTCTTGCTCAAAGGATTGCAAATGGTGATGTCCCTGAAACCCTCGAGGGGAAGAAGGTGAGTCTGACTTCATAGCATTCAAGAAACTTTACAGGTGGTTAGATGGGTGGATTGGGTATCGGCTCAAACAAGTTTGAGTTGGAACGGGTCTTTCTTTGATATAAGTTGAAACCGGGCCAGGTCGGTTGGGTTGACCCACAAACGTTTTTGTCCATATTTGGGTTTTGATGAGCATAGCTATTATCTTTAAGAGTTAACTTCTACTATTTTTTATGCTTAAATTATTGCACTTTTACCACCACTCAAAAACTACTAACCACCTTAAGGTGGTTATGCATAAATGCTATACATTAACCACAAAAAAACACCTTAATCATACTCGAAGGGCTGTTTATATTTTTTTTTTAAATTTTTTATGGGCTAATGTCATAGAATACCAATGGTTACCTGTTTTTGGTAATTATAATCAGTAGTATCCTGACATGATAATTATACTTCTTTGGCATCTACTTGTTTAGTAATTTAGTGGACATGCAACCAATATAGCCGGTACGAAAGATAATGTGGCAAACCACATCGTCAGAAAATGGGCTAGTTTTGTAATTTAGTGGAGAGGCGACCAGTATAGATGGTAAAAAGATGACGTAACAAACCACCTCATCAGAAAATGGCCTAGTTTGATAATTATATACTTTTTATTTGTAATGGGCTAGGTTGATAGTTAATATTTTTTAAGCGGGCTAGTTTGATGGTTAAACTTTTTTTGAAATGAGCTAGTTTGGTATTTTACTTTTTTGAAAAGAACTAGTTTGGTAATTTGGTGAAAAGCGTCACTAGAAAAAATGCCACATAAGTAAGAAACTGGTCATGAGGTGACCAAATTAGCCCATCTTAAAAAACTATAATCGTCTACTCAGGATATCATGGAGTAAATAACAGACTAGCAACCTGAGTATGTTGCTATTCTATGGCATTTGCCCTTCTTTAATAAATATTTAATGCATTAATTATGAGAAAATGGAATTCTTACTATAATAATCCAAATATTTGAATAAATGTGTTTAGGAGGCTGTATTATTTGATTAACCTGGTTGATATATAATACAACCCAAATCAATGCGTTTGTAAGTAATTGGGTCAAAATAGCCACCTCTAAGACACATACTATATGCTCCATTTATGTAGTTTCAGTCCATGTACTTGATTAAAGGAGTTGCATTTGTTTGTTATTCATAATGTTTAAAACAATTTCCTTTTGTTTTCTAATATTTTCAGGTGATAACCCTAGATATGGGTCTTCTTGTTGCTGGAACAAAATATCGAGGGGAGTTCGAAGAAAGATTAAAAAAGTTGATGGAAGAAATAAAACAAAGTGATGATATAATTCTTTTTATTGATGAGGTTCACACTCTTATTGGAGCTGGAGCAGCAGAAGGAGCTATTGATGCTGCTAATATATTAAAACCAGCTCTTGCTAGAGGTGAATTGCAGGTAACCAATAATATTATTTTACTAATCCATTGCTTTATGTTACATGTATTCCTGTTATTGATAAACCTGTCATACATTTAAGTTATTTTCAAAACGTTTTGTAATTGATGTGTCTTACTTGACAGTGCATTGGGGCTACAACACTTGATGAATACCGAAAGCATATTGAAAAAGATCCAGCATTGGAAAGACGGTTCCAACCTGTTAAGGTGCCCGAGCCTTCTGTTGATGAAACAATACAAATTTTAAGAGGACTTAGAGAAAGATATGAAATCCATCATAAGCTTCGTTACACTGATGATGCTGTAGTTGCTGCTGCTGAGTTGTCACATCAATATATAAGGTATTTATATCTATATTATAAGATCACTCATATTAAATTCTCTGTGTCTTGCAACTCTAAAAAGCATCATAGGAAAGATAATAAGTTTTAAATTGATTTATTTGTGTTATCAATTTGTGGCTTATTTTGAGCCATTCTTTTGTTCAATATTCGATGAGTTTTTTTATATGCTGCAGTGATCGTTTCCTTCCTGATAAAGCAATCGATTTGATTGATGAAGCTGGATCTCGTGTTAGACTTCGCCATGCGCAGGTGCATTTATTTGTTCTTTTTATCTCTGATTCCTTGTTTGAAGTTAAGCGCTGACAAAAGACTAAGGCAGATTGCGTAACAGGTCAAAACTAGGGCTGAAAATTTGTACTGGGTTCAGGTTGGCAGGTTTGTATAACCTAATCGAACCTGAAGATTGGTTAATCATGTCAAAAAGGTTGAACCCTAACACGGACATGTTTATTGAACATGTTAGCTGCGTTGACCGTTTACGACCCGTCTGACTAGTGTGACCCTAATCCAACTTATATACTAATTGGGTTAGTCGTTTTGAACCGTTTATGACCCAACCTGTCTAGCCTCAATCCTAGCCCATTTGTTCGTGTCTTGGGTATTGTCATCCCTAGTCAAAACGGGCTGGGTCAGGTTTCATTGACCTGGAACACTTTAATGTGTCGACTATGATTACAAAACATATATAATTTGAATGAAAATAACTTGAAAAAATTAGGAGGTTTTACACATTAAATATATGCTTTGGTCGACTTTGAAACCTGTTTGACTCATTTTCTTTTTAGCTTCTTTGTGATCTTTTGTTTGACCCGTTAAGAGATACAACTTAACCTGAATCAACCCAATCATAAGTGAAGGAACCAAAATTGCCACTTCTATTTATAATTGATTTTCACTATACTAACTGGGACGATATTTTGGTGTCTGAAATAGCTACCTGAGGAAGCTCGAGAGCTGGAGAAAGAGCTTAGACAGATTACAAAAGAGAAAAATGAAGCTGTCCGTGGTCAAGACTTTGAAAAGGTAATTTCTCTCTTCATCAACTTAATTCATTTATGCAAATATAAACCCTAAAGAAGGGTGTTACATAATTAGAAAAATAGAATTACTAAGGTTTAAATTTACTATTCTGATATGTTTGACTGACTTTGACTTTTGAACAGGCAGGGGAGCTTAGAGATAGAGAAATGGATCTCAAGCTTCAAATATCGGCTCTAATTGATAAAAACAAGGAGATGAGTAAAGCCGAGAGTGAAGCAGGTGATGACGGTCCCACAGTGACAGAAGCCGACATTCAACATATTGTCGCCACATGGACTGGAATACCCGTGGAGAAAGTCAGCAGTGATGAGTCAGACCGCCTTCTCAAAATGGAAGACACCCTTCACACACGGATCATTGGTCAAGATGAAGCGGTCAAAGCCATTAGCCGAGCCATCCGCCGAGCCCGTGTCGGTCTCAAGAACCCCAACCGTCCCATAGCCAGTTTCATATTCTCAGGACCCACGGGTGTCGGGAAATCCGAGCTTGCAAAATCACTTGCCGCTTACTATTTCGGTTCAGAAGAAGCCATGATTCGCCTCGACATGAGTGAGTTCATGGAACGACACACCGTCTCCAAGCTCATCGGTTCACCGCCCGGGTACGTCGGTTATACCGAAGGTGGTCAGTTGACCGAGGCGGTCCGGCGCCGCCCTTATACGCTGGTCCTATTTGATGAAATCGAGAAGGCTCACCCCGATGTGTTCAACATGATGCTTCAGATTCTTGAAGATGGACGGTTGACCGATAGCAAAGGTCGAACGGTTGACTTTAAGAACACACTTTTAATAATGACATCAAATGTGGGAAGTAGTGTGATTGAAAAAGGTGGAAGGAGAATAGGATTTGATCTAGATTATGATGAGAAAGATAGTAGTTACAATCGAATCAAAAGTTTAGTTACTGAAGAACTTAAACAGTATTTTAGGCCGGAATTTTTAAACAGATTGGATGACATGATAGTGTTTAGACAGTTGACTAAGTTGGAAGTCAAAGAAATAGCTGATATAATGTTGAAGGAAGTATTTGAGAGGTTAAAGGGTAAAGAAATAGAACTTCAGGTGACAGAGAGATTCAGGGATAGGGTGGTGGAAGAAGGGTATAACCCTAGTTATGGTGCAAGGCCATTAAGGAGAGCTATAATGAGGCTTTTGGAGGATAGTATGGCGGAAAAGATGCTCGCGCGCGAGATTAAGGAGGGTGATTCGATAATTGTGGATGTTGATTCAGACGGTAATGTGACAGTTCTGAATGGTAGTGGTGGAGCTCCGCCTGAGGAGATATTACCTGAACCGATTGTAGTGTAGACAAAGGGTATTTCAGACATTTCACTTGGGCTCGGTTTCTTCAACTTCACAATATCATGTGAGCTTTCATTCAGTAAAAACAGAGCCAGAAAGTATTTGGAACCATGAGATTTGGATCAAGAGTGGGCTGGGGATGTAACTGTAATTTTACATGGATCATCAATCTTGATATTCTCATTCTGGGCATGATGAGTTGCTGTCCAGCTCTTATTTTATATAATTGTATTCAGATTAGTTGCAACTACTTAATTTATTGACTAAAGTTATTAACTGTGTTTACTTTGGTCTGAAAGTGAATCAATTATGTGATTGTTTGATATTTATAATGACTTGCTTCCAGGAGTTGGTAAAACTTTGTAAATGTTCTTGATGCCACCATAAAGATGAAAGATTGCAGGCTATTGAGTAGTGATCATCATTGTGGTAAAAGCTAGTACCCAACTTGTGTATTAGCCAGAGGATACGGTCATATTGCGCGGCATGTATTGCGCACTCTTAAACCACATGGTCGGTGTATGGAGCAGGTATACATGCGTATATGAGGGTATACTATGGGTGTATTGTCAGGCAGTGTATAGATCCATTTCGTGGGAACACCGGCGTTATGTGTATTTTAGCCACGTCACCGGCGTAACTTTAACACCCACTTATCTCTTGTGTCAAGTTTTGAAAACAAAAAAAGTTATGTTTTTTTGTTAAAGCTAACCAGTCAAATGTTCATCATAATTGTGGGAAAAATTGATATCATGTGCAAGTCATTTGATACATTAAAAACAATTTTTTTAATAATTACCTACATATAATACATATAATATTAACATATTTTTAAAGTTTGATATGTCTATAAACTATACCCTGTTTTTTTGTGTCATTTAGTTCAATATTATGAAGGATGCCAATTTAGTTGTTAAACCAATTTTCTAGTTGACTAGGTAATGTAAATACTAAATATATTTTAAAAAACATTACCACATAACAATACAAACTAGAAAATGAAAATACTTAATTACATCAAATTCTTACACAACTGTACAAATGGATTGTCACCCAGGACTGCCAATTCAACAATGTTTTTGGTTTTATTATATGGTCACATTAGCAATTTTTTTTTATTAAAAAAACATATGAACTACCAAGTCATGAATGTAAAAGAGACAGGAATGATGCCAATGTGAGGTAGCCCACTTGGTGGAGGTACATACTTTTTAGAGGGGAGGTCACATGTTTAAACCTTGGCAATACGGTAGTTTAAAATTATTAGTGTAAAATATAGTAGGAGTAACATTTACCGTTCTAAAAAAATTAGACTAGAATGACATTATATCTGAAAGCTGTAAATTACGAGGGGAAGCCTCAATATGTTGGAAAGAAACTAAACTGTAGTTATAATTAACAATCAAGAAGCCGATTTTACATGACCAAATGAGTAAATTACCTCAATTACTTACTACAAGATCTATTATAGTATCTTGTTTGACCAAAATGTTTATAAAAATTCAAACCTTTTTATATATGTAAATTGGTATGACATCTTATAAAAAATTAATTACTTTGGAAATGTGATTATTATTAAGTAATCTTTACTTAACAAAGAGTCTAATTTCCTTAGTTGATCTTTCATATTGAATTTGACATGTTAATATCGTATGGTTCTTCCATCTTAAATCTGACTTATTAATCTTGTAGAGATCTTCTCTTTCATCTTCAATTTGACTTGTTAATATTGTTAGGGTCTTCACGTATTGATCTTTCAACTTGTATTTGACTTGGTACAATCATAGAAAGGTGATATGAGAACACGTTACTTGTAAGTTTACGGGACCCCATCAATACCTTGCTAACCAATAAGATATCGTAAACGTATCATGCGCTAAGCAGGTGGCCTTCGAGGGGGGGTTAAAGGCAGAAAACCAGCTAGAGGGACTTAAGCATTTCCTATGCGCCACGCCACCCCTTGAAGGTTTCAGAGGGTTAATCTTTGATCAATGATGTGTACATAACTATATATAATATAGTATATGACATTATATATTATAATTGTTGCAGTTTGCATTATTTTGATTACTTATACAACATTCTATTTATACATTATAATCAATCAATCACTAGAATGAGATTGTCTCTGTGTAATATTGAGTGCCTCTAAAACCTTTTGTATCTCCATGGTCATGGCACTGTCTACACTCCCAGATGACAGTTTCTTATGTGCTTTTTGCAAGTGAAGCTTCAGTGAGTTGCTGCTTAAGCCTGCATTCTTCCCACATATCGAGCACACCTTCATCGCGGGCCTTTTCTGTTGCCATTCCATTGAAACCTTTCCATGCAACTTTTTGTCTAATTCCAAAAGTGCCCTTGCAAATCCATCATTCGGTTGTGCTCGTCTGTGTACTCTTCTTAGGGTGTTCCATGCTTTCAGTAATGTGTAATTCCTTCACAAATAACCACAATCATAAATAACGAGTAATTTTATAAATTCTAGATAACATAACGAAGTGATTATATGATATTGAATAATAAGAATCAGATAATCTACTACAATAAAACGGGTTGCAGAAAATATTGTTTGGATGTACTCTTGTTATATGAAGTGGTAACAATAAGATGTTGGTATGTTTGACAAATACTGATTATTGAAGAAACTAATAGACTACAATAAACAAAAAGGACATTTTTGTGAAAAAAAAAACTAGAAATGATTTGTGAAATGAAACTACAAGTCTCAGTTTTGGTTAAAACAAGGGATAAATTAGTAATTTCACTTCACATCTAATTGCCCAGAACAGAAATTCAAACACCTCTTAATAATAGGTAGTAACAATAAAATTTGTGATTGCTTACTTCCTCATCATTAAGTAAGCAAGAACAACCGTTGCACTCCTGCTTCTCCCTTCAAAGCAATGAACCAAAACCTTACCACCTTTTTGTTCAACAGCATCAATAAATTGATGCGCTTCTTCAAAAATCTCACTGATGTCCGAATCATCTTCATCACCAATCTGTTAGTCATAGCAAATTATGTTTCAAACAGGTTGAAAGTAGCCCGCAGTGTAATTTCAGTGCATAAAACCTCCCAAACCATTTAATCCAAAAAATTAGATATTACCGAAATAATATATATTATCAGTTGTCATATTTGACAGTATAACAATGTACAATAAAGTTATAACTTTAAAGGTGATTTTGGTCAGCCAAACCTTATATGACTTGTACAGAAATGACCTTTTTAGACCAGGCTCGTCTAGTCACCTCCAAAAATTATACATAAAATAAATAAAGGATTTATAACTTACATAAAAATTTTGATACTCAAATATATCTGGGCGTTGAGAATCAGACTGTCCAATTTCATTAGAACACAAACACAATACATGTGTAATCCCTATATGTTGCAATGTGTAAACAGATCTTGCGGCTAACGCCCCACCAATAAATAAGCTACTTGTAATCAATGATGGCTTTTCTGTATTTCCAGCATCAGATATTAATGATATCCTCTCAAGGATATGTTCAAGCCTAAGCTGTAAATGGAACAAACAAACATAAGTAAATAAAACGGAAACTTATTAAAAAGATAATGTTTTGTAGTTTGGAAAAATTACCTTCAATTCATAAGCATCAACAACAGAATTACTCTCGTTGCCCTCGAAAAACCCTGAACTGAAATTATTTTCCTGACATAGCTTTACGGCTTCATTTTTTAGCAATTCGTTCCATTGCTCTAGTTCTTTGCTTAGTTCAGCATCTACCTGAGAAATATCAATAAATAAGTAATTTATATCAAAGATGATTAAAATTATTATATTATGTAAGTTGCTGGATAAAATGATTTATTGAAAATACATGGTGGAAGACTTTCAAACCTTTTCCTTATAAGCTATTTTTTTATTTTACCAAGGAGCAGTATTTTCTGACTGGACACAAAAGCATGATAGAGGTCAGGGTTCAGGTTAGGGCAAAACAGGTTCGGGCCATAAACGGGTCAGGTTCAGATTTACATGACCAACCCGTTCAAAATTAGAATATAAAAAGTTATAAATTTAACCAGCCAACCTGTTTATAACCTATTTACAATCCGTTGCCTAACCAGAATGTTTACAACCAATAAAACCAGTCAATATGCTTGACCCGTTCAGCTAATCAGGTTATGCCGCTTACACACGTCTGACTTAGGGTCAAACTTTTCGACATGATCAAGTAATTGGGTAGAATTAGTGTTGGCTATAAGAACCTGCCCACAGGAACCTGACACGTATTGCACCTCTAATTTTACATGTTTGAGTGTTTGACCCATTAGAAACTAAACATGACCCGATAAACAAAAATGGATTCTAGATTTCTTGACTAACAGAGTAAAAACCCTTAGCATGTTTTATGGATATTATGCAGCTTTGAGATGACCAAATAAACAAACATGAATTCTTGTTTTATTGACAAAAGTCGAAAGAGTAAAAACCTTAGCATATTTGTGGAAATCACGCAGCTTCGAGGTGATGCACGTGGTACGTAATGGTTCTGCATACGCCTTATTAGACTTTCCATGTGAAGAAGAATCACGTGATATTGGAGAAATTGAGTCTAAATTCTCCTTGCATCCTGAAGATGATGCTTTTTGAGCTGTTTTCTGCAAATCAGTATCATTTGAATCTGATTGGCTACCCTTACTTTGTGGAAAAACACAAGGTGCAGAATGTGATTGTGACTCAAATATCATCAAATCTTCTTTATCGAAATCACCACTAGATGTTTTATCTATAATATTCATAAAGCTCTTCAACAAACTATCCAACTTTTGGTGAAGTGTGAGTAAAAATATATGAAAACCCTGTAAATCCATCAGGGCCGCACGAAACCCGCTTCTGAATTCATGAATGACTGAGATCATATCTTTAATAAAAGGTGAATTGTTGCCAGAAGTTTCAGAAGCTTCTGGAGGAAATCCTAATTTCCCAATAGTTATTTCGTGTAATAAATGCGATGCGTACTCGGGACTGTTGATAAGGAGTTCAACAAGTTTAGGATAGTTTTCTTGATCATGTGAGCGCTTGCCAGCTGGCGGTCGGCGAGGGACAACAGAGTCAATAGACACAATATCAAAATCGGTTATTATTGGATCAATTGTAATCTGTCTTTTTAGGGCTTTTTCACCAGATATTGGAGATAATGTAGTGTCAGAAAGATGAAAGCTTTTCGATGCAATATTTGAATCATCAGTACTCATTCTGCTATCTACTGAATTTGATCTTCTTTCTTTCTGAAGTGCCCGAATCACCCTCGGTCTATATCTATTAATAGCAGAATCAAAAGCTTCTTCTAGTGCATCTCTATTTGCAGTCGCCATTTTATCTGCTAATAACAGATTTGCAGAATTACCTCGCCACCTCAGATAACGACATTGAAGCCGGTCTTCATTTCTGATTACAAGATCCAACATTAAGATTCTGCCAAGGGCAGCCGCCGTCTTTTCTGCAGCTTCTTGTGTCTGAAATGCACTTGAGTTTTCCAGAAGGGGAGATCCATGCACATAACTGCAAAAGGGTATTCTTGTAAATCTAATGTATTGCCACGTCAATATAGATATAGTAGAAAATACTAAAATGTACTTCATCAGATAAAGGCATCTGCTGAGCTCAAGAGCTTCTAGAAGTTCTGAGCAGGTCACTTCACCAACTTCATCTCCATCAGAAACTGCAGCCTCTCTTGCCTTTTCTGCAGCTTCCTTGATTTTTAACCACTCAGGACTACAATTGTGAATGACTCTACCCTGCACAAGTTACAGTGCTGTAAGAATTTTTTTTAACATTATCAGGGATGGTAAATCTGGTAAAAGGAAAATTCAAGAAATTATAATAACTTGTGGGGTTCTGACACCAAGCCATTTCGCAAATTCATAACCAAGTCGTTCTGATTGTGTAGCCATTCTAGAAGATGCTATTTTGATAACGGCTGCTGCTTCTTTAGGGACAAACTCGCCACTTTCATTATGGTTAAATAGTGCAAAGAATACAACTCCCCCTGAATTCACCGTTACCTGCACTTGACCGAAACACAAACATTAAAGTTTTAGCTTCAAAATTCCAATCACAAGTAAAATAAGAAAAAAAAACATACCTCCAATGCTTTATTCGTATCATCCTCAGAATGTTCATTGCTGCTGCTATGTTCAGTGTGATGAAGTGAAGAAAGCATGTTCCAAGAGAAGGAGCTTGACTCGATGTTCAACATAGCAGCCTTACCAAGTCTTTCCCACAAACTAATTTCTGTAAGCTGCTCAAAAGTAGGAAGCCTTTTTAAATCCAAGCTTAAATCCCCTGCACTGACTAGCAATGATCACAATTATAAAATTAAACAATCAAGATTCCTATTACATGATCAACTAGCATACGTGTTTACAAAATCTCTTAGAGGTCCACAGGCTGAATATATATGTAACAAGCTTGGAGCATTTGATATACGCACATCATCTTAAGGGCAGTGTTAGAATATACTAGAGTTAGGCCCATTATCTTAGCTCATTAGCAATAGAGTTTTGTATTATGTCTATATATACCAGTAGATTGTAACATTATAAACCATCTCAATAAAAAACAACTCTTTCACCACTCGGTTTGTATGATCAATCTAATTCATGATTCCAAAAAAATAAAGTACTAATCAATCAATCAAACAGGAGAAAATGCAAAATGACCTCAAGAACATGCTATCAAGTCTTTGAGGGCGGCGAGGGAATCCAGACGACTTATATTTACCACTACGTTTCCTAACCAATTCCAACCATTGAGTAAATCGAAAAGCAGGTCCCGCTGCAATATCACCTAACATGTACAATACCTGCATTAACCAACATCATTTAACCAATTTAATCAGTGCAATAGTGCATCATACAGACAAACACATAATTAGGGAATATTGGGGATAAACATTCCTGATTTGCAGCAATTAGGGCACGAATTCATGTCTCTTTTTCAAAAAATAATAACAATAATGTCACAAAATGAACTCAATGAGCACAGGAACAAACCCTAGATGCCACTGTTAGGGGCAGAGGAGCATCAATATCGTCAGATCCGAAATCAAACTCCTTAAACCTCTCTTCTTCCTCTTTCTTCATATTTACACACACATACCACACGCAAATTAAACGAAAAATTAGGGCGCCGCGCAATGTAGAATCCTAGATCCAGCGAGATTAACATACGCGTCCGAATTGTGCATTTTTTAATTGAAAATGAAAAGTTGAGGGAGATAACTGGAGAGCGAGAGCGTAAAGGTCATCTTTGGTCTCACTTGCCGCCATCGTCGATTTGAATAAAATCTGTTTGGAACCTTTATTTATTTATTTATTTTTTCTCGGTTTCCGATCTTTTCGGATGATCGGAAATAGTTACAGGGACGCCGGAGAAGGTCGATGACGGTTTATCACGCGACGGTCGGGGTGGCGATAAATGCTTGTTTTAGGGGTTGATGACGGAAACACCCCTGATGTTTGGTAGGTTGTCTTAAAATCACCCTAAGTATAATCTTGAAGCATAAGAGGTCCCTAGAAAACTTAAGAATTACTTTTGAATCAAAAAAATAAAGGATTAAATTTTAATATGAATATATTTATGCACATATGGGATGTCTTCATTCTCAAATTCTCAAATGTAAATATGTGATTTTTTAGTTTACCGCCCCTCCCCCAAGTTAGAGGTGTGAACGTGAGATTTTTGTGTGTTTAACGTGAGTTTTCTCATGGAGAGAGAGGAGGACATGGGTTTTGATTCGGTGTGATCGAATGAACACCGCCATTTTCTCAAGCGAGAGGCGTGAGAGGGCTCACGAGAGAGAAGGTATAATGGATATCCTTAGCAATGGTGGATTCACTAACTAAAAGTAGAGTATAGACCTACTTTATATAAAAAAAAATGGTATGCATTGCAACAACCACATACCGATCTAGAGGTGTACCAATCGGGTTGAAGACTAAACCGGTTAAAAGTCAAAATCGGGTTTTGGTCAAACCGGTTCGGGTTCCTGAGGTTGTTTTGATCGGTTCGGTTCGGGTTTTGCCGAGTTCAAACTGATTTCACCCAAACCGGTTCTGCTTTCGGTTATGGTCGGTTTCTAAACCGATTCTGATTCACAAACTAATTTTTTTGTTTACCTCTATACCAATCATCATACTACATTACAAAAACTATATAAAAAAACAAATGTGAGTCGGTGAGTGTCAAATGTTTCCCTTAAAAAGCGTCTAAAATAAAACACATAACTCCTTCAAACTTAGCAACTTTAGGGTTATATTTGAAATATAGAACTAGTTTAAGGCAGTAAAGTGTGACTTATATTTTATTTGAAAATCAGTTATCGCGGGGCATAAAACGTTGCTCGTACGCGATACTCTCTTTAACACATAACCCGATCTGCTTTCTCTCTCTTAACATTCTTTAACTTTCTCTCTCTAAAATATTATCCCATTCTTATCAGAAAATCAACAAAAAAGATTCAATCGGAAAGGTGACATTCAAGCAATCTTGCAAATGTTATTTCAATTTCCACAACATTTCCAAGTCAACAAATAAATTAACAAAAAAGGGGTTGACCCAATTACAGATTACCATTATCATGACAAAATTTACTTACAATGCCAAATCAAGATTATAACTTATTCATATTTTCAACTGTCAAAACGTTTCGGGTAAAGGATTCCCCTTTAGAAACGACCGAAACAACACCAACGATCTCTGAGGTTGCGAGAATGGTGCTTCATGCGATGCACCTCGTACCGTTGCAAATGAGAATATGTTCCCATACACTTGTGTCCACCCTCCAACCTGAACGTATACGTGTTACGGTTTATATACTATTAAATAATGTACATGTACATTAGGGCTAAGCCCGTTAGGTTTAGCATAACGGGCTCAACTCTGATGTACAATATTTAATATATGTGTGCTATGAAATTACCTGTTGCCCCTCGAACCAAGCTCGGTATGGTACTGTTGTTTTGAGTCCCAGTTCTGTAGCAAGTCGATTGACTAAAGCCCGGCTGCCCATTAATGGAATTACAGAATCTTGATCGCCGCTAGATTTAATCAAGAACAGATTTTACACAAAATTGCAATAATTCATCATAAAAAAGATGCATTTTAACCTACATTGTTGATGAAAGGAACATGCATGTTTACCTATAAACCAGAACTCGTATCCCTTCTTTGATGAGTGATCCCACAATGTTGATTGTAGGTATCTCGATGTTGAGCAGTTCATAATCCAGGATGCTGTTTACGGGTCAAAAGTTTTAATAATAGGTATAGATTGAGATGTGCATAAATGAAAACGGGCCTATATGAGATAATATACTGAAACTTACTTGCTACACACATCCCATTTTCGGACTCCAACCAAGCGTGCATGCAGAGCTCTATGGACATCACGTCGGTTAAGGTAGTTAACGGTTTCATCTTCCACACAAACATCCACCCTCTCGGTTACTTGCTGAAAAAGCAACATAAGTTCAAGATCTTTATAATGTTCTATATTATGAGAAGAGGACAGGTAACTAAATTACTCTATATGGTTGTGAAATGGTCAAAATGTGTGTAAAAGGTTTATACTTTCAGTCAAATAACATTGGTATTTTATATAAAGTTTCAATTTTTTAACATGCAATTTACCATTTTGTAATTAATATACAATTTGGTGCTACACAATCTGTACCTGGGGAGCAATGATCTTGGATTGTGAGAGCACTGATGGAATACAAACATCTAAAGTGACATCATATTTGTCCACAAATCGACTGGTTTCTCGGCTGACTTCACTGTAAACTTTTGAGCATATTGGTGAAACCGAATCTCTATAATATTCACTCACATAGCGCGAATAGTTACATGCAGAAGTGAACAATTTGTATGTTGAATCTGATATAAGACCATGAGACCAAAAAAACTCCGCCCTCGAGTTTAAATCAGTAGCATACTCCAAAACCGGATTTCCTAGCTGCATATTGACATCAAAACAGAAAAATATTGAAAGGTTGACTTTGCAAAGTCAAATCCTGTAATTTATGGATGTATAAGCAACATTGCTATCTTAAATTCTTAATCATACTCCAAAAGTGGATTTCCTAGCTGCATTTTGGCATCAACACAGAAAAATCAACTATGTTCTTGTTTGGAGTAGTGTTTACACTTTGCAATATGGAAATGTTGACTTTATAAAGTCAAATCTTTTACATTGTGGATGTATAATCAACATAACTATCCTAATTGATTTGGCTGGTTAATTCTGTAGAATATGAAGTACAGACTAAACAATAATGATAAATTTAAAAAAAGTTAAAACTTTCATCTTAATGGAATAATGAAAATTTTGTCCTTTTTTGTTCTTTCTGTTCTACAGAATTGTCTGATATGGAACAATAAAATACAAGAATTAGGGTTCAATTTGAAACACTTACAGCAATTCCTTTTAAATTAAAAATCTTCTGCTTTTTGTTGAATATAACCATAAGTTCTGCAAGTTGTGGTATATAATGACCTGGAACCAGTAACCCAAAAAGGCATTAAAGTAAGAAAAATATTTGATCTTTCTCTACTGGAAATTCAAGAAATTAAATTTGTATTTTGTGCTAAAACATATAATGATTACCTGCATAACTTTCTCCTGTTATGAACAGATCCCTCTGCTGATATTGAGGGAATTTCAAGAACCATTTGTGCAAGAACACAAGATTGTCCCTGGCTTTAAATTTTAAAAAGCAAAGAAAGATTTAGAAAAAAGGAAAAAGATGAAGAACCCTTTTTCTGCATTTTTTTTGGATAGCAAGAAATTGAAGAAAACAACTTTTAATGTTCTTTTGAAGGTATAAACATTAAAAAGAAGACCTTTTTAAGGTTCCTAAAAAAGGGTTACTTCTTTTTCTCAAAAACCTTTTTAGGGCATATAAAGAACATAACTAAACAAATGGTTCAATGGAAAGTAAAAGCACCAGAAATACCTGTTATGGCATCAGTCACAACCTCATAACCAGATGAATTTGATGAATCATAAGAGAACCCTACTCCAACTGGGGTCTCTAAGTACAGCATATTTGCCTCTGAAAACTTTCAAGAAAATTAAAATAACCCATGTAATTTAATTAAAGATGTGAAATTAATTAATCTTGAAAAGGGTATCATCTTTTTCATCAATAATTGCTTTACCTGTGTTCCAGCTATACTCATTTCTTACCAGACCCTGACCATTTGGCCTAAAAGGTCCATTTTCAGAAAATGCTCCAACACCCAGTGATGAACATCCAGGCCCTACAAGATAATTGACAAGTAATTTGCTTAAAAATGCAAACTTTATGAAAAGTAAACCTAATTTTCATAAAAACTGTTCTGTTTTTTTCACCATTCTTGAAAAGGGTTTCAATTTTTTACCTCCATTCAACCAAAGAACCAATGGCTTTGAAGCTGGATCAACTTCAGCTTCTACAAAATAGTAGAAAAGGGCTCTTTTTTTCTTGGCATCTAAAGTGACATAACCTGAAAATTGTTGAAATCCAACTGGTGGTTGTCCAGGCAGCTTCAAAATCTTGTCAGATTCAGCCAATGAAGCTTCATTCGCCACCATGAAAGCACACAGTACAAGCAGCAGAAGCATGACTGCCATTGTCATCCTCTTGCCCAAAGATTTTCAACAATCAAACCAAAGATTTTACCCTTTAGTGAGATGAAAGACTAGCAATATATTGTAGTGGAGGGCATGAAGCCTATGGAATTCTTTTTTATAAATTCAGTGGGGATTTTAAACAAACAAATGGTGTGCATGCTTTGTTTTTTATAATCATTATAAGGGGCAAGCTTTTTTGCTCAATTGCAGGCCTGAAAATGGTGAGAGTGTGTGAATTGGGGTCTATAAGCATGTGGGCATGGGCTTGATTTTTATTTGAAAGTGAATAGAGAGATGAATTCCTCTGTCCATCTGAAAATGCTTTAACATTTTCTGAACATTGGTCTCAGAATTTTTATGAAAAGTTGCTTTTGGTCCCTCTTTTGTTGGTTTCTTAAAACATATAGATTAATCAGTTGAAAAAGAAAATGAAAAAGACAATATACACTATTTAAATTGTTTTATTTTTGTTATACACTTAGAACAAACAAGAGTATGTTCCACACTAAAAGTGGCTTTACAGGCTTATTCCTTTTCCCAACAGATTAAAAAACAGATATAATGATGGTGATTTCTGATCCCTGCCTGCCTGCCATGGTAAATAAGTAATATTCATAAAGTTAAAACATTTTAACCATATAATTACATAAATAACACCAATTGGTCCAGTTAACTTCTTTTTACCCATTTTTTCTTCCCCCATCAAGATTCTTGACATGAAATAAACCAATAAACTAATAAATAGAGGAATATAAACAGTAATCTTGAACAAGATTTGATTTTGTTCTTTTTTCTTGATTAATGTTGAATGACATGACTTTACCTAAGAACCCACATGTGGTGGAATGGTGGATAATGCCATAAACTGCAGATTGTGCCAGACCTAGATTCATATTCCTTCAGGTTCAGATTAGGGATTTGAGTTTGACTTAAAACTGATTGAGAGGTTATTCTCTGTTGCTCTCTGTAAAAGATGTGTTACTTTTGGGACAAAGTGCATTTCTAGTCCTCTCACTTTAAATAATGTCTACTATGACCTTTTGTTACATAATTCTTTGTCCAAAAGACACTTGCTTGAGGGGATTTGTATGCATATGAAGCTAGATAGCAATGATTTTTAAGGGTTCTTGATTAAATTTCTTGATTGAGTCATAGTGTATATGAGTGTCCCACTTACAATATACACATCAAGTCATTATGTGTTATTTGTGATTGTTATCATTTTCTAATGATAATTTTAAAAAATTTCTATATAATCAATTTTCAATTCATACCGGCTAGATGAAAAACTATCCGATCTTTATCAAACGAGTTTCTTGCATAAAACCTTTGACTATGTGTAGTGACGAAATCAGAACCTTTTTGTAGGGACGAACATATAATTCTCCTCACTATGTGTGCCAAAGACGATGGAAAATATGTTACCCTATGCACGGACTAGTTTTGTAAAACAATCCAAGTATGAGGATGTGAAGTTTGATTTTTCTCTACTTGTTTAAAGTGGATTGACAATTCGAATGATGGTATAGGAATACAAATAATGGCTTTTTCTCAAAAAGATTTTGCCTTTCTAATAAATTATAAATACTCCAAATCTAAAATCTTCTTCAACAAAACCAAATTAAATAGTTAAAAACTATACAATTATCCTATTTTTTTCATATAATGTGTGGCTGAATCACGAGGCTGAATTACTATATAAAATATAAAAAGGTGGTTAATTTTGAATATTGGAAAGTGATTATGTTTTGGTAATGAGTGTAGAAGGTATGAAGCTATGGACTTTTAGGTGGGGAAACTAGGAACAATTATTGTCATGCTTCATCTTTTAAAATCATTATAAACCAAAGCTTTTTTGACTTGAAGAAGAAAGTGATGAGTTTGCCCTAAAATATATAATGGATTGTGGAGGAAGTTGGTTGTGTATCATCATCATCATGTGGGGTTGGTTTCTTGATTCTAAAAGCAAAAAACAAGATTGAGTTTCTTCTCATACACAATCAGTGGCGGATCCAGAAGTTTTTATGAGCGGGTGCACAAAGTATCAAAGCGAGTTTGGTCAAAACAAATCGGTTCAAAATGGGTCGGTTAAAACAAATACTTATTTACATAACGATATAATAAAAATATTTATACCTATTTACTTAAAAATATTGTAAAACTATTCATACTTATTACTTAAACGTGTACAGATAACTGATTAAACACAAGAATATGACACAATAAGAAAAAAAAACACTTGTAAACCATAAATAACAAGAAAAAAAATGTAATTATAAACCAAAAGTAAAAAATACAAAAAAAACCTATAAATCAATTGAATAATCAATAACAAAACATATTATTTACCTACAAAATTTAATTTGTTATGATTAATGTATATTGTTTAGATGTTTAATATAAGACTATGTAAAAATCAAATGAAAGTAAAATGTTTAATGTGTAAATTTAGTTGTATTACAAGGGTTAATGTGAAATTTTTGTTTATCGTTTTAATTATCAACGAACATTTGGGTTTTCCACTTTCCCACTTTCCCATACCACTTCATCATCTTCTTCTTCTCTCTTCCTCTCTCTCTCTAGTTTTTTTTTTCCATTAAAGCTTTAAGCTTTCATGGCTTTTTTTATAGAAAATTACCATCTTTACTTAAAATTATCATCAATCCCTTTGGTTTCTTTCTCTCTTGGTTTGTTGAAAATCAGATGACGAGTGCCTCTTAGCATATTTAGGAAGGTGCCTACTAAGAGAGATCGAAGATTTTCCACTACGCAGATGAATCTTAGCGGGTGCCTCGCCCCCCTCTGGAACCTACATAAATTCGCCCCTGTACACAACTATAGCCCATTACAAAGATTTTAAGACAAGTGATAAATCATTGGTTCTTTTTCAATATGTTTATGTAAATGAATAAAGCTCACCGGTTCTTGAGAGGGAAGGAGCTAACACACCCCTCAAATTTAACGCCTTTTTTAGTCATATATATGCTTTAAGATTATATTTCTCCTACAACGTAACGTAATTATTTTTATCAGATCGTTTATTAATTTTAATCTTTGGTTGTGTTTGTTGTGAATATGATTGCTTGTTTCCACTATGATGAAAAGCAAAACACTTTTTGGAATAGTACTTTGGTTTCTTTTTATCAAGAAAATATGTTGGGAATGAATTTGAGTGTACATAAATGAATGGTTGATAATGATGATGTCAATGGTTCCCAATAACATATTAGAAAAATCATAAATGTGGCTTGAGTTTCAAGTGTTATATGCCACAATCATGTTATGTTGTAGCTTTTTTCATGAACAAGCTTACACATAAAGCTCCTCAATTTTTTGATTGTCCATAATTATAATTATAACGCCATGAGCAATCTTTAAGTATTCCTGAAATTGAGAAGGTTATTACAGTTTTCAACCATGTTGAATGTTGACCCTATAATTGCTCTTTGCTTGCAGAAATCAAGCATGTGTATTCATTAAAAGTTTATTAATCATTAAAAAATTACATTTATTTTCAAATGGATTATTAATTATTGTTTCCAGTTTTATGAGATAGAATATCTATTTATTTTCACTATATTTCATAACAGGGTTATTAATTATTGTTAGTTATTTTAAAATTTTCAAATGGGTTATTAATTATTGTTATTTATTTTAATTTTTTTTCCATGTATTTTCAACCTTCAGGACTGTTTTGGACATGGTCATAGATAGGTGATTTGATAAGTTTTGTTAAATTCTTCACAATAAATTGGGAAGGAAAGTTTTTTACGGTCTTTATGAACAAGATACTCAATTTTTACGATTGAAGAAATTCTTCCGTAAGACCAATGTCCATGAACTAATAGCAAACGTTCCAAAAACCAAAACCGAGCAATGACAATATCGTTGGACATGGCCGCCTATTTTAGTGAAAGAATATAACTAGTACAAAAAGAATGTAACATAGTATAAGGGCAAATATGTAAATATTGCTAGACATGACCGCCATTCTGACTGAAACCCATCCTGATCCTGAACGAACCAAAATGCTCATGCTGACCCAGTACCCCGCCCCGACTTGACACGAATGTTTTGCCAGGTATATGTACCTGCATTCCCTCAACACCACTTATTCCAATTCCGATTTCGGCTTCTTGAAGCATTCCTACATTGTTTGCTCCATCACGAATGGCTAATGTAGTTTTTCCAGTTCCCTCTTTAACAAGTCTTGTAATAACAATCTAACTTAGTAGTTATCGTATGACAAACAAATAATAGAAGCACATCCTACTGCAAGTTCTAAATAACAATCTAACTTAGTAGTTATCGTATCACATACAAATAACACAAAATACTTAATCGAAAGTTCCAACAAAACATAATAAGGGCCATAGATGTGTAAGCCTTATGACATATATAAACCACACTAATGCTACTAACTCGAAAACTTTAAGAAAAATAAAACAATAAACATAACAAACTTTTGTTAAATATTATACGAATAAGAAAACTAACAGAAGTATTATACAATATATCATGAGAGGATTGATAAACTAACATAAACGAGTATCTCATTGCAAATTGTCGTCGCCGCAACATTACATAGGTTTCTTACTAGTGTGTATATATATACACACACACACATATGTATATATAAGGGTATGGATCAAATGAAAACCGTAACCTAATCTTACGTATATATAACACATAGTGTTACGTATATGTTACAACTTCTCATTCGACATAGTGTTACGTATATGTAAGACTTCTCGTTCTCGTATTTACGTTCAACATATATGTAATAGATACTTAAATACCCTTTAACAATTAAAAAAATAATTTATAAATTATGTTATTGGTTTTCTATAGAAGTAAAATAAATAAACAAAATGACATCAAATGAAAAATCAAACTATCAAAAGGCCTTTGGTCCAGTGATATCTAGGTGTGTTGCATAATGTCCCTTTTCTAAGAGCTAGTGAGTTCTAGTCTCGACGTAGATAAACAATATAGATTTAGAAGATGATTTAAAGTGTGTATAAGTTTTCTGTTAAAAAAAAAACAAAAAAAAACATCATATTTAGGTTTAAATGCACCAATAGTCAATCTCTTGTTAATTAAATGTGTTTATATATCAATAATTATTTTTCAATAAGTAAAGTAGCAGTTTACATACTAGTTCAAAGATAATATAATTTATCCATTAGTTTCATAAATAGTTAAGTTGGACGGTAACCGATTTGGAGGGATGGGGCGCTACGCATCCCACTCTCTCCCTTCTCGCTTCTCGATCCTGCTTTCTAACTTTTCTTTTTTGTTTTCTCCCCAAATTGGGATGGGCCATCCCTCAAATCACTCATCTCATCTCCATCTGTAAAATTCTTCAACGTCATCTCCACCTCAGTCTCGTCCCAGTTTCATATCGTCCTCCCTTATTGTTGGCAGAGATACCAAAATCATTATTGAAGCATTTAACACTAATACATGCTTACTAGGGTTCTATGATTATTGGCGAACTACATCCTAGACTTAGGTCTTCAAGTTCCTTGAATCACCTTGCTTTTCAAGAAAATAACACCTTCGAGTCTACCGTTATATTTATTTTGAACTACTTTGTTACACTTAAATACCATATAACCTTTATTTGCAAGGATTTGAACTCATAAGTCATACCACTTTTACGGGAGACAAACATCATACCACTAGACCACTAAGTCATGGGTGAATCTACCGTTATATAAGTTTGATTTAAAAATATTCTTATAAAATATATCATATGACAACAAATTTATTAACCAAAAGAAACTAAAGAGAAAATCGCATATGTTTATTAAATTTTCAACAATATTTATCAAGATTTTACCTCTATATCGATGTAACATGTGATAAGTTTCGGTATCCATTTTATAAAGATGTCCAAAATATATAAATTTGAGCCGGTTTGTATGTTTAAAAAAAATTCGTATTCTGTAAAAGTTTCCTACTTCAATAGAAATTTCACTTGCTAAAAAAGAACAAAGTAAAATTGTGTTAGATATTGTACTTCCGAATAAAATTTGTTCATTCACAAAAGTAAAATCTATATCTATACTATATAATAAATAAAGGTTTTGGTGAGTCAATTTTCCCGCCTCTCTCTCTTATTAATTGCACAAACTTTCTATAATTGTTTTTTTAATAAGTTTTTTATAGAAAAGTAATTAATATCTATACTATATCTGTATACTATATAATAAATAAAGGTTTTTTACTGCCACGTGTCGCCTCTATATTCATTTTCACCATTGTTTTTCCATCTCTCTTTTATTTAATGCACTTCTATATTTTAATAATAATATATATTTAAAGAAAATACTAATTATACTAATAAAACATATTTATTTTAAATTATCCCTTATTATAAGAAATTTTGAAATTTAATTATGTAACTTTTATTTCAATCAAATAGTAAATGAAAAACAAATTAAATTAAATAGTAATTAACGTATTTTCAAAACCCAATTATATATTAATTTTTACATATTTTGAGTTTGTTTCTATCATTAGTATATGTAATATATTTTTACACCTGTAACATATATACATAAAAATTTTAAAAAATTATACATTGATATTTTTTTAGTTTTCACCCCGTGTGTAGACACTGGATCTAAACTAGTATATGCATTAAAGTAGCTTATGTATTTCATGACGTACAAAGATACCCAAAAACTGACATATTTATGCTCTATTATAAGACTTTCATTACGTATTATTTTAAAAAAAAATTGTGACCATATTAAATTGTTTAAATATTCTATAAAATAAATTTGTTATATGTAATTATTGATAAAAAACGGTTACTGACTAAAACCATTACAAAATATTAGACTTGTATCATATCGGTTATATGGGCAACAAATGTTGAATTTATAGACCAAATGAGTTTTTTTATTCATTAGACTAATATTTGGGGATGAATTCTTCTGTTTTATACATAACAGAAACTATCTAAATATGTAATCCATTTGGTTTTTGTATTATGATACAACCCTTCTGCTTGTTAGCTAGTCAGTAAAATACTTGTCTCTTTCAACAAAAATCATTCTTAAATATTTATCCATTAAAAATGGTGTATTATTATAATATATATGTATCCCAAATTAAGGGAGAATGAAAACAGTAAGAGAATATTTTGAGAAGATAAAATTTTTTGGAAGGAATGGTTGAAAAGAAATGACAAGAATTGAGGTAGTGGATCACAACACATGAAATCACCAAATCTCAACACTTGATCCTCTCCTTGACACATGCTTTTTTACTTCTTCTTTATGTACTTATGTGAGAATCAAGTTTCTTCTATTTGACATTTTCTTCCTCATTTCATATACATATATATTAAATATGTAAACTACTTTTTGTCAGTATAAACACACTTGTTTAACAAATTTAAAACTATTTATTTTAAATAACAATTGTTAGTTTGTAGAAAAGTAAAGTTGAAGATCATAAAAAGAGTTATAACTTAAAATAAAATGTGTTGTCTATTCTAAGTGAAATTAGTAATTATACTTCACCATCATAAGAAACAATGTTTTAACTTTAGTAGACATGTTAATTACATATTTTGATTATTATTAATTACTTAACAAACTTCTTGTGAAGATAAAGTGAAACAAATCCACCGATTCAGGAGTTGAATTTTGGAGACGATTTACATTATTGGTAAAAATAATTGTTACACTGTTAAATTCAGACCATATACTGTTATGGTATAACAGTATAACCCATCAAAGTGCATTCGGTGGTATATCAAGTAGGGGCGTTTAAAGGTTTGATTTTCGTTTTTTTTTTTTTTTTTAGGTTTATCCATTAATTGAACCGAACCGAACCGTATTGTGAATTTTTATAACTAAACCGAATTTAAAAAGTAAAATGTATAAACCGAATAAACTGAATTCAAAAAAATGTATATCAGTTAATCGAACAAAAAATCGAATTCACAATTTAGATACGGTTAGGAACATAACTGAAAACCTAATTCACAATCCGGTTTCTGTTTTTTTGTTTTTAAATACGGTTCGGTTTTAAGCTTTTTACGCACCATAATATTAAGTAATTGTAATGATACTTCTTAAAGGGTTAGAACTCCCAAACCAATTTTAAATAAATATGTTTATTTATTAAAATAGCTTTTAAAATGATGTATTTAAATGTTATTTTTTTTTTCCAAAATATAGATGTAAATTTAAAAACAAGAAGAAATAGAAACTACTAAAAGTATAAAAAAGGGTTGTTAAAATAACTATTCTTTTAAAAATTTATGGTATTAAAAAAACAAAGAGTTACCCACTACAACCACACCACCATCATTATAAATTGTCATTTTTTAAACCACTATTCATCACCCACAGATACACCTACAACCACATCCCCATTTCTCTAGGTTTTATTTTTTTAAAACACAGTGCCCCCACATCCACATTCACCCACTACTCAAATATTACACACAGACTCTTTATAAAAGTTATATTTTTTACCTTTTTATTTGTTTTTTTTTACAAACTGCCACACACACATTAAATTGGTTTTATTTTTTTTTAATTTCCACTATGAACAGCAGTTGCAGTGCAGACACCAGACATGAACATCTTTTTTCCCTCTTTTATTCTATTTGGTTTTTGGTAGTGCCACAGTAGATGTGAAATCCCACAACCCTTCATTTCCAATGTTTTGTTACCTTTTTTAGGAAGACTCCAAAGTAACAAATATTAACATGTAAATAATCATGTAATTTATTCCATCAACATGTCCAACGACTTTCTTATCGTGTTAAACGCCCCCTTGGGTGCTAAAAAATTAAACAAGCTGAAGATGGCGATTCTTTATTCCACGGTTTCGATGATCCGGAAAGCTCTACACCTTACTATTCAGAAAGGATACTTGCTCACCTTTGAAAACAACGGAGAAGATCAAACTTTTTTTCTTTTAATTGGATTATGAATAGGACATTATGTAAATAATTTGCCTTAGTTAGATTGATCTTCTTCTCCTTATTTATGTAACCTGTACTGATTTGTCTAGCGTCTTACTATTCCTTTTTATGGTATTGTCGTCGTTCTTAAAAAAAAGAAAGATAGATATTGTATAAATAATTTGTGGCCTGTTGGCCATCTGGTGCAATGGTAGCCCCAAGACTTCCTATAGTGGAGGTCTTGGGTTCGAATCCTGGCCACAAAAAAAGGGTATGTGGCCAGGTCAGGGGGTTTACCCAGTTGGAGGGTTCCTTCTGTGGTGGGCTGCCCTGGATGTTGTAGGTGTTGCCCCGGGGAAACCCAATTATCCTAGAATATCTATCGTGAAACATTGATCTATCATTATCAAAATGTCTCTCTCCCCTAACGTTAACTATATTTCGGATAAACTATTTTTTGTAAAATTTAAAGATAATGAAGAAATGGAAAAGTATGGACAAAATACAATTGTACTCCCAGCAGAGGTACTATTATGTCTTCTGCATTGTGTTTGGAATCATCGATGGGTAATGAAGAAGACCAGTCAATTTTTTGTGGATTTGCATGCTTTTAAGTTTTAATTTTGTCATATGTTCCAGAGTTTGGATGCTAGTTAACATAAGCACAAAGAATATGCCAATATGGTATTTTTTGCTTTTTTTTTTATCAAACAACATATGAAGAAGTTCAAAGTCTGGTTTATGAAATGATAACATGTTAAATAAAGCACTTTAAAAGTTGTTATACACTACTACATGTAGGTTATAATAGGTCAAATAACTCGGAAAATCAGTTAGGTGATATTTCAGAGAGTATGATTAGAAAAGTAATATAAGTCGGTTGTTCAACTGGATCCTTTTACTAATATGACTCGGTTTGAACGATAGAACTAGGCATTATTACTCTTCATTTGACCCGTTTTTCAAAAGAAACCATACATGATTACTGTGACATCTCTGGAAAAAAAAAATTGTACGATTCTAGTTCATGTAATCTTGCTTCGACTTAATGTACAATCCTCGTTTTGCCTCGTTTTATTTAATATATCAAGTTAATTCTAATTCCTAATAATTAATTAATTCAATATTTTTTTTTTAGTCATATTTATAAAAATTTAAGAGTTTAATTAAAATTAAATGATTGTTTATTTAATAAGGGAATTTTAAAAATAGACCTTGAACCCTTTTTTTTATGCTTGAACCCTCTCAAACACTTGAACCCCCTTTGTGAAAACCCCCTTATCATCTTTTGGAACTAACAAAGATCAATTTTGACTTTCTAAAAGTCAAAATCGCATCAAAGCCTTTCAAATCCACCAAATCCGGGGTGTTTAAAACATTCTAATCACGTTTCAATGCATTATCAACCGAGAGGAACAAGGAATTCGCATAATCTGTTGTTAAATCTGAACCTTGAGAACAAATTTGAAAACTCGTAACTAGGATAACTCAAGCTTCAAAATCCTCGATTTTCGTTCAAATCACAACTGCTAGTGCGTTCTTAATGGAGCTAATCATCCCTATAAATATCACCTCTATTCTCAGTCGATTGCACCACAAAAATTCGTCCTTTTTCCTTCTCCTGTTCCGACGACGCAAGCACTTCCCCCGACGCAAACCGTTGGCGATTTCGGCTCTAACCCGTGTGGTTTCAACTCCAGGTAATCATTTTCTTGTTAATCGCCTCATCCTCTAATCTGTTTCTGGTTTCCATTCAAATTCGATTTTAGGGTTTGAGGATGGGTTTTGGTTTCATGTCTGTGTGTTGTTTTGGAAGAAGACAACTGAGAACAAATTCTTAAATTAATTTGTTTCTGTTTTAAACCAACATGGCTTTCTAGACTAAATGGTTAAAGCTTGTAAACATCAACAACGAGGTCACGGGTTCTAACCCACCTCCAGCCATTTCTTTTTCTCTTTTGATTTCTTTGCATTCACACACACAAATATATATATATACTTACATATTTAGTATTATGATCATTATTAATTAACTTTTAATAAATCATTGTATTTTTTTAAAACTATTCTTAAACGAATGAAGTGTAAAACATTTTATTTATTCTTTTTTAAAAATAGCATAAATAAATAATGTATTTTTCTTTAAATAACATAAGGGAATTATGTAACATTTTTATAAAATATTCGTGAGGATCATGTATTCATTTAAAAATTTAAAGTTATGTTTTATTTAAAACTAATAACGTTATTTAAATGGGAAAATATATATTATTAAGTATTGTTTTAAAAGATTTCGATTTCTTTAAAACGCAATAATTATAAAATATATTTTATAAACCCTCTAAAACTTGTTCAAACATTGTATTTACAAACTATATCTTTCTTAATTCCTTTTTACTTTTAGAATTATGTTTATATTTTAACTCTTTAATTTCTAATAAAACCCTCTAGTATTCAATTTATCTATTTCAATCCTTATTAAATGCACATTTTCATTTTATTCCTTATCTTTTCCCAAACTTACCGGACACATCCTAAACTCGGTTAAAGTGTACAAAAGAGTAAACTTCAAACTGATATGTAGCTATCTGACAAATAGTAAGGTTCTGGCTAGGAAAGACGGGGTTCTGATCCGACCAACTCTTTCCTGGGAACTTTGCTGTTGGAGGTACTACTCTAGTATGATAACCACTCTAGTATACGATGACTACTTCCCTCTAATTACAAAACAACCCCTCATCTTTCCACGATTCTGTAAACTAACTCAAACTCGAACTTATTTAGGCATCTTCTAAACCAAGTTACTTCAGCAATCAAGATCAATCCCACCTGCTGCAAGGTGAGTTCATAGCCCCTCTTTTACTTTTTACTTTGGGGTGGAAAACATGCTCTTATATCAAAACTGAAACCAAGTCTTGAGTCAAAACTATACTTTGCATTCAATAACAAACTTCTAATTCTAGTAACATTAAACTGATTTATACATGTTGCAAATGTCATTTTTACTACAAAGTCTCTCTTATTTCTAAAACTACACAACCATTAACTTCGGGGAAGCCACGGGAGTACGTAAATAGATCTATTGGCCTGACTAGCCCATCCGGTCCTCGGGTTGATGCATGCCAATCAATTCTGAGCGTCCTTCAAGTTGTGGATTCTAATCAACTTGGAAGGAGCTGGGTGTTCAGAAACTGCATTCTTGACACTTATACTATAGTCTAACACCCTGACAAGGTGTTGGGCGGGAGAGCTATCGATCACTAGGGTTGGTTGTGGACTCATGTATGATAGTTTAAATTACTTGGAATTTGAAACTTGTTTTTGATTTGCTTCTGGTTATCTATTATTATATCTATCAAATCCTATGTTCTCACCAACTTTTTAGTTGACCTATTTTAGCATGTTTTTCAAGTAATGGAAACTAGTTTGCTGTCGTGCTCACGCTAGGATTCAAGGATAAGGCTTAGTGGACCTAGCATAGACTTAAATTGAAAATGAAACTATTTGGTTATTTGCTTTATTTGAATTAAACTTGATGTAATGACTATCGGTTTTTCAATAAATTCCTTAGTACTTTCTTTATTCCATGTGTAATGATTCAATTTCGTCGCCCCTCGTGTTTCCGCCTGGGCGGGGGTGTGACAGATTGGTATCAGAGCCTTGGTTATAGAGAATTAGGCCACATAGCATAAGACCTAGACTATAACCCTAGGAATCCCCCACATTAGAAATTTCATGCACACATGTACTAACGCGCTAACTTTCCTCTTCTAGACATGTCGTCCTATTCTGCTGACGTTTCCGGCAATACGCGCGATAGTTCAGAACTACCCTCTTTTGGAAAATTAGTTAGCTCAATCAATTGGAGTCAACTAGCCCGAGACATGGAAGACCCTGAGCTGCGATCCGATGCAACGAGCCCCTATCGCCCAGAGACTGTCCTTATCACCCGAATGATCAATCTTATACTTCCCGAGATCAGCTTCAAGAAAAGAAGAATTGGAGCTACCCGCTCTTCTGCTAGCCGACCCCCGAAGATACGAAAAGTAGAAGACGGTGCTGAGACGATTCTTTAATTACTCTCATCAAAACTAAGTGCCCTAATGGTGGATGATAGGAACATGTGTAATCTGGAAGAGTGGATACCTGTACATTAAAGATTCTGTCTAGGAAAGATGTGGTGTATAAATCCCTCCTGGACCCGTCATATCTTCCTGGGAATCTTTGATGTGAGTATCGCTTATAGGCTAAAACACATCTTTCTAGCATCTATCATATGGACCCGGAGTTTGATTAGTCATTTTATTTTCCAATTTAAGTTCAAGTTCTAGACATTATGTATCTATCTTTCCTCGTTTGTAATTTGGAACTATTTAATTATGAATGAAATTCTATCTTTGGTTGCTTTATAATTCTATCTATCATTTGTCATCTTATCTTGTCATATCTAACATTGCCATCTTTGCTAGAATGCCTCCTCGACGTGACACCACCCAAGTTAATGAAATTGCTACCATCATCACCAACCAACTTGCTAATGTCTTACCCGGTATGGTCACTCAAGTGAGTGAAGCACTCCGCAATGCTGGGACTACAGGTGGAAACATCAACAATGCCTCCTACAAGACTTTTCTAGCCTGCAAGCCTGTTGAGTTCTTTGGCAGTGAAGGTGCCACTGGTCTGCTTCAGTGGTTTGAAAAGATGGAGTCCACCCTTAACATGTGTGATTGCCCCGAAAATCTGAAGGTCAAATATGCTTCCAGTGCCTTCCAGAAAAGAGCCCTTACTTGGTGGAACGCCCAGGTAAGAACTAGAGGAAGGGAGCCTGCTCTGGCTATGCCTTGGAACGACTTTAAGGAGTTAATGATCTTTGAGTTCTGCCCGAAGAATGAACTCCAAAAGATTGAAGTTGAATTCTGGAACCATGTTATGGATGGAGGTGAACACATGGAATACACTACTCGGTTCCATGAGTTATGCACTCTCGTGCCACACATGGTAACTCCCCTGAGTCGCATGGTAGACCGTTATATTGGAGGATTGGTCCCTCAAGTTAGAGGCCACACTATGTCAGCTTCTCCTGCTACTCTCGAGGCTGCAATTCTTCTGTCTGCCTCTTTAATTGATGATCTGGTCAAGTCAGGGGTGCTATCAAGAAAAGGATCAAAGAAAGCTAAGGAGGAATATAGTAAGAGACCAGCTAAGAAGCAAAAGACAGCTAAGAACTTTGCTATGGCAACTCCTGCTATACCAGTGAATGCAGTTGCTCCAACCCCTCAGTCCACTGCCCGGAAGCCCTACACCGGTAACCTACCCAAGTGCCCCCGATGCCCATTTCACCACCATGGTGAGTGTCGTAAATGCAACAAATGCGGCAAACTTGGCCACACGAACCGTTTCTGCAAAGAGTCTCCTGCCGCAGCTAATGCCAACAATGCTGTTGTCGCAACCGTTGCCCCTGGGAACAACACTGCTAGGGCTTGTTACGAGTGTGGTGGTCTGGATCACTTTAGAGACCGTTGTCCTAGGTTGAACCGAGGCAATAACAACAACACTCCAGAGGCAAATGGTCGAGCTTTCGTTATTGGAGCACCTGAAGCTCGTCAAGATCCAGCCGTCGTCACGGGTACATTTCTCTTAGACAATCATTTTGCTTCTATTTTGTTCGATACCGGTGCGGACAAAAGTTTTGTCTCCACTGATTTCGAGCCCATGCTTAATTTGAGACCTACTAAGCTAGATTCTGCTTATACTATTGAGTTAGCTAACAGTAAACTGATTCGTGCTCATACTGTTGTCCGAGGTTGTTCACTAACACTCGAAGATCACTCCTTCCCTATTGATCTTATCCCCATGGAACTCGGCAGCTTCGACGTAGTTGTTGGAATGGACTGGCTATCCAACAATCATGCCGAAATCATTTGTGCCGACAAAGTGGTTCGTATCCCTCTAGCATCTGGTGATACTCTAAACATTCATGGAGAGAAACTCGGTAAAAACCTGAAGATTGTTTCATGTATGAAGGCTCGTAGCTATCTTAAAAAGCATGATACTGTGGCTTTCTTAGCTCATATAGTCGAGAAGAAATCTGAGGGAAGGAAGATACAAGATGTTCCCATTATCAAAGACTACCCAGAAGTGTTCCCTGATGATTTGCCCGGATTACCTCCGATCCGACAAGTTGAGTTCCGGATTGACCTTGTACCCGGAGCAACCCCTATTGCCAAATCACCCTACCGTTTAGCCCCATCTGAGATGAAGGAACTATCCAGCCAGCTACAAGAACTTCTCGACAAAGGATTTATTCGACCAAGCTTCTCACCCTGGGGAGCTCCAATCCTGTTTGTCAAGAAGAAAGATGGTTCGTTTCGCATATGTATCGACTATAGAGAGTTGAACAAACTGACCGTCAAGAATCGGTATCCACTTCCGAGAATTGATGATCTGTTTGACCAACTACAAGGAGCCACTTGCTTTTCAAAGATTGATCTCCGATCTGGATATCACCAACTCAGAGTTCTAGAAGAAGACATCCCTAAAACCGCTTTCCGAACCCGCTATGGACACTACGAGTTCGTGGTCATGCCCTTTGGGTTAACAAACGCACCCGCAGTGTTCATGGACCTCATGAATCGTGTCTGTAGGCCTTACCTAGACCAATTTGTCATTGTCTTCATTGATGACATCTTGATCTATTCACGAACCAAAGCAGATCACGAGAAACACCTAAAACTTATCCTAGAACTTCTCAAAAAGGAACAACTCTATGCTAAATTCTCTAAATGTGAATTCTGGCTAAGAGAAGTTCAATTCCTGGGTCATGTTATCAACGACAAGGGTATACATGTCGACCCATCCAAGATTGAAGCAGTCAAGAACTGGAATGCACCTAAAACCCCTTCAGAGATCCGTTCTTTTCTGGGTTTAGCAGGGTACTATCGAAGGTTCATCTCGAATTTCTCGAGAATTGCTCTGCCACTCACTTCCTTGACTCAGAAAAACAAACCTTTCATTTGGGAACAGAAACAAGAAGACGCGTTCCAGTTGCTCAAAGAGAAGTTATGCAATGCACCTATCCTAACCCTTCCCGATGGCAACGACGACTTTGTCGTATATTGCGACGCTTCCAACCAAGGTCTCGGTTGCGTACTCATGCAACGAGATAAAGTCATTGCCTATGCGTCTAGACAGCTCAAGGTGCATGAAAAGAACTACACCACTCATGATCTTGAGGTAGGTGCTGTGTTATTTGCTCTAAAAATTTGGAGACACTACTTGTACGGTACCAAGTGTGTTATTTATACAGATCACAAGAGCCTACATCATATCTTTGACCAGAAGGAACTCAACATGAGACAAAGACGTTGGGTTGAACTAATGAGTGATTATGATTGCGAGATCCGTTACCACCCTGGTAAAGCAAATGTAGTAGCAGACGCACTCATCCGGAAGGAAAGAATCAAACCCTCACGCATTCGTGCATTGGGAATGATTGTTCAAACTAGCCTTCAAGCCCAAATCCTTCAAGCCCAAAGACAAGCTCTTGTCAGGACTGATTTGAAGACTGAACTCGCAAGCATATCTGAAAATCAATTAGAGCCCAAGTCCGATGAAGTTCTCTACTTTATGGACCGAATATGGATTCCCAGTTTTAATAACCTTAGAGAACTCATTTTGGATGAAGCCCACAAGTCCCACTACTCAGTTCATCCTGGTTCCGATAAAATGTACCAAGACCTTCGAGATTTTTATTGGTGGCCCGGAATGAAGAAAGACATAGCTCTGTACGTTGGGAAGTGTCTTACTTGTCTGAAAGTCAAAGCTGAGCACCAGAAACCCTCAGGATTACTCCAGCAACCTGAAATCCCTCAATGGAAATGGGAGAAAATTTCCATGGATTTCATCACCAAACTCCCTAGAACCTCTAGCGGACACGACTCAATCTGGGTCATAGTCGATCGTTTGACTAAGTCTGCTCATTTCCTCCCTATCCGTGAGGACTACAAAATGGAAAAACTAGCCAAGCTCTACATGAACGAAGTTATTACTCGTCATGGTGTACCCGTATCCATCATTTCTGACCGAGATAGTCGCTTCACATCCAGATTCTGGAAATCCCTACAGAAATCCTTAGGGACGCGTGTGGATCTTAGCACGGCTTATCACCCTCAAACTGATGGCCAAAGCGAAAGGACCATACAAACCCTAGAGGACATGCTAAGAGCTTGTGTAATCGACTTTGGTGGAAACTGGGATACACACTTACCTCTCATTGAGTTCTCGTACAATAATAGTTATCACACCAGCATCAAGTGTGCACCTTTCGAAGCCTTGTACGGAAGGAAATGCCGATCACCTGTGTGTTGGACTGAAATTGGTGATAATCAGATAACTGGTCCCGAGCTCATTCAAGAAACCTCAGACAAAGTGTTCAAGATTCAAGAGAGACTCAAGGCCGCTAGAGATCGTCAGAAAAGCTACGCTGATAATCGAAGAAAGCCCCTCGAGTTTCAAATCGGTGACAAAGTCTTACTTAAAGTTTCCCCCTGGAAAGGAGTTGTCCGTTTCGGGAAGAAGGGTAAACTTGCACCTAGGTATGTCGGGCCATTCGAGATCCTGGAAAGGATTGGTCCAGTTGCCTACAAACTCCAACTACCTCAAGAACTCAGCGGTATCCATGACACTTTCCATGTGTCTAATCTTAAGAAGTGCTTAGCCGATGACCCTTTACCTATCCCCTTGGATGAGATTCAGATTGACGACAAGTTACGCTTTGTTGAAAAACCAGTTGAGATCATGGATCGTGATGTCAAAAGGCTAAGGCAAAGTCGCATTCCGATAGTTAAAGTCAGATGGAACTCTAAACGAGGTCATGAGTTCACCTGGGAACGTGAAGACCAGATGAAGCTCAAGTACCCTCACCTTTTTCATGCTACCACAGACTCTACTAGTGGAATTTCGGGACGAAATTCTTCTAACTAGGGGAGACTGTGACATCTCTGAAAAAAAAAATTGTACGATTCTAGTTCATGTAATCTTGCTTCGACTTAATGTACAATCCTCGTTTTGCCTCGTTTTATTTAATATATCAAGTTAATTCTAATTCCTAATAATTAATTAATTCGATATTTTTTTTTAGTCATATTTATAAAAATTTAAGAGTTTAATTAAAATTAAATGATTGTTTATTTAATAAGGGAATTTTAAAAATAGACCTTGAACCCTTTTTTTTATGCTTGAACCCTCTCAAACACTTGAACCCCCTTTGTGAAAACCCCCTTATCATCTTTTGGAACTAACAAAGATCAATTTTGACTTTCTAAAAGTCAAAATCGCATCAAAGCCTTTCAAATCCACCAAATCCGGGGTGTTTAAAACATTCTAATCACGTTTCAATGCATTATCAACCGAGAGGAACAAGGAATTCGCATAATCTGTTGTTAAATCTGAACCTTGAGAACAAATTTGAAAACTCGTAACTAGGATAACTCAAGCTTCAAAATCCTCGATTTTCGTTCAAATCACAACTGCTAGTGCGTTCTTAATGGAGCTAATCATCCCTATAAATATCACCTCTATTCTCAGTCGATTGCACCACAAAAATTCGTCCTTTTTCCTTCTCCTGTTCCGACGACGCAAGCACTCCCCCCGACGCAAACCGTTGGCGATTTCGGCTCTAACCCGTGTGGTTTCAACTCCAGGTAATCATTTTCTTGTTAATCGCCTCATCCTCTAATCTGTTTCTGGTTTCCATTCAAATTCGATTTTAGGGTTTGAGGATGGGTTTTGGTTTCATGTCTGTGTGTTGTTTTGGAAGAAGACAACTGAGAACAAATTCTTAAATTAATTTGTTTCTGTTTTAAACCAACATGGCTTTCTAGACTAAATGGTTAAAGCTTGTAAACATCAACAACGAGGTCACGGGTTCTAACCCACCTCCAGCCATTTCTTTTTCTCTTTTGATTTCTTTGCATTCACACACACAAATATATATATATACTTACATATTTAGTATTATGATCATTATTAATTAACTTTTAATAAATCATTGTATTTTTTTAAAACTATTCTTAAACGAATGAAGTGTAAAACATTTTATTTATTCTTTTTTAAAAATAGCATAAATAAATAATGTATTTTTCTTTAAATAACATAAGGGAATTATGTAACATTTTTATAAAATATTCGTGAGGATCATGTATTCATTTAAAAATTTAAAGTTATGTTTTATTTAAAACTAATAACGTTATTTAAATGGGAAAATATATATTATTAAGTATTGTTTTAAAAGATTTTGATTTCTTTAAAACGCAATAATTATAAAATATATTTTATAAACCCTCTAAAACTTGTTCAAACATTGTATTTACAAACTATATCTTTCTTAATTCCTTTTTACTTTTAGAATTATGTTTATATTTTAACTCTTTAATTTCTAATAAAACCCTCTAGTATTCAATTTATCTATTTCAATCCTTATTAAATGCACATTTTCATTTTATTCCTTATCTTTTCCCAAACTTACCGGATACATCATAAACTCGGTTAAAGTGTACAAAAGAGTAAACTTCAAACTGGTATGTAGCTATCTGACAAATAGTAAGGTTCTGGCTAGGAAAGACGGGGTTCTGATCCGGCCAACTCTTTCCTGGGAACTTTGCTGTTGGAGGTACTACTCTAGTATGATAACCACTCTAGTATACGATGACTACTTCCCTCTAATTACAAAACAACCCCTCATCTTTTCACGATTCTGTAAACTAACTCAAACTCGAACTTATTTAGGCATCTTCTAAACCAAGTTACTTCAGCAATCAAGATCAATCCCACCTGCTGCAAGGTGAGTTCATAGCCCATCTTTTACTTTCTACTTTGGGGTGGAAAACATGCTCTTATATCAAAACTGAAACCAAGTCTTGAGTCAAAACTATACTTTGCATTCAATAACAAACTTCTAATTCTAGTAACATTAAACTGATTTATACATGTTGCAAATGTCATTTTTACTACAAAGTCTCTCTTATTTCTAAAACTACACAACCATTAACTTCGGGGAAGCCACGGGAGTACGTAAATAGATCTATTGGCCTGACTAGCCCATCCGGTCCTCGGGTTGATGCATGCCAATCAATTCTGAGCGTCCTTCAAGTTGTGGATTCTAATCAACTTGGAAGGAGCTGGGTGTTCAGAAACTGCATTCTTGACACTTATACTATAGTCTAACACCCTGACAAGGTGTTGGGCGGGAGAGCTATCGATCACTAGGGTTGGTTGTGGACTCATGTATGATAGTTTAAATTACTTGGAATTTGAAACTTGTTTTTGATTTGCTTCTGGTTATCTATTATTATATCTATCAAATCCTATGTTCTCACCAACTTTTTAGTTGACCTATTTTAGCATGTTTTTCAGGTAATGGAAACTAGTTTGCTGTCGTGCTCACGCTAGGATTCAAGGATAAGGCTTAGTGGACCTAGCATAGACTTAAATTGAAAATGAAACTATTTGGTTATTTGCTTTATTTGAATTAAACTTGATGTAATGACTATCGGTTTTTCAATAAATTCCTTAGTACTTTCTTTATTCCATGTGTAATGATTCAATTTCGTCGCCCCTCGTGTTTCCGCCTTGGCGGGGGTGTGACAATTACTCAGAGTATAACTAGGTGTAACAACCCGTCCGTAAATCGGGTGGTCATGCACAATTGATACAATCTTAACAGCGGAAGTAAACTGAATTTTCATTAAAGCTTATAATATTCAAAGTACAACTCATTTATTTATTTTATAGAACTAAAACAGCTAAACATTTGTTGGTCTTCTAAGCTTCACATTCATCAAGCAGTTCTTATGATTGTCCTCACGGTTCACCTGTGATAAGTATAATCAAAACGACGTCAGCTAAATGCTGGTGAGCTCGTGCTAGACAATTTACACAAAAACACATTGACATTTGTGCATACACAATATGGGTTATGACTACCGTACTGGCTATCCCATAACCACTGTACAACGGACATACTGACCCCCCAGTAATGCCCCCACAGCCATCATGTAGGTATGCAATCTGTTACTGAGCGCATGGTTACTCCATACTGGACCCCCGGCCCTATTTTAGCTTTTCGTAACATATCCATTAAGCATACAAGGATCCTTTATACCCCCACAGATATTCGCATATTGCAGCATTCTCATTATTACCAGTTTAGACAGGACGAGTATACTATCACTTTTTATAAACAAACATGATAACTCACCTGTTTAACAGTTGCTAGCACAATCAGATAATATCCTTAGGTCCTGATACAGTTTAAGTAATTCTAGGTTAGGTAATGGTACAACTAACTAGTTATTATCATGATTAATATTGGCTAACGCTGTTTTAATTAAGCATTGGTGATCAAGTCCATGCCTAGCTAAGGCTAGGTTACCCAATACCCACCCCTAACAATAACCCTAATGCCTAAAAATAATAATACTAATGCTAATAATAATAATAATTAACTAAACATAAACTTAAATTAACTAGACATAAACTTAAACTAAATAGACATAACTTAAACGAGAATGTACCTGAAAACTATCTAAAACAATTTGATGTAGAGTCTCCCTACTCATGCTCCAAAATAACTATTAACAACACCCAAAGGGGTATTAAAAACTTATGATTCTCTTTATATTAGAGCGTTACCGAAACTTATATTCTAAACAAAGCTATATAGACCTATTTATAGTTTCAGTCTGCTCTCTAAACCATCGATGTGGGATAGGAGAATTGAAGACGTCAACATGACGTAGATGTAAATTTGTTTGTTAAAAATTTATTATTATTATATTATTCTAATTAATTCACCTGCTTAACTCGTTTTTCTCTTATAACTTTTATAATATAGCGTTTTATAAAACGACGAATATGCCGTTGGGACGAGCTTATTTTTCTCTACGATTTGACCTAAGTTTCGTTAAAAACGGAGAAAGGTTAAATATAATGTATTATTTTATTATTATTATTATTATTATTATTATTAAACGGTCTCCTATAATAGCCAGGGCTTGTCTAAATACTTCATTTTTCTAATCGTCATTTTACTTATTGCTTACTCGTTTGACAATATGTGAAATATAAGCTCCATATTTTTCCACGTTCATAACTATTACATTAAGGTTCAGGGTATTACACTAGGGTTTTCAGTAGAAATTTTATTTGATATTTTTTATAACTACATAAAAAGATTTATCAAAGACAAGTTTCTAAGTTGTTTGAAAAACTTTTCAATATTATCTCATATAACATGTTCCTATGTTGTTCTAAAAAAACCAGTTTTTATTACAATTACAATATTACGAATCAGCACCAAATTTTACAATATAATTACAATAAGCTAGCTCTAGATAATATATTCTATTGCTTACCGTGTCAAGGGAATCAGCACCAAGGGTTGAGAATTTAGAGTCATGTGCAACCACAGTGTCATCCGGCAATGCCAACTGAGTCTTCACTACTTAGCCTACCAAATTTTACATATTACGAATATTAATCAATCCAATACACAAATCCAAATTCATATGGATCTTAATATATGAAATAACATCGGATATTACGGAGCAAGAGATTTGAAATCGTGATGTTCTCAAGCAAGGGAAGCCACTTTTGGCCCTACCCATGGACATCAACTTCATTGTAGATGATCTTCCTATAACCATCTGCAAAGTAAATTTTTTCTTTGATAAGTATCCTTTGAGTCAAAGAGGTATATATTCTGTTTATTTATGTGAAAGACATTAACCTTAAACCAGACACACTTACAACCATAAAACTTAAACATTACCATGTAACCCGTTTAGATAACTCATTTATCTAAACGGGTTAACTACATTATCTAAACGGGTTAACTACATTACACAGTTGCAAAAGTGCCAAACAAGAAGAATATTTGATTATACATTTACCATTTAAGAAAGTCAAAATAGAGGGAAGTCAAAAGTTTGACCTGGTTGCTATGCCTTGAAGTGGTTAACCTAACACAAGACATTGGAACAGCAACAACCATTGGGAATCTTTGTTGTTAGTTATTTTCTGGTGAAGTTATGAGATTAGGCTGAGTTGTTTACAAGGGATTTCTTACCAGTACGACGTCGTAGAAGTCAAGTGGGTTAATGGATGTAGTTTCGAGTGATGTGTGGTGCATGTTAGCTTACACTCTGTATTGCCTATCCACTTCACCACTTGACTTACGTGGCAGATCACTCTGGTGGGTCACCCCTTAGTTGATGATTCACCTGCTGACGTGTATTTCTGAAAATAAAAAAAGTTAAAAAAGGAAATGGCTTCGCCCGGGTTCGAACCGGAGACCTTCAGTGTGTTAGACTGACGTGATAACCAACTACACCACGAAACCAACTTGTAATGTTTCTACTTTATAATATTTTTAACTGCACAAGAAGAGCTTATCTGAAAGCTTTTATACGTTCTTAACACTTCTAATTTCTAAATAATAAAGTTCATTTTAATTTATGTCGTTTAGGGAATTAACTAAAATTCCAAATTTAAGGATACAAGTACAAGATTATTTTTATCTCATGAAAGTGAATTGCTACGTGTGGAGGATGCTTAAATACCGGATTCGTCTATCCATAAATTTTGCGATTAGGGGAGTGACGGTTTCTTCCACATCCGACACTCCTAAATCCTAATAGTTCCTCTTCATCACTCCAAAACAGTCCCAACTCATCTCGCATTGCCACCTTCTCTGACTCGTCCCTATTCACCTTAACAACCGGTAATACTCATATTTTTATCCTTGTTAACGTTGATGATATCATCATTACCGGTCCCTCTTCCACCCTAATCACTAACTTCATTCGCCACAAAATTCTCTCTTAAAGATCTTGGGAATTTATCTATTTCCTTGAAGTTAGAAGTTCTTCCTCACTCCAAGGCATCCTCCTCTCACAACACAAATACATTCGTGACTCCTCAGAGCCAAAATGAGTGACTCAAAATCTATATCTACACCCATTACATTTGCTTATGTTGCAAGGAGGCACGCCATATTCATCACATAAGGACTATCAAAAACTTGGTTGGTGCCTTACAATATTTATCTCTCACAAGACCCACCATTGCTTTTACTGTAAACTAACTATCACAATTTATGCATGCCCCATCCACATTACATTGGGCTGCTCTCAAACGCAGTTGCAGATCTATTAAGGAGGGAGGGGTAGCACCCGCTACCCCTCAACTATTCCGGCGAGGTGGATTTTTTTTACGGTTTATGTATTACGTTACCCTGAAAATATATTTGGCTTCCCATTAATATTTTTTTTAAAAGGAAAAAACTAATTATTTATTAAAACTCTAAAGCCCAAGTTAACTAAAAAATTTTAAACCCAAAAGCCCAAATTAATTTAAACTTAAAGCCAAACCCCAAAATAAATCATCTAACAATTAACAAAATAAAAAAATCAGGACTTTCTATTCACTCTCAGCCACCCACCCAGCTCATGTCGCTACTCGCCGGAGTTGTCGCCCGCCGTTTTTTTAATGTACGGTAAAAAAAAATTGTGCTACCCCTTAAATTATGTTCTAGATCCGCCACTGCTCAAACTTCTTCTTAGATATCTTCATGGCACCATTCAACATGGCATCCTACTTCCCAAATCATCTCATCTTCATCTTCATCTTCATGCCTTCACCGGTGCATATTAGGCAGGTGATGAAGATAACTATAGAAGCACAACCGACTACGTAGTCTACCTGGGCAAAATCCTATCTCATGGAGCTCAAAGCCACAAAGTACATTAGCTCGCTCATCAACCGAAGCTGAATTTTGAGCCGTCGCATCAACATGTAAGGTTCAATGGCTTAGATCTTATTGTTGGAACTTGGTTTTAGCTCGCCATCAATTCCTACCATCTACTGTGATAACCTTAGTGCTACCAACTACTCCACAAATCCCGTATTTCATTCAAGAATGAAACACCTAGCTTTGGACTTCTATTTTTTTTTTTAGAGAAAAGGTGCAGTACAGTTTCTTACGGGTCACACACATAGCTGGAGACGATCAAGTTCTCACAAAACCTCTTCTTCGACCGAGGTTCCAATTGCTAATATCCAAGATTGGCTTTGTCTCTAGACCGTCCATCTTGCAGGGGAATATTATGATCTCCTGCCATTTTATCTTTATTTATTTATATTCAATTTAGTTTAAATATCAGCTGGTCACTATATGTTGTATAGGTCGTAGTCTTTCTTATATTTTCTTGTATTTGACAGGTCTCTATATTTGTATTTAAACACTTACGTATCAATGAAATGAGTATCAATTCTACCAATCTCTCTGTATATTCATATCTAGTTTTATACTTTTATCTAACATAAGAACCCTTTATCGTTAGGTTCTAGGAACACAACCCGAGTTCCTTAACATTTTTTTCTCGCATACGACCATATATATCACGCGAAAACCATGATAGGGTTACTATTCTTTGTAATTATAATACCCATTTTAGCATTTAAGTTAATACAACAAGAAGAGGTTCTTGGTTACATGTAAGTAAATCTTAGTTATGTTATGGATGGTGCCATGGTGGACTGAAATGGGTTCGACATTTTGCTCCATTTTTAAATTGGTTTTGCTAGTCCGATCTGGACCTGGGCTAGACATGGTTAATCCTAAAGCCCGGTCCAAAGCCTAAAGTTTAGTATTTTTACATATCATATATCTTTTTATTTCAATATCTTATAAAAGAACGTAACTGAAAAAAAAATCAAATACCTTTTTAATTTCTATAAATCAGTTTTCATATAAGGTTGGTTGTTTTCATATAACGAGACAACTTTTTATACGAAAATAAAAATAAAACATTTTGATGTTGAATATCACTATAAACATCCATAGTTGTTTATTTTAAGCAAGTTTTATTGTGTTAGTTTAATTATTCATAATGTTTAGCATGTTATTTAGCAACTTGTTTTAGAAAAGAAAAAGGCTTGGAAAATATGGTTTGCTCTAAGATACCTGATATTTTGCCAATGGCCTATTGATCTAGTAACATCTGACGTTGTTTATCCTTATCAAATTGGTGCGTGTTTAAGTCCTACAAAGTGGACAATATGAGAATTTTAAGAGTAAATTTTAGAGAGGGGGTTTCGTTGTTTAAAAAAAACACCTAATATTTTGGTAAGCCGATCCTTTTCTCTTTTCTGACCCGAACTTTTTAGTTGTTTTTGTTTCTTATATTTATGCACCATGTAAGTTATGTTTTTGTTTCCAATTGTTATATAGTTGTTTTGAATTCCAAACTTTAAAAATCATGTTTTGGAGTTTGGACTTTTCTACCTTTGATGTTTTACGTTTTGGAATGGCAGGCGGCATCCATGAGACTACGAGCCATCAATTTTGTTTTTTATTTCAATTAATCAATTCATCAATTCTAATGGATTTGTTTAATAAATAATGGTTTCCACATCCAACATTTAATAATCAATTGTTAATTGTTTACCTATAAATTAGTTTAATAGCTCTTAATGAACTTTCTATATACAAATTTATATTTTAGGGTCATTTTTACTAGCCGCGCACGTCATCCGAAATCTCAAAGACGGCCTTCATTAGAGCCCTCTTCAATCTTCATTTATTGTCCTAATCAAACTTGCCTATCTTTTATTTACATCTTGTCATCCTTCTAAACCGAACACGGTCGACATGAAGCACTATGGACACACATGTTTTTTTTTCTCGCAAATTCAAGGTTTGATTGGCTGCATCAAGTAGGAAACGAATTGTCATTTCATATGATATATAGAAAGCTACAACATAAATATTGGTAGCCTCATTACATCGATTTAAAGATGCCACATACACCACCACACAGTGACGAATCCAGAATTTTTCATTACGGGGTGGCAAAATATGGGTCGGGTCAAAATGGGTCGGTTAAAAAAAATCTAATATAAAAGAATTTAATATACTTTAAAAGATATACATTATTGTATATGATATAACAAATTACATCTTTATGTGTTTTTATCTTTTGGAAATGTTAAATTGCATTAAGTAAGGATGACACTTTTCTTTTTAATTTTTTTTGCATAGCTCCTAATAAAACAACAATAACAAATAGATAATTAATTAACATCAACAAACAAGTCATTAGAAAAAAAATTAGTTTAAAAATTAAATATAAGAAAATAAAATCATACAATAAAATTGTTATCTAAATAAAAGTAAACATAAGAAATAGATCAAAAATAAAATAATTATTTGAATAAATTAAAATAAAGAGTTAATTATACTTTAGGTACATGGCAATAAATTTATCATCTCTTTTGATACATGGAGAGCAATAAATTTATTTTCATGTCACAAGGACCAAACCTTGAAGATTTTTATGGGAAACAGTACAAAAAGTAATGCGTGAAGCCAACAGTAGCGTCTTCTTATTGGATGAAGATTATATTTAGGTACGATGTTAAATGTGACAAATTCATTTAACGGTAATGATGTGTCGTGTCGTGTCTAACTTCGATGCAGATGAGGTATTTGTCGGCATATAAGTTGTATATATCTATACTTGAGCGTCGTGTAATATATTTTTACACATGGTTTTATTACTCTGTCGATGTTAACTTAAGAGTCAAACTATATGAAAACGACAACTCTTAATACGTATATTCATAAAATTTTGGTGCGCCAGCCTGAATCCTTTCTCTGCCAATGAGCTAGATACATTTGTAGTTAATTAGGTTTCACTTTTAACATTACTTTTTTTTAATAACATAATATTATTAAAAACATCAACCAGCAAGAAGCTAGACATGTAAAGAGAAACAAATTACAAGACCAACTATCAACTTTTCAATTCCGATTAACGAACCACAAGTAAGCTAAACTCATAATAGAATCAAAGTTGAGATCTTTAGGTTATCCACCGCCTCAAACACCATGTAATTTCTGAAACGCCATATAATCCACCACGCCGTCATCACCACTAATTCAAGTAACTGTTTCTTATTGTTCATCATTCCCATTGAATCAATCCAACCTATTAAATCATTTGGCCTTTTAGACATCAGCAAATCTAGATCTACCCGTTTTTAAGTGGATATCCAAGTCTTCTCGCAATCTCACAATAGGCAAAAACATGTTTCGTGTATTCCCCCTCTTTCATACAACAATGACATAAAGTAGATGGATCATCAATTCCTTTATCAATCAAATTCTCCTGAGTAGGAATACGATCACACATAATCCACCAAGCCAAAATGTTAACTTTCCTCGAAACAAATCAGTTCCATCTAGTCGATGTAAACACATTTGGTAAAACCACTCGACCAATATATTTCCTAACGGTAGTAACCACAAACCCATCATTCCCGTCCGGATTTAACGTTAAAATGTAGACGGAGTTAGTCGGGTGGATGAAAATGGCTAGATTTTGAAAAGTAATAAACGAAAAAGCTAAGAAAAAGTTTTTGGATGAAAGTGACTAAAATTGCCAAATCACATGGACAAAAATGACACTTTATTCTAAAAAAAAAGAAATAAAACTTAGATTTTTTTTAGCACCACCTACTTTTTTTATTATTATTCGGCATATTGTATTTTTACCATTCAAACCATCCAACCGCATTAAATTCTTTATAAGTTTTAGAAATAACTTATAAAAAACAATTATTTATCATTATTCTTCCTTTTTTAATATATTAACGAACACAATTTTAAATTGATATGGAAATGCAGAAATTATAACCATTCATAATTAATTTTATAGTAAAATTATTTGGTTAATACTACAATAACTATCCATAATTAAATAATAAGTATCCATAACTAAATTTATATTTAATATCTAAAACTATATTCTTTTAATATTATCAATATTTAATAGAAGAGAGATGTGAAAAAATAAAATTTTATATAACCTAGAATTGTGTTATGTGTTATCTAAGATTTTTATTTATTACGTAGTATAGATATAGATATAGATTGTTTAATTTTTCCCTCCATATAAAATCTTTTGAATATTTTATATACTAGGTTAAAATCCCGTGTATTACACGGGTTGAATAAATAAAATATTATATATTAAGTGATAAAAAAATATTTTTTTTTTAAAAATCGTGTTTTACACGGGCTGAATAAACCCGTGGAATACAATATAATCAATTAACACATACACTCGTCAAAATATGTCAGGAGATTTATTAATATAAAGATTAGTATTTTATTAAAAGACAAATGTGTATTTAATAAAAGAGAGAGACGGGAGAAAAATGATAAAAATGAATATGGAGGCGACACGTGTCATCTCAAAATCTTTATTTATTATATAGTATAGATTTCATTAGAAAATAAAGACTAGTAATTACAAAAATGTAAAATATGGTGATAATGTGACAATATATTTGAGTCTACTTATTGGGTTGTTTTTATGTTTCTAAAGGATGACGTGATAATAAGTATGCACGGTTTTAAATATTTTTAAGTTTCAGTAGACTATGTGTAATGCAATGGTGAGGAAGGGGGCGCACGTGGACGGGGTAAGGGGCGTGGAACACCGCGCCGCCCAGGCGAGAGGGGCATGAGGGGCAATTGTGAGAGAGCGTGAATGTGGTCACAGACGCGAGGAGGTGAAGGGCTGCAGGTGATGAGGTGGCCCAATTAGAGGCCACGGGATGAGGTAGCGTGGAGCATTACAGATAGTCTTATGAATCCTCTTTTAAATCAACCCGTTAACCGGTACACTAAAATGAACATTTTGGCTCAAACAATAATAAAACTGGATCGCCCCACATATTATGATGCAGTACTAAAGTCTTAAAACATATTATACTGAAGTCATAAACATGTTATGATGCAGTACTACTGTAAACAAGGTTATGGATGACGACAAGGAGATGATGTCTTCTAAAGTTTGGTATTTTTTTTTCACATGTCATGTATCTTTGTTATATGTACATTTTTTTAATTAAATTTTCTCTCTTATAATTAAAAGAATGCAACTGAAGAAAAAATAAAATACCTTTTGATAATATAGTTTTTATATTAAGTTGGTTGTTTTCATACACTAGACAATTTTTATAAAAAATAAGAATAAACCATATTGATTTTGAAGATCATTATAAACATTGATAGTTGTTTATTTTAAGTTAAATTTTTATTGTGTCATTAGTTTAATTATTCATAATTAAGATTTTCTTTCACAACTTTCACGTCATACTTGCTTGATTTTACTATATTTATTCTTTAGTATTTATTTAACTTCGAATTTTTAAATGCTGTTATATATTAATATTTAGAAAGACAAAGAAAACAAAAAGACTTGAAAAATATGGTTTAGCTTAGGTGCGACCTGGTTTAAACCATCCGGCTCTAAAAGACCTAATATTTTGGTAAGCCGATATTTTTTGACCCAGACTTTTTTTTAAAGAATTTTTGCACCACCAACACACTTGTACGTAAGTACGTATATATACATACTACTAGCTTAGACCCCTTGTTTATACACGGGGTGAAAAATATCAATACATAAAATTCTTAAATTTATATATATATATATATATATATATATATATATTTTACATGTGTAAAAATGTATTACATATACTAAGGATAGAAAACAAAATTCAAAAAACGTAAAAATTAATATATAATTTGTTTTCGAAAATACGTTAATTACTATTTAATATAATTTGACTTTTATTTACCATTTGATTGAAAAATAAAAGTTATATAATTAGATTTCAAAGTTTCTTATAGTAAGGGATAAGTTAAAAATAAATGTGTTTTTTTAGTTTAATTAGTATTTTCTTTATAAAATGTATTGTTATTAAAAAATAGAGTGTATTTAATAAGAGAGAGAAGCAAGAAAAAAAATAATAAGAATGAATATAAAGACAACACGTGGTATGAAAAATCTTTATTTATTATATAGTATAGATATAGATATAGATATGTGTACATACATCTATACTATATAATAAGTAAAGGTTTTTGTATGCCACGTGTCGCCACCATATTCAATCTCATCATTCTTTTCCCGCCTCTCTCTCTTATTAAATGCACCCATATCTTTTAATAAATTACTAATTATACTAATAAAACACATTTATTTTAAATTATCATTTATTATAAAAAAAACTTTGAAATCTAATTATGTAAATTTTATTTTCAATCAAATAGTAAATAAAAGTTAAATTACATTAAATAGTAATTGACGTATTTCCGAAACCCAATTATATATTATTTTTTATATTTTTGATTTTTTTTATATCATACATTTTTACACCTGTAAAAATACATAAATAAAATTTGAGAAATTTATGTATTAATATTTTTCTCCCGTGTGTATTACACGGGGTCTAAGCTACTGCTATATATACATACACTACCTATTTTATAGGAAAAAGAGAAGAAAACAAGGATTTACCACTTTTGGTAAATGTGTGTTAGATAATACTATAATTAATTATTAATTAACTAAAAATTCACAAATAATCAATTCTTACTAACTTTATTTGATTTACCTCATTTAAACACATCTTTTTTTTTCCCCACAAATATGAACATGGTTTTTTTTTAGAAAGCGAACATTGAATGTGTGACGTCGCACCCCCCAGTCACATGGGAGAGCCTCGTCCAACTCCGGCCAATATGTTGTCTTAACCGGGCCCACTTGGCGTCAGAGTTGGAGAGCTTTCAAGGAAAAACCCCACCCAATACGGCCCCTTCCGGGCTTGAGGGAGAGCCGAGGCTCTAACCCTGGATCGGCGTGGGTAAAACCCTGGTGCATCAGCCTAAAAGGCCTCATTTGCGATGCCGTAGAAATTAATGGTGGTGGCAGGAATTGAACCCGGGTCCCTTGGGATTCAGGCCTCACCTCAACCACTACACCACAACCTTTTTGGCAAATATGAACATGGTTCATTAGAGTTTTGGTCAATCTTCATTTAATGTACTAATCAAACACAAACTTTCCTTTTTTAATTACATTTATTGTACTAATCATACATGAACATGGATAAATACACTAGAACCTGCACTCTTCAGGATTTTAACCTTTAATCTTTTAATTATGAGATATACCATTTAACCACCAGTATCTTCGCTTGAGTACTTTTTTAACATTATCTGGACCTTTTTAATTACATTTTGCCTCACATTAGTATTATCTGGATGTACCCCCGTAGTTTCTTTTGCATTTCTATTTATAATTTTCTGTTATCTATCTAAACCAAACATGGTCGATACAAAGCATGATTGGCACATATGATTTTTTTTTTCTCGCAAAATGAGGGTTTGATTGGCTGTATCGACTTGTCATTTCATATGATATATAGAAAGCTACAACATAAATAATGGTAGCCTCATTTTAGGTTATCCGGTATACCGGATGTGGTTCATGGCGTGATCCTACGTAGGTCATTAATCACGCCGTGATCAATATGGAACACCGCCCCCTCGAGCCAATAATCACGCCGTGATTATTTGGCGTGAGATTTTTCACGCGAGAAAGTGGAGTATTCTTTGAGATTGTACCGTTAGAGAACCTTGTTTCTTCAGATCTGAAATGAGCGGCCAGATTTGGTTTCTTCAGATTATCACCGCAGTCCTCGCATTGAAACCAGACCATGGCTGCTCCTCGTTGATCGCCCAAATTCGAGAAGAGAGAAACAGGGGTTAGGGCTCCAAATTAACAAGGAAGAGGTTTTAGGCGTGTTCTAGGCCTTAAATTAACAGAAGCTCGTATAAAGTTTTATGACAAGGCCCATATATCTATATATGAAACAGGTCTTAAACAAAGGGTTATGTTATGGCTGGTTTGGTGGTTTTCAGGTTTTATGACAAGCCCCATTTATTTTATTTAAATAAAAATTAAAAAATAAACATTAAATTATCACACCACCACAATCACATGAGTATACCCATTGTCTAGTGATGGGTGATGTGATTTTCCAGAATCTGACGTGGCGTCACGTGGCATGCACTTTATTATCACATCACACCATAATCACATGGGTATACCCCATGCTCTTATTGTTTTGGAGATGCCACACCACATTTTTTGGCATCTTTTGATCAAGGAATTAAGAGCAATAAATTTTGTTTTCTTGTGACAAGCACAAAACCTTGAAGACTTTTCAAGAAAGTGTACGAAAAGTTAACGCGTGAAGTCGAACAGCGTAGTTTGAATGTATAATGATTATATTCAAGTATGATGTTAAACATGACAAATTTATTTAATGTTAATGATGTGTCGTGTCTAACTTCGGTGCCCATGAGGTAATTTCAGGCACATACGTTGTATATATATTCATGTAACTAGGTTAAAATCTCGTGTATTACACGGGTTAAATAAATAAAATGTTATATATTTAGTAATAAAAATTTTATATTTTAAAAAAAACCAGTATATTACATTGGTTGAATAAAATATAATGTAATTTGTTAACAAACACATTTGTCAAAATATGTTTTTGAAAAATGTAATTTGTCGTGACAGTTATAAGGTCTGTTAAGTTAGTTTTTAAAATATATTTTTTTTAATGAGTATTAATTTTTTAATTTAATTGATAAATGTTAGTTCATATTAAGTTCATTTGATTGATGATATAATAACTATTTATAATTAAATAATAAGTATTTGTAATTAGATTTATTAATATAAAGATTATTATTTAATTGGAGAGAGAAATAGAAAATCTAATATTTAATAGGAGAGAGATGCGAGAAAATAAAAATGAGGAGTAACCAGAGAGTGACACGTGTTCTGAAAAGATTTTCATTTATTAGAGTAGTAAGATTTGAGGGTCATTATATGTTTTAATTATTCTGTAAATGATAGTTAATTGTCAAACTATAAGAAAACAATAGTTTGGATACACTTAGTAATAGAAAACTTGACTATAACTTCTCTACAATGATCTAATTAAATACATTTGTAGTTAGGGTTTACTTTTGACATTACTAATTTAATCAATGAAAATACTTTTTCTTCCAACAACTTTTATCCTTTTGTTTATTTACCACCAATTTATCAATATTCAACACTAACTAATAGTTTTAGCTAATGTGAGGCTAGCTAGCCCACTTGATAAAGGCATACGCCTAAAAAAAAAGGAAGTCAGCGATTAGGCTTTTGATCCCGAACATAACAGAGAAGCAGTCTCAAAAAACAGTGATTTTGATTCTGAACAGAATAGTCACGCTATGTAGACGTGGATACTCTTCCTTCAGAACCTGCTGATCGGAAACCAATTTCATTTTTTTCACCCTAATCAACGAGATGAAATTAGAAGGGCATGCTTACTTAGTTTCATTATCTTTTTTTATATATGACCCGAACCGATTCAATCTAAAATGAACCAAAAAAAATTATTATATAGCATTAGTCAATCGATCTCAAAAATTTTCAACCCCGTATAAAAAATTCTGCGTACGCCAGTTGTTTACACCAATGCTACCCGTTCACTCTACAACTAATCATCTTGTTAAAATACTCGGTTTGACGGGTTCTATGATTGGCTCAAAAGATGCATAGAAAAACGTGTTGAAACAAGAATTGAATAGAGGGCCACCAAACCGAAGTTAATGCATTAAATAAAATGAATAGTCTAAGTGACCACCGTCGGCAGGTGATATGTGGTTCGACGAGTGTTTTGTACTTGACAATTACTTGACAATTCATATCTCACCTTTTTTATGATATTGTTCTTTTGCATGAATTTAATACCATTTTATAAATTTTATTTCTTTTTTTCAAACAAAAAACTTGGTTTAGAGTAGAGGTGATGAAAAATATATGTTAACATATTTATTTCTTATAGTAAAAAACATCTATATATGTTGGTATATTATTTTTTTTATAAAGACGGTGATGACATTAAAAAAAAACTAGCAAAACGCAAGCGAAGTTAATACATACTACCATAAGGCGAACGGCACAAAACTTGTGTATCGTAAAAAACATCCATATGTTGGTCACCATGTTTTTATTATTTTATTTAATTAACAAACTCTCGTTTTAGGCAGATAAAACATATTTCCAAAAGATAAAATTGTATTATATAGCAATACATTTTTAATATATGTATATATGTTTTTTTAATTACAAATCTCACGGGTTATATTTTTGCTTCAAAAGGTGAAATATTTGGGAATTTATGAATCCTATACGTGGCGTATTGCCCTATACGCCACGTATAGGTATTTTTTATTTAATTATATTTTTTTAATTTAATTTATATTTTGTTTATTTTTATTTAATTATCTTTTTTATTTTAATTTATATAATTTTGTTAATATAAGTTTGTTATCAATTTATAAATTTTATATATTTTATATTTTTTTAAACATTTATTATTTTTTTACAGTACAACCAAACAAAAAATATTAAACATTACAACTAAACAAAATATTAAACTTTACAACCAAACAAATAAACTAAACATTATATACATTACATCAAAAAATTAAATATATACATCAAAATGTTTTATATACATAACAACGAAAGAAACTAAATACAAATAAAACAACTAAACCTGACCGGCTCCGCCCTCATCCTGACCCGCCCCACCCTCATCCTGAACGGGGTCGTCCGGATAATGACGTGGCGGTGGTAGTGGGCGTGGCTCGATGCCGGCGGCTCGTGACAGATCCACGAGCTGTACAACCGCCCACATCATCAGGTCTTCCATGCGATCGACTTGACGACCCTGTCGCCGTGAGTCGGCAACAAGTACATCAAGCAATGCCTGGGTAGCCCTGTCCAGCCTAACAGACCGACATACGTGTCGGGGATGCTGTGGCAGATGGTCATGGATGGGCTCGACGTGCGGCGGCGCGTCCTCCATCGCCACACCCTTTAGCGGATGAGGCATAGGCGGGTCCCCCTGTCCGAGCATCAGCGGCAACGGCACCGGGACCCAAACCTGGTCCTGGACGGCCCCAACGAACCGAAGGCCCTGCGGGAATCGGTGCGTGACGCGCATGCCGCTTGTCGTGCGACAGTCTAATCGGACAGAGGGAATGGCCGGTAACATCGCATGCTCATGCACATCAAATGGTGTAACCGACCGCATGATCTGCGTGATGAAAGCACCGCCATACAAAAGCCCGCGCATCTGCCGCATATAGGCAGATGCAAAATAAAGTGCCATGCACGTGGATAGGTCGCACCGCCTGCCAGTAAGCAGGAAATAGAGAAAGAAGAGGTCTCTATCAGTGCACCACTCACGCTTTTCAGACGCGGTGCGATCGACGTCGAAATAAGCCGGTGCAGATATCTATACAAAGGGTCTCTAATCCCCGAGACCCTCCCCTTGGTCATGGATGGGCTCGACGTGCGGCGGCGCGTCCTCCATCGCCACACCCTTTAGCGGATGAGGCATAGGCGGGTCCCCCTTGTCCGAGCATCAGCGGCAACGGCACCGGGACCCAAACCTGGTCCTAGACGGCCCCAACGAACCGAAGGACCTGCGGGAATCGGTGCGTGATGCGCATGCCGCTTGCCGTGCGACAGTCTAATCGGACAGAGGGAATGGCCGGTAACATCGCATGCTCATGCACATCAAATGGTGTAACCGACCGCATGATCTGCGTGATGAAAGCACCGCCATACAAAAGCTCGCGCATCTGCCGCATATAGACAGATGCAAAATAAAGTGCCATGCACGTGGATAGGTCGCACCGCCTGCCAGTAAGCAGGAAATAGAGAAAGAAGAGGTCTCTATCAGTGCACCACTCACGCTTTTCAGACGCGGTGCGATCGACGTCGAAATAAGCCGGTGCAGATATCTATACAAAGGGTCTCTAATCCCCGAGACCCTCCCCTTGGTACCCAACCAAGGACTATCTGAAATCAAACCCCAAAAAACAAGGAGTTCCTCCTTGTCCACCTCCGTCACCGCCTCTGTGAAAAGTGGCGTGATCGTCTTAGGCTCGTGGTACAAGCCCGTCGTGACGGCCCACTAACGGAGGGTCTGACGGTAAACGGTCCCAAAAATACAAAAATAAATATGATCCGGCTCCATATCCGGCGCCTCCCCTGGAAGAGGCTCCAGCCCAGCCTCTGAGTAGATGAACGTCTAAAGAAACTCGACGACCACCTCTCGGTAGGTCTCCGTGAATAAAAGACCAAAAAGACGCGACCATGGCGTGTCCTGCCCGATGATGGCCCTTGCCCGCTCGGCCTCCTGTACCTCCTCGAGGAGCCCCCAATCGACCGTCGTCCCTGGGCCCAACCGCACCTCCCGGAGCTTCTGGCACCGGGCATACGCCTCCGAATCGACCGGAAAATCCAGAAAAGGGTAGTGCGCAAGATCGTGTAGCTGCACCATATGAATATCATCCTGATGATCCGCCATATCTGATAATAATAAATTGTTTTTATTTTTTTATTTTAAATAATAATAAATAATTTTTTTAATTTAAATAATAATATATTGTTTTTATTTTAAATAATAAAAATAATTTTTTATCTTAAATAATAATAATATATTGTTTTTATTTTAAATAATAAAAATAATTTTTTATCTTAAATAATAATAATAATATATTGTTTTTATTTTAAATAATAAAAATTATTTTTTATCTTAAATAAAAATAAATAATAATATTATATTGTTTTTATTTTAAATAATAAAAATAATTTTTTATTTTAAATAATAATAATAATATATTGTTTTTATTTAAAATAAAAAATTTATATTTTTTAAAACCTATACGCCACGTATAGCCTTATACGTGGCGTATAGGCTGTTACCCGGGAAACCAAGCCATACGCAGGCAACCCAAGCCATACGCAGGGCTGTTACCGGGCAATCCAAGCCATAAGAAGACCAACCAAGCCATACGAAGGCCAAGTTGCCGAGAACATGAGCCATACGCAGCGTATAGCACTATACGTGGCGTATGGCTTCATCGTCTTCCTCAGATGAACTATACGCCACGTATGGTGCTATACGTGGCGTATAGAGCTGAAGTTTCAGTGATTAAAAGCCCTAATCTACCCAATTTTACTCGCTAATCATCAATATAAACCTAACATTATTGATCGGGAGTTGAGATACGTACCTTTACGAAGTTTTTTTGAGACGACAATCGAAATCAAAGAGCAATTTGGAGCTGGTCGCGTACGTGTTTGTGTGTGTTTGTTGTGGATCGTTTAGGACTATACGAGGCATCATCCGGCTTAATCAGAAGGCTATACGCCACGTATAGGGTAATACGTGGCGTATAGCCACCAACCTTTGGTATTATATACGCCACGTATTTCCCTATACGTGGCGTATAGCCTTTAAAAATATGAAATTTAAAAATTTTGAATTCCCTCTCAATCAAGCCTATACGCCACATATTGCCTTATACGTGGCGTATAGAATATTTACTTAAAATTATATATTAATAATTAAAATTAGTTGTAGTTAATTATAATTAGTTATAATTAATTAATAATAAATTAAAGTTATAAAAAACTAATCAAAATGACCATAAAATTAATTAAAAATAGTTAAAATACAATTTTAAACAAACATTATCCGTGATTCGTGACGTATTGTAGAAATCTAGATCTATTAGTAGCCATTATTTTCTTAAATCGTTCAATACGATCACTGTATATATTTTCCCATTTTGCTGCATCATCATTTCGGTGCAAATTCCAAAGTGCATTCGGCGTGGGAATCGGAAAATCTTCGTCTAACTTGACGTGGATGAAATGACCATTTTTTACGTGAACTAACGATACGATTTGATGTTGAGCGTGAACGTTAGGACCAAACCACAATGGGAAAAATGTTTGATTACCGGCGATGCTTAAAAGATGAACAATCACCCCAAATATTTGAGCAATTAGGAGTCCTGTGTATGGCATCGACATCCAACGACTAACTGGTGCGGCTTTCACATCCTGCCAATCTATCGTGTGACGTAGCCTATCATACTCTTGAAAGGTGACTCTGTCAAAAACAGTTCTCCACCATTCCTCTTTATTGTCCATCTCCTGTAGAAGTTGTTGTCGGATAAAAAGCCACCGGTTTTCATTTAACCCTAAGCCCAAAGCTATCGATCGAAAACCACAGTTACCGTCGGGATTTACATCCTGTATATGTGAAATGTACGGATAAAATAAAGACGGTATGGAATCCTTAAAACAATTTATATTGTTAACCGCATCTTTCCTCATAATCAATGGAAACCCAAGATGGGCGTTATCATCTTGTGGTTGCTTTCCTTTACCCTTCGTTGAACGACGGTGTTGAATGACCGAACTCGCTTGTAAAGAGTCTTGTGACGCAATGTACGAGCTGTGTCTCGCAGGGTCACATTTGCTTTGTTGGGATCCTGTGAATGAGTTGTTTCTCGCGACACCCTGTTTCCTTTGTTGTTGCTTTTTCATAGTTGTATGACCGCGATTATCTTCTTGTACCACAGGCGCTTTCTTGTTACTTTTGCTCGGAAAGACCACCCCTGCGATTCTCGACAACATACTTCTTTTGACCTGATCGGGTTGTGACATAATTTTGTTTCTCACTTGACCAAGTACTTTATCCACGTATACATTTTCATCATCGACAAACAACAGTTTTAAATCAAGTTTCCTCCAGAAGACGTACAACGCATTTAGCGGGATTCTGCCACCTGTATTAAAACGAAATATTCAAAACAGTTTGAAAATAAAAAAAAAACAAGATAAATTTCGGTTGAACATTTGTTCAATCAAAACTACCTAGTTTCGGTTGAACATTTTTTCAGGCCTCTTTGGCGGTGGCATGGAAAAGCACACGGTAACCCACAACTACTGAAAAGTCAAAACAGTTTACCAGTAACTTCGATATTTGCCAGACGACAAGCACACGACAACCCACAACTACTGAAAAGTTGGCAACCACACGTTGCATTTTGTTTTCGTATATGTGATAACTTGTACCACTCGTTTTCTAACAAATTTAGAGCTTTATATGAAACTTTACCGTGCAGGTTATCAAACAATTCAATAGCTATGTGGCTGTCCATTTTCCTTATAAGGCTTGTTCCAAACCCAAACTGTAATTGATAATATTGATCTGATACAATTTCATCAACAAACCCAACAAGTCTATTTAGCGAGTTGTTAGCATTTCTAAGATAGCTCTTTAAGAGCGAATGCTAGCTCTCGACTCGGTTCGTTGTATGTTGACCAAAATTGAGGTTTCTGTTAGACAAGGCGGATACAAAGTTTTCTTTATACGGGTCCAACCAATTTTTAGTCACATAATCTATAACTCCTGGAAAAATATCTAAATATTTAATAAATATTTAAATATTTAATAAATATTCAATACTGAAAATATTAAATATTCAAAACTTAATTCCTCGTTTGGCTACATACAGTCGTTCGTAAAGCCGGTTGAAGTTGTACTGGTATATATCTGGCGTGGAAGACTCACATAATACCGATTATGAATACTTGAAATTTGCCCAGTCTTCGTCTGTAAATGATGCCCTGCAATGTTTTGCGATATTCTCGTGTATGTGCCACCGACATAGGTTCTTGGAACAGTCCGGAAATATTTTATCACACGCGTTCATAAGAGCTTTGTCCCTGTCTGTTACTATCACACGCGGATCCATACACTTTTGCAACATTGCTTTTATTTGCAGTAGCACCTAGACGAAGTTTTCCTCCCGTTATTTTGATATAAATGCATGAGCGACGCAAAACGACTGGTGTGTGGAGGTCACACCGACCACTTGGACAAATGGAAGTCTATACATGTTTGTTTTGTACGCCGCGTCGATCATTAACACGTGCGGGAACGCACGCCACATCTCGTACGATTTCGGATGAACAAAGAATATCTCCTTCACAATATTTGTGGCAGGATCTTCCCGAGTATAGTAGACCTATTTTTTAGAAGAAAGCAGGTTTTCCAGAATCTGCATTGGAGTTTCACCGACTCTCGTTTCGTTTTTTATCTTTTGTATCGCATTATAAATGTCATTTTTAATGCAACTACTCTCTGGGTTTTGTTCCCTTATAGTTGCCAGAATGTTTCGTGGAAACATGTTTTGCGAATACAACTTCACCACCAAAAGTTGTTCCGACTGAGACAGTCTCCTCGCAAACGAGTGTGCCTCAAGATGTTGACTAGGATCATGGTTATGACTGTCATCCTTCACCGTTAATTTCCAATCACCAGTATTTTCTTGGTACTCTCCTTCCAATTTAAAGGGACAACCTATTTTCTTGCTACCCGGCACGTCTAACCGTGGCAGTAGATGCACGTTCGCCGTGACTGTCACACACAAGCCACACCTTGATAAACGGTTCCGTCGGATCGTCGCCTTTTCTCCTCGATCGTCGGGTGACAAGGACGTAACCATTCTCACGTCCTCTTCTGACAGCCCAATCCACCAACTGTTCACGATACTGAAAATTCTGGTCAGTTTTATACGACACGTTTTGATGGTTTTGTTCCTCGTCTTCGGAGTCGTCGGTTTGTTGTGTCGGGTCAGAGACTTCACCGCACACGAAGTCGTCGGTTTGTTGTGTCGGGTAAGAGACTTCACCGTATACGTAGTCGTTCGTGGGTTGTGTAAGGTAAGACGGTTCACCGTATACGAACTCGGGATTGCTCAGTGGCTCGTTCAAATCTGGAAGCCTTACCCGTTAATGAGAATAAACATCGGACGAGACCTCCTCCCGGTTCACCTCTTGAACGCCAGAACTTTGCAGGTTGTTTTCCACCGACTCGTTAGAATATACCTGAAAACCGTAGTTACCATCCCACCACCAAGACATGTTTATAATTTTTGGGAGATTGTTTGAATTTTTTTTTGAAAGGATACGTTCGAATGAGAATTCTGCATGGTTAAATACACAAAATTTGGGCCCTATACGCATCGTATAGGCCAATACGGTGCGTATAGGATTCTGGTCAAACCTCGTATACGCATCGTATAGGACAATACGATGCGTATAGGGTACGAGATACTTTCTGCAACTAGTCATCCATCACATCGTTATACGCCGCGTATAGCGAGGTGATGGATGACTAGTAGCAGAAGTTATCTCGTACCCTAAACTGCATCGTATTGCCCTATACGATGCGTATAGGGTTGGAATGACCAGGTTGTACGAGGATGTCGGGAATGGAAAATTGTGAAGGGCTATACGTATCGTATTGCCCTATACGATGCGTATATGACCAAGTACAAATAGCAATTGCCGTGTGTCATCATTAGTCCCCCTTATTATATAGTATAGATTAAGTATACAATTTTAGAACTTGAGTGGCGTGAGATAAAACGTTTGGCCCTCCATGTATGTTCAACAATCATTATGTCCGTGTTTTTAGGGTTTCAATAAAATAAATAAATGTTTTTGTCGTAACATGGGCAAAGAAAAGACGAAAAGTGTACTAACTGAAAATCAAAGTTGGACTGGGCTAGGTAGCTAGGTTATAAGCGGTGGTTGAAGCTACTTTTATAGAATAGGTTGGGCCTAAAAGATTCTCTATTAATATTAAAGACAATTAAGCCCGTTAAAACGCTTTCCGGCCAACCCCTACAACGATATTTATATTTGCTTTCAAATCAAATATGTTTCGGATGTTATTTTTTATGTTTTGGACTATTTGTATGATACATGTGTGTTTTAAATGGTTTAGATGTTTGTATTTTCAGGTTTAAACTTTTATATATTTCTAGAAAAACTGCAAAAATATAAAAAATAACAAAAAAGGGCCACCGACGACACGTCGTTGGGATTTTTAAAAAACAAAACAAAAGCTTATATCGACTGTCGTCGGTATAAGTTGATCATATCCAGACAACATGTCGTTGACATAGGTTATGTCGTTGGCATAGGTGTCCAACCTATACCGACGACATGTCATCCCTATAGAATTTTATTTTGAATTTTTTTAATTTACCTCTTTTCCGAAGACAAGTCGTTGGGAGAGATTCACCTATACCGACGACACCTATAACGACGACTTCTTTGACCTATAGGTGTGGACCTTTCCCGACGAAACCTATACAGACGACATGTCGTCGGCATAGGTCAAATCACCCTATACCGATGACATGTCGTCGGGAAAGAGTACGGATTTTTCGTCCTTATAGGGTTTTACTGTTGTATTGTAAAATGATTATGGTTTGGTGTGTTTAAATTTTATATTTAGTCTTAACTTTTGAACAATAAAGCACATGCACTAAGCTATCATGCGTTATATCATCCATGTCATTCACTGATCATTCGGTTTGAATGTTGGATAAAATATTACATAAATTCAAACTTCACAAAGAACAAAAAATGTTTTTTTTACAATAAATTCCAACATGCAATCCCAACAAATAGAGAGAATCAAAATGAATACAATGGTGTGTCAACTATAAAATGTAATAAACAAAGGGTTGTAGCCTAACGATATCATAATGTGTATTAAATGTGTTTCTTCTCAAATGATTAAGGGTTTCCAGTCTTATAATGAACATTGTTGTAGATTTATAAGTAAGTTTAGAGAGCGTGTGAGTTTATCGTTCTCAAAGAAGAAAAAAACTATTGTGAGTATTAAGTCAAAGTCAACTATATAAAAGTCAAAATTGGTAGTTTGGTAAAGTTTCAGCAAGTCTTCAAAGATGAAGGACTGATTATAGCTAATTTCGCGTTAGCTTTATTCTTGAGGGGTTAAACTTGTACAATTAGAAGTTAGGTTGTTAATCTTGGTAAGCAACATATTTGGGATTAAAAGCTTCTTAGTTCATTCGGTTAGTGCTAGTTCTTTCAATTTTGTTTTTTGTAATCATAATTCTCTTGTAATCGTTTGGTGAATAAAGATCGAATTGTTTGGTGTTCTTGATTTAGTATCTTTTATTGGTGTTCATTTTATCACAACTATAAAATGTAATAAATTTATATGAATGCGGTTTTAATAGGTCATTCACTCTTCCATTTTTTAGAATGTGTAGGGGACTGTGTTTAATTGAGTATGTACTTTTCTAAGTTATTTGAATGTTTCTAGTATCACATTGTTTGTTATCTCGTTTGATATGTCAAGGAAGTTAACACCACAGCACATGCTACTTTTCAATATGGCCAACACAAAATATTTCTTTGAGTTAAATACGGTTTATAATTTAACCAAAATAACATTTTTAGTCTAATAGTTTAAAATTGTTTTTTTAGTCCAGTAGTTTTATTTTCGTCTCAGTTAGGTCCAGTTGATTAACTTATTGGAGTATCTCTATAATGCTATTGTCTAATTATTTTTTAAAATATTTATTAATTTATTGGGCTGACCATCACTATATTCTAGAATGTTAAATGTTAAATAATTAATAAACGATAATTTTTTTAAATATATTAATCGGCCTATGTTACATAAATTTAAAAAAATATATTTTTAGTACCCTAAAATATTTAGCCATGAGTAGTCTCTCACTTGGTAAACCCCCCCCCCCCCCCCCCCCAAATATACTGTAGCATACAAATATAAATCTTTTTAATATATCCACATCTAGGAAGATCCTAAAAATTAGGATTTTACGTCAAACATTTCAAAAATTATCAAAAATATACTCAAAGTTTGTAAAGGGTGAATGAACTTAATTGTTATATTTTTGGTTATAAGTAAAGTTCGTAGAGGGTGAATGAACTTAATTGTTATATTTTTGGTTATAAGTAAATGTAATTGATGATAACAAACTTATTTTTATTGTTTTGGAACAGCTAAGTCACACATCATCTAATTGTATTTATAAATTTATATCCAATCATAAGATTTAAACTCTCAATCTCTTAAACACTTTGTGAATACTCTTATGTATGGGAGAGAGACTCTATCCATGGAAGACGTACTGGTTGCATTGAACTCAAGGGAGTTGAAGAAGAGGTGAGACTTAAAAGAAGAAGGTGGAGAAGGGTTGTTTGTCAGAGGTAGACTAGAACAAAGAACTCAAAAGAATTCTAGGTTCAAAAGTAATACAAGGTCAAAGTCCAAGTACAAGAGGAAGTGCTTTGCTAGTTCAGAAAAGCATCTAAAGAAGGATTATCCATAATGGAAAATAAAGAAAAGGGAAGCAAGTAGTTCAAACAGTTCCAAGAATTTCAACAATTACACACATAATGAAGAGGCATCTGATGGTGGTTATGACAGTGCAAATGTTCTTGTGATTTCCAAAGGAGGGGATAAGGCTGAATGGGTTATGGACTCTAGATGCTCCTATCACATGACACCCATAAAGGAGTTCTTTTGTGAACTAAAGATGGATGATCTTGGTGATGTTAAGTTGGGAGTTGATAGACCTTGCAAAGTTTATGGAAGTGGATCAATAATCTTCAAATTGGATAATGGTACTGAGCACTCTTTACAAGATGTGAGGTACGTTCCTGACCTAAAGAGAAGTTTGAAAAATGGGAGGGCCAGGGTGGTTAAAGGTTCCATGGTTGTTATATCTAGAACTAGATGGAATAATAATTTGTTCTATTTTGATGGAAATGTAGTCCGTGGTAGTGTGAATGTGTATGAGCAAAACAGTGAAGACCCCTATGGCTGCTCATTTCAAGTTGTCAAACAAAAATTCTCAAAGACAGAAACTGAAGTAGCTTATATGGAGAGGATTCCTTTTGCAAATGCAGTGGGAAGTTTGATGTATATGATAGTGTGTACTAGACCAGACATTGGGTATGAAGTGAGTGTGGTCAGTATGTATCTATCAAACCCAGGTAAGACCCATTGGGAGGCTGTTAAGTGTATGCTCAAGTATTTGAGTGGTATAAGGACAATTGGACTTGATTTTGGAAAAAAAGTCTGAACTTGGTAGCAAAATGATAAAGGGGTTTGTAGATGCAGATTTTGAAAAGGACCTGGATGGGGGAAGGTCTGTCACTAGGTCTATGTTTCAGGTGTTAAGGAACACAGTTAGCTGGAAGTCTCAGTTGCAGCATGTAGTGGCTTTAAGTACTATAGAGTTAGAGTATATTGCTTATTTTCTCTGACTAAGACTGTGAAGGAAGCAATTTGGTTGAAGGGATTTGTTTATGAAATTGGGGTAAAATTGGATGACGTGTTGGTATTTTGTGACAATCAAAGGGCTGTGAATTTATCAAAGAATAGCGTGTATCATGAAAGAACCAAGCATTTCAATGTAAAGCTTCATTTCATAACGGATGTAATCAATTCCAAAGAGGTTAAGGTTAAGGAAGTTGATACATTGGATAATCCTGCAGATATGTTTACCAAGGCTTTTCCTGGTCCCAAGTTTAGTTTTTGTGTGACTGAATTGGGTATTGGCTGAGATTTGGCATTGTTGATTTGGCATAAAGGCAAAGATTGTGAGTATTAAGTCAAAGTCAACTATATAAAAGTCAAAATTGATAGTTTGGTAAAGTTTCAGCAAGTCTTCAAAGATGAAGGACTGATTATAGCTAATTTTGTGTTAGTTTTATTTTAGAGGGTTATACTTTGTACAATTAAAAGTTAGGTTATTAATCTTGGTTAGCGATAGATTTGAGATTATTAGCTTCTTAGTTCATTCGGTTAGTGCTAGTTTTTTCAATTTCGTTTTCTGTAATCAAAATTCTCTTGTAATCGTTTGGTGAATAAAGATCGAATCGTTTGGTGTTCTTGATTTAGTATCGTTCTTTGGTGTTGATTTTATCACAACTATAAAATGTAATAAATTTATATGAATGCGGTTTTAATAGGTTATTCAATCTTCCTTTTTTAGAATGGGTAGGGGACCGTGTTTAATTGAGTATGTACTTCTATAAGTTATTCGAATGTTTCTAATATCACATTATTTGTTATCTCGTTCGATATGTAAAGGAAGTTAACACCACAGCACATGCTACCTTCTAATATGGCCAACACAAAACATTTCTTTGAGCTAAATACTGTTTTAGTCTCCTATAGGTTAACCAAAATAACCTATTTAGTGTAATAGTTTAAATTTATTTTTTTAATCCAATAGTTTTATTTTTGTCTCAATTAGGTCCGGTTGATTAACTTACTGGACTATCTCTATAATGCTATTGTCTAATTATATTTTAAAATGTTTATTAATTTATTTGGCTGACCATTGCTAGATTCTAGAATATTAAATAACTAATAAACGATAATTTTTTTAAATATATTAATCAACCTACGTTATATAAATTCAAAAGAAATATATTTTTTATCCTAAAATATTTGGCCATGAGCGATCTCACACTCGGTACCCCCCGCCTTGAATATATTGTAGCATACAAATAGAAATCATCTTAATATATCCACATTTAGGAAGATACTAAAAATTAGGATTTTACGGCATAAATTTAAAAAATTATCAAAATTATACTCAAAGTATGTAAAAGGGTGAATGAACTTAATTGTTATATTTTTGGTTATAAGTAAATGTAATTGATGATAACAAACTTATTTTTATTGTTTTGGAACGGCTAACTCACAACTCATCTAATTGTATTTATAAATCTATATTCTATCGTAAGATTTAAACTCTCAATCCCTTGGAGTGAGACATCGTTTCCACACACCTTGGTATCGCTAGCTAGGTTATAAACCCTCTGTTAGGACTGCAATATATAGATCAGAACCCGTGTTTTATACGAAATGAATAAAGGAAATATTGGATATAAGTAGGCGTCCGCGCCACGTGATCGGAGGCGGATCTTAAACGCCTGAGTCGGTGGCATTAACGTGGCTAAACACAAAAAGAAACGTGGTTAAGTACATAGAAGAAACGTATAAAGTTACGGCGAATCGGTTTTGGAGATAGAAAGATTGATAAAAAACAGTTATATAACGGAATCAATGTTTTTCAGTAGGTGTCGGTCTCGTTCTTCACGGTACCAGTACGTTACCGTCAGTCGATATAACCCACGATGGCTAAAAAATACCCTACATTTAATACGACTCTGTTTTTAACGAAATTTATACCATGGCGTCAAGAAAAAAATTAATTAACGAACATATGTTATTATATATACTCAACATTTAAACTTTTTATATTTTTATATATTTTGATTTTTTATTAAATTTGAAGGTGTTAAAATAATATTTTTAAAGTCAGAGTGAGTTATGCTAGTTCAAATAGTCTTAAGGGTGAGAATAACTATTTTAAGAAATTTACCTACACTTGGGATTAATTGTTATAATTGCAATATTAGTTGCAATCAATTTTATTGCAAATTTCAAGTTGACCACCAAAGGATAAAAATATCTAGAAAGTAAAACTATATTTAATTATATCCAATCTATATCTATATCTATATACTTAATAAATAATTAATTCTAGCGTCACATGTTATAATTTTGTGAGCTTTCAAAATTTATTTTGCCACCGACTCAGGCGTTTAAGATCCGCCTCTCACCACGTGGCGCGGACGCCTACTGCTACGGAGCGCGGGACTCATTTTCTAGTTAACCTTATACAAAGAATCCAAAATTAATTATTTATGAACTATTATATAAATCAACTCTTTTATTTGAGGACAACCTAATTATAATAACAATTTGGATAAAAATTAATATAGAAATAAATAAAGAAATTAATATGGCCTGCTGCTTGTTCTCTTCTCTCTGAAGTCTAAATCTTTCTACTGAAAGTATAGGCTTAGGGTTTTGGTAATTTTTATGTAAAAGACCATTCTTTTATCCATACTCTTTTGTAGTTGGTTCTAAAATGGTTCTTCTGAGAAATTGACATATAAAACATAGATTTGTCCAGTGTAAAAAAACAGTCTTTGGAATTGATAAGAAAGGCCTGCAGTATGTATCCTCATCATATAACAAATACAGTTAACATAGTTTTCTTATATAGATTGATCAGAACAAAGACACATCTGCTAACAGTTTACTATAAAAAGCAGCCTCCTTATATGTTCTGGTCACCATTTAACTTCTGTTTCTAGTTGGAAGTGAAACATTAAGGGGGATTCTAACCACACACGGAATATTTCTAATTGGACACGCCGCCGCCCTATACAATACAAGGGCGTATAGAGTTCAGTCACTGACAACAGAATGTCACGTGTCATTCTCTGTCTGGCGGCTGGTCCAATACGTGGCGTATTGAGCTATACGCAGCGTATAAGGCACAGGTTATATTTTTGCTTCAAAATAGTGGAAGATTTGGAATTTATAAATCTTATACGTGGCGTATAGAGAAATACGCCACGTATAGTTTTTTAATTTAATTTATATTTTTTTTATTTTTATTTAATTATCTTTTTTATTTTAATTTATATAATTTTGTTAATATAAGTTTGTTATCTATTTATAAATTTTATATATTTTATATTTTTTTTAAACATTTATAATATTTTTACAGTACAACTAAACAAAATATTAAACATTACAACCAAACAAAATATCAAACATTACAACCAAACAAATAAACTAAACATTATATACATTACATCAAAAAATTAAATATATACATCAAAATGTTTTACATACATAACAACGAAAGAAACTAAATACAAATAAAACAACTAAACCTGACCGGCTCCGCTCTCATCCTGACCCGCCCTCATCCTGAACGGGGTCGTCCGGATAATGACGTGGCGGTGGTAGTGGGCGTGGCTCGATGCCGGCGGCTCGTGACAGATCCACGAGCTGTCCAACCGCCCACATCATCAGGTCCTCCATGCGATCAACTTGACGACCCTGTCTCCGTGAGCCGGCCACAAGTCCATCAAGCAATGCCTGGGTAGCCCTGTCCAGCCTAACAGACCGACGTACGTGTCGGGGATGCTGTGGCGGATGGTCGTGGATGGGCTCGACGTGCGGCGGCGCGTCCTCCATCGCCACACCCTGTAGCGGATGAGGCATAGGCGGGTCCCCCTGTCCGGGCATCGGCGGCAACGGCACCGGGACCCAAACCTGGTCCTGGACGGCCCCAACGAACCGAAGGCCCTGCGGGAATTGGTGCGTGATGCGCATGCTGCTCGCCGTGCGGCGGTCTAATCGGACAGGAGGAATGGCCGGTAACATCGCAGGCTCATGCAAATCAAATGGTGTAACCGATCGCATGATCTGCGTGATGAAAGCACCGCCATACAAAAGCCCGCGCTTCTGCCGCATATAGGCAGATGCAAAATAAAGCGCCATGCACGTGGATAGGTCGCACCGCCTGCTAGTAAGCATGCAATAGAGAAAGAAGAGTTCTCTATCAGTGCACCACTCACGGCTTTTCAGACGCGGTGCGATCGACGTCGAAATAAGCCGGTGCAGATATCTATACAAAGGGTCTCTAATCCCCGAGACCCTCCCCTTGGTACCCAACCAAGGACTATCTGAAATCAAACCCCAAAAAACAAGGAGTTCCTCCTTGTCCACCTCCGTCACCGCCTCGGTGAAAAGTGGCGTGACCGTCTCAGGCTCGTGGTACAAGTCCGTCGTGACGGCCCACTGACGGAGGGTCTGACGGTAAACGGTCCCAAAAATACAAAAAAGAAATATGACCCGGCTCCATATCCGGCGCCTCCCCGGGAAAATGCTCCAGCCCAGCCTCTGAGTAGATGAACGTCGAAAGAAACTCGACGACCACCTCTCGGTAGGTCTCCGTGAATGAAAGACCAAAAAGACGCGACCATGGCGTGTCCTGGCCGATGATGGCCCTAGCCCGCTCGGCCTCCTGTACCTCCTCGAGGAGCCCCCAATCGACCGCCGTCCCTGGGCCCAACCGCATCTATCGGAGCTTCTGGCACCGGGCATACTCCTCCGAATCGGCCGGAAAATCCAGAAAAGGGTAGTGCGCAAGATCGTGTAGCTGCTCCATATGAATATCATCCTGATGATCCGCCATATCTGATAATAATAAATTGTTTTTATTTTTTTATTTTAAATAATAAATAATAATAATAATATATTGTTTTTATTTTAAATAATAAAAATAATTTTTTATCTTAAATAATAATATATTGTTTTTATTTTAAATAATAAAAATATTTTTTATTTTAAATAATAAATAATAATAATAATAATAATATATTGTTTTTATTTAAATAAAAAATATTTTTTTTTAAAACCTATACGCCACGTATAGCCTTATACGTGGCGTATAGGCTGTTACCGGGTAACCAAGTCATAAGCAGGCAACCCAACCCATACACAGGGCTGTTACCGGGCAACCCAAGCCATACGAAGGCCAACCAAGCCATACGAAAGCCAAGTTGCCGAGAACATGATCCATACGCAGCGTATAGTGCTATACGTGGCGTATGGCTTCATCGTCTTCCTCAGATGAACTATACGCCACGTATAGGTCTATACGTGGCGTATAGCGCCTAAGTCTTCCTCGGAAAAACCCCTAATCTACCCAGTTTTTACCCGCTAATAATCAATATAAACGTAATATTATTGATCGGGAGTTAACATATGTACCTTTTCGAACTTTTTTTGAGACGACAATCGAAATCAATGAGTTTTTCTTGCCGGGTCGCATATGTGTTTGTGTGTGTTTCTTTGGTTCGTTTGGTCCTGTTCGAGGCATCAACCTGGTTTATCGAAAGGCTAAACGCCTCGTATAGATCAATACGTGGCGTATAGCCACCAACCTTTGGTATTCTATACGCCACGTATTGATCTATACGTGGCGTATAGCATTTAAATATCTTAAATTTGAAAAGTTTGAATTCCCTCTAATTCAAGTCTATACGCCACGTATTGGGCTATACGTGGCGTATAGAATATTAATTAAAATTAGTTATCATTAATTAAAAGATTTATTAAATTTAGTTAGAGTTAATTATAATTAGTTATAATTAATTAATAATAAATTAAAAATAATAAAAAAACTAATAAAAATGACAATTTTAAACAAACATCATCCGTGATTCGTGACGTATTGTGGAAATCTAGATCTATTAGTAGCCATTATTTTCTTAAATCGTTCAATACGATCACTGTATATATTTTTCCATTTTGCTGCATCATCATTTCGGTGCAAATTCCAAAGTGCATTCGGTGTGGAAATAAAAAAATCTCCGTCTAACTTGACGTGGATGAAATGAGCATTTTTTACGTTAACTAATGATACGATTTGATGTTGAGCGTGAACGTTAGGACCAAACCCCAATGAAAAAAATGTTTGATTACCGGCGATGCTTAAAAGATGAACAATCACCCCAAATCTTTGAGCAATTAGGAGTCCTGTGTATGGCATCGACATCCAACGACTAACTGGTGCGGCTTTCACATTCTGCCAATCTATCGTGTGACGTAGCCTATCATACTCTTGAAAGGCGACTCTGTCAAAAACAGTTCTCCACCATTCCTCTTTATTGTCCATCTCCTGTAAAAGTTGTTGTCGGATAAAAAGCCACCGGTTTTCATTTAACCCTAAGCCCAAAGCTACCGATCGAAAACCACAGTTACCGTCGGGATTTACATCCTATATATGTGAAATGTACGGATAAAATAAAGACGGTATTGAATCCTTAAAACAATTTATATTGTTAACCGCATCTTTCCCCATAATCATTGGAAACCCAAGATGGGCGTTATCATCTTGTGGTTGCTTTCCTTTACCCTTCGTTGAACGACGATGTTGAATGACCGAACTCGCTTGTATAGAGTCTTGTGACGCAATGTACGAGCTGTGTCTCGCAGGGTCACATTTGCTTTGTTGGGATCCTATGAATGAGCTGTTTCTCGCGACATCCTGTTTCCTTTGTTGTTGCTTTTTCAAAATTGGACGACCGCGAGTATCTTCTTGTACCACAGACGCTTTCTTGTTACTTTTGCTCGGAAAGACCACCCCTGCGATTCTCGACAGCATACTTCTTTTGACCTGATCGGGTTGTGACATAATTTTGTTTCTCACTTGACCAAGTACTTTATCCACGTCTACATTTTCATCATCGACAAACGACGGTTTTAAATCAAGTTTCCTCCAGAAGACGTCCAACGCATCTAGCGGGATTCTGCCACCTGTATTAAAACGAAATAGTTAGAACAGTTTGAAAATAAAAAAAAACAAGATAAATTTCGATTGAACAAATGTTCAATCGAAACTATCTAGTTTCGATGCCTGTTTTTCATGCCTCTTTGGCGGTGGCTTGGAAAAGCACACGGCAACCCACAACTACTGAAAAGTCAAAACAGTTTACCTGTAGCTTCGATATTTGCCAGACGACAAGCACACGGCAACCCACAACTACTGAAAAGTTGGCAACCACACGTTACATTTTGTTTCCGTATATGTGATAACTTGTACCACTCGTTTTCTAACAAATTTAGTGCTTTATGTGAAACTTTACCGTGCAGGTTATCAAACAATTCAATAGATATGTGGTTGTCCATTTTCCTTATGAGGCTTGTTCCAAACCCAAACTGTAATTGATAATATTGATCTAATACAATTTCATCAACAAACCCAACAAGTCTATCTAGCGAGCTGTTAGCATTTCTAAGATAGCTCTTTAAGAACGAATGCTGGCTCTCGACTCGGTTCGTTGTATGTTGACCAAAATTGAGGTTTCTGTTGGATCAGGCAGATACAAACTTTTTTTTATACGGGTCCAACCAATTTTTAGTCACATAATCTATAACTCATGGAAAAATATTAAATATTAAACAAATATTTAAATATTTAATAAATATTCAATACTGAATATATTAAATATTCAAAACTTACTTCCGCGTTTGGCTGCATACAGTCGTTCGTAAAGCCGGTTGAAGTTGTGCTGTTATATATCTGGCGTGGGAGACTCACATAATACCGACCATGAATACCTGAAATTTGTCTAGTCTTCGTTTGTAAATGATGTCCTGCAATGTTTTACGATATTCTCGTGTATGTGACACCGACATAGGTTCTTGGAACAGTCCGAAAATATTTTATCACACGCGTTCATAAGAGCTTTGTCCCTGTCTGTTACTATCACACGCGGCTCCATACACTTTTGCAACATTGCTTATATTTGCAGTAGCACCCAGACGAAGTTTTCCTCCCGTTCTTTTGATATAAATGCATGAGCGACGCAAAACGACTGGTGTGTGGAGGTCAGACCGACCACTTGGACAAATGGAAGTCTATACATGTTTGTTTTGTACGTCGCGTCGATCATCAACACGTGCGGGAACGCACGCCACATCTCGTATGATTTCGGATGAACAAAGAATATCTCCTCCACAATATTTGTTGCAGGATCTTCCCTAGTATAGTAGACGTATTTTTTAGAAGAAAGCAGGTTTTCAGAATCTGCATTGGAGTTTCACCGACTCTCGTTTCGTTTTTTTTCTTTTGTATCGCATTGTAAATGTCCTTTTTAATGCAACTACTCTCTGGGTTTTGTTCCCTTATAGTTGCCACAATGTTTCTTGGTAACATGTTTTGCGAATACAACTTCGCCACCAAAAGTTGTTCCGACTGAGACAGTCTCCTCGCAAACGAGTGCGCCTCAAGATGTTGACTAGGATCGTGGTTATGACTGTCATCCTTCACCATTAATTTTCAATCACCAGTATTTTCTTGGTACTCTCCTTCCAATTTAAAGGGACAACCTATTTTCTTGCTAGCGGCATGTCTAACCGTGGCAGTAGACGCACGTTCGCCGTGACGGTCACACACAAGCCACACCTTGATAAACGGTTCCGTCAGATCGTCGCCTTTTCTCCTCGATTGTCGGGTGACAAGGACGTAACCATTCTCACGTCCTCTCCGGACAGTCCAATCCACCAACTGTTCACGAGACTGAAAATTCTGGTCAGTTTTATACGACACGTTTTGATGGTTTTGTTCCTCGTATTCGGAGTCGTCGGTTTGTTGTGTCAGGTAAGAGACTTCACCGCACACGAAGTCGTCGGTTTGTTGTGTCGAGTAAGAGACTTCACCGTATACGTAGTCGTTCGTGGGTTGTGTAAGGTAAGAAGGTTCACCGTATACGAACTCGAGATTGCTTAGTGGCTCGTTCAAATCTGGAAGCCTTACCCGTTGATGAGAATAAACGTCGGACGAGACCTCCTCCCGGTTCACCTCCTGAACGCCAGAACTTTGCGGGTTGTTTTCCACCGAATCGTTAGAATATACCTGAAAACCGTAGTTACCATCCCACCACCAAGACATGTTTAGAATTTTTGGGAGATTGTTTGAATTTTTTTTTTTGAAATGATACGTTCGAATGAGAATTCTGCATTGGTTAAATACACAAAATTTGGGCCCTATACGCATCGTATAGGCCAATACGGTGCGTATAGGATTCTGGTCAAACCTCGTATACGCATCGTATAGGACAATACGATGCGTATAGGGTAATAGGTACTTTCTGCAACTAGTCATCCATCACATCGTTATACACCGCGTATAGACCTATACGGAGCGTATAGCGAGGTGATGGATGACTAGTAGCAAAGGTACCTCGTACCCTAAACTGCATCGTATTGCCCTATACGATGCGTATAGGGTTGGAAGGACCAGGTTGTACGAGGATGTCGGGCATGGGAAATTGTGAAGGGCTATACGCATCGTATTGCCCTATACGATACGTATATGGCCAAGTCCAAATAGCAATTCTCGTGTGTCATTAGTAGTCCCCAACATTAAATATTTATGGAAGTGATGTGACATTATATATTTTATACATACAATCTTTTTGTGTGTATATATAGTTATATACATATATATATACATGTTATTATTTATACTTCTAGTTTGTATATAATATATACATAGAAACATGTTGATACTGAGCTTAATTAATATAACAGCCGACTACTTATTTTGTTATCATCTAGCTTGTTTATTCATTTATTTATAATTAGTTTAATTTAAATAACATTCTAATTTATATAGTTTTTGGCATTTATCAATTTAATTTTTCCTCATTTTCTCTACTTTTTTTTTTAAAGGCCTCATTTTCTCTACTTCATTTCTAATTTTCTCTCTCCACATGTTTATATATACCTAAACTCTAAGATCTCATAGACCCACATTTTCTTTCCAACTCTTCCATTTTCATAATCATCAAATTTTCAGTCTTTCTGTTCCAAGTTACAAACTTGAAAAACCACAATTCAAAGTTTCAAAAATGGCAGCTTTTTCACACCAACACCACCAATCTTTTTTTCTTGATCAAACTGTTTTCTTTCCAAACCCTACCACCACCACTACTGCTTCCTTCCCTATTTTCCAACAACCTCATGATCATGCTAATTTCCATAGTCATTATCATGATCAAGCTTCGGTAACGAACAAGTTACCGAGCCCGGATTCTTCTATGTCAATGGTTCTTGATGATCAGAAAGTTGAGAGTGGCATCGGCAATGAGTTATTGGCAAAAAAGAGGAAGGACAAACAAATGTTTTCTTATCATGATGATCAATCTAAAGTATTTCACTTATAATTATTATTCTTTTTTTGCTTAACATTCTCCTATGTCAGAAATTTGTGAATTACTTAAAAAAACAAATTTTATTTGATCTTCTGAAGGATACAAGTAACAAACTGAAGAAAAAGAAAACCAATGATTATCAAGAGGAAATTAAAAAGAAAAAGAATACAAAGAAAGGTTGTGAAGAAGAAGGTGCAGTTGGATTCATTCATGTTAGAGCAAGAAGAGGCCAAGCTACTGATAGCCACAGCCTTGCTGAAAGGGTACCCTTTCTTCTACATTTTCACACCACAATTTCCAATTATACCCTCCTCTCTCTTTTTTTAATATTTACATACTGAAAACTTTATTTTTTAATTTATTCTTCAGGTGAGAAGAGAGAAAATAAGTGAAAGGATGAAGCTGTTGCAAGCCATAGTTCCAGGTTGTGACAAGGTGATCGAACTGGCTTGCTTCTGTCTTTGTTGTTTATTTGTTTATTTCAAATAGATAAATTAATTAATTTAATAAACTAGAGTGATAATAATATTTTATCTGACAATTTCATGTGGGATTGATTGATATGTAGGTGACTGGAAAGGCCCTCATGTTAGATGAAATTATTAATTATGTCCAGTCCTTGCAAAATCAAGTAGAGGTATATATTTTTTTTTCTGTTTAATTATTTAATTGGAGAAAATAAACTTAGTTTACTAATTGCTAATAAATTAATAAGCAAATTTTCAGTTTCTTTCCGTGAAACTTGCTTCTGCAAATCCCATGCTATATGATTTTGGAGTTGATTTGGATACATTCATGCTTAAACCAGATGAGGTAATTAATTAATAAAAAGTATAGTTTTTTATAAGATAATTATTTTATCTAATGTTGTAAAACATGTCCAGAATATGAGCAACATGGTACTGCCAAACATGCCAAGTGTACAACAATGTAGTCTCAACGGCGGTAGCGCCACCTTTGCTCCGACGAACGATAACTATAATAACTACCTGCCACAGCTGATTGATGGTTCATCAGCTACTAATTCACTGTTGTTTCAAGAAGCACAGATGCCAAATATTCTATCACAGGTATTTTTTCAAACTCATCATCAAATATTCAGAAAACTGATATTGAAATAAAACTATTATTATTAATTTTTTTTTGTATATATAGATATGTATTTATATAAATGATTTAATTTTCAGGGAAATGGAAATCAGTTGTGGGATGTGGATGAACAAAGACTAAAACTTGATAATGGATTTGCTCACAACAATAACTTGACTTCTTTTCACTAGTCATGGTAATTAAATGCATATTTATTATTGATGATATTTATTTTATTTAAGCTAAGTGTAAGATTATATGCTAATGCAATCTTTAACTTGTTAATTTAGTGTATGAGGAATGCATGCATGGAGATTTATCCCATCATCAGGGGCTAATTAAGCAAATTAATTAAATTTCATGTGAATATCACAAAAATGTGACATTTAGAGATAATCGTCTAAAATCAAGGTTTGAGATACAAGTTACGGATTGACCAGATTGATCGAGAACCGAAGAACAAGAAGAACCTCTGATGATTTATGAGCATATATTTACAGTTAAGAAATGGAAATTTTATTTTAAATGGTTGTGGAAGATAGTGAATCAATAATTATTTTCTATTTTAATTTCACTATTATTTTGTATCATCAACTAAATTAAGACTACAGTTGTTTACTGTTGGCGTCACCTTTCTGTGTTGGTTCATTGTATTTGGCTGTCTTATTTTGCTTTTTGTGTGGGTCTGAGATGTCAGAACATAAGCAATCTAATGAAAAATATGTGTTTCCTTTGTTTCATTAATTATTATATTCATATATTTTTCCACTATTTTATCCGGTTGACTGGAGACCAAGAGTTTCAGATAGCATATTGGCGGGATTGGTCATACAATTATAAAGGACCCTTTTTTGACAACCTAAAGAAAGAAAAAAGAATTTTTATTTGTTTGATTACTTGTCATCCTTATATCTGTTCTATTTACTGATCACATGATTAGTTTGAAATTGAATGAAAATTGAAAGAGGCTATGATATAAAATTAAGGGGGTGTTTGAGATTAGTTATTGAAACTATTTATTAACTTTTATAAGTTAAAAAGATATTTGGGTATTGTGACTTTTGGTCATACTTTTAACTTTTTAAAGAAGTGAAAATGAGTTTTTGAGAAGTAAGGAGGAACTTACTTCTCAAAACTCCTTATGACTTTTTGTAAAAGAAGTTAAAATAAGTAATCCCAAACACCCCCTAAACCTTTAGGATTATAACATGGGTTATATACAATAACCATATTTATATAAAACTATCTTCTAATATTACTAATTACAATATGATCTAACACTCGATCAATATCATGTAAATTATGCGATATATTAATGTCGAAAGATTAATTCACATAATTTGAACATTTCTAATCTTTTTACCTTTTTTTATGATGACAGCCTTTAATACCTTATTACAAAAATTTATATGAAGTTTAGTGGTATGAAAAAAAAATAGTCGATGTCTGTAGATTCATATATTACGTTGGTCCAAAATAGTATTTGGATGATTTCCACAATAAAATTTAGAACATCGTGGTTAATATAATTTATAGATAAGAAAAGAAATAGTTCCGGGTGTTCTAATAACTTATGCCTTCAGATACTTTCTATGTATGTTTATCTATTAACTTGCAATTACGTGTTTGCTAATTACTATACTAGAGATTAAAAAAAGTCAAATCTTCATTAAAAAAGTCAAATCTTCTCTATATATGCTTAACTAGTTTTGATACCCGCGCTACGCGGCGGGGCACGTATTACATAATAAATCAAGACGTTAAAACGTACGAAAGAAGTAAAAAAAAAAGTATCGAACCCGGATGGAGGTGGGAGTAAGGTGTTAAACGGTGTGCCTCAACCAAGTCCACGGGCCAACATCTTGGTTTATGATATCTCGTGATAGTACAAAAATATTAGTTGTTTTATTCCAAGTCTTGTGACAAAAGTTTGAACGAAAATGAGGGCTGAAAATGAACATGTTATATATATGAAGGGGCTAACATAAAAATTTACACAAAATATGTGGAATCTTTGGGGATAATGTTGAAACCTGATGGCTCGTGAGAGTTGGTGCTTTGACTTTTGCTTGTACTTAATAGACAATGCAGTGGGTAGTTGTACACAATGCATGAGAGGGTAAAACAGTGTTAACCTCTTCTCAAATTGTATGTGTTATAATATGTTTACTTTATAGACATACCCTAAACTTGGGTATCACCTATTGCTGGTTACTGAAGGAGCTATCCCGTCGGTAATTTCCGACATATTACCCACGGAAGACCTAAAAAGAAATAGTTCCGGGTTTGATGGTGTAGGATCAATATACTAGCAATAACAGCGTAACTATTCTTAGATTAAAAGCGAAAACAACAATCTAAGATCAACACACAACAATTGAAACAAGGATTGAAATAAGAACACAAGAGTATCTCAACGACCAATTGTATTGATGATAAAGTTTGTTACAGTGAAAACTTGACGATTGTAAAGTGTAGATAACAACTAAACTGTTACAATCTATTTATAGTGAAAATACATTTGACTGTAATTACCTAACCATCTAGACTCTTCTAGAAGGCAGGCTGACATAACTAACTCAACTAACTCTAAGTTGGTAGTTGCCTTCCGGAGCATTTGTCTGATGAAGAAACACAATCTGGTAAGGAGAGTATGCCTTCTACTACAGAGGAACAAATCGTTCTTTCGAAGTAGATAGACTATGCGGAGTACTTGACTTAGCACTCTGATCTTCATGTTCTTCTTTGATTCGAAGTAACACTGTATATCCAGACTAAGTCTCCTCTCCTAAGTAGTTCTCTCTCCGGAGTAGACTTGCTCATCTGGAGTAGACATTGTACATTTTTCTTCAGTTTTACCTACGGAGTAATCTTTCCTCCGTAGTAAACATATTCTTTCGATGTGTCACTTGGACTGATCCGGAGCATGTAAACTTGTGAATATTAACCTTTAGTGTTTGACCTTACAGATGAGAAATGCTGAGATATGGGCGTTCTGTTTTTTTAATTCTTTAATCTATGCCATGAATCATATTGTGGTTTTTGTTTGTCTCATAAATCCATATTAAGTTACTTTATTTGTGGTAATACATATTAAAATATGAAGTTATGTCATATTAAACTAGTTTAATTGTGATTAATAAAAGATTAGAAATTGAGATTTTAGTATGAATATAAAATGAATATATGATTCTTTTTCCAAGTGATAAAAAGAGATAAAAAAAACTAGTGAATTTTTTTTTGTCGATTATTTACATATAATTTTGAGATTGAGATGAAGATTCTCTAATTCTTCCACCATCACCAACTTCATCTTTTTCTAGCATTTCGAAACACAAAATTCGACGAAACCTCGGGCGCGTGAGCCTTCCCTGTCAGTACATACTGCTTCGGTTGTTGTACTCTGAGAGACAGACGTGTTAGTCTAAAAGGAGGCAAAATCTGTTTTAAGAGACACGTGTTAAAGACGAATCCTCGATCAAAACCATCAACGATTTAATTAGTGTGCTTATTGTTGCAATCAAGGAGCATAGTTGAAAAATCAATATGGTGAAGACTCGAGTCGATAATACTACAAGAAGGTGCGGTTGAAGTGATATATTATGAACACACTGGTACGTTAGAATCATTTATTTGTATAAATTTGTATTATTTCATATTTATTTTCATTTGGTTTTGTATATAGTATTACACTAAGTGTATTTCTCAACAATAACAAAAGTATCGTTATTATTAGTTTATTATTATTATTATTTTAATAAAAAGTGAACCTGGTTTATGCGGGTTAAACATCTACAAATCTCTAATGATAGAGTTTTGATGTTAGCGACACTTTTAGTATGTCGGTGAATACAATTTTCTTGTAGCTCTGTTGTACATATTTCTCTTGTCAACTACCTCGGTTTCTTTAGTTATAGCTCAGTTTGATGCACCTGAGTTTTACCCACATCGATCCAGGTTCGAGCCTCGGTTCTTCCTCAAGCCCGGAAAGAACCGTATTGGCACTAGTACAAAAGGTAGCTTTAGAGGCGGTTGTGATGTGGTTTTGGGGCGGTTTAAGGCCTAACCGCCTCAAAAAATATTCGAAATTTTGACATCGTTTTTGGGGCGGTTCCAGGCCCTTTTTGTCTCCTCTTCCCCTTAAAAACCTTCCATCCCCCTGGCAGTTGTTCTTCCCCAGAAAAGAACTCACCCTCACAGCCGTCCACCACCTCCCTTAGTTGGCAATCTGGCACAACGCAAATGTGACACCTTCCCATCCCTACCCCGCCTAATCCCGTTTCTGAAAAACTTCCGCCTATACAATCGGGCATCACGTAACGCTACAGTAAGTCTCTCAACTTTTATCGCTTCAATTCCTCACTCCGTTCGTCTATATTGTAAGTATTTGTGCTCTGTTACCTATTAATTAATCTTCTTGGTATGTTGAAGCTATTGATTGTTGAAGACTTGAAGGTACACTTTTTTGCCCTAAATTTACCCTAATTTTATTCTTTGAACTGTTTTGCAATTTGTTTTTTTTTTGTTATTTCCATAGAAATTAAGAGATCTTACAGTCCTAGTTACTAGTTTTCTAACATCTAGTTCTTAATAGGCTGCATATGAAGTATTGATAAGCAGTATTCATAGTCCATAAAACCTGAGCATGATTTCCTAATAACAACCTTCCCCTAAGCTATATTCCACGCCCGTTTCTCTTTTGATGTAATACAAATTCTATATTATAATGAGTGATTGCAGAAATAGGTGCATGATCGCGGTGTCAAGGCTAATAAAAAAATATTTATAAAAACATCAAACTACGAAACCCACATAAAACTGACTCGATAAACACAATTAACTATTAAAATGTACAAAAACCGACACTTATACATGGAATATTTAACCCTACATCGGTGCACAAAACCACTTCTAGCATTAAAGCATCAACTATTTCTTCATGAAACAACAATAAAGATTCACAAACCTGCGCTACAAACATCGACTTTATGCCTAACTTATCGATGTAAGTCTCTGCTATGTATCTGGATGGTGATCTATAGCCATGTCAACTCCCTTGTCCTTCAATGCATTTAAGATGCCTTTAGCATGAGGATACATAGATGGCATCTCATGATAACATCTTTAGGAACATGTAGTTTTTTGCCATTAAATTGACTTTATACTAATTATAAACACTTAACAGTTCTATTAGCAATTAAGAAATAATCATAAATATCATTCTAACAACAATCAAATATTAATCATAACAATGACTAGAGTGAGAGTTCAAATCTTTTTAACAGCAGAAGTATGTATGCCACCCCTTTAGTTTTTTTTCCCTAGGATTCATGATATTTTTAAGTTTTTTCTAGTAGCAACCTATATAGTGGTGCTTATGCATGCTGAGTTTTTATATTCATCTCTAGTTTGTGCTTTATTATTTGGCTGTCTTGTTTGTTTTCTCAACATTAATATGGCTACAACTCTCTTATTAGTTATTTTTGCAAATAAACCGTTCTTTTGTTCCAATGTTTTAGTTTATTTCTTAGTTATATTTTCTTTAATCTTTAAATAATTAATTGTAGGTTAAACAACAAAAAGAAGGATGAGAATATGGGTACATATATGATGACAGAATATATGTTTAATTTTGTCTTTTTGCTTCAACAAACTTTTCCCAACTGGATGAGTAATTTAAGTTTATTTGTATACTTTGTATGTCACAATAAATATGTATTATAAATCTAACCTTTTGTATATATATTTCTTTTTAGATTTGGAACACCAAATGCTATGCTACACAAAACGAGATTGAAAGATTACTCGCCACCTAAGCTGGTGCTCTTTAAGAAGGTGTTTGAAAATCGTACCTAAATGTCGTACGCATTTTTGTTTAGATCTTTAGTTATTATTTAGATGTTTAGTTTAATAGTATTATAGAAAATTAGGTGTTATTATTGTTATTTAACTCTCTAGTACTTGTACTGTTTATTTTTCATTGCATACAATTTAAGGATTGAGAGATATTTTTATAGATTTAGTGTTTTATGGTTTCTGGATTAGTTTCGGTCTATTGCAATTTGATATGGCTTGAAATTTGGTGCAATTTTGAATATAATGATTTTTGCAATTTGGTTTCTGTAATTTGGTAATCTAGTGTTCTAAAGTAATTGTGTTTCTGTAATTTGGAATTGGTGATTTGGTGTTCTAAAGTGCAAACACGTTATCAAAGTAAAATGAACCGCCCCAAAAATATTAAAATGACCACCGCCCCAACAAATTGACTTTGATTTTTTGATGCGATAACCGCCTCAAAAAACCAAAACCACCGCCTCTAAAAATAGATTTTTGTACTAGTGTGGGTGGAGTTGGACGAGGCTCTCCCATATAACAGGGGTGTTACGTCACAACATTCGATGTTCGCCGTTAAAAAAAAACTCAGTTTGATATATTTACTTCAATTACACTTAATATCGATCAAACTTCTGTCAGAATACTTATACTATTTTATCTTATTTAATAATTAATGGTCAAACCTTACAACAAAATTAAATCGGTAAAACAAAGTATAGCAATCAAATGTACTTGTTGGTCAAACTTTGTAATAGATGTAGCAATCTACGGAAACACATGATTTGCAAAAGTAAATATTAAACACACCCTACACCTACAAGCCTACAGCAATATAAGGAAATATTAATTTTGAGCCAATTCTAATGCTATACATCTTAGGTCGACCGGTATACTAGTGTATATCATCGCGTGATCCAACGTGTCACACGAATCACGGCATGATTCACCAAGCTACACAGCCCCCTCATCCAAAATATCACGCCGTGATATTTGTGCTTGATTATTTTCACGCGAGAAATCAACCATTTCAATTCGTATTTTACCGTTAAACGGTAATAAACTAGCCGTTGGAATTGAATTAAATTAAAATAAATAATAATTTTTATTTTTACTCACTATAAATACTCAATTTTACTCCATAATATTTACACTCATTTTCTACCCAAACTCACTAATCTTCTATACTCATTTCTAATATCCCCAACCCAAAAATGAGTAACGATCCTAACCCAAACTTTTGGGCTCAATACGCGGCTCGTGATAACGCGTTTATGACCAACCCGAACTTTCAACCCAACCCAAACTTTCAACAAAACCCAAACTTTCAACAAAACCCGAACTTTCAACCAAACCCGAACTTCCAACCCAACCCAAACTTCCTACCCAACCCAAACTTCCAACCAAACCCGAACTTTCAAATGTTTAACTACCAATCCCCAATGTCTCAACCGGGTACACCACTAGAATTTGTACCCGAAACTCAAGAAATGCCACAAGAAACTGTTGACGAGAATCAAAATGTCTCAAAAAAAAGGAAAGAAGAAGGTTTCGCAAGAGACTTCAAGCCGACCGAATACCAAAAAAAGTGGAAAAAAGACGAGCCACTATTCTTGGTTAAGGCGTATATAGACGTCTCGGAGGATCCAATAATCGGTAACAATAATTTTGGTTTTTGTATTTTTTAAAATTTTTCTTATTTTATTTTTTTGTTTATTAATTTGAATATTTATTTTTTGTAGGAAACGCCCAAAACAAAAAAAACGTTATGGACTCGGATTCGTGAAAGATATGAATCTTTTATGAGTGTACCGCCCGGTTACCGAACTTTAGACCAATTGAGTTCAAAATGGACTCATATAAATGAGAATGTGGTAAAATTCCACAGGATCTACCAAGAATGTTTGCGGGATCGAAAAAGCGGTGAGAGTGATGCCGATATTTTGGCGAGAGCAACGGTCCGGTTTAAAGACGACCATGGTGGCGAAACACCAATTGAGTATTGGGAGGTTTGTAATAATTCGCCAAAGTGGCAAACGCTATACATTGCCCCCACTCGAACCGGCTCGTCCAAAAAAAGAACATCAACCGACATCGACGCTAGTCCGGGCGCTTCCGATGGTAGATCTATGTAAGACCTCAACATAGATGCACCGGAAGACGTGTAAGAAATACCCAGGCCGATAGGGAAGAAAAAAGCAAAAGCCCAAGCAACGGGCTCGGCCACCGCTAGTCACGACGAAATCGGCGAGAAAATGGTCGAACAAATGACAAGATTTAACAACGCCCAAGACAAGAGGATGGATTGGAAACGAACAAAACAAGAGATTGAAATTCTTGGCATTGATCTTGATTCACTCTCCACCGCGCAACGTTTTTTAATTAAAAAAAAACAAAAGGAGATCAAAGAACGTCATGGTATCCCGTAGGTTTTTTGTTTTTTTAGTTATTTTAATTAATGTATTTTTTTTGTTTATGTATTTTTTTTAATTATTAATGTAATTTTTTTTAATTATTAATGTAATTTTTTTATTATTAATGAATATTATTTATTATGTTTTATTTTATTTAAATAAAAATTAAAAAATAAACATTAAATTATCACACCACCACAATCACATGGGTATACCCCTTGCCATGTGATGGGTGATGTGATTTTTCAGAATCTGACGTGGCGCCACGTGGCGTGCACTTTATTATCACATCACACCATAATCACATGAGTATACCCCATGCTCTTATAACCAGCAAGTAGCGTAATCTATAAATGCTCACCGTGTACTTTAAAGGTATGATTTGAAAAGGTACGAGTTGGAGAATATAGACCAATGTTTGGCCATTTCATTCGGGGGACAAACTGAAATCATGACAAATTCTTAATATAAGGCCACTTAGTTTGATTAACAAAGTAATTTAGTGAGGGAATCTAAAATTGGTGCAAATAATAAGGACGATTTCTATAGTGGATTCTTTTATATTTGAATGATAACTAAAACACTATTGATTGTTTTTAACTTTTTGAAAATCGGAACCAAACCTAATTTATGCTTACAAACAGTAACAGATGGCTCAAGAGTAAAATTGTTAAAGTTAAGGCTATAGTGGATTCTTTTATATTTGAATGATAACTAAAACACTATTGATTGTTTTTAACTTTTTGAAAATCGGAACCAAACCTAATTTATGCTTACAAACAGTAACAGATGACTCAAGAGTAAAATTGTTAAAGTTAAGGCTTTAGGTCTTATATTTTTAATCCCTTAAAATTTTAAGACCTGTATATATAAACATCATCGAGAACAATTGCCAATTTAGAATTTTAAAACGGCTAACTTCATACGTCATTTGATCATACTTCTAAATTTATACATTTGTTTACTACGAAACTTGGACCCTCAATCACTTAAAAAATAACACCTTTCCTACATACATTTGTACGGCTGGACCGCATGTCCTTTGGTGTTTATTTAGGTGTATGTTTAGACTTATTGTTTATCATTTCCTATAAAAGTTTTGGAACACTTTCAAGAAAGGTTTATATGCTATTGTGGATGAAATTAAAATATCAGACTTCGTTTGAATGACATATGTTAAAACATAAATATTGTTCAGGATGAAGAGTTGGACGTTCCTTGATTTCACCTACTCGTTGAGACCTCATGCGATCAACCTCCGACGTGATAATAAGATAATCGTTATTTGGAGGTGAATTGGTAAGGTAGTAAGATCGAAAGTATAAGTGTAATGTGTTGTAGTAATGGGAAGTGTATTACCTGGAGTGCACAAGGCACCCTTTTATAGCCGGGCTTGCGCATCAAGAGTGAACTCAACCGTTACCTTCTTGCCTATTCATGGGGGTCTCTCTCATCTTTCTTACCTGCAGACTTTGGCCTTGCCTTTTTTGTATAAAAATATTAGTCCACACAAGGGGACAAGTCCCTTTGTTCAAGGTCATTAATTAGATATTAATAACCATTTTCTAGTACGTGGACTTCTCTAAGATGTCAAAATGGTAACTGTCCATCATGCCATGTCATCTTCGATATGGGATGTTGACACCATCCGGCTTCATGCGCATCCTACTTCTTATAGTTATACATGGTCCGTGCATGTAACCACGTCATCACCCCCCCCCCCAACAGAAGTGTTTATTCTGTAGCGATGAATGCTTCTGACTTACTTTTTTCGTTAGTTGATTTCGCTTCGTTCATTGAACTCTAGTCAAACGCTTTGACGGTTTCGATGTGATGTGACAAGCTGGTGGCTTGTGTAAGTTATGATATTACTATTGAAATTTTGAATTTAAGAGTCTTTTGCCCATTTATTTCTTACTTTACTCTTTTGAATCTTCACAACTTTCTCTCTTCAATCAAAGCGTTATTCTTCATCTCCGCCTCCCGATTTTGCTCCGATCGTTAATCGTCTTCGAGGTTAGTACATCCTTCTGTTCTTTCAGTGTTTTCGTCAACATGTCTAAGAACTATATGTATGCTCAAACGCCTAAAATGACGCAAACCCTAGTTGTTGCATTTTTTTCTTCCAAAAATGGGGTATAGATCCTAAGTACAATCGTCACATCGAACACTCGAACCTTCGTTTCCCTTTTTCAGTGTTCTTCCTAAATTTTCTTGAACACTATCGTTTGAGTCTTGGGCGGTTGCCCCCTATTTATGTTGCTAAAGTTGTGCATTTTGAGGTTGTGTGTCGTGCTTTAGGGCGCAAGCCTAGTCTGTTGATGTTTCGTCGCTTTTTTCGTCTTGCGAGGAATGACCATTGGCATATAGTGGAGAAAATGAAGCTTGAAGATGGCCTTGTTTCTATCACCGTCTCTTCAATTTGTTCATGGAAAGACTATTTCTTTTGGGTATCTGGTGTTATCATCCCTTTTAAGGTTGTTCCTAGGGATCTAAATAATCGTTTGAATGAAAAAACAACTTGAGGTTTCATCTTTAGATCATGTGTTGTATTCTAAATTGAAGTTTTTTCCTGCCCCTGTTCGCCATTTTCCCGAATAATTACTTGTAATGATTGGGTTTAGCGTGGTATGGGATCCTAAGGTTGTCCCCATATTATTTGTGAATGGAAAGTTGTGACATTTCGGGTTTTTATTCACGCTTTTATATTATGTATCCTGTAAACATTTTCTATTCAATGGAATACAAGTGTTTTATTTACAATTTTGTACAAATATATATATATATATATATATATATATATTTAATTTAGGGATTTAAAATAAATAAAATTTTATAAGTTTTAAACTTATATAAAATTTTATATAAAAATCTAAATTTAAAAGGGTCATTTATAAATAAAATAACCTATTTAAATAAAATAATTAACTTTTATAAAAATATTTATAATAATAATAAATAATATAAGATTATAAAATACAATTGAAATTAAAAAGAAATTTAATAAATCATTTTTATAAAAGTTAAGGGGCTATATTGAAATTTTCCAAACTAAAAGGTTTTAAACCAAAAACCGGTTGAGGGACTAAACGTGGCCAAACCAAACCTCAGGGACTCATCCGTAATTAATTCAGGGACTAAATTAAAACAAAAACAAACTCCAGGGACCAAAGTTGCCAATCCTCAATTCGCATTTCCGGTCACCACCTTCGTTATCCGGCGGTCCAAGCCAATTTCCGGCGACCACTCGACACGCCTGTCCCCTACACCTCGACAGCTGCAATTGGTCTCCCTGACCTCGTCGTCCCCACGCGAACAAAAGCCCTCGACCAATTTGTCGATTAAACATACGAAAACCCACGCCACGAATTCGAGCCCGACAGTCAACCTCCACGCGTGCTTGATAGCTCGTTAGCTTCGTCTCGTCCAGACGAATGTCCAGACACACTCAATTGCATGTTTCATTATAGGGATTGAGCTCGGCTATAAATGGCCATTTACGGACCTGCACGAGCTCGCCACCCCTCCTCCACCCACTCTCACTTCAAATTGAAACCACCATCGTGTTCGTCTCTTCTGTGCGAAGCTATACCACCCCTACCGACGGCCTAACTCACTCTGGAACTCGAAATCACGATCTTGGTAATTGCGGACCAAAAGCTTGCCGACCAGACCCTTCGCGACCAAATAGGTACCTCAAATCCGTTCATTTACCTTCTGTTACCCTCTGGCAAACTATCCTAATCGAAATCGCGGCATTTAACCGTCGATTACCGGGCAAACCAATGTCCTCGGACACGGTTTGCCGGTTGCCGAGGACCAGCGACCAGTTCGCATGTGTGTGTTATATATTAAACATCGCACACATAACCAGCGACGGGCGATAGCCCGGCTGGTTATGCGTGTGTGTGTTTGTGTCGTAGGTCGCGGGTTCGATCCGCGTGGCCTACGGCCCAACCCATTTTTTTTGTTTTCTGTTTTAAAAATATAATTTATTTTATTTGTTTATTCCACCATATTTTAATACTATATTTACACAATAAAAACCAATACGAGTCGGTTAACTCGTTCGTTTACTTTTGAAACCATCAAATAACGTTTTTTTTATTTATATACATATTTAACCTACCCAAATTTTTATAAAATAATAAACACTATATTTTTGTTAAAATAGTTTTAACTTACAAATAATATATATAAATAATAATAAAAAAATAAATAAATAAATAGAAACTTTTATAAATACATAATGACTACTTATTTAAAAAAATGTAATATTTTAACAATATATATATATATATATATTTATAAGTTAAATATTTACAAAACCATTATCATTTTCCTACCATATTTTATACAAATAAATATTAAGGAATATTATTATAAAACCTATATACATTTAAATACGAATACGCACATACAAACATACAATAATACCTATTTATCCACATAGGGTTCCAACACGCTTAGGTTTCAACGTCCTTATCACCCGCACTCGTGGATTATCATATCCGCTAGCCAGGTGAGTTACATAGCCCCTATTTTACATTTTTGCACATTTTGGGGTGAAACATTATACATGCTACTCACATTGTTTATACGTGTTATACATGTGGACTATATGCTTATTATCTTGGATGTACATACATTTAAACACAAGAAAACCAACAGTAATATTAATAGATCTATTGTGCCTGACCAGCCCACCCGGTTAGGGTGTTTATTACTGCATACTCGGATATAGCCGCGTGTTATATTCAAACATACCGGATATAGTGGGTAACTATATTCAAACATACCGGACTTAGCTGTTGTGCTATGTTCAAGCGCGTCAATCAAGGTGTAACGAACCAAATTCCGGGTTTCGTTTTTTTTTATAAACAAATATTTCTAATTAATATTATGGTGAAAATAATATTTAGAAATAAGTTGAAACAAGTGGGTTTCAAGTTAGTATCGGGGTTACACTAGTTTAGCTAGTTTTGGAATGAAAGGGGAGAAAAGGAAAGTTGAGGGACTGAATATGTAATATGGCAAATCTGCCATATTTGACTATAGAAGTCAAAATTGAACTCATTTTGAGTTGTTGGGTCGTTCAAGAGAAGAGGAGAAAAAGAGAAATCGGGTTTTGAGCTCAAATCGTGCAATTGAAGCTTGATTCGTGAAGGTTTTGGCTCACACAACACCTTCCTAACATCAAGTAAGTGATTCTCTTCCTCTTGATTTCACCATGTATGTGTTCTTGGTGGGTTTTGGGTGAAATCCGAAATTATGTATGCATGTGATGAAATGGTGTTAGATTATTGATAATCTAGCTAAACTAAAGTTAAAGAATGATGATTAACATCTTAGAACCCTTTGATTTTGATTATGAGAAGTTAGGGTTCATATGGTGAAAATTGGGGGTGTTTGGATCATAATGCTAGAATGTTGAATTAATGAAGATTAAGTGTTTTTAAGATGTTAGACACTTGAACAAACACCAAATTAACTTAATAATAATTTTTGAAAGAAGAATTAGTGTTAAGATCAAGTTAATGAAACTCAAGTAGGTGAGTTTGTGGTGAAAGAGGGTGTTTGGTTATGAGGATAACCCAAACGGGTCAATTTGGGTTGGAATTGGGAAATTGAGTTGTGAACTCAATTGTAATGAAATTTTGGTATATGTTAGATTACTAAACTAGGAGTGTATGTTTAGGTAATCAAATTGTGGGTCTAGAAGGCGGAGCGGAGTCGTCTAACCCAAAAGGTAAGTGCTTTTGCACTTACTTAGTTTTGATGATAAATGAGTTTTATGCATTGTTGTATGTATAATGTGTAAAAGTTGCATAATTCGTTATGTGGTATGAATGAGCATAAAATTGTATGCATAATTGAAGGAATGTAGTTATAGTATTTATACTATAATGGATATGGTGATATGTGTTATATTGTGCATAGTATGAAGGATACATGAAATGAATTGATTATGCATAAGTGTATGTATGAATGTGAATATGGTTATAATACTATATTGAATATGTGGAGGTTATGATCAAAGAATCATAATGGAAAAGAGGAGGTTATGATCAAAGAATCATAATGGAAAAGAGGAGGTTATGATCAAAGAATCATAATGGAAAAGAGAAGGTTATGATCAAAGAATCATAATGGAAAAGGATCATGTGTTGATCATAAATGAAACGGAGTTATGGCCTTTGTGCCATAATGGAAAAGGAAATGTGTTAATATGAATGATAAATGAAAAGAATGAAACTTGTAGGTGAAATACAAGTGTTATGTAGCCAAATGTTAAAATTTGGTGGAAACGGGTCAAATGGGTGAATTATGATCTAAGTATCATAATGGAAATGAGGTTATGGCCCATGTGCCATAATGGAAAAGGAAATGTGTTAATATGAATGATAAATGAAAAGAATGAAACTTGTAGGTGAAATACAAGTGTTATGTAGCCAAATGTTAAAATTTGGTGGAAACGGGTCAAATGGGTGAATGGGTGGAAACAAGTAGAATTTACTTGTTTGTTATGTTTTATCCTCATTACTAATGGTGTTATGTTATGTGGTTATGTAGGAAAAGCTCCGATGTAGTCCAAGTCAAGTCCAAGGCGTTGGCGGGTTCTCGTATGCGTATTTTGTATTTTGATGGTATTTAGAAATCCTTTTTATGGATGTAATTTTGTTGCACAAATTGGGTTTTGATGTATGTTGATGATGATGGTATGTTTTTGGTCAAAACCCAAGTGTTGGGAATTTTTAGTGTCTTGAAGGTTGAAAAATGTTGGAAAAATGGTTAAGTATGAATCCTGCAGAAAAACTGAAACTCTCTGGAAATCTGATTCCTCGCGGTACGCGAAGAACCGGGATAGGTTCTCTCGCGGTACGCGAGGGACAAGGGTTCCGGAGATGCTTCGAGGGGTCTCCTCGCGGTACGCGAGAGCTTGCAGGTAAATCTCTCGCGGTACGCGAGAGACCTGGGTTCCGGGCGTGTTTTTGGGACTCCCTCGCGGTACGCGAGGGAGGTGGTCAAAATGCCTCGCGGTACGCGAGGGTCAAAAAAAAAAAAAAAAAAAAAAAAAAAAAAAAAAAAAATTATCTTGGGATTTAGTCTTCCGCGCGTTAAACTTTTGTTATTAAAAGTGGTGTGTTACAACTTGGTATCAGAGCAATGGTTTGAGGGATTTGGTGTGGTGGCACCAAACTCAAACCGGATGCTCTTGATATGGGGGGGAATGATACGAGAATCCAAGAAGGACTTGACTAAGACTCGGAGCTTTCGGAAGTGAAAGGTTAGTAATGTTTTGATAAGGTGGTTATATATATATATGGTGTATATGTATATGTGTGATTGTTAAGGTGTTATGTGTGCCGAAACTTGTTTTGTGACTTGTTATATGGAGATGGTAATTACAATTGGGCATGGCGTATTATTAAACATGTCTGGCCAATATGTTTAATAAGACGAAATGTGCAAGAGACTTTATGATAACCATATAACAATGAACATTAGCAAGGAGTAGGTGAAGGTGGTTATATGTGTATGTATGTATGTATGTATGTATGTATATGGATGATTAGATGGGGGTAATACATATACACATAGATAAGATATAGTGCCTTAGCAAGTGGGTAGATTAAAGACCTATAAGTAGGTAGAACATCTACAACTTAGTTAAAAAAAAAAAATTGGTCAGGGAGACTAAGGGGCACTTGTGTAAGTAAAAGAAATGGTGGATGAAAGTCATCTTAAGGACTCAAGTATGTTAGAGTCTAGACGTGTATCACCTCGTGGGTGGTGAGGAACATGGAATAGGTTGGGAGAAAAAGAATGCATCAATCTAGCGGAGAATGGCTAGAGCTTTCTATCATGTTGTATCGACCTTCCTTCAAGGAAGATAGGGCTCTTTGTGGTGATCCTTGGGAGGAACAGTGTGAAGCCTAGAGAGCGGGAAGAACTACGGTTGGTGAACCGAAGTGGAAGGAAAACCTTGTTTTCACAAGAGGGTTCGTGGTGTGCGAACCAAAGGAGTTAAAGGGTGAGAGTTAATAGCTGATTAATTAACGATGAATCACTATGATGGTCTTGTCTTTTGAAGCAATCCATTGTGATTGGTAGAGGGCGTATTACGCACGATGAGTCAACTCCGGGACGTGGCGGAGGATTGGTGAATTATTCTTCGTGAGGAGAAAGGCATAAGGGCGTGAAGGCACATGCATCGGAGGAATTCAAGAGATAACGTTGAATTACCATCGATTACAAGCCATGGTGGGTGGCATAGTGGAAGAGTTCCTTCATGTGCAGTGGACAGCAGAGGTGATCAATAAGATTCCGGGCAAGTGTTTTATGACTGGTCGAAGTCGCTCGAATCTTGGAATCATCGAAGAAATGTAGATAGATCGGGTTTCTCGATGCTATCTGTTGACGTTATAAAGGGGAATCCTTGCGTATAGGAGTACAACTCAGGTGGAGTCAATTATTAAATGCGCAAGGAAAGGTTGAACACAGGAGATAAGTGGAAAGCGAAGAGTAAATGAGAAGTGGCTTCGTGAAAGCCGAAACATTCTAGCTGAGCTAGAAACCCTTTATGGGAAGAAATGCCGGACATTGCTATATGTCTGGAGGATAACACAAACGGGGAGAAAATTTGAAATTTGCTTAGGCCTATGGGTCACGCATTTCTGATCACCATAGTCGTGACTGAAGCTTTTCGATCGTTGTGTTTGATGAAAGGCTAAGCAGATTGGTGGATTCGGGCGATCATCATTAAGGGTGTCATAATGTTGATGTTTACATGTTTTAATAACATGAGGTTGTGGATGAAACGATCACATGGATTTTGATCCGATGATTGTAAAAGAGGTGTTGGGTTACTTAGTAACCATATCATTGTCTAGTATGATAAAGGGGTGACGTGTTAATCTGTTCTCATTAGAGACAGTGAAACACGAGGTATACGAACTGGTGTATATACATGGCTTGTGCCATTGACATCAACCGGGGATATAAAAGGGATACTTAGTATTCCAGTTGAGAAAGAGGATTTGATAAGGGTCATTGAACCTGTGTGCTTTGTTCTAAAGCACATAAACTTTTCGGTGGAAAGGGAAAATGGAAGAGTGCGTATTGTCACTGACAGTCGGTGGTAGGATAAAACTGACTAAAGGTCTCGCGGTATGTGGACTTTTTGGTCAAGGGGTAAATGTTAAAATGTAGATTGTACGCAAACGGTGATATACATAGGTGAAATATGTATATAAAGGGGTGAAATGTACATAGGTGGAATGTGTACATAAATGGTGGTTGAAGTCCTAGAACTTCATAAATGATGTTGGAAGTCTTTTGGACTTCACAATCGGTATTTAAAAATCAAAGTTTTCGAAATTCAAAGGTGGATTCGGTGATTGAGATCCTTAAATCTCAAAGGATGACTTATGATTAAGTCAATGGAGATACTTAGGGTGTTTGGGTCACGGATAGGGATCTTCCTTCCAGTGTTGTAAAAGAGGATTCAAGTAAGGAAGTGGTCGTATCCTTACTTGAGGAGGTCGCATGCTTTATCGGTTAAGAATGGGTGAGTTGAAGACTCGAGCTTCAAAGGGTGTTATGTATGGGCATTGGGATCCTCGAACCCCAAGAGGTATGAATTTGAGACCTTGAGTCTCAATGGGTTGATTGGTAAGGAAGTTTTGAAATTTCCATGTAAGAGGTGGGTGACGTGGGATTAGAACTTGAATTTCCTTAGTTGTCAAACGTGTTGACTACTCGTATAAAGTGGTTCAAAAATCCAAGTATCCCATGGTTAGGAGTGTTGAAATTCAAGTGGAAACTTGACGTTATAAAAGTTTTCCTTTGAAATGAGTGGACTCCATAATACATTTTTACGTGACCATACATGAAAGCGTTAGGAGGATAGAACTGTTGTTATTTCATATGGTGAAGATGAGATAAATGATAAACGTTTCGTCTAAATGAATCAGTGACTATCTTAGATAGTGGGCGAACTAATTGGTGCAAAAAGTAGACAAACTGCATATCGTTGTCAAAGGAACCATTAAAGTCGGAGATAACCTTAGGGGAGTAACGAGGGCGTATAAAGTTACTACATTAAAGTGAAGTCATTCATGATGACAAATTTCATCGTCTCTTATTGACGAAATTCGAGAGGCTAAAATGTTAGCACTTGGTGGTGACTTGAAGAAAGAGCGGATGGTTGCTTATGTTGATAAGCTTGGTGAAAATAGCATGGGCTTGAAGACATGCTTTGATAGGATTTGGATTTCCTAGGTTGTCAAGTGTTTTGACAACTATTTTGGATGAAGCGCATAAATCCAAATATTCTATCCATCCGGGTGTCACAAAGATGTTTTATGACTTGAGGTGTCATTTTTGGTGGCCGGGTATGAGGCGTGATGTTGTTAAGTATGTTGAGAGGTGTCTCACGTGCTTAAGAGTAAAGGCGGCGCAAGATCGCCAAAAGTCCTATGCGGATAATAGGAAGCGGGCGATTGAGTTTCAAGTGGGGGACTTTGTGCTTTTGGAGGTCTCTCCTTGGGAATGGGTGATACGGTTTAGGAAACAGGGGAAGTTAAACCCACGTTTCGTCGGACCGTTTAAGGTGATAGTAAGGGTGGGTGCGGTAGCTTATCGTTTGGAGCTACCGGAGGGACTAAGTAGACTTCATAGCACGTTTCATGTGTCTCATTTGCGAAAATTTTGACGGATGAATCTACTTTTGTCCCATTGGATGATATTGTATTGGATGATAAGTTGATTTATGTTGGGGAAACAGTGGCAATCTTGGATAGAAAGTTGATGCGTTTACGCATTAAAGAGATTAGCCGAGTTTTGGCAAGGTGGAAACATAAGAAAGGAGCGGAAATGACTTGGGAAAATCGAGGAAGAAATGCTCAAATGTTATCCGAACCTTTTTATGTGAAGTCGGGTTTCGGGGACGAAACCCAAATAAGGGGAGGTGATTTGTAACGAACCAAATTCCGGGTTTCGTTTTTTTTTATAAACAAATATTTCTAATTAATATTATGGTGAAAATAATATTTAGAAATAAGTTGAAACAAGTGGGTTTCAAGTTAGTATCGGGGTTACACTAGTTTAGCTAGTTTTGGAATGAAAGGGGAGAAAAGGAAAGTTGAGGGACTGAATATGTAATATGGCAAATCTGCCATATTTGACTATAGAAGTCAAAATTGAACTCATTTTGAGTTGTTGGGTCGTTCAAGAGAAGAGGAGAAAAAGAGAAATCGGGTTTTGAGCTCAAATCGTGCAATTGAAGCTTGATTCGTGAAGGTTTTGGCTCACACAACACCTTCCTAACATCAAGTAAGTGATTCTCTTCCTCTTGATTTCACCATGTATGTGTTCTTGGTGGGTTTTGGGTGAAATCCGAAATTATGTATGCATGTGATGAAATGGTGTTAGATTATTGATAATCTAGCTAAACTAAAGTTAAAGAATGATGATTAACATCTTAGAACCCTTTGATTTTGATTATGAGAAGTTAGGGTTCATATGGTGAAAATTGGGGGTGTTTGGATCATAATGCTAGAATGTTGAATTAATGAAGATTAAGTGTTTTTAAGATGTTAGACACTTGAACAAACACCAAATTAACTTAATAATAATTTTTGAAAGAAGAATTAGTGTTAAGATCAAGTTAATGAAACTCAAGTAGGTGAGTTTGTGGTGAAAGAGGGTGTTTGGTTATGAGGATAACCCAAACGGGTCAATTTGGGTTGGAATTGGGAAATTGAGTTGTGAACTCAATTGTAATGAAATTTTGGTATATGTTAGATTACTAAACTAGGAGTGTATGTTTAGGTAATCAAATTGTGGGTCTAGAAGGCGGAGCGGAGTCGTCTAACCCAAAAGGTAAGTGCTTTTGCACTTACTTAGTTTTGATGATAAATGAGTTTTATGCATTGTTGTATGTATAATGTGTAAAAGTTGCATAATTCGTTATGTGGTATGAATGAGCATAAAATTGTATGCATAATTGAAGGAATGTAGTTATAGTATTTATACTATAATGGATATGGTGATATGTGTTATATTGTGCATAGTATGAAGGATACATGAAATGAATTGATTATGCATAAGTGTATGTATGAATGTGAATATGGTTATAATACTATATTGAATATGTGGAGGTTATGATCAAAGAATCATAATGGAAAAGAGGAGGTTATGATCAAAGAATCATAATGGAAAAGAGGAGGTTATGATCAAAGAATCATAATGGAAAAGAGAAGGTTATGATCAAAGAATCATAATGGAAAAGGATCATGTGTTGATCATAAATGAAACGGAGTTATGGCCTTTGTGCCATAATGGAAAAGGAAATGTGTTAATATGAATGATAAATGAAAAGAATGAAACTTGTAGGTGAAATACAAGTGTTATGTAGCCAAATGTTAAAATTTGGTGGAAACGGGTCAAATGGGTGAATTATGATCTAAGTATCATAATGGAAATGAGGTTATGGCCCATGTGCCATAATGGAAAAGGAAATGTGTTAATATGAATGATAAATGAAAAGAATGAAACTTGTAGGTGAAATACAAGTGTTATGTAGCCAAATGTTAAAATTTGGTGGAAACGGGTCAAATGGGTGAATGGGTGGAAACAAGTAGAATTTACTTGTTTGTTATGTTTTATCCTCATTACTAATGGTGTTATGTTATGTGGTTATGTAGGAAAAGCTCCGATGTAGTCCAAGTCAAGTCCAAGGCGTTGGCGGGTTCTCGTATGCGTATTTTGTATTTTGATGGTATTTAGAAATCCTTTTTATGGATGTAATTTTGTTGCACAAATTGGGTTTTGATGTATGTTGATGATGATGGTATGTTTTTGGTCAAAACCCAAGTGTTGGGAATTTTTAGTGTCTTGAAGGTTGAAAAATGTTGGAAAAATGGTTAAGTATGAATCCTGCAGAAAAACTGAAACTCTCTGGAAATCTGATTCCTCGCGGTACGCGAAGAACCGGGATAGGTTCTCTCGCGGTACGCGAGGGACAAGGGTTCCGGAGATGCTTCGAGGGGTCTCCTCGCGGTACGCGAGAGCTTGCAGGTAAATCTCTCGCGGTACGCGAGAGACCTGGGTTCCGGGCGTGTTTTTGGGACTCCCTCGCGGTACGCGAGGGAGGTGGTCAAAATGCCTCGCGGTACGCGAGGGTCAAAAAAAAAAAAAAAAAAAAAAAAAAAAAAAAAAAAAAATTATCTTGGGATTTAGTCTTCCGCGCGTTAAACTTTTGTTATTAAAAGTGGTGTGTTACACAAGGTTTGAATTGTGATTAGATAAATGATACACCATATATATACTATGTTTAACAAGATAAACAATGAGTTGCAAAACGTTTTTATCTACTACTTATCGGAACTACAAAACCTATGTACTCACCAACTTTTTAGTTGACACTTGATTTAAATAATGTTTCAGGTTTGGATATGTGATTGATTGCCGAAGATTCCTCCACTTAAGAACTATGGACCTAGTTAAATAAATCTATGTTTTGAACTAGATTAGGTTATTTGAAATGTATTGTATTTGGATCTTTGTTGTCTTTAAATTTAATTAATGAATTATGCAACATTTTAGTTATCATGTGCTTTTGAACAATCATTCCATTGTCGGCCTCGATGATTCCGCCATCGGTCGGGGTGTGACAAAAGTGTATGTTATTGTTTTCCTTTTTTACATTTCGCTTTACATTATTGCTATGCCTCTCTTATACTAATGATTTTTGTAGATATGAGTGATTTGGACTTCCTTCAGGCAGATGATGTTTCAGATATTGAGGTACGGAAAGAGGAGTTGACCAAGGTCCAAACTGATGTGCTAGCTTTGACCAAGTATGTTCGTCATGAGGTTGGAGCAACTTATGTTAGTATTTCTGGTGCTGAGAGTTCGAATCCCTCAAAAGCTGAGGGTAAGAAGCCTGCTTCCTCTGGTGCCCATGCTGTTGTTTTTCAAGCCTCACAAGCTAAGAGTTCGAAGCCCTCAAAAGCAAAGAGTTCGACCTAAAATGAAGAAAAATGATGTTCCTTGTCGTTCTAGTAAGAAGCTTGTTCCTTTCGTGCCCAAGTTGTTGTTTCTCGAGCCTCGCATCAACTGTTGGGTTGTCAGATGATGATAATGAGGATTTTATTGCCAGTATGATTTGTTCTACTCATTCAAATGTCAAGAATGAGACCCTAGATCAAGAGAGTGATAGTGGTGATTCATATAGCAGTGGGAAAGATAAGTCTGAATTTGTACCCGAGGAGGAAAATGATGTGTATAAATGATGTGTATCTGCCGACATGGTCTGTAAAAAACAAGGATTTTATGAATAGTCATGCTACTTGCCAAGAAATACTGAGACATTGTAGTTTAAAAAGGTTTGACATACCATGCGGGTACAATATAGGTTGTTTGTAGTAGTTTTCACCCATGTGTGTTTTACAATTCTTAGAAACATCAAGTGTTGGTATATATAGGTTCTGTTTATGACGGATTTGTGACGGAATTTCGTCGGAAAGCCTGACGAGACAATTTACTAGGAAAACCTATTATATAGGAAACTAAATTTTTTTAAAGGTCAACAGTTTCGACGGATGTCCATCGGAAACAGCTACCGTATAAACGACATTGCATCAAACCTGAAAAGTTGTACAGTGATCGGAAAGCTGTTACCAACGGAAATCCGTCGGTAAATTTGTGACTGATAACCGACGACCTTTGATTTTTGTAAAAAGGACAAAAGAATAAAAGAGGACTCTGATGGCGTTTTCCGCCGAAAAAAAATCTGTTGGTTATAGTCAAGGCCGGCTTAGAGGGAGGTGCGGGTGGTGCCGCGGCACCGGGGCATGTTTACGAGTGGGGTATAAATTTTTTTAAAAACATTTATATATATATATATATATATATATATTATAAAAAAATAAAAATAAATAACTTATAAATTCTGTAAAATTTTATAAAATTTAGGGGCAATTTTTTTTAATTGAAATCAAACCCAATAATACACAATTTAATAGTTATACCCAACCCTATAATACCAAATGGCCCAATCTTTACACATTTATCCCATGGCCCATCCCAATTACACAACCCAACTACACAAACCCAATTACACAAAAGGTAATTACCTGATGTGTGCGATGAAGGCTGGACAGACGAACACGAAGGGGCGGTGCTGATTGACGACTCCCTCCCAGGACGCTGTTGTGTTGTTGTTGTTGTTATTCAATCGAGGCCGGATCGCTGAGGAAGAAGGTCGGGCGAGGCATGCAGCAGTGGCACTCGATTTTATAGAAGAAGCCCCTGTTACAGGTTTGAACTTTGATTTCTTGATTTTGAATTTTTTATGAATGCTTGAGACCTTAGTATTCATACATAATTAGTTTTATTGTGAATTATGGATTTGTTGCTAGGTTTTGATTGTTGATTTTTATGGTAGTTTTATTTTCTTTATTATTATAATTACAATTATCGCCGTATTATTGAATTTTTTTTATATACGTGCATATTGACCAATGGGGTTGGTTGGCTATTGGTATAGGAAAAATCCTCTAGGAACACCAAGGTTCGAGCAGGTCATGGGTTCAAGTCCCACTCCTAACATGATTTAAGAAATTTGTCTTTCAAAAAAAAAATATGTGCATATTAAGGGGGAATGGGGGCATTTTTTTTGTGTCGAGCCGGATACTTAATTTCTCAGGGACGTCCCTGGTTATAGTCCATTTTTCTAGTAGTGAATGTTTCACCTTTCCGCTATTTCCACCCACCATATCCCACCATGTGACAAGGGTATAATACATACCCTAGTGAGAATAATTTACATTGCATTAATTTCTCTGTGACGTATACTATTCATTTGTATCGGTATTTCTAAATTTATATTGTACTAATTTCCTATTAAATGTTTGTTTCTAGTTATGTTTTACCTTAAATTAATACTATGTTGTTATACTATTAATCTTAATATATTAAATTAACTAGGTTAAAATTTCGTGTATTACACGGGTTGATAAAATAAAATATTATATACTTAGTAGTAAAAAATTTGTATTTTAAAAACCCCGTGTATTACACGGGTTGATAAAATGTAATATTATCTACTTGGTAATAAAAAGTTTATATCTTTAAAAACCTGTATATTACACGGTTTGAATACATTAATTTCTATTTAATATAATTTGACTTACATCACTATTTAGTTAAAAAAACATAATTAAATTTTAAAGTTTTATAAAATAAGAGATAATTTAAAATAAATATGTTTTATTAGAATAATTAATATTTTTCTTTAAATATAAATCATTATTAAAAAAAAGAGGTGCATTTAATAAGAAAGAGAAACGAGAAAAAAATGGTGAGAAGAGATGTGGATGCGACACGTAGCATAAATTATTTTATTTATTATATAGTATAGATATAGATATAATAGATATAATCAATAATTCAGATTATGTTTTAGTAATAAAAGAAGGGGCAATTTAATATATATACCCTTACAAACTTGAAAAATATTATATATACCCAACAAAAACTAAAAATATCATATATACCCTTACAAACATGTAATAATATCATATATACTCATTTTATTAAAAACCATTTAAAAGATGACCATTTTACCATTATTTCTCTAAACTTTAATATTTCATATTTATCAATTTTTAAGATTGAAATTTCATATTTACACATTTTCAAATTTAGAATTTTATATTTAACCATAAAAAATAGTTTTCTCAAAATTCTATTTTGAATTTTCTCATTTTTTTATAATTCTACCAATTTTCTTTTATATCATTAGCGTTTTGTAACTTTCTCGCAATCATTCCTTCTTAATCAATGCCTTCTGAATGGGTTTGGAAAATCGCGATAGTCTCCATTATGAATAGGAGAACGAATGATCTTTTACGTATTGGATAAAACTAAAAAAATAGGTTACAAAAAATCTTTAGAGTGCTCTTCATGTATTTTGTGGATAAATTTTTTTTTTATTTTTTTATAAAGAAATGATCATAAAATAATAAATTATTTAAATTAGGTATATATAATATTTTTAGTTTTTGTTAGGTATATATAATATTTTACTTATGTTTGTAATGTTGGGGTATAAATATTTAGAGTGCTATTTTGTGGATAAATTGAAAGAAACCACTTTATCTTTAGATTTCTAGGAAGTTCTTTTGGAGATGACACTTCAATTATAGTTGTATATTTGACGTGGTTTAATTGGATGTGCTCCAAAATTATAGATATAATAAAGGTAGATGCATGGTATGCATACGTACCAGAATCAAGCATACCGACATCAAAATAACATCTATACTTTAATAAATAAAGGTTTTTGTATATCATGTGTCGTCATCGTATTTAATCTCATCATTTTTTTCCGTCTCTCTCTTATTAAATGCACCCACAGAGGCGGATCCACTAGTCAACAGGGCCAATGCCCACCGTCCAATTTTCAGAAGGCCCACTATAAGTTATAACCCGGGTGTATTTTAGTAAGGCCCATTCCATTTTTTTTTGAACGACTTAACAAACGATCGCATCCATGCTCCCTCGTTACGTCACTTGAACTTCTTCTGCCAGCCCTGCTCCGAATTTCCGATCAAATCCGGCGTCGCAACACTCGCAAGAACCTCCACTTCAAGTCAGCGGCTGGAATTCGAACCCTTCCACTTCAAATCCGGCACTCTTGAACGCTTGCGTAGTTTGTGCGTTAGAAGTAGATGAACTTCTCAATGTTACTAATGAAGATGTAATCGAGCGTTTCCAAAAGATAAAAACACGTAGATGACAATTATTTTCTTGTCGTTTCATTTTTTCCTCCATTCATTTTTTACTCACCCGTATTTTGCCTCTCCTACAAAAAAAGTATGTATCCGCCACTGTGCACCCATATCTTTTAATAAATTACTAATTATACTAATAAAACACATTTATTTTAAATTATCCTTTATTATAAAAAATCTTTGAAACCTAATTATGTAATTTTTATTTTCAATCAAATAGTAAATGAAAGTCAAATTACATTAAATAGTAATTGACGTATTTTCGAAACCCAATTATATATTATTTTTTGCATATTTTTAATTTTGTTTTCTATCCTTAATATATGTATAGTAATACATTTTTACACCTGTAAAATACATAAATAAAATTTGAGAAATTTATGTATTGATATTTTTCACCCCGTGTACTAGTGCTAGAATATAAACCTATCTTTCCTCTCCATTATTTATCTTTAAATTTACGGAAAAAACAAACAATAATTTTAAGAATATTTACTCTTCAGATTTTGTAGTCTTTAATCGAATTTTTTTTTCTGAAACGGTGTTATTTCAGCTTTTATTTTCACAAGCGGTGTTAAAATAATTTTGTTATCACAAATGGTGTTTCCCCACTTCTCAACCACGAATTGTTGTGTTTCCCGTATTCCTAACCACGGATTGTTTTTTTGGGGTGTGTTTGTGGTTCCCAACCACGAAGTGTGGCTCTTCTTACAATTTGTAGTTCTCAACCACGAGTTGATGTTCCCAACCACGAATTGTGGTTCAAAACCACGTTCCCAACCACCGGTTGATGTTCCCAACCACGAATTGTTGGAATCGGAGACTAATCTCACGTACCGTAAGTAAACCCCCCTTCTCTCTAACCAACCTTTTGATCTCCCTCATCACCATCTTCATCCAATACGCTTCAACTTTTTCCTTAATTTCTTTCTTAATCACCCCCACCTCAAATCAACTTTCCCTTTTCCAATTTCAATCGTTTATTGATCTCCTCTTACTCTCGATCTCACAGTATGTCATGTGCATCAAATTTCTTCTTCCAAGAACGTTTCTTGTTTTGTGAATTTAGAAATTACGGTTTTGTTATTGATAGTTGTAAATGGGGAATAAGCTGGGTAGGAGAAGACAAGTAGTGGACGAAAAGTATACACGGCCTCAAGGGCTGTATCAACACAAGGATGTAGATCACAAGAAGCTTCGTAATCTTATACTTGATTCCAAGCTCGCCCCTTGTTACCCCCGGAGACGATGCCCCTCTTGATTTATGCTTTATTTCATGTTAGTTGGTAGAGATTTGATCTTTTAGCAAGCTTATGATTTATGCATGATTCATTGTCTTGGCATTTGAGTGTTCTATACATACACCATTACTTGTACGATCATATATATACCCGAGTGTGTGTGAACATTGTGAGAGCATTAAGCTACATGCCAATGATTTCATAGGCATATTCATTTGCTCATTCGGTTATCACGTCATTGGGCTCATTGGGTTTCATTTAGTTAATTTTGCATTTCTTGAAAATCTTTTCAAACCTTTATTAGTTTATTAATGCTTACGGTTTTCCCGATTTGATCCATAGTGTCATTGGAAGTTTTGTTTCATTTTGATTTCTTGCTTGAGGACAAGCAATGTTCAAGTGTGGGGTTGTTTGATGTGTTAGTATTTACACATCTTTTTGGCACAAAACTTCGCTCATTTAATGATCAATTCTTGGTTATATTCAACGTTTAGACACTTATTTGCTTCATTTCCTTTTTTGTAGGTTTTTGTGAAGCTTGGTGAATAAACAAGAAGATTCCAGGATAAACATGTGAAGTTTTAGGGTTTCTGTGATGGAGGCACGGTCATGCCCCTATTTGGCACGGTCGTGCCAAGCTCCAAAACCCTAGGCGCGGTCGCGCCCACATCTTGCACGACCGCGCCACGCCAAAAGCGAAGGCACAACCGTGCCTTAGCCACCCACGGTCGCGTGTCCCCCCGTGAGTCTAAACAGCCATACTGCCTCGATCAGTGGGACCCAATGGAAGCTCCGGATCGGTCAACCCTCTGTCACGCGGTCGTGCTAAGACCTAGACACGACCGCGCCTTTGTACCTGGCACGGTCGTGCCTTCTCTCTAGGCACGGTCGTGCTTCCCACTTTCTATTTAAACAGAACTTAAACTCTCATTTAGGAGTTCAGCAACCAGAGAGAAAAACCCACTGTTCCAGCTCGTATCATCCTTGTTCCAGCCACATTTCAAGCTTCTTGGAGAGGATACAACATCAAGAGGATCACCATACATCAACAACAACATCTAGGCTTGGAGGAGTGGTTTGAGTCTTGTTTTCATATCATGTTTCATACTATTTTTCCCTGCTTATTTGTAATTTTGGTGCTCATGATAAGCTAAAACTCTTGTTCACTTTGGTTTAGATGAAGTTTAGATACATTTGACAACATTCATGGATTATTGGCAATTATTGTGTTAATGTTATGACAACCGTATGATTATTCTTTGATGAAATTATGTATTCAAGTATTTTGAGTTGTTTACAAGACTTGTATTTGTGTATGCCATATTATGTTGGAAAACTTGTGGTTTATGCTTATATTCATGGATTGGTGTATGTATTTATACTAGTTCATGGCATTTGACTAGGAATGGTGAATGAAGTCTTGTTTATGAGTCATTATAATTGCATGTGTATCCTTATGCTTATGTTTGGAAAGACAAAGTGTTTGTTATGATGTTTCATGCTTAGTCTTATGTTTATCTAGGAATTGTTGACACATCCTCCTAATTTATATAACCTTTGTATGAACATTGTATGTTGAAGAAATGCATATTGTTGTCTAATTTAATCAACTTGAGGTGGGTAGTGTGTTGTTCATATTATCTTTCCAACTAGTTGTTGGATTAGTATACCTTAATCGGAAGCTAGTTCAATCTTTATAAACATTGACATGATTGTTAAACACGTGAGCTTCATTGTATGATTTTAGGTGGTTGGTTTGTATAATTCATGCTAGCTTTCCGAATGTTCATTTGATTAGATATCTTTGACAAGAATTTAGTCAATTTATGTTTCGTGTATTTGCCATGTTTCTATGAGTGTATTGAATGTATTCTAGATGGATTCGACACCGAAGTGATATTTTCTCCTTAATTGTTTGACTTGTGATCTTAGTTTAGTTTATATAATTGCATGTTAGTTAATTAAAACAAACCCTTCAAAACATCTTTTAGCCATACTTGATTGAATTTTAGTCCCGGTTTATTATCGCATTCCACCGTGTCCTCGGATTGATATCCGGTTCTTACCTTCACTATATTGCTATCCGACGGGTACACTGCCCGGTGTGTGTGTGATTAGTCTTTGGTGAAAACCCTTTTTAAAACCAATTGTGTAAAAACCTTTATTAAAATATATATATAGTTTCAACACATCAACATCCATCTCTAAAGAACTTGGCCTTTCACCCCCATCACATAGTTAGCTTAGCTATGCTAGACAAGTTAATTAGCTCTAACCCCTCACCAATGAATATCTTTTGTGAGCTTATTATGGGGTGCCAAAATGCTTTGTGTATCTCATTTTATTTCACTCCATATTAATTATAACAATACGTGCTTTGTGTATCTCATTTTATCATGACAAAGTGACAAACATAGATGTCTAAAACCAAGAATAAGATGAGCATGGAATGATATTAACTATCATGTTCATATATACGATTTGTGTTGCCATATTTTCACTTGTAAACAATAGAAAAATGTCTAACCATGATCGGATTACCCACGAGAACTTCCCTCATCGATCTGGCCCAACTATAGACCACCAACACGATGAACGCATGCTATTTTGCCTTCTTGGTTGCTAAGCGATTGTCTTCAGCCTTGCTGATATCATTTCTACTGCACCCAATTCGTTGGTTTGTTACCTGCCAAGAAAAAAATCGCGCCACCTACTTTTTTTCTTTCTTGGCTAAGAAGTTATCCAAAAACCCGATCTCAGTTGAACTTTCTGCTATTGCTCCAACGAGACCGATTCTAATTAGACTCTAATTCCTACAAGTTTCGAACTTCACATGTGAACCAAAAAGGTTAAGTCCGACATATACACATAGTTTTTTACCAAATTATCTCATACTTATTATTTTGTGTTAGATTTGCTTTATCTCTTTATCTTATGTTCTGGTTAACAACTAATAAATAAATTACGATCTTATATAATACTTTCTTAAAAATGTAGACCTATATATAATTTAAGAATTCCAAGAAAATAAGAACACAAAAAGTCCATTTTGTAAACTTGTAGGGATAAGATATAAATAAATAATTCTAGTTCATACGAAGAAATATAAGTGTTGGAATTGAAATATCAAGTCCGTCCATGATACATCTCTATCATATAAATCAGTCCAAAATAAATAAATATTGATGTTCAAAGCTTTTTAATATGTTAAAATGTATTAATTTGGACCAAAAATTGCCTTCACATCAAGCACGATTAGAAGTTAGATCATATGTAACCCTAGCTAGAGATATCGTTCTTGTCTGTAACAGAAAAAAGAGTATGGTGAATGAATCATGTGCTATTTGCCTTGCTAACTAAGTCAATAAAAGATCGATCAAAAGAGGTTTTGGGTATCAATTTCAGCTGCAAAACGTAATGAGAATTCGAAAACTTATACACTTCGGGTGTTCAAATTTACGCATGACCATCTACAATAATTATATACCAACATACCAATAAGAATACAACATAAAGAAGCTGAAACTGGTGACCATGCAGGCCAGTTTTGTTGTCCATGTATGTCGGTTAATTAGTAGGGATTGATATACTATACCCACAAATGTTTATGACAACTAAAAAAGTTAGGATTTGTTAAACATAGCAGTAAGGGTTATAGTTATAGTCTTTTTAGAATGGCTAATTTACACGCACACTGTCTAAACCTACTCCTGAATCTATCAATATCTACCATGAGACTAGCCCTTAACCACTTGGGAAGGAACACATTACTATATACGTACAAGCCCTTTTGTGGTTATAGTTACAGTTAAAATATAGTTTTATATTATCAATATGAATTGAGGTCTGCTATTTTATTTTCAGTGTTTTGTCGGGGTATTTACATATTAATTTCCCCTCGTTAAGATTCTCATTACATATTTCCCCAAGTTAAAAAATCAATTACATATTTTCCCTTACTAAAACACAAGTCAATTACGTATTTCTCATTCCTAAGACATATACAAAAAGAGTAAATATGTAATTGATTTTTAATAGTCAGGTAAATATGTAATTAATAGTCTTAGTAAGGGGATATATGTAAAATCTCTTTATCTTTAGCTTACCAGCAAATTACACATTAATTATGTGAAACTGAAATACAGATAGTTACACAAAAGATCCAAGCTCCGATCACTATGAAATGGTTCTAACATCCCTAATTTTGATGATTAACATCTAGTTAATTGTGTCTCTTTAACCCGCATTGAAGTCCATTTGTCTAACGTAAGCTGTGTTTTATCTAATCATATTAGTTAGCAAAGTATTAGTATTGTTTTATGGGTTTTCTGGTAACTATTAAAAACAAATAAACACAATCATTTAATTCGGTATCTAAAACAATATTGACGCATAAAGACGACTTTATAATTTGTGACAATTTACTTTGACAATCAATGCCTATGGATTGATAATGAGGGTTAGTAAGTCCCCACAGTTGACAACGACCTTTCATTCCAACAAAATTATTCAAAATAGTACAAGCTAGTCTTGTGGTTAAATTTTTATTGGTTCAAATGAATAAAAAATAAATAAAGAAATTCAATCAAAATATGTTATTGACTTATAGTAACATTAATTATGTGGTCTATAAGTTAAAATATTTTTATAAGTGATACTAATTTGTTTAGCTATGAATATATGTTATCTGTTTGAAGTTAAATGTAAACAATAAGCATCTTTCTCCAATTTTATATCATTAAAAAACACAATTATAAATAAAAATAAATTAAATTAAAGCACAATGTGGATACTTAAAAAGTTGTTTGAACTTGCATTAATGGCGACTTCTTGTCCACTAGTGAAGGATCAAGGGACCAAGACCCCCACCACAATTTACATACAAATCAACAGACGACATATCGCAATTTGATAACCGGGTCTTGTTATTATCAAATAAAGATATACAATATTAATTAACTTAACTTTTGATGTGAAACCTATAGATATTTATGCAAAATCGAAAAAGAACATGAAAAAGTTATAGGCAACTACGATTATTTGGTTGTAACATATCAACTTAATTGTACATCCATCTAACGACATTTATGGGCCCAACATATAAATTTGTTTGTCTCCTCTTTGGATTTTGTTTATTTTGGTTTTCCCCACACTCAAATTGATGTTTATCGTCATATCAAAACTATTGACTTTATGGGTTTTTTTAACGGTGTTAGAATGAGTAGTCGAAATCCAAAAGCATCATTAAGATTGAAAAAGATCACTCGATAACGATGTTCAAAATTGGCTAGTTGTTAGGCGGATTGGGGTCGACTAAGATCATACAAACCCGTATCGGTATATATGTCGTTATAGGCATTTGTACTTGTGTTAATGCACAAGGTACAAATGGATTAAAGCATAAGTGCAAGGGATGGGCAAGTTTTTGAGAAGTAACACAATATAGGATTTAAAAATGAAATGCAACATTGGAGGACAAAAGTTATGGTCTAAAGAAGTTAAATGTGTGCCTTTTTATGTATAAAGAATATGAGGTTATTTTTGTGTGGTTAGTTTTATATTATTTAGAAATTTATAAATATACTGTTAGTGGATATATAAAATGATCACTTTCAAACTAAATGAAATTATATGTAACTATGTTTTTATAATATATCTACATTTATAAGATTTGAATTTTAATAAACCAAACTATGCGTCATGTGTCGTAATAATCTATATTAACAATTTGATCAATAACACTCATAAATTTCATTTTTACTACTTGTGCATGTGATCCTTTTCTGTTTGATTTTCTTTCCAATGATTGTGATGGATCGTTATTACAGGAACTACTATGGAGGATACCAGGGTGGTCACGGTAATTGCAACACATAAGTTTGGTGCTTGATATGTGGGGAACCCTATTACACACGGGACTGCAATTATTTGCAGGGGTGTTCCACAAATTACCATGAAAAAACATACCATTATCCACAATCATTCGAGGATCACAACATACCCCCATCCCAAACCAAGCATAGTCCAGCCTTATTGGAGAACTGAACCGTGTAAACGATTCAATGGTCGGTCATGACAACCAAATATCTTAGCAACATGAGATTGAAACCATGGAAACCAAGTATAGCCCAACTTTACAGGAGATGTTGGAACGAGCAATTGAAAATGACAAGCAAGCAGTCGAGCGACGTAAGATTGAAGACAGGGAATCCAAGAGCACGATGAGTCTAACAAAGAAGTAACTGCTCTTCCCATTGATGTTGTGCCGTTTACATGGCATAATTTTTTGCAAATTGGATTTTAATAATCTAAAGTATAACTCGTTGGCTAATAATAATAATAATCTATGAAGGGCAATATACTAAAGTCAGGAGAGAAAAGAAAAAAGAGAGAGAAAAGAGAAAAAGAAAGAAAATTATGACAGACAAGATAAAAGAATAAAAAAAATAAAGGGAAAGACAGACCGTACGAGCAGCATTAAATGCTCATTCCAAGGGGGATCGAAGGCCTTCCTCATATATGTACATGCAAAAACCTTAAACGGGCAGGTAATCTCATTCACGAAACTCATGACTCACACACAAAAAGAGAGAGAAAATTAAGAACCTCCTTCCCGGAGGGTTTTCGAGAACAAAGACTTATTCTCACGCCAGAGGTTGGTCGTGGAGGACCCCCCCCCCCCCCCCCCCCGGCTCTCCACAGCGAGACTAACGGTGTTTCTTGTGCAGCTAGGATCTCTACGTGTAGGAAACGAAGCTACCAACATCTCATCAAGGCTCGGTGCGGATTTGGGACACAGCAATCTATAAAAGCAATATATGTGTGTGTGTATAAATATAAGATGACGGATCATTTGAGAACTCCTAAATATTGCGATAATTCGCCAAAAAAACTTAACACCATTTTTTTTTTTTTATTATTATCTCCAGCGTCTTATAAACACTCGGCTTTTAAGTTAATAAAACATTATTATTTCTAATAAACAAATATCCATGTTTTCAAAAGATGAATACATCTTCAGATAGCAGTACAATGAATCAAATAAAAGAACAAGGTCTCAGAATCCAACATAATACACCAAGACTCCAGGCTAAAAATGGGGTATAAAACTACCATATGATACACATATTTTAAACCTCCCATTATTGAGTTGTAATCAAGAAGGCAAGAATTGACACCACCCACCAGTATGTTCATATAAGATTAATGGTGAAGGACACGTACGGGTGAGCATCAGCTTCACCACCCAAGCCACCCATGCTTCCATCATCATCGGTTTTCCAGAACGTGCTGCATTAATAGTGACCATAAACCCATTAATTCTCACATGTCAACATAAGTTATAACAATCTGACCCTGGTCCTAGACCGAATCATAAGGTTGATTATAACATTTTAACATGACTCAAACAAATTGATCATGTGGTCCTAGACATTAAACCATTAAAGAACCGCCATTATCACTGTTTTCAGAGACGTTTAAATGGTCAGATACGGCCCCGCACCCTGAACCTATAAACCTCTTATTTAAGGATTTTGGACCATTTGATCATCTTCAATGGAGTATGTACTACCACCATGCAGAATCTACTATCTAGTACTTGTTCCTTCTTAGTCTATGGTGTTCCTTCTTAGTCTATGGATTGATGATGTTCTAGACTAGGGGAATTTAGTTTGTAACACATTAAAATTAGAACAACATTTTCAGAAACATTTCAAGGATAAAATGACCAATTTACCCATTATAATTGATGATAGTGAATTGGGTCCAGATAGTTGCTTTATTTGTAGGTACCAACTAGGGTACTAAATGTATTTGGCAAACAATCAAAGAAGTGATTTAAGTTTTGTACCATTCATTTTCTGATCTGGTTAACTAAAACAGATGAAAATGCAAAAAAACTAGAAAAAGTTACCTGTTAGAATTGCCACATAAGCCTTCGAGGATCGTACGCACCTTCTTCTCACTTTTCACAGATGGTGATAATACAACGGACTGTAATCAAATCAAAGACAATTATACATGTATTTAAGCAACCGTTTAAAATTTTAAAAAAAAACAACGACAAATGTAAATTGGAGTGTTTCAATTTAATACCAAAAAGGAAGGGGGTAACCCGTATCTCAAAATGCTCTCGGAAAATAAACGAACTGCACAAAAGTGCATCCAGGAAGTGAAAACCTGCAGGATAAGCGTAGTACTGTTAAAGTTGGAAATGCTAAAGAAAAGAAGAAAATTAACAGCAATAAAAACGTGTTTTGTGTGTACAGTTGGTCCAGATTTAAGTTGGTATTACTTTTAAAACTTGATGTCTACACCTATGTTACCATTTCATTTAAATTATTGAGGTGATAACAAGGGCGAGTCAGTCGGTCAAAGGGGGTTGGTATGTTGTGAATATGATGGACCTAAGCCCAACTAATGTCAACACCACCACAATGGACCCAATCAGGCAGCCCATCTCCAGAGTTAGAAAAAGGCCCAAACAAGATGAATGGATCTGAGAAGAAACGATCACAGGATATAAAGAAGGGTAGAAGAGAGTTTAGGGTATGAATGAACTTGTGTATGAATGTTCTAGTATCCCATCCTAATTCTCTGTATTTCCCATCACCTTCTTCCTTGTTTGATTAATGAATTTGTGTTGACTTCCACTTAATTCATCTCTTCTCTATCATTTATAACAATTCACTTCATTGGTGCTTTCATTTATCCTTAGCATAGATGGCTTTGGAAGAACTCTTGCAGGAACATCCACGATTACCTCGTTTCACTGGATCTAATCCCGCCCTATGGATCTCTCAAGCTGAACGTTATTTTCTCTTTTACGAGATCTATGGTGACGAGCGGTTTCCCTATGTCATTGAATCCTTTGCTGATGAACCATTCTGGTGGTTCAATGGTTGGCATCGGAGTTCAGACTTCATCACCTGGAATGATTTCACTACTGCAATGTTTACTCAATTCCACGCTAGTTTCGTCGATCCAATTGCCGTTGAGGCATACTCGATTCACCAAACTCAAGCTGCAATCGATCCTATTCACGAACCATATCCAGGGTTCGCTCTCGCACCAAGCATGACTACCGCTCCTCTGATTTCAACTGGTTCGATTGAGGTTATTACCTCTGCTCCATCATTGAATTTAGATACAGTTTCTCGAGTCCCTGATCGGCACGCCTTTCATCACCACCATACTCTCGCTGTTGATGGTAGCATTACACAATACCTTCGAAATTCACAGAATCATGTTCAGGTATCATCTAGATATACACACATTGATACTATTATTTGTCAACAGTTTTCTACACTTAATCGTCCTGCTACAACCTTGGGTAGGGCTTCTAATCAAGGGCTGAGAATATATGCTCCATCCTTGGGTAACGTCAATAATGCACATAAACTATTCGATGAAATGCCAAACAATAGCATAACCTTAGATGAGGCACCGACGACTGATTTACAACAGTTACAAGCTGCTCCTTTATTGCTTGACCCTAGTTTGCCTTTTGGTATTGATTTGCATGGTATGGATTTGGGTTGTGGAACGATGGCGCCTATTCGTGCGACTGCGCGAGCATTTCAGTCGCTTTTAGACCCAACTACTGCTGTTACTGCCCATGCATTGCAGAATTCTAAACCTCTTATTTGGGCGCTATGTGCTACACAACTCACTACTGTTGTTCAATCAAAGGACACGAACACTCGTGTACACACTGTTATAAGGGTCAATAAGCTTCGAGCTGATAACGGGGTGCTTAAGTTTCAAGTAGGGGATAAGCGCCTTTGTTGGAAAGGCGGGACATCACCTCCAACTACTGCTTTGGATACAACTTTCCTGACTCGAAAAATGTTAACAACGAAGGTGACACCACACCTTTTTCTGCAAATAGGGCTGGTCTGTTTGTATCATGTAAGCACAATACCACTTCAGGCAGTTTCCATGTCACTAATTCTTGGAGATAGCAATTCCAATTCTTATATGTGTCACACCATGAATACACCGGGCCATATGTCTGTTTCTAATGGCTGGACAACTGCTTTTAGGCTCGTTGATGGTGCTATATTGCTAGTTGATGCTGGTGACACGATCACGGTGAAAACACAGAGCACAACTCGACTTTCACTCGAGGAAAGGCTGCCTACAACCAATGTGATAAACAAGGTTTCCATATTAATTACTGCAATACTACAGGTCCTGGTGTTTAGGTGGCATAAGTGGACACCAAAATTCAATTACACCACAAAAAAAATTCTATTACAATTGAATGACATTATTGTCAATACGGGTACTAAAGTTGCGCTTAAAATTCTATTACAATTTCAAAGATTCCCGACCAAGATGATAAGTGGTGTACAACTCAAGAGTGCAACGATGGCAAAAAGTTTTCTTTTGGAACCGAATTCCATCATTTATACAATTGCTTGTATTGCAGAGAACCACAACATGTCATACCCTAAAGTCATTACTAAACAATATTTGAAAGAAGGAAAACGCGTTGCGCAATTGTCAACTGGTATTTGGTGGCTCGCCATCTGCAAGACTGTTCAACGAGCTCTATTTTCTTCTGATGTCGCTGGCGACGAAGTAATCGGCCTCGGTTTCGCAACTGCAAGCTGTATTGCCGATGTCGTTTCTGACGGTAAACCTATTTCAATCTCCAAAGTGACAAATGCTTCTGATATGCTTAAGTTTAAGTCCCTAAATATGGGACAAATAGCTTCCTTAACAGTGGAATTTCAATGGAAGCCACCTTGGTGTTCATTATATTGGATGGTACGACCTTTACCGGCTAATGTCAAAGTAGCACAGAGTAATGCCCCAACTGGGTCTAAGGATATACGGGTTCCAATTCTGTTAATTCAAGTTTTCCAGCTCGGTTTTGATCATCTTGTTACTCGGTTCTTACTCAAGTCTTTCAATAACCGTTTCGCCTCCGGTATGTTCACAACTGCAGGTTCCATAACCCTTCACTTTATCCGAAATCTTGGGTTATACATAATTCTTTTACCCAACTCGGTTCGCACCTTCTATTACTTCCACTTCACAACACCAATTATTACAAAACTGTCCCGTCACATAATATCCCTTGATGCCTTGTATGGACATAAGTCACTAGAAACCACTTGTTCCATCCATGATTGTCCCGCCATTACCATTTTCGAAGCCCAACTGGTGGCAGTTTCAAATACAGTTGCTTTTGAGCACCCAAATGCACCAAACTACCCATGATTAGCTCAAGGAAAGATGTGGGACGAAATGATTGTAACATGGCCAAGTGGATATGGAATCACTGAATCAGAGCCTTTTGTTGAATGGGGTAAGATAGGTGGAGACCAGAGGCAATCTTATGCTGGAACTTTGACTTTTGACCACCGTAGCATGTGTGGCGTACCAGCAAGAACCGTGGGTTGGCATGATCCTGGTTATATTCATAATAGCTTCTTGCAAGACTTATGGCCCACTCAAGTGTATACATACACGCTAGGACACCAATTGTTGAGTGGTACAATCATCTGGAGACAGATGAAACAGTTTAAATCATCTCCGTACCCAGGCCAAGATTCTCTACAATTGGCTCGAGCTGGTGCGCTCCCTCTTATCAAATGCACTGTGACCTTAGCTCAAACACGAATAACGGCAACGCAGGCGATTATGGGGAAAGATGTCGTTAGGCTCAAACATTTTCCATCTTTGCACCTTGAGGGCAAGGTGAATTTGAAAGGGAGGGGTAATGTTGTGAATACGATGGACCTAAGCCCAACTAATGTCAACACCACCACAATAGACCCAATCAGGCAGCCCATCTCCAGAGTTAGAAAAAGGCTCAAACAAGATGAATGGATCTGAGAAGAAACGATCGCAGGATATAAAGAAGGGTAGAAGAGAGTGTAGGGTATGAATGAACTTATGTATGAATGTTCTAGTATCCCATCCTAATTCTCTGTATTTCCCATCACTTTCTTCCTTGTTTGATTAATGAATTTGTGTTGACTTCCACTTAATTCATCTCTTCTCTATCATTTATAACAATTCACTTCATGGTAGTTGGTGAAACGGGTAAATTTTAGCATGAGTTGTTTGGGTTGAACAACATTCTTTTTTGTCTATTTCTTCTTGGATTTTTATACTTAATTATTAGATACAATTACAAATAGTATGTTAACAAAAACATAATCTCATTCTGTTGAATAAAATGATTTAGGAGGTTTTATGGTTCTAGATATACTTTGGCAGCTTTTGACCAGTTTGACCCATTCATTTTCAGTTTAGCTACAAATAAAATTGTCCATTAGACCCTAGTTTGAGATAAAGTATAACCTCTATGACCCATTTACAGATAAATGGGCAGTGGTTTAAAGGACACAAGTATGTGGGTGGGTAGGTGGATGTACAATTTGTCGTTTAAGAAAAGAAAAAAAAATTATCAACATGCATAATTAGTGACATGTTATCGATGCTATAAGTGTGCGTACTGCATATGTCTTGGTTTCAGTCATCCAAATTCTGACACTTAAATGTACATAGAAAATTTGGACACTTCTTCCTTGTTTGATACCATGCAGATTAGGATATTTGTTACATTGTTCGGTACATTTGGATGTTCAAAACAATAATCTTTGAAAATGTTACATTTGATAATGATAAGTATAAGACATTGTTGTAGGCAATATAATAAGACACTTGCTAATGAGGCTCAAAGGCTTGCTAGCACAAAAGCATAAAGATTATCACAAGGAATTGTAAATATCCAAATATATGCAGAATTTTAAAGAAGAGAAAGCCAGGACCAAACACTTCAAGCCACCATGAATTTTCAAGTATAATATGATTTTTCTGAATTCATTTAGAATTTAAATATCCTCCCTATATGTTGGATTAGTTCCTGAGGTTTCAGGGGTTCTTTATCTGATATATTTGTATAAATTGTTTGAATAATAAATTCACAACATAAACTAAGCATGATAAATTCAAAAGATAAATTAAGAGAGATGAAAAAACCTCTCCATAACTGGTATAACACCATTGCAAAAGAGAGCTTTTCAGGGATTCCTGGTCTTGCATCAGTTTTTCAAGCTCCTGTTTCCGACTCTCTTGAGTTTCCGAGTTATATTCAAAATCACGAATCTAAATCACAATCAGAATTAAAAAATAAAAAAATTACGACCTTAACAAAACACTAGATGCTTTACGTACACCAGTTATTGTCAATCTGTCATGTTACAAAATATGCATGAATATTATTAACAAACTCACTTGGAATCCTCTTTCACGTGCCTTAATTCGGAAATTATCAGCATCACGATTAAATAATGTCACAGTGTAGAGAGCATACTCATTGTCCTCATGTAGATTCTTGGAGGATCTGGGGACCTATAACAATTAGTTCAATTAAAAGGTAGAACTTGCAAAATAGAAAAATAAATAAAATAAAAATGTGTACCATACAAATCATGAAACTTGTATGCAGTAATGGATTTCATAATTATAATAAGATAGCCTTACCACATAAGTTGTCAGTGTCTCGTAACATGACAACCAATCCTTCTGGGAATACTTGGGAACAACAGCAATGAGTGTAACCAAATGTTCTGAAGTGACGATGTCATTAGGCGTTACTAAATTGGCCAGATCACGAACAGCTAAGCTGGAACATGAATTTGTGTTAATCATGGTTACAAAAATATGTTATTAAATAAATAGTAATCTAATTCTTTGATTAAAGCAATTTAGTAGGTTATCTGCATAAACATACACTTTGGGTGTATTTCAACCTATTCTATGAGATAGCATTTTGATTCGGAAAAGATCAAAGAGATAGCAAGACTCTTTCATGGAGTAATAGGAGAATGGAAAAAGGGCTGGAAAGCCCAACTTCAAAAGGGCATGACTCACAAGCCATGAGGAGTTACAGAGCCTGCATAAGCACAGAAAGCTCATGTGACAAATGGCCCATGGAGGTTTGCTGACTCTCAGGCCCAAACTCCTTTGTTTAGAGCTTTGATTTGAATTTTCCAAAATCTACAGATTTTTAGTTTCTATTTTGTTACCCTTTTATTTGAGAATCTCGTTGAATCAGAAATTTCATTTAGTTAGGTGATATCATAGATGCTTAATTTCACTAATAGCTGGTCAATTTTAAAAAATTTTGGCAACTCCAGCAACAATTAGATCCACCCCTTACCATGGCCTATTCTTGAAGGTATTATATTTCAATAATAAACTATAACTTTCTCTCTAAAAGCATGTTTTTTTAAATTTGTTTTGAACTACCGTTCTGCATCACATTTGACCAGATTCCTTTTAGCTGTACTTTTTAAATTTACCCATTAGGCCTGCTATAACCTTAATCGACCGGTTCATAAGCTAATTGATCAAAATTGCCACCTCAATTGTTATCAAAGGAATTAGTGTGTATATAGTTTACCTTCCAGTCTGCTTTCTGTTAATTGCATTGAGTTGACTTCGAACATTGTTATACTCAGCAATACGAACCTGCCATAGAGAAAACCAGGAACCAACAGTAAAGCCTTTGGTTAGTTTCCAGTAAGTGTAAATAAATATATCTCAATGAAGCATCTGATAACTGATTATCCTGTTAAACATTTAGCATACACATAACATCAAAACAACAAAAACTGTTTAAATCTAGGTTTACAACCAAATTCATACACTGAAACAATTTAGGGCAATTAAATACCTTAAGATCATCATCTATCTTGGCTACCTGCACATGAATACCATCCACAATTTCCTTAAGAGGAGACATTGTAGGATACTTAGCCTCATCCCACACAAATCTACAATCACAAATTCAAACAGATCAACAACAACCTTCCATCAAAATCTAAAAACACATCAAAGCAATTACTTCGTAAGATATGAATCCACCGGAACCCCGTCCACCGTCAACGAACTAGCCAGAATTCCAGACGCCTTCTCCAAATCTTCGATCTGACGCCGTATCTTATGAGAACATCCTTCAATAAACGCATTCGACTGCACAATTTCACACAAATCAAATCAGATCAAACAATAGCCTGATGAGAATCAAATCAGAAATTAAAAAGAATAATAATAAATTGTGATTATTGACCTTGAGTAGATCATCGCTTAGGGCTAAAAGCGAATCGAGTGTACCGACGCGAAGATTGGGGATGTTGAACTGCAAAATCAGTGAATTAGTATGAATTGTGTGAAATTGAAAGGATATTTCGTGTGATTGTGAGTGTGGTGATGATTGTACCCTGTAGAGAGGAGTGTCGAAGGAATTTTTGGAGATTGATTCTTGTAAGCGACTCCAGAGAGAGGTAGCGGAGCTCTGAACGGGAAGAGAGACTATCCAGTACCTTGTCGCCATTGTTATACGATTTTCAGATCGAAAACGAAGCTCTGATCTTTCTAGATTTGGAGAATCAGCAAACTGGAAATAAATGAACAAGAAGATGATTTTTCCCTCACGATTGCAGTTGTCTGTTGGTTCCTAAAACAAAAATAATAATAATAAATATATTATCTAAATATTTTATGAAAAAAAATATTTATTTTTTCTTAGGTGTTGTTTCTCAAATGAATTACAATTTTAATATTATCTAGTATACGAATTTAATAAAATATAATATAGTTTGTTATTAATACACTTGTCAAAAATATCTTTAAAAAAATATACTTTGATGTGAAAGTTATAAATTATATTTATTTTTTTTTCATTTGGATATTAATTTTTTTATGTACTTGATAAATATTATTTCATATGGTTTATAATATAATAACTATCCATAATTAAATAATAAGTATCTATTAGATTTATATTAAATATTTAAAAATATATGCATTTAATATCATTATTTAATAAGAGACAGAGACGAGAAAAACATGTTAAGGATATACTAGAAAGTGACATTAGTCCCCTTATAATTTTTATTTATTATTATAAAGATAAATCAATAGTCATGCACCACTTTTGTTTGCACAATGCCTTATGTTTGTGTATTCTAGTTGAATTGTACGTGATTCATATTTTTTAGGGTTTGATATAGTTTTTCTTCTACTTAAAATGGCTAACTAGTTCAGATAAAAGTTTTTTTAGTTATAATATACGAGATAAAGTTTTTTTAATTATTATATACGAGATTTGGATTCAATATAGTTGAATTGAGAAACTAGATAATTACTAAATGTAACAGATGAAAGGTATAAGAGATTCCTATTATTATTATTAAAAATGCTTGATAGGTTGAACAACATGAAAAACTCATGGTGAAAGTTTAAGACCAACCGTAGTGGTGCGTGGCGTGAACCACCTGGCTCAATTACAGGCGTGGAACATCGCCCCTCTGGGGCGTGATCTAGGGTGTGGGGCACAATCGTGAGGCGATTCACTAGGGGAATGGGCTACATGGTTGTGTGTGTGTTATGTATATATTTGTGTGTGGATAGTGAAACCATTACGTAAAACCTTAGTGATTTGGTTTAGTGATTGCCCCATGTTGATGTGACGATGACGTGACGGGCATGAATGTGAAACCACTACGGATGACCTAAGCAAGAAGTTACAACGAAGTAACTAAAAAAATTAAGCATGTTTTTAAGTGAAATGGATTTAAATAAATTGTCTTGGGATTAGTAATTAGTTAGAAGTCTTACCCCAGACATTTTATCATTCAAACATGTTATATGTTAAATGATATAACTAAAATAAGGATTTTCAAGAATAAAATGTCAAGAAGTGAAAAGAAAATCATTCTTTTTGTATATTAAAAAATGACACAACTTTATATGTGTGATAAATAAGAGGATTCAGTGTGAAATGATAATAATAGAAGAAAAGGTCTAACATGAAAGATAAGAGTATTTTAGACTAGCCAAGGACGACTTGCTAGAAAACCACTTCAAAGTTCAATTGCACGAGAACAATTTACAACCCTAGATTTACATGGTTTTAGGCAAGTCATCCTTGGCTATCCAAATCACTCTTCAATCTTCATATAAGACCTCTCTTCATTGCCATTTCATCTCCCTCATTACACACGTTCGAAATCCATCAGAAGAAAACAAAGAAAAAAACAGCTTAAGAACTTAAAAAACAACCAATTGTTGTAAAAAACAATCAGTACAATTTAAACCACAAAAAATAACACTCAACTCTCTCCCGGTTTTATCGCAATGTCTTTATGTGGCACATTGCACTCTTTGATGTCATACTTATAGTTATTGAATGGCATCTATATATAAAGGACTCGAGAATGAGAAGATGTGAAGTGGCAACAAGTATTGTTCCCACCCTTACCTATGTCAAGAAGTACACGAACATTTTATAAATTAATTATTTGCCCATAAAAGAATATATTCTAATAATCAAGGTGTCTTCTGTATCCAACTAGATACATCTATTCAACTTGGATGTTCACTAAATTATCCCATGGACAGTATGTAATCGAACTTCACTTTTCTGTTTGTTATGGACCAATAATTTTGACTTTTTGGCATCTAATAATATTGACAATTATTGACCTTCTACTCAAAGATATTCCCTTTATGCTTTTTCTTTTCCCTATTCTCTGTGTTCGAACACAAATCACAAAGAAGGTATTTTGAGAAATAGGTGATTTTGGTTTCCTGATTATCTTGAATTCTTGGCCCCTACCCCCACCAACATGGTGATTGGTGCTAAAGGTGTGAAGTGTCAACTCTTGATATGAAGTCAACTCTCGTGAACTTGTTCTATTTTGACATTGAGATTTTGACCAGACTTGGATTTTATTTGCTTAAATCCGTTTATTCTGTTTTTTATGACTTACTTTACATATATAATACTCCTTATTGATGTAAAAGTCAATGGCAGAACCGGTACTTTTAGTCGGATGGTTATCATAAGGTTCTTTCTCTTCCTGCTACAACTAAGGGGTCCAACTTATGTTCTTTAAAAGAAACTAGACGTATATATATATATATAAAATATTGACAGTTCTGGTGTCTCGAGGGTCAATGGTTCCACCCTATTAAAAGCTATTGAACAATGTTATCCGACGGAAGCGTTCAATAAACAATATCATATGATTAAACGACGATCATGTGAATTGTGTGTTAGTTGGGTTAGACTTGTTCTTGTAGCTTCTCGAGCTTTGTTCAAGAGTTTGCACTATATAATAGAACTTGTTAGGTCCACAGGAAACATCCAACCGACGGTTATGTAGGATTTGTATATACGTATATGGTATTTATCTCGAGTATGTATATGTATTAGTTATTATGTGCATACGAGTTAGAGAGCGGAAATAGGAGAAAGTAGTGAGGGAGAGAGACGTGATGGGCCAAATCTAACGGGTTAGACGACCCAAATACGAGGCCCAATAAAAGTTACATCTACTATCTATACTTGTATGAAAATCACCTCAAGAAATTTATGCATCTTGTCACAAACATGGATGTAAACTCATAAAAACCAGAAATCTTCTGAAGGAAATACCGATTCAAACCCTAAGACAGAACTGAGTTTTACACAAAAGAAAAAAAACTCAAATAACAACCACCAATCTAGAGACCAGATCAACTAAACAATGATCTGAGATGCCTATTACACAGACCTCACAACACTCAGGGATTCATCAATGTGATGAACCCTAAATCTGGAGAGAGAAGAGACGAATGAGCAAAATGAAATTAAGCGGCTGAAGAAGTAAACTCGTTGCTCTAGATCAGAACTAATGCTCTTTTATATATGCAGTGTATGGCTTTTAAGCTCCAAGCCCACGAGACCTTTTTCTTCTAGGCCCACACAAGCAACTTGGACAACCAACTGGGCTTCCACCTTTGTTCTCCGGAGCCCACGAGACCATGCACAAATCATCCAGAAAATAAAATTGAATTAGTTTGAGATATATAAAAAATTGATATAGAAACATGTCACTATTTTTAACACCTCTCTATAAAAATATTAATAAAATAATAAATAAAATTGTTAAATATACTCGTTTCAAGTTGTTAGGTAACATGTATAAACAAAAGTATGCGTTTTTTTGAAAAATTATAAGACGTTCGTGCAGACACGTAGATGAAATAATTATTAAACTGGAGCTTAAAAATTCATTCGGTTCTAACAAAAAAAAATAGGGCTAAAGTTTAAAGTACAAAACTTTGTTGAACTTAAGTTTGATCTTTTAACTATGCATATTTTGTAGGAATTCTTGGTTCGTGTATATGATGTGGTTTGGATTATCTGACAATCATGATAGTTCACTATCAGAGAATTATTTACGTGGTATACATAGAATTCAATTGGATAAAAATCAGTTTCAATAACGAATATGTGAAAGTTTGTTAGAGATCTCGTATATCATAAAATGACCAAAATCGCATTTATATAAGGGGTAAACAATTACATTTGAACGTTATGACGGTCATTAGCTGAAAAACTGCCACAACTGTCTACCCTAACTGCTAAGACATTCTACTCCACATAGGCAATATACTTAGAGGAGGCAATCTACAGCAGAGAGCCAATTTACTTAGGAGAGGCAACTCACAACTCACTCAGGAGAACAAATTTACTCCAGTGAGTAAAGTTACTCATGAAGAGCAAAATTGACTCCGGATGAGTAAACTGGTCAGCATGATCAATCTGGTCCGTAACATCATCGTTCAACTTAACCCCAGCTAGGGGCGTTGCCCTTGGACCCCACTAGGGGTTGTCGCCCCTAGGACCTTGCTAACCAAGTGCGTTGTCCCCGGACCCCCATTATTCAGTGGGCTTCGCCCTTTAACACAATAAGGTCTTAAGTACAAGAAGTTATAAGATCATCAAACAAGTGTGCACTCCACACTTATCAACTTGTTTGATGTTTCAATATGACTTCTCATTTGATCACCAAGTAAACTCAAATGCACTAAATAGGTTGATGACACTAAAATCACCAACATACTTGAGATCGGCTTCATAAATCTTAAATGAAACCAAGCTTAAACGAACTCAAACCGAGCTTATATCAGAGCTTATTTAATAAACAAGCTTGAGACTAAGCTTCACGTATCAAGCTTAATTATACTCACGAGCTTAAACGAGTCTATTGTTTATATAACTTTTATTTAATACATTAAATGTATATTTACATAACATTTATTATTATATACAAAATTATGATAAAAGTAATTAATAAATATATATGTTGTTATATATAAAAACTATAAATATAAAAATGACTATAAATTTATATAAATAATAAATCATAAACAAATCAAACTTTAGCTTTAAAAATCCATTCAATAAAAGGAAGAATTTACAAATTTGTTTTAGAAATTAATAGTTAATGCTATTAATACTTTGCTTTGTTATAATATCGAGTGTGAACGCTAAAACAAGCGTGAATGATAAACGAGAGAATGAAAATGAGAGAGTGATTGGGGGTAAAATGAATGACTTTGATTGGGGGTAAAATGAATGACTTTGATTGATAACTCAATAATAATTACAAAAGGACTATTTATATATAAGGAAAGAAACTAACAAAACTATCAGGACGAACTTACTAAGTTCGCCCCTATTAAAACAAGCAAACTTGTATGCTTACTATCAAAATAAGTCATTATGAATGAAAATAAATTTGAGAATGATTAATGACTTATCTACGCAACTTCTTCTTTAGTTTGAAGTTCATATATAAGATCAATGCTCTCTAGGGCCTAGGCTCTAGCTATGTTTTCTTGAGCCCGGGCCCAAATGTTAGCCCGACATAGGTTACTATTGGGCTTTAACCAAATGTTAGACATGGCATAGATTATCTCTACACTAGGGGTGTAAGCAAGCTGAGCTCGAGCTCGGCTAAACTCATTGAAATGGCCATTAAAGCTAAGCACACACACATGAAAATCATAAGTTCACATTAATGACATGAAATGATATCTATGTGCATGGAAAAGTAAAACTCTCTATGGCTGGTTTGAAAACCGAGCTATTGAGTATGGTCGTGGGTTATGATAATAAACTTGATACATGTGGTAAAAAAAGTCAATAAGAAGTTGGCAGAATATTTGAATATTTGGAAGAGGATAAAGACATAAACCTTGTGTTTCCGAGTTTACTAAAGGGAAGAAAAGAAGGGATTCATTCCCCTTCTTTTCTTTTTCATTCTTTTCCTTTCTCTCTTAAAAAAACTCTGGAACACACTTCCTCTCATTTCCTTTCTTTTCCCCGTTAAAAAAAACTCTGGAACAAAGGTTTACATCCCTTCCTTTCTTTTACCTTTTTTTTTCTTCTAGACTTGGGAACACAGCGAATAAGTGTTTTTTTTCACCTCAAAATTAATATTACTTGTGTATTTATTGACTTGTAGGGTAGATAACATCAAAGTCACACTTTATGGCTCTAGTGGTCAGCTAGATTACATGCACAAAGAGGTATTTATTGAACCAGTAATAAGAAGGAACTGGCTACAATTGCATTAATGCTCCATTCATTTAAAACATACAAAACATGAACACTCATTCAAATAAATAAACATTTTAATTTAAAAACATCCCTAGGTTACTACCATCACTAACTTTTCATAAGCCTAGAACCCCGCTTCATATGGGCATTTAAGTCATTTCACATATTGTACTTGTCACTCCTTTAAACATGGATTTGCCTCGCTTTATTTGCGGATATGATAGCAAGAACCATATAACAAAATACAGCTATGTAACCCATGATCAAAGAAGAAGCTACTTTGTGACAAAATTTCCCAAAATTGTCACATATCGGCATCCAACCCGCTTGGCTATTCCCATACTTGCCTGTTTGAGCATAAGCAGTCGCCGCTCCAGTTCCACCCGTTAACAATATCGCCATCATCTGCATATTACGAACTAAATCAAAATATGTAACTAATATCACTCACTCAACGGTAGATATGACACACCATCCAATTGTGAAAAGTGATGTTTTAAACCCCACATTTGGGAAGTGGTGATTTCAGTGTACATAAAAGCAAGAAATGTTGTTTTTCCTAGTTAAGAAAATTTGTGAGTCCCAAGTGGCACAAACTATGAGGATTTAGGAATGGAGATATAGTCATGGACATGTTTCTTTTTCTTTTAACTTACGTTTGTGTTTAATAACTAGTGTGACGTACTATTATTGACATTATTGACATGAAATGAAAATAATCAGGTTTTAGTTTGATAAATTAATATTCTAATCTTCTTAATGCGTAAGCTGTGATCAAGTTGTACTAAAATTAAATGATTCATTCCGTTTAAAATTAGAATATTACTTTTAAAAGCTATAACTCATAAGTATATTTTGTCAAGCCGTTTACAACCCGTTTAGCTTGTTTAAATAAACGGGTTGAGTACGGGTTAGTTTTGATGCCGGACAAGAATAAATATATAGGATGTATTCAAGTCTATTCATTTCAACCCGTCAACCTGACACGATTTTCACCCATACCATCAATCACAAATCTATCTTGATCAACATAGGGTTGTGGTTAACTTTGACTTGGTAATCATTAATTAATTAAGATAAGATACCAAATTCAAACGGGGAGTAACTATCTCCCTATGCGTTATAGCTCACACGAATTCATATCAAGAGCATTATTTACATTTATTATATTACAAATGTAAATTAAGAGAATTTGTTAAAAAAAATTATACTTTTTTATATCTTTTTAGAACGGCTTCTAATTTACTCCAATTAGTCATTAATATTTATGTTTTGTTTGGTTTGAAAAGATAAAACGAGAAAGCTTACAATTATAATCTCTTTGAGGAAACTAATACATCTATAATTGTTGGACAAATCAATTAACATTTAACGAACTTCGCCCACCAATTAATTACATTGGTATCAACGAGAATTAAATTAACTGAAAGATTATTGGTTCATAAATTAGAACAACTAGATACTTAGATATTAAAAAACTAATAAAAAAATTACAAATTTATTTGAATAAATTTTATAAAGTTAAATAAAAACGAAAGATTGTTCAAATTTTTCATGAAACTATAAAATGAAAGGAATACTGAAAAAGGGCGCGTTTAATACAAACCAGTTTTAAATAAATCATTGTGAAAACCATAAAAACACTTGTTCAATACAAACTATATAGAGATGTAGTTAAAAAAACATTTTTCATCATCACATTTAAAATAATGGGTATAAGTGTGGTTTATACGGTTCTTATAGTTCTTTACTTAAAATTGATTATATATTGAAACTGAGTATATACTCTGAACAGAGACATTCAGTGTTAAGAACTGCGATAAGTATATGATACACTTATAACTTATACTTTGAATGTGATTGTTACATAAGTGCCACACTTTCTCTCTCTCTTACTACTTTAATTACTGTAAAGTGAATAATACGATTCTCACAGTTCTCAACATATTATTATAATTATCAGAGAAAACCTTACCAGATCATGGAGGAACAAGAAGAAATAGTTGACGGAGTTCGTATATTTACGGCCGAGTATGAAAACCGGCAGCAACGACAACACGGAGAAGGCGCAAGCAACTACATTCATCATAGTAAAAAACCTACAAAAAAACTAACGACCTCAAAAAAAAACATCATTATAACATATTTCACACACAGAGAGAAAATACTCAAATAGAGTGTACTTGAAGGCCGGAGAGTAGGTGTAACGCGCGTCGAGATTCGTTCCGTACAGCAGCTTCGATTGACGGCTATTGAACATCAAACAGGCGGCTGCAATTGAGGTGGCGGCGGCGACGGTTCTGAGCAAAATTTGAGAGACCGTGAAAGAGAAATGTGTGATTGGAGATGGGATTGGCCGGAGTTTGAAGACACCGGAGTTGTTAGTTTCAGTTTCCATTGTTAATTTGGGGTTAATTTTGAAGATGGAAATTGCAGGTTTTGTGGGGAAGGTAATTTAATATTTATTTATAGTGGTGGAGGAGGGACTTTTTGGTCATGAAGGAGACACTCACGGTCACGGGCAATGCTAAATTTGTGCCATTTATTACTTTCTTGCAATAAATTTGATAAATCAAGATGTTATGATAGTAGGCCCAAGGTTTTTTTTATTTTTTTTAACGTGTTGAACACTAGATAACAGGGGTGTTTTAGTGTTTACGGTATGGTTTTGATGATTTGTAAGTTAAACGAGAAAGTTAGTCCCGTGTTATGCGGTGGGAGATGAATGTTAAACGGTTGAGATGGTGACATTAATGTGGTTAATCATAAAAAGAATGTATAAACTAACGTTGCGACGTAAACATGACTTAACATTGAAACGACAAACTCGTTAAAAAGATTAGTAACAGAGAGAGTTATAACGACACTGATGTTCCTCAGTTGGTATCGGTCTCATTTTCTATGTAACAGAATGTTAATGTCAGTCGATATAACCAATGAAACCTAAAAATACCATATTTTGAATACAACTCCGATTTTCACAAAATTTGTACCGAAACGCCAAGGAAAAAAATAATTAAACACAGTAACAAATTAGTTTTTATAAAAAAATAATAAAGGGTAAACTCTAAACTTTAAAATTTTGAGAGGTAAAAAAAACATTTTACAAAGTTAAGGGTTACTTCTACCATTCTATAAAAGTTGGAAGGGTGATTTTGACCAACTTTTAATTTGACCACACTTATGCTTAATATTAGGGCTGTAAACGAACTGAACGTTCAGCGAACAGTTCATGAACCGTTTGGCGGGAAGTTCGTTTACGTTCGTTCGTTTAATAAATGAACGAACATGAACAAGAAATTTCGTTCGGTTAACTAAATGAACGAACATGAACAGAGGTCTCGTTCGTTCAATTATGTTCGTGAACGTTCGGTAAGCTGTTCGTGAACGTTCGTTCATTTAAATTCGTTTATGTTTGTTCATTTTCATTTGTTAAAGATTTTCATTAAGATTATTGTATATTTCTGTTTTATTTTATCTAAACATTTTATATTCTTTAATTTTTTATTACCCTAACAATTAACTAAGTAAAGTAGGAAACCATATTCTCATTTATGCGTCATTTCACTATCAACTATTACTCGATTAGGGCTTCTAAGTTCTCAATCCTAAATAATGTAAGCTTCCCTCAATACTAAATCATGTAAGCATTAAGATTGACGTCAAAAGTCCTAAACAACGCTTCGTTCGGTAACGTTCGTGAACCGTTCATGAACAAACCCATTTCCTTAATGAACGAACACGAACATGAAATTTCGTTCGGTTAGTGTTCGTGAACCGTTCGTGAACAAGTTCAATGCTTAACGAACGAACACGAACAAGGCTTCGTTCGGTTCGGTTCGGTTCATTTACAGCCCTACTTAATATTACTTATAATTGTGAATCAAACCGTTAGTTACGGTTTTTGGCATTCTTAAACTAAAATAAAACATTGAAACTTGAAGCTGAACAAAACATTTGGCTTCGATTTGGTTTTAGAGTTCGAGTTTATTAGACCTTTACTTGACTGGTGTCAGTTATACTGTGATATTTCTTAGCTCTCCGCCTTTTAATATAAATCGTTGTTGTAAAAGAATTCACTGTGATATTGGTCCCCAACTGCTCACAAGTCATCTATTTTGTATTTATTTAATGATTGTTCTATTGTATAAGTTTAGAAAATGTTAGTTTACAAAAATAAAAGTTTTAAGTAAAGACTTATTTATGTGGTTGTCTATATCACCGCTGGCTTTTAAGTAAACACTACAGATATTTTAACAAAAAATCTATTTATAGTTTTATGAAAAATGTTTAGAATTTAGATTTATTAAAAAAACATTACTTGTGTATAAAAAACATTAAACTTTTATCAACAAAGATGTCATTTTTAGAGAAGAAGAAAAAAAACCATCTAGCTTTCTTGTAAACCATCAATTAAAAAAAAAACATTTTAGACCATTTGTTTATATATTGATATTTATAAACTTATTTATGAAAAATGTTTAAATTTACTAAAAAATATTATTTGTGTATAAAAAACATTAAACTTTTATAAAAATATATCATTTTTTATTAAAAAAAACCATCTAGCTTTTTTGTGAACCATCAATTCTACCCAAAAAAATCCTTTAGACAATTGTTTATACTGATATTTATAAACTTTTTAACGTTGTATAATTAATTTTTTCTAAAGTCGTTACACTTTTTTCTCATACAAATTGTTCACAAGTTTTAACAATTTTTTCAAATTTGTATCTTTTTACGTATAATGTGTAGGAACTCGTTCGTATAAAATGATAAAAATAATTCACTAAATCTAATTACAATACAGAAATGAAATAAAACCATGGTCGAAAAAGTCGCTAGGCGCTCCCTAGTCGGAGTCGGGAGTACTCGGCCTAGGCGGAGAGTACTCGGGGAGTACTCGACCTAGGCCTAGAGTACTCGGGCCTCGGCAACCTACCTTGTAGCGATTACTCGGGGAGTACTCGGCCTCGGAAACCTTGTTTTACAATATTGAATAAAACAGTAAATTACAATACAAGTTACAACTGAAATAAATGAAAAATAGAAATAATGGGGAAGAAGAAGATAGTTGTGGCTGATGATTCATATTCAATACGAGTGCCTTAAAACAAATTTTGATTCTCCCAAGAGAACTCGTTTGTTTCCCAAGGTACAACAGCCGAAACAGTATGTACTGTCGGGGTAGACCTAGCACCCGAGAGAATATCTTGAAGAGAAGAGTATATGGATCAGGTTCTTGCTTGGTATTACGAAATGTCAAACCTGAGTTGGTATTTATACATGAAAAAGAATCGTAACAACTTAATCAAATTAAAACGAAAATAAAGAAAATTAAACGTCTTTAATGCTCTTTATTTAGTTTTTGAATTCTGATTCGAAACTGCCATTCTTAACTCTACGGAACTGTTCAATAGACTTAACGCGCCAGTTGGCGATGTTGTTGCAATGGGACGCGGACCGCCAGCATCCGCATCTGCCAGAACGCGCGCATTCGGACACGCCAGAACGAGCAAACCGGTCTGCCAGCGCCAGAGCGCCCCAGATCCGTACACGCGGAACGCACCGCCAGAAGGCGCCAGATCTAGACACGCAGACTGCATTCGGGACGCCACTCGCTGAGCCTCCGTGCCACGTCACCCGCCATGTGCCCGGGTACTGAACCCGGACCTCTTGTAGCTGGTCAAAAATACTAAGGCGGCTCAATGCGATGTCAAAATGCCATATTACGTCGGGGCTTGGGCACGATGTAGCAATCCTAATGGAATGCTCCACCTTATAAACCACTTTAAGGTTTCTCATCCCACCTATGTGGGACAATTTTCTCCTAAAGAAAAACTGAATTATTTCAGCTCTAAATATCCAACTTTGAGCATTGATATCTCATTCATCTTAGCTCAGTTTTTTACTTGGTTTGTTTCCTAGCGAATGTCTCACATAAGAGAACACAAACCCAAGAAGAAATAATAATATTAGCCTCATCTACATATATTTATTTCTTTCCAAAATTAGCAAAAACTCATTTTTGTAACTTAGTGAAAAAACACATTTTATCCGAACTCCAACATAATGTAGCATTTTTTACTAGCTTAGTGTTATTATTTATTAGTTTTTATAAACATCTTTTTTTGAATTTTTAAATGTATATTTGAATATTTAGAGGTGTTCTTCAAGATCATGATGTATTGATGTGTTTTTGAACCACCACAGTCCGCCCCCATCAACCATTTCCATCACCACCAACCACACCATCACAGTCCATCTTAACTATCAACAACTGAAATAAGACGGTACAAACCACCAAAAAGTCGGTTCAAAAACCTGAAAACTGGAAAGTTTTTTAAATTAATAAAAATTAATAACAGAACTTCTAAGTTGACAAACGATCAATTGTTTAATTGTTCCTTTTTGCAATTTTAAATAACAAACAAAAGAGAGTGGGATAAGTAGTTAAAAACATACTTAAATTTGGTTCTATGTTTAACATTCATCCTTATATATATGTTTTTAAAATAATTATAGTTGTTTGAAGCATTATAATTATAGTAAGGGTATTCTTTTCAGAATTAATACGTTAAGAACTTCTAGAGTCACACTAACCTTTTCACTATTTATTATATATTTTTTTTAATACATATAGATTTCAATATGTTTATGTGCGCTTCCTATATTTTTTAGAAAAATTAAGAAAGAGAAGATAAAATCAAAGAAAGAGTGGTGAGAAATAAACAAACCATTTTTTTTATTGTACATTTTTCATTGAAGCGATATAACGCCTTATGCGGTTTTTGTGATTCTCAACATAATGTGCGTCACTGTGCCCACAGTTATATAACTTTTTGATTTAGTTTAATCAACATTTTATATGTTTTGTTTTTCAATTTAATGTTTTTGACATTAAAAAATCAGAAAATAATAATTCACTTTTGCAGCTAAACTAATCCCCACACAATTATATATTACACAAATGTTATGTAGTATCTAAATAACCGTCGTCCTCTAAAGAGGTTATGGGACCCGATACTTAATAGATTGGTTGATTTGAGTAAAGATATATACATTGGATTCACATGGGTAGCTCAAATTAAACAACATATCGGAATGGGTTGACTCGAATTCAACGACAGGTCAGAATGAGTCGCTTTAAAAAGAACTGACAGCTTAAAAACGGTCCAACGGGCGAGCAACACACACGACCATTCTTTGTCACCACCACCTATCAGTCGCCCCACCACCTAACGTTGGCCACCGGCGACACCACCACCAACACAACAACCACCACCGACCATTGCCAACACAACCCATGATAATTTTTGTCCCGTCAATTTTGACACGAACAAAAGTGATACGTTTTATATCAACTCGTCCTGACCTGAACTTATTTCCACTCAAACCCATTATGAACGAAATAACCTTAGAAAATATGAACCAAAGATATTATAATGAATAAAAACTTATTTTCCAAATTGACATATGGTAAGCATATTCTATTCATTATGATTATATGCAATTGATTGCTAAAAAAATAAATTATCTTAACATACAAACATCACGGCATGTTTGACATAAACACTTGCATCTAAAAATTATAAAGAACACATGTTGGTCCCAAGGTAGAGGTGTACAAATCGGGTTTCAAACGAAACCGGTTCGGGTTTAAAACCGGGTCGGGTTGGGCAAAACCCGCTTGGACCGGGTCGACGTACGAACCGGTTCGGGTCACGAACCGGGTTCAAGGGTCATCGAACCCAACCCTACCAAACCGGATCGGACCGGGTTGAGGACCGGGTTGGCTACTAAACCGGTTCGGGTCCCAAACCGGTTTACCCGGTTTTTTTTTTTAAAATAAGTACCGTTAATTTTTTAAAAAATTAACCGTTAAAGATATTAACTTAACTTAAAAATTACAAAACATACAAGATAAAGTTTAGAAATTACAAAACAAATAATTAAAAGTTTACAAATTAAAAATACATTAAATATAAAAGTCTTCTTCGTGGATATATTGAAAATCCGGTTAGTCGGTACTAGTCGGATCCCGAACTCCCTCGTAGGAGGTCTTCGCCGATTGCTTCAATCAATCCTCCTTCCACCTCGTCCTCGTATATCTCTCCCTCGACTTCTAGTTCGCCTTCAAGGGAAGATATATGTTGTATTCTTTCCGCCGCGTCCAAGTAATCTTTTAAGCAAATGCACGTTTCCACCGATGGCGGAGTTAGTCTTGTTCTTCGTAAAGAAACAACCCTGTCACTAACAGAAAAAGCAGATTCCGAAGCTACCGTAGAAGCTTGGACGGTTAGTAGATCACGGGCCATAGCGGATAGGACGGGAAATTGGTTTTCCTTCCCTTTCCACCAAGCCAAGATATCAAATGTCTCAAAATCATGAGCATTCATACCGGTTAAAAAATCCGAACCGATATATCTACCTAATTCGCTACTTGGGGTATTACCCCGTTGACGTTTACTATTTTCATTAAGTATAGTATTAAATAAGTTTAACATTGAACTCCGACTAGTACTTGCACTTGATGGAGCGTTTCTAAATTGCTCATGAACGGTAGATGTTGTACCATATTTTTCAACATAAACAGTAAATAAAGTAGACAAATTTTGTGTAAAAATAGTTTTTGCTCTATCCGTTAAAAATACGTCTTCTTCGTATAAATCCAAACCGTAAATTATTTTTTCAATTAAAGTTTCAACACCCGAAACATTTAAGCACGGTTTTAAGGCGGCGGCGCAAGTAATAATCGGAGGCATTTCTTTAAAATATTTTTTAAATTTCTCTTTCATTGGCGGTATCATTTCTTTAAATACGCCGCATCGCATTGAATATTCGTTTAATTTTTCGACCATTAAAAAAAGTTGATTTAAAACCAAAGGACTTGTGGGATAGTAAACTCCCGATAAATAGGTTGTAGCGGTTTTAAAAATATGGAGCATATCGGCTACACCTTCAATGATACCCCAACCCGCTGTCGGAAATTTTGTTACTTTGTTTTGCCTTGCTAGTTGGGCATGAAACATTTGCAAACTTCGTTTTTGTTGAATGGCTTTTTCGAACATGTTACACGTTGAGTTCCAACGTGTTGAAACGTCCCAATTTGGACCTAAACATTCGGTTTGCCCGTCTTTACAAAATTTTATATATCGATGATATCTTCTTTGACTTGTATGAAAAATGTCACGCAACATTTGTTTAAATTGATTTCTAACATCGTCAATGTGTTTAAGACCATCTTGCACAACTAAATTAATAATATGTGCAACACATCGGCTATGGAAAAAAATACCATCTCAAATCGGGTTATATTTTAAAATAAGTTGGTTTACCGCGACGGTATTATTCGAGGCGTTATCAAACGATATTGAAAAAACTTTTGTTTCTATTTTAAAAGTTCTTATAACTTTGTCTAAAGCATAAAATAAATTGTCACCGGTGTGGGGGTATGCAAAAATATCGAACGCAATAGTACGTTTCATCATTTGCCAACTTTCCGGATTTATCCAATGAGCGGTAACGCAAATGTAAGAATCCGGCAAATTGTGGGGAGCCGACCAAACATCACAAGTTAAACTAATACCGGTTTTTAAATTTTCAAATTCATTTATTATTTCTACTTTAGCTTTTTTCCACATATTTATACAATCTCGTCTAAGAGTAGCACGACTTACATGAGTGTAGCGAGGTTGGAGCGTTTGTTGAATAAGCCGAGTCAAACGCTCGTTGTCAAAGTGTTTGAAAGGTAGACTCTCTTGAATCACAAAATGCGCCATCCTCTCCCGAACCAAGTCAACATTATACGTAAAAATAGTACCTTCGTTCGTCATACTTGTTTGACCTTGCGAAGCTTGAGCCTTTATAACCGAACAATAGTTTTTTTCAATGTGATTCTTCAAAGTTGTGTTTGCGTCTTTTCCAAAAAAATGCCCGCACAACTTGCATCGAGCCTTATGACCACCATTCGACATTTCGCATAAATCGAAATGTTGCCAAACATTGGGATTCCTTGTTGTAGGAATAACCCGCACAACCGTGGGAGCACTAACACTTTGAGAAGCACCAACAATATTAGATTGTTGAGATTCGTTTGCCATTTTGAGAGTTTCGACTTTCGAGCGTGAGCGTTTTTGAGAAATAAGAGCGTTTTTGAGAAATGAGAGCGTTTTGGAATTGTGTGGTTGAACCAATACAACCCACACCTATTTATACAAGTTATAGGGGCTCCAAAATACAAAAAAAAACCAAAAAAACGGTCATTTAGCCGTTCCAACGGCTATAAAGCCGTTAAAATCGAAAGTCCCAACGGTTCGAACCGGTTCCGAACCGGTTTGAGAACCGGGTCGGGCCCGAAACCGGTTTGAGTTTGAAACCGGTTCGGGTCGGGTTAAGAACCGGCCTCCGAGATTTTTTTTAAAACTGGTTACACACCTACGGGTTTGGATCGGGTCTCGGATCGGGTTGGGTGAAACCAGTTTGGTCGTGAAACCGGTTCGGGTCGGGTTCCGGGGACCCGGTTTGAAACCGGTTTTTTTGCCCACCTCTATCCCAAGGTTCATTCATATCCACTAGCAACAACGTGTACCAAAAACATCTAATCACCTATCTTCTTGATGGGCCCATCGGCCCGAAAAATACATAGTGTTCATTAGGCTTTTGTTTGATATGGACCAAAAGTAACCACGAATGAGTCGTGCATTATCATAAAATGATAAAAGGAATAAATCCAAGTTGCAAATGATTATAGATAGGTTACCTCGAAAGGGAGTAACCGATAGAGATGCAACAAACCAATCATTTTTCTTTTATCATTTTTTATATTTAAATTAAGCCGAAAACACGTGTTTTGATGCTAAATAGACACATGTACAGCTTTTCAACAAAGGACATGGAGTCCTAAACGACGAGTCGACTTTGAATTTAACGGATTTGAGCTCGACTCAATAGCTTGAACTTAAGATGTAGGCTCGAAGAGGCTTCGAGACTGACTCGAAAAGTTCAAATATATGTTTCAAATTATTTTGTAACTTAATTTATTTTAAATACGGCTGATGATAAAAAAAAGTTAATTTATTTTATTCGGGTCGCAACACCCGAATACCTGTCCAATAATTACCCATCCTGAATATTTCATATTTCGGGTTTTCACGTTAGGTACAACTAATGATTAATCCACCTTCTTTCTATTATTTAAATATATATAAAAATTACAATTGAACTTTTATGTGTGTATGTGTGAGAGAGACAAGGTTTCATAAGTCCTATAAAAAAAAGTAAGCCAATACAGGTAGCGATGAAAAAAAAAACCCGATTTATAACCCGATTCGGTCCCCCCCCCCCCCAAAAAAAAGCCGGTTTAGCCCACATCGGGGTAGAACCCGACCCGGCTCGTCGGGATGTATACCGGTTCATGTTCTCGAGCTCATAAACCGGCTTCAACCCAAACCGGTTTGTATAGGTTCAAATTTTTCCATCCCAAACCAGGTTGTGCCTCGAACCAGTTTCCACAAACCGGTTTTTTAATTAAAAAAAAATCGGACCGGTTTATAACCCGAACTGATTTATGTAGAAAAGCCGGTTTGTCCACCTCTAAATAGAGGTTCGAGGCTTCGAGCTTAAGGTTCTATAAATGATGGACTTGTTTAAAGCGAATGCATTGTTACCCAGGGCCAGGCATCATTTGATAGCTTACAAGGCCCATTAACATCTTCTGAAGTTGGGCTTGAAGGTCTTATAAGTTATAAGTTACATACAGGTCAACTTTGGTTTTCTTCTATGAGACTGAATTTGCATTATATTTATATTTAGCAAATAATCATATTTTACCAAACAAGAGCAGGTAGGTATAATTAAATTGATTAGAGTTAAATATAATATTATTATATGTAATAACACTTAACTCTAATAGTTAATTATCTTATTTTAATTATTCAATGTGTAATAGTTATTTAAGAAAAGAAAAAAAAAACACATCCATGCACTCTCTAAGATCAAAATGATAAGAATTTTTTGAATTTTGATATATCATTTAATTTATATCTATATCTATACTATATAATAAACAAGTAAAATTATGAGGACATTTGTCACATTTCTAGGACTCTTCATTCTCATTTTCCCGCTTCTCTCTCTCCTATTAATAATCAACTACACTATTTTAGACAACTAAATTAGTTCTTTGTTTCAATTTTTATCTACACATTTTTGAATTTAAAATTGTGTAGATAATCAATTAATTTGTTCAATTATATTTTTATGAATTCTATGAACTAAAAATAATTTTATAGACACGTAAGATTCAAATTAAAAACTTTAATAATATATTTATATATTCATATTGTTATATTTTGACAAGTGTATGTGTTATTAGATTACATTATATTCTATTCAACCCGTGTATTACACTAGTTTTAAAAACACAATTTTTTTTATTAATTAGTATATAACATTACATTTATTCAACCCGTATAATACACGGGATCATACCTACTTATAAGTAGAATAGGAAGATACAACGGTCACACAACGACTCATAACACTCGAACACGATTGAAACCGTTAGGGTACCTTAAAATCTCTATTTTTAGAACTGTTTATATATACGTTCGATAATTTTCTCTTTTTGTAATTCATAATAACATCACAGATTCATAAAACTAAATAATACTTTATCATAATTACAATTTTCTTTATCCCTTCCATGTTATAGAACACGTGTCGTCATTAAATAGTGTCGAATACAACAAAAAAATGTAAGACACTTTTAGTAATCTAAAAAATCTATAACATTAACTCATACGACAGACGATGACGAGACACAAACACAATTAAAACAGTTGGTATACATTCAATTTGTACTCGTAGCACCATGCATACGTACATTTAGTTATCTTATTTTAAAACCTGATCAGATTCAGAAAACTAAACTGTTTTTCACGCAACTAAAACTTTCTCGATATCTTTCCCATAAAAGAAATCACACCTAAAAACGATCAACCACTAATCTTATCTTAGGTTAGATTATTGAAATCTACAACAAATCAAAACATAAAAATAAAAACTAAAAATTAAAAAAAAAAATGTTAAAATCGGATGATCCGGACCCACTCCCTTGCTTTATGTCTACTCCTTTTAACATTCTTCCCCAAATCCAAATCCCAATCACCGTTGATTCTATTCGTAAACCCTAAATAGAGAAATTCAGCTGTGTGACTGTGTGTTTTTGACGGAGAAGATGCTGGATTTCGGTAGAGTGCAAAAGGAGCTTCAGGAATGTAACAAAGACGTTAATTTGTCTGGTATCAGCGTAAACCCTAAATTTGACAATCTCATCAATTTGCTCGGTACAATCCCCGGTCCGATTGGTACTCCGTACGAAGGCGGTACCTTCAAGATTGATATCGATTTGCCTGGTATTATTTTATTGTATGTACATGCAATGTAACTCAATTTAGGGTTTTCAATCGAGTGTTGTATGTCTGGTATTTCAATTTCAAATTTTCAGTTCGTGATTGGTTACAGCATTGCTAGCTCAGTTTTAATGATTCTGATTGTTAATTTTTTGTCATAAAGCACATCAAGTGATCTATGTTGTTTGATTTGTTTTTTAATTGCAGCTGCATACCCTTTTGAGCCACCAAAGATGAAATTTGCTACTAAAGTTTGGTAAGGATGTATATATTTTGTTGATTTGCAAGCTAATCTATCAGCTTAGAAACTAGAAAGATGTCATTGTTCTTTAGGGCTGCAAGAAACTAAGCATAATGTTGCACCTGTGTTTAAACTTTAAAATGTCTTCCTTATGTAGTTTGATACCCAAAGTTGCTATTAATGAAAGGTATTACATTATTTATATGATTAAATCTATACATGGCAAGAAACTACTATTTGTTGAACATCATTGATGGTTATAACTTATAATGTTATATACATGGTATAACTTGTGTAAATAACGTGTGGTTTAAGCATGCATCGGCGTATACATCTTTACTTCACCTTCTTCATTATCTGGTGTTTGGGGTTAGATAATGTTGAAAAGATTATGGCTTTTATGTCTAACTGGCTTTAGGACAGTCGTTTAACATGTTGATGCAGTGCTCCTCAAAATTTTCGAGTACGACATGCTTGAATTTTATTTTTTGGCATTTGCATGTGTCCTCTTTTTGCTGTTTTTCTTTGGGATTCGCGGGTACCCAAGTTTTAACATGTGGATTTCTCTTTCTTAAACTTATGTTTCGCGTTTTACATGATCGTCTCTATTTCACATATATGGGGAAACCTCTTTAACATTTACCATGTTTTCTTTATTTAATACAAGTGGATTGTTGCTATATTATGGCCGCACATGATTTTTGGATTAATGTTATAACTCTATTAGAGATGAAAGCCATTAACTGTTTAGATGTACATGGGGATTGTAAAGATTATGATATATAGGGTTGGTAGGTTCTCTCTTTGTTACGGTTATGTTGCTTGCATCATAAGTAATCATTATTGTTCGTTTGTCGTTTAAGGCACCCGAATATTAGCAGCCAAAGTGGGGCCATTTGTTTGGACATTTTGAAGGATCAGTGGAGCCCAGCCCTTACTTTGAAGACCGCGCTTCTCTCTATACAGGCCTTACTCTCGACCCCTGAACCCGATGATCCACAAGATGCCGTGGTGGCACAACAGGTATAAAATTTGTCAATCGTTTCATTTTTCTAATCCAAAATTGATTATGTTATATTTGAAGATAAAACATCTTGGTAGTATTTTCCATATAATATAAACTAGTGCTTGTGTTTTGTTTCACCTTTGACATAAAAAGGTATAAATTTCTCAATGGTTTTTATATGGAGCACAAATGATTTAACTTTTGTATCTTTAATCTCTCAAATCTGTTTTTTCCCCTTTTCTTATTTCAGTATCTTAAAGACTATCAAGTTTTTGCAAGCACCGCTCGTTATTGGACAGAATCATTTGCAAAGACATCCTCTCTCGGGGTTGAAGAGAAGGTTGGTATATTCTAACATTATCTTACTAGCTTTAACCCCATGTGTTACATGGGGTGAAACGTTAACATTATATTAATAACTATCTTAACACATCTTTTTATACAAATTTGATATTGTATTAGTAACTTTTTTCATTTTGTTAAATGTTAAGATTATATGGATGACGGTAATCAAAACATCAAAAAAAAAACATGAAAATACATTTCATAAGTGGTATTTTTACAGTCTATTAAATTACATTTCAAATGAAACCTTACAATGATAATTTACAAATTTAAAAATACTTCATTGTATACAACATTTGACGTGATATTGATAGTTTTTCAATGTTTAACACCCACTAAATGCAAAAAAGAATAGAGTTTATTTTCCTCAATGACTAAAACTACAAAATAGCCAAAACCGCTCGAAAAATAGGGCGCAAACGGTGCGAACCTGATTGAAGCAAGTAGGGAGTCAAAAAACCGAAGATAATCAAATTGATCAAAGATTTCCTTGCATCCGTTGTTTCTCCGTTTTATTAGTTTCTTGAACTCTATAAGCCTTTTTGTATAAACTTTAATCTTGATGTTGTAACATATTTACAAATGCTTAAGTTGTAACTAAATTTACGTATCAAAATTAAGTTACTTTTTTTTAAATCTCGTATTTTATACGGAAAATCTCGTTGAACCTTTAATATTTAATCTCTCATTTAAAATAAAATAAAATTTAAATTTCAACAATATATCATCTTTTAAATTCAAAATTTTAAACTCCAAAATTTAAAAATCGCATTTCTTAATATATCGACACAATTTAAAATTCCAAAATTAAATATGAAAAAAAACAAAAATTATAAATTAGAGTTGAAAACAAACATATTTTTTTGAAAAAAAAAATCTCGTCTTTAAAAAAAATTTAAGTTTAGAATATAATACATTTTTAAAAATAAATATTTAAAAGTTTCTTAATTTTAATTAAAAACTAACTATTAAAATTTTAAAATCAAAATAAAAAATTTATTTATAATATTAAACTTAAATAAAAAAACTAATAATTAAATATTAGTAAACTTTATTTTAACACATATTTATCATGGTTGTAAAAATCGCTAGACGCTAGGCGGGCGGTGGGGTGGGGCCTAGGCGGGATTAATTGGGGCCTAGGCGGGATTAATCGGATTGGAATTTTTATATGTAATTTTCAGTTTTTTATATATATACACACATTTTTATATGTAATTTTTATAAAAATGTTCATTTTTAAATATTTATACACATATTTGGCTGGAATTTGAAGGGTTTGGCTGGAAAATCCAAGGTTTTCGCCGGAATTTGGCCGAAAATTTCAGGTTTTTGCCGGAATTTTCGCCGGAATCTGGCCACCTAGGACCGACTAGGCCCGATTTGGACCGCCCAGCGATTTCTGGAGCGACTAGGCCAAAATTACTCCTCGTGTGACCGCCTAGCGATTAATCGGCGCCTAGGCGCGATTTTTACAACACTGATATTTATTTAAATACAAAAGTAATCTTTTTCAAATCTCCTATTTTTTAATTCTTGATTTTTTTTTAATATTCATTTTTGATGATAATTTAAAAATAAATTTGAGTCAATGGTAATAATGATGAATTAATTTGGTAAAATGTTTATTTATGTAATTTTTCAAAAAAGTTAAGCAAAATATGAAAATATTGAATAGTGGATATAAATGTGGTTTTGGGGGGAAAAAAGTTGTGAGGATGAATATGGTGATGACAAGTGGCAATAGATTTAGTTTTTTATTATAATAGGGATGATTATAATTGAGCATGAAAATTATTTCAAAGACTGTCCATAAGTAGATATTAGAGGTGACAAAAATGGACGGGGTGGGTAACATGTCAAAATCGGTCAGGTCGGTATTTGGTAACTTTCAACTCGATTGATGAATACTTAATGCATCAATAACATGTCGTCAGAAACTTTCAGCTCGTTTGACCCGTTTCCATTCTATCTATTCTTTTTATCTTTAGCTAAAACACAACTTAAATCGACCCATTTATATATAAATGGTTTAAAACCGCGGGTAGTTTTGACAACATGTTTTGTGTTCCCATAGGTACAAAAGCTTGTGGAGATGGGATTCCCTGAAGGCTTGGTTAGGAGTACTCTGGAAGCTGTTGGTGGTGATGAAAACTTGGCTTTGGAGAAGCTCTGTTCTGGCTAATTATAATTGTTTCTGTTAAGACTTGAAAATCTTATCTTTAATCATTATAGGAAGAAGAGAACTTTAAAATCAAATGATAGATATGAAATCAAATTGTTGGTTTTGGACATGGGTTCTTTGATTGTGAGTAGGCTCTAATGTTGGTTTTGGACATCTTTTGTCGCTAGTCAGACCGGTTTAAAACTGGAAAAGGCTAAGGGTATAAACAAGCCAGGCTGAGCTTGGCTTGTTTAATTTAACAGGGCAAGGCTCGTTACTGGTTTTACATCTAAAGTTCAAGTTTGGCTCATGAGTAATTTTTAAACAGACAATTTTACACAATAGTAATTAAGTTTCATAAGTGTTTCATTAAAAACATTCCATTTTTTTTCCTCTAAAGTTATTCAAAGATGTTTAAATCTTGTGAAACTTTTTTTTTATTAATGTTAGAATATTTTAAAACTAAATAACCAAAATAAAACATATATGAATCTTAGTCACTATTTAGTAATTTTATGATATAATAATTAAGTTTCTTAATCGTTAAATAGTAACATCCATAAGTTTTTCAAGTTAATTTAAAAAATAGTATAATCATTAAATAGTAACTATTACTCATATATGTTTCATTTATATCTATTAATTATTAAAAAAAATACATAGATACTTAGAAAACTTGGTTACTACTATTAGATTAAGTTTTCTCTTTCCAAAACTCGAATTCCGTTCATTTACTATTATTAGTTACTTTTTATATATAACATGGAGAATTATTAAATACAAAGTGTTTTTAACGTGAGAAATATTTTGAAGCGTTGATCTAGGAAATTAATTGTTAAGATCAAATGTGTTTGTTTTAAGGGTGAAAAGATTCTGAAAAGGGTAAAATTGAAATAGACTACCTTTGTTGACTTTTTACAAGTTCCCCATTTTTTTAAAAACAAGCATAATTTTTTTATACGACATTATTTTTAAAAAAAATTACACTATAAAATCGAGCATTTTATTCTCTTTAATTTGAGTATACTTTTGCTATATACTTTTATTAAAAAATGACTTTTTTTTAAAAGGTCGATGTGTCATGATTATGGTCATGTGTATAACATGAGTGATTACGTGATTATGGTCATGATTATAACATGCGTGATTACGTGATTATGGTCATAATTATAACATGCGTGATTACGTTATTATGGTCATACGTTATTATAAATCATGTGTGATTATAACGCGGACGCATTTACCCCTCGCCCACTGAACACGTGTCGCATGCTAGTGACTTCGTACGCTTCATACGTTAAAACACTTTGTACGATAACCGGCCCCTATATAAATAATATATTATGATTTAGTTATCTTTGTATAATTATATATAATAATACATATTTATTATATTATAAAATTATTATATTTCTATAAAATAATAGGATTGCGAGCTTACTTAGTCCCAAGCCCGGGCTTAAACTTATTTAAGCTCGAAACATTTTTAGTTTATACCTAGTCAATCTTAAATAGCTTATTAACTGCTCAAAACCTTGAATACCAAAAAAAATGATTTTTTGAAAGCAAATGTAAACTTGCTTAATTATTCTTGAGTTCAATATTCTTGGCAACTAATTATTTAATCCCTTCAGAAACAAACATCTAAATACCATTGTAGATTATCTTGCAATCATTCTATAATTACTCTCTCAACTTCAAATTTAAATGTTAAAATACAACATTGAAAACCCAAAAATACCCTTCTGCCTAGCCTATATGTGACAAAATACCCGGGTCGGATCAAAGTAGTTGGTTGGCCCATTAATTCTTTATTTAAAATGGGGACAAACAGTCAAACACCCCCTTAATTTGACTTGCAAGTCCATTGCGTGTGAATTAAATGTTTGATTGTTCGCTTCCGGTTTTCTGTATGAAAATGACATTCGTTGAATTTTCGAATTTTTTCTCTCAACGAATCACAGATAGACACGTCAATGTTTTTTAATTCTTATACCCAACTAGTATCAAGACACTTCGCGTTGCGGCAGGGAGTAAGACCATGAAAAAACTAACGTTGAAATGTTGTTGTGAGCATGTACGTTGAATGTAAGAAAAAGGAAACCTAGACAATGTGGATAACATTCAAAACTCTATATAAAAAATGAACCTGTCACAAACATGTGCTTTATAACGTAACTGTTGATAATATTTGAAACTTTATATATAAAAAAGAAACCGTTAAAAATATAAAAAAGACCTATAAAATTGAAACAACATGTTACATTTTCTTTTGGGTTTGAAGGTGCAATATTTTTCATCTTCTAGAGACATTTGTTGAGTTCCCACTTGCCTGCAAAATTCGGGTCAACGATGGAAAACCATTGACTCGTTCAAACAAACATCGTACTCACAACTTTTACTTCTTTTCCCCTGTTTTTTAAGTTTACAAATAAAACACAAAATTGTTTTTTACACTAAACAATAAAAGTTATTAATCATACACATATATTTTCATATGAAAAAGTTATACTCAAAAATTATTTACTACATGTTTCATCTTAACTAAACCATATTTCATAATTAAGACACAGTTAAGGGAATGCGGTTTGGACAGGAATGAGGGTGGGGAAACTCTGAACCTAATGGGACACTTGAAACATTTTTGGACGGGTAATGAATCGGCATATGTGATTAGTTTCAAAAATATTTACAGATATGGGGCAATGTATGATGTTAGGTATTCAAACTCGTTTATATTCATTGAAATTAAATATATTATAGTTTTAAAATAAAATAAATTGTATGTTAAATTTGTTAGAAACTTGCCTTTCAGAAAAAAAAAATTGTTATAAACTTGAAATTACTAAAATAATAGAATTCTTAAAAGTACAATTAAATAGTGGGTAAATTGTCATTTTCGTTACATGCGGTTTGGTCATTTTTATCAGTTTCATCCAAAAAAATTATTTTTCTCTTGTGTAACTTTGTGATTATAGAACTTTTGATTACCAATGCGGTATTATTTTATAGTTTTATTTAAAAGCGTGTATTGAAAAATAAAAGGTTTGTAGGTGCATTTGTCATTGATTAGATTAAGACGGTCATATTATGACCAAAAGTTCATTCGTTTGTATATTCGTTATTCGACTACTTTATTCAAAAAGGATTATTTTCTTTGACTCTTGTTTTTTTTATATTATTTTCTGTTAAACACACTTGATAGTAACGTAAACCCAGTTATATTTTTTATTTCTCTTTTATTAAATAATAATATATGTTGCTTATTGTTCATATATAACGCTTTCTAGAATGAACTTTAACCAATTGTGATGATTCTAGTACGAAAATTTGATCATATATAAACAATATTGAACTTCTGACTTTGAAATACATCAGTGATGGAAATAGAAAATTTTAACTGGCGTCACGATAGAACTATTTTTATATTTGCTTCCGCCAATTCACCGGCGATAATTAGAGGGTCAAGCTATAAGGAAACGCTAAATTTTGATTTCCATGTTAATAAAAAAGCTTGATCGATCAAAGAGTTAGGGGGTATTTGTAATTGAGTATGAAAATAAAGTCAAAAAGTTAAAAAATTGTTTGACATGGATAAAAGTTCTTTTTATTTTGGTTTTTTGATAAGTTTTAAAAGTTGTTTTTCAAAAGTCATAAATCCTAGCTTTTTAAAACCCCTTGTGACTTTTTAAACATAAAATTACCAATCTACCCACCCTTTACCATACAATAAATATAAGTTAAGCAAAACACTTTTTAAAAAACAATTTATTAGTTTATTGGCTTTTTCCACCACAAAAGCTAATACAAACACTTTTTTAAAAACTACTTTTGGAAAAGTAATAAGTCAATAAACACTTTTAATAAAAAAAAAATTAGAGTTAAATAAGCAATCCCAAACACCCTCTTAATAAACATGTTTAACATGACGATTGAACTTAACATGGAGTTTAACTAAAAGTGACATTTTTTTACGCTAACACGAACTTGTTTAATAAACAGGTTACACAATATAATATCTTTATCATGATTAAATACAACGAGTTCAATAACACGACCAAAATGTTAAACATGATTCGTGTTGTTTAACCATGTATAAAGTACTCCTTCACTCTTTTGACATTTGAAAAAGCGTAAAAGGCAGTTAATCATTTTAAGTGTGGTGATAATGGGAATCTCTCTTTCTCGCATAAAAAGTTCTCCTTTTTGTTTACTTTTTTTTTTATTTCGTAAATGAACTTTTTTTTTTGTTTTTTTTTGTTTCGTATAGGTTTTTTTATTTAATTTATTATGTTTGCTTTTTCTATAAACGACCTTTTATCTTATTCTTTAATGTTTTTTTTTCTATTATATTATTTTAAAATACTGATATATAGATAATCCAGTGGGTGGTGGTCCAATGGTAGAGACAGTCTCTAAAACACCTAAAAGACCTGATGGTCACGGGTTTAAGTCCCCCTAAATAAAATTTGCCGTTAAAAAAAGGTACCATTTTTGCTCTACATCGGTTGAAGTTGTGAATCATCTGTTTGGAAATTGTCTGGTTGCTTCTAATATTTGGGGGGATATTGGGCGATGGCTTGATATAAAGCTTCCAGATTCTAGAGGTCTTCTTTTGATTACTTGGTGGCTAGACACGGTATTATTGTCTAAACTAAAGAAACTAGTTATTGAAGCCATTTTTTTCTCATGTTGGTGGTTTATTTGTAAAGCAAGGAATCAAGAGATCTTTGGGCAACGTGGTGATAGTAAAGAAATATTTCTTGATTCAAATATGTCAATTTCTTTCTTGTGGTGTTCTAGTCGATGCAGTAAGGTTAAAGTTTCTTGACCGAGTGGTTGAAAAATCCGCTCCTTTGCATGTAGTTGTTTGGCTTTCTTTCCTGTGTTAGTTTTTTGCTAACCGGGTTCAGGTGTGTGTTTTTATAGTAAGCTTAGCTTTATAAAAAAAACCCAATTTTGTACTATTGTAACATGTGGAAATGAGCTAGAGAATTCAACAATTGAATCCATGGTTGACCGGGTGGTTTTCAACTATGATCGACTAATTTTCATGGATTTGTCTGGTTTATTTAAAACTGTCTGGTTCGTCTGTGTGTAGTCCATTAACTCGTAAGCAGATGGTCATAAATGGTTCTTGGTTTAGTCGGTCTGTCGGGTCAAAACATTGGATTTAATTTTGTAATTATTCTTAAATGTCAATTTTACATGTATGAATTATTGATCGGTTTTTTTGTGGGCAAGTAAACGTACGTATGTTTATATTTAAAAGCAAGATTGATGTGGACTCCTCATATGTTTTTCCTTGGTCTACTTTGGCTTCTTATTCACTTTGAAACTTTGTATGTTTATGGAATATTTTTTATGCCATTTGTTTTTTATAAAATATATTTTTTTGTAAAACTGATTTTGTTTCTATTTTAATACTGGTATAATTGCCATTTTCTACTCAAATGAATTTTCGGCATAAAAATCAAAGAAAGAGAGTACGGTTTTTGAAGATATTATTGTGGGTTGTTAATAAGAGGAAAAAGATTAATTTAAACTAGGTCGAGTGGTTACAAAACCCTATTATGTAAGTATTTGTAATTGTTTTTGTTGACTACTTTCTTGTTAGTCATTTTATAAAATCCGTCGTTCCAAATAAAAATAAAAATTAGGTTTTAAAATCTTTTATAATTATACTATTGTTAATCTTGTACATTTGATTATTTGAATAGATATAGGGGAACAGAAGTTAATTAATTGAATATTAAACCTTTAATCTTCTATAATTATACTATTTTTATTTAATTTATAGATTTTAAAATTAAAAAAAGAAACGAATAGTTATAATGAGTTCTTTATTTTATCTTAATTTTTTTTCAACGATAAAAAAATGTATGTAACAATCTAACAATCATTAGCCACTTTTGCTTTTAAAATTGGATGGCATAAATAATATCAAAACTGATTAAATTTCATCAAAATTATATTATAACAATAATATGTAAATCATTAACAAGAGTAACGTGTTATGTCGGATCTATTATCTTAAATCTCAACCTCTCATCACACAACTATTATTATTTGTTCCTTACTTCAATCCAATAGTGTTTATAAATAATACAAAACAGGTTTTGCTTGATTTGAAGTTTTAAAATATCGATCTCATAATTATCTCATTGTACTGTTGTTATATACAAAAGCGACTTTTTAATAATTTTCCCATTAAAAAAAATATATAAATCATTAAGAACTTGCACATAATGACCCCACTCAAACTAATTCATCAAGTATAATATTACTTTAAAACTAGAGTCAAATTTGATCGTGATATTTATCCAAGTTTTCATACATATATAATCAATGAAATCAACAAAAATACTTGAAAATAATTATTGTATCTTTTAATATATTATTTTTACGTAATATTTGTCAACTATAATCTATCTATACTCTCTAATAAATAAAAGTTTTAATATGATATTTGTCATTCTCACATATATCCTTAACTTTTTTTCTCGTATCTATCTCATATTAATTATACAAATTTCTTTAAATGTTTTTATAATTTTTTATTTACCACATATATCTCTTATTAAATGATAATAATTTTTATAATTCTTATTATAAAACATTTTTTATTTAAAAACCAGTTTGTTCATAAAACATTTTCATAAATTGAACATTTCTAACTATAATCTATCTATGCTCTCTGATAAATAAAAGTTTTGATGTGATACTTGTCATTCTTATATGTATCATTAACTTTTTTCCTCGTCTCTATCTCATATTAATTATACAAATTTCTTTATATGTTTATTTACCACGTCTATCTCCAATTAAATAATAATGATTTTTATAATTCTCTTTATAAAATGTTTTTTATTTAAAAAACCAGTTTGTTCATAAAACATTTTCATAAACTGAACATTTCTTTCATTATTTTTATAATTTTTTTTAAATAACTATATAACATTTATAGAATTTTATTAAAAAACTATGTAATATGTCATAAATATATAATATGTAATCTTTACTACTAAATATATATAATATTGCATTTACTTAACCCGTGTAAGAACATACTAAATACAAATTAAATAAATTAGAGTAACATCAGTCTAATATCATTAGAGATAACAGTCAAATCTAAACCATATAGAAAAACCCGAAACCTAAGATATCTGGAACGGGTGATTACTTTTTATTTATTTTTCATGGTGTGAAAGATTTGATATTATATCTGTTTACCTAAATGGGTTCCATTGAAATGTAATATTTTTGTGTGGCGGGCAGAGATGGAAAAGATTCCAACTACTACGGCGCTGAGGAGAAAAAATATCCAGGTTGGTGATACTAAGTGCCCATTGTGTAACGAGGGAGAGGAAACGGTGGAGCATATCTTCACGTCGTGCACCATTGCGGTAACTATTTGGCAACACATAAGCTCGTGGTGTAAGGTCCCTCCCATCTATGCTTTCTCTTTTAAGGATCTTCTTGAATTCCATGAAACGACGGGTATTTCTGATCAAGCCAAAGAGGCGCTTCACGGTATAATCATGATTGGGTGTTGGAGTCTGTGGAAGGCTAGGAACAAAGTCATTTTTGACAGTAAATCGATAAAAATTGGGAGCATAATCAGTCAAATCAAAGCGATAGGGTTTTTATGGTACTCCTCTAGATCGAAAGAAAAGGACATCTTATGAGAAAATTGGTGTAAATTTGTATTTATGTAATTGTTGTGTGTTGGTGTTTTTGCTCAGCCTGTTTTGGGCTGGTGCGTGTTCTTATTGAAAGTTACCGTTCAAAAAAAAAATATCTGTTTACCTAACCCGATTACCGATAAAGTATGCCGAAATAATTTCATTTTTTTTATTTTAATTATATTTTATATTTATATTTCTTTTTAATTATTTTTAAAAAATTGGAATGTGAATTTAATGAAGCATTGAAGCTACAGTGGCAATAATGTAATTATATCGTAAAACCATGGCTGAAACGTTGCTGATAAAATAAAACAACTGGAATCAAAATCCAAATCTAAAACTGGAAAAAGAGTCCTAATAAAATCTGACTTCCTTTTTAGTTCTCTCTCTCTTTCTCTGCCATCTGCAAATATTTACCAAGAGAGTTCCAGTGCAATTTGAACTGTACAGGTCACCGCCACCGCCACCGCCGCCGGAATTTTCACCGGCACCACCTCTTCTCTGATTCTATTATGCGATTGAAATTTCTCAAAATTTAATGCAGAAAGGAGTCACAGGACTAATATTGTTGACGGTTTTGCAGACCTAGATACCTGATTTTACAGTTGATGGCGAGCTAGGTTAAGCCATGGGCTGCGTGCTCGGTACAACCGCAACTTCAGATCGCCGGTCAAAGTCAAACGTCCGCCATCAGAGTACGGAAGAATCTACCACCACTACCAATACGCAAACTACACAAAACGTAGAGCAGGTTCTATCGGATGGAGCTAGGGTTGATAAAAACGACGGAGTTGAGAAGAGGATCCGGCGAATCTCCGGCGATGTTCGGGCGTCTGACGGACGTAAGCTGAAGCTTGAGTATAGCCTGAGCACCGCTCCGACGTGGCCGGCGTGGCTCTCCGCCGTCGCCGGTGATGAAATCAAGGATTGGACGCCTCGCCGTGCGAATTCGTTCGAGAAGCTCGATAAGGTAAGTAAACCTAAAACCTAAACCTCTGAATCTGATCAATTTCCATATCTGGATTGTGAATTAGTTTCTGAATTAGTTGTTGATTGATGATCAGATAGGGCAAGGGACATATAGCAATGTGTATAAAGCTAGGGATTTGGTAACAGGGAAGATAGTTGCTTTGAAGAAAGTTAGGGTTGATACTTTAGAGCCAGAGAATGTTAAATTCATGGCCAGAGAGATTTTAATATTGAAGAAGCTTAATCATCCCAATGTTATAAAGCTTGAAGGACTGGTTACATCTAGAATGTCTTCCAGTCTGTACCTTGTGTTTGAATATATGGAACATGATCTTTCTGGCCTTGCTGCTATCCAAGGGGTCAAATTCACAGAGCCTCAAGTAATTTTCATGATCCAGATGCTTAATTTTGATTTATAAGGTCAAATGTGATAAGATGAATCTTTTTGTAGGTCAAGTGTTTCATCAAACAGTTACTTTCTGGGCTTGAACATTGCCATAAGAATGGTGTGTTACACCGAGATATTAAGGGGTCTAATTTGCTGATTGACAATGATGGGATTCTTAAAATAGCAGATTTTGGATTAGCTTGTTTTTATGATCCACAGAATAAGCAACCGATGACTAGCCGCGTGGTTACACTCTGGTACCGACCTCCCGAGCTTCTTCTTGGGGCCACTTACTATGGTGTTGGTGTTGACCTGTGGAGTGCTGGTTGCATTTTGGCTGAGCTTCTTGCTGGCAAACCGATAATGCCAGGTCGCACTGAGGTAGAAACCATTTAGATGATATAATAGGTATTATATAATATACATATGTCATGTATGGTATATTAATATTTGGAATATTTTGACTTTAGGTTGAACAACTACACAAGATATTTAAATTATGTGGTTCACCATCAGAGGAATATTGGAAAAGGTACCGGTTACCAAATGCCACTTTGTTTAAGCCACGTCAGCCGTACAAGCGATGCACAACAGAAACTTTTAAGGACTTTCCAGCTTCTTCTCTTCCTTTGTTAGAGAGTCTTCTTGCAATTGATCCTGATGAACGCGGCTCTGCTGTTTCATCCCTCAACAGTGATGTGAGTTTTGCTGATTTTTAATACAAAAATACTTGTTCATTGTGATTATTGAACCTATAAACAGAATTTTAACGTTTTCTGAAGATTCTAGTTCTTGATACTTTTTTAATGAGTAAATTAGAGGTGACAATTTCAAGTTTCAGCCCATTCATATGGAAACAGGTTAACCAGGTCAAACGTAGATTATTAGCTGAAAATGAAACGTGTCAAAGGTCAAAAGTTGCCTATCGTGTGTTTTAATGCTTACAACGTCCTAAATTGTTTACAAAATAAATTTGTCTTATGATTTAATAAAAAGAATCTTTTCAAATGTAGTAAATACATTAATTATCTAGAAATTAGCAAACAAAATGGACAAGAAACTAAGAAAGTGTTAGTGAGTTTTACCTGTTTTGACCTGACCCGTGGTTCAATCCAACCCGTCTGGTTTGCCACCTCTAGAATGATTCCACTCTAATTTCAGTGGGGCAAAAGGACAAAAGGCTGTTGAATTGGCCCGGTTTCTTTCTAAATCTTGTGTTCCTTGTCTTCACAGTTCTTCACCACCGAACCTTATGCCTGTGAGCCATCAGAATTACCAAAATACCCTCCCAGTAAAGAACTGGATGTCAAACTGAGGGATGAAGAAGCCAGAAGGTTTTTAAGTTCATTTTTCATTTTTATTCTCATCTCCTTTTGTTTTACCTATATGTTGATGCAAATTGTATTATTATTCTAATTCCCCATAGGCGAAGAGGTTCAACCGCAAAATCTCAAGCCGTTGATGGAAATAAAAAAACAAGAAACCGTGATCGTGTAGGCCGGGCAGTTCCAGCTCCGGAGGCAAATGCAGAGATCCAATCCAACTTAGATGTACGTTAAATTTATTCAATTTCTAATGATTTCTTGAATATTTAGTTAAAAAAGTGTTCCATTTCTATGATTTTATTTGCAGAGATGGAGAGTTGTAAATCAATCAGATGGCATAAGCAAGAGCGAAAAATTTCCGCCACCTCATCAGGATGCAGCTGTTGGGCATCCTCTTGACTTGTCACATAATGGCGGGCCGGTTTCTTTCAGTACAGGTGATGACACATCATTTAGCTCATCAGTTTTTGACCCAAAATCTTCAATGTCAGTCAAAGAACCCAGGACCATTGACGGGCCATCAACGAGAAAGCATAAGAGGGCCCGTTCACAAACGGCATCTTCTCGTAAGTTCATACGGGCTTTCTTTCCATCCTCCATTAGTCTAAATATGGATCTAAGATTCAAAAGTAAAGAAGCAATTTTTCGCAACAGAAGGTAGATAAATCATAAATGGATTTAAATTATTTAAGTTGATTTTTTTTGCATTAGTCTAAATATTTTGACACATGTTTATTGTTTCATAGTTTCTTGAATGCAATCTGATTCGTTTTGTGGGTTTTCTTTCGAGCCCCGAAAATGTACATTTTATGGACCCGATACATTTTATGGACCCGATTCATAATAACCGCGCTATTTACGTTCTTCACAATAACCATGATATTTACGAGATGATGTATAACTCATTGATATAAATCACGGTAAATCAGTTTCACAATTTCTCACCGAGGGTACTACATTAACATACACCGTAACATCCGACGCTCACACCAACTAGTATTGTCCATTTTGCATATTAGAAGCTAACAAATTTGTTTTTGGTTGCTCGATTGGTGACTTTCCAGGAAATCACTCATCCTAAGATTTGTGGAGTTTTTCTTTCGTCCATAACCATTGTATCCAAAAAAAACGTTGGTGATATTTGAGGCATCATTCTTTATAGTCAATATCTTTCCTGTGGACATAACAGAACGATTTAAGATTTGCCTAAGGTGTCGCATACACTTTCGAGATCTTCATCTCACCTGTCAAACCCCTAAGATCTCACTTAACTCGTCCATAGGCCATGCTACTATGCTAGTAAACGAGTTTGTTCATAACTCTCGTTCGTAAAAAGATGCATTAATTGTTTTTTTCAAAAACAGTTATCCTTAATGATCCAAATCATGCATATCCTATCAGTGCTGCTTTTGATCGTAACGATATTTCATAATATAGTTCATGATGTGTTACTGATTTTTCTATCTTAGGGAACATTTGTGTTCGTTAGATTATCATTCTCCACCATTTTCTACAATTTAATTAAAAATTCTTGTATCTAATGTTTTAATTTAGTTAAGAACTTGTGTGATATAGTTTGCGCCTTCATTTACCCTAGTCATTCCGATGTTTATAATGTGACATGACGTCTATACGAATTACTTATAGTTTTCATTATATCAGCATCAACTAGCACACGTTTCATGTTATTGTCACGTTATGGTACATCAATCACAATACTCACGATGTTCATAATGTTTCATGTTATAAAGCATAACGTTTTGGCTACATAGATTAATTTACTATGATCGTGAAATGTCGAGAAAGGAGAAAATGGAGAGAGAAATAAAGCGAACTTATATTTTTATCATTTTATTAAAATTAAATTAACTAATTGACAAAACGCTATTGAATCATAAATAAACTCAATTCATTAGTTATAATTTTCCTTTTCAAATTTATAACGTACAAAACCTATACTAAAAATTGACTTGCAACTAGAATTAATTTTCACCGTCTTGTAATGTTTCTCAATATGACTTTTCAAAGTGGAGTTGGACTCTGCTTTGAGAAACGCATGTCAATTTTTGCAACGAGCCTTTTGAGTACCGTTTGACATTTCCCATAAATCGTTTTTTGAAAAGAACTTTTGGTTCCTCGTTGTTGGTAATATCCTCATCACGGTTGGTTCACTTGAGGAAGCACCAACACCAACGGAACTTTGACCACTTGAGCTTGCCATTTTAGCGTTTTGAGAGTTGAGAGATTGTGAGCGTTTATGCATTTTTTTAGTGTTTTTATGTCTTTGAGAGCTAGAGAAGTATTAGTGATCAAACCAATACACCCAATACCTATTTTATGGTCCAAAAAAACAGTAACAAACGTCTATAAACGGTTACCCGATTTGAAAACAATTAAAAAAACTGGTTTGAAATTAACCGGTTCAAGCATTCGAAACCCCCAACCGGTTTGTACCCTCGGTTCATATCGGTTAGAAACCGGTTTTAGTCAGGGTTCAGCACCTCTACCTGTACGTTCATCTGCCCAGTTCTAAAACATCCTCTATGGAACAATCTAAGAATCATACAGTTAAGGTAGGCAACACAAAAACTGTGTACACTAGTATCTATATTCCTATAATCTCAAGAAAGAAAATGCCACACATATATATCATAAGCCAGAAGGAGTTGCTTATACTTTCCATTCTATACACAACTGAAACAACAATGAACCCATTTCACCACAAAAAAAAGGGTCAAATAAACCACAACTATGGAAACAATACCATGAAAGTTGACCTGTCATTGCCTACTTTGACTTGTCAATTGACCACCTCTGCTGCCACCCAAGCTGCCACTACTTCCACCAATGATCCTGTTCGAGTCACCAAGACCCGACGCAACCGAAGCAATATCACTCGGTAATTCCCAGCTTCCACTTCTCCTTCCCCAGCTGGACCGCCGAGGATGACCCCCCCGCAGATCACTATGGCCTTCACCATGGCCCGATTGATCAGCCCGACCCGACCCGTTATCCCCAATAGCCTTCCTATCACCCATTTCTATATCACTTAATGTTTTCTCCACATTAGAACTTACAAAACCACCCCCTGAAGCCCGAGGTACGGTTTCCGATTCTCTGACCACCACTGCCCTAAAATCGTTCCTGGAAGGAGGAATACTACGCCAAAACACCTCCTTGAAATTTTCGATTATTCCTCGGCTGTACGGATTTTCAGTTTGATCATATCTGTACCTGAAGTTTTCATATGTAGACTGCAAGACAACAAAATGTTAGTTTTTTTTTAACTTCTTCTTGTAAGTACAATGGCTCATAAAGGACTAGTGATTCACCTGGTTTGTGCTGATGAGATAAAGATGGAAGGCTGTAAGACCACCAACAAACCATACGCATATAAACGTATAAATTATAAGCACAATCGAAGCAGGAGTTTTGATTAATGCACCCCAAATCGATGTTTCCTCACTATTCTTGATCTTTATCACATACACCCAACAAAAGGCGAACACATAGATACAAAGCAGAGTTGCTGAAGAGACAAACATGAAAAAGAACCGGTAGTTACGCTGCAGCAAGATAAACAAAGTTAAAATCCGCTATTTTTTCAAAGGGAAAAAGAACAGAAGGATGTATTCTACCAATCCAATACACTGGCCAACCCACGGGCAATGATGATCAAACCGTTCCACACAGTTATCACATATTGAACAATGAGAACAACGCGGTGGTCTATAAAGCATGCAAGTATCACAGTACTTGACTTTGACGCTGAACCCATTGACCATTACTTCTTTAAAGCGAGGTAAACGTATCTGCGGAGTTTGGGTTGACCCGACTTCTATCTGATCTATTGTTTCCGGTTCTGGAGGGTGTGTGCTGCGAGGAATTATTCCCGGATCCCTTCCAGAGGTTACTAGAAGCAAGGTCACAACCTGCAAACCAACATTTCCATGTCAATAGTAAACCCTAGCCGTATTCTCCACATATCACTCTCAATTTACAAATACATTAGAAGAAAACGTACATAAATTGTGAATACAATAACTATGATCATAACCAATATCCCAATATCATGGCTGAACTTATCCAGCAACTTCCTGGCAACAAATACACAGAAAGCTACAACTGGTGCAACTATTAGGAATATTGACAGGAAGATTGATCTTATATCGGGCCCAAATATAAACCTTCCACCCAGGAAAAATATCTGCAAATTAAAAATAGCAAAATTATAGAGAAATTGATAATAATTCCAACTCATTGCTACATGTTTAGCTACAAGCATCTGCTGATCATCTCAATTTGAATCTATTGCATCTCATCTGTTAATTTTCAGTCGTCAATTTCATGTATCTATGCAGCTACAGAACTTGCCCTAACTTAAAAATTAAACAGAGTCGCAAACAATTTCATGTAAATCAGCGAATCGGATCATGGCGATTAATAAATTCAAATCAACGATTTTAAAAACATAAAAAACCTAAAATCGTAATCACAATTATAACTCTAATCGAGATTCGAAACGACTTACGTTGCTGCCTTTCCATGTCTGGTATGTACGGATCACCTCCGCCGTACCACCGCCGACGGCCTCACCGGAATTCTTAGGTGGATGTACTCCGTTCATCTCTCTCTCTCTAACTGGCTGTCAAATTCTCTGTCTAAAAGTAAAGGTATGGAGAATAAGAAGAGGTCAAAGAGAGAGAGAGAGTTAGGGTTTGACTTTATGAGTTTTGGTGAGTTTCCATTGAAGCGTAAGAAGAAACAAGTGATCAAATTGAAATTAAAAATTAAAAATTCAAACGTGGCGTTCAATTACTCATTTAAATAAACCAAGATTAAAAACAGGGTTCTGTAACCAGAGTATGACAGCATGAGGACAACGCATACTTATATATATAAACTTTTTTTTTAATTCACAATTATAAAGAAAAGACGGTTACAATAGAGTGACAAGTAAACGGGAAACAAGTTGTGTCGTAACCCTCTTTTGAATAGCAAAACCGATCCTACTAAAAACAAATATTTGGGTCTTAGGGGTCGAAAAATTCCAATGCATGACTCGTTGAACCATGTTTAGCAATTCCACAACCTCCAAGGCAAGGAAATGAAAAGTTTCAAAAGCAAAAAGGGATAAACACGTATTGATTCTCTAAACAAGCTTTCTCGTGTTTAACAACTTTACCTGATTCCGCCTTCAAAGCAACCTGGCTCGCAACAAACTCATTGTCCTTGAGCCTAACAAGAGGGGATACTCCTATAAGGTCCACACAAGCATGTTTCCCTCTGCCCACTCAAACACAAGAATATCAGATGATCGAATAGTAGACCTATCTTCAGGCGGATCTGTCGGAAAGTTCACGAGGGCCTCTTTTTAGAAGAAATCCATGTCCGCTTAAAAACATCACAAAGGACATCCCTAATCATGTTTGTATTTAACATCAAAAGAATCCAAACGAACCTTGCGGAAAACTAGGCATGGCTCATTAGTCAGAAACATATGGATCATTAGCCGGTACTTAAGGATAACCCCGTAAAACTCCACAACTGACATATGTTGGCTCATACTTTCAATGGGGATGACTGCCATGAAATCGTGAGCCCAGGGAGCCCAGAGACATTCAAACACCGTTTTTTGGCGAGGGGATAAATCAAACTTCTCTCTCAAACTCTGGACGATTCTACTAAATAGGGCAGTCGCCAAAAAATATTGGGCTTTAGGGGGCGGTGTCTTTATTAGAGAAACCACTCAATCGCTGCTACATAGCAGTGGCTACTGTTCAATGGATAGTATTCTCACTCACAGAAATAGATAAATCCGACGACATCCTCTTTTGTATAGTATACTAATAAAGTAATAATTGAGTCGTATTGTAAGACATCTATACATAAACTGAGTGATAGAAGTAAAATATGATACAAGGTATATAGTCTTTGCCACTTACAAATCAAGATTACACAAAAATGATCAATCTATGTATGAACTTTCGCTCTGTTTTTTATCCAAAGGTACGTAGTTCTACTACTTTGATTGAATGAATGACTTTGGTGTTGAAGATTCTATCGTTTTTTAGTCTTCCAAATGAACCATAAAAACGCCATAATCATAAAAAAAAAATACGGGACCATTTGTCCATCCAGAGAGATTATTTGGTATTTTCTTAAAACTTCATATAACAAAAAGTAAAATGCAACTTTTAAGACACTCTTTTCTAATTTCCTTTAATTAAAAGCTAATTTAGGTGCGTATATGGTATTTTTTTATTCATATAAAATAAGTCACTAATAATTCAAAATGGTTGCAAATGTAACCCACATGGAAGAATAAGTGTTGGATTATATAAACAAATTTTGGTATAATTTCTGGCGATGTTTAACTGTTTATGCCTTATGGCATTCGCACATGCTTTGTCGGTTGCCGCTCATCCAACGACTGTCAATCTTGATTTTGATAGCGAGTTTACAAGTCGGTTTTATAGTTGGTAATATATTAGCTGTATAAATATAAATTAAAGGTGTCGAGTCGTCAAAGGGGGAGCATGCATAATAGTTATTTTGACAACAACTTTTAGGTAACAAAAACTAAATTATGTTCCCATAACAAGTTCACTAAAAGAGATTTCAATCTTAAGATCATGCATACCACGCTTAGGAATTGTTTGTGTCTTATTCTCGTTTTGTGTCTAAAACCGGTGTCTGAATTTGGATTATCCTACTGTACATTTAATGTAAAGACGGAAAATTATTGAGTCGAAATATTACTTTGGGTAACTTTACACAATAGTAACCAAGTTTTCTACATGTTTCACTAAAGTTACTCAGAGTTTTTGTGTCTATCTAAGGTCACTCAACTTTCACTAAGTGTTATAATCATATGTAATATTTTTATGAATGTTTATTTTTTTTTTAAATTAAGTGAGACAAATGAATCTTGGTTACTATTTAACAATTGTTTTCTTCCAAATTTGACTTAAATATACCAATTTTAAAAATTATTTATTATTTGGTTGTTATTTTTTCTTCACTATTAATTACTATTTTAAGTTAATTGGAATAAAATTTTCACTTATTGGTAACCAAGATTCATATATGTTTTATTTGACTCACTTAATTTTAATATATATATATATATATATATATATATATATAAATGTTACATATGATTAGAACACATAAATAAAGTTAAGTGACTTTAAAAAGACAAGAAAATTATGAGTGATTTTAATAGAACACTTGGAAAATGGGAAATGGCTAAAAATGTTTAGCCGATCATTGAAATTAAAACCAAACAAAATTCAGAAGTATTCATAATCAAAATAGTAACATAAATTAAATGAATACCAAACTAAACCAAGCTATACGCCAATATGGAACCCAAAAGGCTAGATCTCCCATACTTTAGCTAACTGATGATAAGAATCCTTCTTCGTGCTCTAAACCTTCTGTGCCAGTCTCCACAAGACGCCTTTAAGCTAATCTCCCAACCCTAGGCCGTAAAGTTCTTTAAATAGGCCCAATTTAGGGTTTCTGCCCGGTTCCGTACGGTCCGTACCATCATTTAAGTGGGCCACGCCATTCTTTAAGCGTACCAGTCTTCGTGTAAAGTTGATATGGGGTTAATGCACATACGAGTCGTACCTTCTTGACTTTTACTCTTTTTCTTCCATCGTCCATCCAGCAGCTTGGTTTAGCATCCAATCACTTCTTTTCCATCAAAAACCTTCAAATCAAAGCAAAACATCAATACGTAACAATTCTTATCAGAGTTGCACTAAAACCATTCAAAATGTAAGGAATTATATCATTAAAACATGTGTTATTTAGAACACATCAAAAACTCTCTTGTCAAAACTGGTGGAATCAGACTTATGAACATCCTTAATCCTTATATAGAGCTGCAATTTTGAACTAACCCGTTAGAAGGAGTCTAGAGGTGAGCCAGTAAGATATATGAATATGTATCATGATGTTTATGTGTAGTAGTATACATGTGTGTGTGTATATATATATATGTTTGAACGACAACACCTAGATATCCTAGGATAATTGAGTTTCACCGGGGCAACACTTAGAACAACCCACCACAGGAGGAACCTCCCAACTGGGTAAACCCCCTGACTGGCCACATACCCCTTTTTTTATTGTTGTCAGGATTCGAACCCAAAACCTCCACTATGGAAAGTCTTGGGGCTACCATTGCGCAAAATGACCAACAGTGAGAGAGAAAGAGGAAGATAGATAGAGACAACGCTTAATTCAAGTGTGGACCTTTTCTTATAAAGGCAATGGGATGTGTTGGACCTCATTCGAACTTGAGCCCAAGCAATGAGCCTTATTTGGACACCCGTCATCAAAGGACAACATACTTGTTAGATGTGCATAAAATAACCTATCTTTTAACCGAAATCGTTTATTTAACTGAATCCCCAAACCGTCTTCCAAACAAGTTATTCAAGAACCGATTTGGAACCGATCCAAACCGTCGATTGGGTACTGGTTTGGGTTTTCACGTGCTGAATCGATTGAGAACCAATTATTCAAAAACAGTTTTTATCGATTACAAACCAGTTATATTCGTTGTACAAAAAAAACTAGTTGTTTTCTAATGGCTTTTAGCCATTATTTTGACTTTTTTGGACAATTTTGCTCCCATATATTAGTATAAATAGGTATTGGGTGTGTTGGCTAGTCTCAACACTAAAATCTCAAAAACACTCAATTGTGGATATCGGATCAAATTTCAAATACAGGTCTTAGCGGCTAATCACAAGCGGGCATTGATTATATGACCTTTATTTGAATTTGTCCTCGATTTGAAGATATACACATCAATTAGGTAACAAAATCATGTTTTTTTTTTAATGAAATCATGTTTTATAATTTCTAAAATTCCATAAATAAATAAAAAATAAACTTTATTGAGTTTATTTTACATATTTTATTTAAATGATTTTTTAATAGAAAATTATTGTTTTTAAAACCCGGTATTTAGACCGGTTATTTAAGTTAACCGCCTAAGATTTTGGACATCCATAAACTAGTTTTGACTTTAACCGATCCGGTTAATACTTAACAGTTTTTTTTTACTTTAACCGATCCGGTTAATAACTCAACAGTTTTTTTTTACATTAACCAATTTGTTCACCTCTAAAATCCTTGCAATACATACATACAAATTTCCATGTATATAAAAAAACGATTTGCCAAAGAGGTTGTGTTGTAGTGGTTGAGGTAAGGCCCGAAGTACCATGGGACCCGGGTTCGATGCCTGCCACCACCATTAATTTCCGCGGCATGCAAATGAGGCCTAGCTCTTAGGCTGATGCACCAGGTTTTTACCCACGTCGATCCAGGGTTTGAGCCTCGGCTCTCCCTCAAGCCCGGAAGGGGCCGTATTGGGTGGAGTTTTTCCATGAAAGCTCTCCAACTTTGACGCCAAGTGGGCCTGGTTAAAACAACATATTGGCCGGAGTTGGATGAGACTCTCCCATTTAACGGGGGGTACGACGTCACAATATTCAACGTTCGCCTTTAAAAAAAAAAGAAAAAGAAAAACGATTTTACATCTATAGTCTTTCACTCTTTTGTATGTTGGTTTATTGATCATCCGGCCCACAACAAAACCAAATACTTTTAAGAAACCAGCCCACAAATTAAACCCTCTACTCTCGTCTTAAACCCTACGTTTTCTCGCAACGGTGTTCTAGGGTTCTTCTGGTAATGGAGATTTCATCTTTCACCTCAAAAGGTGAAGTATTTGCTCATCTAAACCCCAAAGGACTCCTCAAAGTAAGTCATATGTCCAATTTTTTCGATATCGATTTAGGGGATTTGGTTATTGTTTTCTGTATGAAGTTTAGTTGTATAGATTGCACGTTAATGATTGTTATCAAATGACAGGACGACTTTGAGTTTCTGATTTTTCCATTTGATTATTATTCTAGACAATTAGGTTTGGAGTTGCATTATAATTATAATAGAGCTGATTAATTTACATTAACCTACTAACTATTTAGTTATCAAACCTGGTTGCAAAAATCATTTTGGGGTGTTAACACTTAGATTAGTTGTTATATGAGTTTCAGTTTAGGAGCTCAGTATATTTGTATGGACTTTAAGAACTAACGGTATAATGAATCTTGAAGGTTTGGAACACAAGTGATGGAAGTCTTTTAGCTGAATGGAAGCATCCAAGCAGCCATGATGGTGTTCAGTATACTTGTATTGCATGTAGCTTTGTTGGAAACAAGGTAATATTTGTACTCCTGATCTATTTCTTTCAGTTAGAGGTGGCAATTTCGACCTGTATGCCTATTAATGGGTTGTATTATCTCTAACGGGTCAAATGAGTAAAATACAAACAGCTCGATAGGAAATAGTTCGAACCGCTCAAAAGTTGTTCAAACTGCAGGTCTGCAAAGAGTAATCTTAAAGCATAAAACCTTTTGAATCATTTTATTCAGTTGACACTTGACATCTCTTAGATTTTTATTGAAATCCTTTTGATTTCATATTTAACACACTAATGTTTATAAAAACTGATTTTTGGGCAAAAAGTGTTTCCGGGTCAAACTGAATTGGCCTGTAACCACACGAACCAAATTACCTTTTTTGAACTGTTACCCAACCTGCATTTGTAGCTTATCTGAGTGTATACTTCTTTTAATTATCAGCGAAGAAAAGAAAACGGTACTTGTTTGGTGGCCTATGCAACAAATGAAAGTGATATTTACACTATCAGCGCTACTGATGCTAAGATGAAGTGGAAATTATCCAGAACTGAGTTTGGGTATGATATTTATATACATTTTTTGCTATTTGCACTTTAGTATTTTTTTTTTGGAAAATTTTAGGGTTTTAAGGCCAACTAGAAGTTGCAATCATCAGTTTCATTGTTTGGGTAAACATGATTCTGATTAATATTTTTTCTGATTATTTTGGGACAATATTTTCTTTGGAGAAGTGTAGATTTTAGGGTTTTAAGTCCAAAAATGTAAAATTACCTTAGTCTGATTTTTGAGGTTTGAATAATCACTTTTACAATGCACTTAGAAAATTCCAAACAGTGAGCATTTTGTAGAGGTGGCAATATGGGCGGCTTGTGTAACATGTCATACTGATTAAGTTTTTTTTTACTTTGTGAAATGGTCGGGTTGAACCAAAAACATTTTTTGACCGACTTTATATTTTGTTGTAAAATAATTAGGATGCCAATTACAAAGTTTATGTTCAATAATAACCTCTTATCATGAATTACAATTTAGGATATTTTTGGGTGACTTTTGACGTATTTGACCTGTTTTTTTAAGCAATGTCTCTTAATAATATATGCAAAACGTTCAAAATTGTCACCTCTAAAGTTTCCCAAGTCATTAAACATTTTTTGCACACAATAAAACTTTATAGGGTAGCAGGCTCTTGTGATTAGATCCATTCTTGATTTATTATTGGTTGTGGTTTTCATGTGAATACTGACTTTCTTTTTTAATGTTAATATTTCTTTTTGAGAGTTATATCTAAAGTTTTGGACTTCTGTTTATGCAGTGAAATTGCTGCTCTCTCTTTTACAAATAAAGGACGTAAACTTTGTGTTATCAGCAAAGATGGTACATTATGTGAAATGAACTCAGAAACTGGAGAAATTTTAAAAGAAATAAAATTTCCAAAGAAGTATATTTCTACTTTGGTATATATTTTTGGTGAGTGTTCAAAACATCTTGGTGTCAAGAATTATTATATTTTAATATTTTATTTTGTTAATTGACACTTGTTTTCTTGTATGGTAGATGATAAAATTTTAGCTGCATCAGATAGCAGTATAAGAGTCCTCAGTTTGGAAGACGGGAATGTGCTAGTGAAGGTTTCTTCAGTTGTGGTATGTTACTACTTTTTTTCCATCACCAAAATTTCTTTAGGGGTAGTTATGTAATTTTCATAATTCTAATTGACTTTCCTTTAGCAACTTGTTACCTGATTATCCAAATCTCACTGTCACAGCGGGTGATTTAATTGCATTATAAATCTGATGATTTTAAGTTGTAATACTGTAATAGTTAGTTTCTAATTGAATAATTTTAATTAATTTTTGGTAATCAATATTCGTACTAGCCATAGAATTACTAATTTAAGAAATACTAAAATTTCTAATTTACCTTTTTTTTACTCATTTTTCATAGTTATATGATAGGGATAATGTAAATATACTTCACCTAGCTACTGAAACTACTTTATAGGCACCTGATATATGTATCTGATATTCTGATTTCACTTATACAAATTCTAGCTAAAAACATACTTGATGATGAAAATGCTCTCAAATTTATAAAGAAGTCAACGGATTTAACCTATAATATGTTGACATCTCATCAAAACGGTTTTTGTCTTAAAGATTTTTAGGGCATTTCGTTGTTTTGACAATTTTTTTTGGCTGGAACTGCTATATGTAAATGAATCTGGATAGATACCTATACATACTTGGGTAAAATTATTTGAATTATACAGGATAAACTTTAAAAAAGATTGTTTAACAACTAACTAAAAAAAAAAGTTTATTAGTTGATAAAATATATTGTCATATATTAAATATTTAAACAATTTAAACAATATATAAGAATGTTTGTTTTTGTTATTTTATCTATTAGTTGCTTAAATCATTAGAATTTACCAAAGAATCACACAACTCTTTCAGTACAGCTGAGTATCTTATTCTGATGATCCATTATCACATAATCACATTCGAAATGCACATCCACGCGATCTTTATTGTAACTTCATATTACAATAAATCAATTTAAATGCACATTGGAACACTGTCTGTTCTGTTCAACTGCAATTCAATTTTGCTCCATCTTTCAGGGCCCTGTGCTTCATCTGTCTAGTTTGGAGGATACAAAGGTCATTATTACATCCAGTTCTTCTGACAATCTAAGTGTGCACATAAGTGAACCAGGCAACAAAAAAGTAACCGATGGGCCTGTTTTATTGATGAAAGATCGTCCTTTAACCATTGATAGCAAGAATGGCTCTAATGGAGATAATTTATTTGTACTATCGGTTTCAGAATCCGGTATGGCTTATATTTGGAACATGAAGACTAAATCACAAGTAAATGTAAATCCAACTAAGATTAAAGTTGAAGCTAATGATAGTAGTGGAGAAACCAAGAAAAATCACAATTCCATACTAGCCGGTAGATTCATCTCAATCAAAGGGGATGATCAAGCTGCAGTTCTTATTGTTTATGGTTCGTTAAATTCACCAAGATTTGCTTTGGTGGATGTCACTAGTGCTGGGGAGGATATTGTTGTAGATTCAAGTGGCAATATTCAAGAAAATGAAGTAAATGATGAAAAAGGTACATTGCATCTTTTAAGTGTCCTATTTCATTTTTCTAAACTAGAGTGGCAAAAATGTGTGGTAATTTATTGGTACATGCTTGGTTTTAAAAACCGCGCGTACTCGCGCTTAACTCGTGACTCGACCTAGGGCGCAGACTCTAGCGAGTCATGTAACCCAACTCGAGCAACGTACAAAACTCGCACTTTTTTGAAAAAAATTCGCACCTTAAGGCTCGATTCTTGTACAGGGGCTTTTTTGTGCTTCAAAGTGTTATACATTTAGCTAAATAGGTTGTACATGTAAGTAATTTATACATTAAATCATATATAAACCTTATTTATGGCTATATTTTGGGTAGGGGATGCTAAAAACCAATGGGATATATAAAAAAATTTATATAAGCACCTTGCGCTTCGCGTACGAAAATCGGTCCGCTTTTGCGATTTGCGCTTTGCGCTTCGGATTTAGACCTTGTCGCTTCGGTGCGCTTCTCGCTTTTTAAAACCAAGGGTACATGTTGAAACTAAATGGGGTTGGGTTGACCAAAACACTTTTTGTACAACTTTTTTTTTTACTTTACTTAATAATTTGTGTTAGTAATGATTACAAAAAAATATTATTTTAATAGAAGTTCTAATTTTTGAAAAGGCGATTTAGTAGCTTATATGCATTAAAACACTTTGGACGACTTTCGACTTGATGGGTTGCTGTAATATGGTAAACGAAGTTTGGGTTTTATTACATTTATATCATTAATTTTTGACAATCTTTCAAAATCTTCGTGGAATCATTATGCTAGCTTGTTTCCTTTGAAGGTGTAGATTGTAACCTCTGATTTCCCGGACAATGTTCAATCTTTGACTTAATCAAAGTTAATACAAATTATAAATCTCAAACAATTAGTGCCAAATCATAACTCCTGTGAGCAATATTGATCTAATCTTCTTCAAAATTATACCAACGCAAATCTTGGCACAACACGACGTTTTTCACTTGCTTCTTTAGCTATTTTGTTTCTTATTTTACCCATTTGGCTCGTTGGAACAAAACATCAACAGAGTTGACCCATAATAAAAATGGGTCAAAATAGCCACTACTATTATAAATGTGTATTGGGGTTTGTCAATTTGCTCTAGAACTTTGTGTATAGGATGAAAATTTCAACCCATGTTCCTAAAAGTTGGTCGATATGGGTTATGCTTTGTACTTTAATATCCGGTTGGTCAAACTGATCAAACAGGTCGAAAGTAACCCAAAGTGTTCAAATTCTTACAACCATTTGTATTGGTTTACCTGCAAAATTGTATCATTATTAAAATAGTATATTTTATGTAATCATATTTAATACGTCAGGATTTATAATTATAATAAAGGGACAAAAGATGTTACGGGCCAACCCAATCTTCCTTTTCTAATCAGTATTACAAATTTCTCATTTTGATCTGTTACCCACCCCACCTGAGCTGTCCATCTTTCCACTTCTGTTCTTGTGTGAATTTAGTTTAATTTTGTTACTAATTACTCTGCTCTTACTTCTTAGTTATATTTTGTTATGGCCTAACAATGCTAACTTCTTCACAGACCAAAAAGGCCGAGGCAAGAAAAGAGCCGCGTCTGATGCAGACTCTGAAAATGCAGGAGTAAGTCATGACAATGGTAAGCAATAAGATATATATTTTGGTCCATTTTTGTAGAAGTGGCATTTCTCACCATTTACTTATTAATGGGTCGATTTGGGTTATGTTTTCTTTCTTACCGGTAAAAATGGTTAAAGTTTAAAAAATTAGCTGAAATGGAAACAGTTGTCAAACGGGTTGAAAGTCATCCAGAATGTACTTTTATCACATAAAACCTTCTAAATGATGTTATTCGAAAAGAAAATATATTATTAATTGACATAAAATAGTTTCTGTAATCTAAATTGACACCGTTATTTATAAAAAAATTTCGACAAAAGTGTTTGGGTCGACATCTCTCGTATAAGATTATTTGTTTTGACCCGTTACCCACGAGCCCAGTTTGACACCTCCACCATCTCAGGTATCTTGCTGTGCATATTCCTTTGTTTTGTTTTTCTTCTCTGTTAGATTACATTCCTAAACTCAAATATAGTTAGCTTTAAGCTTCTAAATATATTCAAATTATTAACAACGATGAATGTGAAAAATTGGCTAGCTTAAATGTAATGAACAGTGATGGAATGCTTGAGAAATAAGAAACTTCTCCTGCCAACTTTAAGATAAATTTATTTCTGTAGAGGTAGCAGTTTTTTACCCATTTTCGGGTCATGTTTTATCTCTTACCACTAAAAATAGGTAAAAGAAAAATCCAAAAAGCTAAAAAGGAAACATGTCAAATGGGTGGAACTTGTAAAAAAACAGAGTGTATCATATTATCAAAACATTACATTGTTATTTAAAATAAATAGTTTGTATAAACATAAATGACACACTTGATTTTTTTGTAATTTTTTATGAACCATGGACAAAAAATGATTTTGGTCAACCCTTACCCGATCCATTTAAAAATTCCGCGCTGTGATTTCATTTTGACACCTCTACAATTGGGACATCTCTTTGTGTCTTCTTTTGTTCTGTTTCTATTCTCTATATCAATTATGTTCTTGAACTCAAAATTAATCAGCTAATCTTCCAAAACATTCAACTGCAATGTCAATATAGATCATGGAGGTTCAAACGACTGGATTCAAGTTGATAACGATGAACCAACAATCGGTGAGAAATTGGCTAGCTTAAATATAATCAACAATAAAGACGAAGTCCAGGAAAAAGCAGAGATATCTCCTGCAAAGCCTCCCAGTGCTGACTCAGTTCATGTGCTGCTTAAACAAGCTCTGCATGCAGACGATCGGTCCCTTCTGCTTGATTGCTTATTTAGACAAAACGAAAAGGTCACATTTAAGGATAGAACTGTCAACTAAAATTTTATCAATTTGAAAAGATCTATTTACAAGTTTTTTTTTTTGGTTTGCAGGTTATTACAAACTCAGTTTCTCTCTTGAATCCATCTGATGTATTCAAGCTTCTTGAATCTCTCATATCTATGATCCAATCCAGGTGGGGCTTATAGTTCTGCTTCTCGTAATCTTGAAAACTAGAGTTGGCAAAATGGGTGGGTTGTGTAACGGGTAAATTTGGGTACTTTATTTAGTGTGGTTAAATAGGTAAGTTTTCAGTGTGGGTTAGAATGTCAAAGTAGGTACATTTTATCTATGGTTCTCTTTTGGAGAATCTTAAATATAGAGTTGGCAAAAATAAAATAGACAGGTTGCGTAATCTGTAAATTCTTTTTGTCTTTTTTTTTTGAATTTAATGAATATATTAAACATTAGCTTATAACATCACATTACCTTTTTTCATTTTCTTCTTTTATATAGCCTGTTCTAAGTAAACGAGTCGAATTGTTGTTTTTCTTTGATTAAAGTTAATCTTATCTTGCAACGAGTTATTGATTGTATGTGCTGACATTGTGACAACAGGGGTGCGGTTGTAGCTTGTACTCTGCCATGGCTTAAAAGCTTACTTCTTCAACATGCAAGCAGTATTATGTCTCAAGAATCATCTCTCATTGCGCTCAACTCGTTATATCAGGTAAAAACAGTTTCTGGGCAGTGTTAATTTTTTAAAGTAAAGTCAATGTCAAATCTTTCAAACTCAAAACCAGAATCACACTGGTCAAACGGTTGAAGTTTTGATTTCGGTTGACCTACCCAACACTTTTTCTTTTCTGAATTTTATAAAATAATATATTTAAATTCGAGGTTATAAACACCTGAACGTATTTGGCGCTGCTTTTATATACTGTTTAATTTGTTTCGCTTGTAGCTTATATCATAGTTTGACCCGCCATCAATAAACTTCAACTTCCATTTTTATGAATAGTTTGATCTGGATTATGTTATGTTTCTAATGCATACAGCTTACTAATCTACTTTATTCAATATCTTCAATTATATTGTAATCATATTTAAAACATTATTTGTTTTTTTTAAACTATAAAGTTTTTGACAAAAGTACTAGAAATTACCTGCTATCCAACCCGCCTATTTCACCTCCACTAGTGTTATTGATCATAATATCTTAATTTTTTTTTGTAGCTTATTGAATCTCGAATTTCAACTTTCAACTCTGCGGTTCAACTATCAAATTGTCTAGACTTGTTATACTCCAAGGTAAGCAAACCAACTGTATTATGAGATCCCAAACAGTTGAATCTTGTCTTCCATGTTTAAAAAAAAATAATATTTTTTGTGCAGACTGTTGAAGATGGAGTTGATGAAGGAGAAGAGCCATTGGAGCCAATTATTTTTGAAGATGTGAGTGATGATGATGATCAGTCTGAAAGTGACGCCATGGAAACTGACGAAGAAGACAATGAAGAACTTGAAGCTGTGAGTAATGTTAGTGATGATTGATGATCTTGAAGGAAGTGATGGCATGGTTGACCTTTAGTCTCAGGTCAAAGGGCTTGACCTTTGACTTGATTTTAGTCAACTCTTTGAAATCAAACTGTTTTGTATGATTACGAGGTCAAAAGTATGAGTTGTGGGAGAATCTAGAGGTGGTCAAACACGCAAATGCGTATTGCGAACCCTAAAACATACAGATGGAAATATTTTTAAACCGATAAACATTTTTGTATGTTTCTAGTTGAGTTTTAGGCAAAGTAGAAAAGAGGAACACGAAATAGGTTTGTAAGAGTTTGTTTGGTTTATTGAAACACACTTGTTCGGATTGATCCACCTATTGAATGTTAAGTTGCTAAAGTGATAGGTTCAATGGGTTAGGTTACCAATGAACCATTGTGACCCCGCCAGGGTCTCTGCCCCTTGGAACCCGTAGATTTCATAAATCAAGTTTCTTAGTCGTTTAGCTTCTTTACCAGCTGCTGCTAATGCTACAAACTCAGATTTCATTGTTGAACTAGTAATGCAAGTCTGTTTCTTAGATATCCAAGATATAGCACCTCCTCCAAGTAGGAATGTCCATCCACTTATGGATTACTAATGTACATACTAAGCTTTCCAACAACATAAGCTATATCAAGTCTAGCATTTATCATGGCATACATAATACATCCAATAGCTCTTCAGTATTCAAGTTGAAATACTGCAACACCTTTATTAAGTAAGAGCTTAAGACTAGGAGGTAATCTTGAAAAATAAATTTTCTTTAAAATCTTCTCAATATAACGAGATTGAGAAATTGAAATACCATTGTTGTCACGCTTAATCCTTATACCAAGGATCACTTCACCCCCCTCCCCCCCTCCCACCGCGGTCTTTCATATCGAAGCAAGATGACAAGGATTTCTTGGTTTTATCAACTTGATCTTGGTTAGTATCAAAGATCAACATGTCATATACTTATAAACAAATTATAACGCCTTTACCAGAAGCATCAAATTTGCTATATACACACTTGTCTGTTTGGTTTAATACAAAACCATTAGATAACACAACATCATCAAATTTTTGATGCCATTGTTTTGGTGCTTGATTCAGACCATACAAAGATTTAATCAACTTACATACCTTGTTTTCATTACTAGATAGAACAAAACCTTTATGTTGTTTCATATAAATCTCATCATCCTAGTCACTATTCAAGAATGCAGTTTTCACATCCATTTAATGAATTACAAGGTTATGTAGCTACAAGTGCTATAAGCAACCTAATAGTAGAAATCCTTGCGACAGGGACATAGGTATCAAAGAAATCAATATCTTCTTTTTGTCTAAAGCCTTAAATAACTAGTGTGGCTTTAAACTTATCTATATTTCCATCCACCTTCATCTTTCTTTTGAAAATCCATTTATTACCCAAAGGCTTACACCCAGGTGGTAGATCAGAGAACTTCCAAGTATTTTTTTGAATAATAGAATCCATCTCATCTTGGATTGCTTTTTTCGAGAAAGCATCATCCCTAGATGCCATAGCTTCACTATAAGTTCTTGGATCCACCTTTATATTAAAACAATATTGATATTGAGATTCAATCTCATTCCTTGACCCTTCAACTAAATAAAGTTGAAAATCAGAACCAAAAGACTTAGCTTTTCTTGCTCTTGTACTCTTTCTAGGTTCAGAGGTAACATGAACAACATCAGTGGCAACAGATACATTCAGTATCAATTGAGTTCCTGCCAAAAGAATTTTAAATCATATCTCTTAGCCTAGGTATAGTTGTAAATCTTTTCTTCATCAAAATTTGCATCTCTTGACTCTATAACAGTCACAAAGTCAGGTTCTCACGCATAGAAATAAGCCTTGGATTGCCGAGCATACCCAACGAAGATACAATCTATATCTCTTTCACCATTTTTTTTTCTTTTTGGTTCGGTAAGTCTTACAACTGCTCTACAACCCTAAACTTTAAGATAACTCAATTTTGATGATTTTTTATACCACAATTCATATGGGGTAGTCTTATTCCTTTTATCAGGAATCCTATTTAATAGATAACATGCTGTTAATATAGCCTCACCCTAAAATCCTTCACTCAAACCAAAATAGGATAACATAGAATTTACCATTTTCTTTAAGGTCCTGTTCTTCCTTTCTGACACATCATTTTATTGTGGTGTATAAGGAGCTGTGGTCTAATGTATTATACTAGTAGATTGGAAATACACTGGATCATAATACTCACATCCTTTATCAGTACATAGAGTTTTAGTCAACTCACTTCGATGTAGCTCTAATTCTTGTTTATAAATTTTAAATTTATCAAGAGCTTCATCTTTAGAATGCAACAGATATATATATAGCAAAATCTAGATGCATAATCAAATAAAAGTAATAACATACTTTTTATTTCCATGTGAAAATGTAGCATGAAAATCACATAAATCACTATGTATCAGTTGTAAAGCCTTGGTCTCCCTCTTAACATTCTTGAAAGGTTTTCTAGTTATCTTAGTTAACATTCTAGTTTTACAACTTTCATTATTCATGTCAAAATCCGGTATCAAACTCTTGTTAGAGATATCTTTTATTTTTTTTATAATGAACATGTGCTAATCTAGCATGCCACTTATTTGATTCATTTAAGATATTACAAGAACTAGTGGTAGCCATGCAAACAGTTTCATTAACAACATCAACATTCAATTTAAACATGCTCATTACAAAGATAACCAAAACCTACAAAAGTACCATGTCTTGACAAGATATGCTTGTCACTTTCCAACACTTTTTTGTAACCACAATTATTCAACACAACACCAGACAACATATTCTTCCGAATCCCGAGTATAAACAAATATTGTATAAAAACAAACATTTTCCAGAAACAAAAGTAAGCTGTACTTTGCCTAGTCCTTTGATTGGTTCAGCTACAACGTCGCCCATCTTTATAATAGATCCATCTTCAAATGGTTGAAAGTCTTTAAACCAATGAAGATCCTTGCACACGTGACTTGTTGCACCCGAATCAACCCACCAAGTAAAATCATCATCCTGCACCAAAGCGCCAATTAGGTTCTTAATATCATAATAAACTCAAATAAGTGTGCACTACGCACCTCCTGACTTGTTTGCTGCATATTATAATTCACTTGGTCAACAAGTCAATCCAATTACACTAAAATAGCCAACATCCATATCATTAGATTGCTCTTTACAAGTCTAAACTATTTTTATGCAAATGCAACAAAAAACACAAATTATTGTACGTGTTTGCACAAGTAGTGGCAATAACACATATATTTGTTGAAGCTGAGATTGCCATGTTACTAGTTTCTTAACTAAAGTTAATCCATACCCCTTGTATATTTAGATATTTTGCAAGGATAATGCAGATCCAGAAGATTGGATCAAATAACCATCTAGTACTAGTGGCTGTGTTCCCTTTTTCTTTTCTTTAATTTTATGTCTTTTTGTTCATCTACTTTTAAAGAAGGTGAGACGTATTCCCCTTGCATTGTGGAGATACTTTATTAATATGCGGGGAGTGGAGGGTTATCTTAATAAGTGTTTGGATTAAGCTTTACTATATACCTCTTAATTATTCATTTTTTGGGATTAAAAGTAATTGTATTAAATTGAACACAATTAAGTTAAGACTCAAGATTATATTGGAACACTATTTAGCTCCCACTGCAATTTGCTCTTCCAATTGCCGGTTAACTAACAAAAAAAAAAAAGAACTTCACAAAAATGATGGGTAGCGGATACCATTTTACTTGGCGTTAATTAAGTGATGTTAATTTGTATGTATAAAATATTGAAACCCACGTTAGATATTGTGTATTATAGGCCAACTATATATAGAGATACAATAAGGATAATTACAAATGAAACCTAATCAGAATACAATGAGGATACTTACAATCAAATCATATCTCCTAATCATGTCTCTAAGGACATGATTGATAGAAAGGAGACGTTGGATAAAGGTTAGAGATTTTTTAGGGAGCGTATGGATTTGTTCTGCGCACGGTCTTCGTATCCTGGTTTACACTTCATTTAGGTTACCTGTAGTCGTAGGTGTTGGTGTGAGATACTTAGTCTTAGTTTTATTTTTAGGCTTAGATGTGCCTTAAGTCTTAGGTGTAAAGTTTGCCCTCATCACACCCTCCTCAGACTCTACTAAATAAGTAGGCTTTTGCTGGGTTTGTTTGTTTGTCTATAATTACAATAAACCATAACTAATATATCTTATCTGAAATTGCTAAATCACATCGAGATAAGACCAAGGAGTCAGTGTGCAATTTGATCCGACCTACAAAGGGCTTGCGTACGTAAAGGTTTGTTTCTTAATCAAGCGTTGTTGAGATTATATGAAAGGTACCTCAATTAGACGAATGTTGTGATTACCTTACAATATTACACTATTACTTTTTTTTGATAACCGGGGGAACCTTCTTACAAGGTAAACCCCTGAGCCTCGACCAATACCCTACTAATTCAAGTTAGAACAAGGTAAATTGTGGCCTAAGCCGGGTAGGTGGCCTTGTGAAGAGACAAGAACCCAAGACCTTATGCTTGTGGGGCATGAGACTTACCACTTGCACCACTCCACAAGGTTTACACCATTACTTTTGGCCACACGAAAACATAATTGTTTTGGATCCCCCAGCTGTACCTAGAGCTCTTTTGGTGTTCTTCTATATATGAAACCACTTGTTTAGAATCAAGTGATCATCATGTGGGTGAAATTGTTTGATGTGTATATGCCGATAAATAGTAGCCAGCAAATTCCAATTCATATTTGAGCTCTCTCATCTTGAGTTCTTTTCATTCGTAATGGAGAGAACTTTTAAGAAACCATATCTATCTTGTTCCTTTGCACTTTATAATTATTGGAATTGATAACACTATATAAAGCTCAGCCCTTTTTTTTGCAAGCCTTACGTAACGCAATTGTGCTTCAATCTTGTGCATAAATTAACAATTCAAGAAATGATAGGCAATCATACAAGTTTTCCATAAAAAATCCATCATCTATGTGTGGCTAGTTTTCTTGACAACGTAACAGATTAAAAGAGAGATAGAATGCAATCATTTGTCAATACATCGATCATATCACTTCATAAATGTGACATTTATGGCAGCTTTTAGTTTGTAAGAACAAAAGTGGGATAACGGTTGTTTCCCTAAGCATTTGTAGATTGTTAAGAGAAATGGAAAATATATGTGACCAAACAATAATGATAAAATAGTGGTCTTATAAGGTAATTGATACAAATTAACAATTATATATGACTTGATCAAATTATGCTAATCAATATGCAAACAAAACGAATGTTTCACGAGAAATTACATCGTCGGAATTTACCGACGGAACCCAATACGTAAAAGAAAAGTTAGAAGATCTGTCCGAGCGTTGATTACCGATGAATATCATAACCTAAGAAAAAAAGAATCACCCATGGGCACCAATGTGGGTAGGCCCGTCTCTGGTCGTTTGTCGGGACTTTTCCGACAAACAATGCTTCGGTCATCCGTCACTAATTTAAGAATAAGTTTCCGACAAAGAATCACCCATGGAACATGTATTCAAAATTTGTTACAATAATACCATTTTAATATATTAGTTAATATAGACATAAATCATTTAATCTTTTACAATTACTTCATTTTCAATAAAATTTTAATAATAAATAAATAATTTTAATTGGTTCTAGTAGTTCTTCTAATGTAAGAAAAATAAGGTATCACTAACTAATTGAGAAGTTTAGAGATTATAGACATTGATCGATGTGACTAATAACATGTACGTACTACGTAGAGTAGAATGAACTACTATTTTAGTTATAAGTTTTCATTCAGTTTCATGTCGAAATGTAAAAGGAAAAGACGACTCACATTATGAAATGACATTATAATTAATCAATTAAGAGAAACTTATCATCAGAAAGAACTAATTTTTTCGGTTATATATAATAATCGGCACAATTTTCACATATTTAGATTATCACACCTTTTTCGTTCTCACACTATATGAAAACACATTGATTTTGTGGGACATTTAACATGTGATTCTAGTAATGCAAGCGCTTTTTATCTCCGAAAATTGTGATGAAGTTATCTTCAATAAAGCACGCACTATAACAAAAGAGAGCCACAAAGATTGAGCAATTGATAATCATCGATAATCAAATCGTACGTAACACACACGACCCATCAAATAAAGTAGGATAATAAAGCAGCAGATGACGATCGCTATGTTTAATAATTGGATGGGTGGGTGGCATATGCATCAATTGTGACACCAGGAGATAGGCATAGTACCCCTGGTACGTGGACGGTAACTAACGAGATCGAAGTTCTGGTTCTTACATTCTGAGTGAGATTTTAAGCCATAAGAATATCACTACTAAAAAAACTGACCAATTGCAACCGCCTTTCCGGTTGCAAATTGGTCGCCAAAGATGTTTTGTGATCAATTTTCCGGTCGAAAAAATCTACATCGCTAAGTCAAATTTGCGACTGGAACTGCGACGACCGGAAATGCAGTCCCAAAATTTGCGACCGTCCAGCGACCGGAATGTCGCGACTGGTTTGTGACTACTCTCTTTTGCAACTGTTTTGTGACCGGATTTTGGTCGCAACTCAGTTGCAAATTCGATACACAATTTAAAAAAAAAATCATTTTTTTAGAATTCTTTACAAATCTATTTAAATTCTTTGAATTTTTCAAATAAAAATCAAGCCAAATGTATAAAAAATCTAGAAGAAAATTACAAGAAACGAGAAAAATAGTTTATTAGTATTTAGCTAAGGCTACACAAATAGGCAATTGCGACCGAAATTAGTGACTGACAAAACTGGTCGCAAAATTAGCAACCGAACTAAAATCGGCCGCAAAATTAGCTACCGAAATAAACTCGGTCGCAAAATTAGTGACCGAGCTGAATTCGGTCGCAAGATTAGCGACTTAAACAAAATCGATCGCATAAATTAGCGACTAAATTATTTTGGTCGTAAAACGGTTGCAAATATATCAACATAAATTTTAGTATTTTTTTAGATGAAGTTATATCAATGGCAACCTGTACTGTAAAATATGTTTTTACATCCAAAAGAAAAATTAATAATGTTTAAGTATTGCTAATATTTAGTTAATAAATTTGTAATCATTATATCAAATTGCTAACTCTAACTTTAGTATATAAGTTTCTTAATTTCTTTTACCACCAAAAGATTTATTTTGAAGCAGATAAATTATGTAATTGTGAAGTAGATCAAAGTGCATATACGCTTTTTAATGGAGCAATGGAAGATAGGGACCCGCGCCATTCTCAACCCTTTCATGCTTCATATATAAAGGGATCACTCTTACCAAATCTATGCAACACTAATCAGGAATACAAGAGAGAGATATAGAGGAACAAGGTTGCACCTCTTTGAAGAACATTGATTTGTGAAAGAGGAAGGAAGTTCTATAAGTAATTAATTAAGCAAAATGACTACCATGGCTCACCTCACTCTTGCATTTGGCATTCTTGGTATAAACATTCTTCATTGCTCTCTTCATGTGACACCCTCCCCTCCCCCTCTTTAGTTATGTTGCACTAAACATTTTGCTTTTTGGTATATTTCAGGCAATATTGTCTCTTTTATGGTATTTCTTGCACCAATGTAAGTCTCTTATTTTTCTTCTATTTTCTTTATCATTGTTTTCATGTATCATATACCAAATTTACTAACTTTTCCCTCATAATATAATACAATTACAGACCGACATTTTATAAAGTCTACAAAAAGAAATCAACCGAAGGGTTTCAGTCGGCCCCTTATGTAGTGGGCTTATTCAGTGCCATGCTTTAGATATATTATGCATTGCTCAAGACCAATGTCCTGCTTCTCATCACCATTAACTCATTCGGTTGCGTCATTGAAACAGTGTACATTGTATTCTTCCTCATCTATGCACCAAAGAAGGCTAGGGTATGTTTTAATCAATATTTTACAATGAAATTTAATGATCATATATATAGCTATCAATAAAGAAGGTTAAACCAACAAAAAAAAACTTGGTTGTGCAGATGGAGAGTTTGAAGCTAATAATATTGCTAATATTTGTTGGGTTTGGATTGATTGTCGTCTTGACTCAATTCCTTGCAAGTGGAGTAACCCGTGGCGTGATAGTTGGATGGATTTGCCTTGTGTTCTCATTATGTGTTTTTGTAGCGCCTTTGGGAGTTCTGGTATGATAAACAAGCAAATATTGATCTTGTGACTCGTAATTTTTCCCTTTTGCACATGAATTAACTAGTTGTTTCCATATTATTTTGCAGCGGCTAGTGATTAAAACAAAAAGTGTAGAGTACATGCCAATTCTACTATCAGTAGCACTCACCTTTAGTGCTGTTATGTGGTTCTTTTATGGCCTACTTCTTGGGGACTTTAATATTGCGGTATGAGATTAAACATAGAGCACAATTTTCTAGTATCTTCTCCTTGAGAAGGTTAATTTTTTTTTAAACTTTTATTTGTTACTTATTTTACAGATTCCAAATGTACTGGGATTCACATTTGGTATCATTCAAATGATACTATACCTTGTATACAGAAACAATAAGCCAGTAATTACAAATGAAAAGATTGTCGATACAGGCAAGATAATCACTGAATTGGGAGAGCAAAAGACTTCAGAATTTAAAGATCAAAAAGTCGTCGATGTCGTATTAAAGTTGAATGATTTTAAGAGTACTGATGTTCTTACGGTGGTTGCGAAAAACGCTCATAAGCTTGACCATGTAGCCACTGAACCTCAAGCTGATCTCCACAAGATGCCATATCACACCATTGAAGTTGGCGCATGAAACTATCCCGATAACTTTTGATTCCCAAGTAAAATCATAACTAGCTATTTGGACAAGGGTGTGTCTATGGAAGGATGACATAAGTAGGCTTCGTCCTATATAGCTTTCTGGATCTTTTGTAAAATATTGTAACTTTGCTTTCTCTACAAATATGTAGTCTTTACTCTTGAGATTTTTGTACCCTCATATATTCAGTCTTTTACTTTAATTTACCTATACGTGAGTTACATTAGATATTGTTAACCGTGAAAAAACAAGAAGAAGAACTATACGTAGATACACACTAGCAATCAAAGTAATGCTAATAAATTTTATTTTAACGTTTTTTCACTTGAACTTAATTTAATAATGATGACTAGTTTTATAATCCGTTATGCAATACTACCTTAGGTTAATAGTTAGAAAGAATCCCTCACGGCTTCATACTTTCTTTTCTCCTTTGTTACCAAATGTGAATACTAAAAGTCAGCTAAGGCTAGTGTCTGATGAGTTCAACTTTTCAAATTATTTATAAACGGAGTATTTTTTTCTCATGTTATTCGCATTAACCATATTTAATGAAAAACATACTGTAAATAATACTATGTAAATATACCATAGTAAAACATTCAATAACATACTTATTTATTCCGTGCTCTGTTATTTAAGTCATACGTTATGTGTCTACAATATATTTCTGCCTCTGTTGTCCTCGAAGGAACTTATTTTGTCCCAAAGGGACCTCTGTTCTGTCCACGAAGGACCTTTGTTGTCACCGAAGGAACTTCTGTTTGTAGGTACTGTTCCTTATGGCTCAACATCCATAGGTCGATACCCACTTCTTTGTGTCCCCGAAGGAACTTCTGTTACAGGTGACACCAGAGTAACCGTCATTACTCCTATTCTACCGGTTGCAACTTCACCAGTTATAGTGCCCTGTCGGGCGCCACTATCCCTGTTATTCATGTGGCAGGCATGCAACTCATGCCATGACACTACCATAGGCTTCGTGTAGCACTAGCCTCTAGGACTACGCTACTACCTCAAGACTTCTATGCACCCGTACTCTGACAGATTAAACAATGTATTTGACTTATCCAATTATTTCTTTCTGTTGTTTATAGAACATATAGTTAAATAAACTTGTTCTATGTTCTTTCCTTTGTTTATAAAAAGTTTAGTTAAATAAACTTGTTCTCTGTTTCTTTCTCTTGTTTATAAAATGTTTAATTAAATAAACTTGTTCTCAGTTCTCTTTCTACTATTTATAAAACATATAGTTTATATCAATATGTACCCTGTTCGTTCTCTTATATATAAAACATTTAGTTAAATAAACATGTTCTCTGTTCTCTTTCTGTTGTTTATAAAACATATATTTTATATCAATCAACACTCTGTTCTTTCTCTTGTTTATAAAATGTTTAAGTAATATAAAATTGTACTTTGTTCTCTTTCTCTTGTTTATAAAACATTTAGTTGAATAAACTTGTTGTCTGATCTCTTCTGGATGTATATAAAACGTTTATTTAAATAAACTTTTTGTTTCTTATCTATCACGTTTAAGTAATAAAATACATTTATTACAAACGTCTAATTCTGAATATGAACACCACTCTAAAACAGTAAAAACAGTGATTTTTGATTCGTCACTCACAATCTGAATTGATAATTAATAACACGTTAATTCTATACATTCTACTAATCCGGCAACACTAGACAACTTCGCTTTCTGAGGTCTAAGCGAAACTAGGTTAGTTTCGCTTCCTGTGTCTCAGTGAGACTAGGTTAGTTTCGTTTCTGTGGTATCAACAAAACTAGGTCAGTTTCGCTTTCTGTAGTCTCAGCAAAACTAGACAGTTTCGCTTCCTAAGAACTCTTTAATATAACCAAGGAAATTGACTCAAATCCTCAATTACAATAAAATCTCATGCATAAGCCTAAACTCAATTATGTATTTATAGTTAAACCTAACTTGGTTAACAAAAAAACAATTTAAAACCCTAGCCAAAAGCCGACTTGTTTAGACTACCGGCCGGGCCATCAACTTGTGAATCCTAAAAGAAATTACGCCAACAGGGTATCCGTTTTACTTAGCGTTAAGTGATATTAATCTACAATCACGTCCAGATAAGACCAAGGAGCCAAATGTGGAGTTTGATCTGACCTACAAAAGATTGATTATAATCAAGTCATCATGTGGATGAAATTGGTTGACGTGTATATGCTGAGAAATAGTAGCCCAGCAAATTCCAATTCATATTTGGGCTCTATCTCATCTTGAATTCTTTTCGTTCATATTGGAGCAAACTCTTAAGAAACCCTATCTTGTCCCTTTACACTTTGTAATTATTGGAAGTGCTTCAATCTTGTCCCAATTCATAAAGAGCTTTGCCCTTTACTTTTGCAATCCTTAATGCATTTGTGCTTCAATCTTGTGCATAAACAATTCAATAAATTGTATGCAATCATATAAGTTTTAAATAAAAAAACCATCATCTATATGTGTGTGGCTAGCTCTCTTGACAACCTGACAGATTAACAGAGAGGACGCGATCATTTGTCAATGCATCATCTCTCTTCGTAAACGTATGGTTTTGCCTTTATGGCAGCTTTTGTATGAAGAGAACTGAAATAATGGTTGTTTCCATAAGCATTTGTAGATTGATCGAGAAATGGACAATATATGTGACTAGACAATAACATTAGAATAATGGTTTGATAAGGTCGTTAAAAATTAGGTGAATCTTATATTCTACAATCGGCGCAATTTTGACATATGATATATCGTCTCACCTTTTTCGTTTCCACCGAAAACAATATAATTAACCAATATGAAAAACGTTGATTTTCTTAGACATTTAAAAAGTGACTTCAGTAATGTAAGCGCTTTTTATCTCCCAAAATTGTGATCAAGTTATCTTCAATAATGAACGAACTATAACAAATAGAGCCACAAAAATTAAGCAATTGATATTAAAAACTAATTCATACGTAACACACCCATCAATCAAAGTAGGATAAGCTTACGAATAAAGCAATGACGAGATAATCAGCCCAATTGGATGGGTGGGTGACATAATCTTTTCCTTTTTTTTTGAACGACAAACTTAAACTACTCCTAAACTATACCACCTTAAACTACTTTTTACCAGGGTCGAACCTGGGTTTGCTCCAACGAGGCTTTGCCTCTTACCACTGGGCTACAACCCAAGTGGCGCGAGACATATGCATCACAAAGTGCCACCAGGAGAAGCAATCTGTCAAGGGATACGTATTTTTGGTGGACCCACCATCCTCAATCTGGCTTCTTATATAAAGGATCACTCTTCCATATCTTATGCAACACTTATCTGGCAGAGAGAGAAAGAGTGATATATAGAGGGTAAAAGGTAGCACCTCTTTTGAAGAACATTGGTTTGTGAAAGAGGAAGAACAAGAGGGAGATAGTTTGTGTAACTAATTAATCAATTAAGCAAAATGACCGGGAACTTGGCTCACCTCACTCTTGCATTTGGCATTCTTGGTATAAACATTCTTCATTAATCTCTTCATGAGTTATGTCCCCTCTTCAATCTTTAGTTATCCAGCACTAAACATTTTGCTTTTTGGTATATTTCAGGCAATATTGTGTCTTTTATGGTATTTCTTGCACCGATGTGAGTCTTATTTTTTTCTTCTGGTTTTGTTTTATCATAGTTTCATTATATACTTAAATTTACCTAACTTTTCGCGCATAATATAATACAATTACAGACCGACATTTTATAAAGTCTACAAAAAGAAATCAACCGAAGGGTTTCAGTCGGCCCCTTATGTAGTGGGCTTATTCAGTGCCATGCTTTGGATATATTATGCATTGCTCAAGACCAATGTCCTGCTTCTCATCACCATTAACTCATTCGGCTGCATCATTGAAACAGTGTACATTGTATTCTTCCTCATCTATGCACCAAAGAAGGCTAGGGTATGTTTTAATCAATATTTTACAATGAAATTTAATGATCATATATAGCTATCAATAAAGAAGGTTAAACCAACAAAAAAAAACTTGGTTGTGCAGATGGAGAGTTTGAAGCTAATAATATTGCTAATATTTGTTGGGTTCGGATTGATTGTCGTCTTGACTCAATTCCTTGCAAGTGGAGTAACCCGTGGCGTGATAGTTGGATGGATTTGCCTTGTGTTCTCATTATGTGTTTTTGTAGCGCCTTTGGGAGTTCTGGTATGATAAACAAGCAAATATTGATCTTGTGACTCGTAATATTTCCCTTTTGCACATGAATTAACTAGTTGTTTCCATATTATTTTGCAGCGGCTAGTGATTAAAACAAAAAGTGTAGAGTACATGCCAATTCTACTATCGGCGGCACTCACCCTTAGCGCTGTTATGTGGTTCTTTTATGGCCTACTTCTTGGGGACTTTAATATTGCGGATGACATTAAACATACAACAATTTTCTAGTATCTTCTCCTTGAGAAGGTTAATTTTTTTTTTAACATTTATTTGTTACTTATTTTACAGATTCCAAATGTACTGGGATTCACATTTGGTATCATTCAAATGATACTATACCTTGTATACAGAAACAATAAGCCAGTAATTACAAATGAAAAGATTGTCGGTACAGGCAAGATAATCACTGAATTGGGAGAGCAAAAGACTTCAGAATTTAAAGATCAAAAAGTCGTCGATGTCATATTAAATTTGAATGATTTTAAGAGTGCTGATGTTCTTCCGGTGGTTGCGAAAAAAGCTCATAAGCTTGACCATGTTGCCACTGAACCTCAAGCTGATCTCCACAAGATGCCATATCACACCATTGAAGTTGGCGCATGAAACTATCCCTATAACTTTTGGTTCTCAGTAAAACCATAACTTGTTATATAGTTTTCTGGATCTTTTGTAAGATATCGCTCACGTGTTGTTGAGTTTGATCTTTCCTATTAAAACTTTGCATTCTCTACAAATATGTAGTCTCTGCTCTTGATACTAGGCAGTCTTTTACTTTAATTTACATAAGTGAGTTTACATTAGGGATAATAAATCTAATACAGTATTATTATTACAAATTACACAAAACACACACCAGTACTCTTCATAGACCAATCAAGCACACATATCATATAAATGTTAGAATTAATTGTTACGCCACTTTCTTATAAGTTAAAGGGTCAAAGTGTAATTGGTTTAAAGTTGTATTTTGAGTCATTTATGTACATAGTTAGAAGTTAGGGGGTTGTGTGTGTTAAAACCCCAAGTGTGAAAACATATAGGGGCAACAGATGCAACGTTTCACCATCGACGCATCTCTTAGGATTAGGGTTATAAGTACTGTTCATGTAAACAATTGTAATCAGTTCTTGATTCGTTAATTCTGGACTTCGTTTGGGTTAATCCCTGTTGTTCTTGTTCAATAGTTTGATTCTTGATTATGGATTGTTAACAATGATTCATGGGTTTATATTTAGTATCAGAGCCAATGGCTCAAAGACGATCAAATCATCGTTGCGATTTGTAATCAAGAAATCGTTTTCGTTCGGATCAGACATAATTTTCGTTTAATTCATTCAACCTGATTTCAAATTTCGTTTTATTATCAGATTTTAGTTTTAAAATCTGGTTCAAATTCTTGAAAGTGCCGATCTGTAACACCCATAATTGTAACACCAATTATAAAAACATTTAAACACACGCGGAAGCATTTATCCCAAGAATTTTTTTTTACACCTTCGCGTACTGCGAAGAACTTGGGAACTCCCTTCGCATACCGCGAGGGATTCCCAATTACACTGTCCGCAGGAAGGGTTCTTCGCGTACCGCGAAGACCCTCCTGTCCATCTTCGCGTACCGCGAAGACCCAACATTTAGCCTATCCGCAGGAAGATCTCTCGCGTGGCGCGAGAGACTTCCTCCCCATCCTCGCGTACCGCGAGGGACCTGAGTAAACAGAAAGTTTACTCAGTTTGCCCAGTTCCATACTTAGTCAAATTTTCCCATTTTTCACAAAATATCAAAACACCAAAAACTCCCAACACTTGGGCATTTTGACCATTTCTTAAACAACATATTCACATTAACATAATTTACCAAAACATCAAGTTTTGTACAAATCTACATATCAAACTAAGGATTTTCTTTTAAACCCCCAAAATACCAATTCGTGTACGAGAATCCTTCAACGCCTCGGACTTGACATTGACCTACATCGGAGCTTTGCCTACATAACCATATGAACATTTCACCGTTAGTAATGATAATAAACATAACAAACAAGTATTTATTACTTGTTTCCACTCATTCACCCATTTGACCTGTTTGACCCGTTTACACCCAATTGGTCATTTAAGGTTCATAACACTTGCATTTCCACTACAAGTTTCATTTCTTTCATTTAACATTCTTATCCACCATTTTATATCCATTATGGCTCTTAGGCCATAACCTCATATCCATTATGATACTTAGATCATAACCTCTTATCCATTATGGTATTTTAACCAAAACCTCATATCCATTATGATTCATAGATCATAACCTCATATCCATTATGATTCTTAGATCATAACCTCATATCCACTATGATTCTTAGATCATAACCTCATTCATACATATCCATTATAGTATTGCACTATAACCATATTCATTCATTTCACATTTCCATTATAGTAATTCAACTATAACTACATTCGTTCACATAACCATTATAGTTTTACCACTATAACCACATACATTCAATTACACATATCCATTATAGTATATTTACTATAACTACATTCATACTTATCACATATACTAGTTCATGCCATCACCATACATATTCAATTCAACACATTGTATGCATACATATCACATATTACACCATTTATCATCATTTCTAAGTAAGTGCAAAGGCACTTACCTTTTGAGTTAGAAGATCCCACACCACCTTCTAGCTTCCTAATTTGATTACCTAAACATATACACATAGTTTAGTAATCTAACATACATACATTATCACATTACAATTGAGTCCACTACCAAATTTTCATTTTCCAACCCAAACTGACCCGTTTGGGTTTTTCTCATGACCAAACACCCTCTTTCAATACAAACTCACCTACTTGAGTTTTCTTTCCAATACCTTGACCCTAATTTCTTAATCAATAACTTTTATTAGGTCAATTTGGTGTTTGTTCAAGTGTCTATTACCACCTAAACACTTAATCTTCACTAATTCATCATTCCAGCTCATGATCCAAACACCCCCAATTTCCACCATATGAACCCTAACTTTTCAAAATCATAATCAAAAGGTTCTAGGATGTTAATCACTACTCTTTACCTTTAGTTTAGCTAGATTATCTACAATCTAACACTAATTCACCACATGCATACTCGATTTTCGGATTTCTTCAAAACCCACCAAAAATCACATTCAAAGTGAAATCAAAGGAAGGAAATCACTTGATGTTAGGAAGGTGTTGCGTGAGCTAAAACCTTCACAAATTCGAGTTCAAACGCACGATTTAGCTCTATAATCGATTTTCTCCTTTTTCTCTTCAAAGCATCGACACCCTCAACCAAATGAAATCTGATTTTGACTTTTCCATGGTCAAATATGGCAGATTTGCCATATTTACACATTTAGTCCTTCAACTTTCATTTCACCCATTTCATTCCAACATTAGTTAAAAACTAATATAACCCCGTCACTAACTTGAAACCCACTTGTTTTAACTTATTTCATAAATATTATTTTCACCATTATATTTATTTATTTATTTGAAAACGAAACCCGGATTTTGGTTCGTTACAAATCACCTCCCCTTATTTGGGTTTCGTCCTCGAAACCCGACTTCACATAAAAAGGTTCGGATAATATCTGAGCATTTCTTCCTTGGTTTCCCAAGTCATTTTCGCCCCCTTCTTATGTTTCCACCTCACCAAAACTTGGATAATCTCTTTATTCCGCAATTTTTCACTTTTCTATCCAAGATTGTCACTGGTTCTTCAACATAATTCAACCTTTCATCCAATTCTATATCATCCAATGGGACAAAAGTAGATTCATCCGCCAAACATTTTCGTAAATGAGACACATGAAATGTGTTACGAAGTCTACTTAGTCCCTCTGGTAGCTCCAAACGGTAGGCTACCGCACCCACTCTTGCCATCACTTTAAACGGTCCGATGAAACGTGGACTTAACTTCCCCCGTTTCCTAAACCGTATCACCCCTTTCCAAGGTGAGACCTTCAAAAGCACAAAGTCCCCCACTTGGAACTCAATTGCCCACTTCCTATTATCCGCATAGGAATTTTGGCGATCTTGAGCCGCCTTCAAACGCGCTCTAATTTGGTCAATACTACTAATAGTTTCATTGACCACCTCTTTGCTACCAAGCTCCCGTTGACCAATTTCACCTCAACACACGGGTGTTCTACATTTTCTCCCATACAATGCCTCAAAAGACGGCATACCAATACTAGAATGGTAGCTATTGTTGTATGAAAATTACGCCAACGGTAAATGGTTGTCCCAACTACCACCAAAATCCAAAGCACACGCTCGCAACATATCCTCGAGCGTTTGAATCGTACGCTCGCTTTGACCATCCGTTTGTGGATGATAAGCGGTGCTAAGGTTCAATCTAGTACCCATATCCTCATGGAATTTCTTCCAAAAACGAGAAGTAAATCTCGTATCACGGTCCGATATAATCGACACCGGCACACCATGACGTGACATAATTTCCTTCACATAGATTTCTGCCAATCTATCCGAAGAATACGTTTCCTTTATTGGAAGGAAATGTGCACTCTTTGTCAACTGATCCACTACTACCCATATCGCATCATAACCTTTTCAAGTCTTTGGTAGTTTAGTGATCAAATCCATGGTGACATTCTCCCATTTCCAAAGCGGTATTTCGAGCGGTTGAAGCTTTCCATACGGCTTTTGATGCTCCGCCTTTACCCTTAAGCATGTGAGACACCTCTCCACATACTTAACTATATCACGCCTCATACCCGGCCACCAAAAATGACATCTCAAGTCACAAAACATCTTTGTGGCCCCCGGATGGATAGAATATTTGGATTTATGCGCCTCGTCTAAAATAGTTGCCAACACACTTGACAATCTAGGAATCCAAATTCTATCAAAGCATGTCTTTAACCCCGAGCTATTTTCCCCGAGCTTATCAACATAAGCAACCATCCTTTCCTTCTTCAAATCACCACCAAGTGCTAACACTTGTGCCTCCCGGATTTCATCAATAAGAGATGATGAAATTGTCATCTTAAATGACTTCACCTTAGTAGGTGTATGGCTCGTCTTCCGACTAAGCGCATCCGCCACTACATTTGCTTTACCCGGATGGTAAAGTATCTCACAATCATAATCTTTAACCAATTCAAGCCACCGCATTTGCCTCATGTTAAGGTCCTTTTGGTCAAAGAAGTACTTGAGACTTTTGTGATCCGTGTCAATCTTACACTTAGCCCCATATAAATAATGCCTCCATATATTGAGCGCGAAAACCACGGCTACAAGCTCTAAATCATGGGTAGGGTAATTGACTTCATGAGTCTTTAATTGCCTAGACGCATAGGCAATCACTTTCCCCCTTTGCATTAAAACACACCCCAACCCCGAATGTGAGGCATCCGAATATACCACAAAATCTTCGGTCCCGTCCGGCAAGGATAAGATAGGCGCCTTAGTCAACTTTTCTTTCAAAAGTTGAAAGGCAAATTCTTGCTCGGGAACCCATACAAACTTTGTCTCTTTACGCGTTAATTTCGTCATCAGCAAGGCAATCCGAGAGAAGTCCTCAATAAATCGCCGATAATAACCCGCCAACCCCAAGAAACTTCTAATCTCCGAAGGCGTCTTCGGTGATGACCAATCTTCTACCGCCACTATCTTGGATGGGTCGACTGTAATTCCCTTCTCATTCACCACATGACCCAAGAACTGGATCTCACGCAACCAAAATGCGCATTTTGAGAATTTAGCATAAAGCTTTTCCCTTTGCAACACTTCAAGAATTTCACGAAGATGAAAGGCATGATCACTTTCACTCCGCGAATAGATGAGAAGATCATCGATGAATACGATCACTGAACGGTCGAGGAATGGCCTACACACCCGGTTCATAAGATCCATGAAAACTGCGGGTGCGTTGGTCAAACCGAAAGGCATAACCGTGAACTCATAGTGACCGTATCGAGTGCGAAAAGCTCTTATGGACGTCTTCTTCCTTCACTTTCAACTGATGGTACCCGGACCTCAAATCAATCTTAGAGAACCATGACGCCCCTTGCAATTGATCAAAGAGGTCGTCAATCAGAGGTAAAGGGTACCTATTCTTCACCGTCAACTTGTTCAACTCCCGATAATCCATACACATCCTCATACTTCCGTCCTTCTTTTTAACGAAAAGAACGGGTGCACCCCCAAGGCGAGACACTTGGGCGTATGAAACCTCTATCTAGATGCTCTTGCAATTGCTCCATTAACTCTTTCATTTCCGGCGGTGCCAACCTATAAGGTGCTTTGGCCACCGACTTTGCACCCGGGATTAAGTCAATCCCAAACTCCACTTCCCTTTCCGGTGGTACCCCCGGTAATTCATCCGGAAACACATCCACAAATTGGTTTACAACCGGAACATCGCGAATATCTTTCACCCTTTTTACCACATCCGCAACACAAGCCATGTATGCCTTGCACCCACGCACCATGTACTTTGTTGCCTTAACATAAGAACACATCTTTACATTACATTTCTTTTCACCTTCTATGTAAATGGACTCACCCGATGGGGAATCGAGTTGTACCGCCTTAGGTCCACATAGAATATTCGCTTTGTTCTTAGACAACCAATCCATTCCCACTATCACATCAAAGTATCCCATGGAAATAGGAATTAAGTCAATAAGGAACGTTTCACCCCCCGCCCTTAACTTGCAATTCCTATAAACATCAAATACTAGGAAACTCTTATCATTTGCCGCCTCGATTTCTAAGGGTTCATTTCTAACTTGCTACTTAGAAATGAAGAATGCTTAACAAATTTCAAAGACACAAATGAAGGATTATCCCCCCAATAAAAAAGAACTAGTGTAGGTAAAGAGTTAATCTTGAATGTACCTGACACCACCTCTGAGTTGGTCTTTGCTTCTTCAGTCGAGATGTGGAAGGCTCTACCTTTTGGTCTTGGTATATCTACCTTCTTCTCACTTCCACCTTGCTTTAAATCGGGACAATCCGCCCTATTATGTCCGGGCTTGTAACAGTTATAGCATATCCGAATCTGGCTTGTACATTGACTAGCCATATGCCCCGACTTCCCACATTTGTAACAATTTAAAGTCCCTTTCCTGCATTCTCCGAAATGCTCTTTCCCACAGACTTTACAACCACGGGTAGAGAACTTGCCAAATGGCTTCTTATTAGGGCTCCCGCCCTTTATCTTCTTCACAACTTGCTCCACAGTCTCCCTTTTCCTCTTCTCTCCCCTAGCCTCTTGCCTCCTCAACTCCACCTCTCTTTCCCGACACCTATTTATCAAATCCACAAGTGTGGTGAAAGAGGATGGAGATATGCTATCTCTGAACTCCACAGTCAGCATAGCATAAAATCTATCAATCTTAGCCTTCTCTGTCGACACCATGTCCGGACAGAACTTAGCGCGATCAAAGAAAGCCCCAGCCAATTCATCAATTGACTCAGTCGCTTTCCTCATGAGGAGGAACTCCTAAGTCATTCTATCCACTGCGGCCTGAGGGCAATGATATTTCAGAAAGGCCGTCTTAAACTCCTCCCAAGACATGGAGGTCACACCCAACTCACCCCTCTCCTTTAGGAGATTCAACAACCATTCCTTCGCCCTCCCTGTCAACAAAGGCACACTAAACATAACCCTATCCTCGGGCTTACACTTTGTCGTCTCAAAATTAGACTCCATATCCACCACCCACCTGTGGCTAAGGATCGGGTCCACTTGCCCATCATATTCCTTGGGCTTAATTACCATAAACTCTTTTAGGGTACAACCCTGTGTCACCCTTTCCTTCTCCTTAAAACATCTTCGAGGGTAAGCTTGATAGCCCCTCTCATTTCTTCCATTAACAAGTTTGTGGCTTGCTCAAAGGCCTTAGCCACTTTTTCCTTAATCAAATCTTGGATTCTTGGATCCAAGGGTTCATTGTTAGCTTCTTCCGCCATCTCTAAACTGAGAAAATGAACCAAAAACACCTTAATCCCTTTTTACTTTCAATACCCTAGGTATCCAATACACATTCACTATTATATGTATTAAGTATATATATACCTACCTATATACATACATACATATATAACCACCTTCACCTAATCCTTGCAAATGTTCATTGTTATATGGTTATCATAAAGTCCCTTGCACATTTCGTCTTATTAAACATATTGGCCAGACATGTTTAATAATACGCCATGCCCAATTGTAATTACCATCTCCATATAACAAGTCACAAAACAAGTTTCGGCACACATAACACCTTAAAAAAATTCATTATACATATATACATACACCATATATATATATATTATCACTTTATCAAATCATTACTAACCTTTCATTTTCGCAAGCTCTGAGTCTTAGTCAAGTCCTTCATGGATTCTCGTATCATTTTCCCCCATATCAAGAGCATCCGGTTTGAGTTTGGTGCCACCACACCAAATCCCTCAAACCATTGCTCTGATACCAAATTGTAACACCCATAATTAGAACACCAATTATTAAAATATTTAAACACACGCGGAAGCATTTATCCCAAGAATTTTTTTTTACACCTTCGCGTACTGCGAAAAACTTGGGAACTCCCTTCGCATACCGCGAGGGATTCCCAATTACACTGTCCGCAGGAAGGGTTCTTCGCGTACCGCGAAGACCCTCCTGTCCATCTTCGCGTACCGCGAAGACCCAACTTTTAGCCTATCCGCAGGAAGATCTCTCGCGTGGCGCGAGAGACTTCCTCCCCATCCTCGCGTACCACGAGGGACCTGAGTAAACAGAAAGTTTACTTAGTTTGCCCAATTCCATACTTAGTCAAATTTTACCATTTTTCACAAAACATCAAAACACCAAAAACTCCCAACACTTGGGCATTTTGACCATTTCTTAAACAACATATTCACATTAACATCATTTACCAAAACATCAAGTTTTGTACAAAACTACATATCATACCAAGGATTTTCTTTTAAACCCCCAAAATACCAATTCGTGTACGAGAATCCTTCAACGCCTCGGACTTGACATTGACCTACATCGGAGCTTTGCCTACATAACCACATGAACATTTCACCGTTAGTAATGATAATAAACATAACAAACAAGTATTTATTACTTGTTTTCACCCATTCACCCATTTGACCCGTTTGACCCGTTTACACCCAATTGATCATTTAAGGTTCATAACACTTGCATTTCCACTACAAGTTTCATTTCTTTCATTTAACATTCTTATCCACCATTTCATATCCATTATGGCTCTTAGGCAATAACCTCATATCCATTATGATACTTAGATCATAACCTCTTATCCATTATGGTATTTTAACCATAACCTCATATCCATTATGATTCATAGATCATAACCTCATATCCATTATGATTCTTAGATCATAACCTCATATCCATTATGATTCTTAGATCATAACCTCATTCATAAATATCCATTATAGTATTGCACTATAACCATATTCATTCATTTCACATTTCACATTTCCATTATAGTAATTCAACTATAACTACATTCATTCACATAACCATTATAGTTTTACCACTATAACCACATACATTCAATTAAACATATCCATTATAGTATATTTACCATAACTACATTCATACTTATCACATACTAATTCATGCCATCACCATACATATTCAATTCAACACATTGTATGCATACATATCACATATTACACCATTTATCATCATTACTAAGTAAGTGCAAAGGCACTTACCTTTTGAGTTAGAAGATCCCGCACCACCTTCTAGCTTCGCAGTTTGATTACCTAAACATATACACCTAGTTTAGTAATCTAACATACATACATCATCACATTATAATTGAGTCCACTACCAAGTATTCATTTTCCAACCCAAACTGACCTGTTTGGGTTATTCTCATGACCAAACACCCTCTTTCAACACAAACTCACCTACTTGAGTTTTCTTTCCAATATCTTGACCCTAATTTCTTAATCAATAACTTTTATTAGGTCAATTTGGTGTTTGTTCAAGTGTCTATTACCACCTAAACACTTAATCTTCACTAATTCATCATTCTAGCATCATGATCCAAACACCCCCAATTTCCACCATATGAACCCTAACTTTTCAGAATCATAATCAAAGGGTTCTAGGATGTTAATCACTACTCTTTACTTTTAGTTTAGCTAGATTATCTACAATCTAACACTAATTCACCACATGCATACTCGATTTTTGGATTTCTTCAAAACCCACCAAAAATCACATTCAAAGTGAAATCAAAAGAAGGAAATCACTTACTTGATGTTAGGAAGGTGTTGCGTGAGCCAAAACCTTCACAAATTCGAGTTCAAACGCACGATTTAGCTCTACAATCAATTTTCTCCTTTTTCTCTTCAAAGCATCGACACCCTCAACCAAATGAAATCTGATTTTGACTTTTCCATGGTCAAATATGGCAGATTTGCCATATTTACACATTTAGTCCTTCAACTTTCATTTCACCCATTTCATTCCAACATTAGTTAAAAACTAATATAACCCCGTCACTAACTTAAAACCCACTTGTTTCAACTTATTTCATAAATATTATTTTCACCATTATATTTATTTATTTATTTGAAAACGAAACCCGGATTTTGGTTCGTTACACGATCATCACATGTTAGTTTTGAGATTTCCGTTTTCAGTCCGATTGGAGAAAATAATGTTTTGTTTGTCACGAGGAGAAGACCAAGGGATCACAAAGGAAGAGATAACAGAACTAGAGGTTTCGTTTCACGATGTGGTAAATGAAAACAAATTTGGTTTGTTGTGGGGAATACTGCGGATTTAAGAAGTGTACAGAGGGATATTCGATTTTTCAGAATCAGTCACATATCGAAAGGAAGATTGTGGTGAAAGAACGGTTGAAAAAGATTGTTGGCAGATGGTGTTCACATGCAAATTACAAGAAGTAATGCCAGAAACTTTGGGTTATTTGTATTATTTGTTATTGTTTCAATCAGAAAAGTGTGTTACGGTTTGGAACCGGGAGCTGGTACTGATCATGTGCAAGTTCGGGAGAAGGCGCAAGGCATGTTCATGATGTTGTATGGCAGATCCACGAGGGATTAGATTGGCCATGTTGAAAGCAATGGGTCAAGACGACTGTGTGAAAATTGCTTAGGAGAGGAACACCGTTGTATTCTCAAAACTTGTAAATGGACCCGGGAAAGAGAAGAGAATGTGGTAACAACAGAGGAGTCATGGGACGAACAATGAAGATAGGACAGAGAAGAATCAAACGTGGGTTAATAATTAGGGGGTGATTGTTAGAATTAATTGTTAATTACCCAAGTTTAGATAAGTTAAAGGGTCAAAGTGTAATTAGTTTAAAGTTGTATTTTTTGTCATTTATGTACATAGTTAGAAGTTAGGGGGGGTGGGGTGGGGTATGTGTTAAAACCCAAAGTGTGAAACCATATAGGGGCAACAGACGCAAGGTTTCACCATTGAAGCATATCTTAGGATCAAGGTTATAAGTACAGTTCATGTAAACATTTGTAAGAGTTCTTGATTCGTTAATTTCAAATTTTCATTTGGGTTAATCCCAATTGTTCTTGTTTATTAGTTTTGATTTCTTGAGTATGGACTGTTAACAATGATTTCTAGGATTATAATAACACATTCATCAAACATATACAAATTTACCAGTTTTTCACTAAAGCACTTATTGCTCAAATTTGCCTTCGTCCCTTATGCCAACCTACTCCCCTCCCTCCTCTTCTTCTATTCTCTCGTTTCTCTCTATGTGAGTATGTATGTACAAACCCTTATCAACCCCTTCCCTTTTTTTGTGATTGAGTTTACATGTAGAATTCCAATTTATACATGTGAGTTCCATTTATAATAATTCAAGTTATTTTTACGCTTCTGATTTTTGCATTTCTGTTTTGCTTTGCAAAATTGATTTTACAAGTGGTTATTATCCTTCAAAACAGCCCAGTCCTTCCATTCATTCTCTAATCTCTTTACTGATCTCTTTATACCAGCAAGCCAACGCATCTAATCTCTTTAGTAGCTCCTAATTGGTTGTTGCAATACTGTTCATCACACTCACAAACCTTGGCTTTTTGTGTGTATAATATTTCATGTTCAAGTAAGAACCACCAAAAATTGGCACAAAATTATTAACTTGCTTGCCTTATTTTATATACTTGCACAATATAAAAAAAGGCCTATAGATCGAACACTAGTAACGCAACGAATATTATAGAACAAGTGGGGACTTTATAAATTAGAAACAAAGGTGTAAATAAATTGTACATCTGGATATAAAGACCCTATTAGTGAACAAAAAGGAACCTTTTTTGTGGGTCTACCAGAAAAGGGGGGGAGGGGGACTTGAGTTGAGGCCTCGTTGTTGTGATCTTGAAAAATAGTAAGTGGGTGCATCAAAAGAGTCGCACATGATGCGATTGAACAAAACTGGCCTTTGATCTTTGAAGGTGCTCTCTTAATTTGCCATATTAATTATAGTCACCGGCACTTAGGTGACTGAGTGGAAGGGAAAGCATATACAACTAGCTAGGATAAGTGGATGACCGCAACATAAGATATAATAATCCCTGTCACACATTTGTTTAGATATTTCACTAGATTGCTCGAATATAGTTTGTATCAATCATTTGGCTGTTTGCTTACGGCTTTCTCCACTACACTTCTCTATTTTTATGGGGCTGATTGATGTATATGGATAGCGTTTCATGTTGGTCGTGGATTTGCTTTATTGTTTGTCCGAATTGTACAAAAATTAGCATACGTACTCTCGTCCAAATGTTTATAATGTGCACTTTCACTTTTTATTTATTTATTCATTTCCAACTCTACCTTATATTCATTTTCAACTCTTTTCTTTATAAGTATATAGTATTTCTGTACTCATTACTCCTTTTCAATTTCGTCATTCATCTATGTATCACTTTCTTATAAATTAATTTACACCATCGGAGAAAGAACTAGCTGGTCGCAAATTGTATGCAATAAGAACATAATTGAAACTCAATACAACAACGACATAAAACATTATATTTTAAAAGTTATAAAAGAAAAACAAAATATGAGTAAAAATAATTATATTATTAAAATATTAAGAAAACAATACCAAATTTTGGAAATGGCTTAAACGTATACGCTTTTCACCGCCAGAAAAGTAACTTTTAAAATTCAATATGCACTTGAGAAGTGAGATTTGGTTTTTGATTTTAATTTTAATCAAATCATACTTACAAACTATGATTTAAGTTTTTAGTTGTTATTTTCTTAATGACGTTTTTACACATTTGTGTACGTGTCAACATATTACTGCTACATGTCACCTCTTTTTGTGTCCTTTATTGATATTTTTGTCACTATCATACGAGTATATTTTGAGAATGTTGAAAAGTTAAAGTATAAAATGCGACGTTTGACTTTTCATAAGTATACTTTGAGAATTTTCCAATATATCCTACCATTACAGAAAAGACTGCTAAATTTACAACTATACTATATTTCAAAATTAAAGCTACACCTCACAAACCATTCGAGAGAGATGAAATTCGCTCTATGTTTTTCGTAAGAACAATGTCGCCTTGATGCATCAATATGCGTGTGTATCGACTTTGATTTGCCTTTAAAATCTTTATCGCTTCTATAGCCCTCTATAAGCACTAACAAGTTGTCCAAATGATTGCTTTAATTATTTTCTCATGTGTAGAGGACAATATTAATGATTTGTTTACCTAAATCATGTTTGCCTAATCCGAAGTTTAGTATATGATTTAATCATCATCACTAAGAGTACAATGGGCGTAATGCAGGGATGGGGACCGGGTAGTGTGGTAACACCACCTCATGGCTTTCGTGTTTGGTGTGCAGGTAGTTGAATCGGGTTTGAGTACCCGCTGACATGTGTGGTTTCCATAACGGTACTTTTGACCGTTATATTCATTTAAACAAAATTACTTAAACTATAAAATACAAATTCCACCCAAAATAAACTCATCTCCATTTATATGTTACACTTAAAATACCAATTCCATGCTCTCATTTTTTTCTATCAACAAACAATTTCTTTCAAATTTTGTACTACAACATGGATCGTAAATTATTAATACCACCCGATTCATCGTATGAGTTCGACTTGAACGAGGGCGTCTCTAGTAGTCTCCAATTTCTCATGGATATTTTCGCCCAAGCCGAAGATGAAGAAACGGAAACATCAAAAAAATATACGTGCCACATGATTGTGAACAATCTCTAGAGATTCGAATAAAAGATTATTTCGTCGATGAAAAGTCAAAATACGATGCAGTTACGTTTCGAGACAGGTTTTGGATGTCGAAGAGATTATTTTTAAAAATTGTTGGAGATGTAGAATCTAAATTTGAATGGTTTCAAAAGGGCCTAGACGGGAGGATGAAAAAGAGTTTCACGGCATTACAAAAATGCAAATCGGCGGTTAAACAACAAACAATCTGTAATCCTCTCGAAAAATACAATGAGTATATAAGTATGGTCAATAGGACTTCACATGAATGCCTAGAGTATTTTTGTAATGCCATAATTCAGCTATATGGCAAAGAGTTCTTACATAAACCGACAAGCCACATCGTTGCACTTTTTGTACAACGCACATGAAGAAAAACATAGCCTTCCGTGTATGCTTGGTAGTATCGACTGTACACATTTCGTTTGGATAGACCAGTCTGTGTGGCCAGTATATGAGAGGTGATCACCATTCACCTACACCTGATGAACATGCTCGAAGCCGTGGTTTCAAATAATTTGTGGTTTTGGCATGCGTTCTATGGTTCGCCTGACTCAAACAACGGCATCAATGTTCTCCAACAATCTCCAATACATATCAACGAGCAGCTTAGAACTGCGCCTAAGTGTGTATTTCATGTAAATGGCCGACAATACAAACGTGGATACTATCTTACCGATGAGATCTACCATACTTGGTCTACGTTTGTGATATCGTTCGCATATCTAACCGATCCAAAGGAAAATAAGTTCAAGAATGTACAAGAGTCGGCAAAAAAAGATGTTAAGCAAACTTTCGGTGTTTTAAAAGCTAAATGGGGTATACTTAGGTAACCAACCCGAGTATATAAGCCGGAGAAGATTAGGAACATGGTGTATACATGCATGTTATTGCACAATATGATCTTAAAAGATGACGTAAATGCAATATTATACATAAAGGATCGTCCAAGAGATCAAGTTATTGACGATGATGTTTTTTTAGAGTTGCACAATACAAGTTACATTTCAGACTTCAATATGATCTTGTGGAACATATTGCACTCAGGGGTTGGACGAAGAGTAGTTTAATTAAATATTTATGTATTTTTTTAATGAAAATTATTGTTTTCATTTTTATTTATTTTATGTAATTTTCATTTTTATATTTAGATACTGTTTTGTTCTTTTTTTATTGTTTTGAATTAATGAAATCAGTTTTAAATATATATTTAGTTTTAATTTAAAAATTAGAAGAAAAAAAAATAATTGGGGTACTTTGGGTTATGGCCCTACCAATTTGGGTGTTTGTAAGACATTTGGATAAAAATGAGATGACACTTCCTCATTAATAGATCACGTTGGGTATTTAGAATACTTAAGGTAGTGCTCCTTGTACCCTTATCATGCACCTTTAATTTTAGCCTATTTCTAAATCTTTTTGTTAGATTGATTTCTACACATACCAATCATTTTGTCTAATTAAAATTTTAACATACAAGTTATATATTGCTGATTGCTAGGATGTTTTAATTTTTGGCCTAAAAGCAGGTGTATCTGTAGCTTTTTGATATTCTTTTATGAACCATTAAAATCTTGTGGTGGTGCGGGTGATGTTGTTTGTCGTCTTACTTCGTTCAATGCGTTCATCCAAACATATAATCATTGGAATTAGTGACACCAAAGATCTGGACATTTCTAGCTGTCATATATGAATATGAACTTGTGTAACATTCCTGATTTTCCGACCCTATTTTAATTAATAAAATAACAACACGATATTGAATCATATACTTGTTCAAACCTACACCTCATTAATCGTCAACCGATCGTATTAAATTCAAAGATTTAGAACTCATAATCATGTGGTAACACCTCTTAGAGTTAATCCAGTTAGTAATCTCGTTAGGTGTTCTGTTAAATCCTAACCAAGCTAATTCTGTCAAAGCTGAATTTGCAAGGGCTGATTTTGTAAATAACCAGAAACCCTAGTAGGCACGGTCGCGCCACGTTTTGGCACGGTCGCGCCTCGTCCGACACGGTCGCGCCTCGTCTGGCACGGTCGCGCCTCTTATAGGCACGGTCGCGCCTCACATCAGTTAAAACGTAAAAACAGTCTTTAATCCGAAATCCGTTCAACTTTGTAACCGTTATACACGTTCATCTATTAACCACCATCATTAGTCAATTAAACATCGACGTTACACTTGAATTAAAACCAATTATAGATTTTTAAACTAAAACCGTCGACCTCTTCATCTTTTGCTCATCGAATCCACCATTCTGATTTCAATCCTCCCAAACAAACGCATTATCATCCTCTCTAAAACTTCTGGACGCACTGAAACAGCCGGAGTTGCAGCAGAAGACGCCGGAGATCAAACCCGTCGTCGCCGGAACTCATCTCTACCGTACGCTATCAATTCATCGTCCTTCCGGGTAATTGAAACCTCCTACACTTTCGATTTAGTCTATAGATCAAACGCCCCAAACTAATTTGGGCTTACAATATACAATTTAACACGAACCCGAATCTAGGGTTCATTCCAAAATGGTTTAATCGAATACTGCTTTGAACACGTTTTAAATACAATTAATATATTCTAATAGACTCGTAATAACCTTATAGATGAAAGCCCTATGAATTCCAACATTAACAATATAAGATTTAGACAATTCGTTCTGTTTTGGAACAGACACAGTCGCGCTAGTCTTCTAGCGCGGTCGTGCTCCATGAAGACATGGTCGCGCCTCTCCAAGCGCGGTCGTGCCTCACCCTCTGGCCCGGTCGTGCCTCTTGGCTAGACCTGGTCGTGCTATCAGAACCCTAGACACGGTCGTGCCTGGCCCAGGCACGGTCGTGCCTAGTGAGCAGCCTTGTGTACATTCTGTTTGATCAACACGGTCGCACCCTTGACCAGCGCGGTTGCGCCCGTGGTCCTAGCACGATCGTGCCTTGTCCCAGGCACGGTCGTGTGTAAGAGAAAATCTTGGCAGAATAATTAATTTTTCTATTTTAAAAACAATAGGTATTTCAGATTAATTTTCAAATAAAATAGTTGATTTTATAAAAATTTGTATTAACTTTACATAAAAAGATCAAATACTTTATCTTAAAATAAATAGAAATCATTTACAAAATGAAATTTGTACTTATTGTTAAACCTACACTTAAATAGTATTTTTAATGACTAAGTTACATATTTTATAAATAAATAAATAAGGTATTGATTATTTATGTAATTCATATTTGATCAAAAATATTTATTTACATCTAACATCTACATTATTTTCATGACTAAATAAATAATAATTATATAACTTACTTATTTAGTTATTCAAACCCGAACCTTAACCAAAATGTTTCAAAATATCCATTTCAAAGTACAAACCACTAACTTTATACACACATCCAATCCAACCCTAGATTTAGACATAGACTATTGTGCACACTATTGATTCGATACATAATTACACTCTAGGTTAACGTTGTGCATTACGAGGACCCCGTTACTATCTAGTATCTCGTGTTAACTACGCCTTCAAATCATGTGAGTATTACATAGCCCCTTTTACTCTTTTACACTTTTTGGGGTGGAACATGAACATTTTACAATACTATTGTTTACATTTACACAGACTACACAAATACAAATCCCCTTTACATTCATGTGTGTAATTTGAGCTTTATGCCCGAGTGCTAGTTGTGCTAACTTTTGTATGCGATTATGTGCAATCATTAACTATTCAAGCCGACGGTAAACAATGATAGATCTATTGAGTCTGACAAACCCACCCAGGTAGGGTGATTGTTACCGACAACACAATTTTGCATGCTAGTTACAAAGGTTTGATTGTACTTGGTTACACAATAGCTGCTCCCCATAAATGCCTTATTTTATCATGATATGTAAGGATTTGTTTATTTACAAACTATATGCTATCTACATACAAACCTGTGTATGCTCACCAACTTTTTAGTTGACCTTATTTTATTCATGTTTCAGGTGCTATTATATGAGTTTGATCAAGACATGCCACACATAGGCTTTGGACTTAGTTAATTTTAATTCAAAAGCAAATTGTATTCATTATGTACTTTGAAATTGACTCATGTTTGTTTGAATGGAAATGGATTTAATATATTACAATTTAGTCAACCTTGAGCTCATGAACAGTCTACATGTCCCGCCCCGATAATTCCGCCGTCGGTTGGGGTGTGACAACTTGGGTTTCCATTTTGTAATTTACCGTTCTGAAATATTTGCCATGTATAATTAAGTATTTTTAGATACTTACGTTAAGTAGTTTAATAGACTATATATGGTAACACTACAATAAATTCTAAATGAAATAAGGCGAGTATATAAGATACTAGCTTAACCCGTGTTTACACACGGAGTGAAAAATATTAATAAATATAATTATTAAATCTTTATTTATATAATTTACATGTGTAAAAATGTATTAAATATAAGGATAGAAAACAAATTTCAAAATATGTAAAAATTAACATATAATTGAGTTTCAAAAATATGTTAGTTACTATTTAATGTAATTTGACTTCATTTAGTATTTGATTTAAAATAGAAGTTACATAATTAGATTTTAAAGTTTTTTTTATAATAAATGATAGTTTAAAATAAATGTGTTTTAGGGGATAGTTCTAGAGAAAACCACATAGTTAGGCGAAAACCGAGAAAACCAATAAAAAAACCAATTTTAACCAATAATATAATAATATTTATTTTTTATTTTATTTTATTTTAATTTTTTAATACAAGTATCAATGTAATATTACACATTTTTACCAAAAAAATATTTAAATATTGGCTTACATGTAACCCATAGTGTTACGTATACATAAACAGAAAACAAAAAAATTACGGTTACGTATACGTAACCCATAGTATTACACATTGTTTTAGTGGTTTTCTCAGTTTTCACCTAACTTTGTGGTTTTCTCTTGATCCATTCTCATATGTTTTATCAGTATAATTAGCATCAAATATTTATAAAAGTTATTTTTGATTTTTTTTTTTTTTGGATTTTGTGCTATTTGTTGGTAATTAACATACCGACGGTATAAGCAGTTGGTGATAGTCAATTTTTTAGTAGTCGTACATCAGTATATTTGTATAAATATAAATATGTTCTTCATATAGAAAAGGACACATATATATATATATGGGAAAGTTCCACTAAAAAGTTGTTTTTCGCTAATAAACGCTAAGAAGTGGGTCAAACGAACTCCGATTGAGCTCATTCCAGCGGCGTTGGAACCGTCTCATCGAACACTAATCCGGACCCAAAAACCTAAACCCCCCTCCACACTCATCCCCAAAAACCTAAACCCCCCTCCAACCCCACCCCAAAAAGCCTAAAACCACCACCCCCACCCCCCAAAAACCTAAACCCACCCCCACCCACCCCCACCCACCCCCAAAAACCTAAACCCCCCCACCCCCACCCCCCAAAAAAAACCTAAACCATAAAATCTAAACCCTAAAAGCTAAACCCTAAGGCTAAACCATAAGGCTAAAACCCTAAAATTCAAACGTAAAATCTAAACCTTAAAAGCTAAGATGGTAGAGTTCGACGAGACAGTTCCAACGCCGCTGAAATGAACTCAATCGGAGTTCGTTTGATATCGTTTCTAAGCGTTTTGGTCATTTCTTAGATTTATTAGCGAAAAGCTACTTCTTATTTGATCCTCCCCCTATATATATATATATATATATATAACTTCAGATGTGATAATACTTGAAAGCAATTACTACATATTTATAGAGTATGCAAGCTTTAATTAAGCTTAAGGCAGAACCAGGAATAGATTCATATATATGTTCTCATGCTGCGACTTCGATGCAGTGATCTGGTCCAAATTGTCGAGGTTGAGGTTCAATAGCCACACATTCATCTTGACATCCGACAGTGTTTAATGTTGCAACCACCGGAACGATATCAGAACAGATAAAAGCGCTCAGTTGTACAACATTGATTATGTTATGTTCTTGTGGTGCCGCGATCTTTGGCTTTTCCATTTCACTTATCTTGTCTTCAAAAGCGACCATCTTTTTGTCCATAATTACCGGCTTTTTGTTTTTGTATATGAAGTATAGGATCAGTTGAATAATACCAAATGTGAATCCAAGTATATTTGGAATCTGTAAAACATGTATTCACAAGGGCACAGTCCAATAAGTTAGTGTTAACGTTCAAATTTGTTAAATTAAAATAAGAGTAAAGTGTCATTTTCATTCCTGTAGTTTGGCCATTTTAACCATTTTCATCCAATAACTTTTTTTAGCTTTTTCGTCCATTACTTTTCAAAATCTAGCCATTTTCATAAGTTGGATATGCTTTCATAAGTTTGAAAATGACTATATTTTGAAAAGTCGGAGACGAAAAAGCTAAAAAAAAAGTTTTTGAATGAAAGTGGCTAAAATAAACCATATGAATGAAAACGACACTTTACTCTTAAAATAAGTTGGATCTGCTTTCTGTTACCGCAATATTGACATCTCCGAGAAGAAGACCATAAAAGAACCAGATAATCGCATTGATGGTAAGTGCAACAGATAATGGCAATGGCATGAACTCTACACTCTTTGTTTTTATCACTTGTTTCTGAATAATGTAATGATTAGACACATAAAAGATCATAATCATGCATATTATTATTTGTTTCTTATGCATGTGTACTTACCAAAACTCCCAAAGGTGCTAAAAAAACGCAAATAGAGAACACAAGGCAAATCCATCCAACAATAATGCCACGAGTAACTCCACTAGCAAGAAATTGAGTGAGGACCACTATTACTCCGAACCCAACTACGATCAACAATACAATTAACTTCATGCTCTCCATCTGCATACATAGGAACACTTAGCCTTTTTTCAGGATAATTATATCTTGTTAGATTTCATTTTTTTATTACTAGGCCTATTTGTTTTACCCTTTTTCATCTGGGGCTCGTTTTTTAACCTACTTCATTTAGGGGCTCATTGACAATATCATTGGTGAGCTCCTCTTCCCCTTAGGCGTGTCAGATGGGTTTCAAGTGATCTGTACAACCATACTAGAAACTCGTTCTTATTTTTCTTTGTCTTCTAGCTTTCAAGAAGCTCGTCAATGGCACCGGCGAGTTTCTAGTATGGTAAAGATAAAAAGATTAAAGCAATTTTGGAGTGATTCAAGGTAATCTGACAATTCAAGAAACTCGCCGGTACCATTGACGAGCTTCTTGGAAGCTAGAAAACAAAGAAAATAAGAAACTCGCCGGTACCATTGACGAGTTTCTAGTAGGTCAGACAAGCCTATACTACCCATCTTATTACTACACAAATAGGCAATTGCGACCGAAATTTGTGACCAACAAAACGGTTGTAAAACTAGCAAACATATTAGTGACCAAACAAAAACCGGTCGCAAATTTAGCTACCGAAATAAAATTGGTCGTAAAATTAGCGACTGGAGTGTTTTGGTCGTAAAATTGTTGCTAATATAGCGAACAAAAATGTTTTGGTCGTAAATACGGTCGCTAAATTTTAAAATAATAAAAAGATAAAAAAGAATCTAGACGCAAAAATGGTCACAAATATAGCTACCGACATTGTTTCGGTCGCAAAATTAGTAACCGAGCATAAGTCGGTCGCAAAATTAGTGACCGAAACAAAATCAGTTGCAAAATTAGCGACGAAATTATTTCGGTTGTAAAACGGACGCAAATTTAGAGACCGAGTTAGATTTGGTCGCAAAACTTAGGGACCGAAACAAAATCGGTAGCAAAATTTGCCACTAAATTATTTCGGTCATAAAATGATCAGAAATATATAGAGACCGAAATTGTTTCGGTCGTGAATATTATCGTTATTTTTATAAAATAATAGAAAAAGCAAAATCAAAAACTAATATCGTCACAAAAATAGTCACAAATATAGCAACCGAAATTGTTTTGGTTCCAAATACCGACGCCAAATTTAGAGGATAAAATAAAACTTTAAAGAGGTTGCAAAAACGGTTTTATTTATGGCTACCGAAATTGTATCATCGCAAATACAATCACCAGTTTTAAAAAAAATAATAAAATATAAATTAAACCGGGCGTAAATATATCCACCGAAATAAATAGTCGCAAACCTAGCTACCGATAATGATGTAGTTGCAAAAATGGCCGCCAATTATATGTTGAAGGGTTAAACTGTAATTCCAAGATAGTTTAGGGGGTTAGTTTGTAAGTTTGTTAATTGTTCTGTTTGTTATAAGAATGTATTTTGTTAGGTTGTTAAGAGAGTTAGTTCTTTAATCTTGTAATCAGTTCATCATTTCTAATAGAGTTTTTCTTCTGGATTTGTTTTTCTCAATTTTGGTTGTAGTTCTAGATATCTGATTCACATTTGGTATCAGAGCTTCAGGTTAAGCTCACTCTAATCCGAAGGAGAGGATCTGGAGAATCGATTCGCAATCAAGTATCAACGACGAACAAGAAGAACAATGGCGGCCAATGCAGCGAACCAACAAATTGTTGTTCGAGACAATTTTACCACCATTCCTCTCCAATGCCCGATGTTAACGTCCACCAATTACACGATATGGACTGTGAAATTGAAAGCAATTTTCAATGTTCACGGTTTGTGGGATGTGATTAAGACAACCGCTGGTGTTCAACCTGATGCGAAGAAGAATAACGCGGCAATTGAATATCTGTATCAGGCAATGCCCGAGGATCTGGTGCTGCAGGTGGCCAATTCGACCTCAGCAAAGGAAATTTGGGATTCTCTTAAGTCGAGATTTGTTGGAGTGGATAGGGTGAAGAAGGCCAGAATGGCAACTCTAAAGAATGAATTCGAATTGCTACGGATGAAAGAAGGCGAAAATATTGATGAATTTGCAGGGAAATTAAGTGCAATTGCATCAAAAGCTGTGGATCTTGGCGATCCATACACAGAAGTTGCCTTTGTTCGAAAACTGTTAGATTCAGTGCTTGCCAGGTTTCTTCATATCATAGCCTCAATAGAACAGTTTGTGGATATTGAGACTATGCTACTTCATGAAGCAATAGGAAGATTGAAGGCATTTGAGGAGAGGATAGGCATGAAATCCAGATCTTCTGCAACTAAAGATGATCAGTTACTGATGACCTATTCAGAGTGGCAATCCAAGAAGAAGGACTGTGATAATAATAAGAAATGGGGCAAGAATAATGATGGCAGTTTCAGGAGGATGGGTCAGAGGGGAAGTGATAATGACCACCGTGAACAAAAGAAACCAAGGCAAAGTGATTGCCCAAAGAAAGACAAATCCAAGATTAAATGTTTCAAATGTGACACACTTGGTCACTATGCAAGTGAATGCCTAGGAACCAAGATCAAAAGCCCTGAAGTGAACTTGACACAAACTGATGATGAGGAACCAGCCCTGTTGATGGTTCAAAAGGTTGCCAAAAGAGAAATGGTATTCTTGAATTAATCCAATATTTTACCAGCCAAGTACAAGTCAGAAGAAACTGAAGCATCTGTGTGGTATCTTGATAATGGAGCTTCAAATCACATGACAGGTAATGCCTCAATGTTCTCCTGTTTAGACAAGAATGTAGGTGGTAGAGTAAGGTTTAGGGATGGCTCATGTGTAGAAATAGAGGGCAAAGGCTCAGTTGTTCTAGAAGGAAAGAATAGTGAACAAAGGTTGCTCACAGATGTGTATTACATACCACATCTGAAGAGCAACATTATGAGCCTAGGGCAGGCCACTGAAGGTTGTTGTGAAGTTAGAATGAAGAATGAGCACTTGTGGTTATATGAGAATAATGGGAGTCTGTTAATGAAAGTCCCTGGGTCCACAAATAGACTGTACAAGATAAGCTTGAAAATTGGCAGTCCAAAGTGCTTTCATACTAAACTTGATAATTCATCCTGGTTATGGCATGGGAGACTAGGGCATGTTAACTTTGATTCTCTTAGGGAAATGACCAGTAAACAAATGGTTAAGGGTATCCCACCTATTTCACATCCAATTCAAGTGTGTGAAGTATGTTTAGCAGGAAAACAGACTAGACAACCTTTTCCATCTAAGTCAGAGTATAGGGCTGATGTCCCATTACTGATGGTGTCTATGGATTTATGTGGTCCAATTGAGCCTACCACAAGGGAGGGGGAAACAGATACTTTATGCTTCTACTTGATGACTATACAAGGTACATGTGGGTCTATTTTTTGAAGAGTAAAGATATGGCTTTTGAAACATTCAAAAAGTTCAAAGTGAAGGTTGAAAATGAACATGGGGTGAAGATTAAAACTCTAAGGTCAAACAGGGGAGGGGAGTTTACATCTCTAGAATTCAATAGTTTCTGTGAAAGGGAAGGAATCAGCAGAATGTTAACTGCTCCTTATTCACCTCAACAGAATGGTGCTGTGGAAAGAAGGAACAGATCAATTCTTAACATGACCAGAAGTATTATGAAAGCCATGGGGATACCTCAGAATTTCTGGGCAGAAGGGGTGAGACACTCAGTCTATATTCTAAATAGAATTCAAACTAAGTCACTTAAAGACACTACTCCTTATGAAGTATTGAAGGGAAGAAAGCCTAATCTACAACATCTAAAGATATTTGGGTGCACAGGCTATGTGAAGCTAACTCAACTTGGTTTAAAGAAACTTGATGATAGAAGTGTTCCAATGGTGTACTTGGGAGTTAAACCAGGTTCTAAGGCTCACAGAATGTATGATGTAGCTAAGAAAAGGGTAGTGGTGAGTAGGGATGTATAGTTTGAAGAGAGTAGAAAGTGGGATTGGTCAGACTGTTTTGATGAATCTGGAAGTATTGATTCAAGTTGGAAAGATTTTTATGTTCACACAAGTCATAATCAGAGTCAATTTATTGGTCAAGAGAGTGAAAGTAGTAATTCAGTTGGAACTAATAAAGAGGATCCAGATCAACAACTGGATCAGAACCAGGGTAATAATGATGTTGGTTCAGATCAGGACTTGGAACAGTCTGGGTTGAGGAGATCAACCAGACCCTCTCAACTGCCAACTAAGTTGAATGACGTACTTAGTGGTGGTGTGAAATATGGCATGGAAAGACAGGATAAGAACAATATCATTGAACTGCTACTTTCACAAGAAGGTGAACCAGCTACACTTGTAGAAGCAGTCAAAGAAAAGGCCTGGAGAGATGCAATGAATGAAGAAATTCAGGAAATTATAAGAAACAAAACTTGGTATCTAGTTAAACCACCTTTGAACTGTAATCCTATAGGCCTGAAATGGGTGTATAAACTGAAAAGAGATGCTGATGGAAGGATATCCAAACATAAAGCTAGGCTTGTAGCTAAAGGATATGTGCAGCAGTTTAGGATAGACTTTGAAGAAGCATTTGCTCCTGTAGCCAGAATTGAAACCATAAGGTTAATTCTTGCTTTATCTGCTAAAATGAATTGGAAGGTTTACCATATGGATGTCAAAGCAGCTTTTCTACATGGAGAGTTAAAGGAAAATGTATATGTTAAACAACCTGAAGGGTATGAAGTGAAAGGGTCTGAATTCAAGGTGTACAAGTTGTCAAAAGCTTTGTATGGCTTGAGACAGGCTCCAAGAGCATGGAACTTAAGGTTGGATGGTGTTTTGAAAGAAATTGGTTTCAAAAGGTGCAAACATGAGCAGGCAGTTTATGTAAAATCAAATGAAGAATCCACTTTGATAATTGGTGTATATGTGGATGATTTGCTTGTGACTGGAAGTAATCAAGAAGAAGTTGAGCATGTAAAGAATCAAATGAAGTCAAACTTTGAGATGACAGATTTAAGTTTGTTGTGTTATTATCTGGGAATTGAGGTAGCACAAAACCAAACTGGGATATTAATTAAGCAGTCAGCATATGCAACAAAAGTGGTGAAAATGGCTGGATTAGAAGGTTGCAATGAAACTAAAGCTCCAATGGAACCTGGTCTGAAACTGTTTAAAATAGAAGGTGGAGAAGAGGTGGATCCAATAGATTATAGAAGATTAGTTGGCTTTTTGAGGTACTTAACACAAACAAGACTAGATTTGTGCTATGCAGTTGGCTATGTGAGTAGGTTTATGCAAGAACCTAGAGAGGCACATTTAAAAGCAGTCAAACATCTGATCAGATATGTTAAAGTTACAGTGCATTATGGTCTGGTTTATAACAGAAATGATGGTGGAAGGTTGATTGGTTATAGTGATAGTAACCATTTAACAGATTGTGATGATGGCAAGTCCACATCAGGAAATGTTTTCTTATATGGTGATTCAATTGTGTCATGGCATTCTCAAAAGCAATCAACTGTTGCTCTTTCAAGTTGTGAAGCAGAGTTTATGGCAGCTGCATCAGCAACTTGTCAAGCATTGTGGTTACAATGGCTGTTGGAAGAGATAACAGGTGATAAGCAGGATGCAGTTGTGTTGCTAGTGGATAACAAGTCAGCCATAGCCTTAATGAAAAATCCAGATTTTCATGGAAGGTCTAAACATATTAATACCAGATTTCACTTCATATGAGAATGCATTGAAAGAAATCAAATCTTTGTTGATTTTGTGAGTGGTGATTTACAGAAGGCTGATGTGTTAACCAAGGCTTTGCATAGAATGAGGTTTGCAGAGATAAGACATCTTTTTGGTGTTAAGGATTTGCAAGGAGAAGCTTGGAATTAGGGGGAGTAATGTTTAAGGGTTAAACTATAATTCCAAGATAGTTTAGGGGGTTAGTTTGTAAGTTTGTTAATTATTCTGTTTGTTATAAGAATGTATTTTGTTAGGTTGTTAAGAGAGTTAGTTCATCATTTCTAATAGAGTTTTTCTTCTGATTTGTTCCTCTCAATTTTGGATGTAGTTCTTGATATCTGATTCACATTATATGGATAAAAAATAAAGATAAAGTTCATTCGAAAAAATGATCGCATTTTTTATTTTATTTTTTATATATTTTAAATACAATAAAAGAAACTAAATTCGGTCTCAAGAATCAGATAATCGCATTTTTAATTTTTATTTTTGTTGTAGTGTCTGCAAACAAGCTGACACGCCTAAGGGCGGGAGGAACTCGTCAATACCATTAAGGGCGATGAGCCCCTATTCGTAACAACTTCAAAGTGGATTCCCAGGTGAAGTAACAGTTAATAGTGGGCTTAGTTATAAAAAAAATATTCTGAAAATGTAGTAATACGTACTCTAGCCTTCTTTGGAGTGTAAAAGAGAAATAAGCAAATGTAGCAGGTTTGAACGAAGCATCCAACAGAGTTTATGGTGATGATAAGCATAGCATTGGTCCTGAGCGATGCGTAATATATCCATAGCATCGCGCTGAACAAGGAAACTACATATGGTGTTGATTGGAACCCTTCACTTGATTTGTTCTTGTACCCTTTATAGAATGTTGGTCTGGATTTCATAAGATGTTGCTCAAAGATTAATTAAGGAAAATTAACTTAACAAATTAACTCGAATTTAATTACCACAAAAGTTGCATCAAAAGTAGATATAGGATACTTACAATGGCGAAACGAATACCATAAATGAAACAAAATTTCCTACAAATAATGAACAAGCAGAATGTTATTAGCAACACAATATGGAAAACACGTTTTACTAGAGGCGTGTGTTTATATCGTACCTTCGTTAACTGCAAGGGTTGTCGTAGGCTCACTAAAGTCTTTTTGAGCGCATGTTTCTCATCTGATCGCCTGCCAGGTTAGCGAATCCCTTCGTTTGAATTCTACGAATTGGCGTGGTGGATTCTCAGAATGTGCGAAAGGAACTCTATTATTGGCCCTAACGATAAAAGAACGATCAAGCAGAAAGAGCATAAGGAAGGTACAGCGCAACTATGAGGTACATCAGATAAACAACCTTTACTTAACCAACCTATTTTACTGAAGCAACGGCAGGTCATGGAATCTTCTAGAGATTCCCAAAGTTTATTCTTCCTCTCCACGCACAGGAGATTGGGACAGAGCAGATGGCAACTAGCTGACTTCTTCCTGTCACTCGTACAGATCTGATTGAAGATATTGCATTAGAAAGGGATACAAAGTAACTTCCGAAGATTGAAAGAGAGGCAATCCCAGTTCGATACTAGTCTTGTTGCACTTCTTCGAGTTCATGACGGATAGCCCGCTAGGGACTGCTTGGCTTGTTAGCGGACCTTCTTTCTTCTCCTGCGGAGCCCTGATAAAGTAACCGGCGGCAGGTTAGTACAGTTCTCCTGCTTGCGGATTTTCCCTGCGATGATTCACCGCCAGCTACGGTAGTGGCGAAGCACTACTGAGCAATTCACGTATCACTTGATACGGACGACCACCGGTCAATTCCGCTTTGGGGCCACCCCTTACTCTACCATTATTATAGGGGTATGGGGTTCGAGACAAAGAAAGATCAAGGCAGCATATCAGCTTTTCCTTTATACTTTACTTGGATCTGTTTTTATGCTATTAGCTATTCTGTTGATTCTTTTCCAAATAGGAACCACCGATTTACAAATTTTATTAACCACAGAATTTAGTGAGCGGCGCTGGTAAGGTTTTGCGCGTTGTATCGAATTAAACCACATGCTCCACCGCTTGTGCAGGCCCCCGTCAATTCCTTTGAGTTTCGGTCTTGCGACCGTACTCCCCAGGCGGAGTGTTTCACGCGTTAGCTCGCCCCTGATCCGCGTAGACTCCGTTCACGGGCACCTCTTCGGGTTAATAACCAAATCCTCGTCTTAGAGCCGCTTTCCTATTTCATTAAGGTAGTTTGCTTACTTAGTGCTTTCGCTAAGGTGACGACTTGAATGAAACTTTCATTGTTGATCAGAGGAAAGGGAAGACCTCGATAAAGAAGAAGAACAAGAGCTACATCGGCAGGACTCTCTGCAAGTGGAAGGTCGCATAGGGGCTCTCGGGTAGTGTGTGGAGAATGTGTAACAACCACAATTGGAACACCAATTATTAAATACATTAAACACACACAGAAGCTTGTTGTCCCAGAATTTTTTTTTTATAACCCTCGCGTACCGCGAGGGAGCTCCAAAGTCTGCCACCGAGAACCAGGTCTCTCGCGTACCGCGAGAGAACCCACCTTGGTTCTCGCGTACCGCGAGGGACCTGAGTAAACAGAAAGTTTACTCAGTTTGCCCAGTTCCATACTTAGCCAAAATTTCCACATTTTCACCAATTCAAGATGACCTAAAATTATCCCAACACTTGGGTTTTTGACCAAACATTTAACATCATTTATAACACTAAGTATGGACACCAAAACAAAGATTCAAATGTCAATTTACACCACATTTAATGGATTTTCCCTTAAATCCCCAAACATAAAAAAAAACGCATACGAGAATCCTCCACGCCTTGGACTTGACTTTGACCTACATCGGAGCTTTCCCTACATAACCACATTAACATATCACCGTTAGTAATGAAGATAAACATATCAAACAAGTAATTACATCTTGTTTCCACCCCTTTCACCCATTTGACCAGTTTGCACCCATTTGGTCAATTAAGGTTCTTAACACTTGCATTTCCACTACAAGTATCATTCTTTTCATATTACATTCATTTACCACCACCCATTCACCCATTTGAAGTATTCCACACTTCTAATTAGGTTCACGACCTCTTGGTGCGAGTACCACAACTCGTCTTACCCGCACTTGGAGTATTTGACTCCAAGTCCACCCTTTGAAGTATTCCACATTTCTTATTGGGTTTACTAACTCTTGGTGCGAGTACCACAACTCGTCTTACCTGCACTTGGAGTATTTGACTCCAAGTCCACCCTTTGAAGTATTCCACACTTTTCATTGGGTTTACTACCTCTTGGTGCGAGTACCACAACTCGTCTTACCCGCACTTTGAGTATTTGACTCCAAGTCCACCTTTTGAACCATTTTACCAAATTATCACATTTTGTTTGACTATGTACCACATAAGTCAATTACACCAAATTCATCACATTTACATATTAGATTGACCATTTACCACATAAGTCAATTTCACAAAATTCACCACATGTACATATTAGATTGACTATTTACCACATAAGTCAATTACACCAAATTCACCGCATTTACATATTAGATTGACTATTTACCACATAAGTCAATTACACCAATATCACCATATTCACATATTAGTTTGACTATTTACCACATAAGTCATTTACACCAATTCCATCATATTAGTTTGACCTTCTACCACTAAATTCAAATTAATACAATTCCACACATACTACATTCAAGCAATAAGCATAAACATTCATTTCAACTTATAGTATGCATACATATCACATACACCACACATTTATCAACATTACTAAGTAAGTGCAACGGCACTTACCGTTTGAGTTGGAAGATCCCGTGCCTCCTCCTCGGTTCACAATTTGATTACCTAAACATATACACCTAGTTTAGTAATCAAACATTCATCACCAACACAAAATAATTGAATCCACAACTCAATTTTCATTTCCAACCCAAACTGACCCGTTTGGGTTATCCCCATAACCAAACACCATCTTTCAATACAAACTCATCCACTTGAGTTTTCTTTCCAATACCTTGACACTAATTTCTCATTCACTAACTTTTATTAGGTCAATTTGGTGTTTGTTCAAGTGTCTAATACCACCTAAACACTTAATCATCACTAATTCAACAATCTAGCATCATGATCCAAACACCCCTAATTTTCACCATATGAACCCTAACTTTTCAAAATCAAAATCAAAGGGTTCTAGGATGTTAATCACCACCCTTTACCTTTTGTTTAGCTAGATTATCCACAATCTAACACTAATTAACCACATGCATTCATAATTTTTGGATTTCTACAAAACCCACCAACTAACACATTCAAAAGTGAAATCAAAGGAAGATAATCACTTACTTGATGTTAGGAAGATGTTGTGTGAGCCAAAACCTTCACAAATCCAAGCTCAGTTGCACGATTTAGGCTTCAAAATCGTTTTCTCCTTTTCTCCTCTTGGAATGAACGACCCCAAACACCAAATGAGCTCAATTTTGACTTTCACTAGTCAAAATGGCAGATTTTGCCATTTACACTTTTGGCCCTCAACTTTCATAACACCCAATTTATTCCAAACTAGATAAAAACTAGTATAACCGCGTTACTAACTTGAAACTCACTTGTTTCAACTTATTTCATAAATATTATTTTTACCATAATATTTATTAAAATGTTTATTTATTTGAAAACGAAACCCGGATTTTGGTTCGTTACACATCACCTCCCCTTATTTGGGTTTCGTCCCAAGATTTATTTTCCTATCAGGGGGCGGAACTTAATACCTATAAAATTTTCGGCCGAATACGTATAAATTAACCCTTTTGAGCGAAAAATCGGGGGGGGGGGGAAGGGAGGCCGTGCCCTCACTAAGCTTTGCCATTGCGCCTCATTAGTTTGCTCTTAATTCATCATCAAGAACATGCTACACTAATTACTTAAGATACTATCATAAATCAAGTTGTTCAGTGTCCATATCACATTATTGCAACATTAATTATTAAATAAGTGTCATGAGCATGATCGAAATGGTTTCCTAACACAAGATATACTCTCCTAATAATCGAGTAATATGTGCAATGTTTCCCTTTCTGTAAGGACGCACTCACGGACCACATCTTAATTGCTAATTGACCTTCGTACATCAACAACTTTTTCCATCCTCGCGATTCCTCATGTCTCGATACGTCGTTTGAAGATTTTCAGAGAGATTTTAGAGCAACACATTTTAGGTATGCATGTATCACGAATTCACGATATTTCATCTATGCTTTACCACTGGCGGATCAATCTTCTATGTTGTAAAAAAAACTATGAAATTGAGGCTTTTTTTTTTATTAAAAGTATGTTAAGCACAAAAAGTTTTTAAGTTGAATGTTCACAACTTAACATAAAACAAACGTTCTCCTTTATTTGAGTTTGATACTTTTACAAAACAATAAAAAACGCTTTTACAAAACAATAAAAAAAACGTTTTTTGAAAAGGTAAAAACAAAAAAAAAAGCTTTTACAAAACAATAAAAAACGTTTTTTTATATAATTTTTTTTTGCAAAACCTAAAACGTATACATTAAAAAAACTATATATTAAAAAACGTATTTTATAAAAGTTTTGAAAGCTTGTTATATTTTAAAAAAATGGATTTTTTTATCCAACTAAGGAAAAAAATAAACAAAAAAATAACATATGTATACGTGACAACTAAAATAGTGAGATTGTCTGAATTGACAACTTAAATGATCGAGTGGATATGACAAGTAAAAATGGAGAAAAGAGTTACATATAGCACGACCCCTTAAAAAGTTATATATTAATTTTCGTATACATACATACGAACGTACATATATACATATAGATATTTTTTTCCGGACTTAAAAATGTTATATAATAATTTATAGTTTCTAAACTAAATATCATAGTTGCAAAAAACTCTAAAATAATTGTACTTGTTAATCGGTGTTGGACACTTTTTTATGTTGCTAGAAATGATACCATATATCGAAGGCAATAAATAATACCATAGCGTTTAAGATGCCGTACACCGTTTTTCTTGTAAAGTGTGTTACTTACTTTTACTAAGAAACTGGATCATTCATTTGAGAGAATCTAATGATTTGTACATTTGAGAGAATCTAATGGTTTGTACGTATGCTACCATCTTCCGACTCCACAGAGAATCTAATGGTTTGTATGTATGCTACCATCTTCCGACTCCAACTCCTACTCCCTCCTGTAGGATCATTGAGATTAAAAGGTGGTTTTGTATAGTTGATATTGACGGAAACAATAACAACTTCCAAATAACAAAGTAAAACAATGGATAGTACTGATAAATGTTTAATGTATTTCATTCTCAAAGGTTTACAAAGTTACAAGAAATTCAGGAAGCACACTTACAAATGAGAATGAAACAACTACATATAAAGAACTTAGAATAAAAAACCATTGATTCTAAGGATCAGATCAAACACAAGCCGTTGATCTTATAACCGACAAGATGCTATCCTAACATTGGCTACATACATAAGAAAACTACTAATACATGCTCTGAGCCTTCGGGTGAGTTGTGCTTGCACTATCTTCTGCACCAATCACAGGTCTTCTACATAGTACTGTCAGTTGTGACAAAGAGGATTGTTAGCAACAAAGTCAATGTTGTTGATGATAAACCTATCAGCAGTATAGTGTTGATTGTTGTTGTAAGCCTATCAGCAGCAAGACTGTTCTTCAACATGAAGTTGAACTACCCGCATCATAGTTGTTCATCTGCAACAAAAACAACTATCATCAACATAGTTAACTATCAGCAGCAAAACCTTGTAGGCAACAAAACTTGAACCATCAACAACAATGTAGTTAATCCAAAAGATGTTCATCTAGTCTCTTCGACTACCCATATTTCAGATATTTCAAATGGTTAGAGTTCTCTCCCTTGTTTCGCATGACTCGCTCACGCACAAGGATTTTCGGAGAACAAGCCAGAATTTCCATGAGGAGATCCGGTCAAAGCGACGAAGACGAGAGCCTTCCCTAAGTTTGTTCAGGTCACGTCACACATGGCGCAATGACATTGGGGTTTCTGACGTGCGCGTGGTGTTCTGTCAATGGCGATGTGTAACGAACCAAAATCCGGGTTTCGTTTTCAAATAAATAAATATTTTAATAAATGTTATGGTGAAAATAATATTTATGAAATAAGTTGAAATAAGTGGGTTTCAAGTTAGTAATGGGGTTATACTAGTTTTGGAATGAATTGGGTGTTATGAAAGTTGAGGGGCCAAAAGTGTAAATGGCAAAATCTGTCATTTTGACTAGTGAAAGTCAAAATTGAGCTCATTTGGTGTTTGGGGTCGTTCATTCCAAGAGGAAAGGAGAAAACGATTTTGAAGCCTAAATCGTGCAATTGAGCTTGGATTTGTGAAGGTTTTGGCTCACACAACATCTTCCTAACATCAAGTAAGTGATTATCTTCCTTTGATTTCACTTTTTAATGTGTTAGTTGGTGGGTTTTGTAGAAATCCAAAAATTATGAATGCATGTGGTTAATTAGTGTTAGATTGTGGATAATCTAGCTAAACAAAAGGTAAAGGGTGGTGATTAACATCCTAGAACCCTTTGATTTTGATTTTGAAAAGTTAGGGTTCATATGGTGAAAATTAGGGGTGTTTGGATCATGATGCTAGATTGTTGAATTAGTGATGATTAAGTGTTTAGGTGGTATTAGACACTTGAACAAACACCAAATTGACCTAATAAAAGTTAGTGAATGAGAAATTAGTGTCAAGGTATTGGAAAGAAAACTCAAGTGGATGAGTTTGTATTGAAAGATGGTGTTTGGTTATGGGGATAACCCAAACGGGTCAGTTTGGGTTGGAAATGAAAATTGAGTTGTGGACTCAATTATTTTGTGTTGGTGATGAATGTTTGATTACTAAACTAGGTGTATATGTTTAGGTAATCAAATTGTGAACCGAGGAGGAGGCACGGGATCTTCCAACTCAAACGGTAAGTGCCGTTGCACTTACTTAGTAATGTTAATAAATGTGTGGTGTATGTGATATGTATGCATACTATAAGTTGAAATGAATGTTTATGCTTATTGCTTGAATGTAGTATGTGTGGAATTGTATTAATTTGAATTTAGTGGTAGAAGGTCAAACTAATATGATGGAATTGGTGTAAATGACTTATGTGGTAAATAGTCAAACTAATATGTGAATATGGTGATATTGGTGTAATTGACTTATGTGGTAAATAGTCAATCTAATATGTAAATGCGGTGAATTTGGTGTAATTGACTTATGTGGTAAATAGTCAATCTAATATGTAAATGTGGTGAATTTTGTGAAATTGACTTATGTGGTAAATGGTCAATCTAATATGTAAATGTGATGAATTTGGTGTAATTGACTTATGTGGTACATAGTCAAACAAAATGTGATAATTTGGTAAAATGGTTCAAAAGGTGGACTTGGAGTCAAATACTCAAAGTGCGGGTAAGACGAGTTGTGGTACTCGCACCAAGAGGTCGTAAACCCAATGAAAAGTGTGGAATACTTCAAAGGGTGGACTTGGAGTCAAATACTCCAAGTGCAGGTAAGAGGAGTTGTGGTACTCGCACCAAGAGTTAGTAAACCCAATAAGAAGTGTGGAATACTTCAAATGGTGGAGTTGGAGTCAAATACTCCAAGTGCGGGTAAGACGAGTTGTGGTACTCGCACCAAGAGGTCGTGAACCTAATTAGAAGTGTGGAATACTTCAAATGGGTGAATGGGTGGTGGTAAATGAATGTAATATGAAAAGAATGAGACTTGTAGTGGAAATGCAAGTGTTAAGAACCTTAATTGACCAAATGGGTGCAAACGGGTCAAATGGGTGAAAGGGGTGGAAACAAGATGTAATTACTTGTTTGATATGTTTATCTTCATTACTAACGGTGATATGTTAATGTGGTTATGTAGGGAAAGCTTCGATGTAGGTCAAAGTCAAGTCCAAGGCGTGGAGGATTCTCGTATGCGTTTTTTTTTTTGTGTTTGGGGATTTAAGGGAAAATCCGTTAAATGTGGTGTAAATTGACATTTGAATCTTTGTTTTGGTGTCCATACTTAGTGTTATAAATGATGTTAAATGTTTGGTCAAAAACCCAAGTGTTGAGATAATTTTGGGTCATGTTGAATTGGTGAAAATGTGGAAATTTTGGCTAAGTATGGAACTGGGCAAACTGAGTAAACTTTCTGTTTACTCAGGTCCCTCGCAGGGTGGGTTCTCTCGCGGTACGCGAGAGACCTGGTTCTCGGTGGCAGACTTTGGAGCTCCCTCGCGGTACGCTAGGGGAGGGGCGGAATGCCTTACCGCGAGGGTTATAAAAAAATAAAAATATAATCTGGGACAACAAGCTTCCGTGTGTGTTTAATGTATTTATTAGTTGGTGTTCCAATTGTGGGTGTTACACGATGGCCAGGATTTACAGCACTGTCAACGAATCAGGAGGCGAAATCCCTCGAAGGTGTTTCTCATAACCCTCTTGTGCACTTTTATAAAACCATGTCACTTGTTACGAGGGTTTTGAGTTGTACTCCACCGAGATGGTCAGCCTCACTTGACTCCAGTTTGGTGTCTAGTGCAAGGTTATTGGTGGCATCACTAAGGTTAGGGTTTCAAACCGTGTCTAGTATACAATCATCAGGGGTTTGGGTGTTATTCCCGCTGAAGTAACACGTGTTGATTTGCTAGTGGTCGATAGCCGGTCCCATATGTTTTTTTACGTGAGTTTCTGTTCTGTGCCGGCTAAACCGGGTGGAGTATGTGTCATCGTATGATTGGTCCGTTTCAGTCAATGTCTATATGTTGAACGGTTGAAAAACCATGGCTAGTTTGGTAAAGTCAAATGTCAAAATGTCTAGTTTCGTAATTTTCCTTTGAAACATTGTTTGCGTTTTGATTTCATAGGGCCTCAAATCTGTCATTCACCGTATACCTACAATGGTAGTGTGATGGCTATAAATCGGTCACGACAGGAACTCAGGTAGATCTTGGTTTTCATAGCCAGAACTAATGGACAGCAGTCGATTGAGCAATATATTGCACCCATTTTATTTTATTGAATGCCATTATCATCCACTTTTTAGATACTTGACATCATTCATACACCTGGAAGAGTGTAAATCATATGCACGTTAACGGGCATCTATTTGATTGTTTTCAGAAGAAATAATGTTAGAAAGATACAACAATTAAAAAAAGGGATAAAAACAATAAAGACAGGGGCCACCCTAAAACAATCTGAAGCTTCTGGATCCAGAGTCTCCATTTCTAGAATCGCAATACATGGACATCGGGAAGTCTATATGGTTCTCGACGCAATTAATGGAAAGGTAGTCCTGACTAGCTAAGCAAGTCCAAAATTGTTTCTTTCATAGACCAATCATTCTATTTGGGAAGCTTCTCAATTCTATCTTCCTTGTGCATTATTTTGGGACCCGGATAAGTTCGAATTGTTCAAATTTTGGGAAAACAGATTTATGTAGTTCTTTTTTAACTAACCTCTTTTTTTCTGCTAAATTTCCAAGATGAAGTAAAATATGATTAAAAAGCAGAACCCGGTGATATCTCAATCATAAAGTAAAGCCCGAGTAGGGTGAAACGCATAAACACTTTACCTCTACACAGAGAGGCTGCTCCCACAAAACCCCAACTCAAATAAAACTTTTCTTTTTTTAGACCTAATATAAAGTATATATAGATAGTAGAAGAGAGATGAGAGATGGGGACGAAAAAGAATCACAAATCACTACACTTACATCTAGGAAGAAAGGCAAAAAATATATATAGGCAAACTAGTGTTGGAAATCAAGTCCAAGAACAGGAACGATCTCAACAAAGGTCGACTCTTTCTTGTATTATAAAACTTTCAACTTACTTACAATCCCTCTATTTATACTAAAACTAAACTAATCCCAACCCAACTCAATAACTATTAAATAATCGAATAAATAAACAAACATCACTCCTAGTGTAATACGAATTCAACCAAACAACTAATAAATTAATATTAATAATTATTTTTAATTAAGATTAAATCCTTCAATCAGGACTCCAAGACCCATGTAAATCAAACATCTATAAGTTTTAAAAATCCATAACCTTTATCTGAAGTAAAAGAAGATGGTAACTTTTAATACACACGTGCAAATAATAATAAGAATGTATAGTCGCGGTTACATTCTCTAAACCTCTCTCTTTGTCCATTAAATTTTAAAAGAAATAAATTAAAACTTGGCTATGCCCATGGCCCCACCACCCTCAAACCCTTCATAATTCTTGTATAAAGGAAACCAACACCCATAGGTTATGCATCAGTACTCACAAAAACTTGCAAGAGCTCAAGTTGAAGAGACAGAGGTAGTGTTCTCTAAAATATACACCCACACTCGATTACGCTCCTTCGAATTAAGGAAGATGGCTTGGAACTTTGCTCATCTGAACCTGACTCTCGCATTCGGTCTTCTTGGTAGATTTTCATTCTATTCCTGCTAGAAAATTAGAACACTTTTGTTTTGATTTCTTTTGAAGAAAAAATCTGGGAATGATTTTATGGAACTGTCCACTTTCCGGTTCACATGTTTTCATTTCAAGATTATAGTTATTTTAGATACTTCAATTTGAGATAAAAGCTCACACTATAAATAGTATTAGTAAAATCAAATGCTAACATTTTTGTTCTTTGAAATTGGCAGGCAATGTTGTTTCTTTTATGGTATTTCTTGCACCTTTGTAAGTGACTATGTGACTATATATATACTTCCTGTCTTCTTTTGGTGGCGATTTTCTCTAAAATTGACCTTTGAAAATTTTCCAAATAAAAATGCAGACCCACATTCTATAAAGTTTACAAGAAGAAATCAACTGAAGGGTTTCAGTCCGCACCTTATGTGGTGGGCTTATTCAGTGCCATGCTTTGGATATATTATGCATTGCTCAAGACGAACGTCATGCTTCTAGTCACCATCAATTGTGTTGGTTGCTTCACTCAAACCTTCTACATTTGCGTCTTCCTCTTTTACGCTCCAAAGAAGGCTAGAGTGAGTACTAGTTTTTCACATACCTTTTTTGAACTCTTAACGCATTTCCAGTTTCTTTAAAGATTTATTTATCTACTACAAATGAAGGCTAATAGATATCGTCCTTGGCTACAGATGGAGAGCATGAAGCTAATTGTGTTTCTAATAGTTATTGGCTTTGGGTTAGTTGTTGCCCTAACACAATTTCTTGCAAGTGGAATTAACAAAGTTGTGATAGTTGGATGGATTTGCCTTGTGTTTTCTTTGTGTGTTTTTGTGGCACCTTTGGGCGTTATGGTAAGTATATATAAGCAAAGAATTAAACAAGCAATTAAGTTGAAAGTAATCAAAAAACAATATTTTAGCATTGTCATTTTTTATTTACACAATAATAATGTTCTTCCTAATTTTTTCCAGAGACAAGTGATTAAGACAAAAAGTGTAGAGTACATGCCAATTTTGCTATCAGTAGCACTAACCCTCAATGCTGTTATGTGGTTCTTCTATGGTGTACTTCTTGGAAATCTCAATATTGCGGTACTAAACAAAATCACTGCTAGAAAACATGTATATTTTCTATAAAAGTTTTCGACAAGTTAGCAACAAAAGAAATTTCCAACAAGTTGGCGACAACTTTCCGACAGAACAAAAACAAAAAAGTAGCCATAAGATTTCATACAATTTTCCGACAAATTTATTAAATAAGTTAACTTATTTATTTAATATAATCATCGGAATATTATTGGAAATTGCCGACGGCAGGCTTTTGTCGCTAATTCGTCGAAAAATTAGTCAGGACTTGGTCGGACAAAACATTTCCTACGGGGTTTTTCCAACATACACTTTTTGTCTGAAACTTGTCGCTAACGGCCAATTCCGACAAATTTTTCACGTATCTGATGTCGTAAATTTTTCAGTTTTTTGGTAGTGTTTCTTTTACCTGAAAAAAGTTATATACTTTTACGTGACAAATTTTGGTATAATGTATTTTCTAGATTCCAAATGTGCTTGGATTCACCTTTGGTATAGTTCAAATGATGCTGTACATTGTATACAAGAACAAGAAGCCAGTTAGCGGTGAAAAAGTATTTACGTCCGAAGATAAAATCAGTGAAATGGAGGAGCAAAAAATCTCAGAACTACAAGATCAGAAAATGGTCGACGATGTGAAGCTGCACGAGGCTCTAACTTGTTCTGATATTCTTCCCATAGTTGCAAAGTTAAACGATAGGGAACATGACGCTGTCCTTGTATCTGTTGAGCCTGAAGTTCGCCCAAATGTCTCGAGTCAACCCATTGAAGTCGTCGTATGAGATCCATACATGCCTTTTCATTTGGACCGACAAGCCAAATGCGAAGCTATGATCTGAAGTTGTGTGGTTTGGGTGCATCTTCATAAACAATAGTTTTTTTAACTTGCACCAGATCACATTTCAAGCTAGCACGTGTTTTTTTTTCATCCCATAAACAATCATAAATATAAACAAGTTTTATGTTCCATGTTAATTGTACTACATATTTAATTTAGTTGATTATTCTTCTATTTTGAATCTATACAACATGAACTTGGCAGAGTGCAAATAGTTTTAACTTAGGGAGTTGTTTTAAAGAAGCAATATAGAATGAATAAATATATACACAAGCTGTCTTGCTATATATGTAATAATTGCGATGCCCCCTTTGGGATTAAAACTAGAAGGGGTTGCAAATTTCCTGATATTGTCGGACGAAAATTTCGTACAGAAACTTTCAGTCGAAAATATAGTTTCGGGCGAAAGAAAAGTTTCACACGGTCTGTTACATATTGTTTTGATTGATAACTTGAAATAATGTTATAAACTTGCTTATATACAAGAAGCAAATAAATTTATTTCGCCCGGTCTGCTACATATTGTTTTGTTTTCTGTTCTTTTTTTTTTTTGCTTCCTGTATATAAGCAAGTTTGTAACATTATTTCAAGTTATCAATCAAACGTCTCTGCATAAGTCGTCTAGCTTGGTTTTTCTGAAAGAGCGTTTCCTAGCTTCTCGGCTTTCTCCTACGATAACCGACACCTCGGGAACTTAAACGTATGAGCGAGAATGGTTTTAGAAGGTGTGGAAATAGTGGAATTAACTCTGAAAATCGGTTTTGGTTGATGGATTTGGCTTAAACCCGACTTTGCTATATATAGGCTGAAAATGGGGTCCGTAGCGGACCGTTATGGTAGCGGGTAGCAGTCCGCTACCGCCTAAACCCTAATTAGTCAGCATGACACGTGTCGGGCTCTGGTGTTGCGGCGCAATTTGCGGCTAGCGGACCGTTAAGCTACAAGGTAGCGGTCCACTATAGCATACCGGGTGAAACTTTTCTTTCGCCCAAAACTATACTTTCGACTGAAAGTTTCTCGTTCGACAAATATTGCCTAAAATTGGTAATCTAGATTTGAATAAACACAATAAATCAAGACGAATATGAACTGTGATTAAAGGTTTATAACCTTTCCTAAGTTCTAGGCCGATCGTATATATTGGCCTAACCCTAAACGGCGCAACGTTTCTATGAAACGTTTCCAACATACGTAGAATCAATTTTGTAAATACAAACTTGACACAAAGAACCTTTAACCTATTACAATCACATTATTGACTCTAAACTATAAATACATATATACAGGAATAGTCCTTTGACTTTATTCACGAAGATGATCGAGATTATATCCAACAGTCACCCATTAATCACGATCGACTTGTAGCATGTAGGCCTTTGACACCAAGTAGTTCTCTCATAGTGATGAATTTGATTCTAGGTGATGGCTTGGTCAATATGTCTGATATTTGAAGTTCTCCATAAATGTGTTCCACAGTGATTTGATCTTTCACAATGTATTCTAGGTGGATGTTTTAGACCCTTTGTCCACCTAAGATTTGATACGAGTTTCCTATGCAATCAATTCATGAACTACATAATCAACTATGGAAAAGGGACTACGATGAAGGAGTGTCCCATGTAATCCTTCAAAATCGGACCTTAATGCCATCAAAAACTGAACCAAACGTTGTTCCTCCCTACTAGCAATGTAGAGTCCAAACAATTTTAACTCTGCAAATTCTATAAGAGCTAATTGATCCCATAAATCAGACATAGCATCATAGAAATCCTCAATACTTATAGTGTTTTGCTGAAGAGCTCGAGTATCATACTCTAACCCGTATTGTTTAGCAAAGTTATACTAAGTATACAGTCTACTCAATTGATCCTAAACTTCATTTGAAGTATTATACTTAGCTAACTGAATACCAACTCATAGTTTCATAGACTTATTTATCCATGTGATAATCTTAGAATTATCAGTTTCTCATGCATCACGTTTAACCACATAATCAGTAGCGCCTTCTTGTCTTTCGTTTCTCTTTTATATGAGAAATATAGCCCCAAGTTTCCTATGTAGAAAGTTCTTCATGACATAGGTCCAGTAGGCATAGTTCTTACTAATAGACTCAAAAGAATCATTTTTTCCACCATATTGCCAAAAGTCGAGACAAAACCAGATAATCGAATACCTAACACCAAATACGAACAAGAACAATGGAAGCAAATACAAACAAAGAGAAAATAAACCCTTATTCAAACGAAGATGATGGCATCAACAAATATACGAATCAAACAACAGCAGAAACAAGCCCTAATTCAAATGAATGTGACGGCGGCGGCAACAAATGAAACACACATCAGCATCAGCAAAAGACAAACCAAAAAAATCGACGACCCGCGAAATTGAAGCTTGCTACAAACTGTTAAAATAAATCAGTAAACACAGATCGAATAAAGCTCTCATACAATGTAAATTGAGAATGATAGTATTAGATGAAAAGAATGAAACGAAAACAATGAAAAGTTAGACAGTATATAGAGAGCCTAACTAGAGTTAACTTAGCTAAGCGGGTTAAACAAAAGCCTAATACAAATAAATCCAATATGCTAACATTGTTTCTGTGCTGAACCATTAAGAGGCTGACAAAATCTGAAACAAACACTCCCTACCTCTGAATCGGTCAGAGGTAGCTTAATGGAATCATTAAGAGTCTATCAAACAGCCCCTTAGTCTAACGCGACACATTTAATATCGACTTTATTTATCGTCCCGTGTATATATTCTGTTAATGCGTCTCATTTGCATTATTTGTATGAAGATAGAATAATATTTTCTGTTCTGAACTCTATGATATCTAGAGCTTTCCATTTTGTCTTTTCACTAGTACTATGTTCAAGGCTTCGTTTTTGTGTTCTCTCACTATGTCTAAGCAGTAATACCTACATTCATGGGTTAAATTTCTTTGTATTGTCGTTTCCAATAATATAAAGCGGATGCCCCATATTGCCCCCAAGATAGGGTCCTCTATTGTAAACAGATATGGCCACCCTCATCCAATAACTTGATATTCCGGTTGTCAATTTGATCCGATCCATTATTAGTAGATATTCATCTAAATAAATAATTAATATTGAAAATGAATGATAATTTGTGATTCAGGGCTTGTATAAAATAATTTTTAAGTTCAAATTTAAAGGCAACATATCATTAAGAGTAAAAGAGGCATTAAACATAAATCTGAAAGAGTGAAAGTCACACGCGCAGGAATAAAACTTAAGTTTTACATAAAAAAAACCAACATTATCATTAATTATAAATCTTTTTGAAACATACAAAAAGGACAAGCATTTTATTTTCTACATGTTCTTATCCGGCCATGTTGTTTTACATTAATTTTCTATCTAATTTGTTTTTCGTTTGGGTTTTCCAAAAATTATTTATTCAATTATGTTGAATATTTTGTTAATGTGGGATTAGCACACTTGATAGAGGTAAGATCTTGTCTCTTAGATTGGAGGTCATGGAAATTATTTGATGTAATTTAAAAGTAGCAGTAGAGTAGATTTGTCGTTAAAAAAATATGTTAAATATTCATCAAATGTTCAATATGAATATTTGAGAATGTTGAATATTCATTAAACTAATTGTGATTTAACCCGATATCAATAATACAGAAGAAACAAAACTCAAGTAATTTTATAAGTTATAAGAAAAACTCATTAATATTCATTATTCATAATCAATGATGCTACTAGAAAACCGGGCAAATGCAAATGCGGCCGAAATTATAAAATTAGTGACCGCGCAAGATCTGGTCGCAAACCATTCACAAATTTTACGACCGTTAAACTTCGGTCGCAATTTAGTCGCAAATTTTACCACTGCTAAATTTCGATCGCAATTCAGTCGCAAAATCATAAAAAAAATTAGGGTCGTTGATGCTCAATTAGGGTCAATGATGTTTATTTATAAGCAATGATGACAATTTAGGGTCAGTTCTTCCTTCTCGATGAGTGGCCACCCATGTTCTCCACAACCACATACGAACGTATTTATCCACAACACAATTTCTCATCTCACAGTCTCTCCTTAATCGTGCATTGTTTAACAGACCTCAAGATTTGAGACCTTTGATTGAAAAAGCAAAGCAAAAAACGAGCAACGAGAGGTATGTTCTTTTGTATACGGGTATAGTTCGAGTGATGTAGGAATGTTGAGCAGTGGCAAATCGATCAACGGGATCTGCTCGGTTGCACGAGAGTAGTTGTAAGTGTGACTCAACATTTAACTTACCTCAAACAGTGGTAAATCTTCATCAGCGGTAACTTGCTTTTGTAGTGGCGAGTTCCCTCTTTAGAGAATCAGTGGCAATAGTAGCAAAGCATTTGTACCATCAGTTCCAAAGGGGTTTTTATCCAACAATTATTCATTGTTAATTAAAGTGATTGATGGCTAGTTAGGATCAATGATGTTCTAAACGAGTTAGTGGGTCAAAATCAGTCAATCATAATGATGGATAGTCATGACGAATCATGGTTAAATGTAATCAATTGTCGTAGTCAATGTTGGTGTATATGCCGTTAAGACTTCCTATATATCTTTATGAGTTATAATGACTTGTTGTGATTCATTATGACCCATTATGACACTTACGAAGTAATATGACATGTTAGGCCACGTAATATGGCATATTAATGCACATCAAGTCTTATTGTGATGGTCACTTATGATTTATTAGGTTATTAAGGGTCAATTATGGTCATTAATGGTCAAGGTCAACAATGGATAATTAGAGTCAATGATGGTCAGTTAGGTTGAATGGTGGTCAATGATGGTCTTAAGGCCATTCATGGCTAACTAGGGTCAACGATGGTCATACATGTCCAATGGTTATCATATTTAGGGTCATTAATAATCAATGATGGTGAAATAGTGTCATTGATGGTGTATTAGGGTAAATATAGGTCATATCATGACCAATGGTGGTGAATTCTGATCAAACATGGTGAATTCTACTAATACATACGTAATAATTTACTAGATGAGATCCAAATCTAAAAGATGATGAAAGCCATCTATAAGGAAAAAAAATTCATACACAGTTTTCACTACTAAAAAACTAGGCATTTACGACTGTCTTTTCTCGGTTGCAAATCAGTCACAAGTAGCCATTAGCGGCTGACTTGCGACGAAAATGCGCTGGCAAAAACCCTCATAGATATCGCAGTTGATAATTTGCGGCCGCATATTTTGCGACTAATTTTTGTCGCTAGTTTTGTGACCGTTCAATTTCACTAGTAAAAGATGTGACGCATTTTTTTTCCATGACAAATATCCAGTTTTCTTGTAGTGTTTCAATCACATAATGATTTTATTTGAACTATTAGTTATGGATTTAGTTTTAATAGTCTTGAAACTAGTATATATAAAGCTGATAAATTGTAGGTAATATAATATATAAAAGAAATGAGTTATTACTTTGTATATGAAACGTTTATTGTGATGTTTATAATATACATATTAAATAATTTGTTACGGATGAGGTTGGTTCCCTTCAATTAATTGTTTTTCCAAGATAAAAAGGTCGATAAAAAGCAGCCAAAATCAAAGACGTTGATGTAAGATTACGTGATCCATAATCCCTCCACTTCAAATTGTGGATAAAGTATCCAATTACTACTATTACAATTACCGAACATGAAAGAGATTAAATCCCTCCACTTCAAATTATGGATAAAGTATCCGATTACAACTAGTACACTGTACAAGTATCTCCGGCGCCGGTGGGAATCAGTTTCCCTAAATTGGCGTCGGTGGGAATCAGTTTCCCTAAATTGTCGTTATGCGTGTCGCGTTTTTAAAATTCAAATTTCAAATTTCCATTTCGGTAGTTATCGCAAAATTTGCTACCGATTCTCTTTCTCATGTTTATAAAATGTTCAGTTAAATAAACTTTTATCTTTCTATCTGTCATGTTTAAGTAATAAAACATTTTTACTATAAGCGTTTATTTCTGAGTATCACATCATCCTAAAATAGTAAAATAGGGATTCTTGATTCACCTTATAAGCTAGCTCAAAGATACTATAAACGGTCCACTAATGTCACTCATGGATCTGGATTTATAGTCAAAATATATCAAGTCTTCACTTTATACTAAACACAGCGAAACTAGGTTAGTTTCGCTTTATGGTTTTCAACTAAACTAGGTTAGTTTCTCTTTCTACGACTTAGCAAAACTAGGGCAGTTGCGCTTTCTATATCTTAGCAAAACTAGGTCAGTTTCGCTCTCTATAAACACAGTGAAACTAGGTCAGTTTCGCTTATGCCTCAGCGAAACTATGACATTTTCGTTTTCTTTAAACTTAAGCATGCCTATATCACCATCTTCGCAGAACTTAGGGTTTCTGCATGAAAAATGGCGGCTAACTCGTTTCTCGTCAAGCCTTAATCTATTTACGTCAAAAACGTCTGTTTAGCTTTTGTAAAGCTAGATATATGGTTTCTTTATCGTTTTAAACGTAAAAATCACGTCTTTTCTTACTAAACCCAAAACCGAGCTAAAAACTGAGTTTGAAGGCAGAATCTTACCTCAAATCGCAGCTTGGTTAGACGGCGACGTTCAGCTCTTCCTTCTCGTGCTATTATGTGCTCTTTTCGAGCTCGAAGGGTCTCTTGAGAACTCTCTTTCTACTTTCTCTCTCTAGAGTTTTTTAAAGGAATATGGAAATGCTAAGCGTGAGGGGCGGCTAGGGTTAAGAAGCCTCCCCCTTCCCTCCTTTTATTAGAGATCCCGTTTATTACGTCGTTGTTATTTTCGGGATGTTACAGTTGGTTCTAGTTGAACATCGTTGACCATTAATCACCCTAATTGACATTCAATGACGATAATTGAACATAAATTACCCTAGTTCATGATCATTGGCCTAGTTAACCCGAAAGTGTTATCATTGGCCCTAAATGAACATAATTCACCCTAGTTGGCCATGAATCATTCCAATTTACCTTCAATGATGATAATTGAGCATAAACAACCCTAATTCACCATACATGTCTTAATATGTTACAACGGGCCTTATCAAGTCATATTAAGTCTTAATTGGTTATATTGTGTGGTAATGAGCCATATTATATCATAATGAGTTATAACATGCCATACATGTCATAATATATCATATTAACTCTATGGGCCTTATTAGGTCATAATGGCACATAGTTGGTCAATATAATTTATAACAGTCAATTGGGAATCTTAACGAGTCATATACATCCATGTTCGATTATAAATCACCATGTTTGATCAGAATTCATCAATATTAATGATTATTTGACCTACATTTGTCCTGATTGACCATAGTGACACTATTTTCACCATCATTGGCCATAAGTGCCTCTAACTGATCATTAATGACCCTAAATGACCACCATTGGTCATATATGACAATTATTGACTCTAGTTAGCCATGAATGGTCCTAAGACCATTATTGCCCACCATTCACCTAATTGACCGTTACTTGGCCATAATTAGCTCTAATTAACGATCATTGTATATAAGTGACCATCATTAACCTTGATCGTTAATGATCACAACTGACCATTAATAACATAAGCAATTATAAGTGACCATCATCACCATTGCCCTTCTTTCACTATATTATACATGAATAATTATGATTGACCAGGTACCACTACTCATAAGAAGTATTCATATAACTTGATGTGCATTAATATGTCATATTACGTTTGACCTAACGTGTCATATTACTTGGTAAGTATCACGACGGGTCATTATAACTCATAACGAATATATAAGGAGTCTTAACGGTCATATACACCAACATTGACTAGGATTTATTACATTTAAACATGATTCACTATGATAATCCCTCATTTGATCCACATTGAGTATGCTTGACCATGAGTAATTATGATTGACCGAGTTTCACCTATGTTGACTATGTTTAACCAAAGCAGCTTTTGCGACTGAATTGCGACCGAAATTAAGCGGTCTCAAATTATCCATAATTTAATTTTTGATTCATTGCTTTTTATGATTTTTGCGACGGAAATGTGACCAAAAATAAGTGGTTGCAAAATCTATGATCGATTTGCTACCGCATCTTGTTCGGTCGCTAATTTTGCGACTGTTATGGATACCGGTTGCAAATTTTGCAACTGACATGTGCGGTCAGTCGCAGTTGCCCAGTTTTCTAGTACACCTTCATTTGGCAACTAATTTTTTTTTCCTTGTAGTGGTATTATTGGCTCAAGAAAGAAATTAAATAGCTTATGCTATTAAAAAGTATCAAAATTGGACTATCTTGAATTTTTTTTCAAAAAGAACTTCTGTTATACAAAATTTAAATTGGATACTCTCTTTCAGTCATTTTTTTAAGACATAAAAAGTGAGGTACTTCATTTATGACATTCTTCCATGTCTATTTTGAGTTAAATACGTACATATTTTGTGAATATTTAACTAGCTAGTTAGACTAGAAATAATTGTGCTTATTGTTTTTATAAATGATCAAATATATGATGAGAATGTATACTGCTTTTATGGTTGTTCGTGTCTTATAGTGGTGAAATTATATTCAATCTGCTAAGCACTATAACAAAAGAAAACCATAAAGTTAGATAAGGTTTGCAAAGCACATATTAATATTTATGGTTAATCATTAATTAATCAACTCATTATCATGGCATATATGGGACCAACATTGAGGAGTTAATTAGCTAGCTAGGAGCCATCTTCCTGGGTCTTAAAACCCGATGACTGGGATATGAGTGGCTGACTCATCAGAAAGTGCTTCCTGGGTGCCCCACTGTAGTTTTGGCCAAGAAAAGATGGAAGCCACTGCAACAAATAAACAAATACTTTAATTCTATATTTTTTTTCTTAAATTTTAAAAAGTGTCTGAAGTTATATCAATTTGTTTGCACTTATATATGTATAAGATTGTTTTAAAATGTATAGAAATATTAAATTTCATAAGATACACAACTTGACCACTAATATGTAGAGATCAATTTACTAGTATTGTGGAAGATAATTAAATTAACAGGAAGACATAAGAAATAACCCTACGACAAAATGACAAAATGTAGCACGTCTAAAACTAAAAGCACATGTAAGACTAAAAGAAAACCTAGAAAGTAGTTAAGATCGATACCTATGACTAAAGGCAACCTAAGAGAAGTACATGCCAAAATACAAATTCACGGCTAATACTAAATGTATAGGCTCCCCTAAAATACCTAAACTTTATACGGCTTCTCCAAGAGCTCATATCATCAATCATGTCCTTAGAAAGGAGCAAGCGTAACAAATATTGCCTAATCTTCTCCTCATGTCAACTTTAGTCTTCGTCTGCTCTTATTCCCCTCCAGGGTGAGGGTTTCCCTGATCCTCACAGATTCCGTCATCTGTCTCCTCCGCACAGGACTGCACCATTTCAATATCTCTTCCCTATCTTATTTGAAATACATGCTACCCCTAATATATTCCTAAAAACTTCATTGCTAATCTGGTCCAATCTTGTGCGCCCACACATCCACCTCGACATCCTCATCTCTACTACCTCCAACTTCCGCGCTTATGTCTTCTTGATTGGCTAGCAATCGTTTTGTATAATATAGTCGGTCGAACCGCAACCCTATAGATTTCCCTTTTAATCTCTCTCGAAACTTCATGTCACACAAAACGCATGTGGCTGCTCTCCACTTGCACCAACACGTCTGAACACAATCAGTGTCTCCATCACTTTAGACAAAGATCCTAAATACTTGAATTTGGTTACTAGCTTATAACTATAGCCATTTTGTACACATCTATATAAGTACAAGAAAGTTGTAATTTGTTTCCATGTATATTTTTCAAATGAATGTAGAAAAGGTACATGCAATTATATTGATATAATTGTCATCGGCGAACCTATCCTGGTGCCCGAAAATCATGAATTGTTTTTATTTGTTAAATATGTGATATAATCTTGACTGACACTGAAGAAATTTTGACGCTGACCCCCAAAGAAAATTTTATTTTTGATACTTACCCTATTTAAACTAATAACTTAGTTGGACATTTGGACTAAAAACTTGGTCAATTAAACAATTACGTCCATATTTAGTTAACTCATTGTCATTTAAACAATTAAGCTCACATTTATTTAACTCATTACACATTTAAACTTTTTAATCAAATTAAACCTAATAAAATATTCAAGTAGCGGACTAGCGGCAATCATGATCAATCCATCGACCGACCATTCATATTCAAGGCTCACACATATACGCAATTAGAAGAATGGCAACCCTGATCTATTATGTGTTTTTAAAGACGATTCACGTACTTTAGTATTCATATAAAAATTAATTTGGATTTATCGTTTTATTATGTGACCCAACCTAGAACGACAAAATTTAATATTTAACTATTAATAATCGACCCAAAAAATCTCTAATGCCATGAAAAATGTTCCTTGGTCCGCCACTGATAACTGTTGTAATGAATAAGATGCATAATTATTGTGCGCTTGTTGTACATTTTCGATCTTAAACAAGGTTAGACTACAAAATCATTTAAGCGACCATGCAACAAACATATTTGAATTTTTGTAAAGCGACAAAGATATATCATTGCATTTTTCAAAACAAAAGTAAAGGTTGAGATATATATGTTATGGAAAATGATTTTAAAAACTATAAAGGCAAAAAGGGAAGAGAGTGGTGTATAAAGTACCACTACACTTATGTATTATGTACCCACTAAATCTAATTAAATTGTGTTGATTCGCAGGTTTAATGGACAATGAGGGAAGTTGGATGCTATTTTGATATTATGGTGGAGCCACCACCCTCATCCTTGGCTTCCTATATAAAGGGATTACTCAATCATCTCTTTTGCACCACTCATCAGGAGTAACAAAAGAGAGAGATAGCGAAAGGTAGAATTTGCTTAAACAACCCTTGATTTTGTGAAAGATAGTTATATTAGTAACCAATTAAGGAAGATGATGACATTGGCTCACCTCACTCTGGCATTTGGCCTTCTTGGTATAATACTCCTTCCTTTGCATCTTTATTTCTTCATAGATGACTCTGTTGTAAACATTTTGCTTCATAATATTTTCAGGCAATATTGTCTCATTTATGGTATTTCTTGCACCAATGTAAGTCTAGCTCTTACATATGTTAATTAAACATATCCTCAATAATTACCTAACCTTCACAACATGATCTAATATTAATGCAGTCCAACGTTTTATAAAGTTTATAAAAAGAAATCAACCGAAGGGTTTCAATCAGCGCCTTATGTGGTGGGCTTATTCAGCGCAATGCTTTGGATATATTATGCATTTCTAAAGACCAATGTCTTGCTTCTCATTACCATTAACTCAGTCGGTTGCTTCATCGAAACCTTCTACATTTGTTTCTTTCTTTTCTACGCACCAAAGAAAGCTAGGGTATATACTAATCTTTACTTTGGAATGAATTTCACAATCTTAATTATCAATAAATAAGGTTGATTTAAACTAACCAAAATCTTGCTTATGCAGATGGAGAGTTTGAAGCTCATTGTGTTGCTAATAGTTGTTGGCTTCGGATTGATTATTGTCTTGACTCAATTCCTAGCAAGTGGAGTTACCCGTGGTGTGATAGTTGGATGGATTTGCCTTGTGTTCTCTTTATGTGTTTTTGTAGCACCTTTGGGAGTTCTGGTAAGCACGCATGCATACAAAAGCCACTACCAAAAAACTGAAAAATTTGCGACAGCAGATTTGAAGGGAAATTTATCGGAATTAGTCGTTAGCGACAAGTTTTCAACAAAAAGTGTTTGTTCGAAAAATCACGTAGAAAATGTTTTTTTCCAACAAAGTCCCGATTAATTTTCCGACGAATTAGCGACAAAAGCCTTTCATTGGTAATTTCCGACAATATTCCGACGATTATATTAACTAAATAAGTTAACTTATTTAATAAATTTGTCTGAAAATTGTAGGAAATCTTATTGTTACTTTTTTGTTTTTGTTTTGTCGAAAAGTTGTCGCTAACTTGTGAGAAATTTCTTTTATTGGTAACTTGTCGAAAACTTTTGTAGAAAATATACATGTTTTCTGTTAGTGAGCAAATATTAACATTGTGACACAACAAAAACTTTTATATTTATATTTATTCACATTATTTTGCAGCGACAAGTGATTAAAACAAAAAGTGTGGAATACATGCCGATTCTATTATCGGTAGCCCTTACCCTCAGTGCTGTTATGTGGTTCTTTTATGGTCTTCTTCTTGGTGACTTCAATATCGCGGTATGAAAAATACAAGAACAAGAAGCCCAACTCAACATGTTAACAATGTTTATCGCGATCCAATCGTCTAACTTATTCAATTCTCTTTATTGTTAATGACTTGTTTTTCAGATCCCAAATGTACTTGGATTCACCTTCGGTATTATTCAAATAATACTATACTTCAAATACAAGAACAAGAAGCCCATCGCCAACGAAAAAATATCAGAATTTGAAGCCAAAAAATATCCAGTCAGTGAAATGCAGGAGAAAAAGATTCCAGAAATAATAGACCACAAAACAATAGATGTTGTGAAGCTGAGCGCGTTGATGTGTTGTGATGTTCTTCCTGTGGTGGCCAGACTCGACGAAAATGGACATGATGCTGGTCATGTAGCCATTGAACCTCAAGCTCACCCTGGTGTGCCGAATCACATCATTGAAGTCGCTGCATGAGATTGATATGTATATACCTTTTCACTTTGAGATGGAAAATTCAATAAGTAGATGTGTGTTGATCTTGCATATATATTCTAAGTGTCAATCCCCAACGTTTGTATTTTTCTTCAAAGATCTTAAAGATCATCAATATAAACCTGTTTGGGCTTCAAATACTAAAGTTCACATTCATTGCATTAATATCACTGTTATTCTTATTTTGTAAATCTCTTGAACAAACCTAAATTTTCCTCATAAACGCCACTAGAAAACTAGCCAATTGCGACCGCCATTTCGGCCGCAAATCGGTCACAAATACCCATTTGCGACGGAAATGGCCGTCTCGTACGCCTCCGTGCGTAATGCTCTGTTGCGACCAAAATTGCGACTGATTTTTGTGACCGGACTAACAGTCGCAATTTTTGTGACTGGTATTGAAATGGAAGATATCAGAAGCAGGAGGATAGATCAAATACTACTTATTTGATTCACTATTATTGAAATGGAAAAAACTGTCTTTTGAATAGACTTGAAGGTGATAAAAGAAACTAAATTAGCTTAAATAAACCACTGACACTCCTACAAAAACATGTATTAATTTGTGCCCTTCAAAAGGTCACAAATCCATCGCTAAAGGTATTTGCGACTGTTGTTAATCTGTTTTATGTTAACTTTTTGCAACTTGAATCATTTGCAAAACATTTTAGCAACCGAAAGAACCGTCTCTAATTCAGCGACCGTTTTTGCGGCGCTAGTTACAATTGGTTTGCGACTACTGATTCGACCTTTGTGCAACTGGTTTGCGAGTGCTAGTCTTTTAGACCTTTGCGACCAAATTTTGAAAATTTTGCGATGGCTTTCATCACAAATGAGCTACACAACTTCAAAAAGTTTCTCTTTTATTTTCCATTTTTTTCTTGTTTACAATATATTCAAATTCCAGAACCAAAATTTCAATAAATTTACTAACTTGTACGAACTCACAAAAATATCCAAACATAAAACAATATATCTAAACGTAAGACAATAATCTATCTCTAATAAATAAATTACTGGTTACTTCTCATCTAATAATTCTGTTAGTCAAAAATTCTTTTTCTAGGAGTCTTGACCTTTCTTCCAATGTATGTGTCTCGGGAACTCTTTAAACGTAGCAAGGCGTCCTAAGTTCCTTATCATACGAAAGTCGTATTTAGAATTTGATTAGAATATACTAATATTTGCATACGATGTTTATTAAAGAGGATAAATTCACATTTTTACGCTCTAAGTAGGGTTGTGCAAAGGGTCGGAACCGACCCGACCAGACCTGACCCGGACCCTCCAGAACCGAATACCCTTTTATTGATAAAATTGGGAACCAAGAACCGATCCTTGAGGTTTCGAGTCCGGTTCATGGTTCTGAGGCTCCATAACCACAACTTGCTCACCCCTAACTGTGCAAATGGTTGGAACCGACCCGACCCTCTAGAACCGAATACCCTTTTATTGATGAAATTGGGAACGACGAACCGAACCTTATAAGCCTATGTGGTTCGGGTCCTTAAGGTTTCGATTCCGGTTCATGGTTCTGAGGGTCCAGAACCACAACTTGCTCACCCCTAACTGTGCAAATGGTTGGAACCGACCTGACCCTCTAGAACCGAATACCCTTTTATTGATGAAATCAGGAACCACGAACCCAACCTTATAAGCATATGCGGTTCGGGTCCTTGAGATTTTGGGTCCGGTTCATGGTTCTGAGGGTCCAGAACCACAACTTGTTCACCCCTAGCTCTAAGTGTAGTCGTAGCATTGCTTTGCAAGCTTAACATCACTAAAAAGATCACTTGGTTTCTTGCACCTACTAAGGGTGAAGGGGGCGGGTTACTCGGGTGGTTGTCGAGTATGAGAGAGGTGACCGGGTAAAATGGGTACACCGCCCCCATTAAATTGAGTAGCCAAATCGAGTTTCATGTCCGAGTGTTCTTACTCGGATAAATCCCCACTCACTCTAGTGGACCCGCCACTTACCATACACACTTTCTCTATTTAAATGTTTTTTTTAAGTGGGTGAGTAGTTTGAGTAGAATGTTTCCAATGAAATCTGAGTAAATGAGTAGTTTGAGTAGTTTTGAGGTGATAAAATTCTATTGAACAGTTAGTTTGATGAGTATAATTGTTGGATGAGTAAACCGTCCCGCTCACTCTAAGAATAACATGTAGCCGCAAGAAATTTAACTATATTTTTCCTTTCACTTGTCAAATGATGTAATTTTTCATTATTGTTAAATCAGTATGTTACATAGTTTTCAATTCATATATACTCTATTATATTTTACAGAAATATTTTACTTTTAAGTTTTATGTTTTTTATTAAAAATACATTAATTGGACACGTATTTCACTGATAATACGACCGGTTCAATGACAAGTCGGATCATCATAACTCATAATATTTGATGACATTACATTATTTATCGCAATATTCATTATTTTTGCCCCGAAACTTAGACTAATAAATAACATTGGGGTGGATAAACATTTGTTACCTCAAATCTAAAATTTAATTTCAGTATAAGTAAAAAGCAGTTATAAAACATTTTTTTGCATTCTTCTCAATGCAACTATTAAAAGACGATGAAAGCCATATAGAGAAAAAAAAAAAAAAAAAAAAAAAAAAAACTCATACACAGTTACCACTACCAGAAACTGACATTTGTGACTATCTTTTGTTCGAAATAGCCATAATTAGCGATCGACTTACGACAGTAAATGTGGTGGCAAAACCCCCGCGGGTAATCTCATTTTCCAATCACGTTTCAAATGCGGATTATTTTGTGGCTGTATTTAGCGACAGTTTTGCAGTCGCAAATGTACAACCACATGTTCTGCGACCAGTTTTGGTCGCTAATTTTGCAACTGTTCAGTTTCGGTCGCAAAAGAGTCGTAAAATTTGCAACTATTTTTCCGGTCACAAATGTCTGGTTTTCTAGTAGTATTTCTAAGGAAGATAAACAATTTCTTTTTGATCCGTCAGTTATGGATTTAGTTTTAATAAAGCCTTTAAAATAATAATTATGGAAATTGTAGTATATAATATAATGTATAAAAGAAATGATTTGTTACTTTGTATATTAAAATGTTTATTCTGATGTTTATAACATACAATATTAAATAATTTGTTGGTGTATGACGGAGGAGGTTGATTCCCTTCAATTAATTGTTTCTTCAAGATAAAAAGGTCGATAAAAAGCAGCCAAAATCAAAGAAGTTGATGTAAGATTACGCGACCCATAACCCTCCACTTAAAGTTATGTGTAAAGTATTCAATTCTTTTGTTAAAAAGAAATGGAACTGAATCAAACTTGATTTCAAAAATTAGATGTGGTTTGGTTCTTGGTTTTTTTTATTTGCATTGAAATAAAACCGAATTTATATTTGGTTTATCATTTAGTTTTAAAAATTAAGGTGTTTAAACCAAACCAAACCAAACCAAATAATGCGTACATTACATGCTAAGTTAAAAACATGTAATATACTTAAATTCATAAATGTTTAAATATTTTTTATGACTTAAATTTTATATTTCATATGGAAAATCTTCAATGCTATTATAAATTATGAAAATAAAGCTTGGTATTAGAATGACTAAAATACCCCTTTAATTTGGGAGGGAAAATCCTAATCGGCTTACTTCGTAATTAAAAAACTTCATGTTCTTTTGTAACAAAAAAAAAGAAAAAAGAAACACCCCTTATATGCAATGGTGGCGTAAATCCAAATTAACTCGGTATGTTTGAATCAAATTGTAGGGATATTTTCCATAACTTTTGAGAAGAATTGAAGAACGGATTCATAAATCTTTCCAACCAAACCAATAAAATATAGAAACATAGTCTTCCATGAATGAAATCAAAACTTTAACTCAGATCTGATGACTGATATGGTATTTAACTTTGTATAATCCAACCAAGCAATTTTTAGCAAACTTTTAGTCCTAATGTTTGATTGTTCCCTATCAACAGTCGGTATCAAGTCTCTACGGTATGGACCCGATCCGAAACCACAGGAAAGCATTTTGTAAAATCCAATTCATAACTTTCCTATCTAGTGTTACAAAAAGAGAAGACAATGAAGATAAAAAAAAACACTCACTTAATTAAAGGTCCAAAATTGAATAAAGGAAACATGGGTACAAAAAAAGATATGCGCCGCACAGTATTAACACGTTAACATTATCTGTATCAAGGCAAAACTGAATCATTTCATGTGGTTTTTCTTCTTTTCATCGTTGATAATTTAGGCTTTATTGCTTTTGATGTTGCACAAAGAAATCATGAGAGTGACAAGAAAATATAATTAAATGGGTTTTGAACATATAATTAAAATTTTGATCTACTCCGTGTTTGTAATGTTTTTTTTATTTTTTCTTTACGTATCTTGTATGTTCAAAACCCTTTTTAGAGTTAATTACAGAAATACTTAACTCTACTTAGGGGTCTATGTTTAAAAAGTTATATATTTGGATCATGTGATATTTATTTTGTAACAAGTTTGGATTTTAACACTAAACATTAAAAATTTGTTAAATCTGTGTAAAATGATTTATTTTCGAAATGTTAATTTTATTAACAAATTGCACTCGTCAATGACAAGACACCCGTGAGGGATACGAGAACTGAAGATACAAATTACATGATATTAAAGGTCTACCGATCTTTCCGAGTGATAGATTTATGTTTTGATCTGTTTTTGATCCGTTTTTTATCCATATGAATCCAATAGACTTTATTTCTTCTAAAATTTTTACGATGTTGACCATTTTGTTTGAGAATATGACCTCGTTAAATGACTAAGATAACTTTAATATTAGAAAACAAATGTAGAAAAATAAAAAGCATGTAACCGAAGCCGACTAACTTTTCAAAATTAGAGTCTAAACTCGTTACAAAATGAAAATCATAAACCTATATTTTTTTTAAAAAAAACTAGACTTCAAATGTGTAAATATGGAAAGTACTTTATGTAATTAGTTTTTTTTTAAATCGTGCATCGCAACAACTAAAATAGAGTTTTATTATAGATGTCCCTTATTAATTGGTTTATTAATTCATAATTGTATTTTGTTGGGCCAGCTTATCAAGCCCTAAATTTTCTTATTAGGCCTTATAATAGATACTGGGTCAGCCCATCAAAGCACACACTTATCTGAGTTTGTTGGACCAGTGTGAAGTGTGAATTTGCTTATTGAATATTTATTCACTAATTGTTTCTAATATGGTATTATTATTTTAGATTAATCTAGACACAAAAAAAACCCTCTTTTTTTATTACCCACCTATTCAGATACATATTTTTTATCATACAATATGTTGATGAAATGAAAATTTCATAAGTTAACTATTTAGTATATTATCTGTAATTATTAATCAAACAGTTTTATTTAAGACCATTTAGAGTTCAATATTGGTTTTTTATACAAGTTAAATACTTTATTATTGATACATGGCCCGAAGAGGATGACATAAATCGTATTAAATAAATCATTAAAAAAATATCAAAAACTCAAAACAAATTACACGTGTCACGTAAACGCCACCTCATCATTCTTCTCATTTTCCCTATTTCTCCATTTTAAGAGGATATATTCTCATTTTTCCCACATAGCCATATGTACAAGTTGTAATGCATAAACCATAAGTCAAAAGAGGAGAGATAGATCGATGAATAGCGGTGAAGATTCACCGGATTTTGATTCCCCGTAACGGGGGTAGTGGGTATTCCCATTCAAGAATTTTGTTCACCGCCTCGGTGAGCGTGTTTTCCAGATGCGACTCCGTGTGGGGGGGCTGGTGAGAATACACGCGTGGAGGTGAGGTGGAAGACGTGGGACTGTGGAACCCCGCGCCCCTGCGCGTGGTTCACGGTCGTGGATATTTCCATGAGCGTGGAAGACCAATTCCAACGTAGCTTAGTGTTTACATTTAAAACTGAAGAAAATGTATGCAATTATTAATAATATTTTAATTAGTACGATATTTCATTTTCAAAATTTCTTTTCCTACGCGAACACCTATGTTTTGAGTTGTATTACACATATGTTTGTTTACATTTGAAACTAAGTTAAGGTATGATTGTGTATAATTATCATTTTAAAGAAACGAAATTATTTACTCATTCTTGATATTGAATCATGTGACATCTCTAAAAATTGTATGATTTTTATTTCGTGTAATTCTACTTCGGCATAATGTACGAGTTCGTTTTGCCTCATTTTAGTTAATATATCAATTCAATTCCCATTTCTATTTATAAAAATGTGAAAGTTATAAAATTTAAATGTTTAAATTGAATTTAATTGATTAATTATCAAAAAGAATTGTAATAAAAAGGCTTTGAACCCTTATTTTGTGTTAAACCCCCTCAAAAACATTTGAACCCCCTATTTGTAACACACCACTTTTAATAACAAAAGTTTAACGCGCGGAAGACTAAATCCCAAGATAATTTTTTTTTTTTTTTTTTTTTTTTTTTTTTTTTTTTGTTTTGACCCTCGCGTACCGCGAGGCATTTTGACCACCTCCCTCGCGTACCGCGAGGGAGTCCCAAAAACACGCCCGGAACCCAGGTCTCTCGCGTACCGCGAGAGATTTCCCTGCAAGCTCTCGCGTACCGCGAGGAGACCCCTCGAAGCATCTCCGGAACCCTTGTCCCTCGCGTACCGCGAGAGAACCTATCCCGGTTCTTCGCGTACCGCGAGGAATCAGATTTCCAGAGAGTTTCAGTTTCCTGCAAAATTCATACTTAGCCAAATTTCCAACTTTTTCACTACTACAAGACATCCAAAAATTCCCAATACTTGGGTTTTGACCAAAGACACATCAACAACATGATAGATACACTAAAACACCATTTGTATATCAAATTTAATCCATCTACGAGGGTTTTCCCCAAAATCCCTATAATACCAAAAAAAATGCATACGAGAACCATTCACGCCTTGGACTTGACTTGGACTACCTCGGAGCCTTTCCTACAACCATAAAAACATATCACCATTAGTAATGAGATAAACATGACAAACAAGAAAAAAATCTACTTGTTTCACACATTCACCCACTTGACCCGTTTCCAACCAAATTGTCATTTGGTTGCGTATCACTTGCATTTCACCTACAAGTTTCATTCCTTTCACAACACCACATTAATATTATCATTAAAATGATCTTAAACGTAACAACAAGCAGAACAACTTGTTTACACCCATTCACCCAATTTGACCCGTTTGCAACCATTTTGCAATTAGGCCACCTTTTACTTGTATTTCACCTACAAGTATCATTCTTTTCATTTACCATTCTTAATTAACATATTTCCATTTCCATTATAGCACATAGTCCATCATAAACATATCAATCAAGTAAATACTACTTGTTTACACCCATTCACCCATTTGACCCGTTTCCACCAAAACTGTCATTTAGGCAACAAATACTTGCACCCTTCTACAAGTTTTAAATATGATCAACACATGATCCATTTCATTTATGATCAACCCATGATCCATTTTATTTATGATCAACACATGATCCATTTCATTTATGATCAACCCATGATCTATTTCATTTATGATCAACACATGATCCATTTCATTTATGATCAACCCATGATCTATTTCATTTATGATCAACCCATGATCCATTTCATTTATGATCAACCCATGATCCATTTCATTTATGATCAACCCATGATTTATTTCATTTATGATCAACACATGATCCATTTCATTTATGATCAACCCATGATCTATTTCATTTATGATCAACCCATGATCCATTTCATTTATGATCAACCCATGATCCATTTCATTTATGATCAACCCATGATCCATTTCATTTATGATCAACCCATGATCCATTACCATTATGGCACAAGGCCATAACTCCGTTACGTTTGTGATCAACACATGATCCATTACCATAATAGCTTAACACTATAACTACATTCCTTCATTGTACATACATAATCATTCACAATTGATCATACCACAAGTATGCACTCAAACACATAACACATAATTCACATAATTCACCACATATCATCAATACTAAGTAAGTGCATAGGCACTTACCTTTCGGGTTAGAAGATCCCGCTCCGCCTTCTAGACCCACAATTTGATTACCTAAACATACACACCTAGTTTAGTAATCTAATCATTCATTCAAAACACATACAATTGAGTTTACAACCCAAATTTCCATTTTCAACCCAAATTGACCCGTTTGGGTTATTTCCATATCCAAACACCCCCTTTAATCAAGAACTCAACCACTTGAATTCTCTTACCAATACCTTGACACTAATTTTTCATCAAACTAGTTTCTTTAAGTTAATTTGGGGTTTGTTTAAGTGTCTAACACCTTAAAAACACTTACTCTTCATTAATTCACCATTTGAGTATTATGATCCTAACACCCCCAATTTTCTCCATAAGAACCCTAACTTCTCATAATCAAAATCAAAGGGTTCTAGGATGTTAATCACCATTCTTTACCTTTAGTTTAGCTAGATTATCAACAATCTAATACTAATTATCAACATGCAACATAAATTTCGGATTTCTACAAAACCCACCAACTAACACATCAATGGTGAAATCAAAAGAATGATTAACACTTACTTGATGTTAGAAGGATGATGTGCAAGCCAACACCTTCACAATCCAAGCTTCAATTGCACGATTTTGACTTCAACACCTTTTTCTCCCTTTTTCTCTTGAGAGCATCAACCCACACACACAAATGAGAGAAATCCCAATTTTGACTTCTTTTAGTCAAATATGGCAGATTTGCCATTTTACACTTTCAGTCCCTCAACTTCCATATCACCCATTTTCAGTCCAAAATTAGTTAAAAAAAACTAATATAACCCATTACTAACTTGAAACCCACTTGTTTCAACTTATTTCTAAAATATTATTTTCACCGTAATATTTATTTATTTATAACGAAACCCGGATTTTGGTTCGTTACAAATCACCTCCCCTTATTTGGGTTTCGTCCCCGAAACCCGACTTCACATAAAAAGGTTCGGATAATGTTTAAGCATTTCTTCCTCGGTTTCCCAAGTCATTTCCGCTCCCTTTCTATGTTTCCACCTCACCAAAACTTGGCTAATCTCTTTATTGCGCAAACGCTTCACTTTTCTATCCAAGATTGCCACCGGTTCTTCAACATAACTCATCTTTTCATCCACCTCAAAATCATCCAGTGGAACAAAAGTAGACTCATCCGCTAAACACTTGCGTAAATGGGACACATGAAACGTATTATGAAGCCTACTTAGTCCCTCCGGTAGCTCCAAACGATAAGCTACCACACCCACCCTTGCTATCACTTTAAACGGTCCAATGAAACGTGGACTTAACTTCCCCCGTTTCCTAAACCGTATCACCCTTTTCCAAGGAGAGACTTTCAAAAGCACAAAGTCCCCCACTTGAAACTCAATCGCCCGCTTCCTATTATCCGCATAGGACTTCTGGCGATCTTGCGCCGCCTTCAAGCGAGCCTTAATTTGGTCAATACTAACATTTGTTACATCAACCACATCCTTACTACCAAGTTCCGTTGACCGATTTCACCCCGACACACGGGTGTCCTGCATTTCCTCTCATACAATGCTTCAAAAGGCGGCATACCAATGCTAGAATGGTAGCTATTGTTGTATGCAAATTCCGCCAACGGTAAATGGTCATCCCAACTACCCCCAAAATCCAAAGCACACGCACGTAACATATCCTCGAGCGTTTGAATCGCACGCTCGCTTTGTCCATCCGTTTGTGGATGATAAGCGGTGCTAAGGCTCAACCTCGTCCCCATGTCCTCATGGAATTTCTTCCAAAAACGAGAAGTGAATCTCGTATCCTGGTCCGATATGATCGACACCGGCACCCCATGGCGTGACACAATTTCTTTCACATATAATTCTGCCAATCTATCCGATGAGTATGTTTCCTTTATAGGTAGGAAATATGCACTCTTCGTCAACCGATCCACTACTACCCATATCGCATCATAACCCTTTCGGGTCTTTGGTAGTTTAGTGATCAAACCCATAGCTATATTCTCCCATTTCAAAAGCGGTATTTCAAGCGGTTGAAACTTTCCATACGGCTTTTGGTGCTCCGCCTTCACCCTTAAGCATGTGAGACACCTCTCAACATACTTAACAACATCACGCCTCATACCCGGCCACCAAAAATGACACCTCAATTCATAAAACATCTTTATGGCCCCCGGATGGATAGAATGTTTGGATTTATGCGCTTCATATAAAATAGTTGTCAAAACACTTGACAACCTAGGAATCCAAATCCTATCAAAGCATGTCTTTAACCCCGAATTATTTTCCCCAAGCTTGTCAACATAAGAACCACCCGTTCCATCTTCAAATCACCCTAAAAAGCTAACACTTTAGCCTCTAGAATTTCGTCAATAAGGGATGATGATATCGTCATCAAGAATGACTTCACTTTAATGTGGTAACTTTACCTGCCCTCGTTACTCCCCCAAGGTTATCTCCGTCTTTAATGGTTTATTCGACAGCGGTACGCAGTTGTCTACTTTTGCATCAATTAGTTCGCCCACTATCTAAGATAGTCACTGTTTCATTTAGACAAGCCGTTTATCATTTATCTCATCATCGCCATATGAAATAACATCAGTTCCATCCTCCAAACGTTTTCGTGTCTGGTCACGCAAAATGTATTATGGAGTCCACTCGTTTCATCTGAGAAGTTCCCAAACATTAATCTATCCACCAATAAAGTCCCCATGTTGGACAACCCAACGATACGTGAACCTATCCTCCCATGATCTCCAACCCGAAACACCACTTTTCAAAGGAAAACTTTTATGACGTCAAGTTTCCACTTGAATTTCAGCACTCCTAATCATGGGATACTTGGATTTTTGAACCACCTTATACGAGTAGTCAACACATTTGACAGCTAAGGAAATCCAAGTTCAAATCCCACGTCACCCATCTCTTAAATGGAAATTTCAAAACTACCTCACTAATCCACCCATTGAGACTCAAGGTCTCAAGTTCATATCTCTTTGGATTCGAAGATCCCAACACCCACAATTACACCCCTTGAAGCTCGAGTCTTCAACTCAACCATTCTTAACTGATAAAGTATGCGACCTCATCAAGTAAGGATACGACAACTTCCTCACTTGAATCCTCTTTCACAACACTGAAAGGAAAATTTTCTAACCGCGTACCAAACACCCTAAGTATCTCCATTGACTTAATCATAAGTCATCCTTTGAGATTTAAGGATCTAAATCACCGAATCCACTTTTGAAGTTCGAAGACTTCGCTTTCAAACACCGCTTGTGAAGTCCAAAAGACTTCCAACGTCACTTATGAAGTTCTAAGACTTCAATCACCATTAATGTACACATTCCACCTATGTACATTTTAACATTTAACCCTTGACCATAAAGTCCACAAACCGCGAGACCTTTAGTCAAGTTTATCCTACCACCGACTGTCAGTGCCAAAACGCACTCTTCCATTTTCCTTTTCCACCGAAAAGTTTATGTACTTTTAGAACAAGCACATGGGTGCAATGACCCTTATCAAATCCCCTTTCTTAACTGGAATACTAAGTATCCCTTTATATCTCTGGTTGATGTCAATGGCACAAGCCATGTGTACACACCAATTCGTATGCCTCGTGTTTCACTGTCTCTAATGAGAACAGATTAACACGTCACCCCTTTATCATACTTGACTGTGATATGGTTACTAAGTAACCAAACACCCCTTTCACAATCATCGGATCAAAATCCATCAATTCTCCATCACGACCCGAAGTCGACTCATCGCAAGTAATGCACCTTCTTTCAATCACAATGGATTGCTTCAATGCCAATACCATTATAGTGATTCATTACTGATTAGTCAAAGATTAATTCTCTCACCCTTTAACTCATTTGGTTCGCACACCACGAATCCCCTTAAGAAAACAAGGTTTTCCTTCCGCTTCGGTTCGCCAACCGATATACTTTCCGCTCCCAAGGCTTCATACGGTTCCTCCCAAGGATAGCCTCAAGGATCCCTATTTCCTCGAAAGAAGATCGAAACAACATGATAGAAAGCTCTAGCCATCCTCCGCTAGATTGATGCATTCTATTTCTCCCATCCTAATCCATGATCCTCACCACCCACGAGGTGATACACGTCTAGACTCTAACATACCTGAGTCCTTAAGATGACTTCCATCCACCATTTCTTCTACTTACACATGTGCCCCTTAGTCTCCCCGACCAAATTTTAACTAAGTCATAGATATTCTACCTACTTATAGGTCTTTAATCTATGCGTATATGTATTACCCCCTTTTAATCATTCATAAACATACATACACATATGATCACCTTCACCTAACCCTTGCAAATGTTCTTTGTCATATGGTTATCATAAAGACCCTTGCACATCCCGTCTTATTAAACATATTGGCCAGACATGTTTAATAACACGTTATGCCCAATTGCAATTATCATATTCATATAACAAATCACAAAACAAGTTTCGGCACACATAACACATTGTCATTCAATCGTCCATATACATATACACCATATGTGACAACATTAATCATAACATTACTAACCTTTCAATTTCCGAAAGCTCCGAGTCTTAGTCAAGTCCTCCATGGATTCTCGTATCAATTTCCCCATATCAAGAGCATCCGGTTTGAGTTTAGTGCCTCGCGCACCAATTCCCTCAAACCATTGCTCTGATACCAAGTTGTAACACACCACTTTTAATAACAAAAGTTTAACGCGCGGAAGACTAAATCCCAAGATAATTTTTTTTTTTTTTTTTTTTTTTTTTTTTTTTTTTTTTGTTTTGACCCTCGCGTACCGCGAGGCATTTTGACCACCTCCCTCGCGTACCGCGAGGGAGTCCCAAAAACACGCCCGGAACCCAGGTCTCTCGCGTACCGCGAGAGATTTCCCTGCAAGCTCTCGCGTACCGCGAGGAGACCCCTCGAAGCATCTCCGGAACCCTTGTCCCTCGCGTACCGCGAGAGAACCTATCCCGGTTCTTCGCGTACCGCGAGGAATCAGATTTCCAGAGAGTTTCAGTTTCCTGCAAAATTCATACTTAGCCAAATTTCCAACTTTTTCACTACTACAAGACATCCAAAAATTCCCAATACTTGGGTTTTGACCAAAGACACATCAACAACATGATAGATACACTAAAACACCATTTGTATATCAAATTTAATCCATCTACGAGGGTTTTCCCCAAAATCCCTATAATACCAAAAAAAATGCATACGAGAACCATTCACGCCTTGGACTTGACTTGGACTACCTCGGAGCCTTTCCTACAACCATAAAAACATATCACCATTAGTAATGAGATAAACATGACAAACAAGAAAAAAATCTACTTGTTTCACACATTCACCCACTTGACCCGTTTCCAACCAAATTGTCATTTGGTTGCGTATCACTTGCATTTCACCTACAAGTTTCATTCCTTTCACAACACCACATTAATATTATCATTAAAATGATCTTAAACGTAACAACAAGCAGAACAACTTGTTTACACCCATTCACCCAATTTGACCCGTTTGCAACCATTTTGCAATTAGGCCACCTTTTACTTGTATTTCACCTACAAGTATCATTCTTTTCATTTACCATTCTTAATTAACATATTTCCATTTCCATTATAGCACATAGTCCATCATAAACATATCAATCAAGTAAATACTACTTGTTTACACCCATTCACCCATTTGACCCGTTTCCACCAAAACTGTCATTTAGGCAACAAATACTTGCACCCTTCTACAAGTTTTAAATATGATCAACACATGATCCATTTCATTTATGATCAACCCATGATCCATTTTATTTATGATCAACACATGATCCATTTCATTTATGATCAACCCATGATCTATTTCATTTATGATCAACACATGATCCATTTCATTTATGATCAACCCATGATCTATTTCATTTATGATCAACCCATGATCCATTTCATTTATGATCAACCCATGATCCATTTCATTTATGATCAACCCATGATTTATTTCATTTATGATCAACACATGATCCATTTCATTTATGATCAACCCATGATCTATTTCATTTATGATCAACCCATGATCCATTTCATTTATGATCAACCCATGATCCATTTCATTTATGATCAACCCATGATCCATTTCATTTATGATCAACCCATGATCCATTACCATTATGGCACAAGGCCATAACTCCGTTACGTTTGTGATCAACACATGATCCATTACCATAATAGCTTAACACTATAACTACATTCCTTCATTGTACATACATAATCATTCACAATTGATCATACCACAAGTATGCACTCAAACACATAACACATAATTCACATAATTCACCACATATCATCAATACTAAGTAAGTGCATAGGCACTTACCTTTCGGGTTAGAAGATCCCGCTCCGCCTTCTAGACCCACAATTTGATTACCTAAACATACACACCTAGTTTAGTAATCTAATCATTCATTCAAAACACATACAATTGAGTTTACAACCCAAATTTCCATTTTCAACCCAAATTGACCCGTTTGGGTTATTTCCATATCCAAACACCCCCTTTAATCAAGAACTCAAACACTTGAATTCTCTTACCAATACCTTGACACTAATTTTTCATCAAACTAGTTTCTTTAAGTTAATTTGGGGTTTGTTTAAGTGTCTAACACCTTAAAAACACTTACTCTTCATTAATTCACCATTTGAGTATTATGATCCTAACACCCCCAATTTTCTCCATAAGAACCCTAACTTCTCATAATCAAAATCAAAGGGTTCTAGGATGTTAATCACCATTCTTTACCTTTAGTTTAGCTAGATTATCAACAATCTAATACTAATTATCAACATGCAACATAAATTTCGGATTTCTACAAAACCCACCAACTAACACATCAATGGTGAAATCAAAAGAATGATTAACACTTACTTGATGTTAGAAGGATGATGTGCAAGCCAACACCTTCACAATCCAAGCTTCAATTGCACGATTTTGACTTCAACACCTTTTTCTCCCTTTTTCTCTTGAGAGCATCAACCCACACACACAAATGAGAGAAATCCCAATTTTGACTTCTTTTAGTCAAATATGGCAGATTTGCCATTTTACACTTTCAGTCCCTCAACTTCCATATCACCCATTTTCAGTCCAAAATTAGTTAAAAAAAACTAATATAACCCATTACTAACTTGAAACCCACTTGTTTCAACTTATTTCTAAAATATTATTTTCACCGTAATATTTATTTATTTATAACGAAACCCGGATTTTGGTTCGTTACACTATTTGAACCCTCCTTTTTATCTTCTTTGAACCCTGGAAGCAACAAGAGCAATTTTGACTTTTAAAAGTCAAAATCGCATCCAAGTCAACCAAAAATCAACCAAATTCGGGATGTTTAAACCCTCTAAACTCGTTTCTAATCATTATCCATCAAGAGGAACGAGAAATTCGTGAGAATGGTTAGCTAATTCGATCCTTTGAGATCAAATTTGAAAACCCGCGACTAGATAACCCAAGTTTCAAAACCCCATAAATCTCGTTCTAAATCCAACCGCTAATGCGTTTATGGTGGAGCTACTCTCCCTATAAATACCCACGTAAATTCCTAAACGTAGCTACCATAAAAATTCATTTTTTTTTTCCTTCCTGTTCCGGCGACGCAAGGATCCCTCGACGCGAAATCGTTGGCGTTTGGTTTCCATCCGTGTGATTCCGACTCAAGGTACTCGCTTTCCCTTCAATCGCATCCTCTGATCTGTTCTGGTTTAAACAAAATCGATTTAGGGTTTATGTATGGAGTCTGGTTCAAGTCTGTGTGTTGTTTGGGAAGTTGATAACCAAGAACAAAGTTTTAAATCAATTTTTGTTGTGTTTTAAACCAAATTGTGTTTCCGGTCTACTGGTTAAGACTATGCAGAACCCAACCTAAGGTCAAGGGTTCGAACCCACAGACCAAACTAATTTTTTTTGTTTTGTTTCTTTTATCCCTTCACACATATACACAAATATACTCAAATTAATACCTCTTTTAAACAAATAAAGGTGATTAATACAAATTCTTTTTTTTGTGAAATTCCAATATTATTTTGGATATAATGTTTTATAAAAATAAATAAAAGGCATTCTTTTTAAAAATAGTATAAATAAATGATGTATTTTTCTTTAAATAAACATAAAGGGATTTTGTATACTTTTTATTTTTATAAAAGATTTTGCGAGAAACCATTTAAAGTTATATTTTTATAACGTTATTTAAATAGGGAACTATATATTATTAAGCATTATTTAAAGATTTAGTATTCTTATTTAAAACACAAGAATTATAAAATATATTTTATAAATCCTTAGAACTTGTTAAAACGCTTTACTTTTAAAACTATATATTTCTTAATTCTTTCTTACTTTTAGAATTATATTTTTATTATAACTCTTTAATTCCTAATAAAACCCTCTAATATTTAACTCATCTATTTTCAATCCTTATTAAATGCACAATTACACTTTAGCCCCTATACTTCCTAAACTTACCAGACGTGTCCTAAACTCGGTTAAACTATACGAATTGAGTAACTTTCAAACTGGTATGTAGCTATCTGACAAACAGTAAGGTTCTGGCTAGGAAAGACGGGGTTCTGATCCGGCCAACTCTTTCCTGGGAACTTTGCTGTTGGAGGTACTACTCTAGTATGATAACCACTCTAGTATACGATGACTACTTTCCTCTAATTACAAAACAACCCCTCATCTTTCCACGATTCTGTTAACTAACTCAAACTCGAACTCATTTAGGCATCTTCTAAACCAAGTTACTTCAGCAATCAAGATCAATCCCACCTGTTGCAAGGTGAGTTCATAGCCCTTTTTTGCTTTCTATTTTGGGGTGGAAAACATGCTCTTATATCAAAACTGAAACCAAGTCTTGAGTCAAAACTATACTTTGCATTCAATAACAAACTTCTAATTCTAGTAACATTAAACTGATTTATACATGTTGCAAATGTCATTTTTACTACAAAGTCTCTCTTATTTCTAAAACTACACAACCATTAACTTCGGGGAAGCCACTGGAGTACGTAAATAGATCTATTGGCCTGACTAGCCCATTCAGTTCTCGGGTTGATGCATGCCAATCAATTCCGAGCGTCCTTCAAGTTGTGGATTCTAATCAACTTGGAAGGAGCTGGGTGTTCAGAAACTGGATTCTTGACACTTATACTATAGTCTAACACCCTGACAAGGTGTTGGGCGGGAGAGCTATCGATCACTAGGGTTGGTTGTGGACTCATGTATGATAGTTTAAATTACTTGAAATTTGAAACTTGTTTTTGATTTGTTTCTGGTTATCTATTATTATATCTATCAAATCCTATGTTCTCACCAACTTTTTAGTTGACCTATTTTAGCATGTTTTTCAGGTGAAGCTAACTAGGATGTTGACAAGCTCATGATAGGATCAAGGACTATGCTTTAGTGGACTTAGCTAGAATTAATAAAAAGAAGAATTATTTGTTCTGTTTGTTTTATTTGGTTTATTTGTTCGGAAATACTGATGTAATAACTATTTGATTTTAATAGTAAATTTCTTTTGATCATGTGTAATGATTCAATTTCATCGCCCCCTCGTGTTTCCGCCTTGGCGGGGGTGTGACAGATTGGTATCAGAGCCTTGGTTATAGAGAATTAGGCCACTTAGCATAAGACCTAGACTATAACCCTAGGAATCCCCCACATTAGGAATTTCATGCACACGTGTACTAACGCACTAACTTTCCTCTTCTAGACATGTCGTCCTATTCTGCTGACGTTTCCGGCAATACGCGCGATAGTTCATAACTACCCTCTTTTGGAAAATTAGTTAGCTCAATCAATTGGAGTCAACTAGCCCGAGACATGGAAGACCCTGAGCTGCGATCCGATGCAACGAGCCCCTATCTCCCAGAGACTGTCCTTATCACCCGAATGATCAATCCTATACTTCCTGAGATCAGCTTCAAGAAGAGAAGAATTGGAGCTACCCGCTCTTCTGCTAGCCGACCCCCGAAGATACGACAAGTGGAAGACGGTGCTGAGACGATTCCTTAATCACTCTCGTCAGAACTAAGTGCCCTAATGGTGGATGATAGGAACATGTGTAATCTGGAAGAGTGGATACCTGTACATTAAAGATTATGTCTAGGAAAGATGTGGTGTATAAATCCCTCCTGGACCCGTCATATCTTCCTGGGAATCTTTGATGTGAGTATCGCTTATAGGCTAAAACACATCTTTCTAGCATCTATCATATGGACCCGGAGTTTGATTAGTCCTTTTATTTTCCTATTTAAGTTCAAGTTCTAGACATTATGTATCTATCTTTCCTCATTTGTAATTTGGAACTATTTAATTATGAATGAAATTCTATCTTTGGTTGCTTTATAATTTTATCTATCATTTGTCATCTTATCTTGTCATATCTAACATTTCCATTCATTTTGATCGTCGCTAGAATGCCTCCTCGACGTGACACCACCCAAGTTAATGAAATTGCTACCATCATCACCAACCAACTTGCTAATGTCTTACCCGGTATGGTCACTCAAGTGAGTGAAGCACTCCGCAATGCTGGGACTACAGATGGCAACATCAACAATGCCTCCTACAAGACTTTTCTGACCTGCAAACCTGTTGAGTTCTTCGGTAGTGAAGGTGCCACTGGTCTACTGCAGTGGTTCGAAAAGATGGAGTCCATCTTGAACATGTGTGACTGCCCTGAGAACTTGAAAGTCAAGTATGCTTCTAGTGCTTTCCAAAAGAGAGCTCTTACTTGGTGGAATGCCCAAGTGAGAACCAGAGGAAGGGAGCCTGCTCTAGCTATGCCCTGGAATGATTTCAAAGAGCTGCTAATCATTGAGTTCTGCCCAAAGAACGAACTCCAGAAACTAGAAATCGAATTTTGGAACCATGCTATGGATGGAGGTGAGCATATGGAATACACTACCCGGTTCCATGAGCTTTGCACCCTTGTTCCACACATGGTGACACCTCTTAGCCGGATGATTGACCGCTACATTGGAGGGTTAGTCCCTCAAGTCAGAGGCCACACTATGTCAGCTTCTCCCATTACTCTTGAAGCTGCAATCCTTCTGTCTGCCTCTTTGACCGATGACTTGGTTAAGACAGGAGTACTGATGAGGAAAGGATCAAAGAAACCAGAAGAAGACTACAGCCAGAGGTCTGCCAAGAAACAAAAGACAATTGAGAACTTCGTAATGGCTACACCTGTTAACCAAGTGGCCCCTGCTAAGAAGGGATATACCGGATCACAGCCCAAGTGCCCAAGATGCCCATTTCACCACCATGGTGAATGTCGCAAGTGCAACAACTGCGGCAAACTTGGCCACACAAACCGGTACTGCAAGGAACCTCCTGCCACAGCTACCACCAACAATGCTGTTGTAGCAACCACAACCCCTGGGAACAATACTGCTAGGGCTTGCTATGAATGTGGTGGTCTAGATCACTTCAGGAACCGTTGTCCAAGACTGAACCGTGACAACAACACTCCAGCTGCTAATGGACGAGCTTTTGTCATTGGAGCAACTGAAGCCCATCAAGATCTAGCTATCCAGGATAACACGGACTCCACTAGTTAATTATTCGGGATGAAATCCACTTAACTAGGGGAGGCTGTGGTTACTCTGATCGTCTATTTATTCCTGTTTGTTACTTTGGTTATCTTGAATTCTATGTTTACTTGTTTGGTTTCTATCTTGTAATCTGGATTGGAAATTTTATTGCTTGAATCTTAATTGTTTTAATGTTTACTTGAATCTCAAACTAATATGCTCTATCAATTTCGATTACATTTAAACGTATATGACCTATCAATTTCTATTGCATATCCATGACTACTCTATGACGTCCATAACTTTCGTTTACATAACTATTATCACTTCATAGATGTATAATGGAAGGACATAGCACACCCGTGTAAGGTAAATTGACGATTGCGGTCCGGAACGTAATCATGAATTTACAGGTGCATTTGTGTGTGTTGAAATTCTGTTGCGTAGCTAGTACTCATACCCTTGACAAATTCCTAAACTCAATTTATGCCACCCAACATTAGCCCAATTAGTGATTAGTTTTGGTCGGTGACTGGAACGCTTTCGAAGTGCCGGAGGTGTGGTGGGTTAGCTGCGGTACACCCTATATATAAACACTAATGGTGCATTGGAAATGGGACCAGAAGCTGGACCAAGAACTAGCCTAAATAACAGATAACGAACCCACACCTTTTTCATGCTAGCACAGACTTTACTAGTGGAATTTCGGGACGAAATTCTTCTAACTAGGGGAAACTGTGACATCTCTAAAAATTGTATGATTTTTATTTCGTGTAATTCTACTTCGGCATAATGTACGAGTTCGTTTTGCCTCATTTTAGTTAATATATCAATTCAATTCCCATTTCTATTTATAAAAATGTGAAAGTTATAAAATTTAAATGTTTAAATTGAATTTAATTGATTAATTATCAAAAAGAATTGTAATAAAAAGGCTTTGAACCCTTATTTTGTGTTAAACCCCCTCAAAAACATTTGAACCCCCCATTTGAACCCTCCTTTTTATCTTCTTTGAACCCTGGAAGCAACAAGAGCAATTTTGACTTTTAAAAGTCAAAATCGCATCCAAGTCAACCAAAAATCCACCAAATTCGGGATGTTTAAACCCTCTAAACTCGTTTCTAATCATTATCCATCAAGAGGAACGAGAAATTCGTGAGAATGGTTAGCTAATTCGATCCTTTGAGATCAAATTTGAAAACCCGCGACTAGATAACCCAAGTTTTAAAACCCCATAAATCTCGTTCTAAATCCAACCGCTAATGCGTTTATGGTGGAGCTACTCTCCCTATAAATACCCACGTAAATTCCTAAACGTAGCTACCATAAAAATTCGTTTTTTTTTTTTCCTTCCTGTTCCGGCGACGCAAGGATCCCTCGACGCGAAATCGTTGGCGTTTGGTTTCCATCCGTGTGATTCCGACTCAAGGTACTCGCTTTCCCTTCAATCGCATCCTCTGATCTGTTCTGGTTTAAACAAAATCGATTTAGGGTTTATGTATGGAGTCTGGTTCAAGTCTGTGTGTTGTTTGGGAAGTTGATAACCAAGAACAAAGTTTTAAATCAATTTTTGTTGTGTTTTAAACCAAATTGTGTTTCAGGTCTACTGGTTAAGACTATGCAGAACCCAACCTAAGGTCAAGGGTTCGAACCCACGGACCAAACTAATTTTTTTTGTTTTGTTTCTTTTATCCCTTCACACATATACACAAATATACTTAAATTAATACCTCTTTTAAACAAATAAAGGTGATTAATACAAATTCTTTTTTTTGTGAAATTCCAATATTATTTTGGATATAATGTTTTATAAAAATAAATAAAAGGCATTCTTTTTAAAAATAGTATAAATAAATGATGTATTTTTCTTTAAATAAACATAAAGGGATTTTGTATACTTTTTATTTTTATAAAAGATTTTGCGAGAAACCATTTAAAGTTATATTTTTATAACGTTATTTAAATAGGGAACTATATATTATTAAGCATTATTTAAAGATTTAGTATTCTTATTTAAAACACAAGAATTATAAAATATATTTTATAAATCCTTAGAACTTGTTAAAACGCTTTACTTTTAAAACTATATATTTCGTAATTTTTTCTTACTTTTAGAATTATATTTTTATTATAACTCTTTAATTCCTAATAAAACCCTCTAATATTTAACTCATCTATTTTCAATCCTTATTAAATGCACAATTACACTTTAGCCCCTATACTTCCTAAACTTACCAGACGTGTCCTAAACTCGGTTAAACTATACGAATTGAGTAACTTTCAAACTGGTATGTAGCTATCTGACAAACAGTAAGGTTCTGGCTAGGAAAGACGGGGTTCTGATCCGGCCAACTCTTTCCTGGGAACTTTGCTGTTGGAGGTACTACTCTAGTATGATAACCACTCTAGTATACGATGACTACTTTCCTCTAATTACAAAACAACCCCTCATCTTTCCACGATTCTGTTAACTAACTCAAACTCGAACTCATTTAGGCATCTTCTAAACCAAGTTACTTCAGCAATCAAGATCAATCCCACCTGCTGCAAGGTGAGTTCATAGCCCCTTTTTGCTTTCTATTTTGGGGTGGAAAACATGCTCTTATATCAAAACTGAAACCAAGTCTTGAGTCAAAACTATACTTTGCATTCAATAACAAACTTCTAATTCTAGTAACATTAAACTGATTTATACATGTTGCAAATGTCATTTTTACTACAAAGTCTCTCTTATTTCTAAAACTACACAACCATTAACTTCGGGGAAGCCACGGGAGTACGTAAATAGATCTATTGGCCTGACTAGCCCATTCAGTTCTCGGGTTGATGCATGCCAATCAATTTCGAGCGTCCTTCAAGTTGTGGATTCTAATCAACTTGGAAGGAGCTGGGTGTTCAGAAACTGCATTCTTGACACTTATACTATAGTCTAACACCCTGACAAGGTGTTGGGCGGGAGAGCTATCGATCACTAGGGTTGGTTGTGGACTCATGTATGATAGTTTAAATTACTTGGAATTTGAAACTTGTTTTTGATTTGTTTCTGGTTATCTATTATTATATCTATCAAATCCTATGTTCTCACCAACTTTTTAGTTGACCTATTTTAGCATGTTTTTCAGGTGAAGCTAACTAGGATGTTGACAAGCTCATGATAGGATCAAGGACTATGCTTTAGTGGACTTAGCTAGAATTAATAAAAAGAAGAATTATTTGTTCTGTTTGTTTTATTTGGTTTATTTGTTCGGAAATACTGATGTAATAACTATTTGATTTTAATAGTAAATTTCTTTTGATCATGTGTAATGATTCAATTTCATCGCCCCCTCGTGTTTCCGCCTTGGCGGGGGTGTGACAAATCAACATGTTACTTTCAGACATGTATATATCATTTATTTACGTGTTTATTTTGTTACATGCACATACGAATGTATGTGTTTTTGTTACGTGTACAAGTGAATATTATGTATATAATTAACTTTTTTTTGTTTGAATTTAATATAATCTAGCTATAAGGATTTGAATATATATTAATGTCCTTAGACTGCATGTTTTTTTAATGATTATATATTATATGTATAGTTTACTTTTATAAAATTATTATATCTTGTTACGGGTGGCCGAAGTCTGTTTATTGTTTATTTGTTTCTTTTCCATTTTCTAATTCTTTAACTTTAATAATAATAAATAATATTTTAAAATGTCAAGTTAAACATATGTTTTTTAGTCATTTTCAAGTTATTGTTATATCCAATTGCAAGTAGCACGTAGCCAGCCACCTAACATGCCAAGAGTACGACGACGTTTCGATTTGATAACTCTTAATTGCTTAAACTGTGATATGTTTGACTTGGAGGTTTGGTTGGCTTATGTGTCTTATTTAAAAAAATAAAAATAAAAAGTAAAAAATATATACAATTTGAGCGTGGATGACATAACTCGAAATAGATTTAACAAACTAAAAGATTATATAATGGCATGTATAAGAAGGCCAAGCTACACAAAAATATAACAAATTACACCATAAAAATAAAAAACAATGAAATTTAAAATTATCTTTTAATATTATAAACTTTTAAACTTATCGATATAATAAGCTTTTAAATGTATAGTTTATTATAACAAACATAAAATTAATATTATAAACTTTTAAACTTATCGATATAATAAGCTTTTAAATTTATAGTTTATAATAACAAGCATAAAATTATTTCAAATACATGTAGAAGTTGACATCTGGTACTTGTTATTTTCACACAAACTTTTTATTTTATTTTCACATATTGGATTTTAATTATTCAAATTGTAATTTATTGTTTTATAATAATTAATAATATCAGTTTGGCCGGTAACAGTCTTAACTTTCACTTTTATTGTCAATGTCAGTCCTAGTAACATAATCATCATATTTGATTTTCACTCGATTTCACTTGTACGTTTCTCCATTTTCTCTTAATACCATCATTTTGACCCAAAATAAGTATAAATGAAGCGTAAACTTATGATAATTATGTTACTCGAACTGCTATTGACAGCAAAAGTTAAAGTTATAAGTGTCACAAGCTAAAACAAATGAGTGAGAAACTGATAACTATTTAATTCAAGCAAACTCATAACGTTAAACCCGATGGAAGTGATCAGCTATTCAACAAATCTATATTTATTTTCATAATCTCTTAGATATCTAAATGTATCTTTCAAATAAATTGAATTGTACATTAGCTTTATCCATCATCTAAGTACCTAACGGTATTATTTTATAACCTATTAAATCTATCACAAAAAAACAAAAAATAAAAACATATTTAATCATAAACAGTTCAATAATTTAGTAAAATAAGGTTAATTAACAAAATGAAAAACAATTAACAAAAGAGGTGATGACTTGGCGCGTTGACAAAACTAAAAAAATATAATATTTTAAACAATACAATGACGTAACATCATACCTCTCGCTTTCATCGGGTTTTACTCGGTTCAGCTCTCAACCCGTTTCGGTCTATAAAATCCCGCAATCTCAATTGCTTAACAATCATAAACCCTAATTTTCATGTTCCACCTTTCATCCTCAATTGCTTCACAAATGTTAACCATGGCGATTAAAACTCAGCCTGGAACAAGATCGATGTTCAATTTGGCGTACGATAGAGGATAGGCGCATCAAGTTTGGCATCACAAATCCCCCAAATCAATCAAATTTCAAACCCTAGCTTTTCAATTTCGTAATTAGGTCAATACTGTTAATTAATAGTTACCTTACTCATCAATGGATTCCGGAAAGAAGAACTTCATCGTGAAGACATGGAAGCGGTGTCGATCCTTCCCGCGCAGCCGCGCCGGTGCCGTCGCCGGCGGTTTGGTGAAGAGCAAGTCGTGGAACGGAAAGGAGTTGAAGAAGAAGAAGATTACGCCGGAAGGTTTTTTTCCGGTGTGTGTCGGACCGGAGAAGCAACGGTTCGCGATCAAGATGAAGTACGCTAACCATCCGTTGTTCACGATGCTTCTAGAAGATGCTGAAACGGAATACGGTTACCACTGTGACGGTCCGATTTTGCTGCCGTGTGATGTAGAGTTGTTTTACAAGGTGTTGGTGGAGATGGAGGGGAAGGATCACGTGCAGCCGGTTGGATGGGGTTTAGCGTACGGGTCATGCAGTCCGTTTAATCCTAGCCGTCGATTGAGAACCAACGGTGTGGATCAGATGGGGAAAGGGTATGGTTCGTATGAAGCTTTAGCACATAAAGCTTGATTAAGATGGATTAACTTGGTTTGTTAAAAGTTAAAAACTTGTAATAAGTAAGCATCTCTTGTTTGTGTAAAGATGATCGTGTAAAAGTATGCATGCAATCAAAATGTATTTTGAATTTTGAATTCCATGCCATAATATAAATATGGATTTGCGATAATATTTTTTTTTCTATGATGGTAGTAAAGATAATGGTGTTAGGCGTCTAACCTTATGCGAAACCTCTAAAAATCATGTTATTTTGGTTAATTTGTATCAAAATTACATCACTTTTAAGTTAAATAACTATAAACTCGTTCTGATGAATTGTTTCTGATATCATGTACTTTGTTTGTGTTTAAGTGAATATAATTTTTTGAGTTCATGGAACATAGTTAGGGGTGTTCATCGAGTCAAATAACTCGAATTTCGAGTTATTCGAATTTGAAATTCTGAAAAATGTATTTGAATTTGACTAATATTCCGATAAACCGACTTGAATTCGAGTTTATTTGAATATGGAAAAAAATATTAAAAAAAATCAGTATTTTTCTTTTATCTACATGTTTGCATCCCTGTGGTTTACTACAATCTACACGTTAGGTCCCTAAGTTTGAAATTTCGACATCTATGTACCTGTGGTTTCCATTTTTCTTCTATTGAGTCCCTGAGACTAACGCTCGTTAAAAATCTGTTAGTGAACAAGTTAAATGGCCATAATACTCAATTGTTTTCATCTTCTTCTCCAATCTGTTTTCTATCGAACTCAATTACGCTTTGTTTGTGTACAATACCTGAATATGTGTTAATTCGTACATGTTTGCACAATCGAAAAGTTCAGATTGCCCCCAAAAAATGCCAAGCAAAATGATGAATATACCCTTCATCACTAACATATAAGTAACGGACTTTAGCCTCAGCTCTTAGGGACTCAATAGAAGAAAAAAATTAAACCACAGGGACTCAGAGGTCGAAATTTCAAACTTAGGGCCCCAATGTGTAGATTGGAGTAAACCACAGGCACGCAAAGTATACTCTTTAATAAACTTTTAACAATCTAACACATACATGATTGCAAAAACAACATAAATAGTCTTATAACTGTTGAGTTCTAGGTCATATGAATGTCAGATTTTGAATGAGTTGGATACTTAAATCGATGGATTGATGATGAGTCATAGGGAATTAGGGATTATGTGTTTTTTTTGTTTACCCTAATACGACAAGCCCAAAACAATTATACAAGTTACAAGTCCAATGATTATATAAAATATAAATATGTGTCTGTTATTCGGGTTATTCGAATAAGTTTGAATAACAGATATTCAAATTCGACTTAATTATTCGAATCGAATCATTATTTAATTTGAATAACCCGGAATTCGAATTCAAATTTTTTATTCAAAATTGATTCGAACCGAATTTTAAATTATTCGTGTACGATTCGAATAATGAACACTTCTGGACGTAGATAACCAAAAAAAAGTTTTAATGTGGATAATAAAATTAGGAAAATAATGTGTCGGTATTTAACTAAAATTTCATATAAGGTAGATGACAAGGTGAATAACACCATAGTAAAAAAAACTACTTTTCTTTTTTTATAATAAAAAATAAAACACGTGTGAGATTCTAACTCATAAACCTAGTCAACTCATTAAACCTTGTGCCCAATGCCTATTTGGCTATTTAGAAAACCCACAAGTTACAGGTTTAATACGAAAAGTCGAAAAAGACTTGCTGGGTGTAATCCAAGACGGATTCATATGGTTCTTATTTTCTTAATATTCACCGAATTGAGTCATCTTGTGTATAAAACAAAGTATTCTTAATCATTTCATCATAATATTTTAAATATATTGTTAATCAATACTAAATTACTAAGGGGGGACGGAGTGGACGAGCGGGCTTCACACGGGTTCCCCGGGTTGGCCGGGCTACACCGCCGCAACGCCTGCGGGCTTCACGCGGGTTCAGTGGCACGGGCTTTAATACCCGCTGGAACCAGCTTGAAGTGAACGTTATATATATATACATCTTTACACAATATTATTTACATATTCTCTCACAAATAAATCTCTATTGTTCACAAATGAGTTGCATGGAACCGCTCCTAGGTGCCTATTTTTTGTTAATGGCCATCAATACAAGCGGGGTTACTATCTTGCCGATGGCATATACCCTTCTTGGTCCACGTTTGTAAAATCATATTCTTATCCAACGGACATGAATCAAAAAAAGTTCAAGAAAACGCAAGAGGGGGAAAGGAAAGACGTCGAACGAGCATTTGGCGTATTGAAGGTTAAATGGGCCATAATTGCACGTCCGGCACGTCAAATGAAGGTGGAAAAGTTGAAGAACATGATGTACGCATGTATCATATTACACAATATGATATTAAAAGATGACGGAAATGCAATCTCACCGGTTCACATTGCGGATCCGCCTACCAATCCAGTTGTTTCCGAAAATATTATAATGGAATTGCGGAACGAAACCACACACTTTCATTTGAAGTTTGATCTTACGACACATGTTGCCACAAACTTGGACATCCATCTAACGGACGACGAAGACGAGTAGTTTTTTTTTATTAATTGTACTTTTTTATAATTTTTTTATTGATTGTATCTTTATTATTTATTGTATTTTCATTTATGTTTATTTAATGAGATGTTTTTTTTTAAGATTCTCGGGATCGGCCCTGCCGGTTGGTTATGGTTATATACGATTTGGTTATTAGAAAAGATTCTTAGGTTCAATTGAGCTAATTCAACTTTTTCTACACATATAGTAATAGTTATAAAAAAAATATTATAACCAAACCATCAGTTTTTCTATCTATTTGGTTTTTCCATTATTTCAAAGATTATGATTTAGTTATTCGAATTTTTATTCCCCTAGCAAAAGTAATAACATTGTTAAATATATAATTTTACTAGTTTAGATCCCGTGTTTACACACGGGGTGAAAAATATCAATATATAAAATTTTTAAATCTTTATATATTTTTTACACGTGTAAAAATATATTACATATACTAAGGATAGAAACAAACTCAAAATATGTAAAAGTTAATGTATAAGTAGATTTCAAAAATACGTTAATTACTATTTTATTTAATTTGACTTTTATTTACTATTTGACTGAAATTAAAGTTACATAATTAAATTTCAAAGTTTCTTATAATAATGGATAATTTAAAATAAATGTGTGTTTATTAGTATAATTAATATTTTTTTAAATATATAATATTATTAAAATATAGAAGTGCATTAAATAAGATAGAGAGACGGGAAAAAAAATGTTAAGGAAGCATGTGGGAGTGACAAGTGTCCCACTAAAACCTTTATTTATTATATAGTATATAGATGAGTTTTTTTAAGCAATCATATGCTTACAATTTTGAGAGAGTTCATGCACTTAAGACGAAATTTTCCACTTGTTACTACAAAATATCCACTTGTTTTTCGAACTACTCGTTCCATTAAATAAAAGATTAAAAACCAACTGTTATCGGTGTACCTCCTCTTGACTTCCTCCAAAAGACTTTTTATGTCTCATGTTTTATAAGGCAACTTGTTGTAAATTTTGATTTCAGATATAGAAAAAGAATTATTTTTTTTTTGTGCAGATATTATTTATAACTTAGAAAAGGAACATTATGGATAAATAAACAAAATAATGACATGTAGAATAATGATATTAGTTAATGGAATCAACCACAGATATGTTTATATGCACATCCCATTTGTATATGATACATATGAAAATATATTAGAAAAATATCCATGTTATATATCACGTAATTATACACTTTCATAAGATGAATATAAAGGTATTTATGTCAAAAAAAAAATCCACCTTTTATATTTATGTTTCTAATGTAGAAATTCACAAGAAAAATGTATCTTATTGAAGATAAGATTCATTTAACTGACCAAAGCACAATACCTTTCGAAAGTCAAAATAGATAGTTTTTCTTCTTACCTTTGCGGTCCAAGAAGATGGCCCAGGCTACATTCGATGAATTAAAGCAAACAAATGTCAGGTATTAAAAGTATATAAACTTTTTTTAGTAAATAATTGGGGAAAATTATAAATGAATCAATTAGTTTATTAATAATTAGCTTTAACCCCGTGTGTTACACGGGTGAAACGCTAACATTATATTGATAAATATCTTAACAACTCTTTTATACAAATTTGATATTGTATTTGTAACTTTTTTTCATTTTGTTACATGTTAAGATTATATGGATGAGAGTAATCAAAACATCAAAAAATACATTTCATAAGTTGTGTACTTTAATTTTTATAATACATTAAATTACATGTCAAATGAAACCTTATCATTATTATTTACAAATTTGAAAATACTTCATTGTATTAAACATTTGACGTGGTATTGGTAATCTTTCCATGTTTACCAAAGAATAATAGTTTGAGTCCATCTCTACTTTTAACTCTTGATAATGCAACATACAGTTGATCATAAATAAACACTTGATATTTCAATACAAACCAACGTTTGAAAGTGATTGACCTAAACTTTTATTCATGGTCATTGCAAAATATACAGCAATTGTATATTTTCTTTTTTGAAGTTAAATAAAATTCTTTTGTCTGAATATGTTAACCCAATTATAGGGATACAATTGTGATGACCAATGTTGCTTCCAAATAGTATTTTCAAATTTTATATGTAAAATTAAAATTAAAATAGGGATACAATGTAGTATTTTCAAATTTTATATGTAAAATTAAAAAAGTTTGTATTTTGATAATAAATTTTTTTAAAAGATTTTTTAATAATAAAATTTTAAAAACTCGCTTTTTTTAAAACATCCTATTTTTTAATTCTTGATTTTTTTTAACTTTTGATGATAATTTAAAAAAAAATATGAGCCAATGGTAATAATGATAAATTGATTTGGTAAAATCTTTATTTATGTAATTTTCTAAAAATAAAGGCTAAATATAAAAGTATTAAATGTAGGATATAAATATGGTTTTGGGGAAAAAATTTGTGAGATGTAATGTGGTGATGCCAAATATCAAAAGCATTTATTTTTTTATTATAAGAGGGATTAACAACAATTTGCGATATATATATTATTAACCCGTAACAGTTAAAAAAGATTAAGGAAAAAAAAGGTTGAAAAAACCTTCTCGACTTTCTATTTTCACATATAACTTTAGTTGTTGATTGATAAATAATCATATTTAGTTAGCAAAATAATTTTATTATTTATTGTAAGAGAAGATATAACAAACAATATAAATTACCATAAAATATTTTAAATAATTTGCAAATGCTTTAAGATATACATATACGGTTGCTATTCAAATTTATGGACGAACAAAAATATAATTTTTTTTGTAATATAAAGTTATTTAGGGAAATTATAACTATTAATATTTCTAAACATACTCATTGGCCGTAAAAGACGATAGCAATAAAACTATATATAATATGTTAGGTTAGTAACGCGTGTAGTTCATGGGTTGAATAAAAAAAATATTAAACAGTTACTAATAAGCGAAAATAATAAAGAAAATAGTTGAGAAAAGAAATTTTAAATTAAGAAAATATAAAATAGTAAACAGAAAAAAAAAATCTTGTACTGACAGAATTATGACACGTAACATAATCAATTATTTATTTATTATTTATATACATCGGAAATAAGAGACAAGATTCCAATTTAAAGCCGTCAATGGTCATCGGCTATAAAGGTAGAAAACACTATTTCAAACATCAAAAATTTCAACTACTCAACTTGTCAACCTCATAAACATAATAGAGTCAGGCCCAGTTAGGGGTTCTTCCTGTGATGGGCTAAGGATATTTTAGATGTTGCCCTAAAAAAATCCAATTATCTTAGAATATTTAAATGTTCTTAAAAAAAAACATAATATAGTTAACAAGTTACTAATAACACCTAGCCCAAGCCCAAAAGTCTTCCTGGCCCAACTAAAGCCCTCTCTGTGAGGCTCCGTGCAACCTTTGCGCTCCTTTGGAACATGGGCTTCATAGTCTTTAAAATAAAAAACGTATTCAATTGGAGGTGAGGTAACTAGTTAAAGAGCATTCACACTAGGTTTTGTATATGTTTGTAATTGTATATTTTAATGAGTGGTTTAAAGTGATTGTGAGTGGAGTAGAGATAAAATGTTACTGTTCATTTGTATATTTGTGAAAATACTGTTCACCTCTATTAATTTTTTAATATTTTTTAAAGTGGTTGTGAGAGGAGGAGAGAGAAAAAGTTAATGAAAAAGTATAAAAAAAGTATTATTTAATTGAAAAAGATAGAGAAAAGTTAGTGATTTTTAGTGTAATTATAGAGATGGGGATAAGGAAGCTGATAGAATGCTCTAAGGAGGTGTAAATGTGTAATTGTAAATTATTCAAGGTGTACGGAAGGGGTTTGGGAGGGTTCGGTCCGATCGGGAACACCGTTTCCTCCCCTTCGACCCCGACAGAAAACCTCACCCATCGTTGGTGAATCCCCGAGAGATGTGGTTTATTATATTATTTTTAAAATTGTTTTTATCATTATTGTATTTAACATTTAATTTGATTTTCTCTAATAACTTTTAGTCGTTAACTTTTTCAAAAAAATGAGGTTATACGGGCATTAAGAAATACGAGCCGTATGAGGAATATACGAACCAGATGAGTCATCTTCGAGCTCACTCCCTTACAGTCATACTAGTCGTATGGGTTTGTATATGGGTCATCAGTGGCGAAGCTTGAAGAAAAAACGGTGAAGGAACGAGATTTTTTTTTCCTATCAGAGAGGCCGGAACTATAAAATTTTCGGCCGAATACGTATAAATTAACACTACTTAGCGAAAAATCAGGGGGGGCTCACTATACTTCGCCAATGTGGGTCATATTAAGTACGGCACGACAAAAACATGTTTTGACACGTGTCTGTGATTTGTGTCTGACGCAAATGGGACACTAATCACCACCATGGATGTTGGTGATTTTAGTGTCATTTAGGTTATTGGTTTAGCTTAAGACCAAATGAAAATTAGAATATACATTGATACGAGTTAGGAGGTACGAAATGCACATTCGATTAAAACTATTCTAACATCGTTACTTATGAACCTCAAAAGTCGTTAAGAGTAAAGCCCTAAACCATGGGGGTTCCAAAGGGACACCGCCTTCTTGGGCAGGGTCCTAGGGGCAAAGCCCCTGGAAGCAGGATAGTGAAAAGTTGCATCGGATTTGGTAGATGGTAGGGGTATTCAAAATTATTAAAGATCTGAATCCAAACTTACGAATGAAAAAAGCCGAAGTTTGTTCATGCCTTTCATGCGTAAGATCTATCCATAACCTTTTTTCATGGTATGGCAGATTGGATGTTTGTTATTCAATCAAGTACTTGCATAGCTTTTTTTTAATCTTTGTTAGCAGAAGATACCAAGCTTATATGTTAATTTGTTCATTCCGTTCATGTGTGTTATACTCACCAACGTAATGTTCGACGCTTTGTTAGTAATTAGTGTTGGGTTTTAACATGTCTTTTAAAATCATTTTGCAACGGAAGCGGTTTTGACACGTTAGATCTAAAAACTTTTAAAAAATAAAACCCACCAAGGATCCATATGTAGTTCTTGAAACTTAAAAGAAAACAAACCATAGGGTGTTTATAGAAACAACAACCTTTGTAGAGTAGTGGTTGCAACAAAAAGAAAGATAAGCTAGGAATCAAGTGCTTCCTCTCCAAGAGAATCCACACGAAGCAAGTTGCTTCCTTTGATGCTAGTCACCAACCCAAGTCAAGATTACACTCACAAGAACACTCCTTTAAGGTGGATATAAGTGTGTAAATGTAAAATTAAAATAACCTACAAGAACAACAAAACTACTAAACGATATTTGAAGTTTTGGTGTTCTTGATATATATTTTCCCAAAAAGCTCTAGATCCTTTTCCTCAAAAACTCTCGACCAGAAGATTTTTTTTTTTTATTACAAGAAGTTGTAATTAGCCAAGTATTTGAAAAGCATATTTGGTAAAGAATCCTTCCACTTTTCAAATATCAACTTTTGTAACCTTATATTTGTGATAACTTGGAAACTACAAAATTTCTTATTTCTAGTCAAAGACTCCAATTCTGTCGAGACTTGTAAGAGAGGAGGGATAAGGGCTTTTCACTAATGTTTGTTGGATAAAAGATGTAAACTAGTTATTTAAATCATATTGATTTAATATTAACAAGTTTACAAAGGTTTTATAAACCTTTACCTATTTTATTTATACTAATCTTATAATCTTGTGTTATAAATGTTTAGGAACAAACCTACATTTCATAAACATATAAGATTGTATAAAACATCCGACATACACAACACAATGTATATAATGATTAACAATGTAAATAATCATTTATATATATATGTAACTCCATAAATATATTATGCATTGGTTTATTTAATATCATAATTTTACTTAATGATAATAGCCTTGACATAACAACCGGGATGTACACGTCAAACCTAGTTTAAACATGTATATGGAATATTTGCTTGGTGTGTGAACTTTTGGGATCATATGTCAATGGCAACTTTGTTACACGTTGTCTTTTGGGCATATAACTTACAATTAGTCCAGGCGAACCACTATAAATGGACGCATCGTTGCTAGTTTATACGCATGGGACGCACCATTATAACTAATTTATATCAGAACTTTCTCTTTTTTTTTATTTGATCCAAACTCTATATATATAACACTTATATTTAGCTTGTTTATAAAACCAGATGTACAAATAAAAGATTATATCTCAATATTATCTATAATTATTAACATTGTGACTTTATTATTTGTGTTAAAACGATAACACATACGTGTAATAAAATTACTATTCTTCTCTTAAATAGAAATCATAATTTCATGAATATTACAATATGCATCAAAGTCCCAATCATAAACACCATCATTACAGTCACGAAAACACACCTTTAATACAGATTCAGTGTGAAATTACTTTAAATATATAACAGATCATACAAATTCTGTAACATAAACATAAAATTTGATGAAGATGGAGCAAATAGAATGGCAATAACATCTAGATGAGCTGCATGAGTTCTTCAAACGTTTTCATGGCGGAAACCGGCAATCCGAGCAACACATTGACGCTTTTCCTCTCCTTTCCATGAGATAAAAACAGAATCACCTCCTTCTCCGGTAACGCCACCGGACCGGACATAACCGGCTCGCCCCAACCGAAATCAGTGGTGTGAAATGACAGTTTTGACCACGTTGTGATCAACAGCGTGGACGCCAGTGACGGCCTTGCACGTGTCACCTCGAAATAATCAATCGCTGATCTCATGTAACCGTCTGTAACGATTTTCACCGCGTTGTGAACTAACTTCACCGTGAACGATAACGGATTTCCGATCTGCTCTCCTGCTGTACATATAGCGTTGGTTAGCACTATGCCGTTGCCGGAGTATCCTTCCGGCAACGGCGGATCGAATCTGGAACGTCCGTCTACGGCAAATAGGAGCTTCGTTTTCTGATCCGGTTTCATTCTAAGCGATTCGGTCCTGGCTTTCCATACGAAAGCCGATAGTGCTTCGAAAGACGTGCAGGTCGATATCTCTCCGTCTCCGGTGGCTTTGATTTTGAGATTCTCGAGATCTTCCGGTGAGAAACAGAACGACCGGTAAGCTAATTCTTCGTTGTAGAGATCTGCGGTTTTCGATACGTCTTCAATCTCGGAGAATTCATCGTGATTGAATTCCACTACCGGAGGGTTTCTGGCCTTGAGAATTGTCCGGTCCATGAACGGAGGAATTTTTGGCGGCAAACCTCTGGCGATTCGACTCCATGAGTTCATGAATTCCATGGCGGCAATTCCGTCGAACAGATTATGACTAATCCCCAACCCTAGCACAAACCCTCCACATTTGAATCTTGTCACCTACCAATTATTTGAAAACTTAAAAAAGACAAAATTGTAATTTCATATGTATCACGGTATCAAGGTGTGTAGTAAATGTGTTTCTCAAACAACGGAAGTTCACATTAGTACAGATTCAGAGGGTGTGTGAGTTAGCTGTTTTAAAATAAAAAAATGTGAATCAGTGCCGAACGACTAACCTGGACAACAAGAGGAGGGATCTCGAGAATGTTCTTAGCTCCGGGAATGTTATAAACCAACTTGCCGAGAGTGACCGGATCCGGAGTTGTATGAACACGAATATCTTCGATATTACAGTTTGCCTCGGCCTCAACAAATACAGCACCTTCACCGGTGCAGTCCACAGCCAGCTTCCCCTCGGGGCTAACCGTCAACCTCCCAGCAGCCGGGAAGTAGTGAACAAGAACCTTAGACAGAGCATCTTTAACCACCTCAGCGGTTGTTTCATTCCCTTTGTCGTCAGACTTGTAGCAATAAATGGTGTGTACTGTAACCGCGATGTTTTGGTCCAAATTGGACAGGAAGTAGAGACCTTTTTCGGTTTTCTCACACGGTTGTACGAGTGTGGGCTCATGTGTCATTGTAACGGTCAGTTCAACGCGATGGTTGTCGTCGTTGTAGCTTTCGATGCTTCCCATTTTCGGTTACTTCAAAAAAAACTGTTTATAAAAAGATTTTAATGTTAAACAAGACATCAAGAAGTGAAGTTAAGTGTGAGTTTGAGCATGCAAATGATCATACTATAACACGTTTGTTTCATGACTGTACCTCAAATGGTGCTTTAAGTTTGAGAATGGAAAATTAGAAATGGTGTGTTTGTTTTGAAGAAATCCTGGGGATTATATAGAGCTGAAAGAGGAGATGGGAAGATGAACAACATAAGGTTTTGGTTAACCAAACTGAAAGCGACTTGTGAATGTGATCAATATGATGTTTATGGTTACATTTTCAGCGCAAAGATTTTACCTGATTTTGTTTGTTAGCAGTGTATTGGTGGGGTCTGTAAGGTTTTAAAGACATATTCTCACAGGTTATCAAAAAGATTGGATGTTTATTGCTATAAATTAGAGAAGGTAGACAAGACTTAAAACATTGCAGGGATTGATTTTGTAAATTAAGTTTATATTGTTGTTATGTTTAAAGGTATTTTAATTGCATGTTTGTTTGTAAGATAAAGGGTATGGTTGGTGTGGTTGGCATCCAAGATTTGGTTTCTTTGAACATTTGACTTCACTTACAAGATTATTTTATTTTTGGAAAAAAGGTAATGTGTACTAAAAGGAGAAATATTCAATAAAATTAGAAAATTTGGTACTATACATGTTAATCAAACCAAATGTTAACCAACTACAGATTGAGACAACTGATGTCAACCAAAAATCCAAACCACAATAGATATTACACTCAGATAGAGGTGCACATAAAAACCGGTTTGGAGCCGAGAGCAAACCGGTTTAGGCAAAACCTATGAACCGGCGGTTTAGGACCGGTTTAGGATTTCAAGCGATGAAACGGTTTAAGACCGGTTTTTTGAGAACCGGTTTGACGTTGCTGAGATAAAACTAGCCGTTGGGAAAACGGCTATATAGCCGTTAGGAGCCTTTTTTTGTCATTTTTTCACCCATTTTAACCCCCAATCACATTATAAATAGGTAGTGGGTGTTTTGGTTAAATCACACTTCTCAAACCCGCTCTCTACACTCTCTTTTATAAAAAAAACGCTCAAAAAACGCTATGGCCGATTCAAGTTTTGATGTTTCATCTTCCGAAGTTACCGTTGTGAAAATCATACCAACAACGAGGAACCCCGCAATTTGGTCAAACTATGATCTATGTGAGTTGTCTAGCGGGATGGAACGTGCTCGTTGCAAAAATTGTGGTGGATTTTTTAAAAAGGATTCAAACTCTGCTTTGAAAACTCATATGGAAAAATCTTGTCCGAGTTTGAAGAAAATTCTGGGTGAGGGTCAAGCATCTATGACAAGCGAGGGTGGAATTTAGAACTTTGATCCAAATATTGTTCGAGATAGAATGGCGAAATATTTATTTTGTAATGTTTTGTGATTTCCGAACTTATATAATATGAATAAACGTTGAACTTTATGTTTTTAGTTGTTAAATATTTATTTTTAATTTATTTTATTTAAAATCTATTTTTTTCTAACCCGAACCAGTCCAGAACCAAACTGAACCGGTTTAATAGGTTTGGAATTTCGATTAGTGAAGACCGGTTTAACCCGAACCAGTTTTGATCAAAACCGGTTTAGCTATAGTGTTGACCACACCGGTTCCAAAAAACCACTTTGTGCACCTCGAGTTTCTCTAAATCATGAGATAAAAAACCAAAACACACAACCTTCGTCGCCTAAATGATTGAGAAATAAGTCACGTATCTTATGACTGTAGACGTAAGTTTCTACTGATATGATTATAAAGATACACCACACTAGTTTAGATTATCAAAATAGAAATGTGCATTAACATGATGCGCTTACAACCTTCAACCACCAAAACAGTGATTATACTTGAATTAATATTCTTACACCAACCCTGCAAATTTTATAACTAAAAGCTACAAATCCAATCAAAAAACAAAGTACAGCAGAAAATGTATAGCTCATCAGTATGAGTATTATCAAATCCTAAAAAGTCATGAAGAAGTGCCCATCAAACAACTGTTCTATGGTACAAATAACTCGAGTCAAAGTTATAAAAACACATTTAAAAGAGCAACTGAAGTACATGCTGCACAGAAACCAAATGTACACTGATCACTTCTGGCTGCCACCTTTCAACTTGTGCCTCGCTGTCTTCCTAGTCAGACATGTTTATCTAACACCTATATTGCCACCTATGAATCACTGTTGTCACCATCTCCGTCCTCGTCACTACCACCTTCTGCTTCTTTTTCTTCATCGTCTTCATCACCAGACATGTTGTTTATGACATCAGTGATTATGGCCTTCACTTCGGCCTTTCTGTGCAGCAGATCCTGGCCAAAATGGGCACCTACAATTTTTAAAAAATAAAATAAAATTATTAGTTCCGACTAAAAAATAATTGCACAATGTATGTATGTTAGAAAGAAAAAGAAAGGTGGTTAACTTACCAAGTTGTTTGATGATATCTGACAAAGTTGCCTGCATGATTAAAAAAGAAATTACATTAGTGGTTTTGTTTTGATTATTTTTTATTAAACAGTCAAAAAAGAGAGCATGGGATTCACTTACAGTGTTGAAGTCAACTTCCTTTAAAATACTAACTACAACTGCATGCATTTCTTCATTAGTTGGTTCTGCTTTTGCCTTCTTGTTGGCTTTCGCTTTTCCTGTAAAAAATAAACAGTCAGTGTATAGTACATCATAGTATTACATTAATTTAAATGAGGCATATATGCCTAACTAGAGAATTGAGTCATGTTTATCTAAGGGGTCAAGTAAGTGAAATAAAAGACTTGAAATGGGTCAAACGAGTAAAGTCGACAAAATAGGTGTAAAGAAAACGGATAAAATAGACCCAATATGTAACTCTAAGACATACAACCCCCTATATTGTTTTATTTAAACAACTGGATTATTGTTGGAATGATATAGTTTTTGTAATCATATTTAACACACATATTACTGTTTCAGGTAAACCCAAACCATTTTAACATGTACTAAAAAATATTGTGTTGACAAGAATCCAGAACTCCTTATGACCAATTACCTAACCTGGACATTATGCCACATCTACCAATCAAATACAGCTTATAACAAGAAAATATTTTTTACCAGACAACAAGGACATGAAATTGCATGATGAAGATTATGCAAGTGTGTGAGAGTGCATTGAATTATTAACAAAAAAAACATATCTACCTTGACCTTTGGCAGAATCTTTCTTGGCAGGGCTTTTAGTCTCCACCTTTTTGCTATTCTTTTCTTCCTTTGACTTTTTACTTGATGAAACCTTTGATTTAGCAGATGAGCCGGGTGTAGCAGCTGACATGTCACCATCCTTCTTAGATTTTTTATTCGATTTGGTGGGTGATTCCAAGTCATCTTTTTTAACAGCTTTCGATTTCTCTCCAGTTTTAGTAGCAGACCCCTTAACGCTCTTCTTTGAAGAACTCTTTTCACTTGTCACCTGTTTTTCAGGCTTATCTTTTTCCTCATCACTTTCAGACTTGTCTTCTTCATCATCAGCACCTTCTTCAGACTTCTCTTTTTCCTCATCACTTTCTGAATTATCTTCTTCTTCGTCGCCACCTTCTTCAGACTTATCCTTTTCGTCGTCACTTTCTGGTTTTGAAGGTGTGTTCTTCTCATCTTCCTCTTTAGATTCATCTTCACTCTCTGAACCTTCATCTTCATCCACATTCTTTTCTTCTTTAGCCTTCGGTGTACGTTTGCGTTTTTCACCCGATTGTTTCTAAAAAAGAGAGAAATGAAGATTATATGTACATGCTAACAGTCTTATCAGTGTGTGTGTGTGTGTATACACGTGCACGTGTGATTTTGAAGAAGGGTGAACACGAACCGTGGATGGGGTCCTGCTCTTTCTTGCCTTAGCTTTTTTGTTTTTAGCTTTCTGTGGGGGAAAAAAAGTAAAAACAATATTTTAGCTTAAACTGTTTATATATAAAAAAGGTAAGAAAAGGAACTGCTTTGAAGAGTAACAAACCTGTTCTTTTTCAGCAAGCAGTACTTCAGTTGTAACATGTGGAGATTGTAGAAACTCTAATAACTTCAATGAAACCTCTTCCTAAAAATATATAAACAATAACTTTAGGGCTAAAGCATTATACCAAAGTGTATAAACTACAATATATGATGATTAAGTAAATGCTTGCCTTTTTAAGAGATGACTTGTAAATTTGGAGATTTAAAATATCACAAAATTCAAACAACTTTTCTTTGGTGAATTTGTCAAGCTTCTCTTTCACCTTTAACTTTTGTTTTTCCTGCTGCACACACAAATCAATCAACACAATAGTATGTAAACTTAGTGATCTGTTGTCAGTGTTCATTGTCCAAATGAATAATTGAAGATAAAGAAAAAGAACAAACAAAATTATAATTCAATAAAAGAAAATATCACCTCATCATCAGCCCAGACAAAGCCAGAAAACATGCCAATATTCTTCTTCAAAGTGTTCATCTGCAAACATGTCACAATCAACAAATCAGAAAAAATAAAAACAGTTTTGCTGAATTGTATTTATATCAAATTTTTCAACATGAAGATTTCTCACCTTTGCTCTTTTGCTAAAAAGAACAATGTGCAGTGACTGCAAGGTGTCATCACCTTTTCTCTTGGACAGCTTGTATGCCACTGAAAATATAAAAACAGTAAGATTTGCAGTTCATATATACACACAGAAAGCACAAGAGAAATGAGGTACTATGTTCTCAGAAGAAAGATCACATAGAAGTAACAAAGTACAGAATGTGATAACAAGAGATACCAGCTACTGCCATAGCTAATATTTTCTATCTAATAACATATTTGAGCGAACTACATTTAAACAATATGAACACATGCATATAAGGTCTGAAAAACTATCCACTTCATGCTCATTCATAATACCAAGTTCATTTACACGATATTTCATACCTTATAGAGGGATGACACACGTGATGAAAAGTTGTAAGGGCATAAACTTAGAGCTCAAAACAAACGTGAAAAATAAAAAACTATTGAACAAAATATGTAATTGGACAAAGGTCAAACAGGTAATAATTTTACCTCTAAGCATAAAATCCTACAACAAACATGAGAATATCCAAGTAATGGTCTTGTTTATCTCAAGCAATGGTTTAAAAATATAAAAATTGTTCGGTAGTGAAAACTTTGGGTTACTGGGCTTCCAAATTGGGCTTAGTATCTAGGCTGATTGACAGGGGCAGAGGCGCCAGCCCTAGTGGCATGTCTTGTTTCTTTGTCACCAAGTTATTAACCCTAATCTTGTTCTATTTACATTTTATACCATGCTATGTAATTGTAATCTTTGACTCCTGATTAATAATAAAGAGAGAACCCCAATTGCAACCGTAGACATAGGTCACTTTGGCTAAACCACGTTATTTCTTGTGTCGTTTATTATTTAATTTCACTTGTGCGTGTGTGTTTCGTGTTTCCGCTGCGTACCGACTCTAATTGATGCCTAACAAAAAAATTGCATTGCACAAAGTAAATCTACAAGATAGCGTATGAATAACATTCATCAGTTAACTTGTCTAAAATTGCATTGCGCAAGGTGAATCTACAGGATAGTTTAGGGGCCAAGGTTGACAATTTGCTTTTAGAAAGATAAGTTAAGGTAGCCTTCACAAACAATAATGCCATTCATGGTGTAAATAACTTGTCTGAATGCAACCTAATGCATGATAAGTCATTATTTATTTAAGAAACTAAAGAACAACGCTGATCATGGGACTCTCCACTGATGCAACCATCCCTCTATTTTAAGATATCTTAAATCTGGATAAGCTGCTGATTTATGTATGTTCCATGCATTAGCTGTTGCAGATGTACAGTGTTCCACATGTACCTCATTGGAACCAGGAATACCATCACAAATACTTCTAACACACTCAATACTCATCTTAATTTTTAAGCTTAAATAGTAACTTATAAACACTTCAAACGTATAATTTTAACAAAGACTGGAGAAAAAGAACACATATCACTTTTTAAAAATAAGATAAGAATGATAAATATTACTGAAAATGCATTTAACTTTGTAAGTAATGGCACAGCTGCCTCCAGAATATAAATACTTGATAAGCAAATAGCAGTGTATAAACTAATGAGAACCTAAATTGACATTTGTGTACAGAGACAGAGAGTATGTAACCCACAACAGATTGTTAGCAAACTACCCTCTTCAAAAACATTACAATGATACTATAGCTGGGGTTGTCAGCTAGAAATAGAAGTATAACACTACAACCTGCTAAATTTTCAATAAGTCAACAAACCAAATTTCAGTTTAAAGAAGCTGATAAGCTTAGTTCAATGAAACAAGATGGGAAGCAGAACCTTGATGGAATCAGTAAACAATAAAACATGACAATGAAGATGAAATTAAAGAAAAACAATTGAGGGAGAACTTATTTGTAAATGTACAAAATTACAAAGATTGCACAGGTCCAGAAAAGGCATGACACAGCAAACAGAAGCTCTGACATGCTAAGCTTTTAAGCTCTGAAGATTGAAATGTGAAGACGTCATAAAGTTTAAGGGTTCAAACCATAGCAGTCAAATACTCAAGGCACAAAGGATGAGCCTTGAGCGTTAGCCGCTTAAAAAATGAGGACTTTTTTAAGCAAAAGCCACAATATAAGCATACCCGACAAGTTTAAGACTGGTTTAGACATGTTCCATGTCATTTTTAGATTTTCATAAAACTTTAGAGAAGTTAGTGGAGAACAGATTAAACAGATACACTGAACACGGTTTTGATCAAAACTAATGTATAATAAACCCCAAAACAAATGACCTATTTATAATAACCCAATTACAAACCTATTCGGACTCCATCACAACAAATTAAACCATACATATCTAACTCTTAATTGAAATTCAAACCAAAACTTTGTAATCTCTTAGCCCACTTCAAGGTTTAAAAGAACGGAATCGCGCCTCGAGGCGTTTTTCCTTCGCCTCACGAGGCGTAAGCCCGAGGCGGAATTAAAAAATAAATATATAAAAATTATATATCTTATAAAAAATAAAATACTAAATGTTTGAAATTAATATAAATATATACATAATATTTATTTAGTCCAAGTTAAAGTTAGTCATCCAATTTATAAACCAACTTACTTAGTCCATTTAGTTATTTATATGTAAACCCATTTTAAATGGCCCATTTACCAGCCCATTTTAGAATTTAACCTAAATACTATAGTGTTATTAAAAGTTTTAAACCTACAATCTTTCCTCAAATCAACAGCCGCTCCTCCAATTTTTCATCAGGTTTAGAACAGTGGCTCTCTCACTCACTCCATTCTTCATCAGGTTTATATCTCTTTCTCCGACCACCGTACAACCACCATGCTTCTATCACCTACTATGGTCTGCTTGCAATATCTACTCTGTTTTCTTGAATCTCAAGTCGTAGAACAAAATTTGCCCTAAAGTAAAAAACATACCGCCTCAGCCTTTCGAACCGCCTCATACGTTTTTCGAACCGCCTCGGAGCTAGAGGCGTACGTATCAAAATCCCAACTGAGGCGTCGCCTCGGATACGATTTTCTACCGCCTCGCCTCGAGGCGCGCCTTGAGGCGTACGCCTCGGCCGTTTTTTTAAACCATGGCCCACTTGATTCCATTTACGATTAGGATTAATCCTTCAAATGTTACATGCCATTTTCAAAATGTTTCATAACATCTTCAGACTAGTTTTGGCCAAAATTTGGCTAGAATCCTCATCTATGTGCCTTGGTGAACGCAAGACGGTATGGCTGAGCCTCGCCTCACATGAGCACCTAGGCGAGTACCTTTTGTGTCATTGACTACTATGGTTCAAACACCATAAGCATGATCAATAGTACATAACAGATAGATTGGTGTCAAGGGTGCAAACTAATAATTTATAACATTTGGCATGAGTAACTAACACCAACCAAGGCCTAAGAGTGATATAAACAAATTCCAATTTCCCTAAACTACTAAACCAACAGACTCCCAACAACCAAAGATACTACACTTCTTAAACCCTAAACCAGTGATCCTCTTCAACTCTATCAGTCTTTTCAAATCTTTCAAGGCAATATCAAATCAACACAAAACAAACAACAAGCATATACACTAAGATCTAACAGAAATTAAACATTAATTAAGCAAAAAATAAAAATTCATTAACAATTACCGTTTGGAATATCCTTGAGCTGAGTGCCTGAGCCCTGCATCAATCCATCAAAAACAAACATTAGCATTTAAAATCCAAGAAATAAAAAACAAATTATATAATAACTACCTTTTCAACAGAAAACGGTTTGGGAGCAGAAAGCCTCTGCATAGACTCAGTGTACCGTTCAACCGTCTTCCTCTCCCTCGTCGGCCTATCCACCGGCGTAACCGGTTCCCTATGGCTCGAATCGGTCTTCACCTTCTTCGAGCTACCGTTTCCTTTCTTGGCGCTATCTTTCCTCCCCCTTTTACTATTCCCCTTACCTTCGTCTCCGCCATCACTCCCCTCTTCTTTCTCTTCAGTCTCCTGCTCTTCTTCGTTGTCCTTCACTTCGACGTCAGGAACGTCTTCTTGTTTCTTCCCTTCTAGGGTTTCAATCTCGGAAGCCATCGGAATAAACACAGGACCAGATCGAGAAACTGTTGAGAAACCCTAGGTGAAATTTGTGGGATCTGGTTTGTGGATGATGAAATTGAATCTGAGAAGAGTGTTTTAAAATGGAATTTGGGGGAATTGGTGGGGTTTAAAGGGCGGGGTGTGGTGAATTTTGGGGAAGAATTGGAGGGTTTTGAATTTCGTGCCAAATGTTAAGCGGGCTGTCTCGCGGCTCAACCAAATTTTGCATCTTTTTCATTTTGTTTTCAAATCACAAAGTCTCATCATAACCTAATCCATATGGAAAAAGATCATGAGATGTCAGAATCTAAATAAATGTTTGATTATTACAAAATAAATATATATTCAGAATTCACGAAAAAAAATTACATTCTTAGGGTGGAAGGAGTCGTGGTGCAGTCTTCACACGGGTTGGGAGGGTTTTACGGGTAACACCGTCGCAAGTGGCTAGGGCTTTCTCACACGGGTAGTAATACCCGTTCACACCCGTGGATTGGTGTGACTTTGTAGCGGTTGGGGGGGGGGGGGGGGTATTTAAATAAATAAAAAAAATCAAACGTTCAATGGGTACCACCTCCCCTTAGGGTTGAAAATGGTTCAAAAGGGTAAGAATGACATAACAAAATTTAATTGGGTAAAATGAGAGGGTTTCATGGGTACCACTCTCTCCACCCTTATGAAAATAAATGTTAGAAAAAACAAATACAAACTTAAAAAAATTGTTTGGATGAAAAGATAAAAAAATCACGAAAAAGTTTTGTAGTTGCAAAATGATAATAATCAAGAAAAACGAAAAAATAATTTTAAAAGTTGTTGAACCAAAAGAAAAAACCGTATAAAGCTTGGCATACAAAAATTTAGAATTTCACAATCTTATTTGTTAAACTAGTTTAAAATCCCTTGTATTACACGGGTTAAATAAATATAATGATATATAAGTAGTAATAAAAAATTACTTTTTTTAAAAACCCGTATTTTACACGGTTTGAATAAAATATAATGTAATATTTTAACACATACACTCGTCAAAATATGTTAATTTAATGTGACATTTATAAATTATAGTAAGTTAATTTTTAAAACATTTTTTTAACTTGGTATTAATTTAATTGATAAATGGTAATCCATATTAAATAATTTATTAAATGATATAATAACAATCCATAATTAAATAAAAAGTATTCATAATTATATTGATATTAAATATTTAAAAATATATTCATTTAATATTATTTAATAGGAGAGAGAGAGACGGGAAGATTATACTAAGAATGTACCAGAATGTGACACGTGTCCCATACTTTTACTTGTTTATTAAGTAGTATATATATAGATATAGATTTAAAATTAATGTGTTTTTATTAATATAATTAATAATTTGTTTAAAAATATATTATTATTGAAATATGGAAGTGTATTTATTATGAGAGAGAGGCGGGAAATTTTTTTTTAAGGATGGATATGATGGCGACACGTAGCATTGAGAAAATCTTTATTTTATTATATAGTATAGATATTATAATTAAAACATTTAGTTAATTACTTAAATAATAAAAGAAAAATGTTAGGGGTGGGTTTCTTGATTTAGTGAGGGGGTGAGTTTCTTGATTCCGTGTTGTTTAAAATGGGTTTTTTTTTTTATCAAAGTTTTGAAATAATTTCATAGTCGGTAAAGCCAATGATTGTGTGAATGACTTAGTAAGCATTGGAATCGTTTGATTCCTATGTTTCACTAGCAACAACAACAAGGCCAAACCTGTTTGATGATCTTTCAACCTTTTTCTCTTTGGAAGCTTCTGAGATTAAGGCTAATGATCCACCACTCGATGGAATGTTCTTAAACACTTTGCTTTCTTGAGCATGAAGAATACTAAATAGATTACTTAGTGGCATGCTTTCTAGATTCAATGTATCTGCCGTTGGTCCGGTAAAGTGTCCCATTCCTTTGGTAGACCATTAATGGTTTAATGAGACGTTCATTTGTTGTACTTGTTTTATGTTTTATAATGCCATTTAAAATCATGTTGAATCTATTGTATGTTTCTTCTTAGCGTTTCATTAGGAAGATGTTTAAAAGATTCGTATTCATATATAACCTTTTCTTTCCCTCCATTGAATTGGGTGGCCAAAGAGTCTCATACTTTCTTAGCGAATTCACTTGAATCTACTTGAGCAAATATGTCATTTGGCAGAGCCATAATTAGTAAATATTTTACTCTTTCATCCAATTCACTTCGTTTGAAATCACAAGCACTCCAAAATCGTCTATCTTTTAACTGACAAGGATAGGAGGTTTTCGACTGGACCCGATGTTTAGAATATTGTTCCAAGTAATTGTCGTTATAGAACCGAGACGATAAAACAATACAACAGTATAAATGAAAAAGAAAATGCAAAAAAAATAAATAAATTATAATAATAATAAAAACAGAGTATTGCTTTAATAAAAACAAAGTAAGATTTGTATCTTGAATCGTATTTTGGTCATGGTAATTCATTGTCGGTTTCACGTGTTGGAAAATCTTCCATTACTAAAAGGCTACCATTCCTCGTCGGTTTTAGGCGTTGACTCGCGAGACGTGTTTGGACATGGCCTAATACGGGATTGCATGGGCATGCATAGGGTTGCACGACTCCTTTCTGGTGAAATTCATGATTTTCTTCAACTTTTTTGCTCGTTTTTACCATGACGCCAATTTCACATGCATATTCACAAAGAAACATATTAAGAGTAAATTTGTATTAAGAATTTGTATAAATGATGGCACATCGCTTGGCTTGGGACAGTCACCCCCGTTATCCGCCACGACCATGCAAACAACACAGGTTCGACCTCATGTGCCATTTTCACTTAAGCATGCTATCGCCTCGCTATCACTAGCCCAAAGTATGATTAGACCACAAACCACTCATTAGCCATATATAGCCCTTGTTTACACTCAACCTTCCTTCTCATACCATGGGTGATACACAACAACTTTTTCACCCTGGATTGCCAACTTTGAGTTCGCCACCAAGCTAAAGATGCCCTCTAATGTCTGAATTCGATCTGAATTAACCCGAACTCGATTCAAATAGAGCACGAACAATCTGAACATGTTTAAGATGGAACCCGAACCCAAATGTAGTATTAGGTTCCATAATTGGGTTGTAAACAAGTAAAATTGGGTTAAGCCGAGTTTATATAAAAAAATGTAAGCTATACATATACATGTATAATTAATAGAAAAGTCTAGGTATTTTCCTATATGTTTTGTTTTTATTGTGAACATAATGTTTTGTTTCGTTGCTTGTATGTATGTATATATACGTGATTTGATGTTTTCTTTATAGTTTACACAATTGGTTGACACGCTTTGGTTATGTCCTTATTTTATTTGATTGTTGTTTTTTAAGTTAAAATATGTTTACTTAATTGTTTGAACGAAAGATCATACTGAGAGTGTTTTTATAACATTTTGTGCTTATCAGCTATTTAATATCATATTAAGTTAAATCGTTAAGTATGCATTGCAACTTGTGCTTAGAATTCCGAATACCGATTAACTCAACCTGAATAATCATGAAACCGACTAATCCGAATTGTATTTGGGTCGCTAAACGGGCAGAGTTCTTATAACAAAAACTCGAATAACCAGATTAAAAAACCCGAACAACACCCGTACTCAAAGGATCACAAGCAGGAATTTGAAGGATCAATACGTGTTGAACGATAGTCCATGTTGGAATGGTGCCACATGTGTTGTACAAAAACTGGTTAAGCTGACACGTCTTTGGTTCATCAACCTTCTGGAAGGTAGCATTAACTCATTTGGAGAATTGAGTAAAAGCTTATTGGCAAGCTTCACCCAACAAAAGCCATACACTAAGGACGTCCTTGATCACACCCCACGTAAAACAAAGTAACGACGAAGACCTTCGAAGTTTCACAGACTGCTATAATATAGAAGGGATGGGATATAGCGGCGTAAATGAAAAGATGCACAACATATCCAGATTCATGCATGTCATTCGCCAAAGCAGTTAAGTTAGGATCTTAACTGTAACATACCAAAAACACTGGAGGAGGCCCTAGAAAAGCCCGAAGCATTCATCTGAGGAGAGGAGGCGCAGAACATGGAAGCCCCCAACATGAATTCCTAACGGTGGAACTCTGGAGTAAAAAGGATACCTAAAAATCGCAGCTCCCTAAGATACGGTCTAACTACCGTGCGAAACGACACAAGTCAAATCTACACAACCGAACTCCTTATACCAAGCATCACACTATGGATTAGAGAAGCGGTAAGACAAACACACTGGCTTTCACAACTTTAATAAAATCACAGGAAGAAATCTAGGCAATGCATATAAACTTATCAAAATAACTATATTTTTTTTACTTATTACATAGTAACTTTTTAATAAATCATAATTCTGTATTCTGTATATAATACAAATAATGAAAATTAAACATTGGAAAGTAATTAAAAAGAATTGTAAAAAAGGAAAAAAAGCAAGGGCCAATCCAAGGCTTCAAAACTCCGTCACATGTACAAAACTACAAAGCAAAAGGAGGTTGTTATACTTTATATGGAATCGTGACTCGAACGATTCGGCTGACTCAGACTCAGACTCGCTCGCTGCAAACTCCATTACAGATGGAGAGCTCACACCACCAATTTTTAAAACCATTCCTTCCCGCCGACGATCATCGCTTCCAATTCGAACTCTACACCATCCCCGGCACTTCCGGTAAGTCCCTTTTCCTTCTTCTTTCCCCCTTTCATAACACAAACCCTAACCCTAGCTCAATTTATCACCTGTCTGCATGTCCAGCTTGGTTTTCATGGGATAACATTCACCAAATCGAGAAAACTTCACTCAATGAGTTTTTCGACGGGAGTTCATTCACTAGAAACCCTAGGGTGTACAAAGAGTATCGAGATTTCATCATCTCCAAGTACAGGGAAGATCCTTCTAGAAGGCTAACGTTCTCCGAAGTCCGTAAATCGTTAGTCGGTGACGTTAATTACCTCCTGAAGGTGTTTCTGTTTCTCGAGAAGTTCGGATTGGTTAATTTTGGTGTTCAATCGGCGGTGATTGGTGGTGGTGATTGTGACGTGGTTAAGGTGGAGGAAGGGCTGCCTCATGGAGTTAGGGTTGTTGCAGTTCCTAATTCGTTGAAACCTGTTTCGTTGCCGGTTATAGCGAGTTCTAACCATGGTTCTCGTTTGGGCGAGAGTGATTTCAAATTGCCATCGCTTTCGTCTCATTTGGATGTTTATCAGGGATTGATTGAATTGATCTGTGGAAGTTGCAAGGAGCTGTGCGGGTCTGGTCATTACGAATATCTAAAGGTAATTTCTGTTACTTGTGTTGTTGGTGTTAGTCGAGTTTATTATCTTTTATAGTTATTATTATTTGATTTATCATTTGTCTTTAAGTTTGTTTGTTAGTTATTGTTCTCTCTCTAGTTTGACAGTTAGGATAGTTATTGGCGCTTTATCACTATCATTAGTCGGTTATCTTTATCATTATCCTTTTCATTGTCATATCTCTGTCTGGATTTTAAAAAGGGCGCCTAGGCGTAAGGTGCTTCCTTTTGACTACATAAGGCGCGGGCCTCTTGTACATTGGGGTTTTTGACTTTTTGTGCATCAGGATTTTGTACAACAGGTTTTTTAGGTTGTATATGTAGGTAGTTTATATAGTAAATCATATATAAAGCTTATTTATAACTAAATTTTGGGAAGGGGATGCTAAAAACTTATGAGCTATGCAGTTAATGTGAAAAAATATCGGTTATCGGTCAAGGATCGATATCTGAGATATCGGTTCTCGCGGTGAGATATCGGTAATTTTTATATCATGCATAAACTTATATATATATATATATATATTATATATATATATATAATATTAATAGTCAAATCAAAAGTCAAAAACATAAAAGATGTCAATATTTTATATTAGAAATTAGAAACATGATCTAATCGATGGGTTTTTGGACTATTGGGCTCTTGGGCCAACCTTTTTTAAACGAGATCGGGCTTTGGTGGGGGCAAAAACACATTAAAAAGGGCCAGATTAACAAAACCGATATTATCGGTATTTTGACCGATATATTGAACCTTCTTTATCGGCGATATATCGGTAAATATCGCCGATATTATCGCCACCGATATTTGGACCGATATTTGGTTAAACCACCGATATCCGAGATATCACCGAGATATCACCGAGATATCGGTGGTATCGACTGCATAGCTTATGAGCTGTATAATTTTTTGTATATAAGCACCTTGCGCATCGCATACGAAATGTGATGCTCTTTTGCGCTTTGCGCCTCGGTTCTAGACCTTGTAGCCTCGTTGCGCTTCTTGCTTTTAAATTCAAGCTCTCTGTGTTAAGAGACCTGGTATTCATTTATGCAGAGAAAGTATTATTTACCAATACAACTTTTCAGTTCTAAATTATTTCAGTTGGTGTTTGCAGCCTTTTGTGGTTTTGTTCAAAGATGTTCCACCTGTAAATGCAGCGGTGATCTGTGTTTTCTGCCATATTTGATATAGAAAACATCATTGTATGAACTTGATGTATAAAACTGCTATTTTAAATATTAATTACTAAATGTTACAATCCACCATTCATGTCTTGTGCTATTGCTTTATAAAATTTACATTTAAACTCAAGATTCTTATCAGATTATCCTAAGTTTTCTCATTTGATTCACTGTATTAGGATGGGAGTTTCATCATTTGTACCAAGTGCTTCAAAAATGGAGCTTATGGGAATAACAAATCTAGTGATGATTATAATTTTGTTGACCACACTCCCAACAACGGGACCCGTGTTGTTGCATGGACTGAAGCAGAAACATTACTTCTTTTAGAGTCTGTGTTAAAGCATGGAGATGACTGGGATCTTGTAGCTCAAAATGTTCAAACAAAGAGTAAACTAGATTGTATTTCAAAGCTTATGCAGTTACCTTTTGGTCATCTTATGTTGCGACCCACATATAATAGATGTACAAACAACCAGAAACAAGGGCCCCCAGCACCTCAAGAGAGTAAAGATACCGAAAGTCAACATCTTGAAATTGAAAGCAAATGCCAACAGAACGGTGATGCTGATATCGAAGGCCCCCCTCCAAAGAGAATATGCATTGCACCATATTCAGATTCTAGCAACCGAAAAACAGACCAGGTTACAGTTTTGTGCTCATAACTCTTTAAATTCACAGATTGAAAATTTAAAACAGTTAATTTCTTTGCAGACAGACATTGAAGATGAGAACGTAACACCATTGCTGGTTGTTACCGAAGAGATTAGAGAAAAAGATAATCAAGTTTGTGAGCTTAAGAATCAGAAACAACTTCCTAATGTTGGTAATTCATTGATGCAGCAGGTATCCATCATTATGATTAATATTGAATCTGAAAGTCAATTACATACCCTGATTCTTTTTCTTTTTGTTAGGTTGCTCGCATCTCTGCCGTGGTTGGTCCACATGTTGCAGCTTCTGCAGCTGAGGCTGCTGTTACTGCCCTCTGTGACGAACATGAAATTCCAAAGGAATTATTTGACAGTGAAGAAAATGGAAGCGAGTTGCCGTTTTCCACACAAACTTACGAGTCTGAGAGGTTATTTAGTTAATTATCCATCTCTATTTCTTGTGTGTTATAAGCTTATTGTAATGGATTAATCATTATATATTCTTTATTTTTCAGGACTGCTCAAGGCAATTGCTTAGAGATGGATGCAAGGCCCAGTGAATCAGGTATTGGCGTATTGCCATATCATTTTGTGTAAAGAGATGCTCATCGGTTGTTACTTTTGTACAACGAACTTTAACTTACATTATTTGAAAATAATTTTTTACAGAGAATGGGTTAATTCCTTTATCGTTACAAGTGAGAGGTACATGTGCAACGGCTCTTGGTGCTGCTGCTGCACACGCCAGATTATTAGCAGTCCAAGAAGATAGAGAAATTGAACATCTAGTGTCATCCATAATAAATACACAGGTAAGTTATTTTTTCCCCTAAAGTAGTTGAATACGAGATATAGCCTGAATCGACCCATTTTAGGTAAACGGGTACCATCTATGGAATTCTTTTTTATGGATATTGTAGTTTGTTTCTTTAGTGACACTGGTGTTGTTTATATGTTAAAATAGTTGAAGAAATTACAATATAAGATGGGTGTATTGAATGAGGTGGAGGTGATGATGGAAAAAGAGTTTAATCAGATGGTCGAAGTTGAAGATGTACTGCTTACAGAGGGAATGGATGTTGTTCAGAAAGTCATTGATGGTGGGTTAAGTAGATGGAGGGATATACAATAGTGAAGTCCCAAGAAGAGATTATACTCTAAAACCAACATCAAGTTTAGATTAGTTGTTTATCTATAATTTTTTTTAACTATTTAATCTGTAAGAAATGTAGAATTTGTAGGAACAGTAGTTCATATTTGAACACAGGTCAAGATCCGTAAGCTAATATGAATCATGGGTCTTGTGGGACCTTATTTCTTACATATTTTTGACATTTTTATGTGATTTTAGTTGATTGAAAGAATCGGTAATGGTGGTGGTCGAAGGTGTTAGATGTATGGTCTGTGATTGCCAAGGTTTATAGCATGTTGAATTAGGGTTTGAGAATTAAAATGATAACATGCTTTGGGTATGGTGACGATTCTTAAAATTTGGTATTGAAAAATAAGCAAATTAGATTTTAAAATCCAAACTATGACCTATTAGTCGATAATAATCCATACTATCAATTTAACTGGTGACAGTTCTAAATTTCGCTTTTGTTGTCGTGCTAGTAACATAATGATCATGAATTCGCTCTATTTACACTTGACTTTCACTCTACTTAGCTTGTACGTTTCTTTATTTTGCTTAAAATCATCGTTTTGAGCCAACACAAGTTTAAATGGAATGTAAATTTCTAATGATTATGTTTCCTATTGAAAATAAAAGTTAAAGTTGAGACCGTTATCGGTCAAATTGATAATATGGATTATTATCAACCAATATGTCATAATTTAAGTGATTAAAAATCAATTTGCCTGAAAATATAAAATCACGTGTTTCAAAATCTGTGTAACACACTGGTTTCTAACCTAGTTTAGGATATATTAACGTGAAGTAAGCTTTCAAATATATTAACGTACACCGAAAGTTTTATTTTTACACATAACCCCAATCACAACACAGTGATTGAAAATACAACTCAAATAAAAAAAAACATACATATTATTTTAACGCAGAACCGCAACCAAAAACTATATAACAAACACCAAGGGGGACTGAGGCGTACGTTAGTCTGATTTGATCTCAGACGACTGAATGCTTGCTGGGTACAAAATGCCCCTACCTCCGACCATGTCCATAATCCTCTTCCCAACGGTGTCATGGCGCGACTCGCCACCAATTGTTGTCATGCACATCAACCGGTTCACCCACTCCACCGCCTCAGGCCACAGTACCTTCCACACATAACTCATCTTCATCCACGACGGTTCTGTCACGTACCGTTCTCCTCTCAGTGCTTGTTTCACTATTGCCCTTGCAGTTGTTTCTACTTTCCCCACCGGAGACAAGTTTACTTGCATCTGATTATCATTTAATTTGATTAATTACTTTTGGTAAAACTAATAACATGTAGTTAACAAAGAGTGAGTTCAAGAAGCTAGCTTACGTCTCGAGTAACGTGATCGACTACCATCTTGCCTTCGTGCGAAAGGAATTTGCCTTGAGTAAGTTCAGATTCTATGAATCCGGGTGTCACAATGGTTATTTTTACATCGGACCCGAATTCAACCCTCATTGTTTCATAAAACTGTACTAGTGCTGCTTTGCTTGCCTAAATCAGCATGCCATAATATATAGTAAGTGATGGAAGCGGAAAAAGACGATTTCAGTGAGCCGAACCTGCGCTAGCTTTAAGCGTGGCTCGTGTGGTTTAAGAGAGCTCAAGCTTGGCTCGCGTGGTTTAAGAGAGCTCGAGCTCGGCTCGCGTGGTTTTCGGCTTGCGTGCTTTAAGAGTGATCGAGCTCGGCTAGTTTAATAGAGCTCGAACTCTTTGTCTAAAGAGTTAAGCCCGCTCGGCTCGTTACTAAAAAAATCGGATTCGACTTCTTTATTAAAATTTATTTATGTAAGAATATAGTTATTTATATATATTATAATTATAATCTTTATATCTAAAGTAATATAAAAACAAAATAAAAACATTATGTTTGTGAATAATATGCTCGTTTAGGCTTGTCATCCTAGTTAAGTTCGGTGTGTGAAGTTTAGGCTCGACTCTGCGGGTCGGACCCGAATAACTCATGAAGGGTGAACATATGAACCTTATTTTTTATAGATGGGCCCAAAATTTGTAGTGGCTTCACATTGGGGCCGGTCTCCAAAGTATTTTCATATGGGGGCCGATCGCCACTGGGAATGGTGATGAACTCCAAATTGTAGCATTGTCAAGATGTTTCTCAGCTACCATCCATTGGCAATGACGAGGTTCTTGGAGGTGGTTTTAGCACGTGGATCACCCTGTCCCCGGTTGTAGCATTGTTGCATGTCTGAGATCCACATGCTACAATTGGGGATAGGGCAACAATGCTACAACCGGGGACAGGGTGATCCACGTTCTAAAACCACCTCCAAAAACCTTGTCATTGCCAATGAGGAGGTGTCATAGGGTTGTCTTGTCACCTATTAAAGCAAACTCAAGAGGAAAAAGACAAAGCTCATTTAACGGCTACGACACATTGCCATTGCTAAGGGCGAGCTTCTTGGAAGAAAAAGAAAATACTCATTTAAACTTGCATTTGCTTTATCAGGGTGACAAGAGAAGTCTATGACACCTCGTCATTGCCAATGGCGAGGTTCTTGGAGCTGGTTGAAGCGCGTATATCAACTTTACCCGTCCTTACCAATGGCGAGCTTTACCCTACCTCGCCATTGGCGATGGCGAGGTCAAATAAACCGACATGGCAGCTGACAAGCCTATATTTGGGCCATTCCCACCGGTGATGATACCACATGGGAAACTCCCACTTAAAAAAAATTCTGAACGCATCGACTCGTATACACATCTACAAAAATTGAAGCGATTGAAAGGAGGTTACATTGTAGAGACTCATCCTAGGAAGAGGAATCCACGAAGCCGAAGATGAAAGCACGATGATTCTGCCTCCACAGTTTCTGAGGTGTGGAGCTGCAAATTTTGTAGTGTAAACAGAACCCCAGAAGTTTATATCCTGTAAAAAAACCGTTCAATTTTAGACATAATCTGGGCCAATTTAGAATACATTACCCATTAGTCTGTTATAATCTTCTAACGCTCTATTAACCACCTAACCAACTTAATAAACCATATTTACACTCAGTCCCTCATCTTATAAGATATACACACTTTCAGTCCCTGTACTTAATATGCTCTGATCCATATATCTACAACAGATTGGAACCAAATTACCATGACAGGTCGTAAATTCGTGATCTCATCTGCTTCTTCCAACATACATACTTGAGAAATTCCCGCGTTATTCACCAAATGATCCACTGCATTTACGCACACAAAATTAGATCTCTGAAGAACAAAATTAATCACACAAAAGGCGTTGTCAAATCACGAAACAAATGCATCGTCGATCCGTTATGATATTCACAGAATTTGTATGAAGGTAGGATCTATTTGTGTACATCGTTTGAAGTGATGAACAGTTTGATCAACCGTTCGTTTACAGTCATGAGCGTCGGAGACATCCGTACGGATGACTATAACATCAGGCGATCCGATTTGAAGGCACCGATCGGCAACTCGACGGAGAAGATCCTCTCTACGAGCGGAGAGAGCCAAGCGTGCTCCTCTGCTAGCATATTCATAAGCCAGATGCTGCATCGTATGATTTCAATTTGTTGATTTAATTTCACAAAATTTCAATTTGAAACGGATTAAAACGGAGAAATTCAGGTGGATTTAATTTTCTAGGTTAAAAAAAGTACCTCTCCGATGCCAGAGGAGGCGCCGGTGATCAGGACGACTTTGCCGGAGACGTCTTCAGAGAAAACGGTGCGGAGGATGCGGAGGCAGAATTTGAAGAAGGTCCATGGAGGGAGGAAGAGCAACATGGCGAAGAAGGTGAAAGGAGGTGCTGCTAGATTCATGAAAATATTCACCAAATCCATGGTTACTGTGTGTGTGTGTGTGAAAATGATGAGGAGATGGTGGCGGTTGTGGTTAGTTATTTTATTATTGGGGGTGAAGTTTAGATTCGAGAGGAGGTGGTGACTGGTGGTCAAGTGTTGCATGGACAGACCAGGGAGTGCCACGTAAGCAAAGGTGTGTGATTTCTTCAAGCGGTGATGTTAAAATATTAATTAATTTCAATTTGTATTTTCTTTTTATCTTTGCATATTGGACTCATGTATTTTTGCTGATGGGCTTGCATGGCTGTTGGGCTTTCACTGGGCTTTCCTTTATCTTGCTATTATGCGGATAGTTGATTGTATTTCCTTATTTGGTTGATACCATCTGCTATTTATGATCGCGGGCTCTCTGTCGCAAGGAACGAACGATTCTATCGGTGTGTATTGTTTCTTTTGATTAGGGTTTCGAAACCTATCTCTATTCGTCTTATATTTCTATGTATTAGTGTTGATTGAAGGAATAAAACCATATAATTTCATGTTTTTTGACAGATGTTATCCAAAATAACGAGTATTATCATGCTCCCTGTTACAGAAGTTGTGACTAAACAGAGGAAGATTTTGGTTGAAGCTACTATGAAGATTACTAGTGGGTGTTGTGGATATTCACAATGTGGCGGAACTACAGGGGGTCCGGAGGGTCCGTTGACCCACCGGCCGGCCAAAATTTCGATTAACAGGGCTTACCGGTCTGAAACTCTTCTTGTACTTTGACCCTCCAAAATGTTATTCTTAGAATGGTTGAAGTGAATGAAGTAGAGTTTAAATATGAAAAAAAAATATTTCCTGTCATTATCGCCGGGAAGAAGACTGAGTTCTGGAAGATTTTTTAGAAGAAGAACAACGAAGAAAGAAGATGTGAGGACATTTATTTTTCTGGGAAAAGTGTCATGTGTCAGAAAGTTTAGATATTTTATTATTTTATTGTTTTTTTTCTGTATTTTTCTTTTACTTTTTAGCATTGACTAGATGAGTGATGAGTAAAAAGAAAATTTCGGTATTTATTTAGTAACAATTATAGATGTGAAGTTTGTGATAAGTGACATGACAACACATGTTAGCTTGTATGGTTCAATTAGATATAGTGATAAATAGGTAGAACTTAAGTGGTAATTTTACTTTAATTAAAGAATGTGAGTGAGTCTTGGAAAACATATTTATCTTGAATTATCTAGATGTTATTTATTCTATTTAAATAATATAAGTGTTAATGTTAAAAAAATAGTTAGAGGTAAATTTTATTTTATTCTAAAAAAAAACTTTAATTAATTTAGTTAATTTATTACTTTCTATTATTTTATTTTTCCATCTTTTTAGAATATATATGTATTTGGATAATGTTTTCATATATATATATATATATATATGATATATACATTGTTAGTAGAGCTCAAATTAGACATTTATTCTACATAAAATCCTTTGAAAACTAATTAAAATAATCATAAAATGGATTGTAGTATATCGATTCGGTAAAAAGAAACTGCTTTGATAGTCGTTTATACTTATGGTACATAGATTGGTAAAATATATTAATGGTTATACATTACCTAACGAGTATAAAGAAGTTATATTACGACCCTCCAGTTAAAAGTTTATGGTTCCGTCACTGTTCACAAACAATACGACATTCGAGAAGAACATGAGTGCTAGAGAAACTATTTTTGATTCTATCATTCAATATTCGGTCCTATGGTTCCTACTAGATATCATAAAGTTAAGTTTAATTTCGTATAGTGGCTAAAGAACCCGATCATGATATTGTAATTTTCTTTCTTTTTTCGACTAGTTACTTGCTAGTTGCTTATATATCTATTAAAAAAAAAAATTTGTGAAACAAACACATATAACAAATTGTTTAATAAAACATATTGCAACTTGTGAGTAGGGCCGCCCGTTAGTGTATTTGGGCGAAGAAGGGGACTGAGGCCACCTAAAATGTAGGGCCGTCAATTTACAAAAAAACAAATAAATTTATATATTCAATTTAGGCCTGTTTGTTTAGCATATTTGGGCTTAGGGCAACTGGGCAAGCCAAGCCCGACAACTTGAAGCATGCGTGAAGGACCAGACGATTTGTGAAAAGCCCAAAGATCGTATTTAATACAACGGATCCTATTTTAAAATCAACAACATACAAGTATCTAAGACCCATAGTCACTACTGGGCTACTGAGATTCAGAAAATGATGGAACCCCAAAATTAAGTGAACTAACCCAACAGCAATGGATCCAATAATGCTAAAGCTTTTATGTCCATTAAAAATGAAAGAGGCCCAAAATTAAATGATATTGGCATTAGGCCGAAAACTCGCGGGAGTAGTAGAGTACAGGGGTGCACAAAAAAACCGGTTTGGATTTTCTAACCGGTCCAAACCGGCAAACCGGTTTAAGAAAAACCGGTTCAAGGCTAACCGGTTCGGGTTACCCAATAACCGCCGGTTTGTAACCTGTTTAAGATAATAAGTGGAACATCGGGTTGAGGACCGGTTTGGGAAACCGGTTTATAAACCGGTTTATGCGCTGAAAAAAAAGGGACCGTTGTATAACGGTAATATAGCCGTTGGGAGGCTATTTGGCCGTTTTTTTGGCCCAATTTTCACCCATAAATCAATATAAATAGGTGGAGGGTGTTTATGGTTGATCACACCTCTCTCTACACTCTCTAATCTATTTAACCGCTCGTTAAACGCTCTCTAAACTCGCTCTAAACTCTCAATATAATTTTATCTTGTAATGTTTTTTTAATTTCCGAACTTTTCGAATATCAACAACGTTGAACTTTATGTTTTATATTTGTTATATAATTTTTTTTTGAATTTCTATTAAATATTTAAAAATTAATTTGAATTTTTAATTAAAACCGCTTTAAACCGGTTTATAGGGCAAACCGGTTTCAACCCGACCCTAACCGGTTTGACAGGGTTGGGTTTTCCTTGCTTGTAAACCGGTTTAACCCGAACCGGTTTATGGCCAAACCGGTTTTGACTTTCCGTTGACCAAACCGGTTCGGGTCGGGTTCGAACCGGTTCGGTTTAAAAACCCGATTTGTGCACCTCTAGTAGAGTACTAAAGCTTATAATTCCTCTCTGGATTTTTATATTTTTTTTCTGATTCATTAAAATCGAACTCAAAGTTAGGAAGATGAGGTCGTTGTGCGTCGGTGTTAGAAAATTCCGCCAAAACAAAAATCAATAGGGAGAGAGATGAGAGATGAGAGCGATTCACTGATTCAACAGAGGGTATTGTGTGTTGATAACAATTGGTTTGACTCGTAGCTTATAACGGAAAGACGCGTGTGCGTTTAAATTGATACTTTTTTTTAACGGCGAGGCTCAACTGGCACGTCCCACCAGGGGAGGCTCGTACATCAGTCTACCCAAACATCCCCCAAGGAATTTGAACTCTGCAGAGGGTGTTCCTAGTTTTTATGAAGTAAACCTTGCAAAATTCGAACCCATGACTTCCACATAGAGGAAACCCGTTGGGAAACCCCCCCTGACCACCAAGGCAGAACATTGATGGCATTTACATTGATACTTAAATCACTAAAATTTTGGGGAGGTTGTTATCCATGAGGAAGGAGGGCTAATTCGGAAAGTAAGAACATAAGCTTGATTTTTTTTTAATTTCTTTCTAGTTGCTATTTTATTTTATTCTTTTAAAACTTTTAAATTTGTTCATTAAAAATTATAAGCTTTCATATTTGTTATGATTTCGAATTTTAAATCTTAAATCTCATAGAATACTAATAAAATATATCTCCTCTCCAATACTAAAAAACTTTATAGAATTAGGACAAAAAAGTATTTATATTTTAGTTTTTTTTCTTCTGAAACTTAATTTATTAAATCACTCAAAATGATAATAACGCTACGTTCCAAAGTTTATTAATGGGGGGAAAAGAAAAGAAATGATTTCTTTCCTTTCTTTTCCTCTCTTTTCTTTTCTTTTCAAATCTCTCAAAATCTCTTCAAATTGAAATGATGGAAATAAAGCTTATTTTCCTTTGTTTTCTCTTCATTTCCTTACTTAAAAAAAAAACTCTTGAATACTCTTTTTTTTCTTTTACCCCCTTAAAAAAACTCGGGAACAAGAGTTTACTTCCCCTTCTTAAATGAGACTTTGGAACAAAGCGTAAATGAAAATAAATTACTTAAATGGCTTCGGCTATAATGTTATGACAAAAAAACGCGGGATTCAACAAATCATAACAAATATTATATCTTTAAATATGTAAATATGTGATTGAAGGTTTTTTTAGTTGGTCCATACCTGACTATAAAATCATTTTTAGTTTGTAGAATTCATAAAAATATGATTGAACAATTTAATTGATTACAAACAAAATTACGAATTCAAAAGTATGCATATAAAAATTAAAACAAATTGTCAATTTAATTGACTAAAATAATAGAGTTAATTATTTAATATAAGAGAGAAACAAGAAACAAATGTCAAGAAGGGCTAGAATAATACCACGTGTTACTCATAAACCAAATAGTATAAATATAAACGTAGATTATAAAATGATTTTTTTTTTAAAGGTGTGGTTTTTAGTTTACTTAAAAGTGAAAGGTGAAGATTAAATCAGTGACAACACGATAGTTAATAAAAAAAAGATGGTATAAAAAAACAAGAAAATGAAAGACAAGAAAAGATCAGTTAGGCAATCTTGTTTTCTACTTTTGATTTCATTTTAAAAAAATATAGTTTTTTATTGCATTCTGGTACCTCAAATAGATTTGATATACTTGGTTTTAATTAAAAATAAATAATATAGCGATGATTTAAAATTTTGTACTTTTAAATTTCATGAGTATTATTATTTTTTTAGAATGACCTTAATAAGGTTTATGCACTCTTGATTATAAACATATATTAAAATTTAAAGCTTGTTCATAATAAACTTAAATTGATATGTGAAGAAGGTTTTGATGATTTTGAACTAAATTTAAGATAAAAATATTAAGAAAATAAGTTTAAGATTAAACAAAAAGACAATTTAAGTTTAAGAATCATTTAATCTTGTTATAATTCTAACGTTTAAATAAATCATTACAGCCGGAAGGGATCCGAAATGTAAAGAAACATGGGCACGTGTGGATAAGAGGGGCACGTGATGGTCGTAAAATCAGACTGCTTTCCCAGCATCATTATTCAAATTACCCATTTGTTTCATTTAATTGTCTTAATACGATTTTGAATAATTACAATAATGCATTTGCAGTATACAGGAATTACAAATTTTGTCATCCTTTTTTATTTATGTCACATATAATTACAATAATTATTTATGCGATTTTGCAATAGTGTGTGTGTGTTTTTTTGTGTGCAAACGGTGATTTTTGAAGCTTTGACTTAATCATGGATTCATGTCTCTTACAGGTGTTTTGAGGGCATGATCTTCATGGGTACTAAAGTGGAGTCACAATCCTCATGGGTGTTTTGAGGTTGAGGACTCTACGAGTGATATGTGAAGACATGGGTGTCTTGAGGACATGTTCTTTTAGGATGCTATGTGAAATCATGATTCTCATAGGTGTTTTGAGGACATGAGTTTCATGGGTGATGATAAAATCATGAATCTAATGGTAGATTTGAGAACATGATCTTCACAAGTGTAAACGAAGTCTTGCACTTCATAAATGTTGTGTGTAAAATACATTAGGATTGTTATATGTTTTGTTACTAGGGCTTAATAACCAAGGAGGAGGTATTTGGATGTTAAATAAACCTTGCTAAGGTTTAAATATGTTATAAAAACAAGTGGCATTGGAAGTAAGTCGGTCGGGTAAGTCAAAAACCGGATTTTTGTTTGCATGACCTTATGTGAGCATATGATATGCCCAAAAGCTTCTGTAAGACGCCGGGTCATACGCTAGTTTGGGTTGTTGCTCATTTTTCTTGTGTGTTCACTTGGGGTTTGTCCCAAGGGTTGTGAATCATTACTAATATGTTTTATGAGGTGTTTTTGGTGTAAGAAAAACTCCGGTCTAGTCTCGGGTCTTGTTTAAAGTGGATTAGATTCTTACGTAGATTTGATGGTGTTTGATTTTGTTGAAACTAAACCTCCGGGTTTAAACACATTGATTTTAAATATAAATAAATGTGTGAAGAGATAAATTTCGGTGGTTATCATTTTATCTTTGGTTTTTTTTGAAATATAATGTTTAATACAAGTGTTGATTTTTTATTAAGCATTTATGTTATTTTTAAAATTGTCTTTTGTGACCAAGCTTCCGTGTATTTTCAAATGTTAAAATTTGAGGTGTTAAAAAAAAGAATAACAATAAAAAGGTACGAGTGAAATATTGGAAGAAGTTCATGCATGTGAGGTAGTACAATGGTGATATTTTTGGGAAAATTTATAAAATAGATATTTGACCGACCTACTTTTTTAAAATGGATATTGATTTTTAGCCTACTAAAATATGGTCAGCAAAAGCAATAGATGGCTAGGATTAGCCGGCTAAAATTTCCGTTCACGAATTAAATTTGCCAGACGCTACACCAATAAAAAACTGACACGTGACATAACAGAATTTTATGCCGGATGTTTGGGTCTATTTAGACGGTTTAGCCGGTGTTTTTTTTTCCGGCTTGACTTGATTTTAGCCGGCTATTTGAATGTTTATAGTCGGCTATTTGTCTTAAAATAAACACAATCATATAATAAATAGTCAAATACAATATAAGTTTAATGTCTTAAAATAAACACAAAAATCATATAAAAAATAGTGATCAAATACAATATTAAACTAATATCTTAAAATAATTGTTGTGTAACAATTGAAGGAAATGACGTGATGACGTCACGTGAAGTACACTTTTCCATCACTTGGGTATACCCGTTAATCTTTGTCAATGATTATAAGTGAATGTCTATGTTTATTTTGGTAAAATATTTGATAAAGATGTGAATTTGATGATTTTTGCAAAAGTAAATGTAAAAAATAATAAAAGGTACGAATGAAATATTGGAAAGAGTTACATGCATGTGAGGTAGTACAAAGGTGAGGATTGAAGTCAGAATAGCAGACACCACTAATTGTTTCATATTTAATTTGACTGTCCATTCCGAATAATACCACTATCACTTTTTATATCAATCAAACCCACATTTCAGATTCCATTTTTGTACCCTGTTCACCTTTTAATTTTCTTTTCAGAATATTACTAAATTAAAAACAGATTTCCTAATTCATTAATTATAATTTTCTATTTTTTATTAGGTAAATTTCTTTAAAATTATGAGAAGTATAATCATTAACAATATTATTTATAAGAATTGTGACCTCTAACATCCTTTTTATAAAATACTAGTTTAGATCCCGTGTCTACACATGGAGTGAAAAATATTAATATATAAAATTTTTAAATCTTTATTTATATATTTTACAAGTGTAAAAATATATTACATATAGTAAGGATAAAAACAAACTCAAAATATGTAAAAATTAATATATAATTGGTTTTCGAAAATACGTTAGTTACTATTTAATATAATTTGATTTTCATTTACTATTTGAATGAAATAAAAGTTACATAATCAAATTTCAAAGTTTCCTATAATAAGGAATAATTTAAAATAAATATGTTTTATTAGTATAATTAATATTTTCTTTAAGTATATATTATTATTAAATTAAAAGATAGAAGTACATTAAATAAGAGAGAGAGACGGAGAAAAAATGACGAGGATGAATATGGAGGCGACACGTGACGGTATAAAACTTTTATTTATTATATAGTATAGATTAGTTTTATTTGTTTATATATAGGCAAAATCTAATCTCATCCCTTTACTAATAAAAAAAGTAGATATATTACTTCTGTTACATTCTTGTTTCTATGTAAGATACAAATCTAGCGGCTCATTTCATCGTAGTATCAAAAAAACAATTGTTTTTGGTATTAATTTAATAAAAGGGATAATAAGACAGACTTATAACGGTCCCGTATTTATTAAAAACCATCTCCTAATTAACTTTTAATAACGAAATGGATTTTCAAGTAATTTGTTTCTTATATTATCATGTCTATTATTTAGCTAACAAATCTTGTTGTCATGGTGTAGTTCGGCCCTTTCATGAAAATTCTAGACCAACCGTTAACCATGGTTGAAAACGACAAATCAAACCGCTTGGGTTGGGTGGGTTAGCCGGACAGTCCGCTTTTACTGGTTTAGTGATTTAATTGTTCGGTTATGATGGTTTGTAGTGGAATTTTTTTTTAAACTTTATTCAACATCATTAGCTTTTATTAGAATTTTTAAAATGATAAAAGATGATTAATGTTTACAACACATATATAAAACTACATATTATAATAATAAAAATGAAATATAAAAATCATAATAATTAAACAGGCAGTTTAATTTTCACTGAAAACTAATGATAACTAAACCGTAAACCGAACAATCTAAATTTCAAAACAAGTGATTTTCTTTAGTTTTAACGACTTTTAAACACCACATAACAAATCGCTACATGTCCATGTGTGTTCTCACGAATATTTAACGAAATTGCTATTTTAATGTTTTATTACAAATCAACGAATTGAAAGTAGAGAAAATTTAAATTCAATTAAAAATTAACATATTCCCGTGTGGCTTACTCTTTATCAGGGTTGTGAGACCACTAGTTTCTTCCTGGTGTCAATCGATTAGGTTTGCCTTTCAAAACAAAATTAAATAGACATAAAACTGAAATTTATTTATTAATTATTTATATATATATCTTTATTATATTATTTTACGATTTTTGTAGTCATTGACCACTGTTACTCTAGCTACGACCCAAAATAAAATTAAAAAACACAAGGTACATAGCCCTCACTAAATTTTACAATTTTTGCTGCTGAACGCGCACAGACAAAGCCCACAAGAAGGCCACGACAATAACCACCCATGTGCTTCTTATCTTCCCCATTATACCCCTCACCGGTCCACATTTTTACATAACAGAACATGCATTGGGGTTCTCGTCACTGAACATTTGTGGCGCTGGTGGGGTAGGGTACCCATACCCCGATTCTGCGGTCGTGTATGTCGCGGGGTATATTTGGTAATTCTGAGGATAGTAATAATAAAACTCATTCTTCCGTAGCTCCACCACCTTCATATCCTCACCACCACCGCCGTCGCCACCTGCCGGACCACCGTCTCCTCCACCACCACCACCACCGCCGTCCTTCTCCTCCTTCTCATTCTCCTTGTCTTTCTCCTCTTTTCCCTCACCACCGCCGTCGCCGTCGTCAGCGGCTTTTTTTTCTTCATTTTTGCCGTCGTCTTTTTTCTCTTCACCCTTTTCTTCTTCCTTTTTCGGCTCCGGATCTTGTTTGACGACGACGGCTTGTTTTCCGGAACGCTTGTGAATGTGATCCACCAGCTGCGCCGCCTCAAACGTGCCTTTCACGGAAACTTGTGAGTTTTTTAGATCCGGTTCAACACTTTCCACACCTATACAAATCGGTGGAAATAAATTATTAATTAATAAAATTTTAATTTAATTTAATTATTCGGTGGTTGGGATATTCTAGGAATATTTTGGATTTTAAAGATGAAAAGAAGATCCGGAATCTTAAAATAGAAAGAATGTGCAGATTGTGATGGATTTTCAATTTTGTTTAATTTTATCAAGATTGAAAGAAGTTGGTTGTATCCGAAAGAAAAAAAAAGACCAAGTCAAACAACATTCAAAATTGGTCAAAATTAATGGCTTTAGAAACTTAAAAAAAATAAAAAATTCACACACACACACCTTTCATTCTTAGAATGCGTTTTCTGATGACTTGAGCACAAGCTTCACAATGCATGTTTACTTTCAGGACCACGCTAATCACCTGAGGAGGCTGCTGAACATCACAAATTAAACACACCTTCAATTTTTAATGATTAAAAAATAAATAATTAATAATTAACCTCTTCTTTTTTTTCTTCGGCTTTTGGAGGCTCTTTCTCTTCGACTTTAGGCTCGTCGGCCGGCGGTTTTGGGATCGGAGAAAGAAGCTCAACCTGCCGGTGACTCTTTTTCTGTACTCTTTCAAGAACTTTTAGTGGATCGGCTTTTTCTCCCTTCACAACCACCTTATGCGTCTTACAATCCGTTACAATATCCTCCACTCCTAATAAATTAATTAATTAAATCAATTAATAAAAAATATTAAATCAACTAATAATTTGAAGAATGCTAAGAACTAAATCAAACCATCGAAGCCTCTAAGGCACCGCCGCACTTTTCTCGCACAGCCTTCACAATGCATGAAAACTCTCAACACAATCTCCTGCGGCGGCGGCGCGTCTTTTGACTCCTCCGCCTTTTTCTCATCTGGTTTGGCGGCTTCCTCCTTCTTCGCTTCCTCCGGTTTCTTCTCCTCCGGGGGGTTTTCTACTTGCTGGAAAAATCAAGATAAAAAATGAAAAATATACTTGATGATAAAAAAATAATAATAATTAAACAATGAAAGAAAAAAATACCTCTCCCATGATAACTTGTTCTAGGATTTAGGTTTAAGGTTTATGTATGGGTTAATAAGGTTGAAGGGAGGACACAAGTGTAGTTATGGGAGGGGGGATTAAAAGGGGGTTGGATTGGAGATGTGTATAATAATCGTGATTGTATGGTATGATGATGGTGATGATGATGATGGTGGTGATGATGATGATGAGGACCATCAGATCCATAGAGCACTCATTTCCGTCATCAACAAACTGATGTGGCTGGTTTATAGTTGCCACGTGAAATAGGGGTAGGCTTGATGTTATTACGACGTCGTTTTGAGAGTGTTTATTTTGGGAAATATTTGGGTGCTTCGCACTTGCTACAGTGGTCCATCTCATACCGTTTGTATACATACCGTCTGATGCCAGTAGATCAAACAAACAGTCGAAATTCTGACTTTACCATTAAAGTGTTCTACCCATTACCACAATGTGTATACGTGTTCTAGATATCCTCAAATACAAATAATGTAAAAAAATCTTGTAGATGTGATATTGTTGCATCAACAAGTTGTAACAAGAATCATAAATAATTCGTCTTGATCTAGTTTTCATATTTTGGTTGGTAGTTTTTATTTGTGTATGTAGGCGACATGGTCTATTTTATGTTTAGAGGTGTTCAATATTTGGTTACAAACTGATTTAATTGAAAACCAAACCATTTCAAACAAACCAGTTTAATGTTTGGTTCAAATTCGTATATCTAGCGTATTACAAACTTGAGGAAACCGAAGTGAGTAAACACAAAACGCTAACCGATGAACACCCTCCTTTGTTAGAATGTAGTTTTCGGTTATGTTTTGACCTTTTGTATTTGGTTCATTTAATCCAAGGAATTCAAAACCCGAACCGATAAACACACGTACTTTTGCTGATTTAGGGTTTATCTGCCTTGACGAGTGATGAAACTATGAGCTTTTTTTTAATAGGGTCACCAAGTTATAATTTTTATATTTTTTATCAACTCGATTATGACTTTTTCGGTTCAAATTGACATCTTCTATATGTTAAATAATAGTAAGAGTGATAAAAATACTAGTAGCCTTAATTTAATTTTGAATTATAACTTTAATCAACTATAAAAGTTAATAGTTGTGAAATTTTCGGTCTGATGCATCGCTCATGTGAGTGTAAGTAAAAAATTTATGTCACGTAGACATCACACAGGCAATGCCTTTGGTCACAGTCACATTTACTAAGGTGTGTAATGGTTAGCGAGTGCGATCCAAAAAGAGTTGGTGAGGTGTTGAGTTGTATTGGTGTAAGGAAATAAAAGAAATCAAAAAACTTCTTCCCCACGTCGTTGCTCCGATCACGAGTGGCTCACCACACCCCTTGCCACAAGAGAGCACACGTAGTGTTCCACGCCCCCCTCTCACAACACTTATCACACATAGCTTGAGCACAGGTGTGGTTATTTTGAAAGTAGAGTTAGTGTGAAGTTGAGAGTATGTGATCGACGGTAAAATAAAATGTAATTGGGGAAATGGCTAAAGATAAGGGGTATACGCTCACTTGGCCCCCAAGTGAGCCCCTCATCAAAGAGGGGGCGGTGTTTTACCCAAGTGAGCCCTCTCACTCCACCATCTTCCCTGTAAACCATCACATCATAGGGGGCGGTGTTTGTGAACACCCTCGCACCGTGAAGCCTTCACGCCTCCTACACGTGAGAGTATATCAGATACTCTAAAAAGTTAGGTAATAATTTTAAAACACAAAGAAAAGAAAAGAAAATTAGGCGTGCTTTTTAAGAAGGGATGGCGGCCTCTACTTTCTAGAGTTGACTTAAACGTGCTAGAGTATAGAGTCTATACACCGTTTTAAGTTTTAACATATGAGAATCTAATTTAGTTATACCATTTTAGATTTTTATGTTAGGATTTGATAGATACTCTATTTTGTAGTAATTTTGTACTCTATTTTCAAGCAACTTGGTACTCTATATTCTAGCAACTTAGTAGTGAATAAATGAATTAATAAGATCTTTTGCCATTTTAAAAAAAAGTTGTTCTAGAAATTATATATATATATATATATATATAAATGGATGGTCGGTATCTACCGTCATCCATCGTCTCCTTCTAAAGCCACGTGGAAGAATTAATCGACGTCGTATTAATTTAATAGGACCTATCGCCAGGGCTTATCCCTAATACAGTTGTATGGATCAACACAACAATTCTCCTTGTTCCTATGATAACTCCTCCCCTCCTCATTACCACGACGATGACCCTTCAACCATGGCGGTGGATTCTACAATGGCTCTCAATAGTTGCAACAGAAATAGAAAACCAATATTCTGGTGGATGTACTAATCAATGATGGCGATGGAAGGTTCAGGTGGCCCGATAGGGGTAGAAACAGGTGAGACCAATTTTCTAGGGCTTAGTGATGGAACAATGCCCCTTCGGGGCGTGATTGAGGGTGCCTCCGTGAGGATGCTAACGAGCACGGGTAAGGTAAGATTATTGTTTTTGTTTATATTTTCATCCACCAACCATAAAATTACATCTCACCATCTCTTTTTTACTCACTAACCCATAACACATGTTTATGCGACGACACCCACTCTCCACGTGATACAAGTCTGCAACACTTTTTGATAACACCCAATGATCTATAACATATATAAAATAAAAACTAAAAAACTAATATAAACGATATTGCATCAACGCTTTCATTAAGCAAAATATTACTGTCTAAATGGGACCATGATTACTTCTACAAACTTCTTTTTCGTAACACCAAGAAACTAACATGTTTTGTTTTATAACATACAATCATCAGTGGCGGAGCTTGAAAAAGTAAGAAGCGGGGGCCGAAAGTCACAAGACCAATTTTTTTTCCTATAGCTATGTTTCGGGTTATATGTTCGGGTCGGGCCAAACAAATCAATAATAAATAACTTTAAATATAAAATAATCTATTATAATGCGAGAGAAAAATGGTAAGTACCTGGAAGAAAATTACAACTCAGCCCGACGACCTTTAATATTTTTGAATTCATTGATTATGGATTCCGATATCTTTTTCTATGTAAATCACCAAGCTATTCGCGAGATACTCGTCTGCCATCTTATTGCGAAGCCGATTCTTGAATATTTTCATTGCTGAAAATCCTCTTTCTGTTGTTGCAGTAGAAACTGGAAGTGTCAAGATAAGCCGAACCACTCTATCAACTAAATAATAATTTTCACGTTTCTGAGTTTCAAGAAGTATTTTAGTCAAACCGCAAACGGAACATAAGAGTATTTTAGTCAAACCGAACAAAGAAAAAGAAAAATAAACAAGTACCTGTGAGCAAAGCAGTGAATGTAATACGCATAAGGACAATCCTTACGAACAAGTGCCTGTAATCCGTTCCATTCCCCTCTCATATTGCTAGCACCATCATAACCTTGACCACGGATTTTACTAACATCAAACTGGTACTGCAAAAGTTGTTTCCACAAACTTGTTTTAAGTGTTGCTGATAAAGTATCCCTAACATGAACCAAATCCAAGAACCTTTCTTGTATCATCCCTTCTGCATCAACAAATCTCAAAACTATGGCCATTTGCTCTTTTTTTTACTCATCTCGTGACTCATCAACCATGACACAAAAGCTTGAATCCCCCACTTCTTTTCGAAGTTTTTAACTTTCCCATAATATGCCTAACAAAAAAAAACAATAGTCATAATCGATTTGATTTCATCAATTCAATATTCATCAACAATCAATCTCTTGCTCGTCATAATCGATTAATCAATTCATCAATTCATTATTCTAACATTAATCAATAATCCTTAAGAATGCAAGAAATCAATAATCATTCCTAAATTCCTAATCATAATCCTAATAGTAATACTTAACAAGAATACAACAAGAATACAAACTAAAGAATGAAAAGAAATCAAGAATTTAGGGCTAGCAAAAAATTAGGGAAATAAAAAAATAAAAAAATGAGGGCCATTTCTTGATTGATTACCTGTGATGGCGACTGGTGGTGGTGAACGACGGCGAGGCGGGCGGACGGACGTCGACAACGGCGAGGCGGGCGGACGACGGCGGCGAGAGGAGGCGACTGGTGGTGAAAAAAATTTAGGGCAGGGGCTGCTGGGAAGGGGCGATCGATGGATGAATGATGGTTTAGGTTAGTTTAAAATGTAATTTATCATTTTTCATTTCTCCCCCTTGAACTTACACTTTTATTTTAAAAATGAACAATCTATTTTTTTAAAAATTTTTAAGTTCTTCCCCATAATTTATTGAATCAATCTCAACAACATAGCAAGAATTCTTTAGGGTAATAAAATAAGTGGGGGCCAAGAATTCTTTAGAAAAAAAAATAAGCAGGGGCCGGCTCTATACGTAAAAAAAATTTCGGACGAAAACGAAAAAATTTACACTACTAACGGAAAAAACGGCAGGGGTCAGGGCCCTCCCTGGCCCCTTGTATGCTTCGCCCCTGACAATCATGTTTTACAAACCCGAGCACAAGACAAATCCAAAGTCGCCTTCATTGCTAACGTCACATTTATAGTATGTCATACACAAAAGATACGTAAAATAGACGTAAAGATAAAAAAGTTACACACGATACGGAAAAACCTAGGATACATGAAACGGGTTTGGCGAAAATAATGATGATAAGAACATAACATGAGGACGAATAGATTGGGTGGTGAGAAGTAACCTTCTTCATCATGGTTTTATCGACACCATTGGAATCATGAGTTCGCTCAAACATTTTATGCATGATTAAAAGTTGCTTTTTAATTCATTCTTGGCTTTTTATATATTATTGTACATTTCGGACGAAGTCGATTGTTTTACTTCTTATCCGAAAACTTGTCTTTTCAATATCGTGTCCTCGCCTTTTAATAGTGGGTGACCAAAATTTAATGGCCGAGGTGTTATCATAAAGTAGGGGTGTGCATAGGTCGATTTGATTTGCTTTTAGGTAAAACCGAAAGTTCGGTTTTTGGATTTTTGAAAAAACCCATTTGAGTTTGGTTCTTTTTTTGATTTTCGGTTTTACCAATTGGTCTTGACTTTTTCGGAATATCTTTTTTTTATTAACTAACGATTAATTGATTATTACACATTTTGACTTAAAATTTTTGGCCAATTTATTAGTTTCTTATATAATACTTAACATTTAAAAATAAATACTATATTCCATAAAATCAATAACAAATATAAATGTTAATATACTATTAATGCAAATTTGTGTAACACATGCTATATGCATGCACATAATATATTATAGAAGTTTATATCTATATATGTTCGGTTCGACTCAGTTTTTTCAGTTTTCAAAAAATACAAATCCGAAACCGAACCATAACTTTCGGTTTTCAAAAAATACGAAACCAAACCGTTTTTAGTTTGGGTCGCATTTTTGCTCACCACTATCATAAAGTTTTTTTTCTCTACTAACTACGACGAGTTCCAATATGAAAGACGAGCGAAACCTCTTGACCTTTGGTTCCGCCCTTGAATATGGTATGGATCCATGATACTTAAAATGAACACAAATATAAAAATTAAACGTGTTTTTGTACGTTCTTTTGCAACTTGACCTATTTGGCCGGTTTGATGCAAGATTTATAAACTTAACACAAAAAAGGCAGACATAGTGTTTTCCGTAACATGTAAACTAATATAACATTTTTCATATGTTTAATAAAGTGACATATAGATTCATTGGATGAGGCTAAAACATTATTGCTTCAATCTGAAAAATGTTAAATGGGCCCACTGAAATTGCAACTAAAATAATTGCTGTAAATTCTGTAGGAAATATTTAGAAAAATAGAAGTTATTTATATGTTCCAATAAATTAACTTCATATAGTTGGAAAAAAAAAAGGTTGGAACATTTCCTAAACTAAAAATTAATTTTTTTAAAAAGATATATGTTAAAGATTAAATGATTCATTAGATGCATTTTTTAATTATCTATTAAACTTGTACATAATTAAAAGCAAAGATTGTGTGTCTTTAATTACCTACCATGATGAGAAACCATAAAATTACTTCATATACATTACTGCAATATTAATAAAAGATAATAACACAAAACATGCACAAAACATGCATTATGGTGAACAAATCACTTCTCTATTTATATACACTATAATGTTTTAAATTGAATATTTATGAATATTAATCATTACAACTTATTGGTGCTACAAAAGTTATAAACAGTAGCATATTTTTTTATTTAATTTGTAATTTTTATATTTATATTATCATATTGACGAATTAGGGATTTAGTCCCAATATAAAAAAATACCATTAATTTGAAGTATCAAATAAATATCTAAATGTATTTGTAAAAGTCATAACAAAAAACAAATATATATTTATCAAATATTTAGATTCGGAAATCGCATATGTACATATGTTGTCACACTTATAATGTTTGATGAAACGTTGATATTAAAATGAAAATTATAATGATAATATGCAAGCAAAAAGGTCACAATAAAACATCTTACCTAATTTAAGAATTGTTGGTCATGTGCTTACACAATTGAGTATATAAAGCCAAAATCATTGTCATGGTTTGGTGAAATGGATTAAACAAAGACCAAATAATCTAGAATTCTTACATTTAGTTTCTTTATAACATCATATTTAAAAGAATCCCCGCACATAAGATACGGATGATTAACATAGAACCAATATTAAGTAGAAAACTATAAAATCACAAGAATCACATCATCACTTATACACAATGCATGAAATGTGATTCATAAGACGATCTTGTAAATAATTTTCTTTATCTCTCCCAGTACATAGTATCTTTCTTGCATAATGTTTAAGATGTTTATAAAATTTTCAGAGTTTTATACTTAAAAATTGATTTATATTTAACATGTCCTTATATATGTGTGTGTGGGGACCAATTGTGTACAGTAAAATAAAGTGATGGGGTTTACTACATACCAACCAAAGCACCATTAAGTTACAACTCACCATCATCATAAATTCATATCATCATGATTAAAGCTTTAGCTTATTCTTACCCAACAATCTCTTTTAAGGATTTTGTACCTTTCTCTCAAGTTGTTGCAGGAGAGCTTTCAATATACTAAATACCAATTTCCTTTTAAAAAAAGTGATCCAATTTATGTAGCAATGTAGGGTCAACATGATGACTGCATGATGTATGATGATCGAGTATATATACACTGAGATATGTTCAATCAAGAACCATATTAGAAGTCTTTAAGAGACATCCCGGTGGTAATGTGATGTAGTGCCCAACCAAATGGTTATGGATTCAAATCTTACAGAGTAGGGGCGGCCCTTAGGGGGGCGGGGAGGGCGACCATCCGGGGCCCGGTCTCCTAACGGGCCTGTAATTTAAAAAAACCATATTTCATATATATATATATATATATATATATATATATATTTTATAAAAGATCCAACTTGTGTTATCCATTTATACTATTAAGTATTAACCCACTTAGAAATTAAAAAAAAAGGTCCAGTACTTGTATTAATTCTATTAACCCACTTAGAAATTAAAAAAAACCACTAGATTTTCAAACTTATTAAAAAATAACAAAATAATTGTTATGTATAATTCATTATTCGTTTGTTGTAGTTTTTTATTATGCCATTATAAGTTTATATTACGAGGCCCGATTTTTTTACATATCTCGGGCCCAAAACGTTTTGAGGAATCTCGGGACCGGCCCTGTTACGGAGTATAGTTGTGGTGATTTTAGGAGCAGAGTATGTGTAGAGTAGAGATCGTGTACGCCGATAAAAAAACCATATTAGGAATTAAAAGAATTACTTTTTGATTTTTGATTATTAGATCACATTTCTAATAGATGATCATTATAATTATGTATTTTTCACTCTATATAACGCAATAATTTGTTTTCGTTCATTCCATTATCAAAGGTAAAAAAGTAATACATTTGTATTAAAATCATATATAAGATGACAAGAAATGTTACTAATTTACTACTTTTCTCATTTAATAAAATAAAAGTTAACTTTTTTTTAAAACAAACTGACACACCTTTTAAACCTACTCATAAATACTTAATCACTTGAGAAGGAATTTCTTTACTTCACACCTTAATATCGTTAGACTATAACCTCTTTGCTGAATAAAAGTTAACTATATAGAGATTGTAATTGAATTCTAGGTACTAATAGGTATATGAATTTTCTTTATGAAATATTTAGAGATTCTTAGATATAGGGCATGTTTGGGATTGCTTATTTTAAACTCCTTATTGAATTTTGTAAAAAGTTATAATGAGTTTTGAGAAGTAAGCTTCCTCTTAATTCTCAAAAAACTCCTTTCTCCCGTTTAAAAAGTTAAAATAAGTAGCAAAAGTCATATTTCCCCAAACACATTTTTAACTTATAAAAGTTAATAAGTAGTTTCAATAAGTAATCCCAAACACCCCTATAGTATAGGTATGAAGAACAAATAGTGTATTAACATGTGAATACGTTATTCATATGTCAATTGGTACCGCTAGGTACCGTCGGGAACACCATTCCGAAACCGGTTCAGTACTGCAAAAGGGGTGAATTTGGGATATCCTAGCCGATCGTTTCATGTGAAGTTTTGAGTGTGTGACAGCTATAAAGTCGTTCAACAACTCTTTTTTTTAGATTAATTAATTAATTTAAATACTAAAGCTATTTAAACCATCTCAACTATTTTTTTTATTTCAACCTATCTTTGTCATTTCTCCCTTGAACTAAAAATCATGTCTCTTTCTCAATATCTACTTCCAAATTCATCATCACCATCATCATCATCACGTTCCGAAGAAACACACGATGATTTAGTTTATTATTCGGATGATGAAAATTTTCCTGTGATTGTTAGTAGTGTGCAACAATTTTTAAATTATCAAGATACAGCTACTTCAAGAACTTTTGTATGCAGAGATCGCGAAGCCACACACGAAGACTACTTGTGGCAGATTATTTCTCTGAGCATCCAACACACGGTATTTTCAAACAAGGTGGATGCTAGGTCTTGAAAAAGTTTCACAACATTACAAAAATACACATCGGCAATACGTCAACTAGCGTATGGTAATGTTGTTGACTCCACAGATGACTACAGGAATATGTCGCAAAGCACTTCCCGTGAAAGTCTATAACATTTTTGTGAAGGTGTTATTAGGTTGTATGGAAAAGAATATTTGCGCAGACTAACTTCACATGACATACAACGTATGTACACTACACATGCAAGCCGACATGAAGTTCCAGGTATGCTAGGGAGCATTGATTGTACACGTTGGGTTTGGAGGAATTGCCCAACAGCATGGAGGGGTCAATACATGCGAGATGATCACTAGTACCTGATTATTATGCTCGAAGCGGTAGCCTCATGTGATTTATGGTTCTGGCATGCATTCTTTGGTGTCGTCGGTCCCAATAACAACACTAATGTACTTAATAAATCGTTGTTATTCAACGCTCTTGAACACCTAACCGCACCTTAGAGTCCATTCCAAGTAAACGGTAATCAATACAAGTTTAGGTATTATCTTGCTGATGCGATATACCCCAATTGACCAACCGTGGTGAAATCCTTAAGTTTTCTATCTAACGATACACGTAAATGAGTTAAGGCAGCACAAGAAGTGGCAATAAATGATGTGGAACGAACTTTTTGTGTCTAAAAAACTAAATGAGCCATAGTCGGACGACCTGCACGAGTAATACAACATTCCAAAACTAGAAATATTATGTATGCTTGCATTATATTACACAATAAGGTTTTGAAAGACTACGACGCTGCAATAAATTTTGATTACGTTCCAGACCCTCCAACCATTGAAGAAGAGCTAGACGATGACATTCTTTTGGAATTACGTTTCCACGATAGTATACAATGAGATCTCATCAAACATATTGTAAACACCTAGATACCCCGACTAATTATTCTTAATTCTTTTTTTTCTTTTCAATTTGCACCCTCATGGGGTATTACATCATGTAGTTAATTTTTCAATTTGCAGTTTATATTAAAAAAGATATTTTACGCTTTGTGATCGGAGTTCCATATAGCTAGAGTTTCCCCAAAGAATCATACATTCACAACTTTCAAAAGGGTCCTCTGAATCTGATAGGAACAGAAAACATAGTCAAATTAGTGAGTGGTAGCCAGCCACCAATAGATAGGATCTTAGATTTCCTAAATGGTTAACCGCACATTTTTACTTTGGGATTAACACAGTGTTTTAAATACCGGTTTAAACCGGCCGGTAATACCGGTTAAACCGGGTTTCGATCACTGGCTCGGTAAATTGGAAAAACGGTTTGTAAGTTGTACCGCTGGTATTACCAGTAATACCGGGTTATACCGTTGTACCGGTTTTAAGTTTGAACTTTAAAACATTTTTTTTTTGTTCAGTTCCTATTAAAAAAAGTTAACGACCCAGTTTAAAAAAATGTGTAACCATCAACCTTCTGCTTGCGGTTAAAGTTAATTGCTCAGTTACCAAAGCCTAAGGCCCATTTTAGATTTTTTTTTTTTGCATACTTTTATTTTAAAAAACTTTGTTAGAAATTGAGTGATTTTGGATTATTTTTTTTTCTTATGGATTAACTTTTAGATTATTTTTTTAGTTGAAGTCATATTTTTATGGAATTATAGGGTTAACTAATCAACCCGGTTGAAACGCCCGGTTAAACCATTTCTGAGCCCAGCCCGGTAAGATTTATAAACCGGTTTTTAAAACATTGGATAATCTTACTAAATGAGGTTTTAATTAAGAGAAATATCATGATATTTTATTATTTTTAAATAAATAATTTAAAAAAAAAAGGTTCAGAAAAGACTTCCTTTGTTTTCGTGGATTATTAATTATGAAGTGTTTATTACAAGAATTTTCATAAGACTATAACGTATATATGTTTACTTAATATTTTTTTATACCCATCAACAATCCAACAATTTAGAGGTCAAATGTTAAGGAATAAGATCATCGTTAGATGCTAGATCGAGTACAATGAGTTGCTAGATAGAGTACAGAGACAATAGAGTAGATAAATTTTCACTGATGTGGTGAATATAAAATTATATATTTAATATTATTATGACTATTTAATTTTCGAGTATATTTATGAGTTTTACTAAAATAATTTAGAATTAAATAATTTTATATTTATAAGTTCTAGAATCGATTCAGATCTATCATCAGAATCCAAAAACAAGAGCAATTCAATAATAGGTTTTTTCCACATGTGTAAAGACTCTAAATTAGAGACAAAATGTGCAATTATAAAAATATATAGTGTTGGTATCCGAATACACATATGTAATTATCTGTTCTTGATTCTTGCATATTTACATCTTGATTATTCCCTTTTTCACATCCCAGATATGGGCTCTTCAACATGTTTCGAAGAGGAAACGAAATTTAATCGTGAATTACCAACTATTTTAGCACGAAAATGTAGATCCGAAGAAGAAAAACAAAGATTTAACATGGTTTACACACGTGTTAATTCAAATATGAGCTGTTAACACATGTTCATATCTGTCGACATAAACACGTGAATAAAAACTCTTTACATATGTATAAATTCATATTACACATGTGTAAATTCAAATATGGGTTTTTCAAACCTGTGTAAAAACTCTAGTTTGTGGTTCAGATCTGAATGGACATCCAAAAACCCAAATCAAATCAGTAGAAACCGATCTTCAGTGATTTAATTAAATCTCTAGGACACTCGTTCAGTTTACACGGGTGTAAATTCAAATCTAAGTTGTTCACACATGTCCATATACAAATCAACATAAAAACACATAAATAACAACTCTTTACACATGCGTAAATTTAGTATACACATGTGTAAATTCAACTATAGGTTTTTCAAAGATGTGCAAAAGTTCTATTTCAAATAATAATAATAATCAATAGTTAAATTAATATATGTATATTTATATACTGATAAACCATGCGGAAGTTACGGTTATCTTGAAAAATATTGGCAAGAGCTTGCCATGCATGAGCTGCAGTGTCGTCAGGTGTTAGGGTGGTGTGAAGCAAGTCGTTTGAGGTAGTATATTAAATCCATTGGAGCATAATAGCATTGAGGCGAGACACAAATCAACGATGGTTTTGTCGTTGTCTGTTTCATCCGATTTGTCTTTGTCATCTGATTTTGCTTTGTCTGTAGAAGAAGAAGGTAGTGGCTCAGTAGGGACGATGTGATCAATGGCTTTGAACGGCTTGCAGTTGATTTTGAACAATTATGCCCACGTTGTGTATTGACTATTCTCCATCCATAGTTTAACAGGGATGAAGTTGTGAATGTTAGTCAGTGTGACGGTTGGATGTAATCTTTCCATGATTGATTTGTGCGAAAAGAAGGTGACAAGGGATGAAAATTGTCGAAACAGTAAGGGGTTTTAAAAAAGGTTTCTAAAAGGGATAATAGCCGATAACTATTAGGCTTGAACGAAAATGAGAGGAAGATGGTAAATCAGAGAATACACTCTGATACCATAATGGAATTGACACAAAACTTTTTTCCTCTCATTGATAACTAGTGTATGTATAATTACAAATAATGTCAACTATTTTGGAATAAGATCACAATATTTAAACTATACAAACTTTGTATTATATATATAAAAAGTATTCGGTGATATATATTATCTATTGCAAACAAATTAAAGTATGTAGAGAATGTTTTCTTAATGTTTGTAGACTTGTAGTGAACGTAAAATTTTATAAAATAATTGAAGAAAAAAGAGAGAAAAAGCAAGAAAGTCAGTCTCGTGTAGTTTGGGCCTTTAATTAGTGGGCCAACACCTATCCTGGCCTCCTGGGACCTGGGTATTACAGAATGTGATTTGTCTGTGGGCCATGCAATACAAAATAGTATACTATAAATTTATAACTGAATTTGGTGGATATGATATGAATTTCCCAATTATAATTTTAAATCACTTAATTTTAGTTTCCAGTAGATAAGTAAATGAGCCCATACTAACCACCTCATGGTTTACACGTTAAAATATTGAATTAGTCGAGTTATATATAACGAGTTCAGGCCTGAATTTAATCATTTAATAAATGACTTAAGACCGAGATTTACGAGCCTTGCGAGCTTAACATGCCTAATATTTAAACATGCCTATTATTTTATATTATAATAAATATATGTTACATAACATATACTAAAATTTATGTAATCATAATAAATAACTAAAAAATATATATTATATTACATATATAATTATAAAAATATTTATAAAGTTATATATGTATATAAATAAAGTAATTAAATAACTAATAAATAATAAACGAGTCGACTCCTAGTTGAGCTTGAGCATAGAAAATTACTTACACACTAAACTCGAATTTTAGATATAAAGTATGAAATGAATCTAGGTTAAAAATGTTTAAGTCGGTGAAAGTTTCATTTTTAGATAGAACATGTCTTCAAGTTTAAGTATACAAAAATTTTGTTTTATTTTATTTATGAGAAAAACAAAATAAATCGAAAAAGTGTAAATAAAGACATTAAAGGTATCACAAAATGTTTGGAAGAAAGAAAAAGATTATACGTGGGTTTACAAAATAAATAAAAAGAACATGATTGGTGACCTAAAATGAAATAAGTGGAGCCATGAATAAATGAATAGAAAAGCTTCCACTTTTTAACCAAATTATTTTATTCCTCCATCTTTTTAAAATAAATCTTATATCTTTCTATATTTAAGTATCTAATCTATATCTATACTATATAATAAATAAAGATTTTTCAATGTCACGTGACGTCTCCATATTCATTCTCATTATTTTTTTTCCCGTCTCTGTTTCTTATTAAATACATTCCTATCTTTTAATAATAATAATATATTTTTAAGAAAACACTACTCTTTATATTTATAAATCTCCTGATATACTTTGACAAATGTATGAGTTAACATATTATATTGTATTTCACGGGTTTATTCAACCCGTGTAAAACACGAGTTTTAAAAAAATATTTTTAACTTAATATATAATGCTATATTTATTCAACCCGTGTAATACATGAGATTTTAACCTATTTATTTATAATAAAATTAAATATTATAATTTTTTAAAAATTATACGAGAAAAAAAAATATACTTGAACATATAATGAGTTTGTTCTCGTTTTTCTTACGAGGTCAAAGTGATCTGATAGCACAACAATGTGTATTTTCTTCAGAAGCACTTGGTTATAATAGGTGGAGATAAGACTGTAAACGAACTGAACGTTCAGTGAACAGTTCATGAATCGTTTGGCGGGAAGTTCGTTTACGTTCGTTCATTTAATAGATGAACGAACATGAACAACAAATTTCGTTCAATTAACTAAATGAACGAACATGAACAGAGGTCTCGTTCGTTCAATTGTGTTCGTGAACGTTCGGTAATCTGTTCGTGAACGTTCGTTCATTTACGTTTGTTTATGTTTGTTCATTTTCGTTTGTTTTAGATGTTCATTAAGATTTTTGTATATTTTTGTTTTATTTTATCTAAACATTTTATATTTTATATTTTTTAAATTTTTTTATTACCCTAACAATTAACTAAGTAAAGTAGGAAACCATATTCTGATTTACGCGTCATTTCTCTATCCACTATTACTCGATTACGGCTTCTAAGTTCTCAGTCCTAAATAATGTAAGCCTCCTCCAATCCTAAATCATGTAACCATTAGGGTTGACATCAAAAGTCCTAAACAACGCTTTGTTCGGTAACGTTCGTGAACAAACCCATTTCCTTAATGAACGAACACGAACATGAAATTTCGTTCGGTTAGTGTTCATAAACCGTTCGTGAACAAGTTCAATGCTTAACGAACGAACACGAACAAGGCTTCGTTCGGTTCGGTTCGTTTACAGCCCTATGGTATTAAAGAGCATATCGTAGAGACAACTTGACATGTTGGCATAAATACTAAATAGCATATTCCAACGACCTCTACTTAAAGAAGAAATTTAAATCACATATATACTTAAAAGAAGGGATTTTGTAAACCACGATTTTAGAAAGGACATACCATCCCGTGTGACTTTTTTTTGGTTTGGTTTTTACTCATTTTAACTGATTAAATGAATTATTTAACAACTTTTAACATCAGGCTTACGCTCTTGTTCAGTGGCGTGTACGCACTCTTTCAACCTGGAGTTCTTGTTTGGGTAATTTTTTTATTTTATTTTTAGTTTTATTAGTATTATCTATACTATATATAAAATAAAGGTTTTAGTGGCACGTGTCACCTCCATATTTATTTTTCTCATTTTTTTCCGTCTCTATCTCTTATTTAATGCACTTCTATCTTTTAATAATAATCTATACTATATAATAAATAAAGGTTTTCTACGCTACGTGTCGCTTCCACATTCATTTTCATTATTTTTTCCTGTTTTTCTCTCCTATTAATTACATCACTATCCAAAAATAATAATATATTTTTAAAGAAAATACTAATCTTTATATTAATTTCCAACAAAACTTACTATTGTTGTAAATGACGTTTTTTTCTTCTCTTTGCTAACATATAGGTTTCCCGTGCTTACTACACGCAAATAATAGCTTTTCTAACCAAATCTTGACGTGTACTGTACCGAAACGTAACTTTTTTTATCATAATTTTATGTTTGTAACTTATACGGAATACATGTCGCATCGCGCGGGGAATCCTACTAGTTCTTAAAAATTCGGAGGTCACCTTTTCGTTACTATCGAATATACCGCGACAACGTGTTTTTTTAACGTCACGTAGAATGTACCGTTGCAATTTGCTTATTTTATCTACGTCTCGAACTCGACGCGAAACGCGGTTGGTAACCCACTAGTTCATTATTATTTTTTAAATCCACCATTTGTTTTTATTTTATTAAAGAATAGATTAACTACATGGGTGGAGCACACATGCCTCCTCTCATCAAAGTGGCAAAGTCTACGAAGATTCACCACTATCCGTTTTTCCTATCTAAACTCTGTAATGCTACAGGAATTCCATATATAGTCGTAATTTATACTATATAATAAATAAATATTTTAAATATCATGTGTAGTCATCATATTTATTCTTATCATCTTTTTTTCGTCTCTCTCTTATTAAATACACATTTATATTTTAATAATAATATATCTTTAACTAAAATACTACTCTATACTAATAAATAAAGGTTCAAGATGAACACTTGTCAGTTTATCGTGCCTTCTCATATTAGCTTTCCTGCCTCTCTCTCCTAATAAATACGCATGTATCTTATTAAATAATAATTATATTATTAAAGAAAAATATTAATTATAGTAAATAAGAATACATAATAGGAAATTAAAATATAACTAATTAAAGAAAAATACTAATTTGTTATACACACACATTTCCAATATATATATATATATATATATATATATATATCGAGACGATCATAATAGTCTGACAAGTTAAGATATATTTACAAATTTATAAGTTATATCGTTTTCAATATACAACCCGTGTAATACACGGGATTCTACCCTAGTATGATTATATATAACAAACATTCATACAAAAAATAAAAAAATCTTGCTATCAGTTATCATTAGAGTATTATATCATTCAACCGGATGACTCTACATGTATATTTATTTGAAAAAAATAGCATTTTTAACATGGTCTAATGTCTGAAAAAACAGGCATTAACAGACTTCGTCCTTTATGGGGTTAAGGTCGACGCCCCAAAACATGAACGATTTGCATTGAGCAAATTTGTAGTAACGAATTAAAACCATTTGATGGTTTTCGCAAATTTTACATGTTTCACTTTTATAAAGTGTTAATGACACATATGTTGTAAACCGTATATATAACGGAATTTAACCGAATATGAATCGCTAAATTACGAAAGACCTTAGCATATTAATAAGGCATAGTTTTTTTTCAACTATGAGAAACCGTTACCAGTAAACTCACAAGACCCGTCGATACTCTGCTAACCAATAAAATCAGGTAAATTAAATGTTGGACAACCAATCTTAAGAGAGAGGTTATGATAGAAATTAGTGAAAGCAAGATCTAAATCTAAGACATATCATAAAAGGAATGCGGTGCTTACTAGTACGGTACCCATAAAAGTAATTAATAAGGGATAACTACATCAATATGTGAAATATGTATATATTTATGTAATTTATTGCATTATTAAATTGTTTTTTCTAAGTCAATGAATATGGAATATTTTTACAATTTCAATAGGATATAAAAAATCATATTACGTGTTTGACTTTAATATTAATTTTGTTTATTTAGGCCCACCATAACACCGTGGGATAATCGAAAACTAAAGTGAAATTTTTTTAATAAACAATCTAAAAAAGAAACATTACGTACAGTTTTAAAAAATAAATAAAAATATTGAAACATAAACGATTTAAAAGAAATATGTATAAAGTTTTTAAATAAATACATTGAAAAGGTCACAAATTTGTTAAAAAAAAAAAGAAACATTATACACGGTTTTTTTAAATAATATAAAAGAAAAATGATTGGGGGGCATAAAATGAAACAAGTGGACCATGTGAAATGAATGAATAGACAAGCGGCTACTTGTAACTCAATTATTTTATTCCTTATGTCTTCTAATTAATTTTTCTAAGAATCCATGGATAAAGACATGTTTCACGATCAACATTATACGCTATTAACAAATTATCATCATCTTATATTATAATATTTATAAATACATATAATTAAAATTTAATTTATAAACAATGTGCGTATCTATGAAAAACTGATTTAGTTTTTATCATGTAAAAATTAAAATGTAAGTTACTATATTTATTGTATAGTAAAAAAAGTTAGTATCATATACTTTTTCAAAAGGTTGAATCCCGACAATCATGTGAGAGTAAATCAGTCTTGTTAAACGATTCACTTAGACAATGATTCAATTTTTATGATCCATAAACTATATGACAATCTAAAATATAGACTTTTTTATTCGTTTATTTAGAAAAATAAATTTAAAATACATAAACGAACTTATATTATAAAAGAATAGGAGATTTTGAATGGTTTTTCTATCTTCGACTTCAACTAGTAGTTAGTAGCAGACTCACCGAATATGTACTTATGTGTGTTCAGTGGCGGATACATAAATTTTTTGCACGAGGGGCAGAATACGGGTGGGTAAAAAAGGAACGGCGGAAAAAAATGAAATGACGATAAAATAATATAGTTCATCAAATATTTAAACACAATATAAAAATACCTCGATTACAATTGTCCTCTACATGTTTTCATCTTTTGAAAAACGCTCGATTGCATCTTCATTGGTAACATTGAGAAGTTCATCTACTTCTACCACACAAATTACGCAAGCGTTCAAAAAATCATCACCAATACGATTGCGCAAACTTGACTTTACACGTTTCATCACAAAAAAACCCACTATTATTTTGGACCGGACGGTGGGCATTGGCCCACCCTAAAATGCATGTGGATCCGCCTCTGTGTGTGTTGATGATGGGTATTATGTTAGTTGCCGTTCCAATTTTCAATTTTTTTGTCAAAGACATTTCGAGTTGCATAATCATAATAAATTTACACTTATTTCGTTCAAAATGAGGTTTTTGAATGAAATGAAAAACGTACAAGCAGAATCGAGTGTAACTCCATTATGATTATACTATTGGGACTGATAGGACAACAAAAATGAAAGTTGAGACTGCCACTAGCCAAACTGATAGTATTGATTATTATCAGTCAATTGTTCATAGTTTAAATTATTAAGTTTCATTTTTTATTTTTCCTATATGAGTTTACCGAAAAGGCAATATGTGTGTTGATGACGGGTATTATATCTTGTGCTTGTCATTTGGACACAGATCTGGATAAGATCCGACCCATACCCCTTAGGCTTGTAGTTGGTCCAACTGTCCCAACTTCTTTAAAATAATTGGACCGAAAATGAAAGAAAATATAACTTTTTGGGCCGCCCATTGGGCCATTTAGATAGCAAGTGCAGGACTCCCAAGCAAAAAGGAAACCTTTTGGGCCGTCTATTTGTCCATTTAGAAAGATACCTAAATTCATGAGCTTATATTGCAATTTGCAACATTTAAAAATTTTAACTTATAATATATAAATCACACCACATAAGAGAGACTGTAACATTTTTTAAGCATGATGTTTCGGTTGTGGTTCAACTTTTTATTCTAATATTAAGAAGATGAAAACCATTTCATTTTTTAAACATTTTTATACACTCGCCATAGTACATAACTCATTGAATAATGCATATAAAAAAAACTTTTGGGATGAATTGTTTCTCAAAAGCAATTAACATATATTAAGGCAACACAATTATATTTAAAAAAGATAGCCTTGAAATTAATGTTTAGAAGGTAAGTTTTTGTTTCTTCTATATCGACCAACTCCACACGACGCTTTATAGTCCGACCAATGTTGGTTCAGACCTATCAAAGACAACAATTAGATAAGGAAAGGAACATAATGTTTGTTGTTTAAGAAATAAAATAGACATAGTTATAACAGATATATTAAAATTTAAATGTATTCTAACAATATAAAGACGTAACATGTCCATACATAAAAAAGTATCGAATTCTCACGCATTAACATGACATGTGAAGACATTCCTTATCGCTAAAGTAATAACATTAAATGATGAAAAGTGACCGAAATCATTTACCGATGAATACGTTAAAGTAAATTTTCCAACATTTTTTTTAAACGATTATATTGAGTAAATGAATATGAATTAAAAAGAGTAATATAAACTATAAAGTGAAGCCTAACTTAACGTTGCAAAACAAGATTGGGGTTATACCGACCTACCTTTATTGGTCACATGCCCCATGTTATTATTGTGCACTATAACCCAAGCAAAGCGACTCCTTCCTGAATTAACTCCTTTAATTTGTTACGTGACCCTCACGCAATCACTTGTATCAATTTAACAATTCCTCCTAGAAACTTACATCCATTTAATACCAAAACAATAAACAAGTACTCATTTACGTATAAACAATTTTACAAAAATGAGTCATTCTATGTAACATGGTTTTACAAAACCATTAAATTCGACACAATATCTGGAACACTTTTAATGTAATTTATTAATACAGAGATGTAAAAAAAATCATTTTAAGAAAATCTCAAAACAAGTTAAAAGAAGTGTTAGAGTGATGCTTTTGATAGGTTTAATGTTACATATTTTTACTTATCCTAAAATAAGTCATACAAGTAATAATGACACATTTTACGTATTCCCATACTTTTCAAAACTTAATCAGAAAACTGTATAAACATTTCTACGTAATGTTTTATAAGAACCTATTATACAATATCATTAAATACTCCATAAGCATTAAAAACATTAATTACTATCTAAGCATTAAAAATCCTTTTAAATATTCTTTAATTTTTTTTAACGGTAATTTGGATCACTGACGGGCCACTGGCCCACCCGATCATCTCCACCCCACAGGAGGAAACCCACCATAGGTGAGAAAACCCCCTGACCCAACTTGGACCCCCTTTAATTTTTGTCACAAGTGGGACTTGAACCCAAGACCTTCTCATTTTGATAAAGTCTTGATATACACCTTTGCTACTAGACTAAGCTAGTGGTTTTCTATTATTTATTAATGCCATATATATATGAACCTATAATATATATGAACCTATAATTTCCTCTTTATAATTTATAAATTAAATCTTTATCTTATTTTAAGTTAATATATCTGTATAACCCTAAAAAAAATGATACAAAAAATAAAGTTAATACATATAACTTTTTTTTTATGTTCTTAAATGTTTGTTGATAAATAAACATTTAAATTGGTTATTTTCTAAATAGGTTAAAAAAAATTGGCTATATATAAAAGCGGTTACACACACCTAAAACAACATGCATGTGTATATATATATATAAAGTTCTCTAAAATTGGTTATGTAACACACATCACATGTGAATATCAACTCAAAACATAGAATCAAAATTAGAACGTGTTAAGAGGGAGCCACATTCATCCTTCATCATTTATCTCAACTGCTTTCTCTATTTTTGTTCGACAGCTGGCATTAAAATAACAATTAAACTTAAATTAAAATAAATAAAACAGCTTTTCACCCCCTTCCTAACGTGTTTACTTTACACCCCCTCCCCCATGTGACCTCACTTCTTCCTCCCCATATATACCCCCTCCCCCAATCCATCAAAACCCCACACCACACCTCTCCACGTCTCCTTCACCACCTGTCTCCAATCTATCAATATCTCCGCCATGTCCGTTCCGGCGACCACCGTGACACCGCCGTTGGCCGATGAATTGGACATCGTCATCCCTACGATCAGGAACCTCGATTTTCTGGAGCAGTGGAGGTCTTTCTTCCAGCCTTATCATTTGATCATCGTTCAGGATGGAGATCCGACGAAAACGATCAGAGTACCGGAAGGATTCGATTACGAGCTTTATAACCGTAACGACATCAATCGGATCTTAGGTCCGAAAGCTAGTTGCATTTCGTTCAAGGATTCCGCTTGCCGCTGCTTTGGTTTCCTCGTCTCCAATAAGAAGTATATCTTCACCATTGACGACGACTGCTTTGTAAGTCTCTCTCTCTATTTCTCTCAGATCTCGATTTTATCACTTTATGAGAATATGCTTTGACTAGAGCATAATTCTATACTTTCGAGTGCATAACTGTCATCGTTAGGATGACACGTGTATAATAAATTATTAGAATTATAAAATTGTTACAAACATAGATAAATATTTTATATATTAATTCGAATAGTTTAAGATCAGATTTCAGATAATGAGCATCCTAACGAGTAATTGTTAGTCATATATGATCATAAACGGATATATCTCATGTATGTGAACCTAATTTGTATGAGTAATGGTTGACACGTATGTGATTTGGTTTTATAACCATGTATGAGGCCACTACGGGTGTAGTCGGCTCGTTTAACTTAGAAGAGTTCGAGCTAGGCTCAAAGTATATTTTTAGGCTCTAACTTTGGCTCGAGCTTGTTTAAGCTCAGCTCGATTCGAGCTTTTAGCGAGCGGATTTCAAGTAACTTATGAGCGGCTTGACTCGTTTACACCCCTAACCACGATACCTTAGTAGAAACTCCAACTTTTAGATGAAATTACAAGTGAATGAAGAAAATTGTTTTTATATTTGGATATTTTAGTATTAGAATAATTAAATATCAATTTGTTAGTAAAGTTTATATAATCTTGTTGGAATGAAGGTGGCTAAGGATCCATCAGGACAAGAGATCAATGCATTGGCTCAGCATATTCATAACCTGCTAACACCAGCAACACCTTTCTTCTTCAACACATTGTATGACCCATACAGAGAAGGTGCCGATTTCGTGAGGGGGTACCCCTTCAGCTTAAGGGAAGGTGTCACCACCGCCATCTCCCATGGCCTCTGGCTCAACATCCCCGACTACGACGCCCCTACTCAGCTAGTCAAACCCCTCGAACGTAACACCAGGTCCGTCAATATTTTCAGTTATAATACTAACTAATCAAGATTGATTCATTATGATCCTGATATTGATACTGATACTGATACTGATACTGCAGGTATGTGGATGCTGTTATGACCATCCCAAAGGGAACTTTGTTCCCAATGTGTGGGATGAACCTTGGGTTCCATCGCGAACTTATTGGACCAGCAATGTACTTTGGGCTCATGGGCGACGGTCAGCCCATCGGACGCTACGACGACATGTGGGCTGGTTGGTGTGCTAAGGTGATATGCGACCATTTGGGCCTCGGGGTGAAAACAGGGTTGCCATACATTTGGCATAGCAAAGCTAGCAACCCATTTGTTAACTTGAAGAAAGAGTACAAGGGTATCTACTGGCAAGAAGAGATCATCCCATTTTTCCAATCTGTGGTTCTATCCAAAGAATGCACAACCCCTCAGAAATGTTATGTTGAACTCTCAAAGCTCGTGAAGGAGAAGCTTGCACCGGTTGATCCTTATTTTGAGAAGCTTGCGGGTGAGATGGTTACATGGATCGATGCTTGGAACGAGCTCAACCCGTCCACCAAGGGAACGGATGTGGCTGCGGTGAAGAAAACGGATGGTGCACCCAAAAAGAAGTGAACTTCTGCGAATTGATTCGGTTTTTCGATACTTATATAATTCGATATCTTTGGTTTTGATATAAGTTGTACTTTTAGTGTTGAACATTGTTGGAATAAGGTTTCTTTAGAAACTGTTTGCTATACAGGCATTTATTGAGGTATTAAGGAGTTCTAACTTATTTTTCTTTGTAATTCTATTATAAATCAATCCATTTCTAGTATTTTGATGATGATATAGTTTTCTCTAAATGTGTTTACAAGTTATAACCATGTTTTAGCTCAGAGATGACTCGAAAATCAATCAAGATCCATTATAATTTTTATTTTCTTAACTCGGAAAACATAAAATTTCGTTTTCTCTTGTAGCCCAATAAATAAAGCCCATCATAAGTTTACTCTTGTAGCCCAATAAATAAAGCCCATCATAAGTTTACTCCTGTAGCCCAATAAATAAAGCCCATCATAATTTTTGTTTTCTTTTTCTTTTTACTTAATTGAAACTTAGATCCATCAACTTCTGTCAACTTGTTATATTTTTTAACCATTTGTTTCAATGATCCATCATAATTATTTATGTTATTTCATCTTTTTATTTTTTTTTCCTTCATATTTTAACCCTTTAAAATAAATATTAGTTTTGACCCTACATTTTAAATTTACAAAAGTTATATTTCACGATATTTACACAATTCACATAATAATAATATTCATAACTCATTTTATTAATATTTTAAAATAATCATAATTAATCAATCAAACAATTACCAACCTGATGAACAGTAAAGTATTCTTCTTTTTGCCTTTTGGACAAGTTGTAATGCACAGACGAAAGTGATGAACCCTATCTCCTCCCACCACTTCTTCGTTTCGTTTGATTATCTCAACTAGGGTTTGCTATCTGTTCCTTTTCAAAATTATTATTAAAAGGCCTTAGTATTAATTAGCAAATTTAAGTAAGGGCAACTTTTGCTTCACTGAAGGCGTGTTAAGGAGGACAAATATAAAAGGGGTCCCAATATCCGGACACCGGTAATACCATCCCTATTTTATTTGTACACTAGCTTTATTACTGTTGCGTTTTTTCGCTGTAATCCGGGCCGTTTGGTCTTGATATGGGTTGTATTGCATTTTTTTCTCTTATAATATGGCCCGTATATATGTCTCGACGTGAGTAATGTAACATATTTGGAATGTATTGCATTTTTATCTCTTATAATATGGCCCGTATGGATGTCTCCAACGTGAGTGATGTAACATATCTGTAACATACTATTGCGTTTTTTCGATGCAATCCGGGCCGTTTGGTCCTGATACGGGTGCATTGCATTTTTCTCTCCTATAATATGGCCCGTATGGATGTCTCGACGCTAGTGATGTAACATATCTAGAACGTTTTCGGTTTGGCTAAGCAAGTACAATACGACCCGTATCAGACAATACGAGTCATATGATGTGACAAACACATTGGTTTCTAAAGCAAGGGTGGTGTCAATATCATGACCCACATAAAAGTTATGGTGTAGCAGTGTTTTAAGTTTTAAAAATGACAAAATTCATATAAAATCAACAATTTTACTTATATTATATTGTAACTTAATAGTTACTTGATATAATCCCCTTCTTTGTCAGTATAGGGTACAGATGTAATAAAGAAGTTTTAAAAAAAAGTTTTTTTATTTTATTTTTAAAGTCAATATACACTATATGTGTTTGTTTGTGTTAGGGTTGTTTTTACATGTTACATAACATTCGATGTTTTTTAAAATCCACACAGTGCTCAACACAAATGCGTAGGTTCTTTTTAAAGGAGAATTTCATATATACATTTACAAACCTGTGAAATATCCTATATACATAACTCAAACTTAAAAATAGCATACATCCGAATTTAAATAATTTTTTTTTTTTGGTTTTTTAACCGTTTTACCTAGGGCTGTGCAAAGGGTCGGAACCGACCCGACCCGAACCGAATACCCTTTTACTGATGAAACTAGGAACCACGAACAGAACCTTATAAGCCTAAGTGTGTAACATCCTTGATTTTTCCATGCTATTTACGTAACCTTTTAGTGATACTATTGATTCCTGAAACTATTTCGATCTATGAAAACGTTAGCATAATTCAATTTCAATACATTGTGATTCTATATATTGTCATTTACTATGGTGATTCTATGTGATTCAATGCTATATTATCCTATATCTTGTCTATTGTAGTAACTTGGATGCCTTAAACTATAATAAAAAATAAATTCTATGGAAAGTCTTTATCTTTAGAAACCTAAATTCAAATTTAGAAATTTTACATTTGTAACTACAAGGTTCATTGTGTAACATTTTATAAAATCCAATACTTGAATGATTATTTATTTAAATCTTTTTATGAAACGGAGATTTTATATTTGTTGGAAACTCTATATTAATATATATATTCTTTTATTTTAAACAATAATTATCCTAAACCTATTAAACATTTTATATAATTCAACATATAACTAACACTTGTAATCATTATGGACTTGTAATTATCTAGTCATGAATGTTATTAAATCCTTAAAAATAAATGTCCATATTTTTTAAAAAACTTACGATTCTTTTATACATATATAAATTGATGGGAATTAAACCTCTTAATTATCCTTGAATATCATTAAACCTTTTATTAAAGCTAACTAGTAATTATCTAAAACTTAACCAACTACAATTCTATCATAACTAACAACTTATGATTCTATCCTAATCTCCCAATATCCATCGAAATTTTATAAAAATTAACCTATTCTTTTATAAAAATCCTAGTAACTAACTAATCCTATTTGCTAGTATCTTTTAGCTCCTAATACGATCCTAATCCTAATCCAACTAGAACTCCTCCTTTTTCTCTAAATCCTAACCTATAAATAGAGGCCTTGTTTCTCCCTTTTCTTTACACCATTCTTGTGAAATCTAGAGCCCCAAGGCTGCCCAAAGTCGTTCCCTTGCCCCCTCTTTGAAGATCCAAAGTTGTTCCTTATTCACAAGTAAGTTCTAGTCATAATGTTCTTGGTGTTCTTAAATTTTTATCTTTAATTAATTCACTGTTTTTACAAAAACAACTTTAGATCTACGATTCCCTAACACTTACATGTTATAATCATAGATCTAGGCTATCAAAGCTTGATTTAATCAATAAAAATAAAAACTTTTCTCTAAAACATAAAAACTATAATGCTGAATTTTTGACAGATTCGTCACCCTATCTTATCGGGGCCATAACTCACTCAAAACAGAACTTTTTCAAGCGTTTCTTTTTTTGAAAATCAAGTTTAAGGTCTCACGGTCGAAACGCCTACTCGCACGTCTTCTGGTTCATAGTTTAAGTCCCTCAAACAGCCCGCGCAAGATCGGTGCGCAAAGCTGTCAAAAGCTGTCAAAAACCCCCCTTTTTGCAAACTTTCATGATATTCATAATTTTTATAAAAGATACGAATTTTATTATAAAATAAGTGATTTTAACATGTTATAAGTTATAAAAATGCAGAATTTTATGATACTCATAAGTCTTTTAATCGCATTCAAACTTTTTTTTATATAAAAACCTAAGCTTTGATTCATTTTTACTCGTTATCCATTCTTGAATCATGTTTGTATTCAAACTCTCTACTTTTTCAATTATAATCCTCTAATATCCAACTTATTCATTTTAATCCCAACTAAAATCATATTTACACTTTAGCCCCTACACTCTCTAAAGTTACCAAATAAACCCTAAACTTGGTCTAGTATATCGATAGAGTAACCATCCAACCGGTATGTAGTTATCTGACAAGCAGAAATTTCTGGCTAGGAAAGACGGGGTCTTGATCCAACCAACTCTTTCCTGGGAACGCTTCTGTTGGAGGTACTACTCTGGGACGATAACCACTCTAGTATACGACAACCACTTTCCTCTATTTACAATATCAACCTTTATCTATTCTAAACTTAAATTCTAAAACTAACTTGCACTATAACTTACTTAGGGTTTAATCCTTAAGGCATTCTCGTAACCAAGTTACTACCAGGACAAGATTCTACCCACCTACTTCAAGGTGAGATACATAGCCCCTTTTACTTTTTATCTTTGGGGTGGAAAACATGCTCGTGTATCAAAGGTTGTTCAAACTATATCAAACTCAAATACTACCTTTTCAATTTCAATAACAACTTTCTATACTTGTAAACTTAAACGGTTTTATACACACTCTACAACCATTAACTTGGGATAAGCCAACGGGAGTAAGTCATAGATCTATGGGCCTGACATGCCGATCTAGTTCTTGAGTTGACGAGATACGATATCAACTTGAGACTAGATATACAGAAACTGCAAAACTTGTTATTCATGCTATATCAATAATATGGGAACCCAATCTTGTCATTAGGTTTGGTTGAATCGATGTATAAAAGTTTGTTTACTTGTTATTGAATCTTGTTTATGAATTGCAAAAATCTTCATTATCTATACTATGTAATTACTTAAACCTATGTTCTCACCGGCTTTATAGCTGACATATTTTAGCATGTTTTTCAGGTACTAATAACTAGGTTGCTGTTACAATCACGCTAGGACTTCGAGACTTGGCTCTAGGAGATTTAGTTATTTATAAAGTTTAATAAAGACTATTTGTTTATCTATTTTGTTTGGTTGTGTGTTTTTAAAACAATGTAATGCAATTATTCGGTTAATTTAATAGTATTTCTTTTAATCATTGTGATGATTTCAATTCGTCACCCCTCGTTTAAATTCCGCCATCGGTGGGGGTGTGACAAAGTGGTTCGGGTCCTTGAGGTTTCGGGTTCGGTTCATGGTTCTGAGGGTCCAGAACCACAACTTGCTTACCCTAACTGTGCAAAGGGTTGGAACCGACCCGACCCTCTAGAACCGAATACCCTTTTATTGATGAAATCGAGAACCACGAACCGAACCTTATAAGCATATGTGGTTCGGGTCCTTGAGGTTCCGGGTCCGGTTCACGGTTCTGAGGGTCCAGAACCACAACTTGCTCACCCCTAGTTTTACCCCTATAAAATATACCATCTTTAACCTATTCTGATTTGTATCAAGATCCCATAAAGTTTTCTTGTTCTTTATGGCAAGTTATGTTTTGGGTTTGAACAAGGAAATAATTTGTCGACAAAACACATGGAATTTAATCAATCATGAGTGACAATAAAGCAAAACACAGTGTTTTTTAAGCATTTGATATGGGCATGAGTGCCACCTCATCTCACACACACTAGCACACCACTCCCCTCATCCGTGAGTGGTAGAGTCTCACGCGTGTGTACACTCATGAGAGTATGATATTTTAACTAGTTTTTAAGGACATATATGGTATTTTAAGTTTGGGTTAGGTGTATATGATATTTTTATAAGTTTGTAAGGATATTGGTGGTGGGCTAGACTATCTTGCTTCGGTTAGTGGTGTTTCATGTTTGATTGAGCCTGTTTCTTCTTTCGGTCTTTTGCTTCATTTGGCTTTGTCTAGTGATTATCTTGGTGTTTGTATTGGGATTTTTGCTAGTTCTTCGCTAATTTTCTTTAAGTAATCTCATTGTTGCCGTTAAAAAAAATGAAATTCTCCCTTTTTAAAAGCATCCTTGCATTTCTTGAAACACAAAGCCACTAGAGATGAAAAAACCCAAACCCGACAGGAAAACCTAAAACCCGAAACATTTGAGCGGACTGAATATGAGATTAGTTTTATAAATTTTAGAGGATTTAAGACAGGTATGTGATTAGGTGATTCCTATCCGATTATCTGGACATATTAATATAGTATATAATTTATAAAAAAAAACATATCATATATAGTATGCTAAATTTATTAAAGTTATAGAATTATTAAAAATGTAGTTTAGCCAAATATCAAATAATGGTTAGTTAAGTTTTGTTATTTAGCGAGCCTAATCCAATTACAACTTTAACCCAATCCAATCTATATCTATATACTCTATAATAAATAAAGGTTTTGGTGAAACAATTTTCCCGCCTCTTTCTCCTATTAATAATTTTTGTTTTTCGCCTCTCTCCCCTATTAAATAATAATGATTTCTATAGTTCTTTTTATAAAACATTTTTTATTTAAAAAAATATAGGTTTGTTCATAAAACATTTTTAGAAACTGAATATTTATTTTATTATTTTTATAAAATATTTTTAAAAAGTAACTATATGACGTTTCTAAAATTTGTATTAAAAAGTATGTAATATGTCATAAATATGTAATATGTAAATATTTATTATTAACCATATAACATTACATTTATTTATTGTATTTATTCAACCTATGTAATACACAGGGTTTCTAACCTAGTACAATAATAAATAATGGTATACAAAATATTTTTTTTAAAAAGAATATAGAAAGCAAAAATTATATATATTATTCGGTTGAAACCAAAAACTGAACTGAATTTAGTTTTTGGTCCGATTTTAAACTTTCTCAATTCAGTTTTGGTTTGTTCATCCGATTTTAAACTTTCTGAATTCGGTTTGATTTGGTCACTAGATTAGAGTAACCGTCGATTACAAGGTCACTGAAATTGAAAGAAGATGGTCCCCTCCCCCATATTTGCAACCTCAATCGATAGGTCACTGGATCGGTTGAACTTGATGATGGAGCTAGATAAATTATATGAGTTTATGGAACTAAGGGCATGTTTGGTATTACTTTTGAAATCTATTTATTGACTTATTAATTTCTCCAACAAGTCAATAAGTTAAAAATTTGTTTGGATAAGGGTGTAAAAGTTGATTTTTAAAGGATGAAAAAGTTAAAAGTCAAAAGAAAGTAGGGAGTTACTTTTTCAAAAAGTCAAAAGTTGTTTTTCAAAAGTAATCCCAAACATGCCCTAAGAAGCTTATCCGAGGAAGAAACATGGACGTGATTGGAATGTAAAATAGGCCTCACATGGAGACGACAACACGGCTTTCTTCCATTGTATAATAACAGCGACACGTCAAGGAACTGGATCTCGAAGCTAAACATAAATGGAGATTGGTACACCGAACCAACAAAAAAAAAAAGAGGCATTAATTTTATAATTGGTATTTTATATTTCACTAACGAAATTTAAGTTCCAAGTCTATGGCTACATTCATTTAATTAACTATAACTCTTCATCCAATTAAAAATTTCGTCAAATTATGCGTCAATTAGGTCAAAACAAGATAACAAGTGGAGCTACGATGATGTAAACTCAACATTTGTCTTTTTGTATAGTTTAAAAAAAATTGTTTGTTTTATTTATTTAATGACTAGCTTATACATCGGGTATTACACACGGGGTGAAAAATATATTAGATATATTAAGGATGGAAAATAAAATTCAAAATATATAAAAATTAATATATACTTAGATAGTTAATGTAATTTGAGATTTGATTGAAAATAAAAGTTGCATAATTAGATTTCAAAGTTTCTTATGATAAGGGATAATTTAAATAAATGTGTTTAATTAGTATATTAGTATTTTCTTTAAAAATATAATATTATTGAAAGATAGACGTGCATTTAATAAGAGAGATGCGAGAAAAAATTAATAAAAATGAATATGGATGTGACACAAGTCATGAAAAACATTTATTTATTAGATAATATAGATATAGATTAATAAATACATCTCGGATATTGTTCTCACGTGTCTATTTCTATATATGGGTCATTCGCCAGTGGTCATTAGTCCCTACTATTTTTTATTTTAATTGCTCAATAATTTATTTTTTTAAAACTGTATACTTAATTTTGGGTTTTAAATTTTAAATACGGGCCGTCAAGAACAAACGTTACATATTTTAACACTTCCACAGTAGCTCGCGAGTTACTTCCACTAACCTCAACGAGAACACGCGTGTTTAAAACTCCATAGTTCAATACATAAACAAACATTCATACCAAGAAAAAAATTATGAAGAGAAAAATAAATACGTGTGCACCTTGCCACCCCAAGTAAAAGGCTATAACTATAAGAAAACCAATGCATGAGAATATAAGGTTATGTGTTATACCTATACTTTAGTTTTTAACATTAATCATCACCTCAACGTCACATCATCATCTTTCCCTCTGTCTTTTACTCCCACTTTCGCCTATGTTATACCCATGCTTCAATTTACTCCATTTTTCACAATTTCTTTTAATTTTTTGATATAATAAATAATTAAATTATTATATTATATGATAAAATAAATTTAGTTTATTTTAATGTTATTTTTTTCAAAAAAATGATAAGTAATAATTAAATTAAACAGAATTTATTTTAAAGTTTTATGAAACTTTGAAATAATTTGGTCGATGGATTGATATGGTTCAAGGCCCTTAATTTGTGAAACTTTTCCGCGACCCAGTTCCACAAATTTGTTCGGGTTTGCGCGTTAGCAACGATCGGATTCTCCGAAACGTCTATCTAAGCGCAAGCCAATGCCAATTCCTCATGGGGAGACCGGTTTTGAGGGTTGGACGGACCGAATTTTTGAAGCTTTTATTTTCTTGTGATGGTTCGGGTTGGGTCTTGGGTATGGTATCGGCTTGGGTATACCCTTGTGTATTCAGGTTAGGTTTCGGGTTGCCTTGACATAGTAGATTGGAAATATTATTGGTTTCAGCTATCAAACAACAATTGCGGTTGTGCAAAAATGAAGTTAGGGTCGTAGGAGACGGATTGTTGACTAGGCCATCTGTTGACACAACCCGTTATGGTTGTGATATTTGATCGGATCGTTTCCAACACGTTAATAATGTGTTATTTTTAAACAGGCCCAGTCCCGAGAATCCTCAAGAGGTTCTGGGCCCTGGACATGTAAAAAAAAAGTGGGCCCCTATAATATAATAATCATATTATATAAAAAAAAAACCTTTTTATTGGGCCTTTTTTTAATTTTGAAGTGGGTTAATGAGATAAATGGTAAATACAACTTGGGCCTTTTATAACTAATGTTAATAAGATTGGGTCTGTTTTATAAAAATATATGTATATATATAATATATATATAAAAAATTTAAAAACTACGGGCCCCTCGAGATACGGGCCCTGGGCGGTCGCCCACCCCGCCCCCCCTTCGGGCCGCCCCTGTTTTTAAAGTATAAACTAATCAAAGCTTTCAAAGACCACATGTGAAACATATATACTATATTTAAATACGAATTCGGCTATTTTTCTTTGGTAGTTGAGCATTTCTGAAGAAAAGAATGTTCTGACAAGCAGAAAAAACAAATTATATTTAGCAAAGAAAACGTTTTTAAATAAAAAAACTCACATCGATCAATTTTCTTTTCAGAAAAAACACCACATAATAGTAAACAAGTTTAAAAAAATGTTTTAACTAGGTCACTCACCATGTAAAAACTATGAAAACCACTCTCCAACAATCACATAATTTATATTTCATTTATTTTTATAGTTGTTAAGAGTATTTGAGTAAAACTTTTACCCCATTATTTTAAGTAACTATATGTTTTTTTTAATATAAACCCCTTGTTTCTATCATCCTGTCTCTTAAACCAATATCTCTTAAATTATTCAAAGGACGAAATCAAATTATTATTTTTTTAGGATTTTAAACCAATATCTTTCAAATTATTCAAAGGATGAAATCAAATTATCATTGTTTTTAGGGTTCATGTAGTACATCGATGAATGAATCTACCCTCATCTCTCTTCCAATCGTAGTCGGTGTCGCTTCCAAAAGTGTGAACCCACCGACAATTTTAACACCAAATCCCTTGCCGACGTCAATGATGGTCCAAGAGCATTAAAATCCGTGTTATTGACACTGATGAATGAATCTCCATTCATCTCTCTTCCAATCGTAGTCGGCGCCGCTTAAAATTGTTCAAACCCACCAACAATTTTCACACCACATCCGTTGCTGATGTCAATGATGGTCCCAATGGACTGCCAAAATCAGCCTAAATAACTGTCAAAATCGTCTAATCGACTACGAAAAGCGAAGGTTGAAGGTTGAACTAAGCCTATTCGACTGCCAAAATCGTTAGCGATCAATGGGTGCGGTTTGAAACATTGGTTAAAACCCTAAACTCTCACTAATAACATCCTGGTCTAATACTCACACACTATATATATAGTCACCGTTTGATATAAAACCAGTTTTAAATAGGGAACTAAAAGAGCCACATAAACATTTATACGTAATGAATGGAAAATAATCATGTATAGTGGGAGAGATAAAAAGATGCACTTAAATTAAGAACTATTATATTACCACATGTAAAGCAATAAATATAATTGTCTATATCAGTTTTTACTTAGAATTGATTATGTATTAAAAATCTCACTATGTGTGTACATAAATAGGTATATTATTTTCTATAATTTATGTACTTGTTGGAATAATAAGTTTTTTTTAATAATATGTGTCATGGCGTAGTGATCTTATATTTCCATTACCATTTTGCATGATATCTATTGGTTTATGGAAAATAAAGGCATGTGATTAAAAATCACTATGCAAGTCAAAAGTAGGCTAATTTAGTGACGTATGAAATGGTGTCGCTTTGACAATATATCTAAAGATTTAAGGATACTAATGCCGGGACCGGCTCTAAAGCAAGGCCGAATAGGCAATTGAGTTAATGCTTAGAATCTAGTACATGAAACATTTATTTTTATAAGCGTTTATTATAATAGTTTTTACATCTATGTTATAAAAGCCTATAAATCTATTTTAAGATAGTTTTTACATCTATGTTATAAAAGCCTATACATCTATCTTATGTACCATTTGAAGTTTTAAATTAACTCATAAATATAAACGGCTATATATCACCAAATAAAAACATGAAGTTTGTTTGATACGTGAATTAACATAGTTACAAGCACATTATTCCACGTTATAATATGCGTTTTTGGCAATGTTAATGTATCTCAATTTTTATTGAATACTACATCTATCATTTCATGTTCATACATAAATTATTTTTGTTGAAATGATTAGCAAGTGTAATCAATGATTATGGAATATAAATGCACATTTTATATTTGTGATGTTTCCTTCCCGTTACAATTTTTTTTCTTGTGAACCAAATAATTTCCGACGAAATCACGAGAATAGACACGTTGACCATAATTTTTGCTCAATTAGGCTTTTACTTTTACTTATGCATAGCCCATACATGATACACCCATAATCTAACACCTTTATAGCCCACACACCCATAACCAAACACATTTACAGTCACCACACCCATAATCCGGCACCTTCAGAGCCTACACTCCATAAATCTGGCATCTTCACATCCCGCTAAAAAGTCAATGCTAAGCAGGCTCCTTCACAGTCCACACTCCATAAATCCGACACCTTCACAGCCCACACACCATAAATCCGGCACATTCATAGCCCATACGCCGATAATCCGACACCTCCACGACCCATTTAAAAGTCAATGTCTATTTTATAAAAAAAAATAGTCAACTTGTCTATTATCATGATTTTCCCAAAATTTCCATCTAAGAAATATTAGTCGCATGCTATATGTTTTAATTGCTTTACTACACTACAACATGTGAAAAATGTTATTTAGATGGAAGATATATTTATCACTCGTTTTTTATGATTGTAAACGTTAGGGAGAAAGTAATAAGGTAGAATTAAAATAAATTATCATCATTTGATATTATTGACCCTTATTAGTGGTATCATCTCTATATGAGCAAATACTTATCTGTGAATGGAACTTCTTGATTGGAATATCGGTCTATCAACCGTCGTCAGCCTCACCACACGAAAGGAATCCTCTCTGATACCACCATCCGGCATGAGATTAAGGTGTAACCGAATATGACAGTGACAACCAATGGTGGTCATTTAACATGCACTCCACACATCTTACCATGTAGGCGAAACATCGTGGTTGAACCGTACAACAATCCCGACCTGATGGGTCAAGACAACGTGGGTAGAACCAACCTAGTATATGTATATAAGGTCCTGTATCGTATGATATTTAAATAAGCATATTAACTATTTATGTTTAAATTAGTAATTAATTTTTATGTGATATTTAAATATAGGCAAATTGGTTTTTAATAATCTAAACTATGACTCATTGGCAAATAATAATCCGAACTAATAGTTTGGCTGGTGATAATCCCAACTTTCACTTTTGTTGTTAATGACAGTTCCAGTAGCATAATCAGCATAGATTTATACTCGATTTACACTTATTTTCGCTCAAAATGACGATCTTAAAGGAAATGGAGAAACGTACAATCGAAATCGAGTGGGAATCGAGTGTTATTTAGGTGGAAATATATGATGATTATGCTACTAGGACTGTCATTGACAACAAAAGTGAAAGTTGAGATTATCACCAGCCAAACTGTTAGTTCAGATTATTATTTACCAACGAGTAATAGTTTAGATTATTAAAAACGAATTTGCCTTAAATATATGATAAACTTTTAAATATTACAAACTCTTATTGTTAAAATAATTATATATATATAAATCTTATCTAATGTATTATTAATATATATAATTACCCAAACATTTTTGAACATTTTTATTTGTAACTCCACTTTATTTTGGTCACAAAACTTTTAGACTTTTACAAACCGGTCACAAAGATCTTTTTCACTTTTAACCACAACACTTTTCCACTTTCTATTTTCGTCAAAAAATATATGTTTTTTTTTTAATTTTTACGAGTAACAACGTAACTTTTTATTGATTTTCGGATATACCTTTGCGCCGTGAGAATCAAACCGCCACAATGCGAGGATAAAATTACTAGTTCTACTATAATACCAACGTGTATAGACAAAAATGAAGCAGCTTTCAAATAATCGGCTGCTAAGCAACCCCAATCCCATAAAGAAACTCTATTATCACCATAAATAGGGATTGATTTGGAATACATACTTCCCTTTTCGTATATCGTGCATAACCCCCTTATAAATATTTCTAAACTATACCAGCCCATAACCTGTTCGATGAAAAGCCCCAGAGAAGGATATTCAACTTCTTGCCTCTTTAACCATCTCTATGGCATTATCACAATCTGGATCATCAAAAAGGGCATGCACTGAAGTAAATCAAGCAGTCACGTGCCTGGTGGATGGGTGTGCAGCTGACCTTAGTGACTGCATGAAGTATTACCAGCGGCATAAGGTTTGTGAACTTCATTCCAAGAGTCCACAGGTCCTGATTAATGGCCAAAGTCTTCGATTCTGCCAGCAATGCAGCCGGTATGTTTGCTTCGAGTTTGGTGTTGTAGTTGTTTAGTGATTCAAGGATCAATGATTTTGTAGATGTTTATAGGTTCCATTCGAGAGAGGAATTCGACGAGGGGAAAAGAAGCTGCAGAAAACGACTTGACGGGCATAATCGAAGAAGAAGAAAGCCTCGACCGTATCTTTTCTCCCCGCACAATGGTCTGGTTTCTATATTTTCGTACACTACCAATTAGAGGACTTTTATCCCTCGTACCTGTCGCTAATCCGTTGGTAATTGTCCTGGGAAAAGTGGTGTGAGTATATAAAGACATGTCAATGGCCAATATTTCCGACAGATATTACCGGCAGATCACCATCGTAATATCACAAACGGATTAGCAAGGGATATCTCACCGACGAATCACTGACAATTTTTTCACCGACGAATCAATGACGGATATTAAAAAGTTAATTGTTATTTTTTCAAGAATTTATCTATTCAGCGGTTATTAAAAAAATAATTGTTTATCTTTCCTTTTGGAATTTGCCTCTCCGCGGGTAGGGTGATCACCCACGGATGAGCATCATGTGTTAAAACGTAAAAGATTAATTGTTTATTTAAATTTTATTTTTTAAAATATAATGAAAGTCAGTTTTCTAGTAGTGATTATTAACCTCGGATGTATTCATTACTTTTTAGGAGCTGATATGGTGCAATCTGACTCTGCGGGTCCATCAATGCACGTTCACCCAACCACGGGTTTTACGAACCCTATGTGGAGTGGGGTTGTTGAGGCTCCAGCTTGGGTGGACCACTCAAACCACGCTCCCTCTCTTCTGTCATCTTTGTTCTCACCGCCACAGGCATCTTGTTCAACGCTGAGCCATGTGGTGCACCCGCCATCTGTTTCTGGTTCAGTCTCTATAACAACAAGTGCATTGGATCAGGGACTAGGCTATGGTGGTTTGGAAGATGATTGTGATATGGGTTGGGATGGTATGACCAATATGGATCCTCATTATTATTCATCGTATTATCATCACTATCCTTAAACATTGTATCTTGTATGCCATTTTGCTTTTGGTTCCAATAAATTTCTATTTGTTTTTTCAGTTTATTATATCCAATTAGGTTAGAAACTTGTATTTTACACCGGTTTAATAAAGAAAATACTAAATAGTTAGTAATGAAAATTCAGCAATTATAAAAGAAATATTAAATATTAATGAAGATTTAGTAATTAATAAAGAAAATATTAAATAGTTAGTAATGAATAAAAAATAAGCGGGAGAAAGAAATATTATGCTCAGAGAATTGTAACACGTGACGGAACAAATTACTGATTTATTAGATATAGATAAATAGGTAGGTAACATTGTAAAAACAAAAAAATGACAATAAAATCGTGAGGTGAGGATAAAGATGTAGTTTCTCTTTTCTTAAATAATCAAAAAAATTCAATTAGCCATCCTTAATTAGGGCGGATTAACGTGCGAGTCAAGTGGAGCAAGCTTTAGCTCGGGGTCGGGCTCGAGCTCCAAGTTAAACGAGTCAGCTCACCACGGCTTGTTTATTCTTCATGAGCTGAAACTTGAGTTTGAGTTTGGCTCATAGAAAATTCGAACCAACTTGTTTATTTTTTTTAAAATTTAAGAAAAAATATTTACTTTTACATGGTTCCAAAATTTATAAATAGATTCAATATGAGCCAATGGCCTTAGATTAATGTAATACTTGGGCTTAGAAAGATTAAGATTAACTGTTATTTAGGTTATAACTTATTAATATTAAAATTTGGGTTTAATTTAAACGAGAGCGGGCTTACATTGGCTCGAGCTCGGTTTGTTTATTTCGAGCGAGCTTCAAGTCACAAGTTTTTTGAACAACCCTATCCTTAATCTTTAAATAATCAGATAATCACAAATAGAGTAACTATATAGAAAAATGAAATTGACTATTTGGTAGGCATGTAAACCAAATATTTACTTAAACTGTTTATGGCCCGGTAAATTTATTTATATTCGTTTATTTAATAAATTTTGTTTCGTGGTTAATGATCATTTATTCAATTAAAACTAAACATACTAAAATAAACAAACACATGTTCGATTTTGTTCGGTTCATCTTCAAATTTCAGAAATCAAATATTGACATTTTCTATATTGGTTCATAATTCTAACATAAATCATGAAAATGGACGTGACAAGTCACAATGGAAACCATATCCTCGAAATCAAGATACAACAAAACAAGCAAACCCTTTTAAGATTAAGTCTCTCCTTTCGAGTTACTTATTTCTCCCTTTTAAGGAAAATCCGATACTAAAAAGATAAACAAAAGTTTTTTTAAATTGAAATTCCATGAGACTTCATCATCTTCTCGACCTCCAAATACACAGTTGAGTAAGGCAAGTACTCGTTGAAATATTCTTTGCTCAGGTCGTTAATGGCGACTGCAAGTTTAGGGATTTCTAGGGTTTCTTCATGAGTAAGTTTCCTCACAAACCTAGCTGGATTGCCAGCCCACAATTCCCCACTTGGAATCCTTCTTCCTGGAGGCAATACAGACCCAGCTTCAAGTATGGAATGGGTTTCAACCAAAGACCCTTCCATGAGTATTGAATGTTGACCGATTATGCACTCTGGCTCGATCGTGCAAGACCTCAGTAGGCAGTAGGCTCCAACCGTCACAAACCGTTCAATCATTGTCTCTGCTGGTAAACCTGTAAACAAACCACAAAGTATTGTGTGAATTGTTCATGTATTAGTAACATAAGACACATTTTGTGATAACTGACAGTGTTTTACGTTATTATGCAATATGATAAGTTTCAAAAAAGATTCTACGATTCATCTTGATAACTGTTTTATGCCCCCGAGTCACAAAATGGAATTTAAAGATGTCAAAATGAAGATATCTATACAAATTTATATATGAAATAAAAATTTAACTAAATAACAATTATTGATAATTGTTAAATTTAATTAAAATTTATTTACATTACAGAATATGTTAATTTTACCAATTTAACTCAACTCATAGGCATATATTAATGCAGACCAGACAACATATACTTGAATGTTGAATCACCATTCCATTCCTTGGTCATTTACAACAGCTAGCACTCAATTCATCAACATGACAATGTCAATGAAAAGCAAACATTATGGCATGTATTGTGTATGTCATACATGTTTAAATTAGCAACATTTGAGCTCCATCATATTGATGTGCATTCTCAAAACTTTCCCAAGTGTCAACCTAACCTTTTAGGTCCCCTATATCTCTCCATGAATAGACTCATTGATAAAATTGTTTCTGTTGTAGATCAATCGAAAATCTTGAATAAAAACAAATCCATTTTGGGACACCTTGGTCTACTGTTCATTGTATGCTAAAAATTATATATGATAGAATGAGTCGTAAATATAATTTTTCTACACTTTTGGATACTGCTTGTAGGTCCTTGTCTTCTTGTTTATGAAATATACAGAAATACACTGGTTGAGCTCTATTTACAAAAGGCTCTCCAAAGTCCAACCCTTTATTGAAATGCAACAATATCCAAAATATTTGCTTAATTTAATTTTCTTTAATGTTTCACTTCCAACCAAACAATCTGCCTCTGCTTATAATTATTCTATTAGTATCATCACCGAGTCATCAAGTTCTCAAGCCTATCTAGCTATTACCATTAAGCAGCTTACCAAAATAAGATGTTCATTGTTCTTTAACCTCATATGTCTTTACCAAAGATCACATTTTTTATGATATAATGATAACAAGTAGTCTTGTGACTTTGGCATGCTATTTTAGTCCCATGATGCAACCACAAACATAAAATCCAAAACTAAATTGAACCAATAATTGATCATGTATGAAGCTTGATGTCAGATCACACCCTCAACCAACATTATCTAGCACTCTTGAATGTGTACAATAATTTAGAAAAAAAGAACCTCATTTAACCGACACTTGCAAGCAATGCTTGTTTAACCAAGACTTGCAAAAAATACCTTAGAACAAATTTGTAAAAAACCTTCACTCTGAACCGTTACTTAATGCTTAGAAGTTAAAACCGAATGTCAGTAGTTAGCCAGTCCACTTTTCTTATTTCTAGAATTAGCAATCCTCAGTGTTTCAAATACGTTGAAAAGAGCATATACCAGAATAATAATAAGTAGTCCATTATAGTTTAAAGAGAATGCAAATGGGATATGGTGTCTGAAGCTTTAAACCTATGTTATCTAAGGTTACCACCTAAGGAGAACGGACGAGCCCTATGCTTGCTGGCAAAGTGAAGTAATTATTAAGCTTTACCAATCCATATACGATCTTCACATCATAGAAAGGAGAACATTTATTAACAGAACTCCTGAAAAAATAAGGCTACAAACAATATACTGTTGAGTTCTTTTCCCCTTGCACATAATGAAATCTCTATTAAATTGGGGAACTTGCAAATAACATATCTTAATAACATCTGAATTATATCACTAAACCCATCAATGATTGGAAAAGAAAAAACTCTATTAGCAAACATACAGTCATGTTCTTCCAATTAAACATTCAATTACCCTAAATCCAGATATATGTGAACATGATTCAGCCTAATTCACCATGATAACATGATTCCACAAGTTTTCAATCAATCAGAACTTCCCAATCATAACATCCTAATTCACTAAATTAAAGTGAATCCTAATTCAATAGATCCACCGAGAATTTAGTAAAATAATTCTAAATTCAGTAAACAATTTATCAAAACCCTAATTTTTAGCTCAAGGAAAAAAAAAACAGATTATGAGATAAACCTGTAGGAGATGACCAAGCAGCGTGAACAACGCACTTCTCCTGAACATTAGAGCAGAATCCAACGGTGATTTTGTTAAGATCTCCCCGGAGAACAGCGCCGTTCCAGACCGACGATCCGTCGAGAACGTTGACCTGGCCGGCCAATACAACATTGGGGGCGACATAAGCGTCCACAGCTATCTTCGGAAGCCACTGACCTAACGGAATGATCTGCCTCTGGCCTCTGTAGTCCCACTTCACTCGATCTGGAGATTCCGTTATGTTCAGTGACGGCGGCGGCGATGATGATTCGGTTACCTTAACGACCGCTTCGGTGGCGAGAGCGCGGGTGAGCAGGTGGCGGTGGGAGCTGAAGGCCGACGTTAGGGCTTTTTTTGATAGCCGTGATAGTGACGCCATTTCACGATCTTCGTTTAGCAAACACGATGAGAAATGTACAGATTGGTGCTTCTTTTTCTTTCATTTGTATTTTCATTTTTGCACCCTAGTGTTTGTAACTATTCCAAATATGCCCCTTTTGGAAGATTGTGAGGCTTAAAATTTCATCCACTTTGACTTCATAATCGTTGGGTTGTTTATTTTTAAGTTTTATTTTATACTAGTGGGTTATTACCCGCGCTCCGTGGCGGGTTCAATACATAGATAAAAAGTACACCGTAGCGGTTTAGTCGTTAGTCCCGCCAAAGTTACCTCGTTGTATATGAAAGTGAAGTTATTCGAACAAAATTTACACTGAAACGTAGATAAAAATAAGCATGTCTGCCGCGTATTACGGTGAGTCGGTTTAAACGTAGGAAAAAACACGATAGCTAAGCAGTTAATGCAGTAAAATATCGGATATCGGTTAAGGACCGATATTCGAGATATCGGTTATCGCGGTGAGATATCGGTGGGATATCGGTAACCATAAATTTATATAAAAATTATATATTAATCATCAGATTCAATAGTCATAGACTAGAAACATAAAATTTATGTATAAATTTATAAATATAACATTACTTTTATGCTTTTTATGTATAAATTTATAAGTTTGAGGACCAAATAAAAACTAGTAAAAATGTAAAGGGGTTAAAAGTTAAAAATCCAAACTTAATAAAAACCCTAAATCCCTCTACCCCGTTCATTGCGCCGTTCCCCCTCTGCTCCACCATTCCCCCTCTGCATCGGAGCCTCCAATCTCACGCACACCAGCTCCAAAATCAGATCGATTGGGTTCGAAATCGTGGATTGCTGGGTTGATTTCCCACAATGGAGACACATGTGGTTCGATTATGCTTCGAAATAAGGTAAGAATTCGTTCTACTTGCTCGATTTGGTCCAAACCGAGAATATCGGTAATTCGACCGATATAATGAACTCATGTTATCGGCGATATATCGGTAAATATCGTCGATAACATCGGCTCCGATATTCCAACCGATATTTAGTCCAACCTCCGATATCCGAGATACAACCGAGATATCGGTGTTATCGACTGCATAGCACGATAGCAACGGTGTATTTTGAGATGAGTGTCAGACGGTTTAAAAAACGTTTAAAACAACCGGCTAGTTTAAAAATAATATTATGAAAATTCATGTCGAACGTAGATAAAAATAGGCACGCCGTAATGCCAATTTCGAAATTTCATACAAGTTAGGCCCAATAATTTTGATCCAACGGGTTTTAATAGTCGTTATGAGCTTGAAGGAAGTGGATCGGAAAAAAGAAACAAGGGTTACGTTGGGTCGTTGTTCTTTAACCGTGATGGGCTAGAAATACATCGTCCATAATGTGGTGGATAGTGGGGCGAGTCGTGCTGGGCTCCTATGTTAAAGGCAAGTATGTTGTTTACACACTTTTTTTGAAGCGTTAATTACGTGGATAGTCGCTGTGGTTTGTGAAAAGTAACAGGTATGGGTATTAAGGGTTTCAAGTTGCAAATATGTGTATTATGTTTCAATTTTGTAACAATATTAGGTATTAAGACTAACTTTTGTTAATTTTTTTTGTTAAGTTGAAATGCAATTAAGTCATTTCACATTAGAGGGACTAATTATGTAACTTACATATATGAGGGATTAATTATGTAATTAACTCTAATTATTATAAAAAAAAAAAATAAGAAAACAAATACCAACCCCCCAAGCCTCAACCCTCACCCCATTTGACAACCTAAACTACTCCTAGTAATTTACACCAATCCGTAATAAACGAGGCTCGACTATTGACCTAAACGGGAGCTTCAATACTTTAACTTTAAATGGTTTTGCCATTGAACCCAACCCCTCACCGGTTGTTTCCACTCTTTTACATTCTAATTCCTTCTAAATTTTTAATGGAATTCATTCCTATTTCCTTGAATTTCAGTTCTTTCAACATTATACGAACCATACGCCCCTAAAATGGTACAAACATAATAAACAACTCTTAATAACAATCACAATCTTGAATCCACAATTCAACACTCCGAATTGATATTTAACAGCTTTAGACGGAAAAGAAATATTTTATCGATCTTAATATTCATCTTCTTCCTCAACATCACATACTTCTAAGTGTGATATATATGATTTGATATTGTTCATGAGATCTTATATTCTACACTACATATACACTCATCTATACTATATAATAAATAAAGGTTTATTATAAAAAAAAATTAAGAAAACAAATACCAACCCCCAAGCCTCAACCCTCACCCCATTTGACCACCTAAACAGTGGCGGAGCTTGAAAAACTAAAAAGCGGGGGCCAAAAGTCACAAGACCAAATTTTTTTCTTCCTATCGCTATGTTTCGGGTTATATGTTCGGGTCGGGCCAAACAAATCAATAATAAATAACTTTAAATATAAAATAATCTATTATAATGCGAGAGAAAAATGGTAAGTACCTGAAAGAAAATTACAACTCAGCCCGACGACCTTTAATATTTTTGAATTCATCGATTATGGATTCCGAATCAAACTTATTAGCAATATCTTTTTCTATGTAAATCACCAAGAAATTCGCGAGATACTCGTCTGCCATCTTATTGCGAAGCCGATTCTTGAATATTTTCATTGCTGAAAATCCTCTTTCTGTTGTTGCAGTAGAAACTGGAAGTGTCAAGATAAGCCGAACCACTCTATCAACCAAATAATAATTTTCACGTTTCTGAGTTTCCACCAGACTTTTGCATAAATCAGAAATATTTGATATACCAGTTAGCTTGATATTCATTTTCATCTCAATATTAAAATCTTCTAACTGATATGGTAATTGATTCCTCTCATGCTCTGTAAAATCCTCAGGATAATACTTCTCAACTAGAAGACAAATCTGATCAACATTAATTCTATCTGTTTGTCCAATGTGGATGTAAACAAATCTACTCGGTAATAATGTCCAAATGTAACATGAAGATCTTTTTTACGAGGCCGATACCGAGTAGAAGTATATAAATCATTGAAATCCGGAATTTCTATTTGATGCTTGTCACAAAAATAAGTAACTTGTTCGAGCAAAGAATCCCATCCATTGTTTCTAAAATCATTTAGACTAACCTTTGTTGATGAAACTAAGTCCATGGCATTAAGAATATTTTGGGTTTTCCTTTGTAATGCTTGAGAAAGTGTATCAATTTTTCCCATTACTTCCTTCATCAAGTGAAGAACAAAGACAAACTCAAATGATTGCAACTTACTCCAAGCTGCATCAGCATCTGAACGTTATGATGGAGTAGTATGAGATAAATCTTCAATTATTCCCACAAGAACATCACGAGTGACAGAAAACATCTTAAGCAAACTACAAACTGAGTTAAAATGAGATCCCCAACGTGTATCACCAGTTCTTCTTAATGTCCCAACTTGATTTTGCCCTTTTTCCCGATACTATTTCACCCAGTTCTAATAACTTTGCAACTTCTTCTGACTTTGCCTTTTGTAACTCATCATGACGCTTACTAGAAGCACAAACCACATTAATCACATAAACCAAGTTGTTAAAGAATTGGGCAATTGGAATAATTTCCTTTGAAGCACAAACCAAGGCAAGTTGTAACATGTGAGCAAAAGCGCAAACGTAATAACTAATAAGCATAAGAGTATTTTAGTCAACCCGAACAAAGAAAAAGAAAAATAAACAAGTATCTGTGAGCAAAGCAGTGAACGTAATACGCATAAGGACAATCCTTACGAACAAGTGCCTGTAATTCGTTCCTTAGAATTAGCATGATTTTCTTGTTGATTTTCATGCTCTTGCGGCTCACTTGTTGAAGCTTTGTGACGTTTGCTTACTTGCTCATCATCATTTCTTTTCTCTTGTTCATCATCAATTCTTTTGAAAAAAGAACTAATAGTTAAAGTTTTCAACTTTCCCATAATATGCCTAACAAAAAAAAAAACAATAGTCATAATCGATTTCATTTCATCAATTCATTCATTATTCATCATCAATCAATCTGTTGCTCGTCATAATCGATTCATCAATTCATTATTCATCATTAATCAATAATCCTTAAGAATGCAAGAAATCAATAATCATTCCTAATCATAATCCTAATACTTAACAAGAATACAACAACAATACAACTAAAGAATGAAAAGAAATCAAGAAATTAGGGCTTGATTCAAGAATGCAAGAAATCAAAAAATTAGGGCTAGGCTAGTATAGTAGTATTCAACACCTGTGATGTGAGCAGAGCAGCAAGCAGCGGCGCCGGCGACTGGTGGTGGACGGCGAGCAGCGGCGCCGGCGAATGGAGGCGAGTCGGCGACGGAAGCGATTTGGGGCAGGGTGAACGAACTGATTTGGGGCAGGGAGCAGCAGCGATGGTTTTGTTTTAGGGATAATTAGGTTAGGTTAAAAATAATTTTGAATTTTTCATTTCCCCCCTAAACTTACACTTTTATTTTTAAAATGAACAATCTATTTTTTTATCAATTTTTTTCATTTCCCACCATAACTTATCGAATCAATCTCAACATAGCAAGAATTCTTTAGGGAAAAAAATAAGCAGGGGCCGGCTCTATGCGTAAAAAAAATTTCGGACGAAAACGGAAAAATTAACACTACTAATGGAAAAAACGGCAGGGGCCGGGGCCCTCCCTGGCCCCTTGTAACCTACGTGTCACACCCCAACCGACGGCGGATTATACGTCGGGGCGGACGCGGTTGTTCAATAGCACAAGGTTGACTATTAAAGTTTCAATATATCATTAATAAATAGATTCAAAGGTTCAATACAAAGGAAATAACAAGATTACAACATTTCTTTAATAAGTATTCTAGGTCCAAAGCATCCTATGTGATCACAAATAAGTCTCATGATGTAGAACCTGAAACATGTGAAAGAATCTGTCAACTACAAAATAGTTGGTGAGATACAAAGGTTTTGACACAGTTTAACAAGAGTTTGAGAAGAATTACAATTCACTATGATATATGCATTCTATAATGTAAGTATGAGAAAACAAGCATGTTAGACATTGTGCACATCAACCCTCCAACCAAGTTTAGGCATAACCCGCAGGTTACCCTTATAAGTCTCAAGTTTAAAAGTTTAATTCAGTAACAATCACCAAGGGCTCCCCCCGAAGGGTCAATCAATCAAGGTGGATTGGTCAAATGCAATAGATCTATCATTGTTACTATAGGCTTGATCAAAGTTAATGAATGTGCTAGTTTTAAGTTTAATCTAAGCATACAAGTCTCAAGTTTAACATAAGAATAAGCATCTAGTCATAGTTGTACAAGAATTGTATAAGTTTAAAGTTTGAACATGTTTCACCCCAAAAGAATGTAAATGAAAAAGGGGCTAAGTATACTCACATGGATGATGAAGAGTGTCCGGTAAGAGTAAGTTTGCAAGACTTTGAGGGAGATTATCCTCACAACGATCCTAAGAATATAAGTCTAAAGTTTCAAATAGAAAGTCTAAGACAAAGGATCTAGGATTTCGAGATTCGACTAGGGTTCCAAACGGGTGATGGGATTGATTGAAGTTTAAATCAAGTTTATAATAAGGTTTGGAAGGAATGGTACAAGACTTGAATGTCAAAGTTTAATAGATTTATAGATTAGAATAATTATTACTTAAAATAATTATTTAAAAGTTTCACAATTATCAATTATACATGCTAGGTAAACATAATAGTTTTTCTAAGTATGTAGAAATAAATCATTTACAAGATTAATTACTTATTTAATCAACATAAATCATTTGAGATTTGATTAAGTTTCTAAGTATTAAGTATTCATAATACAAAATAATTCGTAATACAAATACGTTTAAATGAATAATAACACTTATAAGTTTATAAGATGTTAAATAGAATATGGATATATCTAAATTATAAGTTTATAAATATGATTAAAGTTTAACAGAAAACCATAAGTTTAATAGGTTTTAAATGGAGTCTCTATTAATTAAGTTTATAAGTGTTTAAATAAAGTTTTACAAGTTCATAAATGTTTAAAGTTTTCATTTAGCTTTTTATAAAGTTTATAACTCTATAATTATTTAGGAATTAAATAAAGTATAATTATTTCTCTCCTTTTATATAAACAAATAGATTTATGTTTATATAAATTTTATAAAGTGTATAAATTTATAAATTTATAAGTTTCTGATTTTTTTAAATAAATCTATAAACTTTTCTGATTTTAAAAATGTTTATATAAATTTTCTGTTTTAATAAAAGTTAAATGGTTAATTTAAAGTTTTTAAATAAATCTGTTTATTTTTGAAAAAGTATAACAAATTAAATTCCGATTAGTTTCTGATATAGTGCAACTTTTTATAAAGTTTATAAGTATTTTTATAGTTTTCAAGTGTTTAAAAACTATTTTTAAAGAATTTATTATTACAAGTTTAACTAAATTTAATTAATTAAAATGTCTCAGAATACAAAGAGTATAATTAAAATTCGTTTTTATGTTTATAAAAACTTTACAGAATTTATAAAAATAATTACAAATGTTAAATATGAGTAAAAAGCATCAAAAAAAACTGAAAAACAAAAGTGGGGCGCGTCTGGGTCGAACCCGGGTCTGTGACCGGGTCGCCGAGCATACCCACACGCATAACCATCCCGCCTACGGGTCTCGGTGGTTTATAATACAGAGAATAAAATACTTAAACACAAGTTCAAATTATGCCCCAATTCGTATGAACCCTAGATTCCTAATCCCGTAATTACACATCGAATTGCCCTCTGCTAATGGAATTAAACAGAGGGCTTTCGATCTATGGGTTGTAACGATCGAAATGAGCACAAGAATTACCTGAATCGGTGTTGAAATGAGTGAGAATGGTTCCGGGTTTTGGGTCGGCTGCCGAGGGTTTTAATCGAGCAATGCAGGTGTTGTACGACTGAATTAAGTGTTCAGGAAGTTTGGGGGTGATGTCGTTGATGAATCCCCACTGGTATTTATAATGGATTTCGCGATTAAATGCCGAAGTAGGTGGGAGTTGGCGGATGAGTACAACGGATTCAAATTCGAATCCATGCCGCGTTAATGTCAGACTCGAGCGTTGGGATACCTCGGGTTAGGGTCGCACGCCTGAGGCGAGACCCGAGGTTCGTTGAATGTGGACGATTTCGCGTTTTTGAATAATTAGAAGGCGAAAACGGGACTGATGGGATTCGAACTCGGGACCGGTTTGGGGTCTCGGGTGTTTGGGCTTGTGGCAGAACAGACCCTTGAGGTTTCCAGGTTTCCCGTTTTGTGCTTGAAGTTATGTTTTTTAGTTTAAAGCAAGTTTGGAAATATGGCAGTTTTAGTCCCTGGGCTTTATTTATAAGAATGAATATGTTTTATTTTTATAAAAACCAAGTAAGTTTTTATTTCCCTTATTTATTTTATGAAATAATTTCTAGGATTTGAAAGCTTAAATGTTTTTAGAAATAAGTTTATAAATTTTATATAATTATAAACTTATATTTTTAAGAATTTTAATAATATCTTGTTTAATAAAGATAAAATTAATAAACATACATACATATATGAATGTTTTCCTTAAATCCATGTGAAGAAATTTACTATTTAAGGAAATAAGAATTAAAGTTTAAAATACACGGTAAGCGTTTAAGAAAAAGGTTCATCGGAAAAATCCAGGATATTACACTACGCCCCTGCACCTAAACTACTCCTAGTAATTTACACCAATCCGTAATAAACGAGGCTCGACTATTGACCTGAACGGGAGCTTCAATACTTTAACTTTAAATGGTTTTGCCATTGAACCCAACCCCTCACCGGTTGTTTCCACTCTTTTACATTCTAATTCCTTCTAAATTTTTTTCCTTGAATTTCAGTTCTTTCAACATTATACGAACCATACGCCCCTAAAATGGTACAAACATAATAAACAACTCTTAATAACAATCACAATCTTGAATCCATAATTCAACACTCCGAATTGATATTTAACAACTTTAGACGGAAAAGAAATATTTTATCGATCTTAATATTCATCTTCTTCCTCATCATCACATACTTCTAAGTGTGATATATATGATTTGATATTGTTCATGAGATCTTATATTCTACACTACATATACACTCATCTATACTATATAATAAATAAAGGTTTATTATAAAAAAAAATTAAGAAAACAAATACCAACCCCCCAAGCCTCAACCCTCACCCCATTTGACCACCTAAACTACTCCTAGTAATTTACACCAATCCGTAATAAACGAGGCTCGACTATTGACCTGAACGGGAGCTTCAATACTTTAACTTTAAATGGTTTTGCCATTGAACCCAACCCCTCACCGGTTGTTTCCACTCTTTTACATTCTAATTCCTTCTAAATTTTTTTCCTTGAATTTTAGTTCTTTCAACATTATACGAACCATACGCCCCTAAAATGGTACAAACATAATAAACAACTCTTAATAACAATCACAATCTTGAATCCATAATTCAACACTCCGAATTGATATTTTAACAGCTTTAGACGGAAAAGAAATATTTTATCGATCTTAATATTCATCTTCTTCCTCAACATCACATACTTCTAAGTGTGATATATATGATTTGATATTGTTTATGAGATCTTATATTCTACACTACATATACACTCATCTATACTATATAATAAATAAAGGTTTTTTGGTGGACACTTGTCATTCCAATATTCATTCTCATATTTTTTTCTCCGCCTCTCTTTCCTATTAATTATCAACTTCACTATTTTAGACAACTAAATTAATTATTTGTTTCAATTTTTATCTACACATTTTTTAATTTAAAATTGTGTTTATCGTCAATTAATTTGTTAATCATACTTTTACAAACTAAAAACATCTGTATAGGCTGATAGGATTCAAATAGAAAACGTTTAACCATATATTTACATATTCACAATGTTTCATTTTGACGAATGTATGTGTTAATAGATTACATTATATTTTAATCAACACGCGTAGTACACGGGTTTAAAAAACATAAACTTTTTATTACTAAGTATATAACATTATATTTATTCAACCCGTGTAGTACACGTGATTCTAACCTAGTCTAATATAAAACTAAACTTCCATGATAAAACAAAGAAAAATGTAAACCCAAATTATAATATCATCAATTCATATGTAATTTAACAATAACAGACCTCTAATCTCTTCAACATAAGCTTTAATTAATTATACATGGGACAATTATTAACCAAAATGTGTATATAATAATCAACTGCTGGGAAAACCAAGCTGGTTCATGTTTAGAGGCTGCCCATTTGAAATAAACCTGTTAAACCCAGAAATATCATAATCTTGTTTGTGTAAATAATTTCAAAACTAAAGTCATAAAAATTCAAGGAAAAATAAAATAAAAATAAAACTAAATTACTAATACCTTTGAATTATGATCAGAAGAATACAATCCCCAAGTTTTCGTCGACCTCGCTCAGTAGCTCATGCTGCTTTATCTCGAATTATAATATCACACACAGTTATATATAATAATATATCTCAATAAATCCAAACAAATAAATATATATTTTCAAAATTAAAAGGATTTATTTTAGTTATTAACATATAAATTAAAAAAAATGCTCACTTTTTTCTGAAGAATGTTGTTTTCTTCATGCAAAGTTTTATGCTGCATATATACAGGCAGAAAGTAAATCATTTTACCTTTTTTATTCGGGAAAACACCACAGAATATTAACTAAATTTCAAAAGTGTTTCAATTAGGTCACTGATCATAGTATAGCCGAGGATGTATACCGTGTAAAATGCGTATTGAGTGACCTAATTAAAACACTTTTGAAACTTGGTTACTATTTTATAAGGTTACCCTTTTTTATTCGGAGATAAAAAGGACATATAAAGTATATTTTTAAAAATTTATATATAATCTTAAGACTCACATTTCTCTTCAATAAACTTACGTGCTCCGATAAAAGGCGCCACTGTCCAAATTCATTTATTAGATTTTAGGATTAGGATTTCAAAATAAAATTTACAATCGTTACTAAAAAACAATAATAATAATAATAATAATAATAATAATAATAATAATAATAATAATTTATAGAAAAATAAGGTGAGAAGAATAATCGTACTTTTTTAGATTGAACACGATCGACGGCAATCCTCAATTGGCGCTCAAGTTGTTTTAATTCCTTCATTCCTAATGTTGAAAGATCTTCTCCAGCCAAATGCCTGAAAACGAAAACAAACAAAAAGAATTTATTAGCTTATTACTTATTGTAATAGTAATTACTTAAAAAAACATTTTATTTATTAATTTATAATAACATTTAGTAAAAAAATAATACTTGTGTTTTGTCTCCAGTGTGTCGATTGTTTTCTTCATCTCATCCATTTCATTCTTCCTCACCTGTATCACATCAATTGGTTTTGTCTTTATATAACGCATTTTATAAAACTAAAATTATAACTTTTGATAAACTAAAATTATAACTTTTGAGGAATTTCTTTTAAGTGGTACTCCTTTTTGTTTAGGTGGGTTTAAGGCCAGGAGGTCACCCATACCAAGGGCGACGGTTCCCTTGTGTAAAAAATCTACCCTCTTATGATGCATGCATGCAATTGGTGCCTGTAAACGAACTGAACGAACATGAACATCAGCGTGTTCGTGTTCGTTTATTTAATTTTAATCGAACACGAACAAATAATCGAACACATATTTTTGTTCATGTTCGTTCATTAAGAAAATGAAAATGTTCGTTCGTTAAAAAGCTAAACGAACGTAAACGAACACAAATGAACAAACATAAAACGAACAAACATAAACAGACACAAATGAACATTAATGAACACACATGAACAAGTCTAATACTTAATAACTTGTCCAAAAACACACGTAAATTAGTAGTTCAAATGTACATGATTTATCTAAAAACAAACAAACGAACGTTAATGAACGAACATAAACAAATGTTCACAAACATAAATGAACACTTTTATTAAATGAACGAACATAAACGAACTTCTCGCCAAACAATTCATGAATGTTCGGTTCGTTTACAGGCCTAATTGGTACCCTTTTACAAAAGAAGTACAACTTTTGAGTTATTTTTAATTAATCTCTCTATATGTGTGAATATATCATCTAATGAATATAGAAGTGTGTGATACCTCGATGTTTCTAAGTCCATGGTTGTTCATTATCTGAACACCCTTTTCGTTTCTGTACCTCCTGATCGTCGTATCCATGCTGTGCGCAACAAAATACCATAAACCAACTTTTATCACATACGTACATATACACATACGTATATAAAGTGACGGATTTAAGATTTTTCTTTAACATGGCACTCTTTTTAACAAACATAATCTTTCTCTAACAAATTTATGACAACACACACACATATATATATATATATATATATATCCCTATATAGGGGAAGGTTCCACTAAGAAGTGGTTTTCGCTAAGAAACGCTAAGAAGTGGGTCAAACGAACTCCGATTGAGCTCATTCCAGCGGCATTGGAACCGTCTCATCGAACCCTAACCCGGACCCAAAAACCTAAACCCCCCTCCACCCGCACCCCCAAAAACCTAAACCCCCCTCCAACCCCACCCCAAAAAGCCTAAAACTACAACCCCCACCGGGCCACCCCCCAAAAACCTAACCCCCCCCCCAAAAAAAAACCTAAACCCACCCCCAAAAACCTAAACCCCCACCCCCCAAAAAAAAAAACTAAATCCTAAAATCCAAACCCTAAAAGCTAAACTCTAAGGCTAAAATCCTAAAATTCAACGCTAAGATCTAAACCCTAAAAGCTAAGATGGTAGATTTCGACGATACAGTTCCAACGCCGCTGGAATGAGCTCAATCCGAGTTCGTTTGATATCGTTTCTTAGTGTTTTTGTCACTTCTTAGATTTCTTAGCCGAAAACAACTTCTTATTTGAACCTTCCCCTATATATATATATATATATATATATATATATATATATAGAGAGAGAGAGAGAGAGAGAGAGAGAGAGAGAGAGAGAGAGAGAGAGAGAGAGAGAGATTACTCATGGCTAGAGAATTGATAAGTTTTGCCAGAAGAAGAGAAGACAAGAAGAGCAATTTCAGCATCACATAGAATAGAGAGTTCAATGGCTTTCTTGAACAAACCATCTCTTCTTTTAGAGAAGCTCACTTGCCTGTTTGTTGTGTTTTCTATTCTCTTTAGCTCTACTTTCCCCCTTCCCATTTTGCAGCTTTGTTTTTTGTCTCATTAATCTCATATGATGAATATATATAATATGCATGTATATGCCTTTTCTAATTTACAAAAAACTTTAAAGCAAGCTATTACTATACATCCACTTGATGGTGTAAAATTAGATCTAAAAAAATTATTAACTTGAGGTTAAATATTGACATGACATCATTGTTTCTTTTTCTTACTATCTAGCTCTTGTGTCATAGATGCCATCCTCACATGATTTTCACTTGAGTGGTTTCAATTCACCAAAAAGAATATGAGTGGTTCTAACCAAATGCCCATCTTGTTATTTTCTATTTTGATGAAATTTTATGTGATATAATTGTATTTTACATTTAGACACTAACTAATATTATTATTATTATTATTATTATTATTGTTATTATTAAGGAAAACACCACAACATAGTAACCATGTTTCAAAAGTGTTATAATTAGGTCACTCACTATTAGGGCTGTAAACGAAATTTCAAAAGTATTATTATTTTCTATTTGTTTTTCGGTTGTTGACTATTAATAGAGAATTCCCAGTAGATCACCCAAACACGCCCAACTCATCTCATCCTATGTTGTGTCCAAATTTCAAAAGACGTTGATAGTATTTGAGGTGAGACATTATGAACCCCGTATATGTTTTGTTAGTTAAGGACTGATATTGATTTGATTAGGGTGTTATAAACGGACTATTTTCTTATAGTTTAATAAAATTTATGGTTTGGTGATGGTGATGGTGATGGTGATGGTGATGCAATAAAGAATAAAGATGTGAGTATGAATTTGATGCAGATGATTTGACATACATGCTTTTTTCTCATACACCGTGTATTCATTATCTTGAGTCATGTAAAGACAAAATGATAATTGAAACAAAAATTTAGATGATGTTTTGTAGTTGTATAAAGGGGGGCATAATGGTCGTTAATATTGGAGCATAAGATGCTGATGTGGGTCATAAGTGAATAGAAACTTGACACGTGTCTTCCATAGCTAAGCTGAAAACCTAATAATATCCGAAAGGCAGATGATATGATGACGATGATGAAGGATCGTATGCATGCATCCTGCTACATGGGAACACCTCCTCCCATGATCAAGAATATAAACAGTACTAGGTTGATTTCACCCCCTTTAAATATCCAAACGTGTCGATATCTCTTTGGTTGGCTGGGCCCATATGTCTCCCACGTGTCAATCTCTAATTTGTTCAATTTCCATCTTTTAATTGCCGGCTGAGTAAAGTAGAAACTCCAACACAACTATATTCAAAAATCAAAACTAGTTTAGTTCTAGTAAAATAAAGCACAAAAAAAAATATTTATATATTAAGTTAAAGTAGTGTGAAGATCCGCGTGTTGCGGCGGCGGCGGCGTATGTTGATTCCTCACGCGTTGCTGCTCGCATCGCACGTTGCAACGTAAACATGACTCGGTTATCGTGTGTTTGTGTTATGTCAACATTTTCCAAATTTATGAAAGAAATTAGAATAAAGTAAAAAAAATAAAACATTTACACGTTGTGGCTCGTTAAACCGCAAAATAAATTAACGTGTTAGAAACTTTGTATAAAAAAAATGTAAAGCATTACGTAAACTCACGTGTTGCGGTTAGAGCATCGATAATATTTAATACCTTATATAAAAAATGAACCGCTTTATGCCCGCAAGTTGCAGCGGAGGTGTAAACTCATGAAAAAAAAAATCAATGTTTAAACAGAAAGACTCGTGTGTTGTGGTGAAGCCGTACGATGACAATAACGTGGGTAAGGGTGCGTTTGCGCACTTAGTTACGTGCTTAAGCACATAAAAGAAACGTACAAATTTGAGGCGGGTCGTTTTGAAGATTGAACAATAGTAGGAAAGAATATTATGTCCTGCACATTGCGGATTAATAATAATAAAAATTAATCAAAACTAAAAGAAATAATAAATCTAAAAAGAAAAAAAAAAACAAAATAAAAGTTTAAAGCTTGTTTTGAACCTGCGACCTGTGTAAAACCTTACAAAGTAACAAAGCATCCTCTAACCAAGCCACCACCAAAGGAATCCTTTGATTAAGACATGGAAAAACAAATAGAAATCAAAGAACACTGGTTTTGTCAACCAAAAAAAGATTCTTGAAGCTTGTTTTGAACCTGCGACCTATTTAAAACACAACACAAGAAACAATTATCCCCAAACGAGCGATTTGTTAATTGCAATATAAAAACAAATATAAAACAAAGAACTATAGCTTTGTTGGTGGCCCTCATTGGCCGCCAACTTTGTCTTTTAAGAGTTAGTTAATTTTGAATTTTAATGTAAACAATATAATTAGTTGATAATATAAAGGTGTATATCATTTAAGAAAAATAAAAAAAATGTTTATGATTTTTAACAATAAATATTATATTTTATCAAGATTAAATATTAATAATATGTCACTATTGGTTTACGTCGATGATATAGAATATGTTTCTTTTAACCATAATCTAGTGGTTTAATGGTATGGTGCGTACGCCCTATAAAATCCGTATGAGTTTAAATCCTTTTAATACAAAGTTAGTTTGTTAAAAGAAAACTAATGATGTTTCTTTTTATATGTATAAAGATATGTTAAACAACTATAAAAGAATGAATGGTAAGACAATCAGGTGGTTGTTTATAAATGTTTCAGGGTTGGCCTTGCAATTTTGTTAGGGTCATTTATCTTTGAATATAATCTTAATTACTGTTAAAAAAAAAAAGATTCAATGGATCATATATTAACATCAAACTTATATTCACTTGATAATATCTAAAGGATCTTTAGCTTTACATAAGATGTGAATTTTTCTTTATTTGACAATGGAGCTCAAATGATGTGAGACCGGTCTTCCAATTAAGTCCACAATCTTACATTAAACTACCTTTTGAAATCTTGAAATTAGTTAAATACTCGAATGTATGTGTATAATATATGTGTCTATAAACTCGCAACAAACAAAAAGAGGGTTAATTTATTTGAACTCATTAAATTATCAATTATATATATATATATTGATGTGACTTTTTCATTTTTCTAACTTTTACAGTTTTTTTTATTTAAATTATAGTTTTGTTTTTCTATATTTTTAATATACAATTTTTTATATTTATACTTTAATAGAAACTTTATTAAAAACTAGGTCTTAATTACCTAATAAAATACAGATAAAAAGAGTAAAAAATTGTATTTGATACAACTATTAATCAATCAAAAGTATACGGAAATATAGATAAAGTAAATATGTATTTTGATTATAAAAATGATATATTAAAAATTATAAAAGAAAAAATATATAACTTTAATAAAAGAGTGAAAACAAAATCGGCACCTATAGGCTATATAACCCCACCACCATGTTCTCAAAGCTAAACCATTCCTGCCATTTTCCGGTAAACAAAACAAAAAAAAAGTTGTTCTTATTTTCGAAATGGCAACTTCCGGCTAATTTACGCCATTGCCGACCTCCACCATACTCGATTAAAACACCTGTAAACAACCTTAGATCCATTAATCGACTATCCTACCGTGTTTCGAACAATGAATATCAACTAATTGGGAACAAAAGCTACCTAAATTACGCAATATGTTGTTGTTGGTTGTTGTTATTCGCATCTTGATTTTTGAATCAGAAACAAGAGAGTAGAGACAAGTGATAGGTTTTTATAAGGTGACGTGTTATACATTGTCCGTACCATGCAAGGTGATGAGGTAGAATGGCGTGGTGGGCGGCAACACAACCTCCCACCACCGTGCAATTGGAATAGTGTGACGGATTTTCAGAGCATCATGACATGAAGCTCTCTCGCCGCTGCTTGCTCTCTCTCTCTCTCTCTCTCTCTCTCACACACACACACACAAGGGGTGAAAGATGAAAGATGTGTATAACATATGGTGATGTGGTGCTGACAGGGGTGAACTTACGATAAAAACAACTAAATCAACTGCTTTAGGACTCCAAATTTGAAGGGTCTCAAAATTGAAGAAAGTACTTCAGTCTATATATTAAAGTAAAAATATATGTGATAATTTATCAACTTTTTTGTTTTTAGAGAAAAATAATAATGTGTCAACTTTTGTGTGTAACATTATACGTATTCACGCTCCATAAAATTATATTTTATTAATTTTTATATAGAGTAAACTTTTGTTTTGGCCCCTGTTGTTTAGGCACTTTAACCATTTTTGTTCAAAAAAGAATCTTTTTATCAAATTAGGACCTGTGGTTTGCAATTTATAACTATATTAGCCCCTGGGGCAAACGCCATTCAAATCCTCTGTTTAAGTCATGGCACGTGCAGGGGCATTTTCCTTCTTCGTCTTCATTTAAAACCTTCTATCTACCTACAACCTCAATAAAATCATTCAATTCTCTCTGTAAACAAGACACAGAGCCATGACAAAAGGTATACCTTAATGTTGTTATTCCCCACACTCAGCAACCTCAATAAAATCCTTCAATTCTCTTGTACTCACCGTCTGGAAGAAGTCTCTGCTCTTCAATTATCATGGCTTTACCGTCTTCGACTCCAACGGTGATCTCGTATATCGAGTTGATAACTATGCCGCCGGAACAAAGGCGGAGATCGTCCTAATGGACGTCGCTGGCCTATCTCTTTTCACCATCCGTCGCAAGGTACTCATGATTTGATAAATGATAATTAATCCGGTAGAGACTGAGTTTATTGGACAATTGGCTGATGTACGACGGTGAAATGGCGGTGAATCCTCGATGTTTTTGAGAAAATCGAGTCCATGGTATTGAATGATAATTGAAGAAATAATAAATTAAAGATCGAAGAAAGCTCAAAGAATTTGACGTTTATTTAGTTTCGAATCATATATTTGTTTTTGAAACTGTAATGTTTGTTTGGTTTTAAATATTATTTGTTTGCTTTTGAACCATGCATACTATTCTAAATACTATTTGTTTACGTTTTGAATCTTCCTAATTGCTTTTTGACTGTTCCTTAACTATACTGTTCCATCTATGCAAACCCGTAAACCCTTACCCGTTTACCCGTGGACCTGTACCCTACCTTTATACCTATTATACGGTTCACGGGTATGTATTTGATCATCAAACGGGTATGGGTATTGGTACGGGTATACTCGTATGGGTCGGGTATACCTGTTTACACACTCCTAATTGGGAGTGTTTTTATTTGAAATTTTGTGCTTATTATTTAATGAATATCATGTTAGGGGTGAGTTCAATAGAAAACTCATTTTCATGAGAAAACCAAAAAACTCCTACTGTATATTTGTACTACACCATACTGCATATGTGTAGTACACCCAAAAACCTAACCCACCCCCAAAACCTAAACCCCCCACCCCACCCCCACCCAAAAACCTAAACCTAAACCCCCCACCCATCTCACCCTTCCAAAAACCTAAACTAAACTCAAAAACCTAATCCACCCCATAAAACCTAAACCCCCCACCCAAAAATCTAACGCCACCCCCACCTACCCCCTCACCCACCCCACCAAAAATCTAAACCCCCCACCCACCCCCCAAAAACCTAAACCCCCCACCCCACCCTTACAAAAACCTAACCTAAAAGCTAAACTAAACCCACTACTTTTCGAGTTTTTTTTTGAACGAGAACGACGTGGGAAACAAGGTCTTCGAAGCAGTTTTTTCAATTTTTGATTTATTTTTTGAGTTATGATTTTTTTCTTATTTTTTTTTTTACATTTAATAGGTAGTTTTTTTATTTTCTCATGAACATTGAGTTTTCTTATGATCATTCCCCTATCATGTTAAGTTAAATTGTAAAGTATGCTTTACAACTTGTACTTAGAAACCCGAATACCGATAACCCGATCCGAATAAACCCGAAACCGAATAACCTGAAACTGATTAATCCGAATCTTATTTGGGTCGGTAAACGAATATGATTTTTATAACAAAAAAAACCCGAAACCCGATTAAAAAACCCGGTGAACAACATATAGAGAAATGAAAGGTGTGGATGCACGTGACGTTAATACTTGGACGCGTTGATAACTTTGTGAGCACGTAAACGTTACTTACATTTTCCCATTAGTTTTAGAAGATAATGAGTATGTTAAGGAAATGACGTGTGTCACAATTCCCACCCTATAAATCCTCATACCAATTAACCATACTCTCAAAATATCCAACTAATTCAAGAAATAATTAGAAGAGCAGAAAAATGCATCTACCGGGACGCCACCAGTCGCCACCGCCACCTCATCACCTCCACCATCATCCACCACCTCCTCCTCATCATCACCACCACCACCACCACCATCCTATAAATCCTCATACCAACAATACAAAATATCCACTAGCAGAAATTAGAAAGAAGATCAGAAAAATGCATCGACCGGGACACCACCACCCGCCACCACCACATCACCTCCACCATCACCCACCACCTCCTCCTCATCATCACCACCACCATTCACCACCTCTTCCTAGCCATCATCATCATCATCACCATCACCATCACCATCCACCACCTCCTTCCATTCATCACCACCATCCACCTTCACCGGTACACCACCACCCTCCTCCACCACCACCACCCCACAAACCACATCCGCGCCACCATCACCACCACCACTTTTGAAGTGCAATTACCAACTGCATATTCCTAGTACTACTTAATTACTATGTAGCTTTGTTTATATGTATGTTGTAAGCATATTGTTTCCCTTTTGCGGGATTTTAAAGTTCATGTGTAGTGATCTATAATCATGTGTACTCTGAAATTATGAATTTAATGAGCATTTATAGTTTGTAATGTAAGTAAGCTATCATCGTCTAGTAGCTAAACTAATGAGATTATGACCACATTGTTCAAGAATAATGAATTTACTTTCTTAAGTTTTTTATAACTTTTACATAATTTGTTGCTTATTTTCATGCATAATTTTTGCTTACCGAACAATACCAACTAGTATTTTACGTCAATATCGATTTGTAAATTGCGTTACACACGTTGCGGGGATAATATTGAGAAGTTGTGGCGACTCGGCCGATATTGAGAAGTTGTGGCGACTCGGCCGATATGACGACACTGACGTTCTTCGATCGATATATGTTTCATTTTTCGCGGTACCAGCACGTTATTGTCAGTCGATATAGCCTATGATAATAAAAGGCGGGAGGCGGACCTTAAAAGGTCGTGGCGGTGACATTAATTGCTTAAGAACAAAAAGAGACGTCCTTAAATACACAAAAGAATCGTATGAAGTTACGACGAGTCTGTTGTGGAGATCGAATCATAGATAAACGACAGTTATATAACGGTACCGATGTTATTCAGTCTGTGTGGGGCTCATTCTTTATGGTACCAACACGTTACTGTCAGTCGAAATAACCCACGATGCCTAAAAATCATCATATTTTGAAAACAACTCTATTTTATTTTATCAAAATTTATACCGGGATGTCAAGAAAAAAAATCAAACACATCCACAATTTTTTTTAAGGTTAACTAATTATAAATATGAGAGATAAGCGAGAAAATGAGAATGAGAAGCCCTATAATTGTGACAAGTGTCCTATTAATTTACTTGTTAATTATGTAGTATAGATGTATTGATTTGTTTGACTGTTTTCGTGGACCCGTCGTACTTTTCATAATTTTTATTCCGGCTAATTTGGTTATACCTGATTGGTTGGTTTTGAATATATATCCATTTCTTAAAATAATCAATGACTATTTTAATTAAAAAATGGGTTAAAATGTTTATTTATTTTTTTGAATATTAAAATTAAAATGTTTATTTTAGTGATTTTCCTTTAGGTCGGTGATTTTTGAAATATCTATATTTATACTATCTAATAAATAAATAAAAGTTTTATGTCACGTGTCGCCTCCATATTCATTCTCATCATTTTTTTCTCACATCTCTCTGTTATTAAATAAACATTTATTTTTTTAATAATAATATATTTTTAAATAAAATACTAGTTATATTAATAAAACACATTTTGTATAAATTATCCCTTATTATAAGAAACTTTGAAATCTAATTATGTAATTTTTATTTTAAATCAAATAGTAAATGAAAGTCAAAATTACAATAAATAGTAATTAACGTGTTTTCGAAACTCAATTATATATTAATTTTTAAATATTTTGATTTTTGTTTTCTATCCTTAGCATATATAGTACATTTTTATACCCGTAAAATCTATATCTATACTATCTAATAAATAAAGGTTTTGGTAGGACACATGTCACTCTCTCATACATTCTCAAACTTTTTTTCTCGCTTCTTTCTCATATCTATCTATAGTAATAAAAGAAAATGTTGGAGGACACGTGTCGCTTTGTGGTTAAGTCTCACCATAATTTTTTCGCCTAAAACAATAACTTATAATATCAATTAAATCAATTAATTACAATTGACTTTTTTTAGTATCATATTGTTTACTAATTTTAAACTGTTTCCTTTTTTAAATGATTAATCCAAATATTTTTCATAATAGTACAATTTACATAATTTATAAATACTTATACCATTCACTTTTCCTATATCATTTTCAATTGCTTCTTTTTTTTCTTAATACAAGTTCCTTTTAACTTTAATTTTAATAATAATTAAACATTAATACTTAATATTTTTTTAAGAGTCAACAGGTTTTATGTTACTTTGTGGGATGAATATTTTGAGCAGATGTTTGTCTATATTTCAAACAATCCAAATGATAACAACATCGTTATCATTATTCATTTTGTCAAAGTTAAGTTTTTTCACAGTACAATAATTATGTTCTATTTTTATTACGGGTTGTTTCATATTTTCTATTTTTTGTCTTTCATACAATATGTATAATTTATAATTTGTTACTTTCTATTTTTTTCACAGTCCATATGTTTCTAATTCTTACAACGTTTCTAGACTTTTCATCAATGATACATTGGTAGAGTTTAAGAAAATGTTCATTAACTATCAATTTTCTTTCATATTATTTGTGAGCATGCCAAGGTAGCTGGAATTTTTTTTTTACGTTTTTATTTTTAAGACACAGGTACCCGTATTAGGAACAACGTGTTTCGGCATGTCTTAACCCATATTGCATTGACGGCTTTGTATGTTTGTTAATTTAGTTGAAATGGCTTATTTATGAATGCTTTACAAGTTATTGAAATGTATCGACACTTGATTTGTATAAATTTAATTTTTACAACCCGTGTAATACACGGGTCCATGACCTAGTTAATTTCATAAATTTCTTTAATTGTTTTTAAATTTATTTTGTTTCCCGCCTCTCTCTCATATTTAAAAAAAATAGGTTGTTTATAAAACATTTTTATAAATTGAATATTTTTTCATTCTTTTTGTATACCATTTTTAAAAAAATAACTATATAACGTTTTCAAGAAATCCTTATTCTAATAAATGATTCCAAAAATAGCACGTGTCATCACCATATTTTCTCTCATCAAATTCTTTTAATTTTCTCTATTTTAAGTAAGTTTGAATTTTGAAATTTAATCATGTTAATGTTTTTATTTTTTAAAAAAGATAATATAAAATTTGAATGTTTAATTATTACTTAATTAAGGAAACAAATAATTTTATTTCTTGTTTTATATATTATTTTAAATTATTTTACATATTATTATACTTTTATTTTTCTATTAAACAATCCATGTAATACATGGGTTTATAACCTAGTTATACTAATAAAACACATTTATTTTAAATTCTCTCTTATTATAAAAAACCTTGAAATCTAATTACCTATCTTATGTTATCAATCAAATAATAAATGAAAGTAAAATTACACTGAATAGTAATTGATGTATTTTCGAAACCCACTTATATATTAATTTTTACATTTTTTTCCTGTTGTTAGTATCCTTATTCTAATAAATGATTCCAAATAATGACACGTGTCATCGACATATTTTTTTTTCATTGAAATCTTCTAATTTTCTCTATTTTAAGTAAGTTTGAATTTTGAAATTTGATTATCTTAATGTTTTTATTTTTCAGAAAAATAATATAAAATTTGAATTATAATTATTACTTAATTAAAGAAATAAAGAATTTTATTTTTTGTTTTACACATTATTTTAAATTCTTTTACACATTATTGTACTTTCATTTTTTATTTATTAAACAACCCATGTAATACATGGGTATATAACCTAGTTTGTATTATAAAAGTATGTAACATGTCATAAATATGTAATATGTAAATTTTTATTACTAAGTATATAAAATCGTATTTATTCAACCCATGTAATATACCGGATTTCTAACCTACTATATATATATATATAAAGATTTAATATATTTATATACTAATATTTTTTAGTTCGTGTGTAAAAACGGTTTATAAGCTAATATTAATAAATCAAGAAAAATTGTAAAAGCGAAAAGCACCCTTTGTGTGACTTCTATTTTCTCTCTTTTAATAATTTTAAACTTTAGATAAGTAAATAAAAGGGGGAAATCATTTTCCCCAATTCGAACAAGATTCTGCATTCAAGAGTTACTACCGTTTCACTCCAATCAAACTATTTTAGAACTAGGGTTCCTTTCCGATCACTCCAATTTTCTTCATCTAAATCTTGATCAAGATGACGACTAGCCACGCAGCTTCTTCTCGAAGAAGCATCATCTTAACCAGAAACAAAGCTTCCGAAAGCAGGGGATTAGCAGTAGAACGCACTGTCAAGCGATTACGTCTCTCAAAAGCTTTAACAGCACCTGAATCTATAACAATCATTGAAGCATGTCGTCGCATGGCTGCTAGGAAAGTTGATGCTCTTTTGCTCACCGACTCCAATGTGCTCCGTGGCATATTAACAGACAAGGTTTTTTTTTATATTTTTTTTAAAGGAATTGTTTTATTGTTGCATTATCAGTAATTAGATTATGGTATGAATGAAGGATATTGCCACAAGAGTTGTTGCTTGTGAGCTTGATCTTGAGACCACTCCGGTCTCGGCTGTGATGACGAGGAATCCGGTTTTTGTAATTTCGGATACGCTTGCAGTGGAAGCTTTACAGAAAATGGTGCAAGGTTTGTTATGATCATAACAAGTTGTTGGCATTTGCAAACTTGGTTTTAAAAGGCGCGCCTCAGGGCAGGGCCGGTCCCGAGAATCCTCAAAACGTTTTGGGCCCGGGACATATTAAAAAAAGCGGGGCCCATAATATAAACTCATAATAGCATAATAAAAAAAATACAACAAACGAATAACGATTAACGATCATACATAACGAATAATGAATTACGCTGCCGACTACTGTTCTTGCCTCCTTTGTCTTCTGAGTTCCCTACCCGCTCCCTCCCATTTATTTTGTTATTTTTTAATAAGTTTGAAAATCTAGTGGGCCTTCTTTAATTTATAAGTGGGTTAATAGGATAAAAGGGTAATAGAAGTATTGAGTCTTTTTTAATTTTTAAGTGGGTTAATAAGATAAATGGATAATACAAGTTGGGCCTTTTATAAAAATATATATTATATATAATTTTTTTTAAAACTACGGGCCCCTTAGAAGACCGGGCCCCGGATGGTCGCCCCCCCTAAGGGCCGCCCCTGCCTCAGGGCATTTAAGTCAAATTGGTCAAAGTTAGGGCCTGTAGGAGGCTGGTATGTAAAAACAGTCATAGGGATGAAGAACTTATGAATTGTGTAAAATGGCTGATATGTAAAAGAGATGAGACAGATGGGGGACCTAAACGGCTTAGAGTGCCTCATGCCTTTTAAAACCGAGTTTGTGAAGTTATTTTTCAAATCTTGTAAAAGTTTACAATTTTTCTTGCAGGAAAATTCAGACACTTGCCCGTTGTAGAAAACGGAGGGGTTGTTTCTGTTCTTGATATATCAAAATGTTTATATGATGCAATTGCGCGTATGGAGAGAGCTGCTGAAAAGGGGAAAGCCATTGCAGCTGCGGTTGAAGGTGTTGAGAGACATTGGGGAACTTCTGTTTCTGGTTGGTTGACTTATTCCCCCTTTTTAGGTTGTATAGTTACATTTGGTTACATGTTGAATACACATATGGGGTGTTTGGACATACGTTCTGAAACTGTTTATATGATGTTGAATAACCAGAAACAGGTTATAACAGAACGGATTGCATGAGATAGTGTTTGGATGTGTTTATATTGTTTGAAATTGTAACAATCTGATACTAAGTTGTTTAAGAGTGTGTGATATTTTTTATTATTTAAGTAACTTGTTGTTAGTAAAATGACCAATTAAATATGACAGTTTATATCCTGTTAATAAGTTTTTGTCTTAATTATATGTTATTTACTTGTTATTCAAACAGGTTCCAACACATTCATTGAAACACTTCGGGAGCGATTGTTCAAGCCTTCTTTATCAACCATAATCTCAGGAAATCCAAAGTAGGTAATACGTTTACTTAGATAAAAAAATAAAACGATTCTTTAATTTGTTTTCACAAACCTTTTCTTGATGACTTTCATGCAATAATAAGTTACTTATTCCTCCAGTTGATATTTTCCAGGCTTGTAACTGTTTCACCTTCAGACACAGTGCTAATGGCAACAAAAACGATGCTCGAGTGTCGCACGAGCTCTGCCATTGTTACAGTTGATAGCAAACCACGAGGAATTTTAACGTTAGTATTTTAATTTTATATATTATTTATGTATATATAGAACAAATCATGTGGTTTTTCATTAATCATATCATAAAATGTGCTTTTTTTATGTATAATAGCTCAAAGGATATCTTGATGCGAGTTATAGCAGTGGGTCTTTCTCCTGAATCAACCTCAGTGGAAAAGGTAAATTGCATTTCCTTTTCTTGTTTATTTTTATTGTATTTGCATAAATATTTTCTTTTAATCCTTATTTTATTATTTAGGTGATGACTCCAAATCCTGAATGTGCTAGCATCGATACACCAATCGTTGAGGCCCTGCATACTATGAATAAAGGAAAGTTTTTGCATCTTCCTGTTGTTGATAAAGGTAAATGTTACATCATAACAATATTTTTCTTAATTTATTTTTATTTGGCTAGTTTCATTCGGTTCATTCAGAGTCTTAATTTGCACAATTCATCTCTAAAATTGGCATCGTTTTTTGCAGATGAAAGCGTTCTTGCTGTTACTAATGTACTCCAGATCATTCATGCAGCTGTAGCCTCAGTAAGTTCATTTTTTCTGTGTGGATTTGGATTGAAACGGGCCGGGTCATGTTCACTTTTAACAAACTTTTAGAAACAATAATGCATTAGTTATGACTAGAAAAACAACATTGTCATAAATAGTAATCTGAAATTGTAAGTAAAATGAGTTAGGATGTAGTGTGAATTAAAAATTGAGTTTGGGCTTTTTCAACCCGTTTGACCAGTTACCCTTCTAGCTATTTTTTTATTTGACCCTTTTGAGATTAACACAACCCAAATTGACCCATTTATGCATGAATTAGGTTGGAAGTACTGCAGGAATTGATAATGATGCTGCAAGTTCAATGATGCAAAATTTTTGGGATTCTGCCATGGAAGCACCACCAGCAGATGATGATAGTGAAACCAGAAGGTAACTGATAGGCCATGCATATTATTATTAGATCACTCATCACTGTGATTCTGACTTTTTGTTGGTCAAACCTAAATACAAGTGATGATTTTGCAGCGAGAGTTCTTTAAAGATCGCTTATGAAGGGGGAACCGATATGGGAAAAGCTATATATCCTTCACCTACTTTACCTAACACGTTTTCTTTCAAGATTCAAGATAGAAAGGGTCGGATGCATAGATTTATGTGTGGTATGTTTTTATTCTTTTTACTTTTAATATAATTTTGATATTACAGAGGTTTATTTACTTGATTTTTTGTTGTTTTTGTTGTTGTTGAGGTTAGAAACTCAAAGTTTGACCGATCTTATAACTGCCATACTTCAAAGAGTAGGCGGTGAGATTGACCGCAACAACCTCCCACAGATTCTGGTATTTCTCATTGTCCAAAAAGTGAATTTTTTCCTACTTGTTGACTTTTGACTTTCAGGGTTGACATTGGTTGTGTTTTCGTAGTATGAAGATGAAGATAAGGATATGGTGATACTTGCAACAGATAGTGATCTTGTTGCAGCTGTGGAACATGCTAAATCAGCTGGCTGGAAGGTATGAAACTTCCAAGTAAAATGACTTGTTTGCCCATAATCTTTGGTTTTGTTTCACAGCATAAACAGTGTGTTTTTCATGGTATTTAAGTAATCTAAGATGTTAATGGTGAATATTATCAGAGATTAAAACTGCATCTAGATTACTCTGGGATGCCTAGAAACCGAAAAGGTTCATCAGGTGGTGGTAGTGGTGGTTTGGAGCATGTTCATGCAGATGCATGGGCTTCTGCTTACAGTTCGGTTGCAGCCGGAGCTGCACTGGTTGCTGGTTTAGGTGTATTAGCCTTCTTAAGAAGATAAGACTCCAAATATTGATAATGTCGTTGAACTTGCTTATTCTTGTGGCGACACGTGGAAAAACAAGACTCGGGTTCCTCTCCAATTGAGAGTTTGATATAGATACTTGTATTGTATGATGATTTTGTCAGGCTATAAAAGTTTCAAATCAATGTAGACATGTTTATGTTTTCTAATAAAACTGCAATATTCTTTAACTGTTTAAAAGTATAGAGGATTAGAATTATTTGGAAAGTTTGCACTTTTGGTTTTGGTTTTGGTTTGATGCCACTCCACTTATTTAGCTTTGATCTTGATATAGTGAAAAAGCTTACATCTTGACCCAAACCCATGATTGAAAAAACTTTATTTTCATTCAATTTCTCTCTTTGATGTGTTTTTTTACCCCACCTATTTTACAAAAGCATCGGGTCAAGATGGGCAACAACCCATAAAAGAGGATTGTGGTGTTGGTTCTAGTTCTAGAGAATAGATGGATCTTTTGATTACATCTTTGAGGCTCTTGTTTATAAAATAGTAGGTTAGAATCCCGTGTATTACACGGGTTGAATAAATATAATGTTATATACTTAGCAACAAAAAGTTTATGTTTTTAAAATCTGTGTAATATACGAGTTGAATAAACTCGTGTATTACACGGGTTGAATAAAATATAATGTAATCTATTAACATATACACTCGTCAAAATGGAACAATGTGAAAAATATGTAAATATATGATTAAAAGTTTTTATTTGAATCATAGCTGGATATAAAATTGTTTTCAGTTTATAGAATTCATAAAAATATGATTAAAAAAAGTAATTGATGATAAACACAGTTTTAATTTAAAAAATGGTAGATAAAAAATGAAACAAATAATTAATTTTGTTAACTAAAATAATGAAGTTGATTATTAATAGGAGAGAGACGCAAAAATGAGAATGATGATGCCTAAAAATGTGACAAGTGTCCTCATAGTTACTTGTTTATTAGGTAGTATAGATATACATATAAGCTAGGCACAAAGTCTAAAGGACCAAGTTTCGCTTCGTGGAGGAGCGTGGTCATTTTTTCCTCGCATTACATGACAAGAGTTTGGTCGTTATCGCTTCGACTCGACAAAAACCATAAAAGCGAACACCGATAACGGATACGATCAAACCACAACCCCGCTAACGCTGTTGTTCACTCATAAGTGGTTGGGTTTGTCACGGAAACGCAACGGTAACATCACTCGCTCTAGTGTACGACACAAAAAATACACTCGATTTCGAATACAAACATGTTTAAAAAAAATTATATTGGCATGTTAAAAAAAAGAGCCAAAAACAACCGCACATTCCAATTTTTTTTAAAAGGTAACGAAGGAAAACTATCACAGAAACAAAAGTACTAGAAAATAAAACGAGTTAAAAGAATAGATTATATATATTATAAGGTCTGAAAACGAAATAATGCAAGAACTTCGGGCGGGAGTGTGGTTGCTTTTTCCCCGCATTACGTGGCGGGAGTTTTGTCGTTATCGGTTTCGCTTGTCGAAAACATAAAAGCGACAACCGATATCGGTTACGATAATACCAAAACGCCTGCAACGATGTTGTTCATTCAAGCAGTTGCGTTTGTAACAGCTACGCAGCGTAAACGTCGCTCGGTACAACGTAGAATACAAAAAAAAAAACATACTCTATATTCAATACGACTTCATTCTTCGATTCAGGGGCTGACCCAACAGACTGTTTACTCAGCAACTTCTCATGGATCAACAAGCCATGTGAAGAAACAATTAGCAAAAGGGTATCCACAAAAATGTTAATGTAACTTGATACATTTGAAGAAATTGAAGTATGCAATTCAAGTTTCATTAATATACCACCTTCAGACAACATGCTAAAGATCGTAAATTATCAAACTTGAGCGTAATCGAGCCAAGATACTTTGACATAAAGGTTTTCCAGCTAATGATGATCACCCATCACATGATAAAGCAAATAGTCAGAATATAGTAAAAGGAATTCATGAAACGAGTCTTTTGGTGATTACATATGACGAACATGGTGGGTTCTTTGATCATGTCGTCAAGAGTCAAGACCCCTTGTTAATGTTCCTAGCCCAGATGGGAACACTGGTCCAGCACAATCTTTCTCTATGTTTGACAAGGTTGGGTTTAAGGGTTCCAACCATAGTAGTCTCTCCTGGATCAAGAAAGGCAACGCCTTGATTCAAGATTTCTCTTTGTATAAAGATTCAAGATTTCTTGATTCGAGCAATGTTTTTGTGTGTTTATGGTGTCATGTGTTATATAGCCATTAGTAGCCTAAAAGGACCACCAACCAGTTCAGAATATGAACATTCTTAATCCCTTCAACCATATAAAAGATGTTCAACTTGCCATCCAACATTTTAAACTCATAGAGATGTTTAGGCTGGAACCTTTGAACGGGTTGTTAGCCAACAGAGCTCTCTGAGAACCGATTGCCTGGTTAAACTTCATTAAATTTATGATTTTAAGCATATGCTATGTGAAGAAACACTAATGAGCTTATTGTTGGTTGCAGAGGCTGTCCCAGTTTCAAAAGTGAAGTGGTTCAATTAGCAGAGGCTCTTAACCGTGACCATTAAACAGTTTCCAGATGAAATGGGCAAGAACATGAGTGCGAAAAGTGCAATTTCACGGCTCATAACAGCTAGCTATCAAATTGGGCGCAGATGAATCCGCATGCCATTATTAACAGGATATCGTTTCTCACCAGTATAACCATTATTTATAACTAAAAGGTTGGGACCAGATCAATCAAGTAAAAAAGCAAAAAATGTCTGTAGAATTTACTATTTGGCTACTACAACAGTTGAATCTTTACATGATCCAAGAACAATTTAACTGTAAACATCTACTAGAGTCCATCTATTAGTTTCAGCAAGCTTATTGTTACCTTCATCCAGCAACAGGACTTTGCCAGCTTGAAACATCTGCAATGAGCTCTCGAAGCTGATCGATGAGAATCTTTAAATACTTGTTCTTATTTTCAAGCTCCTACAATGGGCATAACACACACATATTAATAAAAACCTGCAACATACTATATAAAATCATGGATCAAAAAAATAAATAAGATGACACACCGTTCTTAAAGCAGAAGCCTGATCTTCCAGCTTCTCCACATCCAACTCATCAATTGACACCGGATCAACATCATAATCCTTAGCCTTCAGAAGCAAAAACACATGTCTCAGATCAATTGCAGGTGAAAACTAGGGTTTACAATCTTATTGAGTGTACCTTTTGGGAATTCGGAATAGCGGTGAGAACGGAACGGAGAGCGGAGACGGACGACTTGTAGCGGAGACGAGCTTCGTCGAGAGCTCCGCCGCCCATGTCAAACTGATGTGTGGCGTCGGATGACGTGGCATCGCCGTTGGTTACACCGTGATGGCCGTTGCTGTGGTTAGCGGTGGGGCGTTAATCCTTAGCCTTCAGAAGCAAAAACACATGTCTCAGATCAATTGCAGGTGAAAACTAGGGTTTACAATCTTATTGAGTGTACCTTTTGGGAATTCGGAATAGCGGTGAGAACGGAACGGAGAGCGGAGACGGACGACTTGTAGCGGAGACGAGCTTCGTCGAGAGCTCCGCCGCCCATGTCAAACTGATGTGTGGCGTCGGATGACGTGGCATCGCCGTTGGTTACACCGTGATGGCCGTTGCTGTGGTTAGCGGTGGGGCGTGGAGAAGACATGGACCATAAATTAGGGTTACAGAGTTCATCGTTCAAAGAAGATAAGATTTGAAACGCTGATTCTATCGTACCTTCGAGATGTTTCTGGCCTTCGATCGCTAACTCTTGTGTTGATTTCTGATTCGTGATGGTTGTGCTGCTGGTTTCTTCCATTGATTTTAGAATTGAAATATGATTGCAGATCAAAACCCTAACCCTAATAAATCGGAAAAAAAGGGGAATATTGTGAAAAAAAAAATTAAGACGTCGACAGCAGGGTTCGAACCTGCGCTGTCGAAGCCCAACAGATTTCAAGTCTTTCTCCTTAACCACTCGGACATATCGACATAGTTAGTTTAAGTCAGAAAGTCCGTCACATAAACCACAGCTTATTAGTCGGCACCTTCTTATACCAAGCTTCATTAGTTTGAAAAAAACTGTTCGGTTTTCATTAGTGAAAAAAAAAAATCAAACTGAATTGTGAATTTGGTTACTAATCGTATACGAATTTAATTAGGAATTTGAAGTTGCTTTTTTTTTTTTGACATCAGTGAGTGGAATTAAGAGACTTGATATTGATCCACATGTTGGTGGAGGAATCCTTGGAACAAAGCAAGGCATTTAAGGTTGTTGTTAGGATTATAATTTAAATACAATTAGTATACTTGTCTAACAAACTTGTGTAAGAACGCAGGCTAGTCTATAAATACCAAAGTTGTGGTGTCAGTGTAATCAAGTTTTTAAGAGAGTTTTCTTGGTTATTAATAAAGTATTTGAGAGCTACTCAATTCACGTTGTTTTGCATTACCGATTCTGGAATTGACTATATAATAAGGTTGGTTAAGGCAACCTTAGAGCATTCACATCGGCTTCTCTATATCCATCTTCATTTTTATTATTTAGAGTTTTCTTATATTTTGACCTTACATCAGGATCTCTATCTTAATCGCCTAAAAAAAAATAGAGATCAATTTTCATAACTCTCTATATTTTTTGTGAGTGTGTAGGAAATAGAAAAAAATAATAAAACAAGTGTATATGAGTGAGATAAAGATAGAGAATGAGATGTGAAGGGTTAAAACAAATTTAAAGATAAATTAAAAAAAAATATGATATTTTGTTAAATTATAGAGATGAAGATGAAGAAGAATATTATATAATGTTTATAACTTGTTGGTTAAGTTTAATTTTAAGCATTTAGCTAATCAAGAATTTGGCTATATGTGTTTACTAAATGATTTTGATCGAATTTGACCTAGAGTGGGCTTATATATAAAATTGTATTAGAACCATAAAAAAAAATATAAAATAGTTATAAACACCAATGGGACTGATTTGAATTACAATCAAAAGCTAAGTAGAAAATTGACGGTTTTGATGAAAATGATGTATATTGTCAAAACTGACTCTAAATGTCAATATGGTGAATTGGTTAATCTAACTTGCTAAAATACTTTTAAGTGACCAAATGCACATCTACAAATGTGTTTTGTGTTTAAAATACAAATGATAAATGATCAAACTCACACTATTGAATATTAAACCAAACGGACCACGTCTTATTCAAATAAAGTCATTAAGGCTTACGTTCACTGTTAGATGTTTAGACATGACCAAAGGATGTTCATAGTCCACTTAGAACAATTAGAATTGATTGGTGGGTTGGTGAAATTGGTCATTAGATGAAGTGTTGTGTGATTGTGCTTACATAAGCACGCTAATTGAATTTGGGTTGACCTGTTAGTTAGTCAACTTAATTTAGACAAGGAATTACATATTAAGAGCCTAAATTGCCAGGGTGAATACATAAGGTTTTTGATTGCTTTATATATAGTTTGATTCATGGATATGATTTTGTATGTATCTTATGTGAATGATATGTGGAATTCCAAATTAGATAACCTAAGCATGAAAAGTGGTAGATAAGGTATTTGAAAGTGATAATGTGGGTTGAATACTTTTACTTTCACAATTAAGGTTTATGAACATCATATGTGTGATTGAAAGCTTTGACCTTCAGAATTTAGGTTGATAAACCTCACAAGTTTAATTAAAGTGTAGTGTATGGTTTATGAAGTCAATGAACTTTCAAATTGTATTTTAAAGACTAATATAATATTTTCACATGAAAATTTTATAAGTTAATAGTCATTGTTGAAAACAATGATTTTCACCATTTTAGGAATTGAATGAGAATAATGATACTCATATTTTAATAATGTTCATATTCTAATAATGTCGTTTGATGTGTGTGCGCACGCATTAACTACAAATACCTGAATTAAGAATATATATTTTTATAATGCACAAGAGTTGATGTCTAGTTTCAAAATGATAAAATGCAAGACACTGCTAGGCAGGGAACACGACCATGTGAACAAAAAACGTGTCCCAAAGAGTAATGTCACACGACTATGTAACCAAAAGACACATAAACGTGTGCCAAAAGGTAGCGTCACATGGCTATGCATGGTAGTATCACAAGGTTATGCCTTAGAAAGACATAGCCATGTTACTCGGTGTTAAAATTTTTGAGTTTTGTTCTTAAAAGGCTTTTGGATTTGGTATTCGATACTAAAACATCACATACTCATATAACATTGTTAGTAATACGTGTACGCATATATTTTCAGATAAAACACACGAATAATGAAAAACCAATATAGGGGGCCTCGAGAACGAATCAAATCCATTTTGTATATGTAAGCATAATGAGTTTTCGTAAACCAGGTTTTTGTTCAAAAACTTAACTTTTAATTGTAATGATTTGTAAAGTCTTTAAACACTTCCGTAGTGTGATTGGCAATTAAATGATGATTGGCATCAATGTTACACTATTTATGATGGTTGCAATACAGCTCGTGATGGTCGACATCGTCGTTACGCCATTGAAAGGTCGTTATAGGAATACAAAGTTCATTGAAGATAAAGTTGAATTGTTGGTCTCTAATAAAATTTATTAACGAAAATCAATAAACTGCAAAACGCAAAAAATAACAGAAACATACTGCACAAAAAAGGAGATTTTACGACGTAAAAATTAATTCGTCGACAGCAGGATTCGAACCTGCGCTCGGACATTATTCGGACATATCGACCTTTTAATTACATTTTCAAGACTTTTTGGTATTCTTTAAATAAAATGTTAAATAAGTTTTAAAAACGTCTACAGCAGGGTTCGAACCTGCGCGGGCGAAGCCCAACAGATTTCAAGTCTGTCTCCTTAACCACTCGGACATATCGACAACTTTGTTTTGCTTCACGTTTGATTATTTGTAAACTAGCAACTTAACATTCATCAAGTGGTTTTTGATCGATGTTTGCTTCCATTTTTCAAGATGAATTAGGAAAAAAAACTAAATTATTGTTAATATCATACACTATTCCACTCATTTTATTAGAACGATGACAATTTAATACATTTAATAATTACATGTTAATAATCATGATTCATGAAACATGTCTCTTATCATACAAGTAAATTCCAAGATCTTTGAAAAAGTTATAACAAGATCATACAAGATAAAAAAAAACCGGTTTGGGATCTAAAATCGGTTTTCAAACTGGTCCAAATCGATAGTCAAACCGGTTTGACTGAAACCGATTTGAACTTGGTTCAAACCGTCAGTTTAACCCGAACCGAACCGGTCAAAACCCCCTCAAAAACCGGTGGCAAACCGATTTTAAACCGGTCAACTTCTCCTCTCAAACCAGTTTTGACTTTTTTTGACCAAACCGGTTTCGATTTGGTTTGAAACCGGTTCGTATTAAAAAACCGTTTTGTGCACCTCTATCAACAACACATAAGAAACAAGATATATAGAAGATCAAGATTAACAAAATAGAAATTATAAAAACTCAAAATAATGTTCACTACATAAGTGTTTATAAAATCAAAATGGTTTTTATAAAAGTGATATTTTAATAAAATAATTTAAATTGCTTGAAGTTTTTTTTTAAAACAAACTGAAGTTTTTAAAAGCTTAAAAAATGTCATTTTTATAAAATGTGAGCATAAAAAAACGTGAAGAATATTCTATAATTGTAAGTCTTTTTAACATGGTTAAAGATTTGAATTTGCAAACTAATCACTCTCATGTAAAACTCAAAACATTGGGGAAGTTCAGGTCAGACACGACACGATTATCTGAAGTGCAAGACACGAATACGACACAATAACTAATCGTGTCATTTTTTTTCAGACATGAACACGAATCTGTTTAGAAACATGTTACACGATAAGACATGTTTAGGGACCTTTTTAGGGACACGAAAAATTAAGCACCGATTTCTTACAAAAAAAATTAAGTATAGATTACATATCAGTCGTCGATTAAAGAGATGAGGGACACAGGACGATAATGGATGAGGGAGCTAGGGTCGTCGGCGACGGGAGGTAGTGTGGACTGAGTATAAAAAGTATAAAACTAAAAAAAATTAAAAGAATAAACGAGCCAGTTCGACGAGTAACGAGCTCAACTTGTCACCTCGGTAAGATAAACGAGTCTGCTCATTTACACTTGTAGTGAGTGTCCGTGGTCCTGACTCCTGAGTTTCTTCAAAACTGCAGGCGGTGGGTTCAGAATTGAGAACACCTACACTTGTCTTTGGAAACGCTCTCAAACCTACAATGGTAACGCATTAATCCCAATTTTTTCTGTGTTAGTTATCGTTTTTATCTGCCTGTGATATTATAATCTCACGAATTCGACGACTTTGCATGTAAATTTCGGTCAGATCCAAGCAATAATAGTTATATATATTCCATTCTTGTGTTAGGGCTTTTTTCCTCAATTAGCATGCATCCGCTGTTACAACTAATGTTTTTGAAACCGGATCAGTCCGGTACCGGCACCTCTGGCGACTGGCGGTCCGGTTGTATATTTGTTAACGGTTTACCAAAAACCGGACAGTTCGTAAATTATGCGGTCGAACCGTGAACCAGGGTTGAGCCGGGTTCTCTAATTTAGAGTTTTCTTTTAACTTTTAAACAAATAAATAATCACAAAACTCTTTTAACCTAAAAATTGGATTATTTGTTTAAACTTGAGTTATTTTGCTTAAATTTGGATTATGTTTGTTTAAATGGTTGTATATGTTGTATTTTGAATTTTTGCTTTTTTTTCTATATATTTTTATGAATATTTAATATTATTTCTTACGTCATCCGGTTCTTGTTTCCGGTCCGACCAATGAATCTCTAAGGCGCCCGGTTCGTTGTCCGGTGATCAACAATTGGTTATGGCTTTCCTTTTAAAGAATTGGACGAATTTGAATGTCAGATCCATCCACTAATAATCAAAAGTTAGGTTTTTTTTTCTATTAGAATTCCTATGTGTTCTTTTTGGTTGGGGTAATTGAAAATCTTATATCTTGATCTAGTAAAATTATGCTATAAATTTGTTTTCCATGTTAATGTTATAGTTTCTTGAAAATCTTCTTTATTTTGTACCAACTTCACATTCTATCTTGTTGTAACACTTAATGTCTGGTTGTGTGTACTACTCGATTCGTTGTTAATTGTTAATAATAATCGATTAACTGAATTAAGAAGCGTGGAAAGTCGGATTAATTAATTTACATCTTGTTTATGTTGTCATGTATGTAATATTTGCAGACAACATCCAAGCGCCTGTCGGATCGAAAGGTTGAGAAATTTCAGAAGAACATCAAGACACGCGGTTTAGTGCCTGAAACAACAACAAAGAAGAAAGACTCATATCCTGTTGGCCCTATAGTTCTTGGGTTTTTCATCTTTGTTGTGATAGGATCCTGTAAGTTGATCTTTTATTTAAACTTTATCAGTATCTTTTTATTTTAGTATCCTTATAATATAATTACAGAGGTATTAAACTTCCAGTCTATGAAACTATGATCAATCTCTCTGTCATTTCACTCATAATTATCCATGATTTAACTGGATTCTAAAATCAGGGCCCCAAGCTTCAACTTATTTTTTTGTACAGTCGAGCCACCTCTGATTCTAACTTTTAAAAAGTTATTTCTTAGAATTTCTTGTATGAATGTGATTGTTACTTGCTGCGAATATAAAATAGCATAAACATATGATGAACTATGTATTGAATGTTTTCGACAATCTTTATTCACATATGCGTTCTGTTATGTATATTTAGTAAAGCAAAGTTAATTATACATCATGCTTTTTGTTATAATTAGAGGCAGTGTCAACTCATTACCTAAAAACTGGTCGGGTTGTATGTTTATCTCCAAGGGGTCAAACGGGTCAATCTGGTCAAACGTTTGAAAAGTCGTCCAAAGTTTTTGTAAATACTTTATACCTTGTAAATTGCTATTATTTCAACAATATAGTTTTTATCATTTAATTTGACACGTTAATTTCTGTATTTAAAAGTAGAAGGTGAACAGCAGTTTTAAATTACTAATTTTGGTTGCATCTTTCTTTTTCTCTACTTTCTGCAGCTTTGTTTCAGATAATTCGCACAGCAACAAGCGGAGGCATGGCTTAAAGAATGAATCATGAGCCAGGTTTATTTATGTTTGTTTTGTTTAAGAGGTAAAACAAGTGTAACATGTTAAAGGATTGGTCAGTAGTTTCTTAAGTTTCCTTTTTATGACTATCTTTTCTTCTTACTTGCATATACACCCCTTCACCTTTTGCGAAATTTACATCAGTTATCACTTGATCTTAGTTTAAAAAAGCGCCACTGAGGTAGGTCCCAGGCGAGAAGTGCAGCGCTTTCTGTTTGTTTTTCAAGTGCTAGCATCAGCCATTGTACTGTGAAACCTATTAAATTCAAGGAATTCACCAATTTTCCCATACCAAGCTCGAGGCAATTGCTTTAACCCATAGATAGCCTTTTTAAGCTTACAAACATACCTCGGTTGCGTTTGACTTACAAAGCAAGAAGTTTGTTCCATGTGAATAACATGATCGAACTCCCTGTATAGGAATGCATTATGCACGTCCATCTGCCATAAGTTCTAGTTTCTATTAACTGCTAAAGCAAGGATCACCCAGATGGTGGTTTGCTCCGCAACAGGGATAAAAGTATCCTCATAATCAAAAGCCAAACTGTTGTGAGAAACCTCTTGCAACTAAGGGTATGAGGTATACCATCACGGTGGTCCCAAGTGAGCCCCCTCACGGGCAAGAGGGGGGTGGTGTTTCACCCAAGTGAGCCCCCTCAACCTACAACCGTTAGCAGTTAGGGTAGTTAAACGGTTATGATTAACACCGTTAGGCAGTTTCATTTGTTGTAATCAAACTAAGATTTCCGGTATATATATTTACGTTCTTGTGATAAACGATCATATATTCTCTAGATGGGGCCCATTCAACGGTAACTTTAGTTTTTTTTTAAATTGTTTTTATTTTATTTTAATTTTCACCTATATAAATAACCATCATTTTTATAAAAACCCTACACAACCAGACTACAATTCTCTCTTCTCATCATATTTTTTTTAGCAAAAATATGGACTCGAACCATCCCAATCAACCGGACAACCCCAACCAATCGAACACCAATCCATTTTGGATACCTCCGTCGCCTCCCGGTCAATACTTTCAAGGTGGCGCCCCACAATTCGATTTTTGGAACTACCAACTACAATAACCCTTCTCTCCTTTTTCCCCACAACAACCTCCACCATCTCCACCACCCAATCCACAACAAGACTACGTTACTGTATTCGAGAATGAAACCGAAGTCGTTCCGGAAACCCAAACCGAACCCGAGGTCGTTCCCGAAACCCAAACCCAATCATCTCGCAAAAAGAAAAAAAATAGTTGTATCTACCGGACCTCGAAAGTGGACACACGACGAGGAAGAGGCGTTAGCAAAATCGTGGGTGGATATATCCGAGGATCCAATAGTCGAAAGCGCTCAACCGGGTCAATTTATGTGGGATCGTGTTTTAGAAAGGTTCCACATTAAAATGGGTCGTGAAGAATACCTTGAACGTTTGTTTACAAAAGTATCTAGAGGTGGAAGAACAACCTTTCAAGTTTTTACATTGTTGGGAAATTTTAAAGAATTGTTTACAATGGCATAAAGTGCAGGAGATGATTCGACCCCAATCGAGCGTGTAATATCCGAGACTTTCCGACCTACCTAAAACCCTTGCACGTGTCCTTAGACTTTAAAACTCAACTCAATATTTTCCTAAAACAATAAATATTAATTTTAAATTAATATATGATTAGGAAAAATGATATATATATATATGCATGTATATATGTGAGGATTATGTTAAAAATATATATATATATATATATATATATATATATATATATATATATATATATGTAATCATTTAAACCTATTATATTAACTCATAATAAATTTTATGAAGCATTTTATAAAATTTATAAAATCAATTGAGAAAACTTATTAGAATTTTAAACATGTATATATTTGATTTTATAAAAGTCCAGGGACCAAAACTGTCAAAGGCTGAAATTGGTTTTAAAACTAAAACTATACTTTTAACCTAAAATGTTAAATTCCAGAAACATCAGGGACCTGTTCTGCCATAAGCTTAAACTTCCGGAATTCAAAACCCATCACAGGTTCGATTCCCCGCCATGCCGGTTTTTGACCCTTTTCGCTCAAAATCGCGATTCCGGCCAGGTTCGATGCACCTCGATTTCTCATACGCGCATGCGACGCAGCCCCGAGGTGTCCCTGTGTTCAATTTCGAGTTTTACAACGCGTGGGTTCGGGATTTAACCCGTCTTCCCAACCGTAATCCCCCTAACCGTTCAAGCATTAATTGTCGAAACCAGCTATAAATATCGACTCACACACCTCAACGACATCATCCCTAACCTTCTTCAACTGTCAATTTCACCAATTTATACCTGCATTTGACGATTTGAACCGAGGACCGCGACCTCGACCTTCAAGCTCGTTCTCAATCGTTACTCCTCCATTTCAGGTAATTCTTGAGGCAAAACCTTCGTAATCATGTGTAGAACAAAAGCCCTCTGTCGGATTACAACGACAGAGGGATAATCAACGCGTATTTAACGGGTTTCGATTCTAGGGTTCATCGGAAGATTTGGGATGATCTGAGATACTAATTAACTATTTGATTTTCCATGTTTTAACTTAACGAACCCTTAGTCGGGATGGTTAAGTGTGTGTGTGGGCAAGCCGGGCGACCCGGGTTCGATCCGGGCAGCCCCGTTTTTCATGTATTTCATTTTTTTTTTACTTATTAAATCAGATTTAATTCTTCTAATTATTTTTATAAAATCTGTTAAACTTTTATAAACTTAATTATGATTTTTAATCACACTTTTATATCCTGAAGCTATTTTTAATAAATTAAACTTAGTTAAAGGCTATAAAAAGATTAATCCTTATTAATAGTTCTAAATTCTTAAGAACTACAAAAATAATTCTATACGTCATAAAACTTATACTTCCATCACAAGTTATTTTATAAAAATCAGAAACTTTAATTGGTTAAATAATAAATTTACCTCTTCTTTAAAACGTTGATTTATTTATACTTTTCCTATTAAACAGAAAACTTAAACTTTTATAAAGAAAATCAGAAAAGGTTATAGATTTATTTAAAAATCAGAAACTTATAAATTTATAAACTTATACACTTTATAAAATTTATATAAACATAAATCTATTTGTTTATATAAAAGGAGAGAAATAATTATACTTTGTTTCCTAAATAATGATAAAATTATAAACTTTATAAAAGCTAAATGAAAACTTTAAACGCTTATAAACTTATAAATTACTAGAACTCTATTTAAAACCTATTAAACTTATGGTTTTCTTTTAGACTTTAAAAATATATTTATAAACTTACAATTAAGATATAACCATATTCTATTTAAATAAACTTGCAAGTGTTATTATTTAGTTAAACGTATTTATATTACGAATTAATTTGTATTATAAATACTTAATACTTAGAAACTTAATCAAATCTCAAATGATGTATGTTGATTAAATAAGTAATTATTCTTGTAAATCATTTATTTCTAAATACTTAGAAAACTATTTTGATTATAATTGTGAAACTTTTAAATAATTATTTTAATTAATAATTATTCTAATCTATAAAACTTTGACATACAAGTCTTGTATCATTCCTTCAAAACCTTTATTATAAACTTGATTTAAACTTCAATCAATCTCATCTCCCATTTGGAACCCTAGTCAAACCTGAAATCTTAGAATTCTTGTCCTAGTCTTATAAGATCATACTTGAAACTTTAGACTTATATTCCTAGGCTTATTGTGAGGATATTCTCCCTCTCCAAGTCTTGCAAATACTTATCCGTGTTGGATACTATTCATCATCCAAGTGAGTATACTTAGCCCCTTTTTCCTTTCTATGCTTTTGGGGTGAAACATGTTCAAAATTCTTAAACTTATACAATTCTTGTACAACTATGACTACGTGTTTATTCTTATGTTAAACTTGAGACTTGTATGCTTAGATTAAACTTAAAACTAGCACATTCATTAACTTTGATCAAGCCTATAGTAACAATGATAGATCTATTGCATTTGACCAATCCACCTTGATTGATTGACCCTTCGGGGGGAGCCCTTGGTGATTGTTACTGAATTAAACTTTTAAACTTGAGACTTATAAGGGTAACCTGCGGGTTATGCCTAAACTTGGTTGGAGGGTTGATGTGCACAATGTTTAAGATACTTGTTTTCTCATACTTACATTATAGAATGCATAAATCATAGTGAATTGTAATTCTTTTCAAATACTTATTAAACCGTGTCAAAACCTTTGTATCTCACCAACTATTTTGTAGTTGACAGATTCTTTCACATGTTTCAGGTTCTACATCGTGAGACTTATTTGTGATCACATAGGACGCTTTGGACCTAGACTACTTATTAAATAAATGTTGTACACTTGTTATTTCATTTGTATTGAACCTTTGAATCTATTATTAATGAAATATTGAAACTTTAATAGTCAACCTTGTGCTATTGAACAACCGCGTCCGCCCCGACGTATAATCCGCCGTCGGTTGGGGTGTGACAGAGCGGGTCAAAAAGAAAGTTGTTCGATCGGGAAGGGACACCGACTAGCAGACCGGAAGCACGGTATTTCTTCAATCTCAATGAGTTTTCCGAAGAAAATGAGGAGGATGAACTACAACTACCAATCGGGAGGGACAAAGCAAAGCAAAAAGGAAAGGCGAAAGCTACGTCATCCTCGATTACGGATGAAAAATTGGATAAAGTGTTGACAAAGTTCGAGAGTATTACCGGCGTATACGACGAAGTTGAAAAAAAAATTAATAAACTTCGGGAGGATCTAAAGGTGTTGACATTGAATATCGAACACATTTCGGGTGAACATCTCGAAGACGTCCTATCTTTAAAAGCAAAGATCCGGGCACGACTTAGGAGGCAATGATTTATTTAATGTAATGTTTTTTATTATTTTATGTAATGGTTTTTAATTTTTTAAATGTAATGTTTTTATTTTTTTTTAATTGTTATATAAAATTAATTAAATTAGAAAAAGAAAATGATGTGACGGTGTGAAGATGTGCAACTATTTTCCTCAAATGTGGAGGGTGTGAAAAAACTGTGGAATCTGATTAGGCGCCGACGTGGTGGGGTGTGGAGGTATGGAAAACATGTGTAGTACCTTAGCCTGATGATATGAATCCAGAAATTGAGAAAGATCACCCGAAGACTAAATAACCATAAATTAGAGATGAATAAGAAATCCCAAACCGGAGATTACATCGAAGCCCCATAAAAAGATACCTAAAAACCAATTAGGGTGTTCAATTGCAAGAGGAACAAACGCCTCCCTTCTATTCTCGATGCAGCATAGGAGCTTAGATTTTTGGGTTCTTGTCTTCTTGACAAACAATAAATGTCGTATGAAACAGGGGATGAGTTATTTAAATAATACTTAGAATTTTTTTTTTTGAAAGGCACTTAGAATTTTTAGTTAGTTATTATTTTTTAACTAGAAATTGTACCCTGCAATTCGCGGTGAGTACCGGACCATAAACGGTTAAGACGGTGACATTAAAATGGCTAATCACAAAAGAAATGTGGTTAAATTTTTTTCCTCCACATGCTGCGGCGATAGGCAGATTTTAAACGGTTGAGGCGGTCACATTATTGTGGCTAGGCGCAAAAAGATACGTATGAAATGACGGCGACTCGGTTGTGGAGGTCGAAACATAGATAAAGGACAATTATATAACGGTTCCGATGTTTTAGAGTTGGTCTCGGTCTATTTTTTCACGGTTTTAAGTCGATATAACCCACAATATCTAAAAAAAATACTTTATTTTGTATACGACTCCGTTTTTAACAACATTTACACAATGACGTCAATTAAAAAAACAAAAAAACACAAAAGTTATTGAAGAAACTCAGATTATATATATACTAACAGAGTAAACTCGAAACTTGGAAAACTTGAGGGGGTCTTTGCTATTTAAATAAAATATAGTGGGAGAAGTCGTCGGTTCTAATCGAGTCTTATGATAATTAAATAAAATAATATTTTTATTATGAATTTCTCTTGACACACTCACTCTTATATAAATAAGTGAAATAAGAAAAAGTAAAAACAAAAAATATGAAAAAAAAAGTTTCTAATTAACCGACACTTCAAAATAAGTATTAGTAGAATAGTAAGGATATATATATCATTTTATACAAAACTATACTATTTTGGTAAATATTTTATAAAATTCAAACAACACCTTATTGGTAAATATTTTTATTCAACAACACTATTATGAAAAAAAACTCCATATATGCCGAGTCTGAGTCGAGATCGAGCTTGAGAAACGACTCACGACCTGAGCTTGAGCTTAAAGAAATATATATTCAAAAGAGAGCTAGGGCTTTAGAAATAGAACTTCAAAAGAACCTAGCTCGAGCTCAAGTTCAACGAGCCCAACTTGAGACGACTGACGAGCTCGGTTTGGTGTAGAACAGATGGGTGATAAACGCTCAAACGAATAAAATTATAAATAGTTTGGTTTGGGTTAGTTTTTAGTTATATAACTAGAAATTGTACTACGCGCTTCGCAGCGGGAACCATACCATATTAAACGGTTGAGATGGTGATGTTAACGTGGCTAAGCATAAAAAAGAAAAGTGGTTAAATAAATTTTGCTCAGCGCTTCGAAATGGGAGGCGGTCACATTAACCTGGCTAAGCACAAAAAGAAAATGTATGAAATTACGGTGACTCGGTTGTGGAGGTCGAAACATATATAAAATACCACTAGATAACGGTACCGATGTTTTTCAGTCAGTCTCGGTCTCATTCTTCACGGTTGTTAGTTGATATAACCCATGATACCTAAAAACACTCTATTTTGAATACGACTCCGATTTTAATAAAATTTATACCGCGACGTCAAAAAAAAAAAAAAAAAAACAAAACCGAAAATTATTGAAGAAAAATTAGATTATACATGTAAGAGGGTAATTTCGATAAAAAAAAAAAATTAAGTTAAAAGTTAACTTTACAAAATAGAAATTTGAGCTTTACCATTTCATCAAAGTAGGAGAGGGAATTTATCCGTCACTTCTAATCTAATCGAAAGTATTGGCAGTTATATATTATTAAATACCAAAATTTTATGGGAAAAATACAAAAATAGACATTTGACTAGAAAAGTTATCAAAAATGGACATCCAAATTTAGCCTCCTAATCCATGGACATTACTCTTGTAGCCTGCTCATATTTCCGTGCCAACATTCCTTTTTACAGTGTATGAACCAACCGGATTACGACACATGGCAGGTTAAGCCTTAAAAAAGCGGAGGCTAAGCCGTCTAATAAGCTTGCTATAGCCGTCTAACGTTTAGCCGGCAAACTTAAAAGGCTTAGCCGGCAAACTTAAAAGGCTTAGCCGGCAAACTAAAAAGACTTAGTCGACAAAAGTAAATCCTTACCCAGCAAAAACTGTGGTCTTAAAACACAATATTTTAAGGTTTAACCGGCAAAGTTAGAAAGTGTTACCAAAAGTGGGCACTCTCGACACACATGTAAAATCCCTCTTTCGATGACATATGTGAACGAAGAGGGATTTTACATGTGTGTCGAGAGTGCCCACTTTTGGTAACACCTTTTAAGTTTGCCGACTAAACCTTAAAATATTGTTTTTTAAGACCGTGGTTTTTGCTGGGTAAGCATTTACTTTTGTCGGCTAAGTATTTTTAGTTTGCCGGCTAAGCTTTTTACATTTACCGGCTAAACGCTAGACGGCTATAGCAAGCTTATTAGAAGGCTTAGCCTCCGCTTTTTTAAGGCTTAGCCTGTCACGTGTCGTAATCCGGTTGGTTCGTACACTGTAAAAAGGAATGTTGGCACGGAAATATGAGCAGGCTAGCTAAGCCGGCTTGCCGGCTTACAAGAGTAATGTTCATAAATTAGGAGGCTAAATTTGGATGTCCATTTTTGATAACTTTTTTGTCAAATGTCCATTTTTGTATTTTTCCCAAATTTTATTATAATAGCTCTTAGGTCGTAGGTGGCTCATGGCTGTCATGTGCTTGTAGAGTTGTAGCACGTTCGACGTGTTATTGTTAGCCACGTTTTACGTTTTAATATTTAATTCATATTATTAGTATACTTATAACATTTCTAACATCCTATATTTTAGTTAGGGACGATATTGAAGTATTAAATCATTTTCTTGTGACACCTAAAATAAAACCCAATACAGTATAGTATTGTGTAATTTTGAACATAATACAGTCATATTGGTGATCGAATATGACTGATGCATCATGTTTGGTCGCTGTCGGTTTGACTCATAGGCTATACAACCCGTATTGGTGTTATACGATTCGTATAAAGGGTGTATCATAATCCTTTTAGATGTATTTATAACATGGTCGTAAAAGTCGGTAGGCGCTACCTAGTCGGAGTCGGGAGTACTCGGTAGTACTCGGGAAGTACTCGGCCTAGGAGGAGAGTACTCGGGGAGTACTCGACCTAGGCCTAGAGTACTCGGGCCTCGGCAACCTACCTTGTAGCGATTACTCTCGGGGAGTACTCGGCCTCGGAGACCTTGTTTTACAACCATGATTTATAATAACATCTGAATATTAATTTTATAACCGACTATTAAACTAACTATTATTCTCTTCATTTCAATACACAATATCTTATTATCATGCTACCGGTCATGTATTTGTATTTTCTTATATGTGTTATGTAATAATTTGCCGACACATGTATTATTTTATATTTATGTTTTAGTAACTGTTATTATTATATTATAATATTCAATTCAAATAGTTAAACTTAGGATAGGCATTGCACAAAGTACAAGTGCTCATAGCATAGCTAATTTGGTTATATAAGATTTTACACTTCGATCCTTGAATTATAGAATTATAAGATTTTACGGTTAGACCAGTCCGGTTATGTATCTTATGTCCGTTTTACAAAAAACCAGGTGGTCCAAGTGGTTTTCCGGTCAAACCATTAACCGTGAACCAAAACGGTCGGATCAGGTTGCAGGTAAAGAACGCCGGAAAATAAACATAGAAGAAAAGAACGTCAGAAAAGAAAAGAACGCCAAATATGGGCAAATATGAACAAACATAAAACGTCGAAAGTCATATCTAGAGAAAGTAGAGGCGATTATGTCATCTGAGAAGGTTAGAAACCGAGATATGGAACCTCAGAGCTCCAACGGTTGAAGTGATCCGTTTGGGAATCACGTTTTGGTTCTCTAGATCTGTAATTGGCAGTCCCAAGTACCTCTCGGTTGTTCATCAATAAAATGTTCTTTAAAAAATATAGAGAATAGAATTTGAGTCTTTTAGGTTTTGAGATGATGAGTAAAAGAACTTGGGAATTGGAAACTATAGTCAGATTTGGAAACTTAGAAAGTATGGAAAGAATCTTGTAATAATTTTTTTTTGCGCTTAGTTAAATTCAAAATTTTATTTTTAATATTCCTTTTAAATTTCTATAAGTGCTAATTATATATAAATTAAGTTTTTCTAAAATTTTCTTATCATTTATATATTTTTTTATAATTTTTTTTTCTTTTAGGTTTTTCTAGTTTTTTTTTAATAAATTTACCAATTTTCTTTTATAGCATTAGCGTTTTGTAACTTTCTCGCAATCATTCCTTCTGAATCGATGCCTTCTGAATGGGTTTAGAAGATCGCAATAGTCACCTTCAAGAATAAGAGAACGGGTGATCTTTTACGTGTTGGATAAAAGAAATAAATTAGGTTATAAAAAATAATGTAATAGATAAGGGTAGAATGGTCATAAAGTAACAAATTATTTAAATTGGGTATATATGATATTTTTAGTTTTTGTTGGGTAAATATGATATTTACCCATGTTTGTAGGGGTATATATGATATTATCCCTAAAAAAATTAATTATAATATTGTCTGGTTTTTAAATCCGGTATAACCGGTCCGAACGATGAACCTCTAGAACAGCTGGTTCTGGTTCGATAACTGGTCCGATTTTAAAACATTGTATATATATTAAATACATGGACCATTTATGTAATTATCTATTAATCTTCTTCATTCCATCAACCAATTTGCATATGTATTTAGAGATTAGAATCATGGGAACATCGACAATAACATGTAAATCCATATTCCCAAAAGATTTGAATACTTATACAAGAGTCAAGTTAACTCACAGCAGCATGTGTACACATATCCTATCATGCACCTTCACCAATCATTAATTTAAAAAGTATTTAACAAGATTCCTGCTCTTATTGATAACTATTTTATTTAAAAAACTTTATGTATACATATTCTATTTTTATTCCTTCGATAAATTGAATATGTACATCTATATTTAAAAATATAGAATTCAGATACTTTATTATCGAATATTTTTACAGTTATAAATTACATTTATTATTTCAAATAAAATATAGAGTAAATTATCGTTTGCGTCCCTGTGGTTTACATGATTTAACACAATGCGTCCCTAACATGGATTTTTAACGGTTTGAGTACCTGTGGTATACAACTGTAACAATCTGAGTCCCTGGACCTAACTTCGTTAAAAAATTCCGTTTAAATTTAGGTGAAATGTCTTTTGTACCCTTTTACTGTATAACAGTTTGCGTCCCTGAAAACATGTAATATATGTTTGCATCCCTGTCTGAGGGACGCAGACTGTTATACAGCAAAATGGTACAAAGGACATTTCACCTGGATTTAAACGGATTTTTTTAATGAAGTTAGGTCCAGGGACTCAGAGTGTTACAAATTGTATACCACAGGTACTCAAACTGTTAAAAATTCGTGTTCGGGACGCATTGTGTTTAATCGTGTAAACCACATGGACACAAACGATAATTTACTCTGAAATATATAACATGGGTTTTAAATCGTTCTTTTTTCTTACCGTATACGATTACTTTTCATTTGTTATGTACAAAACATAAACTGCTGAATAATATCTATTTCACAAATATTATAAGCGTCCTGACTTATATTTTTTGTGCGGAAAAAATAACCAAAAGCCAAGCAATTGGTCTGGTTAGCTCTCGTGACACACAAGCCAGGATTTAACAGCTGACCCGATCATCTCACCAGTGATTTGAGTTTTATTATCGACAGGTTCTTATCGACATAAGGAGGGTTCAAGGGTATTTAGATGGTACCACTCGAACTATGGATGATAATTTAAAAGGATAGTTTAACTAGGTGAGTTATCTTATAATTGATATAATTTAAAGAGTAGTCTGAGTTGGAGGTTTGTTTATGCATTCAACTCAGTTTATTTAAAGAAACAGCACGTGTATCATCGCCACAATTCTCTCCTATATTAACCAGAAATGAGAAAACACTGCAAACCTGGGACGACACAACCATGGCTGCCGTTATTACACCAAACCCTTCCATCTCCACCAAGCCTCCACCCTCCTCCACCCCGTTTCAACCTCGCACCACCCTCCTCCACCGTTTCACACTCCCAATCACTCCCACTCCCCCAAAACGTCACCGTTTCCATCAAATCTCCAATGTCCTCTCCGACTCCAAACCAATCACCACCACCCATCCACCGCCGGACCCTTTCATCTCCCGCTACGCTCCCGACGAGCCGAGAAAAGGCTCCGACGTCCTCGTCGAAGCCCTCGAACGTGAAGGCGTCACCGACGTCTTCGCCTACCCCGGCGGCGCCTCAATGGAGATCCACCAAGCCCTAACCCGTTCAATCACCATCCGCAATATCCTCCCCCGCCACGAACAGGGCGGCGTGTTCGCCGCCCAAGGCTACGCACGCGCCTCCGGTTCACCCGGCGTATGCATCGCCACCTCCGGCCCCGGAGCTACTAACCTAGTGAGCGGTCTCGCCGACGCGTTACTCGACAGCGTCCCCATCGTTGCAATCACCGGCCAAGTCCCCCGGAGAATGATCGGAACTGACGCGTTTCAAGAAACTCCGATCGTGGAGGTAACACGTTCAATTACTAAACACAATTACCTTATTTTAGATGTAGAAGATATCCCTAGAGTTGTTCGTGAAGCTTTTTATCTTGCGTATTCGGGTCGACCCGGACCCGTTTTGATAGATATCCCTAAAGACATACAACAACAATTAGTAGTACCAAAATGGGATGAAACAATTAAACTACAAGGTTATGTTTCTAGGTTACCAAAGCCCCCAAATGATGGTCAGTTACAACAGATTATTCGGTTAGTAACCGAATCGAAGATGCCCGTTTTGTATGTGGGTGGTGGTTGTTTGAATTCGGGTGACGAATTGGGTCGATTTGTTGAGTTGACCGGGATTCCGGTTGCTAGTACTTTAATGGGGCTTGGATCATACCCGGGTTCGAGTGATTTGTCACTTCAGATGCTTGGGATGCATGGAACTGTTTATGCTAATTATGCTGTTGATAAAAGTGATTTGTTGCTTGCATTCGGGGTTCGGTTTGATGATCGTGTGACGGGAAAGCTTGAGGCTTTCGCTAGCCGGGCTAAGATTGTTCATATTGATATTGATCCTGCGGAGATAGGGAAAAATAAACAGCCACATGTGTCGGTTTGTGGTGATGTCAAGATCGCGCTACAGGGTCTTAACAAGATTTTGGAGGGAAAATGTGTGGTTAATAATCTTGATTTTTCGAATTGGAGGAAGGAGTTAGATGAACAGAAGTTGAAGTACCCGTTGAGTTTTAAAACGTTTGGTGATGCTATACCGCCACAGTATGCTATTCAGGTTCTTGATGAGTTAACGGGTGGGAATGCGATAATAAGCACCGGGGTCGGGCAGCATCAGATGTGGGCTGCCCAGTTTTACAAGTACAACAGACCGAGACAGTGGTTGACCTCGGGCGGGCTAGGGGCGATGGGTTTTGGTCTGCCCGCTGCTATTGGGGCGGCTGTGGCAAGACCTGATGCAGTGGTAGTTGATATTGATGGTGATGGGAGTTTTATGATGAATGTTCAAGAATTAGCTACAATTCGCGCTGAAAATCTGCCTGTAAAGATTTTATTACTGAATAATCAGCATTTGGGTATGGTGGTTCAGTGGGAAGATCGGTTTTATAAGGCGAATAGGGCTCATACCTACTTAGGAAACCCATCAAAAGAGTCTGAAATATTCCCAAACATGTTGAAATTTGCTGAAGCCTGTGATATCCCAGCTGCCCGAGTCACCCGAAAAGCTGACCTTCGGGTAGCTATTCAGACGATGTTGGATACACCCGGGCCGTACTTATTGGATGTCATTGTGCCACATCAAGAACATGTTTTGCCCATGATCCCCGCCGGTGGGGGCTTCGTGGATGTGATCACCGAGGGTGATGGCAGAACGAAATACTGAGGTTAGTTGTCATAGCAGTTTGCCAGTTAATTTCTTGTTGTATAAGTTAGTTCGTGGTTGTTAAGAATGTCCGTGGCAGTTTAACGACATTTCTTTTAATAGCTTTCCTAAATAAAGAAACCAACTACAAGGTAACACTTTTGATCGTTACAGTCGCTTTTGAGTCATTGTATCCTGCAAACGCTCTTATGTAGTCGAATGCTTCATTTATGATTGTCATGTAGATATTCCCCCGGGAAAACGGGTAACTTTCACCAACTAACATACTATAACTTTGAAGTGAACAAAACAAGAATCCACATTGTTTCAAACTTTGTTTCTTGCTTGAATTTCGGGTATGATGATTTTTTAGCGAGGATATCGAGTAAACTTGATGGCTCGAGCTGGATTTGTGCTAGACCGTACAACTTACTTCCATCTGTTTCCCTAAATACCCCTCGTGGTGATCTTCGTTTGTCTTCTGGTGAAGGTTCTGAAGGGTCTTCTTTCACACAAAGCTCGTAAAGGTCAGTTTTGTGTTTCCCTCCAACGAGTGCATTTGAATATTTGCGATATTTAGCGACAAGATGTTTTTGCACATATAGCATTTCTGCAGGTGTAATGGGTCCTCTGACCATCTGAGGTCTACACCATGAAGATTTGATATGGCTTCTGCTATGTGGAGGGATGACTATGTGTTCTATGTTGTTCAAATTCATAATTTCTTCCTTATCATCATAAAAAATCTTGAAAAGTGCTCAAGAATAGTAAACTTTAGAACTTCATTGACAATTATGACTCCCTCATCAAGAAATCGGCTGTTCTGGGTAAAAAGAATGTGCTTGTGCTTACGGGTTTATTTGGGTTTGCTAAAATTATATAACGGGTTCATTTGGGTCACTAAACTTATACAACATGTCAATTTAGGTTACTATTATAAAACTTGCTAAGTTAAAAATTTTAGATTCAAATCCAAGAATCTTTCACGAATTCTCAGTCAACGAATAGTTAATAGTTCCCATTTGTTATAAATTTTGGTTTTTTTTAGTTCTGTTTATTTATATCTATATTGAAGGATTTGTTAGAATCCCATTCGGTAGGGATTCTTATTCAAAATAGCAAATTGTTATTAAAGTTCCAATATAGCATTTTCTTTTGACCCTATATTTTTTTTATCATTAAAAAAAGATAAAAATAATTCAGGATAGCAAACATTCTCTAGAATTTCTCTTACATTCAACCCCATTGATGATAATATAACTAGAATAGAAAGTTTTTGTTGCCTACTCACACGAGTCCAAATGAGTAAACACCAACCACCATCATTGTACCACCTGCTAGTCGCCGTCACCACCCCATCATTGGTTGCCACTAGCTGTCATAAAAACAAATACGAGTGAACCTATAATTGATACTTTTTTTTCTTCCTAAAACGAACTATTTTGAAGGTGAGCCTATTTTAATTCGAAATCGTTTTAAACCAAACCTTAGTTTGACACTATCACATGTTACCCGCCCCGCCCCGCCCCGCCCCGCCCCGCCCGTTTTTCCTTGTTTTGGAAAGGGATTTTACCATTCAAGCCTAAGTTTTTCTAAAGTTGGGTTGTGATTTGTGGATCCGAGTTGGACTTGGGCTCACACTTCAGCCTATACAATTTAAGGATTTAATTAATATAGTTCATGAACCAACTAATCATATTTAATTTAGAAATGTCACATTATAATTTAAAAAAAGGACAAAAGAAAACGACACTTTTTCTCTTTTGAAGTATAACTTATGCTAATTAGTTAAAAAGTAGCAAATAATTAGCGTAGAGACTAGTTTAATAACACTTATTTGCCGTTAAAAAACGAACACTTATTTAATATAAATTACATAATTTGACATGTAGGGACAAATACTACACTTGACAATCATGGCCAGTTATTCGAGAAATAAGCAGATTTTGATAATTTCTTTTTACTAAATGAGTTGATTTATGTGTATTCAAAATTTTAAATTATACAATATGTTAAAATGTGTTACTCTTTTTTTTGAACAACTTCTATAACCTAAAACAAGCCAGAGGCTTGACTATAGAACAACATAGTGTTCAAAACAAGTGCATATCAAGCAAATGCACTCCCATACAAATCAAATCTAAACAGGTAAAAAAATAAAAATAAACTACAACTTAAATTTTAAACGAGCATCAGTCTTGCCACTCCAAAGAGCTCATATTAGCCCTATTTTTTATCCAAAGGAACCCAAGAACCTTGATTTCTTCAACAATTTTTGCTATAGAAACCGAGTGACCTTCAAGTAACGATTTGTTTCTAGCCTTCCAAATAACCCAACATGACGGCAAATTACTGCTGATACGATAAATAAACACCACCACATATCACACTAGAAACCATAGGCGTATTAGTAAACATTGTGATCTTTATCAAGGTAGATGTCTTTAACAAGAAGATAAGTTTGATGCTAGACTTGCTAGTCAAATGATGATAGATAGATAATGATGTCGTTCGAAAGATTTGTTTTTGTAGGAGACAAGTTGGTCGGAAGAGGCAGGAGATACATAAGTTGCAACCTACAACCCATTTTTGAAGACACAACCATTCTTAGTTTCTTATTGCAAAAATATGCTTTGTAAAAGCAGAAAAAAAAATATATTAGTTAAAAGAAATTTGTTGGCCTCCTACCACAAAAATAAATAAATAAATAAGTTCCTATATTTAGAAAAGACTCAGCTTGATGAGTTTTTAACCGATTTGTCTTATACAATTCTATGACATATCGTTACATTTTTCATGGTATGTCTTGTGTGTGTGTGTTCGTGTGTGTTTGGACATGTCTCTATGTTTGGGTTTGGGATGTATGTTGGTAATCGTTGTATCATGTCTCACTGTAAAATCGTATCTTATGTATGATCAATTATTGCATGTTCATGCCTTCAATGTAAAACAAGTATGAGACTGATTTCTAGTAATCGAGGTGGTTATCACCTAATACCACTCATCATTTAAAAAAAACCTAATATCATACTCGTAAACTTTTTTATAGTTTATCACATACTTGATCCCGTACCTAAACATTCATCTCAAATGTTTTTGGGTTTGATTTTCTGATTGAGGTTTTCTAAAAATCCAATAATTCAAAGGGAACATTCTAAAACTAGGAACTTGCATAAGTACTCTGTCATAGTATTAAAACACTTGCAACAAAAGCCAAATGGGTTAAATGGCAACTTGTAAATGTTTAAAACTAGAAACATTTGAATATATTTAAAGTGGGAGAAGTCTATAGTGAGTGAGGCCTTATAACCCACTGATAATCCTGTTCCAACTACCCAAATAATCTGGTTAAAGAGATAAGAATAAAGAGTATTTATATATATTTTTAATTAAAATTACTTGTGAATTAAAACATGTATAAATCACTTAAGTTTATGTGTTTCATTTCTATAAATTTCTAGCGGAAAAACAATAATCTATATCTATACTATCTAATAAATAAAAGTTTTTTCATGACACGTGTCGCCTCCATATTCAATCTCATCATTTTTTTCTCGCATCTCTCTCTTATTAAATACACATTTATCTTTTAATAATAACTATACTAATAAAACATCTATTTTAAATTATCTCTTATTATAAAAAACTTTGAAATCTAATTACAACTTTTATTTTCAATCAAATAGTAATTAATGAAAGTCAAATTACATTAAATAATAATTAACGTATTTTCAAAACCCTGTTATATATTTTGAATTTTGTTTTTTCTATTTTTAGTAAAATATATACATACATATTTAAAAATTATATATATTGATATTTTTCACTCGTGTGTATTACACGAGTTCTAAACTAGTTTTTAATATATAACTAGAAATTTTACCCCGCGCTCCGCGGCGGTAAGTGGACCTTAAACGGTTAACGCGGTGGCACTAACGTGGCTAACCATAAAAAGAAACGTGGTTAAATAAATTTTACTCCACACTCCTTGGAGGGAGTAGAACCTTAAACGGTTGAGGTGGTGACATTAACGTGGCTAACCACACAAAAAAACTCGTAATTAAATACATAAAAGAAACGTATAAAGCTACGGCTACTCGGTTGTGGAGATCGAAACATAGATAAAAGACGTTAGATAACGATATTGTTTGCCTCATTCTTCCCGGTACCAGCGCGTCACTGTCAAATAACCCTCGATGCCTAAAAAATACTCTATTTTGAATACGACAAACAAAAACTATTAAAGAAAAATCAAATTACAGATATACAAGGAGTAAACTTGAAACTTTAAAACTTGAGGGGGTTAAAATGAAAATTTATAAAATTGAGAGGAAGTTTTTGCAATTAATACAAAGTTAAAGGTTACTTGTATTTTTTTTTTTTTTGAAAGGCGAACATTGAATGTTGTGACGTCGCACCCCCCGTCACATGGGAGAGCCTCGTCCAACTCCGGCCAATATGTTGTCTTAACCGGGCCCACTTGGCGTCACTTGGCGTCAGAGTTGGAGAGCTTTCAAGGAAAAACCCCACCCAATACGGCCCCTTCCGGGCTTGAGGGAGAGCCGAGGCTAGAACCCTGGATCGACGTGAGTTGTATTTAAGTTTAGGTAGAATATGTTGACATGCTATCAAGATACTTTTTCTCTTTTTAAAATGTTTAGCATAAATTTTATGTATAGAAACTTTTTAATATCATATTATACATAAAAAAATTACTAAGTATTATATTTATCAAAACCAAATTCAAAATATCATATACCATTTTTTAATAATTAAAATATCATATTTACTTATTTATATTTATATAATTAAAAACAATTCAGAATATTACCACTCTACTCTTATTTTTCTTAAAATTTTAAAATTTCATATACACCTACTTTATATCTTATTTTTCTTAATAAATCGCATATTATAGTTATAATCATTTAGCTATAGAGGATTATGATATTTAATAAATTTTAATACAAACTTGGTAAAAGTAAATAAATAATTAGATTACGTATTTGGTTCCACGTTCTTCATCGCAAAAGGCAAAACAAAGAGAAGAGAATGAAGTGCTATAGCCTATAACAACACAATTTTCACTTGAACCCATATCTACATGGGTTGAGTGTCGATTCTATCACAAACCCTAAAACAAGACATGAAAACAATCGGTTGTTATATTTAACCCGTTTAATTAAACGAAACGTGTTTGATTTAACATGCTTAACACATTTAATTAAACGGTCAATGTTCAGATTATACTAAAACTAAACATATTGAGCTGTCTAGCCGTTAAAAATTAGAAGTAAAAAAAACATATATAAGTTCAACTCGTCAACCCGTAATATATTAAAACCCATTTACGACCACCCACCGGTCTTTATTTTGATGAAAAAGACAAAATTGTCCCCACTCCCCTTTCTCATGTTTGTCCCCTTCAACATAATATTGCAAATTTTATATGGGTGTGACCCACATTTTCCATACTGTAAGATTCCTAAGAGAACCCCACCATTAAATCATTTATTGCTAAAAGAAAAAAGACCATTCTTTCCGTTTCAATAAAAGTAGGTTTCCCCTTCTTTTGGCCTTTGAGGGTTTCAACTTCCAAGAAATTGAAATTGACAGTTTCAAATGAAATGGCAAAACTAATTGAAAATTATTAAAATATATAAAAATAGGAAGAACTTATAGAAAGTCCAAGTTACAAATCTTATTTTTCAAAAATTCAGGAATTATTAGAACAAGTAAAAGATTACAAAAAAATTAATGTTTTTTTTTAAAAAGCATTGGAATGTAATTACTGAATTTTCTGTTGTTATTGTTGGAAATAATTGGATTGAGCAAACCACATATACACACGAACACTAATCGATTTTGTGACCAACAAACCATGACAGTTTATGATTATTCTTTAATCGAAAACCACAAAAATAACCTCATACAATAGTGTTTATATAGATGACTCGATTCTAGTTAGACTCTACAAACTATTCGTATTAAACTGTAATACTAGTCTGTATCCTTTACGAACTTAAACATTATAGTTAGACTTAACTACCTATTCGTATTAAACTACAATACTAATCTCTATCCTTTACGAACTCAAACATTATCTAAAACCCTTAATATCTAAACTATGACACTAATGTCTACCTATACGTAAGCAATCAATTTCTCAAGTAATTATATAATATCATTAAGTATTTTATCATTTTCAGTATTTTCATATAAACTAATGATTTTAAAAAAGAAAATAAAAATTTGGTTCAAACCGTCAAAACGGAACCGTTAAACTGCCGACCTGACCGGTGCAGCCGAACAACCAAACACATACGTTTGTTTTTATAATTATTGAAATCGTAGCCAGGGATTCAGCTTAGAATTTTCATCAAAATCAGCTAAACGAGACCGTGAAGACTCCGGAATGCATGAGCTTGTGGAATTGGCTTGACAAATAATAATAATCAAGTGGTGGTCAGTTCCAGTGGTGGAGCATAACTTTTTCTATGAGGTCCGTAATTTTTGGTGTTTGAATTTCTAACAATCTGATATCATAAATTTCAGGTCGGTTAGGTATTTGGGTTAAATGGGTTATGGACTCATGAGAGTATTTACATTACATGGGTCTAAGTTAAATCTTATTTTTGGGCTTATTAGAATGGGCAATTAAATGGGTTCAATTCACTTTTAGCTTACTCAAATAAAACTCTAATTTGAGTTTAGTTTTTGCTTTTAAGATAGATTAAACTACTAATCATTATATAGTATTTTTTTATTAAGTTAAAAGTTTATACAACTTTTGTTTTCGAGGTTTGAGGTCACAAATTTTAAAACTAATGGGGTCAATCGTAAAAATAAAATCGGGATCATTCGAAATTCCCGTGTTATACGTTCTACATGAAATAAATTAATTACTTTTTGTCTTAATACTATCAAATAAATACTATAGTCTATTAAGTTTATCAATTGCTAATAAATCATGAAATCTAAATTCAAAATGACCGTTAATTACTTCTAGAGTTCTAGATTTGAAAGGGTAAGACTGGAAATCAAAAAAATATTGGACTGTAAATCCTCACATGGAAGAAACATCACCACCATTGTTTGTCCTTTGCCATTTCAATCGCATCTCATAATCATATAGCAATTGTCAAAATGTTATACTAAAAAAGGAGGAACACCATATTGTGCACAAGACCAAAGATATCACCCATGGTGTTTGGGGAAATTCTTTACTGTTAAGTGTCTTTTCATCATTGACTCGTTCACAAGTTGAGACCATCCCACTCTTAGGGGCTCTTTTATATTATAACGTTATAATTTATAATACTGTGGGTTAGGTTATAGTAAAAAGGGTTTTAAAAATAAGAAGGGTAAGAAGGATTCTAAGCTTGACATGTGTCATTTTATTGTTTTTAAAGGGAGGGCATAATGATCAATGTGTAATATACCAGGTTAATGTGTAATATACTAGGTCAATGTATAATACACCAGGTCAATGTGTAATACACCAGGTCAATGTGTAATACAAGGTCTGATATTACACAATGATCAGACCTGATATTACACAATGAACTGATATTACACAATGAGCATATTACACAATGACCTGACATATTTGACCGAATTACACAATAATGAGCGAATTACATAATGAGCTAGAAAACGTAAAACACAATGATGAAAACATATAACACAATGATGAAAAATATTTGACACAATGAACTTGTATTACACAATTAACTTGTATTACACAATGACTTGACTCATTACACAATGAACTTGTATTACACAATTACTTGACTAATTACACAATGACCTGACTCAGGGTTATTTCTATGGTGGTTAATTTATGTTTCGGGGGGAGTTGCCCTAGGGGATTGGCGGAGTTCGTTGCCTCGGCCCCTCTCACACCGCTGCTCAAACCGGACAACGGGATTAGACCTATTGCCGTGGGTGCGATCTGGAGGAGATTGGTCTCTAAGGTGGCCATGAGGGGTAGAGGTGCACAAAAAAACCGGTTTTTTTTTAACCCGGTCCAAACCGGCGTTTGGACCAAACCGGTTCGGGTTACCCAAAAACCGCCGGTTTGAAACCGGTTTGATGCTTTCTGGATGAGATCGGGTTAGGGACCGGTTCAAACAAACCGGTTTGATAAACCGGTTTAAACCGGTTTTCGAGCTGGGCAAAAAAAGAGCCATTGGGGAACGGCTATATGGCCGTTGGGGTCGATTTTAGCCGTTTTTTTGGCTCCATTTGCACCCTTAAAACACTATAAATAGGTGGGGGGTGTTTAGGGTTGATCACACCTCTCTTTACACTCTCTAATCTCTAAAACCGCTCTTTAAACCCGTCAAAAACGCTCTCTAAACTCTAAAAAAAAAGCATGGCAAGTTTTGGTGTTGGTAGTTCCTCAAACGAAGTTACCGTTGTGGAAATTCGTGCAACAACGAGAAATCCGGCAATTTGGTGCAATTACGATCTATGTTTATTATCAAACGGGAAGGAACGTGCTCGGTGCAAGATGTGTGGTGCGTTTTTGGGGAAAGATTCAAACACTAGTTTGAAAATGCATATGGAAAAATCTTGCCCGTCATTGAAGGGAATTCCAAGTGAAGGTCAAGCCTCCATAACAAGCGAAGGAGGAATTTGGAACTTTGATCCAAATACTGTTCGAGATCGAATGGCGAGGTTAGTGATTCAAGAAGGATTGCCGTTCAACCACTTTGACAATCCGCGCTTGACAAGGATGATTCAAGAGACACTCCAACCACGTTATCATCAAGTAAGTCGCACAACCCTTAGACGAGATTGTATAAAAATGTGGAAAAAAGCAAAAAAAGAATTAATTTTGGGTTTTGAAAATTTGCAAACCGGTGTAAACTTAACCACCGATGTTTGGTCGGCTCCACATGGTATACCCGATTCGTACCTTTGCGTTACCGCGCATTGGGTTGATCCCAATACGTGGCAAATGATGAAGCGTACAATCGCTTTTGACTTGTTTGAATATCCACACACCGGCGAAAATTTATTTTATATATTGGATGGTGTTATTAACGAATTTAAATTACAAAATAAACTTTTTTCAATGTCTTTTGATAATGCATCTAATAATACAAATGCGGTTCAAAAACTAAAAATTAAATATAAACCGGTTTGCAACGGCGTTTTTTTTCATAGTCGATGTGTCGCACACATCATTAACTTGGCGGTGCAAGCCGGGCTTGCAATTGAAGAGGTTTCAAACTTAACATATACTTTTCGACAAATGCTTAAAGATATTTTTAGTAACAAAAAAAGATACCATGATTATATTAAATTTTGTCGTGATACGAATAATCTTTGCTTAGGTCCGAATTGGGACGTCGAGACAAGATGGAACTCGACTTCTACTATGTTTTATAGCGCTTTACGACAAAGAGAAACTTTAGAACTATTTCATGATATGCTTGCCTCAAAACCTTGTCGTAAAATTCTAAAGTTTCCTTCTACAAATTGGGACATTTTAAAAGACGTAACCGAATTGCTTGAAGTTTTCAAAACCGCCACCACTTTTTTATCCGGTGTTTATTATCCCACAAGTCCATTAACACTAAAACAAATATATTTAATGGCTAACAAGTTGTATGAACTTGAAAATAAAAGCACTCTTTTTACAAAAATGATTGAACCGATGAAAGAAAAATTAGTGAAATATTTTAAAGAAATGCCTCCCGTTATAACTTGCGCCGCCGCGTTAAACCCTACCATAAATGTTTACGGGGTTGAAACTTTGATTGATAGAATTACTTACGCTTTCAATTTGGATAGCGAAGACATCCATTTTGCACAAGTTACAAAAACACATTTTAACAAATGTTTACAAGATTTATTTGATGTTTATTTACATAAATATGGTACAACTCCGACTCCACATGAAACAATGGGTACATCATCAAGTGGTAGCTCGAGAGATGTTAATTTGAATTTATATAACGAAATGTTAAATGAATATAGTAAACGGGCTCGAGGTACCACCCCGAGTAGCGAACTCGGAAGGTATATTGGCACAAACTTTTTAGCGTTTATGCCTCCTACCGTTTTTGAGAATTTTGATATTTTGGCATGGTGAAAAAAAAACGAAGCTTCGTTTCCGATTCTTTCCGCCATGGCCCGTGATGTACTAACCGTCCAAGCTTCCACGGTAGCTTCAGAATCTGCGTTTTCTTTTAGTGGCAGGGTATTATCGATACGAAGGACTAGACTCACACCCCTAGCGATGGAAATGTGCATTTGCTTGAAGGACCATTTGGATGCGATGGATAGGATACAAGACCAAACTTCTCTCGAAGACGAAATTCAAGCCGAAGAAACCATACACAACAACGAGGTTGATCTTGGAATATCCGAACCAGTCACCGATGAAGAACTAGCCGAAGATGCAAGGCTACGAAGCTCTAGTTCCGAAGACAACGCACAAGAATAATCAATCAATATTCCAAAAAATAAAACGTTGAGCTTAATGTTTTATATTTGTTATATTTTTGTAATGTTTTACAATTTTATAAATTTATCTTGTCATGTTTTTTAATTTTCAAACTTTTTAAATATTAATAAACGTTGAACTTTAAGTATTAATGTTGCTATATTTTTTTTTGGATTTAATATTAAAAATTTAAAATTTATTTGAATTTTTTTTTAATAAAAACCGGTTTAAAGGGCAAACCGGTTTAAAACCAACCCTAACCGGTTTGACATTTCCCATTACTAAAATCGGTTTAACCCGAACCGGTTTGGGTCCAAACCGGTTTTGACTTTTTGTTGACCAAACCGGTTCGGGTCGGGTTGAACCGGTTTGGGTTAAAAAACCGCCTTGTGCACCTCTAATGAGGGGTGTTGGGAAGGAGATGGCTAAATATCTGTGTGACTTTCAATTTGGGGTGGGAGTTCCCAATTGGGCAGAGGCTGTGCTCCATAGCGCGAACAGGTTCTTAAATGAGTTTCACTTGGATGGATCGTTGGCTATGCTTACCGTTGATTTCTCCAATGCTTTCAACTTAGTGGATAGGACTGCCCTCCTGCAAGAGGTTCGGACCCGATGCCCGTCCATTTCGCTATGGGTGGATTTTTTATATGGGCAGCCGGCTAGGTTATATATGGGTGATGATCATATTTGGTCCACCACTGGGGTTCAACAGGGGGACCTGTTGGGGCCTCTCCTTTTTGCCTTAGTTTTGCATCCGCTGGTTCATCAGATCAGGGATTGCTGCAAGCTTCTCTTCCATTCTTGGTACCTAGATGATGGTACGATTATCGGAGACGCTAAAGAGGTGGCTAAAGCCCTAGCTATTATCAGGTCGGAGGGGCCCTGTTTGGGACTTGAACTTAACGTCAAGAAAACGGAAGTTTTTTGGCCGTCGTGCAATGGGGTGAAGGTACAAGATGGATTGTTCCCTTGTGAGATTGGAAGGCCAGTGCTGGGTGTGAAACTCCTTGGGGGCGCCGTTAGCAGAGATGCAGGGTTCATCAGTAATTTGGCTGTGAAAAGGGCTTCTTGTGCGGTGGAACTGATGAGCTGTCTCCCACGTTTGCGGGACCCTCAATGCGAGCTCCTTTTGCTCCGCTCGTGTATGGGAGTTGCAAAGCTATTATTCGGCCTTAGAACATGCCAGCCTATGTATGTGGGGGAAGCTGTTTCAATTTTTGACAAGGGCCTCCGGGGTGCGATCGAGGATATCGTGGTTTGTGGTGGTGCTTTTTTTGGGGATTTTCAATGGAGGTTGGCATCACTTCCAAACCGTTTTGGGGGTTTGGGTTTATGTGCGGCTCAGGATGTATCTGCTTATGCATTTGTGGCCTCGAGGACACAATCTTGGAGTTTACAGGACCACATTCTTCAGGGTTGTGATATTGATGGGTTAGACTCTGATTATGGGTGTGCGATGAATCGCTTGCGCATGTCCCTTCCTGATTTCGATCTTAGAGGTTTCTCTAATAAGGACACCGCCCCCCTAAAGCCGAACATGCTTTGGCGAATGCCTTATTTAGCAGAATCGTCCAGAATTTGGGAGTAAAGTTTGATTTATCACCTCGCCAAAAAGCGGTGTTTGAATGTCTCCGGGCTCCTCGGGCTCAAGATTTTCTAACAGTTATCCCCATTGAAGGACTGGGCCAGCATATGTCGGCTGTGGAGTACCGGGCTATCCTCAAGTATCGGCTAATGATCCCCTTGTTTCCGACTGATGAGCCCTGCTCAGTTTGCCGCAAGGCTTGTTTGGATTCTTTTAGCGAGCATGCGGTCCATTGCAAAGAGTTACTCGGGTTTAAATACAGGCATGATTTGGTTAGGGATGTTCTTTGTGATGTTCTCAAACGGGTAGGAATTTCTGCTAAAAAAGAGGCTCCCGTGAACTTTCTGACAGATCCGCTTGAAGGGAGGTCTACTCTACGGCCGGCTGATATTCTTGTGTTTGGTTGGGCAGGGGGGAAACACGCTTGTGTGGACCTTACAGGAGTGTCCCCTCTTATGGGACTCAGGGAAAATGGGGTTGTGGCGGGTCATGCTGCTTTAAAGGCGGAATCAGGCAAAGTTGCTAAACACGAGAAAGCTTGTTTAGAGAACCAACACGTGTTTATCCCTTTTGCTTTTGATACTTTTGGGTTCCTAGCACCGAAGGCAGTGGAATTCCTAAACAGGGTTCAACGAGTCATGCATAGTAATATTTCGGCCTCTAAGACCCAAAGCTTTTTTTTAGTAGGATCGGTTTTGCTATTCAAAAGGGGGTTGCAGCGCAACTTGTTGCCCGTTTACCTGCCACTTTATTGTAATCGCTAATATATATCAATACTCATTACACAATGAACTTGTATTACACAATGACCAGACGTGGTATTATACAATGAACTTGTATTACACAATGAACTTGTATTACACAATGACCTGGAAAACGTAAAACACAATGATAAATACATATAACACAATGAACTTGTATTACACATTGAACTTGTATAACACAATGAACTTGTATTACACAATGAACTTGTATTACACAATGACCTGACTAATTACACAATGACCTGACTAATTACACAATGATCTGACTAATTACACAATGAACTTGTATTACACAATGACTTGACTAATTACACAATGAACTTGTATTACACAATGACCAGATATTACACAATGACCAGACGTGGTATTACACAATGAACTTGTATTACACGATGAACTTGTAATACACAATGACCTAACTAACTACACAATGAGCTGGAAAACGTAAAACACAATGATAAATACATATAACACAATGAACTTGTATTACACATTGAACTTGTATAACATAATGAACTTGTATTACACAATGAACTTGTATTACACAGTGACCTGACTAATTACACAATGAGCTGACTAATTACACAATGAACTTGTATTACACAATGACCAGACGTGGTATTACACAATGAACTTGTATTACACAATGAACTTGTATTACACAATGACCTGACTAACTACACAATGAGCTGGAAAACATAAAACACAATGATAAATACATATAACACAATGACCAGACGTGGTATTACACAATGAACTTGTATTACACATTGAACTTGTATTACACATTGACCTGACTAATTACACAATGAGCTGGAAAACGTAAAAAAAAAATTTGTTTTTGTTTATAACGACACTATACTCGTTTTAAAGATAAAAAAACGCTCGTTTTTATGGTGTAATTTTTTTGAAAAAATAATATCGTATGTAAAAGTTATGAACGTTTAAAAATGAGGGGGGAACTTGATAAAAAGTCAACAAAAGTGGCCAAGACTAAAATACCCTTACAACAACTTTTTCTTCTACAATTTAATCTCAACCATTAAATATTTTCTACAATTTGATTTAATGGCCTTAAATCATTCTCACCCTTCTTACAATTAAAATCCTTTTTACCTGAACCTAATCCTTAATACTGTATAATATAATATTGCACATTATAGACGACATTGACTGTCATTTATTTTTTTTCCTCTTAGGCGGCTTTAAATATTGATTTGAATGAACTTACATGTCCCGGTTTTGGCACAAATTTAAAATGTAGTTAAGTTGTTTGTTTGGTTTGAGAACAAATAATGTATTTGAATGATTTTTGTTTGATGCTTGTTTATCCATTCCACTAGATAATAATGGAAAGAGAGATGATTTATGAAAAGACAAAATGTTATAAGTGTTGATAATGGTGATAGCCTAAGGGGTTCATGATATTTCTAAAGAAAGCATGTCCTACATTCTCTTATATTCCATAAATGTATCCAAATCAAACACAGGGGACAATTAGTTTTACCAATATGTGTGGCTTATATATAATTTTTATAAAGTTATGTTTTTGACCAAGATTTAAAATAAAATCAAGAGGATTCGATGGAAAGTTTCAAATTTTCTGTCAAGCATTATGAAGGAGATAAACACTACTTCTATTTAGTTATGAATCATACTTTTGATGATTATATTTTATTTGATGATTCAAATTTGAGGCCTCTTAAATAATATTCCAATGGATATTTTTTTGAGGATTCACTCTCTAAATCATAACCATCTCTTTCTTTTCATTCACTCCATAACATAAGGTGAAAGGAAATGTTTCTATTGTTTTTAATTATTATTTATATATATGAGAGATTTAAGTAGAAAACAAATTATTACGTGAACAAAAATAAACTATTTATTTTTTCAATCTTAAAAACTTAAAAAAATATAATGGTTATTATTCTTCATTCAACTTTACTTGAGAACTCGTTAAAAAAACCAATTAAAACTATTTTTTTTTATTTTTACTACTTTTATTATTAAAATATAACATAAAAAAGATTTATCTCTCAAATTAACTCATCTCTTCTCTCTTAATTATTTAAAAAAAAAATTATAGACGTGTGTACATGGTAAACACTTATACATGTGTAGATTTTTTTAAATATATGAATACATATAAATTTACATATGTAAGTTCATTCTTTTATGTTGTATTGTAATAATAAAGGTAGTAAAAATAAAAAAAAATTTGTTTTGATTGGTTTTTTGACGAGTTCTCAAAATATTTTAAGAGTTTCCAAATGATTCATTCGCTATATATATATATATATACATATAAAATTACCTACCTATAAAGTACGAATCTATACTATATAATAAATAAAAATCTCTTATGCCACGTATCGCCTCCATATCTCTTCTCATCATTTTTTTCCGCCTCTCTCTCTTATTAATTACACGTCTTTTTTTAATAATGATTTATTTTTATAGAAAGTATTAGTTATACTAATAAAACACAATTATTTTAAATTATCTCTTATTTTATGAAACTTTCAAATTTAACTATGTAACTCTTTTTTAACCAAATAATTAATGTACGTCAAATTATATTAAATATAAATTAATGTATTTTCGAAACACAGTTATACATTAAATTTTACATATTTTTAAACTTTTTAAAAAAATCATTAATACATAAAATACATTTTTCCACTTGTAAAATGTGCATAAATATTTAAAAATTTTATTCGTCCCATGTAATACACGGGATTCTAATCTAGTTAGAACATATATGAACAAGTTAGTTTGATAGTTTTTATGTAAATAATCTATACACTTATATATAAGAAACACATTTTTAAAATATGAATAATTAAAAGGATTAAAATTTATTATTTTTGTTATGATCGACTGGACAAGTCTCCTGTTTTGTTCTGGGATGAAGGAACCTTTGTGAAGAACCAAAAGATCTCTCAATGAAAAAACGAATATTAGGGGGAGTCTACACCAAGAGCTAACAAATTGTCATAGTATAGTAGCCATGTAACATCCGGTGAAAATTTGATCACCCCTAATTAACTAGGAGGGTTTTTTTTTCTGTATGTTTTAATTATTCCAATTTTAAACCCTAGAAATACATACATACGAATGTAGATGGTAGAATATATATGGTAGCAACAATGATTGTGATTGGAGTCTGGAGAGATGGACTCCATTGCTTGCAACTACCTAACATCAACTGTTAATTTGAAAATGATACATATGAAAATAACATTGATATTTCCGAATAGCATTTACACATATCATAGAGATTTAATAATATCTTAATTAGCCTCTACCATTAATTAGATAAGACAAATAATATATATAAGTGACTAGACTGGTTAGATTTTAATTTTAGAACCCCCAATGTAATTGTATCTTTTTGGTGTTCGTTTTTTTCTCTAGCTTCTTGCTAGTCGTCTCTAATAAATTCTCTCGTTGCCGTTAAAAAAAAAAGAAGTTAATTAGCAAACATAGAATGTTAGAACTTTTTAACAGAATACTAAATAAAGTGGCATACGTTGCTCTCGATTTAATCCGAGATTTGAGCTAATCATAAATGGTGGACTTGTTGAGGCTTTAGTAAAGAAACTCAATTTTAAAAATTAATATGCAATGTTGCGGACCTTCATATATTAAATTAAGTATGCTTTTAAAAATACCAAATGTATAAACATCGATTTATATATTGGAATGACATAATTAAAAATGGATATTCATTCCAACTCTTTTAAAGAAGTAAACACAATTACTATAAAATGTGTATGACTAATTTCAAATCTGTCGACTTCAAAGATGAAATTTGTGGACGTGAAGCATTCACATCTTGATATGTAACTTTTCATAAATATCCAACAATGTAATTAAAAATAAAAACATTCAAATAAAAATACTTTCACACAAAAAAGTTTAAAATCAAGTGTATATTAAGAATAAACATATATACTATAATAAAGAATAATAAATTTGGTCATCTTACATAGACAATAAATATAGAAAAACTGGGCAAATACGATTTCGGTCGCTAAAATCAATCTATCGGTCGTAATTTCGGTCGCAAATAATCATTTGCGACCGTTTTGCGACCGAAAAGCCGATCACAATTGTCCAGTTTTCTAGTAATGAGAGTCCCGGAACATTTGTTTATTTGTTTCATAGTTCTTTTAAAGATCTTTATGTAACTCCAACAATTATCGTCACCTCGTGACAAAGTTTGAAGATCACCTTGAAATATCTTTCATCTTTTGATGTCTTAGTACATTTCGTGATGAATTCAATGTATCTACAACGTCTTTAACCATCATTTAAACCTTTTTAATCAACAACTAGTTCTTTAGGTTTTATTAAAGGCGAACACTATAAGTGAAAGTTTCACATATGCATAACGATCCAAGATCACAACAAAATATATCAAACGTATAATTATTATCTTTTTTTTTTACATTTTCTTATAAAATTTTCTTTCATAGAAGTTTTCATTATCTTAAAGTTCAAATCAAGATAAAAAAAAATAAAGCAAACAACTAAACAAACTTACATATGAAAAATCAAGGCACTAATGAAAGAATTGTATAATGAAACTTATAATTCTTGAATGACTATAGGAAGATCTATAAAAGAAATGAAATTGGAAGAACCTTACTAACAACAAATGCAGGAAGAAAACATACATTCTAGTAAATATTTATACAAAACTTTAAATAAGAGAAGCTTATTATCATATCAAAGTTATTTTAAACATTACTAACACACTATTTATAGGTTATTTTAATATACTAGAAAATTGGGTATTTGCGACCTTCTTTCCGATCATAAATAGCCTTTCACGACTGAAAATGCGGTGATAAAAATCTCTATGACTAATTTGTTTTTGCATCCGCAATCATCGACCGGTTTGCAAATCTTGCGACCGGTTTGCGACAGCCTGTTTTAGTGACTGTTTTGCGAGCTCCTGTTTTAGTGACTGTCAATTTTGTGACCGATTTGCAACCGCCTATTTGTGACCACTTTTCGGTCTTAAATCAGTCACAAATTTTGCTACATAAACTTTAATTAAAAAATTATTTTTTTGTAAATTCAGTTTCTTTACTACCAATCCACACACAAGTTGCTTAATCGAGTTACTGGTCTTTTACCATTTTTCATCACTTGTAAAGAACTCATCTTCAAGTTCTTAAAGTAGAGAGTTTCATTTGGTGTGCTATGTAGTTTCTTTACTTCCATAAATTTCTTAACCGAGACCTTTAGTTTCATATATATTTTATCCATTATCAATTTGTTGATATCTCAATACCGTTCACCATAGGAACACAATTCATGCAATTGACTTCTTTGCCATTGTTCTCTTCATCATTACCTTCACTTCATGGCGCTCCACTTTGCTAACATTTCTTGTTACCTCTAACATTATGGCTTTAGTTGGTGCATTCATGGTTAAACATTTTAAATTCACTTCTTGTTTTAATTACAATAAAAATATGAACAAATGCTACAAATACTAAATATAATTAGTCATATGTTTTTATCATATATGCCCCAAGAAAATATATCCAAATGATCAATCAATAGAGCGAATCAAGAAAGAAATATTGAACAGAAGCATCATGCCTGATGCCACGGGCCCACGGTTGAACAAGGTTTCAAACGTCCAAAGTGGATATAAATAAATGTATACATGTGTGTTTGTATATATTTTCAGCTTATTTTGATGTTCATGTTTTACACATGTAAAAAAAACATATATGCTTGATTATATGTGTAAGAGCCGAAAATACATAAAAACACACATGTATACATTTATTAATCACAAGATTAAAATTTGAATACTTAAAGTGAATTGATACATTGTTTTTAATTCACGTGTGACAATATGCTCAAATGATAAAATATATGTCCTTGAATTAAATAAAATGTTTATACCCATGGACTTAAACTATAATATATGTGTGACAAGGTTAAGTGATTATATATACGTAGATATGTAAATTCTTATACATTGCTTACACATGATAGTTTGTCATATATGTAGAGAAGACTTTGAACTAAACAAATTAATTTGTCTTAAACTAGCATAAATTAGCATATGACATGTTAATCAACTTACATCACCAATGAGACGTTCATATGTTTAAACATCGTATTATTTATTGCATGTTTGAAAGAAAAATGTGTCATATACATTTAAAGAATGTCAGACATGTCTTTAAAACAACAGTAACTCCATCACATCAATAATTAAATAACACTGAGTTACAAATAATTTTTCATAAAAATATTATGCCACTGCTTATTATAAGTAGAATTGTGAAAAAGATATATGAACCTACATATTTAGACACTTTGAAATGCATGTTTACTTTAAAGACAATTATATGCTTCAACTTTATGTTAAATGAGATATCTAATTTGGTTTTGAAGTGACAATTTGATAACATGTTAATTAATTTTGATGTTCACTTATGATATCCTGTCATGAATTCATACTTCAATTATACCATCTAGAAGGACAAGATTAGTCAAGATAATAACTTTTAGCCAATCTACTAACATGCTAAACTAGTATAATTATCATCTTGGTTGGTGCTTGACATGATGATAAACATGCCATATATATGATTAAATTGAAAAGTTTTCAAGTTGATAAGTATAGACATAAGTATTTGAGATAACAACTTTATTATTTTAAGGTCACTATACTTGAGCAATAAAATACATGTGTTTGAAACTTGTACTTGAATTGGCTGCATGCAATGTGCTCATATGATTACATGGTTTGATAATAATCAGATATATGCTAAGTGTTAGCTTTAACAATTAAGTTTGCTTGTTAAGATTTTTATTTGTGCTTCATTATTGAATGTTTACAGTTGACATACTATGTGACCTATGATATACCTTGTATGATTTACTTAGAACATAGGTGACCTTATGATATACCTTGTATGATTAAAAAACAATCACATCTCTTAAGTTTTAAAACAACTAGTGAATAGAAATGTTATTACTTGTAAAAATTCTTTGTGCATACTATCTTGTCTTGATACTTAATGAATAAATTATAACAATCAAGATAATAAACTTAGATGACAAATTATACTTGGATAACAATCAAGATTGTAAAATTTGTTTGTGCATACTGTCCCTACTGATTTTGTCGCTTTCACGACACTTAAGTGTGCATCCCTCAATGAATCAATGTATCGACGAACCATTATTTTGGTCTATTTTGCATAGACCATTCCCACCCGATGACTCCCCTACACACATACACAGTCATTGTTGATGAGAAAGATATTAATATGCACATAAACTAAGAAGCGTTAAATATGTACTTACATGGAAGTGATCGAAGATAATTTTACGGTTTTTCGCATAGTGATCGCATAAACAAACCAATTTACCAAAAGCATACAATTTCATACACATGTACGTCATTTCTTCCTATTGTAATTCTATACTTAATACACACTAGTCACCAGTCAATCAAGAACCATATTTAGTCAAAAATACACTATACAAGACCCTTTACATATGTGCCCACGTGGCCCATGGCTAAATGGGAGAAACACATAAAATAAAATAAAAAGCTAACTATACATGTGCTCCCACAAGACCTAATGGATAGGTGTGGGCAACACATACAAAACCTACCTATGTATGTGCACGAATACTAAAGAACGCACACATGAGAAACCACTTCTGGTATTGTCTGCCTATAATCTCAAGAGTTGGGGAATCCGATTGACATATTACATCGATTCTTAGCTATGTTTTAGGATTTATTCCAAGCTAGGATGACGCGTATGTCGATGGCTGCGTATTTAAATTCTGAGAACACCAATTCTAACAAACCTGCTAACTTCGTCCCAACTTCCCAGAACACGCCCTAACTACCATATTTGAAATACAGAGAGGTTGTTATTTTAAGCTTGAAAGACCCGGCGATTACAACTAAGCTAGTATCTATATATTTATAGAAAGTTTTATCGACAAATAATCCGTTGGTAAGGGACCATACCAACAAACGACTGAAAAGCATGGGTGGGAATCTTAAAAAAAACTCATATCCTCAAAATTCCGATGAAGCACAGAGGGACTTGCTGCCGGTCTTGTATTCCATCAATAACCCGTCCTAATTGTCTGTGTGACCTTAGACATTTGTTCCTGCGGTAATTACCGGAGGATCACCGGCGGTTTTACTATATTTAAGTTTTTTTGTGTTTGTCGTCACCCTTCGATACTTACCAATGAATGGCTTTCGTCGATGTTGCTCCTTTGTTTAGTAGTGGCAAGTCATGTATGGCAGCACCATTGGAATTTCTGGAATCGAATATCCTACTCTCAACCTCTTCTTTACAGAATATTGAGATATTCGGAGATTCTGAACTTGAATAAAAAGTGACTAGTCTTTTATCGTGAAGATGGCAACTCAAATGCTTCAAAAGTTCAAAAAGTATTGGGGTAGATGTGATTAAATGATTTATTTGTTTTTGAAATGACTATATAGATATAATTAGAGGTGTTTATTATTCGAATCGGACTTGAATAATTCGAAATTCAATTCGAATTAGTAAAAAAATCAAATTATAATAAAGATTCGATTCGAATAAGCTAGGATTTCAAATTCGATTCGAATAATTCGAATTAATTATATACATAGAATTTTTTTTATCGTATGAGCTTCAAGTCTTCAACATTCAAGACTTTTAATTACTGGACTCTTTAGTTTTTATGGGCATTAAGTCATTTCATCAGTTCAAACTTTAAAACGAAATCGACTCTTCACTCTTATTCTAACTTCTTGACTACTATGGTAGTATGGTATCATACCCAACTTTAGTTTTTAGTTATCTTGTTAATTGTTACATTCTTTAAGTTCATTTTTTGCATTCATGTATGAATTAGATTGTTAAATTTTTAGAAATGTAGTTAAAAATCTGAATATTTGTAATTTTTTATTTTTATGTTTCTAATTCGGTTTATTCGAATGGACTCGAACTCGATTCGAATTCGATTTGAATTATTGTTATTCGAATTCGAATCCAATTTTCAAAATTTAAAATTCAAATAATTCGATTCGAATAAAACAAATAAACGGATTCGAATAAACCAAATAAACCGATTCGATTGAACACCACCCGTACTTTTAAAACTGTTAATAAAATAATTATTTTCATTATTAATTTTATGTTATTTTTAACATAAAAAGTGACAACCTTTTAAACTTTTACCAATCCTCTCTTGATATCTTCAATGGAAGCTAAGGCTGCATCTTGATTTGCTTCGACTTTGACGATGCTTTTTGGTATCCACTTCTGGGGTTGGACTCTAAGCATTAGAAGTAGTACTTCTCTACATGGAATTGTGTGCAATGATGATAGATTTTAGTGTTTGGAATCAAATTAGCAAAGGAGACAAGGATAGTGGGTGTTTGGTTTGAATGCCTAAAAGCTAACAAGGTGGACTCCATTCCTTTTTTCCATTTTCATTTTTAACTCATCATGTGTTTATCGTTTTCTATTATTTTTTTTAACAGCCACAATATTTTATTAAAACTTAAAACACCCACCTGGTATCGACCATTAAAAAGTACACCTCCAACCCTCTAAGTTGGACATTTATCGGTTTCTATTATTGTACTTTCGTTTTTTATTAATTATGTAAAGATGACAATCTCCTAGGGTTGTTAACATACTATTCACTTATCTCATTGAATTGATAAATTAAACACGATTCATATATTTATTTATGTAAAAACATCTGATCTAACTCGTATACACTTAAAACCATGTTATACTAACTTAAAATCTGACTATCTTCATATCAGATTCATATTACGTTTTAGATCATCATACATATTTACACATTTCTATCTAGTTAATTATCTAAATCTGTAGATAAAAAGACTAATAACTATAGCTAGCTATAAGAAATTTCAATCATAGTTATGATATCAAACTTTACCTATAAACACCAATCAAGCTACCATATATACTCTCGATAAAGATTGATCCGATGGTCGAATCCGTTGGTGATTATTTTAACTAAAGAAATTAGGGTTTGAATTTATCGATAAAAAATCATTAATAAATAAAAGAATGATTCAGTATTTATTAAACACACACAAGTAAGTTCATGTGCAGATTAAGAAATGAGAAAAATAAACATGATATTATCCGGCAAAAAATTACTAAAATTGACATTTAGCAGGTACTATGCCGGCTAAGCCTTTGGTTTTTGCCGGCTAAGAAATACTAAGGTAATTAACGAATAATATGAGATGATATAATTTGATTAATTGAAATATTCACCAACAATTATTAACTATTTAATTAATTAATGTCGAAATTTTTGCCTGCAAGCTTGACAAGTGATCTCCAAACAACTCGAATCAATCCGGCGAGTCGCTCTTTCTTTCATCTTCTCCACTCGGTCAACCTCCTCACGTGCACGCTCCCACATGTGCCTCGCACGTGAGAATTCCGATTGCGCTAGTTCCATCTCTCGTTTCGTCATCTCCTTCACACGTTCCGCATACGCTTTCTCCATTGTCGCTATCCGTACTTGATCAGCCGCTTGCCATTTCAGCGCCTCCACTCGTCCGTTTTCGGTTTTGGACTCTCTGTAGTGATCCGCCGGCGGCTGGATTGGCCGGAGACTAATCGATAGCTGCAAATCCAGCGACGGACTAGCAGATAAAGGAAATTGAATGTTCTCCGATCGGTATATCATCGAATCCGACGGCCAAGGAGAGGCACGTGAGTAGGGGCCTATGGTGTGCGGCGGCGTAGGGAGGAGTTGCAGTTCCCGTCGATCATCTTCCATTTTAGAGAGAGAAAGTGTGAGTGTGTGTGTGAAATTGAAGGTGGCGAATGGGGGTTTCGTCTTTATATTACCCATTTCAACAAGAGGAAATTACGGAAGTGCCCCTGGGTGCCATGCAAAATGACAGCCGACTAAGAATTGGAAAATGACGGATGTGACCTTCACGGTTGTTCTTTCTATTGTTAAACGGCTGACGTGGGATGGGTGTTTCGGTCAAATTGAGTAAAGAGGGTACATGTCCGTTGTACTGGGATTGGGTTGAAGAAACGGATCGCGTTATTTGGCAATAAGTGGCTTTTTATCTATTTTTAATAATACTTTGATTACAAGAAAGGAATTGTCTGCTAATTTGATAATAACTAAAATTTAAATAATTATACATACTGAACCTTTTCCATAAATATATCCAATAAGTAAAATTTTACTCTAATTATCTTAAATTAGAAGGTAATGGTAAATAATATTTTTTTTTTACTAAATAATAAATAAGTTTCAAAAATTTTATATATAAGTCGAATTATAAAAACTGCTAAAAGGTTACCAAGAATTAATGTTTCATTTGTCCCACTTAATTTAAAAAAATATATATAAAAATAATACATACGATTTGAAACACATTATCAAAGTTGAGTGAATTTAAAATGTCAAAAAAAACTTTAAGTGATTTTAGTTAAACATTTGAGAAACTTTGTTAGTATTGCATAAAATTACCCCATAATATAAAACAAATTTTAAATACAGAACCATAAGAACCTTAAAATCCACTTATATATTTTGTTTTAATTAAGACATAATGTGTTTATTTAAGGGTTTACGGCACTTTCTTTCTTACTTCTAGTATTTTACCAAACATTATGTATAAGTGGATTATGTTTTTTTTGAACGACGAACATTGAATGTTGTGACGTTGCAACCCCCGTCACATGAGAGAGCCTCGTCAAACTCCGGTCAATATGTTGTCTTAACCGGGCCCACTTGGCGTCAGAGTTGGAGAGCATCCAAGGAAAAATCCCACCCAATACGGCCCCTTCTGGACTTGAGGGAGAGCCGAGGCTCGAACCCTGGATCAACGTGGGTAAAACCATGGTGCATTAGTCTAAGAACTAGACCTCATTTGAATGCTTAGAAATTAATGGGGAGGACAGGAATCGAAGCTGGGTCACATTATTTTTAAGTGGATTGTGTGGTTCACATTATTCTCTACTTAAAAATGATTGTGTATTAAATGCGTCTTATATATTTATTTATTTTTTGCTATTATTGTCGTCGATCTTTAGAAAACGTTTATAGCGTGTTTTAATGTATAGTTTTATTTGAACTCAATCTAGTAACCTGTAATCATAATGACATGGTTCATAGATTGATTAACCAATCAGACCGGCTGGTTCAGTTTGATTTTCAAAAGACTGTGTGTATGATACATGGTAATAAAAAAAATGTGAAAAAGAAGTTATAGTTTTCAAATATGTTGATGATTACGTGTCATAAGTTTTGTTTGATTCTAAATTTTTTTTCCTATCATTTTTATCCGGAACATGAAAAATATTTTAGTCTAATCAAATAATCATGACTGGACATCATTTTAAAAGAATGTACGTGCCTGAATGATATATGGAGCTAAATCAAGTGAAAACGTCTTGGATATATGAATATTCTGATAACATGTATAAGCATATATACATCTTTTGATATTACACATGCAATCAACAAATACAAAGATTTATAACCCACTCTAAAACTTTGGTTAATTTCAAAGTTATAATTTAGGCCGTCGGTGACTCGATCTATGCTTGTTGCCCTGGGTCTGGCAGTTTCATACCTGATTATAAAATGCGTCTCATATTTGTCTGGTATTATTAGTTATCCCGAGCATTTTTAATTCGGGTTCAGGTTTCCTGTCATGCCTAACCATAAAGACACCCCTCTCCTCTATATATTAACAACCTCCTTAACATCTAACTACTTGTGTCTTGTTTATAGGTGATCCAAATTCCATATGTGATTGTTCTTTTCCTTGTTGTGGCGTTCCAGCCTCTTTTGTGTAACGCCTTAATTTGAATTGCAACATTTTATATTAATGTTAGGTCTAAGGCGGGTTTTAGAAGTTCTAATCTCGAGTTCAAGATAATCTCTCATATTTACATCAACTTTTATCTAGGAGGTATGTATATTTTCTTTTAAATATTCTAATCCTGGGTCCTATATATTAGTTTTTTTTAACGACTAGCACCTAGACGTACTCATCCTGACAATCGGTTCTGACGAGAGAAATTTTGTTAGAAAAAAAGGAAGATGTATTATAGATGTTAGCCGTTAAAAAAATCATATATAAAAGTTACATATTATTTGTGGTGATTTTTTTATTTTAAAACCAAAGTTACAATCCCAAAAGTATAGTACATCTTCCTTTTTTTCTGCACCACTTTTGGTATCTTAGTTTTGACGGTCGAATCCTGTATGTCATCCTAGAGGATGGAATATACAAAGTTAATTTATAATTAAATACCAAAAGGCATTTGTCCTCATGGTACCCAAAAGTGTTGCATGATTTCCTCTTCTAAGAGGTTGTGTGTTCTAATCACGTCGTGGACGAGTGGTTTAGATTTAACAGTAGATTTAGAGTGTGTGAATTTGTCATTCAAAAAAATTGATAATTAAATAAATATCTGATTTTATACCGTTCATTTATTTATTGATCAACAATTAGAGTTCATTGATTAGTTATTTAGTTAAATAGTTATCGGTAGTAAGTAGTAACTAACTGTCATTTAATAAAAAAAACTATTTGAAACAAATGATGATGAACTTGGAGCCTCTTTCAACACTATTAATAAGTTTATTTTTTATAAAAAAATATTATAGGTAATTTCTCATCGTTCATTGGAAATTGGGTTTTGCTTCTTTTTTAATTATAATAAAAAGTTGGGTGGTTAATATAGCGGGAAAACCATCAAAATAAAGATGTGGGATAAAAGAATTTTATAAAATATACATTAATTTTTAACTTTTCAAAAATAAACATATCAAAAATCAATCAATAAAATGACTCCACATAAGTTTAGCATGGTAGATTTCGGTCGACACAAATAACTAAAAAAGTATAACCGGTCCACCAAAAAACCAATAAAAAATGCCACATAGCTTGGAGGCTAGTTCTTATATGAGAGGCAAGATCTCAGCCTAGAGGCTACTAGAGGCTAGTTCTTTTAGCATGGAAACTAGATTTCAACCGACATCTTTTTACATGTGGTCTGTTTTGATTGGTTTTTTTATAGACTCCATTGTACTTTTTCAAGTTTTTTTGTGCCATCAAATTCAAGCCTTTATGTTGAAATCTAGTCAGCTAAGCTTATGTGTCGTCTTCTTATTGGCACATTTTAGATATGTTTGTTCTGGTTTGGACAAAAATTCATTATATATTTTATAAAATTCTCTCGTCAACATTTTTATTTTGGCGGATTTTCCCTAATGTAGTGTTATATATTTATGTATTAGAAAATTATTTCTCTTGGTTTACAAACTATACTAGGATTCAACAGTCCTAAGAAAAGATGGGCTTATTTGGCAATGGACTAACTAATGAGTTTAATCTAAACTATACGGAGGTCTTGGGTTCGAATCCTGGCCACAGCAAAAAAGGGGTTTGTGGCCAGGTCAGGGAGTTTGCCCAGTTGGGGGGTTCCTCCTGTGGTGGGTTGCCCTGGATGTTCTAGGTGTTGTCCCGGGGAAACCAATTATTCTAGAATATCTAGGTTTTGACGTTCAAAAAAAAATCTAAACTATATTACCTTGGCATTGACCATGCAGTTGGAACAACAAGACATCTGGCGCACAAACTAGAATGAATATCATTAAACAAGAATTGTGTTGTGGGTCTTTTGATGAGGGCTCAAAGCTGGCCTATACCAATTTTTTCTCACTTAAAATGAATATCAATCTCAATATGCATTTTACTATGAAGTTGTACCAGGTTGGTTGATAGGTATATAACCATGCCTTATCATAGTAGGTGACATTGAACAAAACAACATATAGTGAAGCTCAAAAATAACTTAGTGAAAAGCAACATGTTTGTTCCATCGCATTAGCTACCTTCATACTATTTCGCTCCTACACTTGATGTAGAGATAATAACTTGGCGTTTTGAGGACAAAGATACAAAGCTATCTCTCAATAATGCATAATAATGGTATGTAAACGACGTGTAGGTGAACACCCTTCCACATCTATGTCAGAGTATGTTGCGTATATTGTGCCTAATTATCACTGTGCGTAATTATAAACATAGGTTGCTTCATTTTATATAAGTTTCGTAATTATTATATATATTTGCAATTTTATTTGTGTGTAATTACATATATATGGTTGCTTAGTTATTTTATAGTGTGTAGATTTACGCCTCGTCTCGCATCTAATGGGTTCGTGTCATTCATATGATAATAGTTCTTTGTATGATAATTCTCTCACACATACGTATATATCGTGTACGTATGTATGTATATATATTAAAAAAACTGAAGTGATAAAGATTCATTTAAAAAAAGGGCGATAATTAGTGAAAACAAAGAAATGGCTTTATTTGTGGGGCTTGAATTGTCGGGTCGGGCCTTTGCAAGCGAAAAAGCAATAGTGATCGTTGAGATCAGCTGCTTGTCACGTGGGTTGCCATAAGGTTATGATGGAGTCGGGTCGGAGTTGAACCCCCACTTGGGTCAGACTCCAGTGGGCCACTAACTTTTTATAGATCCAACATATATTCATATGTGATGAAAGATCTCCTAACACGTGCACTCCCCATGCGTCTTTCTTTCAACTTTTTTATTTTTTCTTTTAAATAATTTATAGACCACTCTTTACATCACCAAAATAATTTAATTTTATTTTATTATTTTACTTTTTTTTTCTTACGATAAGAAAGTAAATTTATAAAAGCCATCAAGGTTCGGCCTTGGAGGTCAGGGGGGTTTTCCCAAAGGGTTTCCCCTCTGTGGAGGTCATGGTTTCGAATCTTGCAAGGTGCACTTCATAAAAAATAGGAACACCCTCTGCAGATTTCGAATTCATTGGGGGATGTTCGGGTAGACTGATGTACGAGCCTCCCCTGATGGGACGTGCCAGTTGAGCCCACACCATTAAAAAAAAGTAAATTTATAAAACCAAAGTGATGTATCAATTATTTTTAATGGTTTACAAACCATTTTAACATTTTAAAATGTTTTACTAAAACATGTTTTCACATAAAGGTATGTTTATTTAAAATTTATAACTATAATTATTTTTTATAAATTTCTATAGCTTTTTTTAATTCTTAAAACTCTTTACGAATTGATTTGTTTTTTTATCACATTTTTTTAATTTGAAGGATCAACATAAATGTGTTCTTCAAAACATTCTTCAATCATCTTCTTCCATCACAATCGTCAACCACAATTGTGTACCACCAGTCCACCACAATCAAGTAATCAACCATCACTATCTACCACCATACAAAGTCAGCAACCACCACCAACTAGTCAACCACCATCGTAAACCAGTGGGTTTTTTAAAAGAACTAAATTACAATTATACAATTATTGACTTTATACACATAACAAAACCTCAAAATCCATATAAAACTTTAGAGTTAATTACATAAATAGCCTATGTGATTTGATCAAATTACATGTTTGGTTTTCAGGGTTTAAAAACTACATGTTTAGCCCAAGTAGTAGTAGTAGTAATAATAATAATAATAATAATAATAATAATAATAATAACTTTATTTGTTTATAAAGATAAAACGTTTTAAAAATAGTAATAAATAGTATATTACTTTTATATATAAATTTAAAATAATTTTAAGCATGAATTTTAATTAAATGCATGTTTATTTTAGACATATGTTTGTTAATTTGAATTTTTTTACGGAAAAGACTTAATTTATAGTTGTTATGATCTTATTACAGTGAATCATATGTTAGACAACATGATTACTTTTATTTTGTGGTCCATTCTTCCAACATGCACAATTTCATCGTATTTGGCTTTGCTCTCTAAAATACTAATCTTATTTTTACTTCTTTTAGGGGAAAAAAAATAACTTTTGGGAGAAAGCATTAAATTTTTAATGAACACATTAATCACTTTATGGTGGTCACGTTTTGAAGAAAAGGTCACGGTTTGAGAACATCAAGTTGTTAGTTTGTGATAGATCGAGCTATGAGTAATTTTATAGAATAGTAAACAAGTTTTTGATGTATATCACTAAAGTTTTTTTTGTATCTCTAAACTTTCATTAAATGTTTAAATTGTTTTTTTCAAAAATGTTAATTTTTTTAAAATTAAGGGAGACAAATGAAATATATATAGATCTTATTATTTACTATTAAGTGATTTTTTTTTTTTCAATTTGACTTCAATTGAACAATTATGAAACTTTTATTTGGTATTTTTTTCTTCACAAACACATCATAATTCAAATTAATTTAGAAAAAATAATCACTAACTAATAAGTAAAATTCATATATATTTTATATTTGCCTCATCTAATTTTAAAAAGTTTTAACATTTATTTCTAAAATATTAAAACACAATGAAAGTTAAGTGTCTCTAGGTAAACAAAAAAATTTTAGTGACTTTAATAAAATACTTGAAAATTTTGGTTAATAATGTGTAAGTTTTTCTTTTTTTATTTTACCCCAAAATCCCAATTTGTTGGTCACGGTTTAGATTTTTCCCTAATTTGATTTACCTAATTTATTGCATTCAATATCTTGTGAAGTTTGGTAAGATTTTCAATATGAGTGAAGAATTCAACGTTTTATACAATCTAGTGATAGAGAATTAAGGATTTAAATGAAATTGTTTACTGTTTAATATTACTTGTAATTGTTACAATCTGGTGATAGGAATTAGGGATTTGAAACACTAATACTTTTATTTCCAGAATTAAGGATGTAATAAAGCTTAGTTAGATAATCAGCAACAACTTTGTAAAGGAAGGAAGATGCATTTAGTAGATAACATGATACTTAACTTTGTCTAATTTTTCTAGTTAACTGTAGAAGAAAATTGTCTTTCACATGCTTCTACACCATGATCATACATTTGCCTTGTAGCTAGTAAAATACACAGATAATACCAAAATTCTATGTATTTGCATCAAAACAACCATATGATATCTACATACTAGGATAGTGAAGAAAAAAAAACTAAAAGCGCCTCAAATTTAGAGTTCGATTTTGGTTCCAAAAAGATTGAGTCGCACTTGATCTAGGATCATTGGTGGTTTGTTTTAACTACTTTCATTAATATGAATTTTAAACAAGTAGATCATAAACAACTATTAAAATAATATGAATTTTTAAAGTAGACCATAAACACCTATTAAACCAAAGAGGTGACTCGTTTGATAAGTTTTTAAATCAGACCATAAACACCTCTAATAATAACATAAGAAGGATTCACCCGAGATTGCCACTTGTAATATGTTGATGTCAAGTGTCTCATATTTAACTTTTTTATTATTATTTATCTCCTAATTATCCTCTTTTTTAAGTGTATGTATATAAATAACAGATATAGTCATGTAGATTTGTGTCCGTTTAGTTGCTCATAAATAAATAAGATAAAAATAATAAACAACCAAAATGAACACAATTAAATTACAGTAATCATAAAATGAAAAACACTAATGTTTTGTTTGGTTTAAAATTTTGAAACAGATGAATGAAATTAAAAATGAAATAATTAGGGCTCTTTCGGGTCATAAACCTGACAGGTAAGTGATCGAACAGCACTGAAACCGAAATGTGAAAAATTTAACAAAGGACCCGCTCAACTATGTTTCATTTGGTTTCGGTCGGTCCCAGTTTCGATCGGTCGGATTTCCTGGTTAGAGTCAGACCGGAATTGTGGACTGTAATGGGCTTTAAGGCTTCTAGTAATTAATCATGGACTGCTGAGCTGCTATTACTCAAGGGCTGGTGGGCTATTACATTAAGACCTTTAGTCTAATAGTCATGGGTTGTTATAGTTTTGACTTAAATTAAAATCTTGACCTCCCTAGGCCCAATAAGCTAACCGGTTTTTTCTTCCTATAATTAAGCTACTATGAGGCCCAAGTGCTGCCTGCAAACAAGAATATCGACACACACAAAAATAAATACATATATACACACACTGACACATATATATATATATATATATAGAGGTGCACAAATCGGTTTTTTAAACCGAACCGGTTCGAACCCGACCCGAACCGGTTTGGTCAACGGAAAGTCAAAACCGGTTTGGCCATAAACCGGTTCGGGTTAAACCGGTTTACAAGCAAGGAAAACCCAACCCTGTCAAACCGGTTAGGGTCGGGTTGAAACCGGTTTGTGGGTTAAACCGGTTTTTAATTAAAAATTCAAATTAATTCAATATATTTAATAGAAATTCAAAAAAAAATTATATAACAAATATAAAACATAAAGTTCAACGTTTTTGATATTCGGAAAGTTCGGAAATTAAAAAAACATTACAAGATAAAATTATATTGAGAGTTTAGAGCGAGTTTAGAGTGCGTTTAACGAGCGGTTAAAGAGATTAGAGAGTGTAGAGAGAGGTGTGATCAACCATAAACACCCCCACCTATTTATATTGATTTATGGGTGCAAATGGGGCCAAAAAAACGGCCAAATAGCCTCCCAACGGCTATATTACCGTTATACAACGGTCCCTTTTTTTTCAGCGTATAAACCGGTTTAAACCGGTTTATAAACCGGTTTCCCAAACCGGTTTGGACAAACCGGTCCTCAACCCGATGTTCCACTGATTATCTTAAACCGGTTACAAACCGGCGGTTATTGGGTAACCCGAACCGGTTAGCCTTGAACCGGTTTTCCTTAAACCGGTTTGCCGGTTAGAAAATCCTAACCGGTTTTTTTGTGCACCACTATATATATACATGTATAGGGGATGGTTCCAAAAAAAACTACATAGGTAGGCGAAAACCGAGAAAACTACTAAAAAAATCAATTTTAAATAATAATATAATAATATTTTTTTTATAAGAGTATCAATGTAATATTACACATTTTTACCAAAAAAATCATTTAAATATTGGCTTACGTATACGTAACCCATAGTGTTACGTATACGTAAAAAGAAAACAAAAAAATTGCGGTTACGTATACGCAACCCATAGTATTACACACTGTTTTAGTGTTTTTCTCGGTATTCGCATAACTTTGTGCTTTTCTTTGGATCCCTCCCCTATATGTATATTAATTTATTTGTAATCTATTTTTTAACGATCTTTTTATTTAACAAAATAGCCAATTCAATTTTTTTTTTCTTCTGGTATAGTCGATTTTAAGTAATATTACTAATTCTAGATTAAGAGAACTTATTTCTACGAAAACAACCGTCACATAAATACTTAACATGACCTAATTTGTATGCATTTGGAAAATAGATAATTTTAAATATAACTTAGTATATTAATATGATTGTCACAAAATTACATTCTATCTTAAAACTTATTTTTCGAAATTTATTTAGACTGTTACTATGTAAATTACTATCATGTTTTATCAGATTTTCAAACTTATTACAATTTTCTTTTAAAGTTTTATTATTGATCGATTTTATTTTTTTCATATTATATGGAAAACCAAGAATATTTTCAAATTATGTAAACTGATAAAACCTACTTTAAACTAAAGAATTAAGTTCAAAATTTCTTTATGATTTTTTATAATTTCAACTTAACAAGGTTTTTTATCAAATCATTTACTTTTGTAATTATTACGTATAATTATTAAAAAATTAAGAGCTTTCAATTTTAGGACCCGGCCCCGGGCACGACTAGGGGTTTGTTCAATCTCACTTCGATTAAATTTTCTATTAACAGGGGTATTCAACGCTCACTTTATCATGCTCTGGTCCTTTAAATTATAATTATAAGATGTAATTATAAGATAGCTTGTTAATCTCACATCCTATAAACACAAGTTGTGATATTTAACAACCATAAATATTTATTTTTTAAATATTTTAAGTAAGGTTGAATCCAAGGGTTGACTAGGAGATTTGGATACATACAACACCAACTCCCACCAACTTTTCGTGATAAACTTAAAAGATATGTGCATGCTACGAGCTTCACGAAATGAAAGGAATCATTTGGTGGACCATCACTTTGTTCTCTTTTAAAAGATTATTTATATAAACAAATAACATCATATATAAACCCGTGATAGTTTGTTCCTATTTATAAATATTTTTAAATGTACTATTTTTTTATTTTATTTGTTAAGTAATTATTATATGAGTTCTAATTGCTAAGGAGAAAGATATTTATATATTCAGTGAAAAAATGTCTTTAAAGTTATTAAATTCAAGTTGACATGTCTCTCATTCATTGCGTGCATTGCCCACATTAAGTGAGATGAAATGGTTTGATGCCAACCCCAATCTACCACCCATCAAGTCCCACAAAAGCATGCTTCATGATCTCTTCTCTAACCCAATATGTTCTTTAAGAGCCACTTTTATTTCGCTTATTTGACCATCTTATCTCTATTTTAGCTTATGTAATGTGAAATCAATATCATAAAATCATCTTAATTCACATTATATTTTAAGACATGTTTTAACAAACTTTACTTTGGTCGAAAGATTGGCATAGCTGATGAGTCGAACCAACTATTTTAGCTTTTGCCACTAGAATTTCAAGTTATTCGACTCTTTATGGTTCGAACTCTTTCTATTGTTTCAAAAACTTGCTATTGAGATAGGTATGATGGTTACTTTAAGAAGACGATAAAGGGTATAACGTCATTGGTTATGAAATCATATATATAATGGCTAGCTAATACCACCTCTTGAGCTTAAATTTGTTGTCTCAAATTGTATTGCACAATATGATCATACAGAAAGATACACCGTAAATATGAACTCATACTATATTAAGATTCTGTTAGAAATTTCGTTTTTCTTATGATGTTTTAAATAATTGTTGATGTAAAATATTCATTTCAGCACAAAACTTCAAATTTCGGTTAAACATTCATTTCATAGTCATAGACTGATAAGAAAACATGTATGTAATTCTTTATATTTTGGTTTGAATCTAAGTTTATACGTCTTGTATTAGTATTTCCTAACGCGATAAGACTTAATTACAAACTAAAAAAATCCATAATAAAAGTCATCAAATATCATTGGAAGTCATCCCGAACTTAAGAGACGTCGAAAGGGTTATTAAAATATTTAAAAGATAAAATAGAATAAAAGTCAAGGAAAATGATGCATAAAAGCATGCAAAGAAGTAACTTGGATGGATGGTGTAATGCATAATGTGACACATATTTTATTATAAGCTTTGCGTGCCTTTAACGTTTATTACGGATACGTATATATATATGTATATATTGACTAATATGTTTTTTAATAGTAAATAATATGCTTTGTTATTAGTTAGTTTCAGGGGAGATAGTTTTGTTAAAGAAAACAATAACATGCTTTAGATTTCGTTTATTAACTTGTAACGACACTTTTGTGTTTAAAATTTCAGGGAAGTAAACTTCGCTTTTAATCTCAGTGATTTGGTCCAAATAATGATTTTACTTCATTAATAGTTTCAATTTGACTTTTTTTCTCTACGTGGTATGTAATTTGTCTGAATTAACTCAACCCATTAATACCGTTCGTTTTTTCTGTTAAAGTTAAGGACATTTTTAGTCTTTTTTACGTATAGGGACTAATTATGTAATTTACTCAAATTAAAACAGGAACTGTTTTTGTAATCTACCCACCCCAACCCCACTTATTCTCCTTCATCTCACGTATAGGGGTTGTTATTTATAATTTTAGATTTAAGAATTTCTTTTATGTGAAAAGACTAAAATACTCTTACATATTATAGGAAAAACTAACAGTATTAGTGGGTTGGAGTTAATTGAGACAACTACATACCACATGGACGACGGCTGAGATGTATTAAAAACAAGAAATGAATAATATCCTCAAAAATAGTTCTCGCGTACTTCGAGCATCTTGAAATACACAAAACATTCCGAAACCACCGTAACACCCTTTGTTTTAAATTTATTTTTGTTCTTTTTTCTTTCTTTTCAAAATATCAATATTACTCCACTCACAAAATACTTTCTCTCATAATAAATATGTGTGTATGTTCTTTTTTATTTATTTATTATCAACGATGACTCGTGATTTTTTTTGTTTTGAGTTTATTTCATGATTACTAAACGAATTAAGATCCAATGACATAGACCACGATGAAGATGACAACATAATGGTTAATTCGTGTTACCTATAACAACCTAGTTTACTATTCAATTATTCATTCAATCGTATATTATATATCCACGACATAAGTCACAATGACGCATAATATGAATACCTTCCCAATACATGCACCCACCCGAGTATAAATTTAGTTCTTAGTTTTCTCTTAAAAGGGTCTCAATTTAGGAAATGAGAAAGAGAAAATTTAGGAGGAGATGATCGATTTTCTTCATCGCTAATACTATTAGCTCGTAATCAAACAAGCGTCAAAACATTCCCAATTTAACCGGTTAGGTGAACTAATATGATTTAATCTTCGAAACATCACAAATTAACAACCCATCAATATCCGAAAGACTTTAATAAAAAAAGGTTAAATGCTCACTATGCTATTCATAATCATGACTAGATTACTTATGCTATTCATAATCACGCCTTAGTGGTCATGGGTTAAAATCTGGTAAGGTACACTTAAAAAAAAACTAGAAACACACTCTACAGATTTCGAATCCTTGGTGTTGGGTAGACTGATGTACCAGCTTCCCCTAATGGGACGTGCCAGTTGAATCACGTCGTTAAAAAAAAAGATTAGTTATGCTAGAGTCCTTTAAACTTAGGAAGTGGGCATGTCCGTACCACCCAACTCAAAAATATATGGCTCCGCATGCACAACACAACCATCAAGAATGCCTCTTCGTTATCGAATAACCCTACAATGCCTTTTCAACTACATCAAAATATTTATAGATAAATTAAATAAAAAGCACATATTAGGTGTTACCAACTTTAATAATTCCTTTACATAAATCCTTTACATTAAAGGAACTATGATCATAATTGAGCTTAGTATTTAACCAACTACATTATTACCTTATTTTTTGTTTTTATAATAATAATATAATGTGTACTATTTACCTTTTATTATAGTTACATATATACAATAAGATTTGTTAGGTAATTATATACTATATTATTACTTTTTTTACGACGAAGACACACCTTTCTGAAATCCACTTATTTACTTACTTGTGAGACTTGAAACATCACCACTTGAGTAGGATGACTACAAATGTCACTAGACCACGTGTATTACATAGATTAAATAAATATAATATTATATATTAAATAATAAAAATTATTTTTTAAAAACTCGGATTGAATAAACCCGTGGAACACAATACAATCTGTTAACACATACACTCGTCAAAATATGTTAGGAGATTTATTAATATAAAAATTAGTATTTTTTTTAAAATATATTATAATTAAAATATAGATTTATATTTAATAAGAGAGAGAGCGCGGGAAAAAAATAATAAGAATGAATATGAAAATGACACGTGACATGAAAAACCTTTATTTATTATATAGTATAGATATTAGTAAATTACGGTTTTCGTTCATATGGTTTAACTCAAATAACTCTTTTGATCCATTAGTTTAAATTTCACTTTTCAGGCTCTGTGGTTTCATTTTCTTCTCAAATAAAGCCAAACGACTAACGTTATCCATTTTTTCTATTAAATTTCTACAAACTAGCCAAACTACCATTAGTAATACTATTAATAACCAGGTTTTATGAATAGTGAAGCTCTGAATATTTTCTTTTTCATTTTCACCCCTTATGCTTTATATAATTTACGCTTTAACCTGTTTAATTATGTATTAATTCCGTTCTTCTATAATTACTTTTGCTCGTTTACTTTTTTTAAACGGATTGCATGGTTGTTTTATTCAACGTTCCAATATAATTTTTTTAAACAGAATTGTATTCAAAAGCGAATGTTTTTTATGTATCGTAGCCTATAACGATTGTCGTTACCCTTATGGTACCGTCACGACCCGAACCTATTATGAGCGAACATTATCGGTATTCGTTTTTATGATTTTCGACGGCCCAAACCGATAATGGCCAAACTCATGCCGCAGGGCTTTGACGAAAAATGACCAGACTTCCGCGCCGACGCACGAGTTTGTTTATAGAAGCTTGTTCAACTCTTTTTTTCGTTCTACGTAGATACGTCCAGCCGCAAAACGCGGGGAAACCAACTAGTTATTTTTATAAAATAAGAAAAATACAAAATAAAATAAACACCCCATCTTCCACAACTCACCTCTCTACTCTCCCTCCCTAAAGCACCCACCACGTCTGCCACCATCACCACCACCTCGTCAATTTCAATAATAATGAACCCCAAAATTGTTTCTTTCATAATCATTTATTCTTTACAACCGGTTCGATCGAAGGGTAACCCAATTGTTGAAACAGGTATCCTAAAAACCAATTGGTTTACCAAACGAAACCCTAATTGTCGAGAAGACGAGATAAATAGAAGAGAAATACTAGGAAGTCTAATTAGTTATAAAATAATCACTGAAATGGAACACCATGAAACCATCATCACCAAACGATTAACTAGTGGTGATATTACAACTAGTGACAATTTTTCATTTCTTATGAACACCCGGTTTGACGATTTTCCATTTTTAATGAACACCTAGTCGAGCTGGTGTTATATGGTCACCGAAAAGTAGATATGGTAGTGGTAGTGGCGGATCCAGGAATTTTTTCCAGGGGGTTCACTATTTTTAGATGCTCCAATTTCATAGGGACGGACATAAAAAATTCGGTTCGGTTCGATTGTTCGGGTCGGGTAAGGTTCATCACACACACTATCATCAGGGCCGTCCCTGACATTTTGGATGCCTTGTGTGACTAGTAAAAATGAGCCCCTAAAATATAACGGATTTAAGGACCAGGGTCGCCAAGTGTTAAAATATCAAACATCAGGGATCAAATGTGTTACATGTGAATGAAACCTGATGTTTGCCCCTAAAATTAAAATTACTTAACTAATATATGTAATTAATAAATAAAAGAATATATTATATGGGGAGGGATCAAGAGAAAACCACAAAGTTAGGCGAAAACCAAGAAAACCACATTATTTCAGGAAATTTTTTTTTTACGTATACGTATCCAAAAACAATTTTATTTGATTTACGTATATGTAACCACAATTTTTTTGTTTTATGTTTACGTATACGTAACACTATGTATAAAAAAGTTTTTTGGTAAAAATGTTTAATATTACATTGATACTCTTATAAATAAATAAAAATAAAATAAAACAAAAAATAAATATTATTATATGATTGGGTAAAATTGGTTTTTTGAGTGGTTTTCTCGGTTTTCGCCTAACTTGTGGTTTTCTCTGGAACCCTCCCCTATATTATATATATATATAAATAAATAAAAAAATAGTTAAATTTTAAATTGATAAGACTTAAACAACTTCCGATTTATGGTACTGGATTTCCAAAGTTTCCTATCGTATTAAAATTTATTTTAAAAAGTTGATTGAGCCTTATTTTTCTAATTTAACATTAACACTGATAAATTTATTTATTCTCTATTTTAGTCATTTAGGGTTACACTTACCCATTCCCTCTTCAGCCGCTCTCGCAGCCACTGCCTTCATTTAGTCTGTCGTTTCTTCCGCCGAAAACAAGGTGAAACATGTCTCGATCTTCATCTTCTTCCCTTAAAATCTGATCTTCATCACTTTTCAAACTTTTTAAGGGGTTCACCATAGTTTTTCTTTATAGGTTTCTACTACAATTTCGAAACTCGGGGGGTTCCTGTGAACCCCTCGTCACTACATAGATCCGCCCCTGGGTAGTGGTGGGGTTTGAACACGCAGTAGCTCAAAATCAAGACAAGAAAGGGGTTGTGGTGATCGAAAGAGAAAAAAGAGTAGCTCGTGATTTTGAGCTACTGCATGTTCAACTCTCAAAGACTGTGTTTACATATATGTACATTATGTGTTACATTTATGTAATACAACTAGGTTAAAATCCTATGTATTGCATGGTTTGAATAAATATAATATTATATATTAAGTAATATTAAAATTTATTTTTTAAAAACTAATGTTTTACACGGGTTGAATAAACCCGTGCAATACAATATAATTTGTTAACACATACACTCGTCAAAATATGTATTTAAAAAGATTTTTGGAAGGGCATTCTTGAAAAAAATCACATTTTAATGTGTCGGAGAGAATATCGTAATTCCGACAATATATCATCCAAACAGAGGGACGTTCGTCATAAGGTTATAAGTTTAACGCTTCTTACAACAAAACACCAACAACTTTCATAGTGGTGCAAGTGACCATGATATTTTTTCTAGAAGCATGTCAAGAATATTTCGAATTAAATAAAAATTAAACTAAGGAAAAAAAAAATTCTGAAGTGTCGAAGGAATATATGATTAAGTGAAATAACAAATAGTTAGTAAATAAATAAATAACAGCCTTTAAAAAAAATAACAAATTCATCCTAATGATCGCACAAAAAAGTCAATAAACATATAATGCTCATTATCATTCATTGTTGAGCCAAGTATCAACTAAAATTATTTAAAAATTGATATAATAATATCTCATATCTCATTATTCATAAAATACGATATGAACCGAATCGAACCAAACAATGAAGCAACTGAAAGTCCAACTTGTATGGTTCAAATGAAAACTAAAGAAAATGATCTCCATCATCATCTCCTCCATCCAATTATCCTTGGAAATTAGTCTTGCCTCATTTTTTCATCCAACAATGACGTTTTATAGTCACATGTTCTTGTAATAAATCCAAGTGTCGTATTCATAAGCCACAAAACAACAAACGACGTCCACACCGTAGTCATGATCCATCACGTTCTATGCATTTACATGAAAAAACAACCACTAATATCACTATCGATCTCGTGAGTGTAACATTCATTAATTGTTGAGTTAGTTATACAAATGGTTCCTATAGTATGTTTATATTGTATTCTTTATTTTTTTTCTTTACAAAAATTACAGATATGATTCCTACTATTTATCAATCGACCAGTAACACGTTCAGTCCTTTTTCACAACTAATGTTAAAAGATCAGTTAAGTCAATGTAAAATGACCGTTATACCTTCAGATAACATTCTCCTAAGTATCTTATTGTTGCTTGCATCATGGAGAAGATTATTAGACCACACTCTTCTTGCACATTTTGATTGGCGTCGATAGATATGAGTGCCAACATGATTATACGCCTTAACTACTTCATTATCGTCGTGGATCTATAGAGGTGTGTTAATGGGACTCAAAAGATCAAAGGTGTGCTTAGTAGTCAGAACATGGATGTTTTCAAGTTTTAGGAATTGTTTAGTATAGACTTCATATTTTTGGGTTTTGTTTGGCCGGTTGATGAGTCAACTCTAGATGTCATCGGAGAGATTACATTGAGCCAGGGGGAGACAGAGAAGAAGGGTTGGGGCGAGTTTTATATATATTTTACTTTATTTTTGTTTTTTAATTAAAAAGTGATAATAGTCAAGTGTATTGTGGTTTGATAAATAGTGAGGGATTATATTTGTAACTATCGAAAATAAAAGACCAAACATGCAATGTGAACATATCATATGGAGCATTTGTGTAGTTAACTCTTAAGGGTGCGTTTGGTTCGTCATGATGTTTTGAAAAGAAATTGGAATTTGACTAATGAATTGAAATTTGAATGAACAAGTTTCGTTTATGTATGTATTAACAAATAAAATTTTTAAATCTTTATATGTATATTTTACAGGTGTAAAAATGTATCATATACTAAGGATAGAAAATAAAAACTCAAAATATGTAAAAACTAAAATATAATTGGGTTTCGAAAATACATTAACGACTATTTAATGTAATTTGATTTTCATTTATTATTTGATTGGAAATAAAAGCTACATGATTAGATTTCAAAGTTTGATAAGAGATAATTTAAAATAAATGTGTTTTATTAGTATAATTAATATATTATTTAAATATATATTATTGTTAAAAGATAAAGGTGCATTTAATAAGAGAGAGAGGCGAGAAAAAAATGATGAGAATGAATGTGGAGACGACACGTGGCATGTCAAAACCTTTATTTATTATATAGTATAGATGCAATACACTGGTTTCTAATATAGTAATTGTTATAAAACTAGAAAATAAGCTGCGTGATACGGCGAGTTTGCGAACTTCGTTACTCACTTTGCGGTGGTCACAATAACGTGAATAAACGTGACTAAGTACGTAAAAGAAACGTTGTGTGACACAATTCTATTAGTCACCGACCTTATATTTAAAGGGTTAGTAAATTTATGTTTAAATCTGTAGAAATTAAACATTTGATATTTATTTAGAAGTAAAAAAATAAAAATAATAAAAAACCAAAAATAATAAAACTGACATGAACCTTGATAATGAGAAATCTTATTATTTTTTATAAAATTTGGACGTACCCGGTGTTTGACTTAGCTATCGTATTTACACATGGACTAGATCGCTTTGCGATCTGGTGTACGCAGTGTTACCCTACACTTTATGTATGAGATTGTTTTCTATGACTCTAACCCATGACCTTAAGGAGTTAAGGTCACAAAATAGCAAATTACCGGTTGCTACAAGGCTAACTCTCATATGTATTATAAAAATTAATGTTATTTAAAAGAAAAACCATAAACGAATATATTGTTTGTTTATGATTTTCCTTTTGGGAACATTTAGCCACGCGGATTGATTAAACAGGAGTCCATTGAAGCAAGTTAACTTGATGTCACATGCAAAGAAAGGATGTGTGCTTCACCAACTCCACATCTTCAAAGTTCAAACCTTATCTATAAGGTATTTTGAACCATATATATTTATTTGAAGTTTAAAAACATGTAATTGTAAAATATATATAAAAAACATTGTATTTTAAAATGTCGAAAATGAATTAATATGGTTATTTAACTTCAGCTTTCATAAACCTATTGTAACATAAAATAATAATGAGAATAAAATACATAATTGTGTTTGTATTATGCTAAAAGTTAAAAATAATATTTGTGTTGGAAACCATTTATATAATAACGGTGGAGAGTGTTAGTAATTAAAAGTAGGTTAGATTGATTTTAAAGAAAAAATAATTGCCTTTTAGATTACTATTCAAGTAATCATATTAATTATTCTGTGGGCTTAGTTGTTGAATCATGAATAGTGTTCCTTTGAATCTAAACCAATTATAATATGAATCGATACATAATGCATAAATGATCTCTAATGGTATTAAATAAATTATGTGATTTATTGACAACAAAAAGATGTGTATAATGTATCGACAATCACACCTGGCCAAAGTTGTTGTGAATCCTAATATACATATTACTAATAATATATACTTAGATAGAAGTAATCATCACCATGACAAGAATGTACAAATGAGAATCATACACTTTCGTAAAGTCAGGCTTTAACAAAAGCAGCTTCCGATTACATTTTATACATCATATCCACAATCTCGTTCACCATAAGCGGCCCATCTGTAATTTGTTTTCATTTAATAAAGACATATTATTCCAGACTAACCATGGAACTAAGCCAATAACAACTCGAGCCAACCGATCTATTTTTTTGGATGGAATGTATTCTAATTCCAGTTCCTTCATATTTGGTGAACCAAACGGAGCCTAAATTACTGCGATAACAAAAGCACAAACCTAAGACGTTTATTTATTTTTATCCATCATTCATATTTTTAAAATTTTTTGCTTCTCGCGTACAAATTAAATATGTATTTTATCATAAAAAAACCATCAAGCTAATTTTTTCACATGCTTTCTAAACATTTTAACCATTTACTTACACATCAATAAGTTATATGCATAAACGAAGTTTATTCATGTTTTTTTATGATTTCAAGAGATATGAACAATCATTACATTTCTATCATTTTCTTTTATTTAAAAAAGAATAAGTGATTCATTTTATTCTATATGTTCTCGTAATAATTAATGTTATACATAGAACCTCTTTTTAAAAGTCGAAAACATTTTCAGAGACAAATTATTTGAATCAAAATAACTTTTATAATATATCTACTTAACCAGGATAATTTTTTTTTTAAAAGTATCATGTATAAATTTACACACATGTGAAAGTATATGATTATTACATAAAATTAACCCTTTCTTAAATGTTTCACATTACTGCTTATTGACAAACAAGGAAAATAGAACACTTCTATTAAGTTTAATGATTAATTTAGGGCATATCTGAGCATAGTTATTGATATAAAATATCAAATAGGTACTTGCAATTTTTCCAAGACAAATAATATATGTTTTAAATTAAAAAACAACATTTTTCTGATATATATATTACACTCGTTGGATTTTATACTAAAAATTATATTATAACAAAACAATATAAAAAACCCTGTATAGATTACAGGGCGTCACTGAGAATTCGAATGTATGCGCGACGATTAATGCATTAGGAAAATAATCAACTCGTTTCAAATACTATAAAACATCAATAGGATTTTTTATGTATCGAAAAATCTTCAATCGTCAATCGCAAGCCTAGGTTTTTTTCAATTATCGACAGTTGACTATCGTGATTTTTTTTTATGTATTGAGTTTGACTATCGCCAGAAGCCAGACGTCAATAACAAATGCCAATTTCGTAGTATATCTTCTTTTTGTTTTTTTTCTTAAATAAATATTAAAAAAATATATTTTTTAACCTATAGTAAACAACTTGACTTCTTGTGCCCTTTAGAACACCCTTTCAGCAAAAACACTATTTTAGCAAAAAAAAAAGAAAAAAATTAGACTTATTGTGCGACATCGAGAACATAAAATTACTAAAAAGTTTATAATTTTTTTATGTATGTTAATTCACCTACAATACTTAAATGATAAAATAAATTATATATGGGCCCTCTCTAAATGTTGGTTCTATGTGTTCGCCCATCCTTCACACCCTCAAAGCCCCAATAGATATTATAGGGAATCTTATGGAATATATAGACGAATTATTTCGGTTTAAGCTCATTTTTTTCAATACCTAAAGTCATAAGAAGTGCATTTTTCTCTTGGATGAAATGTAAAGTAAGTCCTGATGCAACAACTAGAAATTAGAAAAGAAAAAAAAAACTAATCTCAATTAATTTTAAAGTGACACATATAAAGATACTCATGATAAGGTTGAATAAATGGTTTAAATTAATAATGTTTCAAAAACTATCCTAATCACTTAATTGATTGTTATATACTTGTATTGGTTTACTAGTTGAGCCGATCTTTATAAAACTTGAATGATGATATAATCAAATTCAAAAACATATAAAATTAATCCAAAAATTAGAGGCCTTAAAATAAACATAACAAGTTTTAAGTTAAATATTAATCACTTAAAAGAAAAAACAAGTTGTAAAAATCAAGCGTTCAAACAAGTTTAAACAAACCAAAGTGTTTGTAGCCTAACAATATCAAGGTGTCTTCATTTAAATCGAAGAGAGCGATATGAACAGTTCAGGAGGCCGCAGATCAAACCTTTAGTTCAGTGTCGGGTTTCATAAGGCATTCCTCCTCAAATAGTCAAATGATTGAGAGTTCTAGTCACATGATGGACATTGATATAGATTTATAAGTAGGTTTAGAGAGTGTATAAATAAATAATCTGACTAGTTGATTAAGCTATAAAAATATAAATAAAAAGCTTGTGATTTAACCTTTGACAACATAACATGCGAACTATATCGTCCAAGATCTGAGTCCTCGTCCAAAGTCCAAATAGCCGGTATGAGACGAATTTCAAAACAATGAAAGGGTGATTCTTCCTTTTGGTCAAAGAGTGTTTATAAACATATTTTGATTTTAATTTTATATAGGGTATATATATAATTTCTATATGGACATATCTTAGTCATGAACTTAGATATACCTTCATCATGTATCAAAAAGAAAAACCTATGATTATAATTTTAGTTTCTTTTTTATAATTTAACATTTAACACACATATTTAAAATCCAAGTTCCATCACATAGATATAAACCTAAGTTTATAACTTTTATTTATTTTACTTGAAGTAATTGACCTTCTTATTATTAGTAGACTCGTTAATTTGAATATAATATTATAAAACCAACATAAACTATATGATTATGAGAATAATATATGCGTGTGTGTGTTTTACTATTTATTTATTGATTAAATGTTATCTTGAAGAAAAGATGAAGTTGGTAAAGAGTATCTATCCGAGGATAACTAGAGACATTGATCCTGGTTGTGATCTAATTAACAATCCACTTGTTGTGCATGCATATCGCCCACAATCTCCAAATATTAAAAGTTTTTTTTTTCGAAAAGCTCCAAATATTAAAGTTGGCAACATAGTTTTGCTTAACAAGTTTTGTCCGGACCTACAACCATTATGTTTCATATTATTTAAACAGATATTTGGATATGTTGTTAAACCATAGGATTGCTTCTGTTTTTTAGTCCAAGGCTAATACGATAAAAAAGAAAATTACTAAGATAGTTATTTTTCTATAGTTATATACTTATATTAGAATAATTTCACATATATAACCATGAAATACACAACTAAGAGTCACACGTGTGTACTTTTACTCGTGAATCTCTTCCTAGTTTGCACTAATCGCTAAACCAACGTCACAATGACCATGCGATGAATAATATACCTAAGTAGTTGTTTAGCTTGCGCTTCGCAGCGGAATGTGTCCATGTCAAACAAAAAAGGAGTTGAATACACATGTACAAATGAACAACCGCGCTTCATCACGGGAGTGTGGTCGTTTTTCGCCAACGTGATGCAGCAAGAGTTTGGTCGTTATCGGTTCGGGCCGTCGAAAACCATAAAAGCGAACACCAACACCGGTTCTGAGTCCCGAGAAAACCGATACCGGTAACACGACACTCGTTATGGGCTACGATACCAAAAAAAATACTCGACTTTCAATACAACTCCGTTATAAAAAAAATTATATCGGAACATTGACAAAAAAAAATAGCGGCACATCCCGTTTTTAAAAACAACTTAACGAACGAAAGTTATAATAGGAAAAAGAAATTATTACATAATTAAACGGGTTAAAAACGCAAAATAATATCTAGTATGAGGAATGAAAATAAAAAAAATGTTCAACGTGACGGTCTACTTGCTAGGTTCAGGAGCCTGCTATCCTTCTTAACTGTTCCTATTAGTTGTGCTTCATATAGTTAAAAATAGTTAGTAATGGTTTATAAATTTTTTTCAACATAGATCTTGTCAATAAGTCTTTTTAAATGCTTGATTATTAAATGAAACTTTCCATTAATCCATATGTCATATCAAAACATTTCTTAACATATGAAATAGTACAAATAAATAATGTATAATCCTAATATTATTTTGCTTAGTTGCAAAAATAAAAACATTAAATGATTGTTTGCAACTAAAAGTGTTCACATTTCTTTCCCCTATCTCTTTTCATATGATATAACTAAAAAACATATATATTTTTAAATTTTGTTTATCTTTAAAAAATCCTCACATCTCATTATTTATCTTACACATAAACACTTATTTTTTTATTTTTTTTATACACTCACATTAATTATATAGATGATGAATAGTAGCCCTCTAAAGCCATTCTGTAGTGGGTCGTGAATGGGCGACACCCTCATCCAACGTGACACCACTTTTGGGGGCATGAAGGGGCAAGATAACCGTGTCGGTGGGTCTTTTATGAAGGGGCCAGACATGTTTTAGAGCACGGGCAGTGTGGCAAATTAGGGGAGATGGGTGTTGGCATGAAAGAGGTTGCCAACGTGGACGGGGATCACGCCCCTGGGCGTGAGTCCACTACTGGTGTTCTAAATATAGAGAGTTAAAGTACATTTTATAAAACACTATCTATAAAATAGAGAATGAGACGCATACATGAATTTAAGCATTTCTTAAAATTTTTCTTTAAAATATAAAGATGGAGCATTTATATAGGATGAGATGTGTGTATGAGGGGTAAATCTGTCTCTGCCATAATCAGACAGAAAAATTATATAACTACACACACTATAAAATAATTTCGCAACTATATATAAGTAATTATGCACAAACAATAAAGCAACACATATAAATAAGTATGCAACTTATATAATATAGTTACAAAACATATATAGTAATAATGAAACCTATGATTATAATTACGCATGTGGATATGGGAGGTTGATGGGATCGAAGGTTTCTTGGTTAAAATAGTTAGTTCGCATATTGATCGTCTTATTTTATCGGATGGAAGTAGCCCTAGTAGATGGAATAAATATGTTCTACGGAAGGTTAATATTTTGGTTTGTAATGTTTGGGAATATATAGGATAAAAACCTACCTAAGTTGTGAAAATGTTGAAAACTTTCTAAAAAACGGGTTCTTACAAGGTTTTTTGTTTTTTGAAAACCATTTATATGTAATTTCAAAACTTAAAAAAAAAAAGCGCCGCCACGTTTTTTTATAAAAAAAAATAAAAATTTTGTCTAGTTGTTTTACATATGTAACATGTTTTTTCAGTTGTTAATTACGTAACACAATGTTTTTACACATGGTGACGGAATTTTTTGTCCATTTTTTTTCAAAACGGCTCGGCTTTTTTTTGAAGAAAATCTTATAAAATGTGGTTAGAAGGATTTTAAAAAAAAAATTTGTAAAAACACGTTTTTTTGTAAGTTTTCAAAGTTTTCACATCTTAAATGGGTTTTCATTATATCCTTCACTTGTAGGTTTTATTGGATCGAGTTCCAACTCGTAAAAATTTGGTTTATAAAGGGATAGATATTTCCATTTTCTTTTTGTTGTTATTTCAAAAAGGTGGAATCTACTCTGCATGTGTTTAATTCTTGTGAGATTGCTTCAAAGATTTGGTCATCTATTGAGAAATGGATTGATGTTGATTTTCCTGTTTCGAAATATCCAAGCAATTTAATGGATTGTATTGACATGGTGGGTTTATCTAATGATAAAAGATGGATGGTTGAGGTTATTGTGATGAATTTTTGGTGGATTATTTGGAAATTCCGGAATAAGTTGGTTTTTTGAGATGTGAATAAGAAAAAGAAGTAGTTGTGTGATTCTATTTTTTTTTTTATGGTATGTTAATAGAAATCGAAAATGTAATACTAATTGGATTAGTTGGTTACAAAACCCCCTCATGACTTTATAATTTTCTTTATGTAAAGTTTTTTGCTATTCAGTTTTGTTTTGATATATCAGCTACTAATTTAAAATCCTGTGTATTATACGGGTTGAATAAATAAAATATTATATACTTAATTAGTAGTAAAAAAATTATATTTTTAAAAACCCGTGCAATTCACTGGGTTGAATAAATCAGTGTATTACATTGGTTGATTAAAATATAAGGTAATTTGTTAACACATACTCGTCAAAATATGTCTTTAAAAAATGTAATTTGTCGTGACAGTTATAAACTCTGTTAATTCATATTAAATTCATTTGATTGATGATACAATAACTATTTTTAATGAAATAATAAATATCTGTAATTAGATTTATATTAAACATATAAAAATAAATTTTTTGATATCATTATTTAATAGGAGAGAGAGAAAGAAAAAAATGATAAAAATTAACCACAAAGTGACACGTGTACATATGATTTTTATTTATTAATACAAAGATTACTATTTAATAGGAGAGAGAAGCAGAATAATTATTAATTAATAGGAGAGAGAGGCGGAAAAATAAGAGTGAGGAGTAACTAGAGAGTGACACGTGGCAGAAAAGATTTTTATTTATTATGTTAGTAAGATGTTTTAAAAAAAATTACGCACATCACACCGATGTTTGTTTCTAAAATAAGTTGATATTTTGTAAAATAAAAAACATAGTAAGATTGTACTTAAATTAAATAAAATAAATCTTTGATCACCTAGTAAATAATAAACCTTACTTGCAAAGTGGACGTAGAAAAATCTTAGCTGAACCACTATAATTCTTTTGTCTCTTCTTTTTCTTCTATCGTGTGTGTGTGTTATTTTTCGCTATGTTACCGACTCTGATTCCTAACATTAAAAACCTATTTAATAACCATATGTGCCAATTAGCCCCATATCAATTTGTTTGTGAGGAGACACCCTCATGATCTTCTAATGTGAAGGTCATGGGTTCGAAACTCACTTGATGTAATATGATCAGGTGAAACATGGGTTTTACTACAGTGGGTCTTCTGATGGTGGATTTCCCCTGGAATGGTGGGCGGGTTGGGTCACCAACGTCGTCTGCGTTCGCAGACATCGCGTGAGTGGTCTTTCACTAATGGGTTTACCTGAGTGATCGGGCTTATAATATTCTTTGGTCGTAAAAAAAAAACCATATGTAACGTATTTATTAGATTATTTGCTATTTGTTTAATAAAATTTGAAATACTTAGATCTCACTATTATAAATGATGACAATTAACAAAACCAAAAACAAACAATTAAACTATTTAAGTTAATGTTAAGGGGTAATTTTACATAATATTAACCAAAATTTTTATTTATTTAATTTTAGTCACTCGAACCTTTTTATCATATTTTAGTCACTAAAAATTTTTTTCTCTTATTTTAGTCACTCAACTTTCAAATGTTGTTCTAATAATTACCATGTTACAAGTTATTTTTTTATTTCATTTTATGGATATGGAGAAAATGAATTTCAAAAAGAGTAGACCAATATTTTCACCCTATTCATAAATTAAAATTCAAAACAAAATAAAATGTTATCCTTGTAATTACGCAAGATTAGAACAAATGTGAATTTGAGTGAATAAAAATATGAATTTGAATGAATAAAATGAAAATAAAAAAAAGTTTGAGTAACTAAAATTAAATACATAAGAAAATTGAGTGATTAAAATAAAAAAAAAAAATTAAATAACTTAAAAAAATAGATAAGAAATTTGTTATTATTCGATAAAGTTTTCCCTGATCTTAATTATGTATCAAAAGTCTCGATTGTAACGTCAGAACAAACATATGATCACCGATCACGTGGGAAGATTAAAATTATGGTCAAAGTCAAACAATTTACCCTTTTGCTTATAAAAATGGAAAAGGAAAAAGCTGCTACAAGATTCATTTGAACCAAAATTAAATTGACCGATCAATGAAAGTATCATACTCCACCGCTCTAGTTTACTTCTCTTATCGAATCACCCCATGTAGGTTTCTTGATTTTAAGTGCTCTCTCTCTGGTTTTCTGAATCATGTGTATATTCAGTTTTAGATTAAAATAATTTTAATAGTATACGAAACTTTTAATCGAATAAGATAGAAAATGTTTCTCAATTCAATCGGATAAGTGCACTTCCCACCTCATAACTCAATTCAATATATATTCTAACCAATAAAAATATCAACTAGCTCGGGCTCAGGCTTAGTCTCGAACCAATAACAATAACGACCAGCTCAGACTCGAACTAATAATAATACCGACCGGCTCAGGCTCACCACCAACTCGAGCGTGCTTGGTTTGACATATTCGCTCGCTATGATTTTGTAAGTTTTTTCTAGAATATAATCAAATGTTCTGTTAACAACAATTTTAAAATATACAAGTATTAAATACTATAATAGCAAACTATCAATACGAATAAAAATGAGTTAATTTATATGAGTGAGTTACTCAAGCCAGATCAACTCGAGTTTTTATACGAATGATCTATCTTCAGCTCAAATTCGGCTACGACATTTATACGAGCTAGCGAGCTCGAGCCATATCAACTCAAAATTTTAATGGACTATTTTATATATACAATGCAACAGTCAAAGCAAACTGCACCAAAATATTGTCTGTTTTGTCTCTAATCTCTAATGGTTTGCCAATCCAGGAACTCACGGTTTTGTTTTCACCCGACAAATTACTCGTCTAGACAAAACGCGTCTTGATAAATAATGTATCCACCCCTTATAAGGAAGACTTCGTTCTCCCCCTCAACCAATGTGAGATATTACATACAAACTGACAAATGAGCTGCGAACCACGAGCTATTTTAACGACCAATCTATACCAACCAGTTAAAAAATAATTGAAAAGAAGTTATAAGTTAACATCACATTCCTATTTGTCAAAACTTCCTTACAAATACGTGTATGAAAAGGTTTTAGAAGTTATATAAGGTAATTGTTTCATTCTCTTCAAACATATTGTTTCTACGACATGTAGCCATCCAACTAAAATTCTAGAAGCACCATAAAACCATCTTACAAATAATTCAACGTTTTCCTGCGAAATCAATACAAAAATAAAGTTAGATCCGTGTTACACTCGTGTTTTGAATCTATAGTCATAGGATATGTACCTAAATGTAAAAATCAGGGGTGGCTCAACATATTTTAGGGCCTAAAGCAAACATCAAAATTGTAGTTTTTTGTGAAAGTTTTCTAAATATATAAAATTATAAAAATGTAATTTTATGGAGCGTGAAAACGTATAGTGTTTACACAAAAGTTAATAGATTATCATTTTCTCTCTATTAACACAAAAGTTGATAAATCATCATATATATTTTCACGTTAAAACATATATTGAAGTAATTTCTTTAATTTTTGGTGCCCTTAAAATTTGGGACTAAAACAGTTGCTTTAGTTCATTATATTGTAGAGCCACCCATGACAAAAACATACATATCATAAGCGATGGGAACAAGAACATGTACACATAACAGATGTATCTCATCCCATCATATGCACTCGGTTCTTGTTCACGTAAAATAACTATTGTTGCAATTAACGTGAATGTTAAAAGCTATTATGTACTCACGTGGATGTCACATGGGGAACATTAAAAACTAACTGCTGTTAACGGCAGGGGCTAAATTTGTAATCCGTATACACAACTTTGGGTTGTGTTTGCAGTTTGCAAAACTTTGGGCCAAAAACTACAAAATAAACAAACCACAAGAGCCATTTGTACAATTAACTCTTATTTAAAACTTAACAATATCATAGTTACTTATGAAGTAAGACTATTATGAACAGTTGGTTGATTTCATAGTTACTTATAAAGATAAGTATCGGACCGACCTGATTCAAAGCTAATTCATTGATCGTTATCATAAGTAGACTTTGAAATGGTTCGTCAATAGTATCCTCAAACATGAGATACATTATAGAACTTGATTTTACGGATGTTATTATTTGACAATAGTCAAATGATGTTATTTGATCAGACAATCATAAGGGCATAATTAGCAGCAATCTAAAGTATAGTGAGAGTTGTATGTAGTTAGTACGAGATCTGTTACTGCGCAAGCGGAAGACATCTATTGGCCCTCATTGATTCAAATTGGTGCAAATGCATGGTTATGCTCAAACTGAGAGTTTGAGTAGACCACTTTGAATCTAGATCGAGAGATAAGGTACGAACAATATGTGAGAATGATTTTTGATCTACAATTGATGTTCAACATGATATTGATAACATAAGGATGATTGATAAAATAAAACATGACTTTCATTTTTCGCGATGAAGAAATAAGGTAACCCGATTGAGATCGGTTTTTGAGATTATTGATTCACGAGGTTTGTGCTTGCATCTAAGATCACTTATTATCAAAGTGCGGGAATTTTAGTAGCAATCTTCAATCTACAGTCAAGGTATGTTTCTTGACACACTTGATGCTTGGGTTATTCGAAGTTAGGCTAAAATATTAATTAATACGATTGAATATATAAGTCATCTGACACAATTCTAGTTCTTCTTAGGCTTCTTTTTCTGTCTTTCTCCTATTAAATATTAACGTTAAAAACTTATGATATTAAAAGAAATTAATTTTTAGATATTTAATATAAATTTAATTTTAGATGGTTATTATAATATTGACTAAATGAATTTTAAAAAAATATTAATTTTAATTATGGATAGTTATAATTTATGACTTATTAATAAGAGTAAACTTCGTTTTTGGCCCCTGTGGTTTGTCCTGTTTAACCCTTTTAGTCCAAAAAAGAATCTTTTAACATATCAGCCCCTGAGATTGTATTTTTGTAACCATTTCAGTCCATAACATTAACTCTGTTAACTTTTCTGTTAAGTATAGGGACATTTTAGTTATTTTATTTTAAAGTAAACTAGTTAATATTTTCAGTTCAATAAAAACTTTTTTAGGCTTTTTCATAAAACTTTATTTCTACTTTTTTTAAAAACGTTTTTTTTTTATTTTTTAAATCATTTTTTTGTTTTTTTTTTTTTTCGTAAAAACGTCTTTTTTGAATCTTTTTAAAAACGTTTTTTTCACTTTTTTTTCATAAAAAACGTTTTTAAAAACATTTTTTTAGTTTTTTTTTATATAAAATGTTTTTTTACTATTTTAAAAACGTTTTTTTTTTACTTTTTAAAAAAAGACATTTTTGAATCTTTTTAAAAACGTTTTTTCACTTTTCTAAAAAATATTTTTTTAAAACTTTTTTTCATAAAAAACGTTTTTTTCGTTTTTTTTATAAAAACGTTTTTTAGCTTATTCGTAAAATATTTTTTTAACTATTTTAAAAACGTATTTTTTTAAATAGTTCACTATTTTTAAAACTAGTTCACTCAAAAAAGTAAAAAAAAACGTTTTTAAAATAGTTAAAAAAACATTTTATAAAAAGCTAAAAAAATATTTTTAAATCGCTTTTTATGAAAAAAGTTTTAATTTTTTTTTATCAAAAAACGTTTTTAAAAAGATTCAAAAAAGACGTTTTTACGGAAAAAAGAACTAAAAAAATAATTTTTAAAGTAAAAAAAAAAACGTTTTTAAAAAAAGTAGAAATTTTTTTTATGAAAAAATCTAAAAAAAATTAACTAGTTTACTTAGAAATAAAATGACTAAAATGCTCCTATACTTAACAGAAAAGTTAACAGCGTTAGTGTCATGGACTGAAATGGTTATAAAAATACAACCTCAGGGGCTGATATGTTAAAAGATTGTTTTTTGGATTAAAAGGGTTAAACAGGCCAAACTACAGGGGCCAAAAACGAAGTTTACTCTATTAATAATTTATATTTTAGTCAACTCCACTATTATTTAATAAGAAAGAAAGAGGCGGGAAAAAGAAGACTCGTGCGGGAGGGCTAGAATTGTGACACGTGGCACTCTAATTTATTCAGTTTATATATCGTCCGAACCCTATAAATTTTGTCTACACTGTTAAGAACCGATATGAAGATATGCAGCGACGCACAACGCGTCAAAGCACGGATATTTTTTACTAGATTTTTATTTAAACAAATAAATAAAAAGCGTAAATATTTATGAGTTTTAGAGATCTAGAGTTGTAAAAATATTTAATGAAATAAAAAACATCTCAAAATGACCGAAGCAAGCACAGTTTGAAAAGATCTCAATTTTCATACATGTTAGCTTTTACCTCGTATTTGAGTCGGTTAATTTTAAAATAAAAACAAATAATTAATTTTTTTTCCATTTATTCGCCATAATTCTATTTTATATATTTATTCTTACGTGGGCTCCTTATTCCATAACAATAGCTGCTTTGGTTTTACTTAATCTTTCTCAACAACTATAAAGCCCCGTGCTTCACCCTTCAACCTTTTCATTTCACAAATTATAACCAAAAAAACGGATCTTCTTCAACCTTCAACAGTTTCAAGATGCAAACCAATCGATACTCATAATTTAATTGTAGTTTCCTACATATGTCTTAGAGAGATAAACTACTGTTAATTTAGTGAGAGAAACAGAAACAGAGATTTTGTTCATGAAGAAATTAAGAAGATCTGCAGGACATATTCATCATGATAGAACAAGATCTGATCTGTTTGAATCGTTACATGATGATATTGTAATATCTGTCCTCTGCAAGCTCAGTTCTACAGCCTCTTCTCCGTCTGATTTCATCTCCGTTCTCCTTACGTGTAAACGGTTGAACAAATTAGGGCTTCATCCTCTAGTTTTATCCAAATCAGGCTCAAAATTGCTTGCCGTACGAGCTAAATCCTGGTGCGACGAGGCTCACCGGTTTTTGAAACTCTGCGTCAACGCCGGCAACAGCGAGGCATATTATACTCTCGGAATGGTAAGTATTCAGTATTGATTGCGTAATTTTAGTGACGGTTGTTGTAGAAGGCAATGGTTAATTCTGTGTTGCTTGACTTGCTATAATTATATATATATACATATATTTTTTTTTGTAGATCCGGTTTTATTGCTTGCAAAATCGAGGAAGTGGAGCGTCGTTGCTGGCGAAGGCGGCGATTAAATCACACGCGCCGGCACTGTACTCGCTCGCACTGATTCAATTCAACGGTAGCGGAGGGTTGAAGGACGATAAGGACCTCCGTGCCGGTGTTGCTTTGTGCGCCAGATCAGCCTTCCTTGGCCACGTGGACGCTCTCCGGGAACTCGGTCACTGTTTCCAGGACGGTTACGGTGTACGGAAGAACATTTCGGAAGGCCGTCGGCTTCTCGTGCAAGCTAACGCACGAGAACTTGCATCTGTTCTACGAGTGTATAATATCGGGGCTCCGAATCGGATGGATATTGAGTTCGGGTTGTTTAGTGACTACGGGTTTAACTTAAACCTGATTGGCAGAGAGATGCACCCGGTGAATAAGTTTATGGTGGAATGGTTCGGGTCAAGAGGGGAGAACCCGGGTCCGGGTTTGAGGATGTGTTCTTATGACGGATGCGGGCGACCCGAGACCCGGAAAAACGAGTTTAGGAGGTGTTCGGGTTGTGGGAAAGTGAACTATTGTTCCCGTGGGTGTCAGGCGCATGATTGGAGGATGCACCACAAGGTGGAGTGCGCACCTATGGAGGAGTGGATGGGTCGTGCAATTGATGACGTGGAGGAAGAAGATAATAGGAACGGTGAGGATGAAGTGATGGGTGATCGAACGGTGTAGATTGAAGAAAGGTAAGTTGATCGGATCCGGATCTGAATTTGTACTGTAATTGATTTTATAGCCTTTTTTTTTTTTTTTTTTTTTTGTGTGTGTGTATTGTTTCAATAGGAAGATTTTGAGATTGTATCACAGAAGGAATTAACTTTTTTTCCTTATATATTTAAAAATAGCAATGTTTTTATGAAAATAAAAATGCAAACATAATTTGCATCTTCTCTAGGGTCACATGGTAACACGTATATTTATAATTTTACATGTGTCAATGATATTAATCATAACTCTCACACACTTAAAATCGTTTAAAATCGTGTTTGTGGCAACCAAAATGAAATTTTTTACATTTGGTTTTGTTCCTTATATTCATTCTTTAATAATACACATAAATTTATATATTTTGTTTCGAAATTAGAGGAAGAAGATGAAAAATATTGGACAATGGAGGAATGAGAATGATTGTTATGAATGAATAAAGTTGATGAAAACTAAGAGACAGTAAGGAAAATGGAGTTCATTTCTAGAAATAACGGTGTCAATGAGTTAGTGGTGGAGTGGTAAGGGAGAGACCTGATGTTCCTAGTGACCCAGGTTTAATCCCTGCTCTCCACATTAGTTTCTGCGGCATGCAAATGAGGCCTAGTTTCTGCGGCATCCAGGGTTCGAGCCTCGGCTTTCCCTCAAGCCCGGAAGGGGCCGTATTGGGTGGGATTTTTCCTTGGATGCTCTCCAACTCTGACGCCAAGTGGGCCCGGTTAAGACAACATATTGGCCGGAGTTGGACGAGGCTCTCCCATTTAATGGGGGGTGCGACGTCACAACATTCGATGTTCGCCGTTCATAAAAAATTTCTAGAAATAATGGTGATAAGAAAAACAAAAAGTAAAAGTATAAAACTATAAATATTTACACTTTTAAAATCTAAAAATATGAACTTTTTAAAAACCCTTAGATTGGTTAACAAGTCAACTTGCTTATTAAACATATCATGTTCGGGTTTACTCGTTTATTAAATGTGTCGGTGTGGGTTTACATGTTTAATAAATAATTTATATTAGTCGGTCTAAAATTTGATTATTTTCATGTCGTGTTTTGAGTTTTGTCAAAAAGTGGCACACATACCAGGAAGAATGGTTTTTAATATAAGGGTAATTTATTCGTTTAGATCTTTAAATATTTTAATTCTGTTTTATCAAATTTACAAACCAAAAAACATGTTAATTATAAAGGATTAGATTCCAATTTCATTTTCGTTTCCTTTATAAAACATTACGCGAATCAAACGTCGCCTTAATATTATTTTGCTTTTAATTATTTAATACAAGAAAACTTGTATATTATATTTTAATATAAACTAGAAAGAAGTCTCGCACGTTGCGACAACCTCTGGGCGATAATGCTAGACGTGTTAAACCCCAGAAAAATTAATATTATCTGCGACCTCTGTACGATAATGTTAGACGTGTTAAACCCCAGAAAAATTAATGTTATAGAAAGCTTATAAATTAACCTCTAGGCGATAATGCTACCTTACACTCTCAATGTGCGGCTCATCAAGTTGTTGGTATGTTTTGGGATTTGATCCGTCTCCAACGTTCGATTGCCTGCCGGAGGGGGTAAAATTTACCGGTATGTTTCCGTCTAGGTTCTGATCATTATATTCAACCTCATCATCATGTCTATCATGAATTGGAGGTTATCTTCCTGGGAGTTTTGAGAATCATCACTTTCAGATTGATTATCATCCTCCTGGGTACTACTACATCGGTTCTTCCTTGATTCATACCTCATACTCCTTTCCTTGCCACATTAGACGTATCTTCTCGTTTATCAAGTGCCTATTTTTACAAGAATGGAACATAAACCATAAGAGACATTGTCATAATCAACAATCTTTAGACCACCTATGTAGGCACAAAACACCAGGACTTTTGATTCTTCAAACATTAGACCACCATCTCCACCACCACCTGTAACAAAAAAAGCGACTTGGGTGCGTTTTCTTAACACATTGCCCGAGTTTGGGATCTGCTGAGATGATTCTAAACGTTGAAAAGGCGGAATCGCTGGTTTCGGGGTCTGGGAATTTGACCTATGCGTTGGGATTTAGTGGTGGAGGAGGAGGAAGAGTTGAAGTGATTGAGGGGAGAGGTGGCGCCGGTGGTTGCGATAGGAGGTGGTGTGGGTGGTCTGATGTTTGAAGAAGAATAGGAGGGGCATATCAGTAATTTTATACAAAAATTTAACGGAATTAAGTGCTAGGGACGCAAAGTGTTAAAACTTAAGACGTCGACGATAAAATATGTTACTGGTGGACGAAACCTGATATTTTGTTCAAAACTCAGGGACGAAAACTGCAGTTAATTTAAAAACATATTACGTGTTCAGCTACCAAATTCAATAATATTTCTGGGAAACTGTGTGGTTGGTTTACAGCCATATGGATTTTTTTTAGTAATAGACCAAACGGATGATACGATTTTTTTTAACAATAAATTTTTTTTTCTAAATACCACGTAAGTCTATTATTTACATGATTTGAATTTACATCATTTTTACGAAAGACAGTCACCAATATCATTAGAACAAAAGGTCATGAACACTAAAGATACGTTATGTATGATAAATATCTCTCTTATTAACTATTTTTTTAAATGCGAACATTGAATGATGTGACAACGCAATCCCCGTCACATGAGAGAGTCTCGTCTAACTCCTGCCAATATGTTGTTTTAACCGGGCCCACTTGGCGTCAGAGTTGGAGAGCTTTCAAGGAAAAACCCCACCCAATACGGCCCTTCCAGGCTTAAGGGAGAGCCGAGGCTCGAACCCTGGATCGGCGTGGATAAAACGCTGGTGCATCAGCCTTAAGAGGTAGGCCTCATTTGCGATGTCGCGGAAATTAATGGTGGTGGTATGGAATCGAACCCGGGTCCCATGGGACTTCGGACCTTACCTCAACCACTACACCACAATCTTTTTGGCGAGCTATTAAGTATTCTAAGAGATGATGGTTATGATCTGGAGAAGAGGGAGTATATTTAATAAAAATGACATGAGATATGGCACAATCCAAATTTTAACATAAATATTTATTTATTTTTTATAATTATATTTTATATTAATAAGTGTACATGTTTAGTAAAAAATTAAGACTTAAAAAACCATTATGATTTATGAACAATCGACTATCATGTAAACTTAGTCTAAAGAATTATACATTCAAGGTAAGGTACCCATTATTTTGACGTCGATTATCATGTAAACTTAGTCTAAAGAATTCTACATTCAAGGTAAGGTACCCATTATTTTGACGTCGGTTTTCAAATATCTTTGCTAAATTGATGTTATTTTGGTCGTTAGATATATAAATAACACATGCGAAATGAATATAATACGTAACACATAAATTTCTTTTTACCATAGTCACGGTACATGTTTACAACTTATGTATGCTCCTAATTAGTATAGCACTACCATACCGATGAAATAAACAATAGATTACAAATCTCTATCTGTAGTTTTACACTTTTTCTTAAGAATTTACTGATTTCTCATGACAATCATTTTCTTTACCTTGAAGCTAACATGATTGATTGTTAGTAAATGGGTAAAAATGTCAAATCATCTACATGCTCATGATATGTTCATATGTCGTTTCCATCTCTATAGTTTATATTTTCTAATATATTTATAACTCCAAAACATAAAGTAAAATGATATAAACATAAAATAACTACTAAATCTAAAGAGAAATTATTTTAGAAATCTACAAGTTATAATCTAGACATCTTGAATATGAAAAAGCATATCCAAAAGTCTCAATTATAAAAAAATATCACATTCCGTAGAATATGTTGTCTCATTTTAATAGTTACATTAAATTTGTATTCTATAACATAATAATACACTATATTGAACAGTACACGTTTTCATAAACAAAAAATAAGATGTAAGGGAAGAAGGGGTGGAAGCGGGTTCAACCTTCGTATTCTTGCGGGTACTCGGTACACCGCCGTAACTGCCGTTGGAAGGGGCTGTAGGTTCCTGAAGCCATGGAAGGGTGGATGTTTGGGTTGAAAAGCATGTTTGGGTTCGGGTTCATTTGTGAACACCGTCGTAACCTATACGGGTACTTTATAGTTCATTCAGTAAATATAAGGTGACATAATATGATTGGTTAATTCAACAATTTGAAGTGGTTTCACGCGTCCACCCTAAAAAGTAGAACTGAGTTCAAAGACATAGAATTGGTTTTGAAACAGAAAAATTCTTTTATTTCTCAAAAAGTGTACAATATAAATTTAATAAAAGATGGATTTATTACTAAATATATTGTGAGACGAAAACTTTAAAATAGACAAAAATATAAAATTATTAAAAGCATCTATAATGATATAACAATTTTAAAAGGATAAAAAAATGCTAGCTAGGGTTCGTGTTGTCGGCCTCATTGTCACCCCACCCCCACCCCACCCCCACCCCACACTTGTTTTGATTAACGGCTAAATATATATTGAAAGGGCTAAAAGTTAAAACTGCTTAATTTTTGCATTATTTTTTTGGGACTTACTTTAAAGAAACACGTATTTAGTACGTAACTCATTAGGTTTGTTGGAATTCAGAGTTAGACTATTTTTAAGAATGATATTTGACAAAATGATCAAGTCCATTTCAAGGTTAATCCTAAAAGTTCAAATGAAGTGATATATACTGAAACTTAAATGACGTTACTGAAACTTAAATGACGTAGAAATAATACTTGTTGATGAGGTGGTGATACATCTACGGGTGTAAACGAGACAAGTCGGCTCGCAAACTAGTCGAGATCGGTTCGTTAAAAGCTCGATCGAGCCGAGCTTAAATGAGCACGAGCCCGAGTGAGCCTAAATATAAGCTTGTTTAATAAACGAGTCCGGGTTCACTTATCGAGCTCGAGTCGGCTCGCCAGTGGCGGAGCCAGGAATGTTTCTTATGATGTCATTTTTTTCGATACTGGGGTTTATAATAACACGAAGTTAAAATTTTTGGATCGGGTCAGGTCGAATCACATATAAAATTTTATACTCGGGTCTATAAGGTATCATAATATAATAAAATCAATAATTAATTGACCAAGTCTAGTAAACAAAATCATTTTTATGATGTCATTTTTTTTCGATACTGGGGTTTATAATAACACGAAGTTAAAATTTTTGGATCGGGTCAGGTCGAATCACATATAAAACTTTATACTCGGGTCTATAAGGTATCATAATATAATAAAATCAATAACTAATTGACCAAGTCTAGTAAACAAAATCACATAACTTTAATCAAGTATTCAAGTAACATAATAAACATACATAATTTCAACTTTAATCATGTATAATGTCTAATTTCAAAATTGAAGAATAACTAACATTAAAGATTGAAAAATAACTAACATTTACTTATGCTTGGTTTAATCAAATAATCGTCTCGGTTTTCTTTTTATCATAATACAAAAATCAAAATCGTTAATCAAATATGAACTAGGATTAAATGACCATCGTCCATCGATTGATCAGAGATTCGGAAACGATCGACCATCAGATCATGCCAATGGTGAACTGTTGAAACATGAGTGATGAGTCTCCTGTCTCTTCAGTTACCATCGACTGGAATAGAAACTACATAAATAAATTATATAAACTAATTATACATAATATATGGAGAGGTTTAGTGTGAAAATATATGCCTTTTGCATTTAAACTTTATAATATAAATCCGTTTCTATTAAAAAAAAGTTAATATTCGTTATTCATCACTCATGAATCATGATTTTTGCTAGCGTTTTCCAAGGTATCAATGCTATCCTTCGGTAAAACGGATAGTAAGCAAGTGATTTACTTTTTCAAATAAGAGTAAAGAAAAAAGTAAAGAAACTATTTTTACATTTTTTTTTTAAATGCAAATTTCTTAATTTTGGTTAGAAGTAGGACTTGAACTCATGACGTCCTTAAACCTTGGTATTTCTAAAAGATTTTCCTCTATCATTGGGTCACCAACCCCAATGATAAACTATTTTTACATAACGAGCCGTAAATGTTAGTTGATTGAGTATTTTATAAATTCTAAATATCAAGGAACTAATAGTTAAAATAATAATAAGAAAAATTTAATATTATTTCTAACAACCTTAAAAACTAAGGTAGGTGGTCACTCACAAGCCACCGACCAAAGTTTAATAATAACCCATTGACTCTCCCAACTTTTTGTAATGCTCCCTCAACTAGAGGTGGGCAAAAAAAACCGGTTTCAAACCGGGTCCCCGGAACCCGACCCGAACCGGTTTCACGACCAAACCGGTTTCACCCAACCCGATCCGAGACCCGATCCAAACCCGTAGGTGTGTAACCAGTTTTAAAAAAAAATTTGGAGGCCGGTTCTTAACCCGACCCGAACCGGTTTCAACCTCAAACCGGTTTCGGGCCCGACCCGGTTCTCAAACCGGTTCGGAACCGGTTCGAACCGTTGGGATTTTCGATTTTAACGGCTTTATAGCCGTTGGAACGGCTATATGACCGTTTTTTTTTGGTTTTTTTTGTATTTTGGAGCCCCTATAACTTGTATAATAGGTGTGGGTTGTATTGGTTCAACCACACAATTCCAAAACGCTCTCATTTCTCAAAAACGCTCTTATTTCTCAAAAACGCTCACGCTCGAAGGTCGAAACTCTCAAAATGGCAAACGAATCTCAACTTTTAATTATTTGTTTTGTAATTTCTAAACTTTATCTTGTATGTTTTTGTAATTTTTAAGTTAAGTTAATATCTTTAACGGTTAATTTTTTAAAAAATTAACGGTTTTTTTTTTTAAAAAATCCGGGTAAACCGGTTTGGGACCCGAACCGGTTTAGTAGCCAACCCGGTCCTCAACCCGGTCCGATCCGGTTTGGTAGGGTTGGGTTCGATGACCCTTGAACCCGGTTCGTGACCCGAACCGGTTCGTACGTCGACCCGGTCCAAGCGGGTTTTGCCCAACCCGACCCGGTTTTAAACCCGAACCGGTTTCGTTTGAAACCCGATTTGTACACCTCTACCCTCAACCTTATATATTTTTATTATAGCCTTCAAGTTTCTAAAATTTCAGTTTTATCCATGCACATAATTCTAAACTTTATTTTAAATTTCTTAACTCTCAAGTTTATCTCTCAATTTTTTTTTTCCTTAAATTCTTTTTATAATCGTTTGTCAAAGTTACTTTTTTTCTACTTGTGTTTTGTTTTTACTTTATTACTAACTTCTTTTACGAATTTGTCGTGTCAATGTTAACTCCTATTTGTGCCGTAATTTATTTATCTATTTTTTTATCTCAATGAACGAGTCGTGTCAACTTCATACGTTTCTTTTATGTACTTAGCCACGTTATTGTTGTCGTCGTAATGCGCGTAACAAGATTCGCAAACCCGTCGCATCGAGTGAGCTCTAAATATGTACTTAAACACGTTAATATTATCGTACGGTCCCGTCGCAACACGTAGGTCATATTTTCTAGTTACTTGCCATCGGTGGGAATAGTACCCGGGGGACCGCCACGTGTTCTTCATGTTTTTTTATCTTTTTTTTTTAATTTTCATTATTATCACCCCACGTACTTTATAATATACGTTTTTAATTCATTTAATTTTATAATAATTTTGTTTTCTAGTAACAACTTTTGTTCGTTAATTTTTTTTAAAAACGGAATACGCGGCTTTATTTAGTTTTTATTGTTAACGTTCCGGTATAAATTTTATTGAAAACGGAGTTGTATTCAAAATCGAGTATTATTTTTGGTATCGTAGATTATAGCGAGTATACGTTTCGACGTAAGTTTTATCCTTACAAATGAAAACCAACCTAATAACAAGCAAACTCCCGCTCCCGCAACGTAACACGGGTGAAAAAACTAGTTCTTATGAAAATTTAAAAGATATAAAGTAAAAAAAAATCATCAAAGTAGGGGAAACAGATAATCATATTTTAGTCTTTTATAACTAGTTTATTATAATCAAATAGAAATTATTATCATGGCGAAGCTAGACGGGGGGTTTGTTGATCCCGGATTGTACCAAATTTTCAAAATTGTCGCTGATAAAGTAATCGAAGAGAATGTTAAATTTTCAAAATTGCATCGCATACAAGGCATTCGAAGAAAATCCAAAGTGAGTTGTTTGCAACACACACGAAGAAAATCAAGGTCGCAATAACGTTTTTACGGCCTAAAACAGATTCTAAAATCGGGATTATTTTTGTAATTTTTTTTGTATATGATTTTTAAAGGGCATACAATCACACTTCTTAAAGTTGGAGTGAGTTTTGGTTAAATGAAAACCATTCCAAGTATAATGATTTTTGCTCCTGTCAAGACATGAAAATTGAACAAAGTGGAGCCCCTTAAATATAAAGGTCTCAATTTCAACTTATTTTTTATACAGTCGAACCGTCATGCAGTGCATCATAAATTTTGGTATGAATTGGGTAGATCAAGAATAGGCATAAGGAAGCAAACTTTCTTCATAGTTACAAAAATATGCCATTTTTTTAAGGAAAAACTTCACCAAATAATAACCAAGTTTTCCAAGTGTTTCATTTAAGTCACTCAAAGTTTTTTGTCCCTCTAAAGTCACTCAACTTTCATCAAGTGTTCCAATCCTATGTAATATTTTTATAAATGTTTAATTTTTTTAAAATTGAACGAGGCAAATGAAATATGTATGAATATTAGTTACCAATAAGTGAAAATTTTATTCCAATTAATTTAAATTATGTGGTAATAATGAAGAAAAAAAATTCACCAAATAATAAATAAGTTTCAAAATTGTTATATTTAAGTCGAATTGGAAAAAAAATAATTGCTAAATAGTAAACAAGATTCATATATGTTTTATTTATCTCATTCAATTTTAAAAAATTTAAACATTTATAAAAATATTACATAGGATTGAAACACTTGGTGAAAGTTGAGTGACTTTAAAGGGACAAAAAAACTTTGAGTGACTTAAATGGAACACTTGACAAACTTGGTTACTATTGTGTAAAGTTACATTTTTTTTAAAGAGTTCATTGTACATTTACACTACGTCCATACGAGTAGCATACAAATTAATGAAATTATGGAAGTATCACATGATTCCTATTTTTGATATTTAGTTTCCAATTAAAATATACTTATCAACTATTATGTGTTTTTGTCTTGTTTTTATAAAGCTTGCACACACGCAATAATATATTTTATAACTTTAATATTATATTAACTTGGTTACAACATGTAATAAGAAGACCGTGCATGTTCATATAATGAGAGAACATATGTGTCTTTATAAACCTTAATTACATTCAAGTGACAACGTATAATGCATATTAACTTGGCTTATATTTTATTGATAACAAAGAAAGTTCTTTATAAAATTTTTATTTAAATATATATAAACTCTTAATTTTATTGATAACCATGGTTTCAATACATGAGAAGGTTGTGACACTTGCACGAAATGAGAACATATGTTTCTTCATAAACCATATGCAGGGGCGGCTCAATTAATTTGGGGACCCAAAACTAACTAAAAACTTGAGCCCATTTTCTAAAAAATCATGTTGTAAACTCTCATCCCTTTTGTGTCTATATTGGCGTTTTGTTTCTGTGTTTTTTTTTTTCGTTTAAAATAACCGGGCATATCATTTCAATTAAGACATGAAAAGGTAGAATAATTTATTACAAACTAGGGAAATTCATAATCACTTAGAGAGGAACAATCAACAAACACAGATTTACCACATAATTATCACAGAGTATAACAACTTAACTAATCAGCAACTCTAATTATCAACAATTTGTCACATATTAGGTTGTCACAAATTTATCAACTTAGATTATAACAGATTTAATCAAGAGGCTTATTAATGCACCAATTTACACGGGTCGCTTAATGGTTAATTGGTAAACACTTCTGTCGGTCCCAAAACACATATATAAAAATATTTTTTTAAGAAATTGAGGGGGCCTTTTCAAGTGAGGACCTAAGTTCTAGCTTGAGTTGACAACACACTTGAGCCACCCATAACCTTATGACATTCAAGAAAACGTATAATGTAGAGTATTGTGTGGTGAGATGAGATTGAAGAAAGTAAATAAAACAATAGGCTCTAGTTTCCTCTAAGAATCGAGTTTTATTATATTAACTAGGTTAAAATCCCGTGTATTACACGGGTTGATAAAATGTAATATTATATATTTAGTATTAAAAATTTTTTATTTTAAAAAGTACATGTGTTACATGGGTTGATAAAATATAATTTTATATGCTCAGTAATAAAAAGTTTATACCTTTAAAACATGTATATTACACGGTTTGAATACATTAGTTTTTATTTAATATAATTTGACTTACATCACTATTTAGTTAAAAAATAAAAGTTACATAATTAAATTTTAAAGTTTCTTAAAATAAGAGATAATTTAAAATAAATGTGTTTTATTAGTATAATTAATATTTTTCTTTAAATATAATTCATTATTAAAAAAGAGAAATGCATTTATTAAGAGAGAGAAGCGGGAAAAAAATGTTGAGAAGGGATGTGGACGCGACACATGGCATAAATGATTTTCATTTATTATATAGTATAGATTAAAAAATTAATTTGGAATTGTGACAATTTCATGCTAAAAAGCGAGTTCTATTTGTTATTAAACCGGATTAAAAAGAAAAAAATTCTTAAAATATACTTATAAACCCAATAAAGAAAAATCATTTTTTTAACAAAATCCTTCCCAAAGTCATACTTGGGAAGTACGATTTTAATTTTTTATTAATTTAATATTTAAAAAAAATAGTTTAAAATATAATAAATTATTATTATTATTAAGTAATACAAATAGCGTCCGGATAAATATCAGTGTTGGTGACCCAGTGGTAGAGAAAAATCTTTTAGAAACACCAAGATTTGAGAAAGTCATAGGTTCAAGTCCTACTCCCAATAAAAATTAAAAAAATTGCGTTTAAAAAAAAAAGATAAATAGTGAAGTGCAAGTTCCAAGGCATGATGTACAAGTTTAACTAATCGCATTTCTATTGGGCTCAAGATCCATACATTCTTCTTTGACAGAAACCCACTAGCCCAATTAGCCCAACAAAAGGAGAGATTCCCAATTCCACGAGTAACCTACACATTACAAATATTATTATTATTAACTAATTATTCTTCATGCTCGGTGCGGGGTGCGCGGCTTCTTTTAATTATTATTAACTAATTTTTTTTGTCAATGATATATTTTTTTTAAAACGGATTTATATTTAAAATCGAGTTTTTTTGTATCGTTGCTTATATCAAGTGCTGTTACCGTTGTGGTACTGAGACGAGCCGAACCTATCATGAGCAAAACGCAAGTAGAACCATCTAGTTGCATATAACAACCAACTTGTACATCTCAAGTCCAATTTCATTTTATAATAATTTTAATCAACTCGTTCTTCCAAAGTCCGATTTCATTTTTCTAGTGGTGATCACATTATGGGCATTCTTATCATTGAAGCCATAAACTACTGCCAAGAACATCTTTATTCTTTTCTTTGATGCTAACTATGTTTTTTGTAACTTTTGTATTGTTTATCCTTTATTTATCAGAGGTACCCTCATTGTTGAGAAGAGCATAATACAATATTAATATTTTTATAATTTATTACACAATCATCCAATAAACAAGAAGTCAAATGTGTGGATCTAATGCTGCCTGTTGTTAACTTGCTATAAATTCTGCAACCATTAATTCAAATAATTATTCAACATGCACAATATGAACATTCGGTTTCTATATTTCTCTTTTGTGACATTTTTAACCATGTTTACTTCCACTCAATTAGCCCATGCTTCATCTCATCGCTATCAAACACTAGCGGGTGGCAAATTAAACGAGCAACCGCTGTCGGAAATCGCAATCCACGAGGCGGTTTTAGCCCTCCATGAAAATGCATCTATTAAAGCTTCACCTTATGTTCTTGGCTTAAAGGTACCGCATCTTTAATTATGCTTAAAATTAATTATCTTGTTTTGAAGATAAAAATATTTGATTAATTTGAAGGGTGAGGATACTGAGTGGGTCACCATCCAAGTTGACCATCCTGAACCCTCTGCTGATGATTGGGTTGCTGTTTTTTCCCCAGCAAAATTCAAGTAATTTCTGCTTTAATTATCTGTGTGTGTTGTTGTTGGTGTAAGTATGTGTGATTATGACTGATTATGTTTCAATGGCAGTGGATCAACTTGTTCTTTTGAAGATTATACAAGAATCCAGTCTCCCTATATATGTTCATCTCCTATAAAGGTGACATTTCATGCCAGTTTTTTATTTATTATTATTTTTTTTTCGAGTTTTGAGCTTCGGAACTCAACATCCATAGCAAATTCGTACACTGTAACACCTTAGGTAAATTCCACATCAGTTGTGGACAGGAGAGATGTTGGGTTCATAAGAAATTATGCATATTAAATACCAACAACGCGTTTTGAGCGCATTGGTTGTGGATGAGATGAGAACTCCACAGTTAAACATGCTCGGGTGACAGCAATCCAGGATTCCAAGGATAGAAAGTTTTCACCTGGGCATACAAAAAACATATTCGTAAGCTCTTAGTGAGCAAAGCGGATAATATATTGTTGGTACGAGAGACCGGATGTTACATACACATTACATGAGTGTCAATATAACCCGATTAAAATTCGGAAAAAACAACCATGCTATATTCCATAGAATCCGAGGGTTTTGAAGTAACCCCTCTGCAACTCTTTTCTATTATAAAAACCCCACACCAAAACAATTACAACTAACTCCTGTTAATACAAAACAAATACTAATCCTAATATTTTTTTTAACAATTTCTAGTTTTTCTAGAATTATGATTTGATTTGAACCATCAACCTTTTGATTGTGGGTTACACCATTTAACCACCAAGGTTTTCCCTTAGAGACAAATAAACATAATTAGTCTAAGAACTTTAATCTAATACGAAACAAATTAATCTAGACTGATAAACATAAACAAATTAGTTCAAACTTTAAACAAACTTCGTAATTATCTTTAATCTTCGAGCTCCTTGATTTTCTCCCCTCTTAATACAATCCGCTTTTAGTAAGGAACCGAACACGACTACCGTTATCATAAATACCATTATAGTTAGTTATGAACAAATTAGAGAACTTTCACCGACGCACAAATGCCTCAGTAGAGAAGGTGGTACCCATCAATAATGGTCTGCGGAGAAACGGGCATTGGTAAAGACATCACCAACAGATCAACGACTGATATTACCGATATATCACCGATATTTTTGCCTGTATAACTAAAAAAGTTCAATACAATTAAAATATGTTTATACAGTAAGAAACTATATAGCTAAGCAGGGAAGGCCGCAGGGCGTTGCCGGGTCTTGAGGTAATGTTTCCACGCAGCCTACATCGACTAACACTATGAAATCTGAATTATTTTTTTTTTCTTTTTTCTTTTTTTTACGTTTTAGTTTAGTTAAAACTTTCGTTGAAGGCCCGTCGTTAATTATCAACGGTTCAACGAAAGATTTTCTATTTTTATTAAAACATAACAAAAATGTATACATCGCAGTTCATGAATGTGAGCTACGTGAATCCGAGTTACACGAAAATGGGCAAAAGTTCTCTAAGGTTGCAGATAATAAACCAGCGTGCTGATTTCTCTTTCGCATTGTTCTCCGGTGGCTTGTCAAAGGTAAGTACTAGCTTATTCTTGTTAAATTTGCGGCTGCCATATTCAATTACCGATCATTAACTCAAATACTGATGAAAATTTTATCAACTAAATTGCAGCCGAAACTAAAAGCAGTATCGAATACTATAACATTTGCGAACCCAAAAGCGCCTCTTTACCCACGCCTTGCTCATGGGAAGTCTTGGGATGAGGTAAGTTTTTACTTTTAACTTCCAAAATCAAATTTCCACGTATAACTAGTGTTAGCTTAGTTGTCACTAATTGCCGTCGCTAAATCTCCGGTCACAAAAAGGTAATGAAATTATGATCACTAAACGGTTGAAAATTTTAAGATTGAACAATTGGTCGCTATGAGTAGTCGGAAATATTCACCCGATCGAAAATTGCTCATATTTTTTTTACGACGATGGTTAGGGATGGCAATGGGTCGGGTTGGGGCCGGGTATCGGTAATCCCAAACCCATACCCGGCCCATTACCCGTCGATTATCGGGGATACCCGCGGGTAATGGGCATACCCGTTAGTATCGGGTATACTCACAGGTATCGGCCAATAACCGTCGGGTATGTGTCGTGTACTTTTCTACGACTCTATTTTAATGGTTTTGTGACAGTCATTTTCGGTTGCAAATGATCTTTTGTGAATAATTTGTGACCAGAATGACGTATATGCTAGTTTTGTAGCAGTGATCAATAGTACAATTTTATGGTAAATCCTCAAAATGTCTCTTTTACCAAACTTTTTCCACATAATGTCCCGTTAACTTACTTTTTTGGAGAATGTCCACTTCATACACCGTTGTCCGACGGTGTTTGAAAAAAAAATCAACTTTAAAAAAAAGTTAAAATAAAATAAAATCTTTTTGAAAAAAATTAAAGATTTTATATAAATATAACGAGATCCTATCACAACAATTTTGTTAAAAAAAATAATGTCGGATACGCCGGTGTTTATAAATATACCGGCGATTTGAACACATGGCGGTTTTTGTTGGCTGAGAACACCGTTGGATGACCATGTTAGATCGTCGGATCCAAAGGTATAACAAGGGATATTCTCGGGATTTTCATGTAATTGGTCTATAATTGCTCGTCGGTCCTAGGCGGTCCAAATCGACCATTCATTTATCACTTATTGTTTAATAAAACTACAAGTTTATCATCAAAATTATAGTTTTAACAAACATGACCAAGAATTTCACAATTTTTTTTTTCATTTATCATTTTGTTCTTTAATAAAATTACAACTTTTCATCCTCAAAATTGTAGTTTTAACAAAATTGACAAAAACTTTTACATGTGTGTGCATCAAGATGTTGTTTATATAGGTTTTTAGGTTGTACATATATATTCTCTATATATTAAAACATATATAAAGCTTATTTCTAGCTAATGTTTTGTAAATAACTCTAAAAACATATAAAAATTCCAATCCGATTAATCGCTAGTTGATATCCTCACTGCCTGACTAGGGCCAAACGATTTTTACGACACTGCATGATAGATCATAAGTGTTAAAAATGATTGTTAATGTTCGGTGTTTGAGCAGATGACAATAACATGGTCAAGCGGCTACAACATAGATGAAGCGGTGCCTTTCGTTGAATGGGGTATGAAGGGTCAGCACCAATCACGTTCACCGGCCGGAACACTAACTTTCACTCGAAACGACATGTGTGGTAACAAAATCTTCTCTTGGATCAAAATTATTTTTTTCATATCGTTGCGACAAGTTGCTCTCATAGTTAATTTGCGATGGTTTTTCATGTTGTAAAAGCTTTGCTTTTGGCTGTTTTTAATAGTATTGTGTATGCATTGATGAACATACCATCAAACCACAATCTTTATACGTACAGGAGGAGCGGCACGTAGTGTAGGATGGCGTGATCCAGGCTTCATACACACGGCTTTCTTGAAGAATCTTTGGCCAAACATGGTGTATGTTACCTAATTCAACTCGCCAACACTACAAACCAAAATGACTTTTACTGATGAAAATATATGTCGGTAAAAGTCCGTGGAACAGGATATGGGTAAAAGTTTCACTGATTGTATCGACGGATTAGTTACAAATTTTAGTGACGAATATTTGGTAACGATATCATATTTTTTTTATAAAAAAGTTGCGAAGGATTTTCAATAATAGATATGTCACGAAAATTAATGTGGGTTTTAAAAAACTATTTTTTTTTATTTTGGATTTTTTAATCAATTGGTAATTATCGATAAAAGTTTGTTTTCTAGTAGTTATGTTTTAAAGCAGCTTGAATTTAACTCCTAGAAAAAAAACATTTATCAACATCCTGAATCCTACTAGGTACACGTACCGAATGGGTCATATGTTACAAAACGGTGAGTACGTTTGGAGCAAGACGTACTCGTTCAAAGCATCACCATACCCAGGCCAGAACTCGTTACAACGTGTAATAATATTTGGAGATATGGGGAAAGGAGAACGAGATGGCGCTAACGCGTATAGCAACAAGCATCCGGGTGCACTCAATACAACGGACACACTCATAAAAGATTTGGGAAATTTCGATATGGTTTTGCATATAGGAGATATGTCGTATGCCAATGGATACATCTCTCAATGGGATCAATTTTTGGCCCAAATGGAGCCCATTACTTCAAAAGTCCCCTATATGGTTGCCAGGTTTGTTATGTTCGACATGTTTTAAAAACTTAAACTCAAAATTTATTAAGTTATTCTGAAAAGGTCATAAAGACTCTTAGTTTTGTGTAAAATTTGGGTTTTTCAGTGGAAATCATGAACGCGATTGGCCAAACAGTGGATCATTTTACGACACCGATGATTCTGGCGGCGAGTGTGGCGTGCCCGCCGAGACATTGTTCTACGTTCCTGCGGAAAACCGAGCAAAATTTTGGTAATTTTGATAACGTGCTGCAATCGATAATATGTACACCGCTTGACAACGAGCGAAATTAAGAATAACACAGAAAATAATCTCAAACTGATATAATATTGACTCATTAAACCATTAAATCAAACACTCTTTTAATAGGTATATCTAAATAAGACAAGTCGAGTCAAATTTTGAAAAACTGAAATCAAAAGCTTCATGAGTTTTTAAATGAAAATAAATTAAAACTTGTAAAATTGAAGAAAATCGTTGAGTCTAAAATTGGGGATGATGGGATTTGGACTTGAAATTTGGGATAAACCGCCTATGGCTGTTTGCCACACAATCTGGCCTAATGAGACATTTCCGTCATTTACGTCAATTATTAGTAAGATCCGTACTTAAGACGTAGCCTAAGTTTTGTCATCTTGTAGGCCATTTGCCTTTATCCGGCTGGTCAAAGTATGAGTTCGCTTGCTCTTGGATATGTTCAGTATCACTGATTGTTTTGTAGGTACTCGACAGATTACGGGATGTTTCGTTTTTGTGTAGCGGATACGGAACACGATTGGAGGATCGGTACGGAACAATATGCGTTTATAGAGAAATGTTTGGCATCAGCCAACAGGCATAAACAACCGTGGCTTATTTTTGCTGCCCATCGTGTTCTTGGGTATTCATCAAACAAATGGTACGGACTGGAAGGCTCGTTTGAAGAGCCCATGGGCCGGGAACACTTGCAACAATTATGGCAAAAATACAAAGTCGATATCGCAATCTTCGGCCATGTTCATAACTATGAAAGAGTTTGCCCCATTTATCAGGTATAATATATAAAAATAAGAGGTAACTACACAGATAACCCCTGTGGTTTACGTAAATTAATAGGTTTGGGTATTAAGGGTTTAAAGTAACAACTTTAAGTTTTATGCTTTCAATTTTGTGACGGGTTTAGGCATTAAGGCTAACTTCCGTTAACTCTATTATAAGGGTGAAATAACCAAAATAACCTTTTTTCTTTAAACCCTTAGAACCCAAATATGTTACTTTCTGCAAATGACTTATTAGAAAAGTTGACGTAAGTTAGCCTTAATACTCAAACTCGTTACAAAGTTGAAAACATAAAATCCAATTATGTTACTTTAAACCCTTAGTACTCAAACCTGTTACTTTCTGCAAACCACATGGACTATCTGTGTAATTAACTCTACTAATTAAGTAATAAAATATTTTTATTTTTATTTTTTCAACGGATTTACTTAATTAATTTTTAGGTTTTTTTAAAAGACCAGAATTCAAATCTTCGCATGTGAGAACTACTGTAGATTAGAAGTATGAGTAGATAGGTGTGAGTCGTCGTTCTAAAAAAATTAAACGTAAAACCAGTCCCAAAATCAGTCGATCAAAATTGGTTATTTTTTAATTTTAGTTGCTTTTTGCGACTAAAACAGCAGAGGATAACGACAAACCGTAGTAAAATCCGTCTTAAAAAAGTTAACCTTTAAGTTTCATAATTACTTTTGTGACAAGAATCAACCACGGATTAGCGACGGACAAACCGTCGCAATCTATGGCAATGTTCTGTCGCAAATTGCGACAGTTCCCTCTTTTTGTAGTAGTGAATTGAACAAACAATGTTCTTACTCGTTATTCAACGTATTTGACGGTTTTTTGCCATTTATTTAACGACCATTCTCGTTACTGCATAGAATCAATGTGTAAACGATGAGAAATCTCACTACTCGGGCACTGTGAACGGGACGATTCATATAGTCGCAGGTGGTGGAGGGAGTCATTTGGCTCCTTTCACGGAGATGGATACCGTTTGGAGCATTCACAAGGATCATGATTACGGGTTTGTAAAGCTAACCGCGTTTAATCAGTCGTCGCTGCTTATGGAGTACAAGAAAAGCAGCGACGGAGAAGTCTATGACTCGTTCACCATTACAAGAGAATATAGGGATGTGTTGGCTTGTGTTCACGATGGTTGCGAACCCACTACACTCGCAGATTAGGTTCCAATTCATTTGTAAAAATAAAGTACTTGGTGTCGATAATTGTAAATTGCTTTTTAAGTGGTTATTTCATAGTAAGGTATTTTATTTTAGAATAAATGTAGCTTTTTGTGTAGGTAATGGACCTTGTTTGAAAAATAAAAATTTTACTCATTACAAGAGAATATAGAGATGTGTTGGCTTGTGTTCACGATGCTTGCGAACCCACTACACTATTTATAACTAATAAACGTAATCCCGTGTGTTGTTGTTGGGTGACGGGTGTTGATAAGATTCAAAATTTAAAAAAAAAGAATGAAACTGTGACGTAAATACACTCGTTAAGCAAAGGACGTTAACAATATTCGGAACTTTATATTAGAAAAAACAAAAACATTGACTAAAGAAATAATGTTATCGTAACACAAAGAAATAAGCAAATCGCAACACTATATTTGGAACCAAGAAAAATAAAAAAAAAATATAAGGAAAGGAGAAGAATTGCGTGGGATTCTTCACGCTAAGCTCCATTTTGGGAGATGAAGAATGGAGGGTGGCGTTGTTCCCCGCAGCTTGGGCCCTCCGGCTGGGCCACTAAGAATTAATTACACGGATGTCACATGTGGTTTACAAGGATTTCACTTATAACCCCTAGAATTGAGAAACTACAAGTTAAATATAATAGTTTGCACAATTTGTAATAGATATGGTCCCTAGGTAGGATGTTCGTTAAATTTTAAGAGATAAATTTCTAAAAAAATTAAGAGATAAATTTCTAAAAAAATGACCAAAACACCAATTTGTTAAATAAAACAAAAGAGTCAAATGTGGGCCCCCAAACCCCACCCACTTCATCTTTTTCATTCTCCACCCATTTTTTTCATTAAACCAACATTCATAGCCCCTCTACCTAGGCCACTACCATCACAGCCCTTCCACCTGGGCCCCTCATTAAACCCAGCGCCTAGCCTCCACCGCCACAGGAGACGGCCACAAGCACCAAACCTGCAGCTCCCACTAAACCCCACCCCATCGCCAAAATTGTATTTCCGGTCATTGAATTAACCCAACCACAACCCATGAGGCCACGACCCCTCTACCCCCCCCCCCCCCCCCCGAAATTGAGCACTAACGTCGATGGCGCTCAATTTCGGATCTGGTGGTTGATGTAGGCGGTGATGGCTGATGTCGGTGGCGATGGATGCAGGTGGTCGTGCCTAGAAGTTGCCGATGGGACTTCATGGGTTGGTTGCTGGTGGTTTGACTTTTGTGGTGGATGCTTAATTAGGGTGAAGGGGGCCATTAACCCATTACTCATTTACTCACCAAAACTGTCCAATAGTATTCTGTCACCTCAAAACTACTAATTTACTCAGATTTCATTGGAAACACCCTACTCATTTACTCACCCACTTTTTTAATAAAAACATTTAAATATGAGAGATGTGTGTGGTAGTGGTGGGGTCCACTAGAAGTGAGAGAGTAGAGAGAGAGAGTGTGAGATCACCGAGTAATTATACTCGATCACCATACTCGGTCTCCTTACTCGATCCCTACTCGATTTGATGGGGGGGGTGGTGTACTCATTTTACTCGGCTCACTTCTCTCCTACTCAGTGATACCCGAGTAGGGTGCCCCCATCACCCTAAGGGTGAGTATTTAGAGTAAGGGCTTTTTTTAAATGTGGGTCACATAGGAAATTCTAGTTTTGTTTCTTACTATTAAGGGCATTTTAGTCATGTTACACGTATTTAACAGTCAAAATTAACGGACATCCAATCTAGAGATCATCTCTTTTATAAATGCGTAAACTATTGGACTGAAGTTATATTTTTCCAATCTTAGAGGCTATAATTGAAATACATATAAACCACATAGACCATCGATGTAATTAATTCTTACACTAAAATCCTTATCTTGAATATCAGAACAGCGATATAGTCGTAATTTAATTGATCAAATTAACTTATATCTTTTCTTGATTTCTAATCGATACCATTCGCCTAAATTGAAAATATGAATATTTAATCATTCAAAGTCTCCCCGCAATAATCGGCTCTATCTTAGAGTTCAAAGATTCTCCCTCTTGTGAGAGAATATCCATCCAAATCAATCGAAACAGAATATCCATCCAAATCTTCCCAGATCATAATTAAAATCTAACTCAAAACCCTCCAAGGAAGAAAATCCATTTTCTTGCCTGCATGCTGTTTGTGAAATTGCCTCAATGAAGTTCTTGAACAGAATTGCCATATTTTCATTGGCATTTTATGTTGTTTTAGCATCAGCCCATTTAGTCAAAGATGATTACCCAATCACCGAACAACCCTTGTCGAAAATCGCAATTCATAGATCGGTGCTTGCTCTTCATGATGAGGCCTTCATCAAAGCTTACCCTACAGTTCTTGGCCTGAAGGTAAAAGCCACACAAAAAAACCTCATATGTAGTTTTATTATCGCAAATTGGATTTTAAAAATCCAAAACTATAACACATTGGCTGATAATAATCCATGCTAACAATTTGACCAATGACACTCGTAACTTTCATTTTCGTTGTCAAGTGCAATCCCAATAGCATAATCGAGTGTAAATTATTTATTATTATGTTACTAGCATTTCCTGGGCAATGAAAGTGAAAGTTACGAGTGTTATTGGTTAAATTGACAGTATGGATTATTATCGGCCAATGGGTCATAGTTCGGATTATTAAAATCCAGTTAACCTTTTTATTATTGTTTGTTAAATTGTACTACATTAACCATGTACAATGTTAAATTTGTGGACATATATGTATTATGGATTCTAATGCTGATTAGTTGTTGGTTTGATGAAGGGTAAGGATGTTGAATGGGTGACTGTGGAACTTAAACACCCTAAACCATCCAATGATGATTGGATTGGAGTGTTTTCTCCTGCTAATTTCAAGTAAGTTTGGGTTGGATATCATATCACTAGAAACAGTTTTATTGTAGAATTTAATACTCAATTAAGATGTTAAAATAATGCAGTGCATCAACTTGTTACGTCGAAAGTGATGATTCTAAGCAACAGGTTCCATACATTTGCTCTGCTCCAATAAAGGTGAGAAAAGCTACAATTTATTGTTTTGTAATTTGTATCATTATGATTTTGAAAGATGTTTACTTTATTTGAGTTTAATTCTTTCACAGTACACATTTGCAAATTATTCGAATCCCGGATATGCAAAAACCGGCAAAAGTAGGATAAAATTCCAGATAATCAATCAACGAGCTGATTTCTCATTTGCCTTGTTTTCTGGCGGATTATCAAATGTATGCATCTACATTCTACAATGTTATAAGATGACCCTCCTTCCATATTTGCTTCATTCTTATGAAAATTGTTATGTTTTCTTATTTGCAGCCAAAGTTAGTGGCATATTCAAACTTCATTTCGTTTGCAAATCCCAAAGCACCCCTTTATCCACGCCTCGCTCTAGGAAAATCTTGGAATGAAGTAAGTCTTGCGAATGTGTTTTTATATACATCTTGAACATTATATTATATAAGTACTTTTTTTTGTTTGTTTTTGGTTTCTGTGAGAACCTGTTACCGGTAAACTCATGGGACCCACCGATACCCTGCTAAACAATGGGATCATCAGGTAAAGTGCAGATTGTGCTAGGCACGTGGCCTTCAATGGGATTTAAGAAAGTTGGATTCGAATCTGAGACCTCTGCTAGAGGGACTCAGGCGCTTACCATTGTGCAACCCCCTTTGAGGTTCTTATATAACATTTGGTTTATACTCTTAAGAATTTTATGTATTTATTTGTTCTGTTAATGCAGATGACCGTGACATGGACAAGTGGCTACAACATAAACGAAGCAACTCCTTTAGTCTCGTGGGGAGTCCAGGGTGAACGCGCTATGCTTACTCCTGCAGGAACACTAACATTTCATCAAAATAGCATGTGTGGTATGTTCACTTTAATAAAATATGGATGTTATATTGGGATCAGGATTAGAATATGCAGTTATTTTAGGTAGTTTTTTTTTTATAAGTTAGGTTATTATGATTCTTAAATTTTAAAAATCGGGACTTCCTATAGGTTCACCAGCAAGTACAGTTGGCTGGCGTGATCCTGGTTTCATGCATACAAGTTTCTTAAAGGATTTGTGGCCAAATACCAAGTAAATATTTATATTTATTGATGCTTTAGGATTATTTCTAGTTGATCAGATATTATAATTTTAACTATAAATGGCAGGTATTTTTACAAAATCGGACATAAATTAACCAATGGTACATACATTTGGAGCAAGAAGAAGTTTTCATTCACATCACCTCCTTATCCAGGACAAGAGTCGTTACAGCGTGTTGTTATATTCGGTGACTTGGGGAAGGTAAAAGTAAAGCTAAAACTTTCATAATCTAAGTACAGTAATTAAATCAGATTTTATTTTATCTTTTTTAAATATATATTTCAGGCAGAACGTGACGGATCCAACAAGTACAATAATTATCAACCAGGTTCTCTTAACACCACTGACCAGCTGATTAACGACATTAATAACATAGACGTCGTATTCCACATAGGAGATATAGTTTATTCAAAAGGGTACATTTCACAATGGGACCAATTTACATCACAAGTGGAACCCATTGCATCGGCTGTGCCATATATGATTGCAAGGTTTGTTTAACTTATTATTCAAATTTCACATCAGTTTCAGTTATGTATTAATATTTTGTAAAATTTTCGTGCAGTGGTAATCATGAACGTGACGTGCCTGGAAGTGGATCTTTTTATGATGGTAATGACTCGGGTGGCGAATGTGGTGTCCCAGCTGAGACCACATTTTATGTCCCTGCTGAAAACAGAGCTAAATTCTGGTAACAGAAGTGTCCTTTTTGGTTATTTGATTATCTCTTATTATAGCATCCAAACAATATCATCTATTTCTAATAAAAAATTAATATAATGTAATCACTTTGAAAACACGCGTCCAAACACTCCCTGAGGATAGTTTTTTTTTATTAATGTAATTGAATTGGATTGATGATTTTTGATATATTTTTGTAGGTATTCTGCTGATTATGGAATGTTTCGTTTCTGCGTAGCAGACACTGAGCATGACTGGAGGGAAGGCAGTGAACAGTATAAGTTTATTGAGAAATGTCTTGCATCGGTAGACAGGAAAACCAACCGTGGCTTATATTTGCTGCTCACCGTGTGCTTGGTTACTCTTCGGGTTTTTATTATGCGTTAGAGGGCTCGTTTGCTGAGCCCCAAGGAAGAGAGAGTTTGCAGAAGCTATGGCAGAAATACAAAGTGGACATTGCATTTTATGGCCATGTTCATAATTACGAAAGATCTTGCCCGGTTTATCAGGTACAATACTTAATATTGGGGTGATTGGATTCTTTTTGTTTTTGTTTTTTTAAATGTGAGAACTCATTACTGGAAACTCATATGACCCCACCAATACTCTGTTAACCTACTGGACCAAGTAAAACCTGGCTTGCGTTGGGCAAATAGCCTTCAAGGGGGTTAAAGGCAGATAAACAGTAGAAGTTGGATTTAAACCTGAGACCTCTGCTAGATGGACTCAAGAGTTTATCATTGCGCCACCCCCTTGAAGGTTGGGGCGTTTGGATTTGCATTCTAATTGTCTGATTATTCATTGTTAGTTTTTTATAATCATTTTTTATTTTATTTTTTATGGTGATGTTTTAGGAACAATGTGTGAACTCTGAGAAATCTCACTATTCTGGCACGGTGAACGGAACAATCCATGTTGTGGTGGGTGGAGCTGGGGCTCAGTTGTCGGAATTTAGTGACATAAATACTACTTGGAGTCTCTATAAGGATCAGGATTTCGGGTTTGTGAAGATGACTGCATTTAACCAATCATCACTCATGTTTGAGTACAAGAAGAGCAGAGATGGGAAGGTGTATGATTCCTTCACCATCTCGAGAGACTACAAAGATGTGTTGGCATGTGTACATGATGGGTGTGAGCCTACCACTTTGGCATCTTAAGTGTTGCTAAGTTTCTATTATAAACCAACCTTTGTTTTTAGTAGTTTCTTTTTTATTGTGTAATTGTCCACAGACCATGCCAAAATAACGAGTGTAGGTCCAAATCGTCTGGTTCTCGGTGATTTATTGTATAGAGCAATTCAATACACACAATAGACCAATATGAGTGCTCAATTGCTATAAAACATGCTCAAAATCAATAAAACAATCTAAAGAAACACCTTACACACACCACTGGAAGCTATAATCATTGATTTCATTGAATAAACGCTCAAATTATATACAACTAGAAAATATGACCGGCGCGTTGCGGCGGGACTGTCATACGATGCAGCGGGTTTGCGAACCTGGTTACGCGTGTTGCAGTGACGACAATAACGTGAGTAAGTAAATAAAAAAAACGTATGAAGTTGCCACTACTCGGCGGTGCTGGAGATCGAAAAATAGATAAAATGCGGCGCGAATAGGAGTTAACATAGAAATGACAAATTCGACAAAGAAAGTAGTAATCAAGTAAAAGAAATAGAAATAGTTTTTACAAACGAATATAAATAAATAAAATAAAGAAATTTGAGCGATAAACTTTAGAGTTTAAAAATTTAATGGGCTACGTTGGAAAATGTGTTGGTGGCCTTTGATTGTGCGACGACATTACAAATAAAGTTGTGGCAGTGACACTAACTTGCCTAATTACATAAAAAAACGTAAGAATTTAATGCGGATCCGTTTTTGAGATTGAAGCATAGATAAGACATATTATTTTGGCTCACACATTGCGACCTAATAATTAAAAAAAGTAAAGAAAACTTAAAAAAAATAACAAATCTAGAAAGAAAAAAAAAACAAAAACAATAGATAAGAAAAAGTATTTTGGCTCACAATAATTTAAAAAAATAATAAATCAAAAAAGAAAAAAAAAATTGTAGACTTTTGGTTTCAAACGTATGACCTCAAAGAAACTCCACCAAATGCAAATACCAAGCCTAACCACTGAACCAAAGACTCAACTTGTTATTCTTGTACAAAATCAAATAGATAACAAAGAAAAGAAAACATGTTGGTGGCCCATGATTGGGCGCCGACCTTGCAAGACCTTGCAAAATGAGAGTTAAGGTAATACAAACCCTAGCAACTATTATAGACCCAAAATCACTAGGAAATACAAGTAAAAGTGCCATAAAACTTTTGTCCGGGCTAAAACTTAGTTTTTCTTCAACATATCTTTGGATTTTCAGTCTATGATCGTTTTGTATGCACCATCCTATATAACCTTACAATAAGAAAACTTTTGTTGCCATTATTTGACGTTGCCATGAGGTGTTGAGATGGTGTTGATGTATTGTATAAGTTAGACGTAGCAATCTTGACTCAAAATAGGGGAAATAGGTTGGTTTGGGTAAATAATTTTTGTATTCTTGGATGAATTGGACAACACTCATAAGATATAATGGGTTAAACTGGGTAACACCTTAACACATTTTGGGTCAAGATGGGTCACCTAAAAACTATGTAAATTTACAATGGCTTCAAACGGGTAAAAACGGGTCAATGACATGTTTGGCGAGAAAATCACTTAAAATTACCACCGACACCACCACCGACCGCCTCTTGCAACTTCACGACGCCACCGTCACCGACAGCCGTCGCCGCAACGCCATCAACAGCCGCAGAAAAAAATATGTATAAGCTTTTGGTACTTTTCATTTCTAAGACAACTCCTTTCAACCCAAGCCACTTTTTTGTTACAACCCGTAATCCGAAGCAAATTGATAGCTTTTTTTAAAAACGATCCATTCCCCCCCCCCCCCCCCCCCGGTTTCTTTAAGCGTTATCAATCACTTTTTGTTAATTGTCAGAAAATATTTATAATAATATAAGGTGGCTAGATGAACAAGAGTGAGAATTCATACATTTTTAGTATACATTGAAATGAGTCAAGTTGAATTGGCTTTACTCCAAACATGTTTTTTTCATGTTTATTTAAATAATTAATGGATTAAATATTACTTATTAATGATATATATTCCATCCATCAATATATCTATCCTGATTAGTAGACATCCATACTTCCATTTATTCATTATGGCTTAATAAGGGTTTGTTTACTCTCTTGAGTGTAACTTTCTTTTAAACTCATACTTGTATGAATGCCGTTACGGATATTCAACTAACTCGTGACTTGTTACTTGCTTGTAATCCAGCTCGAGTTGATTTGATTCGTATAAACTTTTGAGCTAAAGGTAGCTTGCGTGAATAAAAACTATTCTGGATTCTTATATTATGGTAGTTTGATATTGTCTTTCTTGAGAGATTGTAGTTAACTTGTTACTTAAGAGTGGTACACAAAACCTTCAAAAAATAAAAAAGAGTACAAACCAACTTTTGAGCCATGAGCAATTTCGAGTTGAACATGAGCTCACTTTCAGCTTGGATTTATATTTTTAAGCCGAGTAAACTCTTGTATTGTTATGAGTTTAAGCCCAAAGGGATGCTGGTTCCTTGTTGAACAACCTTACCTAATTGTCACTCATTATTTATCCTTAAATTGCTACTTATTTTGGTATGCTTGGTTTTAAACAGATTGTGTGTTCAGAAAAAAAGGGGTTAAACGTTTGACTTGTAATCTCCTTATAAGTTATAACCAGGTTGACTTGTTTAGAAAAACGGTTAAATGAGTCGTGTTCGGGTTACACGATTTTATGTGTGTTCAGGTTAGGGTTGGATTCTTTGACACGAATAAAAATATGGGTCGTGTTCGGGTTACAAAACTCAACCCATCAACCCGTTAACCTGTCAACCCGACACGATTGACACCCCTATACCCATGTAATGAGGTATACAACGACATGGAAATGTTGAAATAATCAATGTTGAAGGTCTATATAAGAATTAATAAAATGATTACAAACAACTAAAGCTTTTATAAAGAAACCAACTTGTTTAAATTTAAGATAAGTTTTTAAAATGTAAACTAACAAAAAAACGTAGCTTAAATAAACAGGTAGGTGATTAACTATTTGGAAGAAAACAAATGCTCTTTCCTTGTTATAAAAAAAATTGTCCAACAAAACAAGTTATGGTCATTGTCTACCTTATTCCAAGTCAAATATGTTTTTTTTGCTTTTGATTTTTTTTACTATTTCAGCTTTTGAGAGTTTTTGATTTGTTATAACGGATAAAATTGTATGAGGGAATGGTCTCAAACCACTCACGGTCAATGTATGGTTCGACTGTGACATCGACCATCTAGGGTCTAACAAAATTTAGGAGATCTCTCTTTCGCACATACTTAAGCAACATTACTTCCAACACTTCAACTCACATCTCGAATGTGTAAAAACACATAATATACAATTCGTTCTTGAGTGTTATTTGCTAAGGCATCCAAATGAAAATCTCAAGATCAAAAGAAAGAGAAGAGCTAGAGAGTTGTAATATGTGATAATGAGAAGTTAGTGCGACCCCTTCCATGTTATAAGGGAGGAGTTGTGCTAATCTTTACCGTCTAAAAGAGAATTGTATAAAGGTGGTTTCTATCGTTTTTAGAGACAACGTTAGTGAAAATCAACTGCTGGTTGAAGGCCAAACATTGATGTGTGGTGGGTTTCTTAACATTCTCCAATACCACTAAACATTTTTCCGTTTGTATGATGACACCTTTCTATCTCTTGCTTAATTATTTTGTTTACAAACATTCCATTCAATTTTTAAAATATGGTAATAAATTTTATAAAATATAAATTAAATATCCACCGTCTCTTGGTTTTACAAGACAATTTTTCTATATCTATATCTATACTACTATATAATAGATATTAGAAGGATGTTAATGTAATTTTCTAAAAAAATTAAGACACTTTGTACATTTTTTGTTGAATGGTATACACATTGGCAATGCCATATAAGTGTACAATTACCTTCTAACACCTCTCCATAATTAAACCTTACTAATTACCATTTCATCCATACACTTAAATGTTATATAAAAGATATTTAGCGGGTATATATATGTCTTTTTACCAATTTTTTTAACCCTCTCTTCATCTTCTCTAATTGATGGTAATAAGTAGTCTGCTTTATTACTTCCGTTCATATTTAGCGGGTATATATGTCCATTCATTCATTGCAGATGGCCGAAGAATCATCGAAGAAGGCGTTGAATCGGCTTCACAGTCGCTTCCTCACCGCTTCTAATTCCAAATCAACCGCTCACGGCTTCCTTTCTGGTATTTCCATCATTTTCACTGTAAACCCTAGATTTTGGCTTATTATTTATTGTCTTCGTGTTAATTTACTACAGAAATGAAGAATCCAGAACGGCAACATCAATACGATGGTCCTTCTCGTAAGATTTCGATTCTCCTTCTCGTAAGAGTTCATTTCTATCTGGAAGTATTTAATAATCTCTACATGTAGCTGTGTATTTGAATATTGCTAAACCATAATTTGACATCTGAACTCGAACATCACGAACGAACTCCTAGAAAACATCACGAACGAAGAAAATTATTTGTCTAGGGAACAAGGTGAAATTTTTTTGTTTTCTTTAAATTGTTATATACTAGAAGTTGCTTTGGATTTGCGTGATGAGTGGAAAATGACCTGGAAATGATAAGTTGGAACTAATCATGAGTTGATTAATAGTGAGTGTCAGTAGCAGTGGGGCAAACATCTGGGCGATCAGTGGTATTTACAATTGATGTAACAATATAACCAAAAAACGGTTATAACCGCCATCTGTTGCACTTTTTTACAAAATGTTGCAACATTTCACCCTAATCAGTTTAATGATTCAACCCATAGTTAAGTGACTCACATGGTCAGATCAAACACAGTTTTTTGAAATACACTTTTTTGTTTTATCAGATATTGATTTTATGTACCCATGAAACACTTTAATTTGATACATGATTCAGATAGCAATCCAAGGAAAGCACTTGTAGCACCCTAAACTGAAATTAACCAATAAGACTTAACTAAACTACACAAGAGTGTTTTCAATCGTCAGACGTCTAGCACGTACAATCCATTCTGAATACTTGATCCACACCATCCCACTTGATTTCTCGACCCGAACCTGAAGACATACATCAAACAAACATTAGATATTATAACACAACGCGACAAAACATCAAAATACAACAATAACATGCCGGGGCATCAGGGACCGGCGTAATCCCCCCACAACTAATACTTACCTCTGATCATCATTTATGCAAGAATTGTAATAATTTACTTACATTATTATTGGCAATTCTTCAAATCAAATGCCATCATTTCTCACCTGAGTTAACAACCTTCAAACCACTTATTTACACAAAAGAAGTTAGGATATACTCTTACAATACTCTTACAATATGTAATCCAACTAACGGGTCACATTGCCGTTCTTCTAACCAAAACACAATGGCTACGAGCAAAAACGATTTGTCATTACAATTTCATTAAACATTAACCTATACACACATAGTTATTTATCAAACACCATTATTATATTAAAAATATAACTTTTATCAAACATTCTACTGCATATTACTTACATCCACTTATCCCTTAAGTATTCAACATAGTCAACTATATTAAGTCAACAGAGCCCCCTAAGCCTTTAATCGATTCTAATGGTATTACTACACGATAACCAAATTAGTTGTTCGCGTCACATGTTCTTTATATGTCTTACAAGTTAGATATTGAAACCAAACCACTATCCTTCATCCGTATGATTGATTGAACCTTGATTTTCTCTATTGATCAGTTAACTACCTAACGTCAACTCATATCATGTTCATGCCCAAGTTCTTGACAAAGTTCTCATTTCAACACATAAGGATCGTTTCATCTCAATTAACTTGTCACATTGATTACTATCATAAAACCAATTTTGATTCATTTACCAACAATATAATCATCTACATTAATTATGAACTAGCATTTACTTCATATGACCCGTTATTAACACTTGTTTTAGTTTAAACAAGACACTTTTAACATGTAAGTTATTCAAAATTCACTGAATACACAATTTAGGCATTTTTTTATCAAATACCTTATATGCTCATTAGTATTTACATCCCATATCTCACTTTGATGACATACTAATTCATTATTATAACATTAACCACATCATACTTGGATCATTTCGACATACTACACAATTAAAAGATGATCCACATTAAAACCCCCAAATTCAACTTAATAGGTCAAATCCCCAAATTCTCTACCACCTGATTTTGATAATCCAAACTAATTCTAATACTTCAACAAAATCAAGAATGTATGTTAACAAAATCATGGAGTTGTTGCTACATCTATTCTCATAATCAACTTAACTTGTTGATTTCAGCACAAAGAAGAACAGTCATAAAATTGTATTCATCTTTCAATATCAAAATTTAAACAGCCCCCAAAATCTATGGGTTCTGTTTTAGATGAGAAATTCATTTACTTTGATTGCATGTGATTAACACATCATGAATTTAACTTGACCAAATCGGAAGATTTATTTTTAATTTGACCTCCATTATTTAACTTTCCAGCTTTAGCAAAACTAGCCCCTCTAGTTTCATATCTTTTAAACCAAGTTTTGGTTTCATAAGCATTGTCCCCTCAACTTTACACAACCTAATAGTAGTAAACATCGGGTTTTGACCGGACCAACCCAGACCGGACCGCGACCGTTAAAGGGGTAAATTGAGAACTGAGGACCGGACCATTTGTAGATGGGTCGGTACGGCCTTTATCAGGCTTTAAAGGCCAGGTCTCGGGCTTTAGCATTCAAAATAAATGAATATATACAAAAAAATTGTGACTTTAAGTGATCCAAAAAGCATAAAGAGGAAAAAGGTTGTTGGATAGTCTTTTTACAACGTCAACTGGATTATCGCCACCCGTTTCCATTAATTCTAAAAGCAATACTGGTAACATTATTTCAACTATATCTCCGAGACCTACTCAAGATTAACCTACTCTACTGATGAACCGTTAATAGTAAACTTAGTTAATTAAAAAGATTAAAAATACATGCATAGCATATCAGATCAAAATTTGATATATATGATCAAACAAAAAACAGAATCTAAAATTATGAATTTAAATACTAAAAGTTGCAAATATGTTCATGCTAGACTATGAGATGCCAATAATTTCTTTAATTATAAAATCCTTAGCCAAAACTTAGAGACACAAGAAACAAAACACACTATCAAAAATGTCACTGTAGTTGTGCAAACATATGTATCAGAATCAAAAATACAACACTGCTACAACTTTTCTATTACTTAAAACATAGAGGATATGAAACTAGGCAACAAGATCTATATGACTACATAACATATGTTGAATATTAGTTGGTGTGTTGGCTTTTTTATGTGCTTTTCAAAAACATAAAAAACTCAAAAATATTGTAGTTGTAAGAACATGCTATGTTGACTAGCATGGTTTCTTTTATGTTAAAATACAGTTTTCAATAATTAACAAAAATAAAGTTGAACTAGCATGTTTTTTTTATGTTAAAAGACAGTTTTTTTTTAATCAAAGGCATAATTAAAGTTGTGGAATTACCACATGTGAAACCTTGTTATGTGAACTCTTTATGTAGATTTAAACAAGTGGTAAATAAACAAGGACAATAGAAACCCTTACAGTGAGTTCTCCATACAACCTCTCATTGACGGCGAAAAAATGGTAAAACAAACAACAGTACACCAATGTTATTAAAAGTTAAAGCTTGACTAAGAGATGCCATACTTGTTCAAATAATAAATCTCTAGCCAACAAAAAGGCACAAAAAAAGAGAACACACCAACTAATAGTCCTTGTAGTTGTGCAAAAGCATATAAAAATCAAAAGCACAACCCTGCTATAGATTTTCTAATTCTTAAAATAAACCCAATATGATGCTAGGCAAACAGATAATAATGAAAAAATATATGTTAACCACACGGTAAAAATTACCAAAGATATATGCACTTTCTGAGTACATAAAAGCACTTCAAATCTTGTTGTAAAAACATCAAATAAAAATAATGAAAAAATATATATGTTAACTACACAGTAAAAATTACCAAAGATATATGCACTTTCTGAGTACAAAAAAGCACTACAAATCTTGTTGTAAAAACATCATATGTTGACCAACATGCATGTTTATGTTCAGAAACAGTTTTTTATTTTATCAATAGCATAACTAACAAAAATAAAGTTTAGGTATTACCTCATGTGAAGCCTCTTGTCACACTCTTTATGTATTCAAAAAGCGGACCGAGATCATAATGCATATCAATGTTTAAAAAAAATTCAGAACAAAAATAAGCAAAACTAAAATACAATTGGTACAGTAACAAGGACAATAGAAACCCTTACCGTGAGTTCTCCATACAGCCACTCTTTGATGCCAAAAAAAACAGCGGAAAAACATTAACATCTAATCAATATCATCATCTTTGCCTGTCGTAAAAGAAACAACTTCTCCAATGATTATATAAGAATAGAAGTTAACCAAACAAGAGTTGAACAAATCTTAATATTTAGTAAGAATTAACTGACATATAAATAAGCATATCTCGCGAGCCTTACAGTGATTCTCCAGACACCTATCACGGATGCCAAAATAAGTAGCGGAAAACGGTAGTAAGGCAAACATTGTAACCAATAAGATCACTCTTGCTGGTTGTAACAGAAACGTCTCACATAAACAAACAAAACCCCTAAAATCTTAAAAATATGATAATTTCATTACAAGAATCGTACCCAAACAAACACTGAATCCACACACGAACTTAAAAACAAAATAGTAGAATAAAACCCTAATCCGATTGAATAAAAACCAAAATGTAAAATTATGAATTTCATCAATAGTTGCAAATACAGAGCATACGAGCATAAATGACCATGTAGTTGTGCAAAAAAAGATATAACAAACAAAAGCACAACCTTGTTAAAAAATTTCTAATAATTGAAAACAGACGGGATGTGTGGCTAGGCAACATGATCGATTGATCTCTATTGACATAACTAGTTTTTATAACCAGATAACACATGTTAATCATACAATAACAATTACCTAAGATCAAAGTATATGTGCTTTTTGAAAACATAAAAACACTAAAAAATCGTGTAGTTGTAAAAACATCCTATTTTGACCAACGTTCCTTTTTTAAGGTCCAATTTCAAAAACACTCTATGCTGATTTAAAAACAAAAAAGGCACTAAGATTATAGGTGTACATCATAGTTCAAAACTAATTCAGAACAAATACAAACTTCATTAAAAGAACAATTGGTAACCAATAAGCAGTGAGTTTTCTACATAGCTTAAAAGTAAAAAAAAAAAAGTAGTAGTACGACAAACATGGTAACCAATAAGATCATTTTTGATTGTTATAACAGAAACAGAATCTCCAATGAACAGACGAAACCCCTAAAATCCTGAACTTATAAGTAGTTGAGGTCAGGCAATATGCACTTTTTGAAAACACAAGAACATGTAAAATATTATAATTGGAAGACATCAAATTTTGACCAAAATGCTTTTTTAAGTTAAAACAGTTTTTTTTTAATTTATTTAAAGGCATAATTAACCTAATAATAATTTCAAGAGATATCACAGATGTAAGCCTCTTATGCTCATTCTAGATTTTTATAAAGATTTCATTTTAATTTTTTATTTTGTTTTATACAGTTCAATAGATGCAGTCACATACTATATAAATAAATAAACAGAGAGAAAGTTAAACATACATCTTCTTAAACGGAGCACCAAGATATGATATGGTGTCCCAATGATGTTTCTCACAAGAGAACGTCTCTTACACTTGCATACAACCAACGGCATGAAGAAGGTGCAACAGCATGGACGAAATCCCAAATCAAATTTTTACAAATAAAATCATGTGAAATACGTAATAGATCTAAAAATAGCAAAAGTTCAAATAAAATAAAAATCACAATAGAGCATTTAGATCAGAATTCAGAAGTGCACACCATAGTTCACAACAAATTCAGAACATAAAACAAACCTAATCAAAAGAATAGTTGGTACAATATCAACAATTAGATCAGAAGCGCACATCATAGTTCGACGGTTCATTAAATATCAAAAAATAAGTGTGTTTTACAGTAATGAGATGATGGATCAGGCACTCGAGACCCAAATCTTATTGTTTACAAACAAAATGCATATCTGAATCCTAATATAAATTGAACAATCAGTAGACTATAAATGGGGCATGCCTCATAGTCATCAGTCAAATGAAAGGGACTTGTGATGGAAAAACTTCTTGTGGTGTTCAAGTGTCAAATGAAGATCCATCAACTAGAAATATTGGGCAAATTTAGCAGTCAAGTGAAAGGGACTTGTGATGAAAAATGTGGGGTGGTGTTAAATTTTTAAGTGATGATCCATCAACTTTGGGCTTTCAAAGTGTTTGATCGATTTATTTCCAAGAAAGCTAGAGAAATGAACTCTAAGAAGAAAAATAGGGCATGACACTTCTATTTTAAGCTTGAAATTTCATAGAAAGCTGATAAAGAAATAACAAAATTTGCCCTTTACGAAACAGATTAAAACTTTTACGAGTTTAAACAGATTAAATCTACTCAAGACGGTGTTATTAGAACGACGATATAACAGCTTAGCTACACAATAAGAAAAATAACAGATAACAACTTAAATGAGGAAATAGAATAATAATAAGTCTCTTCACTGGAGGCCAAAGAGTTTGTTTTAACAGGCAATCACACCCGTCACAAACGTCCTTGCTAGAAAAACAAAGAGAAAATAAACCCTTATAGTGATCCAGACAGCCTCCCACTGAGGCCAAAATAAGCAGCAAAAAAAACCAATAGTGCAACAAACACAGTAACCAATACCTTTGCCTAGTTTGTAACAGAAATAGAATATCCAATGAACAATCAAAACCCCTAAATTCAAAATGGAAAATCATGGTTCAACAGCTAATGAAATATTAAGTGTGTTTTACTGCACTGAGATCTTAGATCTATGCACCAAGAAGAAAAACGCCAAATATTAAAAGAATTAAGGACAACTTAAGTTCAAACAAATAAAGATGCACTACCAAGTGTTACAAATATTTAAAATCATGTAATCAGACCTTAACATACACATTATAAATTTGAGTTTCAGACACACAAACTTTCAGTGTAAATAAATACAAACAGACAAATTATAATATTTAGTAAGATTTAACTGACAGGTATATAAAGCATACCTCACAGGCCATCAATCTATGAACAATTTCTGCATGAAGTTTTGGATTTTCCTTTTCTTCTCGCGAAAGGTAATAAAGCGGTAACCTCATTACTGTTGTATAACTTACATATTGACACAGCAACAAAATCACATGACGTCTTTGCAAGTGGAATAAAAATTAACCCAAGGCACATATTAAAACACATAAAAAACTTTAAGCCTTCTTGAGATTTTATCTTTTGTATGGTTGATTTATCAAAACAAGAATAATATGAATTATCCTTTTTTAATGACACTCACCCTAGATATGTTTCCATGACGCGTTAAAACTCTGATATGGATATCTAAATATAACAAAGGCTTTTGACAAAAACGCACTAGTTTTAAATGGAAGCATATAATCCTCATTTGTAGTTGTTCCTTCCGTATAAAGATGTTAAAAAGCAAATTAAACAGCTGAAAATAGACGATAAAAAGAGTTACAAGGGCCAAAGCAAGACAATAACCTGGAAAAAGCATCATCATGTGTGCTGACTTATCCTGACAGATTCATTAATTCTATCATCCGGTCAACCTGCAAGCAACAAATTCAAAATGCTGCAGGAATACTAAAGAAATATGCATTTTGTTAAATTAGAAAGATATGAAAGCAGCCAATATACAATTAAAAAGATAGGTGATATGTATATTAAATAATATATGAATGCATAAAAATAAAAATAAAACAATATGAAGGTTCAAATTTGCACTTATATATGAATACAATCAGCCATACTTACCATACCTGTGAATAGATAATACCTGAAACACCCTTAAAATTCAATGATTTTGACTCCCGCTGAACACAAAATGTAAGTGTAGTGCAATAACCAAATAAATAATTGAAAACACAAAAGATAAAAAAAACGACTTTAAAAGAAATTGTACAAAAACCCATTAACTGGAAAAGCGTCTACTTTCATACAGATTACAGAAATACCATTCTCTCATACAAGACGGTCTATAGTTATATTTACAACATAAGAGTATTCTCTAGCTTAAACCAACCTCATAAGGCCAACAAGAGGAAGTTTGTCCAATGACCTCTTAGGCAATGAGCCAATGACATCATAACAGAAAATACAACATAAAAGTCATATCACCCAACATACAAATATAATATCTAATTTTATGGTACAAAAAATAGACAAACCTTGGCAACAAAGCTTGGGAATGAAGAAGACATGGCATAATACACACACACACACGCATATACATGTATGCATATTAACATGTATGTGTATATATATGTATGTATGTATATTAATATGTATGTGTATGTATGCAAAATTGTCAAACCAGGGGTTGGCTGACATTTTGTAGCCTAAACCGGCCAAACAGAACTGTTCACATCCCTAATTTGGTAAATAAAAAAGATCAAGATACTTGTGCTTTCTGAAAACATAAAAACACTCAATGATCTTGCAGATGTAAAAACATCTTATTTTGACCAGCATGTACAAGCCTACGCAAACCCAATCAAACTCAAGGTACAAGCCTTAAAGTACATATAGAAGTTGAAATGGGTGTTTAGGTGTTTTAGGAATGAGATTTAGGTATGTGATTTAAGAATTCTAACAAAAAACACATTACCATGAAAAAAATGTATATCGAAAACAAAAAAGTCAAAATAAACGCAAATCGAGTAAAAAAAAATATACACATCAAAACCTTCAATCCCACCACATGAACAACCTACGCAAGCCCAATCAACCTCAACGTACAAGCCTCAAAGTACATAAAAAGTTGAAATGGGTGTTTAGGTGTTTTAGTAATGAGATTTAAGTTCCCATATGTGAGTTGAGAATTCTAGTAAAAAACACATTACCAAGACAATGTATATTAAAAAAAATCAAAATAATCACAAATAAAGTTTAAAAAAAAATACACATCACCTATCAAGACTTTCAATCCCGCCACATCAACAACCTACATAAGCCAAATCAACCTCAATGTACAAGCCTCAAAGTACATAAAACTTGAAATGGGTGTTTAGGTGTTTTAGTAATGAGATTTAAGTTTCCATATGAGAGTTGAGAATTCTAGTAAAAAACACATTACCAAGACAATGTATATCAAAAACAAAAAATTCAAAATAATCACAAATAAACTTAAAAAAACTACACATATCAAGACTTTCAATCCCACCACATCAACAACCTACATAAGCCCAATCAACCTCAATGTACAAGCCTCAAAGTACATAAAATTTGAAATGGGTATTTAGGTGTTTTAGTAATGAGATTTAGGTTCCCATATATGAGTTGAGAATTCTAGTAAAAAACACATTACCAAGACAATGTATATCAAAAACAAAAAAGTCCAAATAATCGCAAATCAAGTTAAAAAGAAAAATACACATATCAAGACTTTCAATCCCACCACATCAACAACCTACATAACCCGATCAACCTCAATGTACAAGTCTCAAAGTACATAAAAACTGAAATGAGTGTTTAGGTGCTTTAGTAATGAGATTTAAGTTTACCATATGTGAATTGAGAATTTTAGAAAAAAACACAATACCAAAAAGAAGGTATATATAAAACAAACAAAAATAAAAAATAATCACAAATCAAGTTAAAAAGAAAATACACATATCAAGACTTTTAATCCCGCCACATCAACAACCTACAAAAAACCCGATCAACCTCAATGTACAAGCCTCAAAGTATATAAAAATTTAAATGGGTGTTTAGGTGCTTTAGTAATAAGATTTAAGTTTCCCATATGTGAATTTGAGAGTTTTAGGAAAAAACACAATACCAAAAAGTATGTATGATGAAAACAAAAAAGTCAAAATAAACTCAAATCACATTCAACCTTGACACATGAAAAACCTACGCAAAGCTCAAAATACATAAAAAGTTTAAATGGGTGTTTTAGGAATGAGAACTAAGTTTCCAATATGTAATTTGAGAATTCTAGTAAAAACACACAATACTAAAAAAAAATGTATATCAGAAACAAAAAGAAAGCAAAAAAAAAAACATTAATTTAGTAAAGATATACATATCAAGAATTCAATCCCGCCACATCAACAACCTACATAAACCTGATCAGCCTTACTGTACAAGCCTTAAAGGAATAATTTAATCAAAGGCATAAATAACAAAATTAGGAATTACCACATGTGCAAGCCACTCTTTATGTTGATTTAAAAAACACATTAAGTGCACATCATAGTTCAATACAAATTCAAAACAAAAACAAACTCAATTAATTAAAAGAACCAACATGTAGAGAAACAGGGACAATAGAAACCCTTACAGTGAGTTACCCTTTCAATGACGCCAAAATAAGCAGCGGAAAAACAGTAGTACAACAAACAGTGTAACCAATATCATCATCATCATCATCATCTACAAAGATCACATAAGAATATAAATTAATTAAATAGCAAAGGAACAAACCTTAATATTTAGTAAGAGTTAACTGAGAGGTATATAAGTACTACCTCACGAGCCATAACATTTTCTGCATGAAGAATTAACTGACAGGTCTAATACTATCGACTAAGAGTAAAACCCTAATCCGTAGCCGTTGTATCAGACACGAGAGAATCGATAACGATACCAAAAACATATAGTACACAGCAACTTAGGAACAATCGAATCAGAGTAAAACCCTAATCTGCTATCAGTATTGACAGTTTAAACAACGTTGCTATATAACACACGAACTTATGAACAATCGAATCAGACTAAAACCCTAATTCGATCAAACCCTAATCCGCAGCCATTGTATTAGAATCGAGAGTATAAACAACAATTGAAGATGTATATACAGAGGAGAATCGAACGAGAAGATCAAGAGAGTCGATTTACGTTCTGATGAAGAATATAGAAAACGCTTCATATTCATCGAGGAAAAAGTGGCCGTTATGCTTCAAGCACCGACCCAACATTTTAATGGCTAGGCTTTACGATACGTATCTGATTAAAACTTGTAATTTTACCCTTTTTAAAAAATCATTACTTTTAAAAGAGTTTTTTAATATTTAAAAAACACTTTTTATAAAATAAATTAAGATTTATTTAAAAAAAACTAACTAGTATTTTTCTCCTTTTTTTTATAAAACATCATTAAAAGTTAATCGTATAACGTTTTTATAAAAAAATATATATGTATATGTAATTTTTATATTTATATATACACACATTTTTATAAATAGCCTGAATTTAAAAGAATCCAACCGGGTGAATGGGAAGCCACTGATTTTTTGTTTATTAGGGCCAAGTTTTACAACCTTTGATCGATTAGCGATTAGGGCAAAATTCCTAGGTCATTGGCCTATTAGAAATTGCTCGGTGATTAATCGCGATTTTTGTGACACCGGCTAAAAGTGTGCTTTGACTAGTACTCTTCCATTTTTCTATACACACATTGTTATACATTAACACATATATAGTGATAGCTATATATGTTGAATTCGGTTTATGCGGCTGAATTTGATTCGGTTAGACAAATTCTAAATACGGTTCTATTCGATTAATGGATACGCCTAAAAAAATTGAAAACCGAAAAAATTGAAAACCTAAACTTTGAACACCTTATCGCCGCTAACCTCCACTACTAAATACCACGACCCGCCACCACCACAAGTCCGTCACAGCGGATAAAATAAAAAAAAAAGATATTTAAAAACACTTTTTCTAAATAGTATTTTATTTTATTACAAAACGACTTAAAAAAATAGTCATATAATGTTTTTATAAAAACTATAAAATATGTTTTTTGTTATTTTTAAAAAAAGAAGTTATTTATTCAACCTATGAATAAATCACGTTGACAGCCTTCAATCATATGTTATGTTACAACTCAATTACCACCGATTAACCAAACTGAATGACCCCCCAAATTGTTGCTGTTGAATCACCACAAACAAATAAACACATAAACAGACGCATAGACCCATCCAGACCGTTGGTGTTGAATCGCCGGAGTTGAGCGCAGTGGAGATCAGGTGGGTCGCAGGAGTTGAAACTAGATCCACATCCATAGCAGGTAAGGGGTTGATTTTACTAATATTAATAATAATACTTTAAAAGTGTTATTGCCACAATAATTCAAAGAAAAAGGCAAAACAAGGTATAAACATTTGTGAGGGTCAAACCTTCAACCAACCATTTCCACTTCGTTGCTCTCTTGTTCACTTACAGTTCCCATGGATGCAAACAGATGCTCTATTCGTAGGGGAGAATGACGAACCATATATTGGAATACAATCTGACAATTTCAAAATAAATAAACTTTCATTTTAGGTATGAATAAATGTTCAAATGATGGTTTCAACTTTCAATTAGTTCTAATAAAGCATTTTCTAAAAAAATTGTAAAATTTAATTACCTTGGAGTAACTATCGGCAAAAGCACGTGCACGATTGACCTTTCCTATGTAGTGTAAATCAGCCTTCTCCAGTTTCCCATCCACAAATGTTAATCCACCATCGTTAACAGCAAATCGTACAAGGTTTCCGGAATGCAGTCCTGTCTGAAAATCAGCAAACATCTTTTATCATTTTGTAAAAAGTTTCACAAACTCCTTCCCAACATGGTGATATAAACTATATAACATGTAAGTTTAAATTGGTGCATTTTTTGTTGTTGTTTTTCCATAGTCATGTTTCAACACATGGTAATTAAAAACAATTCTTAACAGAAAAAGTAATTATTAGGTGGGTTGTGGATTCTATTGGGATACGAATTCTTCAAGCGCAGACTCAAAGTATTGCTGATTGATTTGTTTTGAAACCTTCAGATATATGATAAGAATATTCTGGTTAATCATAGAAGCCTTCTCAAAGAGAGCACCCTCTTGGGGTGAGGTGGTGGTCCCTGACCTGTGTGACCCGGATGAAACCCATCTAGCTATCGGTAAGGTGGGATCATCTCTACCTCATTCATTTATCCGCATAGACCGGATGTAAACTTGAAACAGAAGTTAATCGATCAAAGACAAAATCAAGAAATGGCACAAAGATTTGAACGTGGACAAATGACAGAAAGGCTGGATACTATTTCTCGGGTCGTGAAATTTGATACGAAAGCAGAGTCGGACTTGGTCTTGGTTAGTGATCTGGAGAAGTATTCTAAAGACCTCATTGATCCTTTTAAATGGGATCAAAGCAACCTTTGATCCTTAAAGTGAAGGGCGAAACTCAAATGGGCTGATAAGGTTGATGAAAATTCCCAATTTTACCATAGCATTATCAGGGGTTGAGCCTATCTTAGATCGGTGTTTTTTTGTAACATTCAAAGCCAGTCATTTTGTTAGATAACTAGTAGCCTAGTAGGAGTGTGATGAATTCATGCTAATCTGAGATCAATAGGTTAAATGCTTGTTGTATCATGTTTCCCAGTCCCCCTTAATTAGAATTGTTTTTGTTTCTAATATTTCCACATAGATCCTCGCTTATGGGTCTTTGTTGTTTCAATAAAAAATCAACTGCTGCTTCAAAAAAATTACACAAACCTCTTGTATGAAAGTTGCATTCAAGCATCCAAGTACAACAGGAGGATCATCAGATGTAACCAGTTGCCCGTTATCTTGTAGCTCCAAAACCACCTTTTCATTAATAAACAGAAAATTAAAATATTTCGCAGATACTCAGAAGTATGTAGATAAATGGTGGCATGATCATCTGTACGTGATTAGTGATCTTGACAGAATTAATCACGAAACTGGGAAAAAGTTCACAGCGAACTTCTAAAGAAGCAGTTATCCTTTACCATACATCAACAACAAAAACTTAGCATCTATGCCGATTAAAATTGCAAATGTTTGTATTCTAAAATGTCTCATCGTAATTTCAAAAGGTTTAATCCTTAGGGAATGCTGAAAAACAAAAATATATCCACCAATATCATCACAAACTTTAAGGTATTGTTGATTTTGGTTCAAGATCCACCCTATTATGTTATAATGATCATTTTGAAGAGTTTTCTGAACATTTAACTGATAGTCATACACAATTATGGAACAATGTGGGACCCATGGAGTAAGAAAGAATAACTATTAACATTTGATTGATTTTGGTTCAGGGTGCAAGAAAGAGCCATGGTGAGTATACAGTACTAACCTTTTTTCGTTCCTTTTTTAAAAATTAGCATGAATACTTATTACTTAAGTTATCACTTATCAATACCCTCAATGAACATCCAAGGGAATCAATTAAGCAAATTTAGATTTAGCAGGATCAATAAACGTAAAGCAGAATTTGGACAATAGATTGTATGGTATATGGGAACTATTATGTGATAAACCGATATGTTTGCATTAGATATCTTAAATGTCAAATTACCTGCTGTTGATTTGGAACCTGTCCTTTGTTATCCGTATCAATAACATATTGACTACAAGTCTCATCCTTCCACACAAGTACCAACGGTGTGTTACCTGTTTGATAATGTGCATGCCTAAAGAAAAAAATCCACATCCAAATATTAGTAGTGTGACTAGTATCAGTGAAACAAGACAACAAAAAAAAATCTTCCGTTTTTCTACATGTGTTTCACATACAATAATAGAAACATATAATAGTGTGAACATAAACTAAAAGGCAAATATATAGCATCAAGAATCTTACTTGTTATAAAACAGTAGCCCGTCCTTCACATGAGGTACCGTCCCTGTATAAGCTGTTTGGAGCCCCTCGTGATCACAACTATAAACAGGAATGAGGCTAAATCTATATCTATGGTAAGTAGAGGGAGCCTCACAAGCCCCCGACTCAACAAGCTTGCTGTTCATCCAGAAGAATCTGAACTCAGCAGTGCATTCATAAAACGAGATTCCTGCCCAACACACCATGTCTATCACATAGTAAGTTTGATCCAACTGCAATCATAAGAAGAAAGATAATCATCAAATCAGTGAAACAATAAAACAATTGCAACAAAAAGCATAATACCTCATGAAATATACAGTCAAGTATACAATATGATTGGGCCGATCTAGAACTTTCTCTGGTTTTGGCACCACTAGGTAGAGCAGAGGGGAAACGATGCAAGAGCGAACCATTTCGTAGCCTGCTTACAGTTGTTCCATTTGATGAAACAACGAAGCATCGTTTTCCAGACGGCCTTGCAAATACGTACCTGCAGGTTATTCATTATGAAAGAGAGTAACTGAAATTTAGCCCCTGCACATATATAAGAGTAACTGTAATCTCAAAGCAATGTGCAGTGCACATAGTCCTCTATGTATATATAAGAGGAAAAACAGAAACTAACAACTATAACAACCTAACTAACTGCACAACTGAAAAGTCAACTATATGCAAACCGTCTAAATAGCCCTAATTAGCTAAACTATGTTCGTCTATGGTGGATACACCAAATTAGGTCTGTATAAGGTGAGATATGGTTTCAAATTTGGTATATTTACTAATGTTTTCACGGAGATAAATTCAAAAGAAATGAGGAACTGGAAAACATACCAATCTTCATTGAGGCGATCAGGAACATCAATCATCCACTCCGGGAGCATAAGCTGACTGGCGAACCACCGCCGAGCTTCGGAACCTTTGAGCCTAGCGGCTTGACGGATGTCAATTTCGCTAATATCTCCGGCATCAGTTTCCGGTTCTTCAACTATAGGTTCGGGAATGAGGTCGACTGATTCCAAAGGTTGGGGGTCTGAGTTCTGGTTTGGTAAGGAGAAGATGGAGGAGGCGAGACGACGGGCTTGCAGCTGAGCTTCGGTCCGGTTCTGAGCCTGCCTTTGCAAAGATAGTTCACGGCGTTTCTGTTGATCGGAGATCGCCGCACGTTTGAACGGACGCCGTATATCATGAGGCGCCATCGACACTGATTCAGCGGTCAAACCTAGTGATCCAGTAAGGTTATTCAAAAGAAACGCCGATTACTATACTTGCGATTACTAATTTACAAAATGTACTTATTGTCACGGGGTCATCTCCCGTGTGACGCACTGGCCCCAGGGCAAGCCAATCGTCCCGTTATCTCCCGTGTGACGCACTGGCCCCAGGGCAAGCCAATCCGTCCCGTTTATTATATAGTCTACTGGTTTCGTCCTGCCTTGAACTAATCAGGCGAGCGACAACAACTCGCGACCAGTGATGCTTTCGGTGTACCAACACACCTAGGCATGTTCACGTCGTCTATCCCACTGAGTCCGTCCCTGATGAAGTCCGGACTAGCCAGCAAACCCAAGCATTCAAGTAAAAACATAGCACAACGATCATCGAATATTTGGTCAGTGACATTATGCCTAAATATGCTAAATGTGATATTTACTTTTGAAGCCTTTAAACTTTAAAAAGATTTTTTTTTCTTTTTAATTATTATTCAATAAACTTATACCATAACCTTTAAATTTTAATAAAGTTATCATATACATATTAGATTTTTTTTTCTTTTTTTTTACTAACTAAGTTACAAGACATGACACACGCACAATTGTAACGGAGTTGCGCATGATAATATATATGTTATCTAAACAATTGAGTACAACGTCTTTATGAAAAACAATTTAGCTTTTTACTTTTTTTAAAACGGTTTTGCTTTCATTTTCTATTTTTTTACCAATTAAATTTTTTTAGCAGCTTTGTTACGGTATTGCTTTTTTGTATAAAGTTTTTGGACTATTATTGTCTATTTAGCTACAACCCGTGGGTTCGCGTAAACGTTTTGTTGCTTTTATATAAAGTTTCAAATTCGTTTATTTATTTCGTAAACGATACTTTTTTCTATGCCTTATTTTATAATTTTAGAGGACTTTAATTTATTCTGCAGTTTAATGCGCCGCAACACGCGTAAACACAATTCTAGTTATATAACTTACAAAAGTCATATAGATAAGCACTAGATGTAACCTCAAAAAATTTAATTAAACCCCAAGTAACAAAAGGATCATCAATTTTTATGAACGGATGGACTCGATTGTGAATTTGAAGGTGGTTCCCAATGACATTGCGCAACAGAATCTACTTTGGACTCCAAATGAGGGTTTTCAAACTTCTGGACAAAATCCATAAATTGGATATTAGCTCTAATTTTGATCATTTTTAATTTACTTCATAAACCATACGGGCCCTCTGTGACTTAGTTTTTTGGGCTTGTGTTTGGGCCTCTAGCCTTTAAAAAAATTTACTTAACCTTAATAATGTCGGCGACCAATCAAAAGAAACCAACTAAGCATTCAACTCATTTTAAAGATATTGTTGTCAACACTTCAATTAAAAGTGCAGTTTGTTCCGGTTGTTAATTTTACTATAATTTGTATAATGTTAAGTTGCCTTCATTAGTTCGAATCCCACGAACAAGCAACTTTTTCTTTTTAATCCCACAATTTGAAACTGCCTTACCTTATTTCTTTACTGTTTTCTTTTTTTTTTAATACTTTTTTTTCCTTTAACGATTAAACTATTTTTTGATCTCTAGAACCGAGTCGTCACAATTTCATACGTTTATTTTATGTTAGCTATATTAATGTTACTTCCGTAACGCGCGTAATGAAGTTCGCAAACACGCCGCATCGAGCAGCCTTTGGTCGGTTTTTTTTCTTTTTCTTTTTATCATTTTATATTTATTTCTTAAAATTATTTCATTTTCTTTATTATTGACTTCTTTAACGAATTTACCGTTGCGATGTAGTTTTTAACAATTTCGTTTTTTTATGTAAATTTTATCAGTGTTGAAAATCCGTTTCAGTCTTCATTTTTTTTAACGGTTTCGATTTTTTTCGACGATTCAATGTTATTTTATTCAATTGTTTCGTTTTTTGTTTAAAGTTTTGAACTTTATCAATGTAAATTCACGACTATAAATGTTGTTATGTATATATTAATCTAATTTTTTTCATTAACTTGGCATACATTTTTTCTACAACGATTTTATCGTTTAAATGTTAGGTCGTGTTTACGGCGCAACGTGCTAGACGTAATACTTTTTTCTATTTACACTGAACAACCGCAACTTCATACTTATATTTTTACGTACTTAACGGTGTTAATGTACAGCCGCAACACGTGTAATGAGATTCGCAAACGCGCGGCCTTAATTATGTACTTAACTACTTTAATGTCATCGTATGGCTCTGCCGCAACGCACGGGTCTTGACTACTAGTTGTATACATATGACAATTTAGGTATAGTTGTTTTGTAGTTTTAAAGATACATATTAAAACCATGAGAAAATCCATATTACACTAAAATGAGATCAGATGATCATATGTTCATAATTAACTTACCAATAAATACAATAGCCAAATACGAGTTCTAGATTTTCACCAAAGATCATAGGATTCTAAAATCGAGTTATTATTATAAATCAGATTTATTTTATTCGTTAATTAACTTATATTTTCCCACGTGACAAAAGCTTTTGATTTACTATGTCATTCATTTACTTAGTAACTATGCAGAAGTCTAAGTTGAGCAAATTTCAAAGGTTTTATATCATCGGTACGAAACCTCATTAAGAGTTGCATATCCCTGAATATCATAATAACATTAGATATATAAGTTAATGACTTAATTAATAAGTTGATTATTGTAATATAAAATAATATATGGTACTCCATTAATATCAATGTTAGTATATTATATTCTAGAGCGATCTATGAAATTTAAACTTCTAGAATCCTTCAAATCTTTTATTAATTATTTCTAAAATGAAATCTGAATTCGAACTTCATATTATGTAGGGGTGTTCATGGTTCGGTTTAAAACCGTGAAACCGTCCAAACCGGTCATCGGTTTGGTTTCACGGTCGGTTTTCTTTCTTAACTTTTGGTCGGTCGGTTTCAAAATTTTCAAACTGTAACGAACGGTTTGGTTTACGGTTTATACCAAAAACCGGTCGTAAAAAACCGGACCGGACCGTAAGATTTAACAATATATTTTATTTATTTTTATATATTTCATGTTATATATTATTATTTTTATTAAGCTTAATTAATTATTTACATTTAACTATTTATATAATTGGGCTTTTATATCATTATATGGGGGTTATATATCAAAATGGCTACTCCTTCAAACTCATGATTTGTTTCTGTGTATCTCCATCCTCACATCGCTGCGGCTGCACATTTTGCAGTTTGGAAGTACTGTTAAGTTACATTTAAACCATAGGATAAAAGTGCTAAACAGATTCAAAAAATGTTTGAGAGTGTTTTAGTCTTAATTCATTTTCCTGTTGGTTATCCTTTCAATCTATCACAGGTAAAGTTAATTTTGCAGCCCTGTGTATGTTTTGTGAAACCGAGTACTCATTTGAAATTGCTTTTACCTAAACCGTGAAACCAAACCGAAACCAAACCGTTAGTAGCGGTTCGGTTTGGTTTGGTTTTATATTTCAACGGTTCGGTTTCAGTTTTCGATAATTAAAAACCGTTACTAACGGTTTTGTCCACGGTTTTACCTAAAAACCCTCAAAACCGGACCGTGAACACCCCTAATATTATGATTATAATATATTTATGTAGTATTTGTATACATATTTTTATGAAACTTACTTTAGTTAGGACTTGAACTCTCAATCACTTACGAAGACACATTTTTTACAAACCTTATATCGCTAGACTACATGCCTTTTGGTACGTCAGTGCACTGAATTTGAAAGATTTCGAATAAACAATATGAGCACATCACTCATGCGGCTAAAATGGATTCTAAGGATTAAAATTGATACGAATTTGAATATGTTACAACAAGATCGAAAACAATTTGGTTGCTTACAAATCTGTGTGACGTTATTGACAATCCTTACTAATATAATCACGTTATAATGTCTAGCACAATAAAATATGAAATCAACACTGGGATGGACACAATCGTGCCAAAGATGACCCTGAAAGAAAAGATCGAACAATAGTGAGAATTAAAGGTTGATCAAAATAATCGTAAATAAAGTAAAAAACATCAACTTCGATTGTTTAATTAGATCTTTTCAAAATTAATAATTATAAACTTACGCAGTGCTAAGAACATTTGTATGGAGATCATATTCCTTAGCAAATACGAAAGACGTAATCGCTTGGGGCAGCGCAGCCTGTCAACCAAACAAATCAATAGGTCACCATATTAATTGTCTTTTTTTTTTCTAATTACATATTCTATCTTGTATATCCTCATTAACTTTCATAATTAATTTATTTTCGTGTATTTTTTTCTAATTGCTAAATATTAATATATATAATCTCTTTTATGACATTATAAAATCATGTCCGTTTTATATTTTTCTTAAAATATTTATCTTTGTATAATTAATAATTGAATAGTATAATTAATAATTTAATAGTATATATACAATTTTAAGGGTATAAATGTTAAGTGACACAAGGGCTTTACTGCCGTCAACTGTTTATTTATACTTATTTAACCAACATAAATAGTCAACTGCCAACTAAAGAACAAGTGGAAGAAGAATTTATGGAAAACATAAAAGAGAAAGTGGAAGGATATTTGGACATCTCTTAATTTTACTTGCACATCCTGATGTCCTATACGGGCCGTATAGCCTTCATTAATTACCAGCCAATCATTGGTAATATAATGCTGATGAAACCCTATACCGGCCGTATAGGGCTATACCGGGGCCGTATAGCCTTCATTAATTACCAGTCAATCATTGGTAATTTAATGCTGATGAAACCTTATACGGGCCGTATAGGGCTATACGGGTCGTATAGGGGTTGTCCAGCTACTTTTTTGGGTTGTCCAAATAACATCACCCAAGAGAAATTATCTCAAGATTATTAACGATAAATAGTTAATACGAATACCGTAATTATAAATTATATAAAAGTGATTGTGATTGTCCTATATAAAAGTGGTGTTTTAAAAAGTTATATAAAAATCGTTAATTAAAGAATACCTGAATGATGGCCATACAAAGGACCTCGCCACGCAAACCCACTATAAGAGAACCAACCGCCATCGTTGCCGGTGGAACCACAAACCTCAGCAACATTGCAAATGCAGTTAGTGTCCAACCGCAATCAATAATCTTCGGTTGTAATGCCATGAACAGTCCTACATCAATTTTCAATTTTCGTTAGAGTTCAAACTTCTTCGATAATCACCTAAAAACATAAGGTTGCCCAAAAGGAAGTTCAAATCCTCACCAATACAAAACATGGCAACGCCCGAACCAGCTCTTGACATGATCAATATTGATCCTTGTATGATACCTGGCATTTTTAAATCCCACCTGAAATAGGTAGTTTTTCAAACTTGAGTTCACTCGTTTATTATTTATTAATTATAACTATATTACTTATATACAGTTATAATTATTTATATATATATATATATATATTATTTATTTATTTATGTTTATTATAATTTTTATATAATAATTTTAAATATATATTTAATTTAATATATTAAAAAAAATATATAAATAACTTGCCTGTAGGATACAAGCGCCCATGCAACCCCAAGGATGCATGCATAAGAATTAGGGTTCCTAGCAAGCTTTACACCAACAATCTTCATCAAAATCAACAAGGATGGTCTTCTTGTAGTTGCCACATCCTCCTCAATATTACCTTCTAGTTCTAGATCCGTCGCTGATTCATCTGGTGATAGTTTATCAACACTCCGAAACGCGTACATCATCAATAGGATCAAATTCCAAACTGTAAATTGCAAAATAGATGATTGAATAACAAGGTTCTCTCCAAAAGGACCAAACATTGCTCGCATAAGAGGAACCCCTACGACGAGTGAATTCGTCATGCTAGCCAAAGAGAAGCTTGTGATTGACCAAGGATAGTTTCCTTTTGTAGTAAACTTAGCCCATGCTGCTATTGATGTGAGGAGGATGGATTTGGAGATGACATCACCGGCTAGGAACCGAAAGTTCATTTTAAAGGGGTTCACTTGGGTTGTGAAGTCGAATGTGAAGAGAGGGATGATGAAGTAGCAATTGAGCCGGTTTATCGCGTCACAATGGTCCGGCTTGAACATATGCCACCACTTCACCGAACCGTATCCCAAAATTAGGGCTACATAGAGTGGAAACATTGATGCTACCACCTTGTAAATGTCATCAAAACTTATCATTTTGATTTCAGAGCGTGTGTGCGTGTTATGGTGTTTTTTTTCTTGTATGTGTTTGTATTGATGGAAAATGAATCAACAAGCTTGTTTATATATAGTGCATGTGTATAGTGATGTATACATATATAGATGTTGTTTTTGGACTTTCTTTATATTTCTATTTTATATATATACACCTTTTATTATAATATTGTGTTAAAAATGTAGTGAACGTAGATGTGACAAAGGATGCACTAATTTTTGTTGGATGACAGGAAAGAACTCCGAGGTTCTAATAGCATGTTTATAGAACTCCACTAATTTTCTTTTTTTATGTTAAAAGAATCTTTGCTGGTTTTTAGAGTCCTCACGTCTATGGGTGGGTTGAAGATGATGCTTCCTTCCACAAAAGAAAAGCTTTCCAATTTTTCTTTCTCCTTGTTTATAATGCGAAAATTTGATTTGAATCGACCTAAAATCTTCGAACTTTGCGGTTATAAATGCCGGAGCAAAACCGTCGGGCTTTTGAAGCCTGATTTTTTCTTTAAACTAGTTTCTAATGTGAAATTTTGGGCTAGTTGGTTGTTGTATCATAGTTATTTAAGAAGAGACATAAAATCCATTTTAAAAAAACCGTATAAATACGAATTCTCAGTCATTCTACTTCTTCATGTTTGTCTGTTTTATTTATAATTATAAACCATATTTTCTCACAAAATGCAAAAAACAAAGAAATCTTATATTTTATTATGAAAGATTAATTTAACAAGAATCGAAGATTTTCTAACGAAATCAAATTTATGATCAAAATATCTTCAAACCCTAAAACCTAAGCATGATAGGGCGTCTCTACTATTTTAGAAAGAAAAAAACCCTGTTTAGGCCCCCAAATTTTAGAAACTTCCAAAAGTTTTAAGGATTAGGGTTGTAGGTGTGAGTCGCAATGAGATTTGGTTTCGGTTCTTCAACTTGTGAGTGTGTCATAGGCCCCTGAAACTTACAACCACCATTACTGATTTTCTAATTTGCATTTATATGTAAGGTGCTATATAATAAAGTTAATTGTTATATTAATTGATTTCACAAATTGCTTCAAGAAAAATTATCACCGGATTTTTTTTTTCAATTTCTCACTTTGAAATTCATATTACCGTTGTTGGAAAATATTTTGTGAAAATAGAATTATATAAACTTGTATTATTTTTTTATTCAAGTTTGCTAGTTGAAACACCATTTTGAATGAGTCAAAATCCTTTTAACATGTCTTTTAAGTTTTAGTCAAATACTTAAAGGTTTTGGTTAATGGTGAATGGGGTGTTTCAACTCCTTTTCAAGTATAAATACCAAGGTGTTCCTTGGTTGAAAGATGCACCAAACAACACAACTTTCTAGTGTTTTCTCCATCTTTCTCTCTAAAGAATTCCAACAATTCTTTGATCATCTTTATCATTTTCTTTAAGGTACAATCGGGTGCTAGAGCATTTCCCGGCAGTACATACTGCTTAGGCCGTTGTACCCTTGGAAACAAAACAGGGAGAGACCCGGAATTTGTTTTAAGGGCCCCGTGTCAAACACGATCCTCGGTCAAAATCGAAATTCATTTCTTGTATTTTGTGATTTTTCAGTTGTATTCGTATTTGTAATTTACTTGCTTTCCTAGATAGGTTTGATTCTTTGTATTGTAATCGTAATATTAAAAGTGTTTTATTTTTATACGCAAACGGATTCCTAAAATCTTAAAACAAATTTTTAAAACACCGTTCGTGTATTCAAAACCATATCGTATGACTCAAACTAGTTTTGTTTCCATGCGGTTTGTGTTTTAAAAATATTTTTTTTTCTTTGTTTCTATTCAAAGGAGTACTTTGATTGAAACGGAATTTCGGGTACAATTCATTGAAATACATTTTTTTTTCACCTCATTTATGAAAAAACTCGCCGTTGGTCCCTTCAAAGTTAAACTTAGAAAACCCACGGTTGGTTATTTTCTAGAATTGAGGACAATTTAAACCTTACTATAAGAATCTTGGATTCTTGAAATGATTATAAATAGATTTCTACTTGGAAAATTTTCGTTATAATTTTTCAAATAAAATTTGAGAATTCTTGTATGTAATACAAACGAGTCGGATTAATTATTGGAGAACCATATAGAATCCGAAAACGAATGTTTTGATTCAACACTTTCGAGTTCATGGGTTTTTGTCATGTTTCGTTAAATCGAATCATATATAAAAGTATAAGTGTTTCAAAATGCGTTTTGAAGTATTTGAATTTTTTTAATGAGCGTGTTAGAAAAAAGTATTTTTTTTGTAAAACCCATAAAATAAAACGTTTGTCAACGTTTTATCTTTCTTTTTTTTTCTAATGAGCGTGTTAGAAAAAATGATTTTTGTAAAACACATAAAATAAAACGTTTGTCAACGTTTTATCTTTTCTTTCTAGCGAGTGTGTTAGAAACTATTATTTGGTTAAAAAATATTGGTTTCAAATGTTTTGAAACATGTAGTTTCTAATGTACGTATTAGAAAAAAGATGTTTTCTAAACCATAAAAACGTTTGCGTACGTTTAGTTTTAACAAGCGTTTAGAAAATGTTATAAAATAATAAAGGCTTATACACTTTTACTTTCTAATGGGCGTGTTAGAAGTGGTGTATTTTATTAACCCATATCGGTTAAAATGTTTTGTAAATATTTAACATTCTAACGTGCGAGTTGGAAACGGGTTAATTTTTTAAAAAATAAATAAATAAACGTTTTGTGTAAATGTCAACGGTTTTAACATGCGTGTTAAATTCATATTATTTTATAAATCAAAGCTTTAAAACATTTGTCTAAATGTTTACTTTTTTTAACGAGCGTGTTAGAAACGGTTTATTATGTATAAACCAAAGTTATTAAAACGTTTATGTCTAAACATTAATTGTCTGATGAGCATATTAGAAACGGTAATTTTGTATTAACCAATGTATGGAAACGTTTTGTCTAAGCGTTTTATTTTCTAACGAGCGTGTTAGAAACAGTTTATTTTATAAACCAAAGGCCTTAGAAATGGTTTTGTCTAAGCATTTATATTTTCTAACGAGCGTGTTAGAAATAATTTTATTTGTATAAGACACCGGTTACTTTCTAACGAGCGTGTTAGAAGAGATTACTTTGCGAAGGTTTAAAATTTTTTAACGAGCATGTTAAAATGGTTTAATTTTATGAAACCAAAAATTTTAAAACGTTTAATTTTCGTGTTAGAAACGATATAAAGGCTTCAAAACGTTTTATCTAAATGTTAATTTTTTTTTTCTTCTAACGAGCGTGTTAGAAACAATTTAAAGGCTTCAATATGTTTTATCTAAACGTTTAATTTTTTTTCCTAACGAGCGTGTTATAAACGATTTAAAGGCTTCAATACGTTTTGTCTAAACGTTTAATTTATAAACCAAAAGGTCTTTAAAAAAATGGTTTTGTCAAATCGGTTAATATTCTAACGAGCAGGTTAGAAGTGGCTGGAATATTATAACGAGCGTGTTACATAATATTTTTTTTTAAACCTAGAGGCGTAAAAGCGATTTTAAACAACTTGGTGTTGTTGTGAACAAATTAATTGTTCAAATGTAACTATGTGCGTGTAGTTTACTCTATAAACATCTTATTGTTGAATAGAGTAACAACTGTTCAATGAGGGAGAACCTCAAACGAGTGATGTTGTGATTGCATGGAGTTCCTGTGCGGGGGAGCCTAACTGCATCAATTGAAGACATCGTGGGAACGATTTCGGAGATGTACGAAATCACGCGGACATTTGGTGTTCATGGATATTTCTTACTGTTTGAAGCATATGTTCATGTTATGACAAACAATTCAACATTAAGAACTATCCCATTGCTGAGAGAAGCATGACACTTATTGATGGTCTTTGGACGTCAACAGGGAAATGTAGAATTAAGATTATCTACATTTAGTACCCTAGTTTTGAGAGTTATTTTATATGTTCCCAAACATCTCAAATGGGTATAATATCTTCTAGTAAGCCTACTAGTATTGGATAATGGTAGTGTTCAAGATAATAACACTAAGAGATTTGATGTCTACAAATCATCCAATTACTCGTTGAACTATAGCATTTTATTGATTTGCTTTCAAATATTGTTTGGGTTCAATATCTTCGGATAACCCATACATAGAAATTAATCAAATGTTTATAGTATAACGGATAGTGTAAAAAGATATTTGCACAAAGACAATTTGTGAGTTGTCACCATGACTAAATGTCAAAGATGAGATATCACACACCATGTGATGAGTGTATTAACATGGATACAAGATATGTTGAGAGTATCAACATTGTGAAGATTCACATTTGTGAATTATAACATATGAAAGAAATATATGTTATTATTGTAAATGACTTTAATAAATCGTGAGAGATTTATTATAGGAGACTTACAATAACGATGGATTTGTAGTTGCGTCTACCACCATCAATGTTGTTTGAACTATGTGGAGGATTTATCCTTTATTTTGGGAGAGTATCCCAATACATGGTTCCAAGGAAACAACAATGGAAATGTATACATCACTTTAGGCAAATATGATTGTCTTGTTTGAGTGTCAATCTACTTGACTATATTTCAAACTTTAGTGATTTTATACTGGTAACATTCATCGTGTTGAATGTGTCCACCAAACTAACTCGTTTTAAGACTCATGTTTGAAGTTCTTATGAGTAAATGGTGAAACTTTTGGAGAATAAAGGCACATATCCTAATTTGACTGAGGAAGTTAAGTATGTTTGAGTAACATACTTTAACTTTTGAGACTTTCTTGGTGTTGGGAGGATGAATAAAGTCTCATTAATTTGTCTAAACAAAGGGATGAATGTTTGCAAGAGATAGTGTGGTATCTCTTAAGAGTCAGAATGATGCATCTTCTGTTCACATGCTAGAGTATTATAGTCTAAAGCATGCTAGACTAGTACTTGTTAATGCTCTAAGGAGATTAAATTAACTTGAAACATTCATAATAAACACAAGAACGAAGTTGTGCATAGACAAAACCATTCGGTCATAAGGGGATAACTTATGAAAGACGATTAACTACATCATGAGGAGAACTCATACACTAGTAAGTGTGGGAAGGTCACACTAAGGCATATGTTGCCTAGAGTTGATCAAAGTGCAAGCAATGTGTGTGGGGGGGGGGGGGGGGAGGAGCCATTTAAGAAACAACCCATTAGGGTCTGTTGAAATGGTATTTGAGAATGCTTTGTCAAACCCCGCGTGAAAGGGATAACCTTTCATTACCCATCTTAGTGATTGGATAAGTTTATCCAATAAGACTTAAATGTGGGGGTAACTTGCATTTGATAAGAAATGTGGAATGTTTAGCAATAAGAATTTTGGTAATTCAATTAAATATTGCAAACATGTGACCAAGTGGAGTACACAAGGTTATAATGAGTCTATCTAGAATATTAGGCTTGGATGCCAATTGGTAACATTCAGAATCTTGGTAGATTTCTAATATAGTTTACCAAAGGCATGATGGAAACTCTAAAGACTAAACGATGTAACTAGATCCAGGTAGAGATCATGGGTTATAGTCTTAGGAATTGACAAAGTTCAAGAATGACTTGTGAGTCAAGAACACGTTAAAACAACTTATCTCAATTGCAAATTATCGTTGTTGACTTTACAAAGTCAAAGATAATATCTATGGATCCAACAACCCGAGGGTTGATGAGAGATCAAGTCGTTGAATGAGACTAAAGCCCATGAAAAAAGATATATGGAGGTAACCTAACCTAGTTGACTGGAGATCCCAAGATCAAGCTTCAATAGGACAACTAATCTATATATCTAAGGGTGGTCACTGTGGGGGCAAGCTGATATATATGTTTATATAAAATCTAATACATTTGGTAATATATCCCCCTAAACTATAAGGGTGTTTTAATACGTCCTAGTCCATTCCTATGAAAAGCAGTGACAATGTTGTTTGGCTAAGCATGACAAGGTTAATGATTTGTGGAAATCAAGATAACCTATTGTTTTTAACGATTCGCGCGGGAATCACCTATGTGAGAGAGAAGTAGGGTCGCTTCGAATGGATTTTGGGGCAAAAATTCTAGAGCTCTTGCAGAACCAGACTAGTGTTCTAGGACCATAATAGGATACGACAGTGAGGGGTTGGCCAGACCAGGGTGAGTGTTGTGTGAAGTGTATTGTCGTCTACATAAATGGGGGTATGTTCAAAGACATCGTGTCTACACACCGCTAGGAGACTAAGTATGCTTCACAAAGGAAGGTTCAAAGGGTAACACCTACCTATCCTGCAATGCTCAACCGTTGAATTGAATCTAAGAAACATGTATGTATGGATCGATCTCAATGTGAAAATGAATGAGTTTTGTTTTCACATGTGGGGGATTGTTGGAAAATATGTGGAAAGGAATGAGTTTTGATTTCACATGTGGGGGATTGTTGGAAAATATTTTGTGAAAATAAAATTATATAAACTTGTATTATTTTTTTATTCAAGTTTGCTAGTTGAAACACCATTTTGAATGAGTCAAAATCCATTTAACATGTCTTTTAAGTTTTAGTCAAACACTTAAAGGTTTTGGTTAACGGTGAATGGGGTGTTTCAACTCCTTTTCAAGTATAAGTACCAAGGTGTTCATTGCTTAATCAAAAGCCCTCTGTCAATTTACAAAGACAGAGGGTTAATCGAGTCGAATTTTGGATTGTGGTTTCTAGGGTTCATACGGATTTGGGGCATGATTTAAGCTTGTGTTTATAAATTTCTTTTCCGGGTATAAACACCAGCGAGGCCCGTAGCCGGGTGGTTAATCGTGTGTGTTTATGACCCGGGCGGCCCGGGTTCGATCCGGCCAGTCCTGAGTTTTTGCATTCTTTTTTTTATGCTTAATTAATCAGATTTAACATTTCTAATAATTTTTATAAATTATTTTAGACTTTTATAAACTCATAAATCAATTTTATTTACACTTTTAAATCCTGGAGTTATTTTAAATTAATTAAACTTAGCTAAACCTTATAAAGAATTAATTTTAATAATAGTTTTAAATCTTTAAAAACTATAAAAATATTTTTATACTTTATAAAACTTGTATTCTAAACCGGAATTATTTTATAAAAATCAAAAAGTTTAATGGGTTAATATTTTCTGTAAACAATAAATTTATTTTGTTTTAAAAACATTAATTTATTTATACATTCTTTTATTGAATAAGAAACTTAAATAAACTTTTATAAAATCAGAAAAGTTATAAAACTTAGATATTATTTAGAAAACAGGGAAATTTATAAACTCATACATTTTATAACATTTATATCTATTTAAACTTTAATCTTAGATATTTATTTTTAAATAGAAATTAAATATACATTATTTAATTAAAAATCAAAAACTTATAAACTTATAAATCTTGTAAAATTTATATAAACATAAATTTATTTGTTTATACAAATCAAGAGGAATAATTATACTTTACTAAATTCCTAAATATTTATAATCTTATAAACTTTATAAAATTTAATGGAAACTTTAACCATTTATAAATTTGTAAAACCTTATTAAAATACTTCAAGAAACTTTACTTAAAATACTTATAAACTTATGATCTTTAAAGACTTATAATTTGAAATATAAACTTTATAAAAGTCCCATTTATCACCCTTATTAAACTTATAGGTTCACATTAGTTAAAACTCATAAACACATTTTAAAACCCTTATTACAAATTTGGTTGTAAGATAAATTCTTAATACTTAAAAACTTAAATAAATCTTAAATGGTTTATTTTGATTAAACAAGTAATTATTCACATAAATACTTATTTATCCTTAGTAATGGTATACTCTTAAAATAACTATTACAAATCTTTAATAATCATTTATCTTTTAGATAATTATTATTTACCCTTAAATGACTATTTAATTATAAATCTTTGATAAACCATTTATCCTTTGAAGAATTATTGTTAATCTTAAATAATTATAAAACCCATCAACTATCTATTGTTACAACCTTATACTTGGGAAACCATAGTAGATTATCGTAAAAATTATAAGGGTTCCTAAATAATTACTTTAAATCGTAATTATTCTAGATGCAAACTTATTTAACTTTTATACTCAAGTCTTGTGTCAACAATTCAAAACCTTTATTTGAAACTTTGATTTAACTTTATAAACCAATCATTCCCGTCTCTCATTTGGAACCTTAGACAATCTTGAAATCCCAGATCTTTGCCATAGACTTATAGGATCATATTTGAAACTTTAGACTTGTATTCTTAGGCTTCTTGTGAGGACGTTCTCCCTCAAAGTCTTGCTACACTAAATCTTGTTGGACACCCTTCCATCCATTCAAGTGAGTATACTTAGCCTCTTTTCATTTTACTTGTTTACAAACTTGGGGTGAAACATGTTCAAACTTCCAAACTTATACAATTCTTGTACAACTATGCTTACATGCTTATTCTTGTGTTATTATGCTTGAGACTTACATGCTTAAATTAAACTTATAACTAGCATACTCATTAACTTTGATCAAGCCTATAGTAACAATGATAGATCTATTGCATTTGACCAATCCACCTAGATTGATTGACCCTTCGGGGGGAGCCCATGGTGATTGTTACTGAATTTAAACTTTAAACTTCTAAGGGTAACCTGCGGGTTATGCCTAAACTTGGTTGGAGGATTGATATGCACAATGTTTAACATGTTTTGTTCTCACACTTATACTATAGAATTCATGGCATAGTGAATTGTAATACTTTTCAAAGGCTTTGTTAAACTGTATCAAAACCTTCGTATCTCACCAACTATTTTTAGTTGACAAATTTCTTCACATGTTTTAGGTACATCAACATGAGACTTTATTGTGATCACATAGGATGCCTTGGACCTAGAATACTTATTAAATTAAACTTGTATTCTTGTTATGTATTGAGTCTTTCCTTGTATTGAAACCTTGCAAATTATTAATGAAACTATTTAAACTTTAATAGTCAACCTTGTGCTATTGAACAACCGCGTCCGCCCCGACGTATAATCCGCCGTCGGTTGGGGTGTGACATTCTCCATCTTTCTCTCTAAAGAATTCCAACAATTCTTTTATCATCTTTATCATTTTCTTTAAGGTACAATTCGGGTGCTAGAGCCTTCCCCGGCAGTACATACTGCTTAGGCCGTTGTACCCTGGGAAACAAAACGGGGAGACACCCGGAATTTGTTTTAAGGGCCCCGTGTCAAACACGATCCTCGGTCAAAATCGGAATTCTTTTCTTGTATTTTGTGATTTTTCAGTTGTATTCGTATTTGTAATTTACTTGCTTTCCTAGATAGGTTTGATTCTTTGTATTGTAATCGTAATATTAAAAGTGTTTTATTTTTATACGCGAACGGATTCCTACAACCGTCAATTGTTAAACTTTCAATTAAGTTACATGTAGTTCGTGTTAATCGGTACCATTCTAGATTTTTTTTGCCGTACAAAAGCGTACATCACGGTTGCTTAATTTTATTCATGATATGCTTAATTTGGTGTTTAGCTTTGTGGAGGTCCATCACGATTTATTGAATTTGATAAACATCAAGAACAAATACTTTGTTATACACGCATGCATACATCTATAAACATCAACATGAGATATGTTTAGTCAAAAACCCAAAATTTTTGTTCGTAAAGTACCAAAAAAGTGCGGTTTATGATAATTTACGATTAGATTACGTAGATGCTTGGGGTTGGTGGCCCTCTCGAAGTAAAAAACCAGCAACCATGCATTTAGTCAAGAATGGTTCCTTCTTTCGTCTTTCCCATTTTTTTTTACATATTTCTGGTTCTTCCATTGCCTACCCACTATCCAAAGTTCATTTAATTAGTGGTGAAATAAGAGATTCCATGATGGTGTACATAATTTTGGAAAGGAATGTGCGCACATCTGAAAAGCCAACGGTCTATAACTAAAGTGCGTATTAAAAGGTCATAAATAAATATCTAACATGTGATCTTTTCCACACATTCATATTTTATTTTATTTTAAAATAAAAGAAAACTATGGGTACAAGCGGCTTAAGAAAGAAGAAAGGAAAAAAGCTCGAAACTTTAAAGCCACCACCCGGCGTATTCACGACAAAAAGTTCATTTCGAAACAACCAAGCAATTCGAGTTTGGGACTACCGCTCACTACAAATAGTAAACACTACTAAACAAATGAGTATTATCAATAGAACTTTAAAGGATATTGTTTCTAATTTATAAAAATATTGTGAACTAACTAATACGAAAGTACGAAACCGGCTAGAAGAACTGGTTGTGGTCAAACCGACATAATACTGATGAAACTATTTGGAGAGACGGTACAATTTCATCGTTTTTAGATGGAGCTGATATGTCGCTATTTTTTAGTAATGTTTTTTTTTTGTTACATATATATGTATAATTGTGTTCTTCATCATTGTTCTTCATTGTGATTTCATACTGATTACGATTCCACACCGATAACATTTGATTACAGAGGATTTTGTTAATTACATATGTTTACAGAGTGTTTTTGTTAAAGTCGATTGCTTGATTACGTGGAAATCATAAGTAAGTTGAGGAGAGGGGAGAGAACGACGTTAATTTAAGTAGAGTTTTCTAAAATCAGATTCTTTTAATCTGTCCGATTTACCTATCTTATCCTTATTTAACCTCCTTTATTTATCCTTTATTCACAACGGCAGGGGTAACATTCCGATAAGAAAATCAATTATGGGTATTTGGAAAGGAATTATTAACACTACAAGGATTTCACCCTATGCCGACGCCGCCTATACCGACGACATTTGTCGGCGGGATAGGTCACCCTATACCGACGACATGTCGTCGGGATAGGCTAATCCCAAAATTTGAGAGGGGAGTCGTCGGTATAGGGTAATTTTGATTTTCTTTTTAATATTATAATTTTTCGTCGGTCAAAAAAAATTACATTAAAAAAAATTCTGGAAAGCCCTATACCGACGACATGTCGTCGGCATAGGCTTTTTTACTTTATTGACTGGTCAAAACCCTACGAAGCCTATACCGACGACAGGGTCCTATGGCGCCGACTGTCGAGCCTATACCGACGACATGTCGTCGGGATAGGCCTCAGTGAGAATAAACCAGGAAACAGCTTTCTGCTTCCCATTTCCATGAAAAAACCCCCCAAAACTCTCTCATCTTCTCTCTTTGGTGATCTCCCGTTTTTGGTGTGTTTTGTGGAGCAATCTTTACCAATCTCTCGGGTTTTGAGGTGAATTAACATCTATTGTTCAATCTTTACAAGAAAATCAACATTTTTGTGTTTTTTGCTTAATTTATTTGATTTTTGTTAGGTGTTTGAAGTTTTAACCATTTTTGGAGGATTTCAAGCTACTTGAAGCTAATTTGCAAACTTGGTTAGTAATTTTTCTACAAATTAGGTTTAGATGTATGTTTGTATGTATATGTTTGTGTTTATTTGTATGTATATATATATGGTTTAGATGTATGATTTTATAAATATTTATGTAATTTTATGATGAAATTAGGGCATTTATACATATTTATTTGATGAAATTAGGTTTAGATGGGAATGTTTTTTTTTTGTATATGTGTATATATATATATATATATGTGTGTGTGTGTATGTGTATGTACTTATGTGTTTGTTTGTATTTGTGTATGTGTCACACCCCGGCCGACGACGGATTATACGCCGGGGCTGACGCGGTTGTTCATAAGCACATGATCATCTATTAAATGATATTATTTATTCATCATAATTAAATGCATCCGTTACAAGTAGAAATGGAAAACAAAGCATTCAAACATAACATAAGTTGAGTTTAATTTGTATTAAAGCTAGGTCCGAAGTCCTAAGTGATCATGTAGTGTCCTAAAACTGGTGCACCTGAAACATGTGAGTAAATGTCAACTACAAGTAGTTGGTGAGTAACATATGTTTTGACACCAAACAAAAGTTGTAAAAAGAAAAGATTTGAAATTCAATATGTTCAAAGCATAACTATGGCAAAAATATGAAAACATACAAGGTTCCAAGCGTACAATTCAAGCCGTAGTAAATGGAAAACTTGTAAGTACAATCCCACTGATTGTGTTTTAGAAAAATAGTAATATGGTACACACAAAACCCGCCAAGGTCTGTGTTAACTGGAATCGGATTCCCCTATAAATGATCATGTTAGGTACAACCTTAGGCCTGGGTAGCAGGTTAATGAATGTACTGACATGAACACATGTAATGGTCGCCAAGTAGTTTAAGACATAAAGCACATAGTAAATAGCATGAGAACAATGGTATTGAATTTGGTATGTATAGTATGTAAACATGTTCCACCCCGAGTATTTGTAAATAATAGTAAAAAGAAAGGGGGCTATGAAACTCACATTGCAATGAGTAGCTTGAATGTCACACAAGTATATTATTTGTTGCACAAATGTTCTAGCTAACCACAAGGTTAACCTATGTTTTGATGGAATATATGTATCAATGATTTGTACAACTGAAATAGGGAATCCTAATGTGCGAGGAGATTGATGTGGGTGTCCTCATTTTAATAATAAAATAATTATTTGAGTTGCAAATAATATTTTATGTAAATCTTTGATAAATATTTGTATTGTAATAAGTGAAAGAATGGATGAGGATTTTGTTTGTTTGTAATGATTATATAAACGTATGAATAAATAATTAGGTTTCTTTTGTTTGTAAATAAATACACAAATAAATAAATGAGTAGTTTTCTTTTATTTGTAATCGCATAAATTAATAGATGGATAAATGAATAAATAAATGAGTAATAATTAGTTGAGTAATTAAATAATTTACTACATAAATAAATGAATAAAACCTTTCATTTGATTTATGAAAAATAAGTTTTAAAAATAATGATTTAATTAGTTGGTAATTAAACCAAAATTTAATTAATTAATAATTAAATCATAATTTAATTATTAATTAAAAGTATAGAATTGTGTTTTAAATGTTCTCATATAATAAAAATAAATTATATAAAGGTTTGTATAAATATTTGTAAAGAAATGAGTTTATAATCATAATTAGTTGAAAGTGGTTGTTATACACTAGAATGGTTATCATTCCAGAGTAGTACCTTCCACAGAAAAGTTCCCAAGAAAGAGTTGGTCGGATCAGAACCCCGTATTTTCCTAGCCAGAACTTTAATGTTTGGCAGATAACTACATACTTGTTTGAAATTTACTCTATTTGCATACATAACCAAGTTTAGGTTGTGTTTGAAAAGTATATGGGCTAAAGTAAAAATATGAGTTTAGTAAAGATATAAATTGAATATTAAATAGTTTAATTTGTAAATAAGAATTTTTAGTAAAAACGTGATTTTTGAAATTGAAAGGAGTAAGAAATATCAAACCAAGCTTTTAAATAAAAGTTTGAACAAGTTTAATTAAAATAGGCCTTTTGATCTTGGATAGGTCTATGATTATAACATAAACATGTTAGGGATCATAGATCTAGCTAGTTATGAGAGATTTTTGAAAGGAAAAGTATGAACAAGCAAGAACATAAGAAGAACTTACTTAGAATGGAAGGATTTAAGATGGAATCTTCCAAAAGATGAGAAGAACGACCTTTAGTAGCTAGAGAACCCTAGATGATCGTTGAGGTGCGAATAATAATGAGAAATAAGGGCTCTATTTATAGGGTAGTATCATGGGCTTATTCACAAAATTTAATTTGTTATAGGGACTAAGATTGTAAAATATGAAGAATAGTTTTTAATTTCATAACATATTTTAACTTAAGTGCTCATTAATTTTATGTTTATGACTTCATTTCATCATAATTCATATTTAAAATGTTTATAAATGTAATTATATACTTATTTGTTTTATTTACCTTTAGTAATTTAAAAATACTAGAAATGTTAATTAACAATGTTATATTTTCATAATAAATTTTTTAAATGGTTTATTTATCATGTGTGTATATATATAGTCACATATATATTTATAAGTAAACACATAAAGGATATCAATTCATAATCAAAGCTTGTAAGCTTAGATTTGGTTATTATAACAAAGTGTATATATTTATTTCATAACAATCATATAAGTATGTATGCACACTCATGAATTATAATGAATAAATGGGATACCTTTATAAATGCGAATCATAAAATAATGAAATTACAATTTGCCGGAATAGTTAAAATAAAGGTCGGAATTTCGTGGGGATTACAGTATGTGTATGTATGTTTGCATGTATGTTTATTTATGGAATTGTGTATGTAATTTGGGAATTTAGGCATTTATATATGTATGTTTGTATATAATATGTATGTATATATGTGTATGTGTGTTTGTATGTATTTGTATTATGTTTATGTATGGAATTGTGTTTGTGTATGTAATTTGGGAATTTAGGCATTTATATGTATTTTGTATATAATATGTATGTATGTATATATATATATATATGTGTGTGTGTGTGTGTGTTTGTGTTTGTATGTATTTGTATTATGTTTATGTATGGAATTGTGTTTGTGTATGTAATTTGGGAATTTGGGCATTTATGTATGTTTGTATATAATATGTATGTATATATGTGTATGTGTGTTTGTTTGTATTTTTATGTATGGAATTGTGTTTATGTATGTAATTTGGGCATTTGTTTATGTATGTTTGTAAAGGCTATGTATGTATATATGTGTATGTATGTTTGTATGTATTTTTAGGTATGGAATTGTGTTTGTGTATGTAATTTGAGAATTTGGGCATTTATTTATGTATGTTTGTATATAATATGTATGTATATGTGTATGTATGTTTGTATGTATTTGTATGTATGTTTATGTAATTGTATGATTTGTGGATGTATGTATATATGTTTGTATGTATATGTAACTTTATTTAATTTTGTTGCAAGTTCGGAACTCATTGCGGTTGACGAGGTGTGAATAACATCATATTTGTGTTTCATTGAATTTATTTAAGGTACGATGACCGTGTGGCTAGTCTTCAACAACAATTCCAAGAACAACAACAACGCGAAGCCCAACGAGAGGAAGAACAGCGACTGCAAAATCTACAAAGAGAGGAAGAACGTCGTACGCATAATCAACAAATGCTTGAAATGCAACGACAAATGGATGAAATGCGTCGAATGTGGGAGCGCCGAACTAGTAGCGACGATAATTAGCTTGGAGTTGTTGAGCCTTTGCCTTTGTTGTTGGTGTTTGTCTTGAACAATTTGCATATTTGTGTGTCGAACAAGTTTATGTTTGATTTGTGGGACAAGTTTGTGTGTCGAACAATTTGGATGTTTGGTTTATGTTTCGGATATTAGTTTTTATCGGAATTGAATGTTTGAATGGTTTATATTTAATGATTTGCAGGTTTTTATTTTTAGAAATTTAATATTTCTGGAAAAATATTAAAAATTAAAAAATATAAAAAAACAGAAAAGACCTATACCGACGACATGTCGTCGGGATAGGCCTTTTTAAAAAATTATTAAAAAAAAATAAAAAAACCCTATGCCGACGACATGTCGTCGGTATAGGTTGACCCTATGCCGACGACATGTCGTCCGTACAGGGCTGTACTCTATACCGACGACGTGTCGTCGGTATAGAATTTCTTTTTGAATTATTTAATTAGACCCTATACCGACGACAGTCGTCGGTATAGACTGACCTATACCGACAACAATCTTGGGCTATTGGTACGAGGCAATCCCGACGACATCTATACCAACGACTAGTCGTCGGTATAAGCTATCCCGATAACATGTCGTCGCTATAGGGTGAAATAAAATCGTCGATATAGGGTGATACTGTTGTAGTGTAAGGTATGTGATATTTTAAAATCTTACAATTAACATTGACTTGACTGGTAGTATGATCAAATCCTCACTTTTGGTGATGGAAGGAATACATTATTTTGGTGTGACAACTGGTTGGATGGTGGCAAACTAAAAAAAATCTATCCGGCTGACGGAGTTGGCAAAAAGGAATATATTTGTACCATCTACAGTGTGTGACGCTTGTGGGGAGACACTAGAAACGACAGATCATATGCGTATTTCATGTAACCTAGCGTTGGAGGTATGGCACTTAGTGAAAGCATAGTGCAATTTGAATGTTAAAATTTGTGAATCGGTATTGAAGAGGTTACAATTCAAGGAGAGAGCACAAGGATCTAAGAGCATTCACATCAGTTTCCCTATATTTATGTTAGTAAGTTTTCTATATATTAGGGGGTGATTTAAAGTGGTTGTGAGTGGAGGAGAGATAAAAGATTTAAATTTTCTGTATATTTGGGGGAACACGGTTCACCTGTATAATTTTTTTAATATTTTTTGAAATGGTTGTGAGTGGAGGAGGGAGAAAAGGTAATGATAAATGTATAAAAAGTATTATTTAATTAAAAATGAGAGAGAAAATATAGTGTTTTTAGTGTAATTATGGGGATGGAGATAGAGATACTGATGTGAATGATCTAAGGCTTATAAAAAAATGGGACAAAGTATCATTTTGGCTACTTTATGGTTCATTTGGATAACACGAAATGATAGAGTTTTCAATAACCTCAATAAGAATACAGAAAAGATTTTCAAAGAGATTTAAGTCGAATTCACTCTTTTGGATAAAAAATAAGACGAAAATTAGAATAAAAAAGATTGGTGTTCTTTTAATTTTGATTTGTAATTTATTTCATATCAAGCCCAGCTACTTGCTACTTTTGAGAGTTTTAATAAAATCTATTACCGCTAAAAAAAATTAGTTTTTTTTATTTTCTTAAAACCCAATGTTTCTATAAACTATCCCAAATATTAAATAGGAATTATTTAACTTTAGTGGACATAATATGTTTCTTCTAATGAATCATTTTTAGTTGACAAAATAGTGATGCATTTATTTTTTTCTTGGGATGTTATGAGCTTTAAGTAAATTTAATTTGAAAACACTTTTTTCTAGAGAATAAGTCATTACATGAATTATTAACATGAACTTTAGTCATTATATAAGTTTTTTTTAATATAAGTTAGTATATTTATTAGAGTGTCACTTTTTAATGTGCAACTATTTAAAAAGCTAATATTATATTTTAATCAATTTTTAAGTTTATGTAAAATAATTTTGAAAGTTAAATTTTTTTAATCATATGAGAGTGAGACTTAAACCCATAACCACCTATATTCTTAGTGTTTCAAAAGAATTTTCTTCTACAATTAAGTTGTTTTAAACTTTTTTTATTATCGATTTCAAATTCCTTTTATATAATTGAAAACCATAAATATTTTTAAAAATCATTATTTTATTAAATCCACATTGAAATGTAAAATAGTTTGATATACTATATAAGCCAATTTTAAAAGATACTTTATGACTTTATTATTTTATTCTCAACATCTTTATCCTTATAACTATTGGTTATAACTATTAAAAAAAATAGATACTTCAAATTTAGGTCCTAAAGATTTAAGGATAAATCTTGTTTAAAGATAATTATTAATATTAATTTATTAATTGTTTGAATGAGTTCATATTAGATTATGAATGAGTTTGTTTATTTACTTGATTATTTAATAGTTATTGAATTGGGTTATGATTACTTAGTTTTAGTATAAATACAGGGTTTAGTTTTTTTTTTTGAACGGCAAATTGGATCACTGACGTGCCACCGGCACACCCGATCATCTCCACCCCCACAAGAGGAAACCCACCATATGTGAGAAAACCCCCTGGCCCAACTTGGACCTCCATTTTTTTGTCACAAATGGGACTTGAACCCAAGAACTCACCATTTTGATGAAGTCTTGGACATACACATTTGCCACTAGACTAAGCTAGTGGTTGTAGAATAGAGGGTTTAGTGGTCATTGTAAAGTGTGGTTTTGGTTTTGAATATGAATAAAAGAGTTGGTATTGATTGTCATCAAATTTCGTGTTCATATTCTTGTGTTCGATTTCCAATCAACTTTGTTTCGATAAACATTAGTTGGACGACAAGGGAAAACCAATTTTCATGATGGAAGGTTGGATATTCATCAGCTTTATGCCTTATAGATCTTCAATAGTTGAAATTGAGGGATTATAGCGATGAAGAAGGTAACACAAGGGCGTATTAAAACGTGGAAAAGTTCGTGCACTATGTTTGAAGCATAGATACTAACATTTATCCATCCATCCATGCTATTATGAGTTGGGATATGGCTTTGATGATACATGCCTTAGGCAGCATAGATGGACGGGTTTGATAATGGTTTAAAAAGAGTTACGAAAGACATCGATTGATTTTTTGGTGATTACAAAATGATATAATTTTAATGATAATGTGATTTTTTTTTCTTTTTTTTAACTGGTGTACTAGGTTAATTTTAAGCATTTACGTTGTGTTCCAGAGTTTAATAAATGAAAGAAAATAATAGGAAGAGAATTAAGGATAGAAAAGAAACGGAGGGAAAGGAAAAAAAGAAGAGAATTAGGGAAAGAAAAGAAAGAGAGAAGAAAGGAACGATATAATGTAATTTTGTGTTCCAGAGTTCGAAAGAAAGGAAAAGAAATTCGAAATTTTATGTGTTTCATTTTTTTTCTTTCCACTTCATTCCATTAAAAAACTCGGAAACACAATTTTTTAGTTTCTTTCTACTTCCTCCCATTAAAAATAACTTAGGAACAAAAAAAATTTCCAGTTTCTTTCACTTCTCTTCTTAAAATGGACTCAGAAATACCTAGAGCGTTAAGATGCATTTTTGTTGACTTTTGATTTGTTTTCTTTTTTAAAGTTATTTTTGTTTTATTCGTTTGATTTATTATAAAGAGGACATAATCTAAATCGAGCCACAATGGGGATGGCTGTGAGATAATGTATATTAAGTGTTGATTTCAGTCAAACTTCTAAACAACCCGATTTCAACCAAACATTAATGACTATTTATGCTGGTTTAATTTTATCAAGAGTACATAGTTAAAATCAATGTTTTAAAAACCGGTTTTTAAATTGTATCGGATTAGGCTCGAAAATGGTTCAACCGGTTGTATCGGGTTATACCGGGTGGTTCAACCGGGTTGACTAGTAAACCTATAATTTCATAAAAATACAAATCTAACTCAAAAAATAATCCAAAAATACATGATTCCATGCTAAAAATTAATCCAAAAGTTAATCCATAATCAAAAGATAATCCAAAAACAATCAATTTTTCGATAATTTTTTTTTAAAATAAAAATGCATAATTGTTTATGTCATTGGAGTGTTGGATGTATTAGTATCATGATTGCTTAAAAGATAAAAATTCACCATTATCTTCATCCTCATCAACAAGAGCATAACTATTTTTGTTTTCTACAATATTAAATAAGAAGTTTTATCACTTAAATGTTTTTAACGGCAAGCAGAAGGATGATGGTTAAACATAGTTTTTACATGGGCCGCTATTTTCTGAAGAGGAGCATGTCAATTGATTTTTTTTCTAAACTGGGTTGCATGTAAAGTAATTGATCAACAAGCCTTTTGTTTGTGACTTTGTGTGTATCCTGGCAAACAATTTTTTTTTAAAGTTTAAACATAAAATTTTACATGTAACTAAAACCGGTACAACGGTATAACCCGGTATTACCGGTAATACCGGTTTTTCAACTTACCGGGCTCAAACTTACCGGGCTAGTGGCCGAGACCCGGTTCAACCGGTATTACCGGCCGGTTTAAACAGGTTTTTAAAACATTGGTTAAAATAACTAGAAAATAAGTATAAGTAAATAGTTGATAGCAGTAAAGCACTTGGACCACTTAAAATTTTAACCCTTAGGCCATAACAGGCGCTACGATGTAAAGAAAAAAACAGCCGCTTTAGGCTTTCATATTTACAGGGTTCTAAAATTGTTATAGGGTTTTGATATACAATGATAATAAGGCTTCACATCTTCACTGTGATTTCTAAATTAGAAGATTATGAAGCATAAAGCAAGGACGTACATCCATGTCTACATTCATCGTGTTTTTTTTTCATATTTTGATTTGTTCAATCGTACAATATTTAAAAAAAAAAAACCTTATGTTCGGAAAAATTTAGGGTTTCTCAAGAATTGACGTTGACAAATATTTAGTGAATAACAATAGTCAGATTAAAGGTTTAAGCGGGATGATTAGTTTAAAGTGGTGACACTGAATTGCCGATTTGATTATGAGTGTAAATAATTACAAATTAACATGGGTTCGTATCTTGAATTGTCCATGAGAAAAAAAAATCTCAACTTTTAGTTTCACTTTAGGCCTTAAAAACAACTAGGGATTTACCCGCCTTGCGTTGTGGCGGCGGCGAAACGTACAGCAATTCGAACCGCCCCGCGTTGCGGCGGCGTCGAAACGTATAGTAACTCGAACCACCCCGTGTTACGGCGCCGCTTCGAAACGTATAACAACTCGAACCGCCCCGCGTTACGGTGGAGTTTGGTCGAGTTTGGTCGTTTTTTCCCGCGCAATGCAGACTGTCTCTACAATCTATTTTGTGGCAAAATCATAAAAAAAAAAACATTTGAAAAAAAATATGTGGCAAAACTATAAAAAAAAAAAAACTTTTAAGAAAATATTTGTGACCAAACTATAAAAAAAAAGTTTGAAAAAAATATGTGGCAAAACTATTAAAAAAAAACCCTAAAAAGCCTTTTGAGAAAATACTTGCAGCCAAACTATAAAAAAAAAGTTTTAAAGAAAAAAAACAAAAAAAAATTGAAACTCTACAGTGGAATCCACTTTGTCTTTCAATAAAAGGGAGAATTAGAGTGTCTATGCCTTCAACTTATATAATATTATGCTATTATATAAAGAAAAATATTTATAAAAATTATAAGTGACAGATTAAATAGATTACTAAAACTTTGTTTAAGATTAATAATGTAACAAAAGAGATTAAATAGATTAATTAATTTATCAACTAAAAATAATTTACATTTAAAACGTTAAAGAAACACGTTTTCTTAGTGCTACAATTTAAAACGTTACAATTTTGAAACTTTTTTGTGTTTGACTTTTATGAAACTTAGGTTAATGTATTTTAGTTATGGTTGCTTCTTTAAAAATATGCATTTTCTTTCCAGTTATAAAAATTAAAATCACTTAAAATCGTTTCCATATTTTTTTGAACTGCAATTTGGATCACTAACGGGTCACTGGCTCATTCGAGATCATATCCACCCCCACAAGAGGAATAGGAAACCCCCTAACCCAACTTGAACCCCTTTTTTTTGTTACAAGTGCGACTTAAACCCAAGACCTTTCCATTTTGATGAAACCTTGGTTATACACCTTTGCCACTAGACTAATCTAGTGGTTGTAAAATCGTTTCCACATTATCACCATTTTAATAATTTGTTTTTAATAACTTACTAGATGGCTTAACCGCTCATTGCGCTAGATTGTCAAATTGTCACCATTGTTGCCTTGATTTCTTATAGTGTATTGTTAATCTCATATGTAACTTTGGTGATCTATGATTGTTGTTTTAAAATGAAGTTTTAAACTTTTGGTATTGTAATTATTTATAGAGAAGGCTCGAAATTGTGGGGTTATTTTATGCTTTATTTTTTACTTTTTTTAATTTAAAAAAAAAGTATTCACAAAAGCAAAAAAAAAGAATTTTAAACAACTTCGAGAAACATGTAATTGATTTTATTAGGAAGGGAGAACATGTAAAAATCCCTTAATAAGGGTAAAAGAGTTATTCAATAAGTTAATTTTAATCAAATTGATAAATCTGTAATATATATGTTTTATGAAGGGAAAATATGTAACTGTTTTTTAGGTTTTGAAAAATATGTAATTAATTATCTTAGTAAAGGAAAATATGTAAATACCCTTTTTAAAATTGTCAGTTGAAATATATGCTAATATTCCATTTTTCTATTTAGATGGCCTTTATTCATAAAACTCTAAATTTTAGAAATAGATATGGAGATGGAGAGGTAAAAATTAAAATAGAGAGAATTTTTAAATTTTGGAGATGAAGATAGAGACCTAAATGTGAATTCTCTATAACTTTAAATGTGATAAATCAGTTTATATATTATATATTTTTTTTTTGAAAAGCAATATTTTTTAATTCTATGAGAGTGATACTTGAACCCATGACCTACTCAAATCTTGATGTTACAAAAGGATTTACCTCTACACTAGGCAAATTTCTTTAATTTTTTTAAATCAGTTTATATATAACATTGATATACATGGAGTGATGGAGTATTAATCTTTTAATATAGCTGCAAAATTAATTGAAGCATTAAATTACATAGTTAATGTTGCTAGTTGTAAGAGAAAAATATATGCCGGATGATGAGTTCGTATTCAACCTATGATATTAGTACCTTTGAAATTTGTTTAACCATCAAATAACACCCAAATCTACAAGTTGAAGACGGTAGACTTTCTACATAACTATTAGAGTAAAAAGACAACGATAATACATCATGCTTCTGGTTTGGTGGTTATGGAGTTTTCCTATAAAAGGTTTTCTCATAACAAGGTCATGAGTTCGAATCCTGACGAGAAGAATTTTGTCAGTACCCTTCTTCACAGTACTAAGAGTTAGCAGAGATAATCATTCCGGAGACAAGATTATACCCGAATCAAAATCTAAATATTGGGCCTAAAGGTGGGACTATACAAACCGGCCCAATACTTTCAACTTTGGGCTCTATACATATACTGATTATTGGCCATCAAGCCAAGCCCAAACACACCTATCAAGCCAGGCCCAAATTGGAACCATAATCGTATAAATCCGAGAATTATCCATACCCATCTAAAGGGTTGGGTTTATAAATCCGTACACATATCATTCCCTTTCCTAACTAACTCACATTCATAGTGATCCCGGACTATAAACCAAATACCACTTTATATTTCCCATAGCTTACACCATTATGGTCCTATGCCTGAACATTCCAATAGGCTTATGCTTATCTACATGACAAAGGCAAATTCTCTTTTGCTAGTTTGTTTTAACTTGTTTTTATACGGACTAACTCATGTATAAATACGCACCAACTTGTGTATAGATCCACATCAGAATAAGCTTCCTAATAAGTAATAACAAGAAACTTAGCCCCATGCTCTGCCGCGGTGAGAGACGGAACGGTTGACGCGGTGACATTAACATGGCTAAACACAAAAAAAACGTTGTTAAGTACATAGAAGAAACGTATGAAGTTACGGCGACTCGGTTGTGGAGATCGAAACATAGATAAAAGACAATTATATAACGGAACCGATATTTTCCAGTCGGTCTCATTCACGTTACCGTTAGTCGATATAACCCACGACACCTAAAAAATACCCTACATTGAATACGACTCTGTTTCTAACGAAATTTATACCGGGACGTCAAGAAAAAAAATCTATACTATATAATAAATAAAAACTTCTCAATGCCACGTGTCGCCTCCATATTCATTCTTATAAACTTTTTCCCGCCTCTCTCTCTCTTAATAAATACATTTCTATATTTTTAATAACAATATATTTTTAAAAAAATTATTAATTATACTAATAAAACACATTTATTTTAAATTATCTCATATTATAAAAAACTCTGAAATGTAATTACCTACCTTATTTTATCAATCAAATAGTGAATAAAAGTCAAGTTAAATTGGATAGTATTTAATGTATTTTTGAAACTCAATTATACATTAATTTTTACATATTTTTTTATTTTATTTTCTATTGATAATATATGTAATACATTTTTTCACTTATAAGATATATATATAAAGATTTAAAAATTTTATGTATTGATATTTTTTCACCCTGTGTAATACACAGGTTCTAAGCTAGTTCATTAACGAACAAAAGTTATTGAGGAAAAATCAGATTATATATACTAACGGGGGTAAACACGAAACTTTAGAAACTTGAGGGGGTGAAAGTTCCAGTTTACAAAGTTAAGGATGAATATTGTCATTTCATGAAAGTGAGGGAGTAGAGTGGTTGGTGGCAAAAAGCCACCGACACTTCATTTTAAGAGTTAGTATAGTATAATGTCTCATTAAGGGTGTGTATGGTTCAGTTTTGTGGATGTTTGTAACTAAAACATAGCTAAAAATCAGTTACTAAAAAGTTTAAACCAAACCATCAATTATTCATGTTTGGTTTTTTTTCAATTATGGTTCAGGGATGGACTTCTATAATACTAAGCCAGTTTAGTTGGACCCTACTTTCAGTTAATACTCGTTTAACAGGATGAGTTGAGTCGGATCACATACCAAACTCGACAACGCAAAGCAAAACCAATGTGGCGGCTAATTGATAAGACTCCTTCATTGAATGAGTATACATGTAATCTAAGGTACAACATTTTGTGCATGCCAATCTGAAAGTTTGGACATGAACTCAATATGATATGTAAAACAATGTTTATGCAAAATCATCATCGTCTACAGGACCGGACAAGAGTCGCTTTTGAGGCAAATAATTTTCAAGGAAAGGTTTAGGTTTTGATGCTACATGAGTTGTATTTTCTTTCGGTTTTTCTATATGATGTGAAGTCCTAATAGAAGTTGGTAATTTGTTTCTGGGCCCACCTTTGGACCAACTTAATGGTATTGTCTGTTGACGTTTCAATGGTATCGTATAGTTTTTGAGTGAATTACCCTTTAACGTGTGTGTATCCGCGTTACCTTCATCTGTGTTTGACTTGGCCACTGGTTCCACAGGTACAAGCTTTCCATTAATTTGATTTGTAAAAACAAAAGTCACCTGCATCAAAATAAACATCAAATTATGTCCAGTTTAACAGTTTGATTAACTTAATCACTAAGATGTAATTACCTCATCTCCAGCTGATGCTTGTAAAATAGTATCAGGTACAGTATTCGGTGAAAAATGATGACCCCAGCTAGCTAGATCCTCTTCCAATGGGGCCCCGACCTGTTTCTCTGAGCGTTTTAAGTTATGCAAGCATCCAGAAATCCCTGCAAATCCCCCAATATCCTCTTCTTCATTGACACAAATCATATCTGCTGTTTGTTCTCCACAACGTGTGCAGTTCATCTTCTCGTGAATTTCAGATCTGTAAGAATGGAATCAATGACTAAGACGTTAATGAATTTTTATGAAATAGAGATTGTCAGTAAAAAAGGAAACTTACGTGGCATCCTCATGGAATGTAAATAGATCTCGTAAATCCTCTGTTGAGAAGTTGTTCCCCTGCATGCATATAAGAGGTGTGACTCTAGTGCACATTTGTATATACTCAAAAAGAGCAAGTGATAAGCACCTGTATCTTGGAATCAGCTAGCTCTTGTTGAATTACTTTTTGAAGCCCTTCTTTCGACATCTGTCGCTGGTACACCTGACACAATACTAGACTACATCATACACTAATTAAATTGATGTGTATGTATGTGCACGCACGTCTATAGTAATCCACTACCTTTTCTTCAATGGTTCCGGTGCTTAAAAACCTATAGATGTATACTCTCTTCTTCTGCCCATCTCTCCACACTCTTGCAGCAGCCTACATAGGGAATGTAAATATATCTTAAATTTAGAGTAAACTGTCATTTTCGTCCCTATGGTTTGGTCGTTTTTGCCATTTTCATCCAAAAGGTTTGTTTTTCTCCTGTGTATCCCCGTGGTTTACAAAACTTGCCATTTTCATGCAATTGGTTAACTTCATCCATTTTTTAACGTTTAATGAGAGGGTATTTTTGTCTTTTTTTAACGGTGGAGCATGGATACGTTTGACCTAGGGTATTGTTGAAAAGACAAAAATACCCCTCCTTTAACGTTAAAAAATGGATAAGATTAATTAGTTGGATGAAAATGACAAGTTTTGCAAACCACGGGGATACATAGGAGAAAAACAAACCTTTTGGATGAAAATGGCAAACACGACCAAACCATAGGGACGAAAATGGCAGTTTACTCTTAAATTTATTACTATAAGGAAGAACTAAAAAAAACGCACTTGTTTATCATTGGCAGGATTCCAATCAGGATCAAACAGAACAAGTCTGTTTCCACCTATCAAGTTGAGGCCACAACCACCAGCCTTGCTGCTCAAAAGAAATGCAAATTCATCCTGCAAGATAATTAATTGTTTTACTATTATTTATTGTTATGCATTTGAAAAATGATAAAAGAAGGAACTTTGAATACCTTTGATGAATCATTGAAGCAGTTGACCAGCTTTTGTCTTTTGCTTATTGATGTAGTCCCATCAAGCCTTAAGAATGGATATCTTCTTTCTCGACATAATTGAACAATAAGGTCCAGTGTCTGAAAATCAAATCTAATATCATCACCTTAAAAGACTTGGAAATAACTGGTTATAATCTAGTTGCTTATGAAAAAAAATTAACTAGCAACTTAGACATTCACAACTAAAAGTGGAATCTGCAAACCTGTGTGTAATTTGAAACTAATACAATTCGATCATCTGTTCTCTTATGCAAATGAGCCAACAAACGGGCTAACACATGCATCTTCCCTGATAGTTCAACCCATGCTCCATCACCACCAGTCCAAGATCCAGATCTAACGAAAAACATAAAGTAAGATGAATATAAAGAATAATAGTAATAATAATAATAATAGTAAGAAGAAGAAAAAGAAGAACAAAAGTTTACCTTCCGGCAAACATTTCTGGAGGGAAAAAGCGCATACAGCCCTCAAACCCTGCTGTTCCAGGGTTCCCACTTTTCATTGTATCATAAATCAGCTTCAATATAAAAAACACTCATCAGAAAACATTTCCTAATAATTACAAGAGATCTTAAACACCACATAAGATGTTAAAGGACACCAACATGGTGGCATAATAATACTCATAAGAACAGTTATTTTAATATTGTTTTAAATTATCCAGTGATATTTACCTTTGGATGGTTGCAGAGCTTCTTCAGAGCAGTTATATAAGCCAGAACTTTTGTTTGTTTCACATCTTCAGCGATTGCTTGTTTCACCTGTACTCAATGTACCGAAACGACAAAAATCATGTATGTTCAGATCATAGTTGTCAATAGCGAATAGCGGTAAATAGCGACAAGCCACCTATACGCTACGTAGCGAATAGCGGTAAATAGCGGGCGCTATTTCACATTTAGCGATACACTAGTAGAAATTTTTAGAAATATTTTATATTAAACTATTGTAGGATTTGTAGCAATTATAATCAATAATCATCTAAATCTTCATATATTAGGGTTATTAGCAACCCTATTTATATTAATCAAGTAAAAAACTAGTTAAAAACATAAAAAAAAATAAAAAAAAAACAAAAGTCGCTATCTGTCGCTATGTAGTCGAGAAATGGAAATAGCGACACCTTATCGATTCGCTATGTAGCGCGCTATAGCGCGCGCTACAAGCGCTATTGACAACTATGGTTCAGATGTTTAGTTACATATGAAGAACATATCATTAGAGTAATGCCCAAAACAACTTACATTTTTTGAATGAATAAAGTGAGTATACAGTTCTTTTTGGAGAGGAGTCAGCTTGCAACAAACAACCTCAACTATCTGCAAATAATTAAGTATCAGAGACTAAACATGGCCTTACTATTAACAACAATAGCAGATAAGAAAATATAAAAAATAAAATTCAAGGGGAGAACAAAAGCCACATCTATAATGCTTTTTTATTTTACTGAAAATCCATAGGCAAATAACTATAAGAAGTGAAAGATGATACCATACCTTTGGTGGCAAGTGATTTGATAGCAATGCATTAGTCCTCCTTAATATAAACTGATAACATAAATTTTAAGAATGAGTGGATGCTGAAAAACAAGTCTGTATCCTAAATTAGTTTTTAACTATATATCAAGGAGAAAAAATTACCTGGTTCACTTTTGCACTCAGTTCTGCTGACCGCTCATTGGCAAGATGTTTCTCTTCTTCAGAGGCAGTGGGTTCTCTCCCACAAATGATTGGTGTCTTCAAATCAGGAATTTAAGGAAAACTCAAGTTAAAACAATAAAAAATTAAATTGAACCGTTGTTTGTTCTCCAATCATTTCCACTAGTTATCAATTGTTAACTAGTGTGCCAAACAGCAAAAAAAACAAAATTTATATTATATAAGAACTATAACGTACAAATCTACTATAGTTTAAATCCATGATTATTAGTTGTGAAATTGATCCTTATTTGGCAATTAACAATTAAAAGCTTAGCTGACCTCGTAATAACGTCGAAAAAATGCAGCGTCACCCAAAATCCCTGGGTTGGTGAAGTTCACCATGGCATAAAACTCTTCTAGGTGATTCTATTTAAATAAAAGAAGATCGTGTTAAACAGACAAAATAATCAACAACAATGAGCACATTATAACACCCCCCCACCCCAATAAAAATTCCACAAGAACTGCAACGATTTCCATTTTGTATGTTCTATAGTAATTGCAACTTTTCCTTTCTTTAGAAAATTTTCCAAGCAAAAACTACATATTTACTGATTAACTGCTATATAATGCTAATAGTATTAATTATGCTCCAGAGGCATTTCTATATGTTGCAATTGAAGGCACTTAGACAATTTTCTATTAGTCAAACATTTTTACTAGGTAGATCCGTAGGTGCCAAGGCAGTCAAACAGATATTGCCATTTTTACGGGAGGGAGGAATAACACAATAAAAATATACAATAATCCTCACTTGCATTGGAGTCCCAGACAATAAAATGCGTCGTTTGCAAGAAAGGGCTGCCAATGCCTGATCAACAAAATAAAATGGCCAGTAGTTAGGTACTTAAGTGTCAGGGTACCAAGAATCCAAAATTCTGAGTTATTTAGAAAATTACTACTCTTACCCTATTAGTCAAGGTCTGGTCATTTTTCAGCCTGTGTGCTTCATCACATATGAGAAGATCACAAGATCCACTATCATTAAATTTTGATGAATGCATTCGAAAGGTCTCATAGGAAACAATCAGTACCTGGGAGAGAACCAGTGTCAATTTGTGTCTTACTTCCAACATCAAGAAACTTCAACTACCTTTACCTGTAAACGGCTATGTGAGCTTCTGAAGTTATCAACGCTGGAGATGACGTCATCGCGACTACTTTCACATAAAGCTACAAGCTTAACTCTTTCACCAACCCATTTCTTAATTTCTGCTTCCCAATTGCTTACTAGACTTGTAGGAGTTACAATTATTGCCTTTTTAACCAATGGTTTTCCATCAAATCCTTGACGAAGAAGAGTATATAACAGTGTAATTGACTGCAAAGTCTTCCCCAATCTATTCAAAAGAACACAATAGCGGTACATAAGGAACAGTCAATGTACTTCATCACATCAATATGAACAATAACGAGTAATATTTAGCTATTTACCCCATGTCATCAGCCAGAATGCATCCGTTGATATCAGGGGAGCATAAACCTGTAACACATTCAAACATGAACTGTACCCCTTCCCTGCAATATTAAATAACTACAGCTTGTAAGCCACATATATCAAGCCATAACCTACACAAGAACATGCAGAACACTGATTTCCCGTATATCTACTTACATGTACATCAGTATATCTGATATATTTTCTAATTAAATGAAGTACCTCTGATGGGGTCGGAGGAACTTAACAAGTATACGATCCACTTCTATGGGTATTAAATTGCCATCTCCATCTTCAGTGTTTTCAGGCTGCCATAAGATCAAAGGTTCAATATCTGGCGGCAGTTTTGTAACCTCTTCTGTCACTTCCTCCTCCACAGAAACATGAACATTCAACCTATTTGTTATCGGAATCAGAGCAGGCCTATCTGATCCCCAAGGTACAAACCGCTTACGAGCACACAGGCGGCGAAGCAATTGTTCATTCTGGTTGGAATATCCATCAGCAGAAGGAGGTTTAAAAGGCCTCTTAAGAACAGCTTCTCTTTCACTGACAGAAAGAACTCGTGGAAGTAGTGACTGCCTTTTCACAACAAGGTTTCCTCTGATACCAAAATCATAAACTCACATCAGTTAATGAATATAAATACTACTAAGTTCCAGAAATGTCCAGTATTCGTTCAATTCTCTATTATCATCTAAAAACACACAAATTCCTATCAATTCAACGAAATTTGATTGAGATTACATAGCACGAATAGCAAATGAAAAGAACTGTTAGCATCTCATTGACCTAAATTAACGATGTACCTCAAAAGAGCATCCACGTTCTGCGATTTTCGCTGAGACGCAGCTGGTAGTGCGGCGTCGTTCTCTTTACAATTTTCATCGCTGTCAGATCTACATAAACAATCATCTCCTTCTTCAGATTCTTCGCAAGTGAAATCGTCGCCGGAATCGCTGGTCTCGGAGACGGATAGAACTTCATCTTCTTCCTCCATGAACCTAGGGTTCTTAATTTCTTATTTCAGAATTAGGACTAATTGTTTTGATTTTATATGGTGCTGTGTTTCGAAAGCAAAGAGTGGCGGTAAAATGTACGCCTCTTCCGTCTTAACCGGGTCGGGTCATCACGATGATGGGTTTAAAGGTTGAACCTTGAAGAGATTGATCGCATAGCCTTAATGTTCGATAATTTTGGGTTTGGGTTGAACGGGTCGACCGGTTAATTACACACTTAAAAGCGTGTCTAAACAGGTTCGACCTGTCTAACCTAACCCATATATGACATAAATAACACGTTTAACTGATCGTGTTAAATAGGTTAAAAAACTAACACGAAATGTTTATAACCAGTTTAACCTAATTCATGTTTCATGTTAGGGTTTTACTTCGTGTCGTGTGTTTAATGTTATATTTAAACGTGTTGAACGGGTCGTGTCATGTAACTCGTTTATTATACATGTGTCGTGTTTCTGTTTAACTAAATGACACGTTTAGTTAAATATGTCGTTTTCAGGTTTAGTACTCATGTTAATCGTATCGTGTTGTGTCTAACCCGTTTTTTATCACTTCTATTCCACTGACATAACTATATGTTATATTACATTGTAAGGGGAAGGTTCCACTAAGAAGTGGTTTTTCGCTAAGAAGTGGGTCAAACGAACTCCGATTGAGCTCATTCCAGCGGCGTTGGAACCGTCTCATCGAACTCTAATCCGGACCCAAAAACCTAAACCCCCCTCCACCCGCACCCCCAAAAACCTAAACCCCCCTCCAACCCCACCCCAAAAAGCCTAAAACCACCACCCCCCACCCCCCAAAAACCTAAACCCACCCCCAAAAACCTAAACCCGCCACCCCTACCCCCCAAAAAAAACCTAAACCATAAAATCTAAACCCTAAAAGCTAAACCATAAGGCTAAAACCCTAAAATTCAAACGTAAAATCTAAACCTTAAAAGCCAAACCCTAAAAGCTAAGATGATAGAGTTCGACGAGACGGTTCCAACGCCGCTGAAATGAGCTCAATCGGAGTTCGTTTGATATCGTTTCTAAGCGTTTTGGTCATTTCTTAGAGTTCTTCGCGAAAACATACTTCTTATTGATCCTCCCCCTACATTGTAAAATATGATTCCGGTATCAATCAACATTGTTTGTTATCCACGATGAGTCTATTACGATGTTTTTTATTGTTTGGATGAAGACTTCATGGGAGGTCTTCCATCTTGGAATTTCTCCCGCCAAATCACCCTTAACTATAAAGTTTCCCCCTCATCCACAGTTAATACGTCCAAAATGCGTTGATGATATTTAAGGTTAAGCGTTCCTTATGTTTCAATCACTCTCGTAAAAAGACAATATTTGATTTGCCCAATGTGTCAAACACCCTTGAGGAATCATCGCCCACTATGAGATTTGCATCACCATCATAATTAATATAGGAAACTTTTAAATACATAAAAACATATGAAAAAAACTAGTTTAATGGTTTTTTATGTACATAAACATATATATTTGCATGTAAGAAGTATAAAATTTAAAAAAAAATTACCATAGATCAAACATCTAAACGATTTACCTTTGTTCTCTCTGTTCTCGTAAAATTTTCTTGTTCTAAAATAAACTTTTCTCTAACTATGTAAATATCAAGGATACTTTTATACAAGATAAAAAAACTAGAAATTCAGATCATAACATGTGAAGTTCATTTGGGTTTGGACACACTTTGTGAACCATAACAAATTTTGATCATTACTAATGAGATTAGTGAATTTGTGTAAAAGATGTAATATGAAATCCATTAATTAAAAGAGGTACAATACATTGTTTTATATAGGCTAGAAATATAAAAACGCTAATAAAATGAAATGACTACCATCGACTAGTATTAGTTACAATTGATATACATAAAATACAACTAGCACTTAGCAAGGAGTCAAAGCTCTTTTGCATACTTGGGATAACTTAAAGATCTAATGATTCATGATCATACAACAATTTTAGTTTGTGCACCCTAACATATAGGCCTAAACCATGCATATATAGTTGTTATTATGATCTTACTTTGTGTAAGAACGTTTTTGTTCCAAGTAAAGCATCTAATTCATCGTGTTCGTCAATGTCATCAAGAACAATAAGTGCCTTTATTCACTTATAAACCCTCACTGATCTTACTCATACCCTTAAAAAAAGCAGATGGAGTCGGTTTACAACCTGAAACAAAAGAAGGATAATGAGCACATTCGAAACATAACATTTGAAAGTTTCAGGAAGCTAACTACTTAAGTCATAGTGCACTACTAAATCGTCTCAGGTAATATTCTTCTATGAAATATAGTCAAAACAATACAAATGGCTCGTGGAAGTGTACAATTAAAATCCAAATTTAATAATGTGAATCTCAAATAGATACACTATACAGCGAGCCAGCCAGGTTAGATAATAAGTGGATCAAAACCTGTTAGGGTGAAGGGGGGTGTATTACCCATTTACTCATCAAAACTGCCCAATAAAATTATGTCACCTCAAAACTACTTATTTTACTTATTTACTTAGATTTCATTGGAAACACCCTACTCATTTTACTCACCAACATTTAAAAAAAAATAAACATCTAAATAAAAAAAGGCAATTTCATTAAATTAAAATAAACATAATATAAATAAAAAACCTAGAAATGAAAATTTTTAAAAACTAGAAAATTAACAAAATAAATAAAACCTAGCTAATAAAAATTAAAAATCTAAAAGGTGCATTGCCATCCATACTTTGCGGCAATTTCACGTTTACGTTGCAATACAATCGACAAGTTCCGGTCGCGGTTGAGATTGAACTTTTGGCCTAAATTTTCTAGACTTTGTTGATTTTTTTGATAACCCTTCCATTTTTTTGAGAAGTGAAAATATATAGATGAGAGATGCTTAAATGAGATGAAAATTATGTTTGTAGAGTATGGGTATATATAGGAAAAATTTTGTTTTCAGTGGCTCTCTCTCTCTCTCTCCCCCAACGGCTCTCTCTCTCCCCCACGTCCGAGTAAATTTACTCGATTCCTCAACTCGATTTAGGCTACTCGGCCAACTCCATGTGAAGGGGGCGGTGTACCCCCGGCTACTCGGCCAACTTATTCCTCACACGGGTATCCCACCCCTTTCACCCTTATGCTACCATTATTGGTTTCAGTTTCACTTCTTACTCCTTGATTAACATTATATCAACTTCAAACATATGCATGTTATGTATTTGTCATAAAACACAAATAAGTGAAGGGAAGCATGGCATAATATCTACATATGGATAACAAAATAAGCATATTATGCATATGGTGAATACGGTGTTTTTACGCACCTAAGCTTAAAGATTATTTCAGAAAAATGGTGAAGTTCTCATGAATGATTTGGTTTTGTAGGTGATTTTTTAAACTATTTCGTTTATAGGGAGTCCGCCCCTCCCCGCACAAGCAGACTTGAGAAAATGACTTGTGTAGCAATCAGATATTGGATAAATGGTGGAAATCACCTCAAGTCCGCTTGTAGGAAACGCGGACTTAAATTTGAAAAGTTAGAGTCCGCTCGTGGGAGGAGCGGACTCCCCATTAACCAAGATAGTTAAAAAAAAAAACCAAAAACCAAATGGGTTTACATATCTACACCACTTTGGCAAAAAATTATAAGCTAAAATACGAAATATCTAAAAATCACGTCGTTTTGGTTAATTTACATCAAACCTATATCACTTTAGTTAAATATTCACAAACTATTTTTCCGAATTTAAACCATCACATCAAAATTTATTTCGTTCACAATGATTCTCATCTTCAAGTCCATGAAACGTTGGTAACGAAGTAAATTTGATGAAAAATGCTAGGAAAAAATATTTCTAGGTATTTAACTAAAATGTTATTAAAATCAACGTTGTTTTGATAGTTTTCGCATCTAAACTTAAGCGTGTAATAGCACCTACTCCCTTTTTTTTCTTATTATTGTTTTCTTTTTTTTTTTAAATACAAAATATAGCTACAAGGAATATCAAGAAATGAAACCAGTAACAGATCTGCAATTAAATAGTTGTGAAGCTCCCAAATTACTAGCAAAAAGACGTTTCTTACCATTTTTAGGGGAATATAAAGTAGCAATTAATTTGTATAATCTGCATAAACTTTTAATTATCAGGCTCTTCTTTTGCATCAAAGCACAGTAAAAAGTAAAAAACATTTTTACTCTGAAACGAAGTTGGATTTGATCGCACGAATTACAATTTCTCATCAAATTGAAAACTAGCAAATAACTAATTAATTAAGAATATAATAGATAAAGCATACCAGATCTATAGATTTTGGCCAGTCAACTCCCTCTGTCTCATTCAGATCTGAAGACCAGTGAAAATTGAAGTTCTGACTTGCATCAAAGGATTACGAGGATTTCACTTCTAAGCTTAGAAAAACGTCATACTAGTTGTGATTTGACATAAAAAAAAACCATAGAAGCAGATGGTGATGATGTAGAAGAAGCCAATAAGCCATTATTGGATAAGGGCGTCTCAGGTGTTTGATGTATGGATGGGAAGTGATTTTAAAGAAAAGAAAATACAGGCACGTTAATCTTATTCGTGCATATTGTTTAAGAAATAACAAAATGAATGTATTTAAACGTTATTTTTAAGTATTTAACCTTTTTTTTACTAAGCTTTTGTTTATAAAACTAACAGTTAATTACACGGACAAAATTGTTCGGGTTGAATCAGAAGGTTTTCCTAGTTGTAGGTTTACTCCTGGGTGTGTGGGGCCGGGTCATCACGTCTCCGTTCTTCGGGCAAAAGGCCGTTTGTCAGGGTAACCCGAATCATGACCCTTCCCATGCCCCGTCTCATGTCTCAACCCATGGCCTGAACCATGACCCAACCAGCCCATGCCCCGAACCATGACTCGACCCATTCCCCGACTCATAACCCGAATCACGACACGTCCAATGGCCCTAATTGTGGCCCGACCCATAAAATAAATTTATTAGTTAAAAATATTTTATTTTTTATAAAATATTTTCATGTCTATCAAACATCATGAAGTAATGATTCATTTCATTCTCATATGATAACCAACTAGGACAATTAAATGGTAATGATCCATTTCTTTCATTTGTCCATTCCATTCACTTATTTATTTCATTCTCGTTCATTCTATTACCTCATACCAAACATACCCTTAATTACACGGATGGTTCATGTGAAATACCCATATTGCACCTATAATCCTTAACTCTAATTTTATTACATTGATGGTCCATTAGTTTTCAAAAACGTAACATATAAAGTCCTTGGAGTAGATGAATGTTAATTTTTCTGTTAAGTGGGGTAAAAAAAACCAAAATACACCTTATTATTAAAAATAAAAAACCAAAAATAAATACACGTGTATCTTTCTAGGGCCTTAGATAAGTGATTTTTTAGTTACTAAATTAAAAATTCGCTTTAATTCAATAGAACTGATGACCGGTCTAATGTAACTAGTTTTTCTACCCGTCCGGTGGCCGGGGCGTTTTGACATATTTTTTAATATGAAATTGTTGTCTTTCTTTGAATTGTAAGCAAAATCAAACAAGGTGCATGTATTAATAATTTTGAATGTATAAAAGTTTTTCATTTATACTTAATCTTTGTATTTGAGATGCTCGTCTGTCTTCTATATCAAGTATTGCTAATACGGTTATCTTTTATAACCCAAATATAAAGATGATGTACAAATAAAAAGCATTTATACATTCAGAATCATTAATACGTCGATATTATAGAATGAAAATTTGAAGAATAGGAACTACACTATTAAAAAGACAAGTATTTTTTATTCAATTTAATATTTTTATGTTTATTTTTTTATAAATCTTTTAAGGGGTTTTTTGTTTTATTTCATTGGGTTGTGCTTTTCTGGTTGGGGTGGAGCTAAGAGGCTTATTTTAAGAATCAATATAATCATAAAACTCTAATGTCTAATGACACTCAAACTCTTGCTTTCATTATATGTATAACAAAAAAAAAAACCTTTTAAGTATCAAGAGATATACCAAACATTTGAGCAGATATTAAACAATTTTTTATTTATCCTAATTGTCTAATTCCTTTTAATCAAATACACTTTAATCAACACAAAATCAACTTAACAATGAAATCAACATTTAATATTTAGCAAGACAGTAAGAAACTGAGATAGAAACACATGTTTAAATTAACATACACTTATACCAAATATTAGACGTGAAGACCGAGGATTATAAATTTATCATTTTCTCCTTTATCATATAAACCGGATCCACAGTTAATTTAATTTTAGTTTTTGAAAAAAGACCTAACCCAAGTGTTTCAAGCAGTTCATCAGTGTCTTTAATTTAGATCGTTTTTCGGATTCCAAAATTAAGCTTGTGATGTTTTACATAAGTATCTATAAAAATAATAAAAAGGTTCTCTAATAATACTAAAAGGTATATTATAACAAAAAAAATGAAATAAAAACAATAAACTCTAAACTAAATAAACTCATTATTTAATAATAATCAAATAAAATAATGGTGGATAAAGTGATAACATAAAAATACCTAGAATAGCATAGATGATGTTTAACATAGGTATACAGTCTATCCTTTGTGTGTAAGTCTTGAAAACCAAAGAAAAAAACTTAAAATATTAGGTGTTGCGTTGGGTTTCGGAACATAACTTAAATAACTTAGATTAATTAAAATAAATACATATCATCTCCTTTTACTTCTCTGCTCAAACACTAACCTGCAACTCCATCAGCGGAAGTGGTTATCCGTTTCTAGTAAAAGCGGATGTGGTGTTTCACTGATAGTGGTAGTGGAATTCATCCATGCGGCAAGTTTCCGGCGGCGATACCTTCAAGGAACCACAACCATCGTCAAACGCGACGGAGCTCAGCGGCTTTACGGACAACTTGCTTCGATTCAGAAAGGCCTAGTTTCCTTGCGTACTCCGACAAATCCATTTCGAATGAGAGAGAAGCAGTCGATTGAGGTCTTATGTAATTTTGGTTGTGGTTCACGTTTTGAAAACTGTCCGGGAGGAGAGTGGGCAAGTAGTTCTTCTCATACCACCTAAAATCATGGGAGGGAACAGGTTCCTCTCAGGCGGGAAGATTGAAGAAACCGACCGGAAAAAGCGTAAATGTCGAGTTATTCCGGGTAAGATTTCATCTTAGCGTTATCCGACGGTCAGGTTCAAATCTCAACCGATTAGGCGGAGAAACCGCTCTAAAACGGTTTGAATTAAGACGGACAGGATTAAACCTGGTTTGATCGGACGGTTCACCGGATTAATAGGAGCGGTTGATTTATTCGGCGTCAATTATATAGGGTAATACCCTGTTCTCTAACGCACATTCATGTAATACACTGTTACCTACAACTGGACTAGAATAAAATAATAGCCTTGCTTACAATTGTATAACCAATTACGTAAGCAATGAGGTGGGAGATGTTAACTACAAGTGGACTAGAATAAATGAATAGCCTAAGTTGACTTGTTGCTTTGGTTCTGAAACACAATGCTCTCAAATTACGATCAATCTCCAGGGCATACACATACTTTTGATTCTAATATTTTGAAATAATCATGGGAGATGCTATTGTTTCGGTCCTTGTGAAGGATGTGTTGGGGAGATTAGCTTCTGTAGCTATCCATGAGTTTGGCCTACTTTGGTTTGGGGATTCAAAGACGATATTTTGACGCTCAAGGATGACTTCAACCAGATCCAAGCTGTTCTTCAAGATGCAGAGGAGAAACAGGCCAAGGAAAAGGTTGTAGAATTATGGCTTAAGAGTCTCAGATCTGCATCCTTGATGTTAGAAAATATGCTCGACGAGGTCTTAATTGAAGCTATGCTACAACGTCTACACAAAGAAAGAGGAATCAAATACAGGGTAAGAGCCTTCTTCTCCTCCAATCATAATCAATTTATGTTCCGTATGAGGACTGCTCACAAAGTCAAAGCCATAAGAAAAAAACTAGATGCCATTGCAAGCAAGAGATTTGAGTTAAATTTGACCCTAGGTGACATAAATCATGTAGGTGTGGGAGTTGAAGGTATAGGAAAATATGATAATGGTGAGATTCAGGTGTATGGTATATGGGGTATGGGAGGTGTTGGAAAGACTACTCTAGTTCAATTAGTCTATAACCATGAAAGGCTCGAGTTAAAATGTTGGGTGTACGTCTCTGAAAACTTCCAAGTTAAAGAGATAATGAGAAAAATAATTGAATCCATAGATAAATGTGGGTGTACACTTACACATGTAGAGACGTTGCAAGAGTCCCTTCAAAGCAAGTTAAGAGGAAAGAAATTTTTAATTGTACTAGATGACGTTTGGATTGAAGACACGGAAAAGACCAAGTGGGACCAATTAAGTAAAACATTAAGTTGTGGGGCAGAAGGAAGTATTGTTGTGATGACAACACGTTCCCATACAACTAGCCGAATGACGGCTAAGGTTCCAAACTTGCAACATAAGCTAGGATGTTTATCAGAAAGGGACTCGTGGTTAATATTCAAGAACCTTGCATTTGAAGAAAGAATAGAGCATGTAGACATAACTGAGCTAGAGCTTATTGGAAGGGAAATAGTTGGGAAATGTAAAGGACTTCCTTTGGCGGTGAAGACTTCGGGTAGCTTAATGTGGTCAAAAAGTAGTACAAGCGACTGGCAAAGTGTGAAAGACAACAACATATGGGAATTGGAAGAAATTAACGTCCTCCCTGCTATTTTGAAGCTAAGCTATGATAACTTGCTTCCACATTTAAAAAGATGCTTTGCTTATTGTTGTTTGTTTCCTAAAGGCTATGGTATCGTATTGATTCAGTTGTGGGTGTCAAATGGGTTCATTCCACCCAGAGGAGAAATAGACTTGTATGTGCTTGGGAAGGAAATTTTAAATAGTTTGGTTTGGAGGTCTTTCTTCCACGTCGTTAATGACAATGAATACCTGGAAGAGAGATACAAAACGACATGTGATGAGACATGAGTGTTTAGTAATAAATCCCGGTAAGGAGGTTATAATCCCAAATGATGTGCTTCATTTGAGTTCATCATCCCTAGATTTTCCCTTTTCACCGGAGGATTTAGGAGAGTTAACATCACTAAGGTCAGTATTCATGTTTGGAAATATATATGAAGGTAGCATTAGCCATATTTTCAACCACGCGTATCTAAGGGTATTACACTTGTATGGTATTGGGTTGAGAACATTGCCTGAATCAATTTGCAAACTCAAACATCTTAAATACTTGAATTTATCATACTCAAGTATAGAAGTTTTACCTGAGTCGGTTATTTATCTCCAAAACTTGCAAGTGTTGCTTTTGTGTTTTTGTCAAAAACTACTTAAGATGCCTGAAGGTTTGAGATACATGTGTAATCTTCAACGTTTGTACATCAATTCTTGTTTTTCACTACAGCATTTGCCATTAGGAATCAAAGAACTAAATTGCCTTCGAATACTTCCACGGTTTCCTATTGGCAACAAGAGTGGGGCAAAAATTGGGGAACTAGGGGACCTAGATATTCTTGAGGGGGGGTTGACGATATCAGGATTGGAGAATGTTGGAGGTTTAAGCGAGGCTAAAAGTGCCAATCTTAAATGCAAAAGAAACTTGATGGTTTTGATGTTGAATTGGTCGGAACCTTCTATAAGAGGAAGTAAAACCGGAAATGTTTGCATATGATGAAGAAGTTCTTGAGGGACTAGAACCAAATCCGTGTCTCAAGGGGTTGAAAATATTTGATTACATGGGAAAGATTATTTCTCCATGTTGGATGGTCAATTTAAGGAATCTGGTTGAAGTTGGATTTTTTTGGTGTAGGAACTGTGAGCACACTCCACCACTTGGGAGATTACCCAATCTTAGGGTCATCGACATGGGGTTTATGGCATCTTTGAAATGTTTTCATGATGACGAGATAAACATGTTAGGAGAGACCAATACCTTTCTTTGTTTACAAGAATTACACATTTACGAGTGTCCAAAATTGGTTTCCTTGCCAAATAACCTTCCAAAACTCCAGGATTTAAGTTTACAAGGGTGCGAGGAATTACATTCTCTACCGGGTGAGATTCAAAGTTTCAAAAATCTAAATGAACTTGAGATAATGAGATGTAAACATTTAAGTAAAAGGTGTGAAAAGGAGACGGGTGTAGATTGGCCTAGGATTTCTCACATTCCCAAAATCAGTATTGATTCTCCATGGTAACATTACTTTCCTCCCTCCATTTCTTCATCTTTTTCACAGCATGCAAATACAACCTTACATGCAGTCTACCTGTATTTCTTTCAGCATGCCACAGAAGTAGCAACTTTTAAGGATGCTTTCATGATGGTAACATTAGTTTCATGTTTTAGAAACTTGAATTTTGACAAAACTGCGTATTCTAAGGCATCTATGGTCAAATTCTTTTTATGTAATACTAGCTTAGATAATATTCTTAAATCTTTATGTGTATATTTTACAGGTGTAAAAATGTATCATATACTAATAATAGAAAACAAAATTTAAAATATGTAAAAATTAGTATATAATTGAGTTTCGAAAATACGTTAAATACTATTTAATTTAATTTGATTTTCATTTATTATTTGATTGAAAAATAAAAGTTACATAATTAGATTTTAAAGTTTATTATAATAAGTATTAATTAAAAATAAATATGTTTTATTAGTATAATTAATATTTTCTTTAAACGTATATTATTATTTAAAGATGGATGTGCATTTAATAAAAGAGAGACGGGAAAAAATGATAAGAATTAATATGGAGGCGACATATGGCATGTAAAAACCTTTATCTATACATACTAATAAATAAAGGTTTTGGGATGCCACATGTCACTCTTATGTTCATCGTTAATATTTTTTTTCCCGCTTCTCTCTCCTATTTAATGATACAAGTTTCTATTAAAAAAATTGTAATTTTTGTTTTCCGCCTCTCTCTCCTATTAAATAATAATATTTTTTTATAACTATTTATATAAAACATTTTTTAATTAAAAATAGATTTGTTCATAAAACATTTTTATAGTTTGAACATTTCTTTCATTCTTTTTATAAAACATTTTTAAAAACGAGCTATATAACGTTTCTAAAACTTGTATTAAAAAGTTATGTAATATTAGATCTTTATTACTAAGTATATATATAACAATGCATTTATTCACCCTGTATAATATACAAGGTTTCTAACCTATATTATAATAAATGAATTATTATAGTTGCTGCGTTACGACTTTTGATGAAATCTAGATTTTTGTTTTTCGCCTTTCTCTCCTATTAAATAATGATGATGTTAAATAATTAAATATTTAACATATATTCTAATATTTTATCAAAAATTACTAAATCACATGAAATTTCAATTATTTTTTTATTTCACATACGACTAATAATACCTAACATACAAATCTTCATAGAAAATATTGGTTTATAACAAATTTTATTTATTCAGTCCATGTAAAACATGAGCTTTAATTTAGTCATTATATATATGTTAGTTTTATTAAGGACGCGAATTAAAAGCATCTTAAAAATCCCGTCGAATTCAAAACAAACGTTCTTTTCATCAACACTAGCATGTTCAACACATTGTGATGTACCGGTTTTGTGTTGAGACTAATATTAAGCTTAGGTTTGCGTCACTAGCGTGAAAATGGTTCGGTGGAAGGTAGTTTGTTGAAAGGTTGTTCCTTTGATTCAATTTAGCGATATTTTTATCCGAAAAAAAATGATTTAGTTAATAATAATGACAAAGAAAAAGGTAAACATGAGTACAAAATATTTTGGTTTAAGAATACATGAAACTCAAACAAAATTTTGATTTAGTAAATCTTTATAACATGAAAATCTGTTACCGAAAAACATACGTGACCCGGTCAGCATCCTGCTAACAAACGAGATCAAACAAATTGCAACTTGCGTTGGGTAGACGACCTTTAAAAGGTTGTGACAGAAACTGGTGGAAGAAAGATTCAAACCTCAGACATATGCTAATAAACAATCAAACGTTTATCACTACACCACATTTTAAAAGTTAATCATTTTATACATATAATCTATAAAAAAAATGACTTCTATAAGAATATATTCAAACATTAGTTGAAAAAATCGCATTTATATATTTAAAAAAAACATGACGATGAACAATGTTTTTAATATCTTTTTATTAATAAATCTATACTATATAATAAATAAAGGTTTTAGTGAGACACTTGTCACTATCATATTCACCCTCAACACTTTTTTCCTGCATCTATCACCTATTAATTATACAAATTTGTTTATTTTTTTCTAATTTTTTTTGTTTTCCATCTCTCCCTCCTATTAAATACTATTGATTTATATAATTATTTTTATAAAACCTTTTTATTGAAAAAAATTATGTTTGTTCATAAAATATTTTTATAAATTGAACATTTCTTAATTTCATTCTTTTTGTAAAATATTTAAAAAAATATTTTTTTTACAACAAGTTGTCTTTATTCAACCCATGTAATACATGGGTTTTAACCTAGTTTATTATATAGTATAGATATAGATTGAGGAATTGGCATTTACATCTGAACCATAGGCATACTTGCATACATTTGTGATTTCACAGTCAGTTGCAACAAATGAGTTCACATTTATGATGCAAGAACTACTAATTGCCTTGCTAGTTTACATAAGATACAATGGTGTAATACACCCTTTCAATCAACATTGTAGAGGTCGCATATTCAACCAATTTTCTTATAGTTGGATCCAATATTTAACACATCAAACGAGTAAAACCAAAAGAATTAGCTAGAAAGAAACAAGTCAAATGGTTAGTACACGACTAAAGTCGCTAAAAGTAAACCTCCTAAATTATTCAATTAATTTTTATTAAAAATGATGTAACATCTGTAATAATATTATATCAGATAAATACTTTTAATAAAAAGATAAAAATCTTTGAGCCAACCAAATTCAACCCATATAAAAGTTACCAATTTTGATCAATTACATGCTTCGCCCATTTTTCCACCTCTAAATTCAACACACTTCCGTGGTTATCTGTTATAAGCAGTAAGATTCTCTGCAAATTGCTTAATCAGGAAAAGGGGTGAAATATTGAATATTTTTGGAGCAACAACGACAAAATGAACCGTTCTTACAAAAGTACTTGAAAATAAGCTCCTAAAAGCAATTTTTGATGAAGGAAATAATGTTCCAAAAGATATGTACATATAACTTAAAAGTAAGCGAAACTTAACCAAATATATCTAAATAAATTCCACATCACTAGCAACTAAGTAAATTAAAAAAATAAAAACACGCCCGGTGGGACTCGAACCCACAATCGCCTGATTAGAAGTCAGGCGCCTTATCCATTAGGCCACGAGCGCAGATGCCTTTGTTTTCAAAAGTATCTTTTAATAACCAAATAAAGTATCCCAAATAAAATTAATTTTATATTCAACGATTTCTTGGCCAGAGATAACTTAATAAACATATTTTATTAATAAGTAAATTTTAAATAAAATTAGGATTGACAAAAAAAAATAAAAATTGGCCTAATCTTATCTAACGAGTAAAATGAATAAAAAAAACTAAAAAAGAAATTGCTTGAGGCGAAATAAGTACAAAATGTAGTTCTGGTACATACAGTCTCCTAAATCATTTTATTTAGTATTGGAATAACATGTTTTTATTACCAAATTTAAGAAACAAATTATTTGTGGATTAAAGTACCTATATATATATTAGTGAAGACCAATAATGTGATCTTATGGGCCCAAATTTTTATTTTTAGAAACTCTTTTTTTTTTAACCCGGGAAGCATTTGGTTCATAAATTTGTTTTGAAGGAGTGGTGGCGGTGATGGCGGTGGTAGGTGTTACGATAAGAGCGGTGATTGTAGCAGTTGTGTAGTGGCGACGCTAGTGGTGTCGATGATGAGGGAGATTCCAACTTCTTTGTTTAAATTTCTTCATTGTTTGAAAGGATTTATCTTGAATTAATTTAAGGAAATTAATTCCAAATCTCTTCATCCCCAATAAAAAAAATGTTTATCTTTTGAATTCATAACGAATTCCCGCGTACCAAATTTCATATTTTAATTTCATTAAACTCGAGCAAACTAAATGCTCTTTAAGTGGGTGTTTGGTTCGTTGGAATTTAAAAAAATTAAAGTTGTATTCTATTCCTAATCTGCTTGGTTCTAAAATTTTGTTGAAATTAATTCCAATGATATAATATTCACATGGTGATACTATGGTTTTCAATCAAAGGAAGATGTCCCCTGAGAAGGTTGTAGAAGAAATTAAATTTCTTTCATTTTTATGGTGAAAATCCCTGTCGAATGGTGCTTCCTAAAATTGGGATCAATGTTGTGATTTTAATATATCTTGACTAGGCGATATTTCTATTTATTTATTTGGAGGATGTATACTTGGTGATCCTAGCATTTTGCTAGTCTTATAATATAATTTGTTTTGTTGGCTGTTCATATTTTTTTTTTAATTTGAGACGCGAAAATAAATGCAATTGAAATAAATTTCCTCAAAAGAATTCATGTGAATTAATTCAACATTTCTTTCAATTTGTAAAGAATTCAATAAAAGAAATTAGAATTAAAATTAGAATTTAAATTCTTTTATGATTGTTTTGTTAATAAAATATATAAGAAATTTCTATTTCTTTAAATTCTAGGGAGAATTTCATATATACCCTTATAAACTTAAATAATATCATATAGGGTTAGGATCAAATGAGAACTCATCAATACTTGAGAACTCGCGAGAACTCGTCAAAATATCAATTAAAAACATTTTTCTTTGTTTTCACTATCTTTATTATTAAAATACAACATAAAAAATGATTTATCTCTCCAATTAATTCATCTTTTCTTTCTAATTTATTCTTAAGAAAATTTAAACACATATGTAAATGGTTAACACTTACACATGTGTAAGTGGTAAACTTACACATGTGTAGATTTTTTTTAATAAATAAATACATGTAAATTTATATACATAAATTTATTTTTTTATGTTGTATTCTAATAATAAAATTAGTAAAAATAAAAAAAATGATTTTGATTGGTTTTTTGACGAGTTCTCAAAATATTTAAGAGTTCTCAAATGATCCATTCCCATATGATATATACCCAACTAAAATATAAAATATCATATATACCCGATTTAAATTAATATTTTGTTTATGACCATTTTGCCCTTACCAAATATACAGATCTTTTAATCTATTTTTTAACTTTTACCAACATCCTTCAAAGTTTTCTTCAACTTCTTCATAGATTCAATTGATTCAATCACAAGTCTAAGCATCGCATCTATTCCAAATCAATTAAATTGATTCAATCGCAAATTTCTTGTTTAATTTTTCAAGTTTCCATCTAATGTTGATTTGTATCGATTAGTTGCAGAGTAGATTTCATCTCCATGTGGATAGGTTGAGAGATTCTGAGTAATCGGATTTATATCCACTTTTATATGGTTCTCTATTTTTAATTTTAATTTCTTATGCATCGAATAGGTAGACCTAATTTACTTCATGATTATAAAAGAAATTTGATCCATGCATGTTATAAAAGAAACTTGAAAAATTATAAACGCGAGAAGCTTAAAACACTTTTCTTAATGAAATGGGTGAATCTTATGTTTCAACAAAATTATTGTTGATTGGTAAACATGAAATTTTAAAGTATGAAATGGATAAATATACAAATTTAGAATATTAGAAAAATAAGGGTAAAATGGTCACTTCCTAAATTGTTTTTAATGAAATGGGTATATATGATATTTTTACATGTTTGTAAGGGTATATATGATATTTCTAATTTTGGTTAGATATATATATGATATTTACCTATGTTTCTAGGGGGATATATGATATTTTCCCTAAATTCTAAACATTTTAACAAATTTGAGTTAGAAATCTAATTCTTTCAAATTTCAATTTCTTTGATAAACCATCCTGAAGTTGTGATTAATATTATAACTTTAAAAAATCCGACTAAAAATAGTTTGTAATAACCACTTGTTGATTATAGCAGGATGAAACCATAACTAACAACTAAGCATTATATTAGCAGGAACAAATGTCATAAAAAACAAACATACTTTCTGGTTTTCTCATAAAAGTCTATGAACAAATTTTTGCATATAAAAAACCAACATATTCTCTATTTTTTCTCACAAAAGTCACTTAACAAATTTTTGCACATAAAAAACCAACATATTTTCTTGTTTTTCTCACAAAAGTTCATCGACAACTATTTATCCTAGCAAATGAATCGACTGAAGCAAGGCAAAGGATTCATTTCCTCTTGCTTCTGTCGGTCGATTTCATTTGCTTTACTTTTGCGGATTCATTTGCTAAGATAAATAGTTGTCGATGGACTTTTGTGTGAAAAACAAGAAAGTATGTTGGTTTTTTATATGCAAAAATTTGTTGAGTGACTTTTGTGAGAAAAATAGAGAGTATGTTGGTTTTTTATGTGTAAAAAATTGTTCAGAGACTTTTATGAGAAAAACCAGAAAGTATGTTGGTTTTTTATAGCATTTGCCCTATTAGTAGTTATACTAGTTACGACTGACCAATGATTGAGATTCATTTAAGTTGACATAACCGATTATATTCTCTATAAAATGATAGGTCCTACAAAAGAATCTGATCTTGTTATATATATATATATATATATATATGGGTGAGTTCACTAGAAAACTCATTTTCATAAGAAAACCAAAAAACTCTTACGGCATATGTGTAGTACATCCAAATACCCAACCCACCCTCAAAAACCTAACCCCCCCACCCCACCCCCACCCAAAAACCTAAACCCACCCCCCAAAAACCTAAACCCCCCACCCCACCCCATCCCTCCAAAAACCTAAACTAAACCCAAAAACTAAACCAAAAAACCTAACCCACACCCAAAAACCTAATCCCCCCACCCCACCCCTACCCAAAAACCTAACCCCACCCCACCTACCCCCCCACCCACCCCCCAAAATCCTAAACCCCCCACCCACCCCCCAAAAACCTAAATCCCCCACCCCGCCCCACCCCTCCAAAAACCTAACCTAAAAGCTAAACTAAACCCAAAAAACTAAGTCCAAAAGCTAAACCCACTACTTTTCGAGTTTTTTTTTTTAACGACCCAAAAACCTAACCCCACCCCACCTACCCCCCCCACCCACCCCCCAAAATCCTAAACCCCCCACCCACCCCCCAAAAACCTAAATCCCCCACCCCGCCCCACCCCTCCAAAAACCTAACCTAAAAGCTAAACTAAACCCAAAAAACTAAGTCCAAAAGCTAAACCCACTACTTTTCGAGTTTTTTTTTTGAACGAGTACGATGTGGGGAACAACGGCTCCGAAGTAGTTTTTTAATTTTTGATTTATTTTTTGAGTTATGATTTTTTTATTATTTTTTTTACCTTAAATAAGTAGTTTTTTAGTTTTCTCATAAAAATTGAATTTTCTTATGATTCTTCCCTTATATATATATATATATATATATATATATATATATATATATATATACACACATACTAGGTTAAAATCCGGTGTATCACACGGGTTGATAAAATATAATATTATATACTTAGTAATAAAATAACTGTATTTTAAAAACTCGTGTATTACACGGGTTGATAAAATGTAATGTTATATACTTAGTAATAAAAAGTTTATATTTTTAAAAACATGTATACTACACAGTTTGAATACATTAATTTCTATTTAATATAAGTTAACTTGCATCACTATTTAGTTAAAAAAAACATATTGGGGTTTGTGGCCCAATGGTAGAGGAAAATCCTCTAAGGAACACCAAGGTTTTGAGAGGTCATGGGTTCAAGTCCCACTCTCAACAGGAATTAAGAAATTTACCTTTCAAAAAAAAGAAAAAAAAAGTTAAACAAAACATAATTAAATTTCAAAGTTTCTTAAAATAAGAGATAATTTAAATTAAATATTTTTTATTAGTATAATTAATAATTTTCTTTAAATATAAATCATTATTAAAAAAAGAGATGTGTATTTAATAAGAGAGAGGTGAGAAAAAATGGTGAGAAGAGATGTGAAAGCGACATGTGGTATAAATTATTTTTATTTATTATATAGTATAGAAGTATAGATATATATTTAGAAAACAACATATCTTGATCTCAACTCAAATAATAAGCTCACGACCTGAGTGGTAGCCTGATATTGAGGTAAAGCTCATGGCCTAATAGGTCTTGAGTTTGAATTCTGGTATTTGACTCTTGCTTTTAGCTTGGATTAGATTGTTTGGGTCGGTTTTTACCCGATCCTAATTTAAGGAGATTAGCTTTGTCTTACAAAATAAAAACAAAACTATTTTTTTACATAAAAATGTAAAATGAATATGTTCATATTGGTCAAGTTGTGGGATATGCTCATATGCCCATTCAACGCCTAGAATACCTCAAATAGTAGTTGCTTTGACTTTTTGAAGTGGGAACAAGAATATTAAAAAGATGGTTATTTTCTATGAAGTCAAAATTGACGTTTTCACATTGTGGCAGAACGACCTTCTCCGGATACAACAACGTTAAAACCTTTCTTTACGGGTGTGTCATCCCAATGTTTATCTTCAAATACACGCTCCGTTTTACATTAACATCTTTTGTATGCATTTGTTTTTTCATAGAGATTCTTATGCCGAGCCTTATGGTTTAGTGGTATCTTCATTTATTTTTAAATAGAAGATTATGAGTTCGAGTCTCGTTTGACACAAAATGTTTCAAGTTGAGTTAGGTGTTTTTCCAGTTGTGTGTTTCTTCTTGAGTGATGTGGGGAGGAGTCACCATGTTTATGTTTTTCAGGCGGAAGGGTGATCCGTTTGTCAGGGTGATCTCGGGTGTCCGGGCCTTTACTGTAAAAAAAAAAAAAAGAGAGACAGATTCTTATTTTCAATTAATATTTGTAAATATTCATTGATAATAATAATTTAAAAGTTATCATGATTAGAGCATCTATAATGGATTCTTGATATGGAAGAGAAAAGGAGAAGATAAAAAGGCCTTCTGTAGACGTAAAAGCGAGAGGTAACACAAGTTCATTTATTAAAATATGTAATCGATGTATTCGGTTTTTATTTATGATGTGACATGAAAATGTACTAAACTTTAACATAATTGTTCATTGATGTTACCAAATTAGGGATTTGCATGTTTTTTTTTATCGTGTGGAATACATTCAAATTAAGTTTTAAAGTTTGGTAAAGCAAAAGATAAATTTCCATGTTAATACAATAACAATTTATGTTAAGTTATATATTTTTATATAATTAATCTTACTGCTTTTGGACCGTCAAAATGTATTTTTGAAATCTTATTTATGTGAAGATTCTCTTTGTCGTATTAAACCAGGTAACGAAGTTACGCATTTAATAAGACAAACACAATTGATTATCCAGGACGAAGCTCCAATGGTTCATAAGCATGCATTCGAAGCTTTGGATAGATCCTTGAATGACATATTGACAACAGATTCTTCAAACAACAGTAATATACCATTTGAAGGTAAAGTTATTGTATTTGGAGGAGATTTTAGACAAATCCTACTTGTTGTGCCAAACGGAAACAGACAATACATTGTCAATGATGCTTTATGTTCATCATACATTTGGAGAAAATGCAAGTTGCTAAAGTTAACAAAAAACATAAGACTTGCCATTGGGAATGACAAAGCTGATCTAGAAAAGACACAAAACTTTGCAAATTGGCTTTTGGACTTGGGAGATGGAAATGTTGGTGGCATTAATGATGGCGATGTGGTGATTGATATACCTAATGATTCACTTATTACTGATTATGTCGATCCTATTGCAAGTTTAATTGACGTTGTCTATCCATATATATTCTTCAACGCTACAAAAAACCTCGATTCTTTCAAGAAAGAGCAATACTTGCTCCGACAAATAAAATAGTGCAAGAGATTAATGGTCATTTGTTGTGAATGTTCCCCCGTAAACAAAAAGAATATCTAAGTTCGGATAGCATATGCCAGTCAGAACAGTTGAACGATAATTTTCAACAAAGTTTATACTTGTCATATGTTCTTAATGGTCTTAAACTTTTAGGATTGCTAAATCATAATTTAGTTTTGAAGGTAGGTGTGCCAGTAATGTTGCTGCAAAATATTGATCAGAAAAATGGGTTACGTAATGGAACTAGATTACAAGTCATATCTCTTGGTAATCGTGTTATCGAGTCGGAGATCATTTCTAGAAGCAATATTGGAACTCGCACATTTATTCCAAGAATTAATTTGACACCTTCAAACAAACGAATTCCTTTCAAGTTACAAAGAAGATAGTTTCCACTATCAGTTTATTTTGCCATAACAATAAATAAGAACCAGAGTTAGTCTCTATGAATGGTTGGATTGTTCTTGAGTCAACTGGTTTTCACTCATGGTCAATTATATGTTGCACTTTCAAGAGTTAAAAACGGAGATGAGTTAAAGATTTTAGCCTTAGACAATGATGGAAAATTTTCAAACAAAACATCTAACGTTGTATACATAGAAATATTTATTGATTTTTGAATTGTATTAATCATTTATTTAGTTTCAATTTGTATTTTGTTTTACATTTATTTTATTTATAACCCCGTGTAATACACGGGTTCTAACACTAATGATGAATATAATAGTGTAATCTTAATAAGTAGCGTGAAATACGCATAGGGGTCTTTATGTATAACTATGGCACAAAGAATATAAACTAAATCACATATTTAATTTATATATAATAATACTAGATTACAAACTCATATTTTTTAAATAAAATAAATATTAAACAATTAGTAATGAAGATTTATAAACTATAAAAGAAATATTAGATAGTAATGAATAATTAAGAATAATAAAGGGGATATTAAATAGTAAGTAAGAAATATTAGATGATTAGTAATTAAAAAAAAAGGTAAGCGGAATTTTAATATTGAGCTCACATAATTATAACACGTGATTTATTAGGTATAAATATTCTCTTAAAAATTAATTTGAAAGTTCTTATATAATAGACATTTATTCTAAATACTTTCACTTTAAAAAGGGACCATTTCTCTTTATAAATATGTACGAGAGCACATTGATGAATATTACGTTTTAGAAGAATCTATATTCGTGACCATACATTGTGAACAATGAAAAGTAGATACGAAAGATTTCTCGGACAAATGGGTCTTGAATTCGTTAACTCCCTGGTCAATTAAATATTTTATTAATAAAGATATTTTTTAACAAACAACTTTTTTACTCTTAATTACCACTTAATCCTCTATTTGTAGATTGAAACTTATATCACTTTTATAGGGACAATTACCAATGCTACTACATCATAAGGTTATAGACTAATTAATAAAGGTGTTTAACCTTATATTTTTTTAAGTTTGATATTTATTTATTTTATCAGTAAAATAGTTGAAACAATTACAAAAAGTTATGTTAATATGACACTATTAATCAACAATATCTATTTTATTTTATAGTTGAATGAAAATAAATTCCTTCCATGATCTTCGCTGCAAAGTTCTTATAGTTGAATGAAAATTATTATGTTAGGTCAAATTTCCCAAATCTCTAATCACCAAAAAATTCAATTTGACTTTACCATGGAATCTAATTATTTCTGTTGAATCAGAGACCTAAATGTAGTTGCGGATCGATGAATCGGAGACCTAAATGATGTTGCAGATCGATGAACTGATGAAGACGATGATGAACCGATGAAGACGACGATGATTTCGGAGATTAACGTGGGATGAAACGATGAAGGGGATGATGAGTTAATTCTGCCGCCAATGTAAAATGGAGCTGGATTGACGTACCATTGATTTTGTGATAGGGGCTTTTTGGTAATCTATAAGAAATTCCTTATGAATGTTTTCAAATTCTATGGGGGTGTGTGATGGAAAGTCACTTTCATATTAATGGAGGAAAATATTCCAATTCCATTTCCAATGTATCCCAACCAAACATGAATTTTAAAGGAATAAATTCCAATTTCAATTCCAAAGAAATCCGCGAACCAAACGGGCCCTAATAGTTTGAAACCATCAAGGAAAATAAAAATGACACATGAGCATCATTATATAACATTCCATTTCCTATCTATAGCAAAACCCACTTGGTTTGTCAAACACCCTCAACATGCCCTATGATTTACTCCCTAGCCATGGAGTTTATGAACTCCATCAACAACATACACATGAGAATGCATCATCAACAATCAATAACAACTTATACCTAGGGTCGTCTTCGAGATTTCGGGTGCACAGACGAGTACTGAAAAATGGACCCTTAAATATATTTTTTTTCCAAAGATCGATGATAATTGTAATAATAATAAACAAAAAAACGTTATTGTCACGATAAACAAATACAAAACAAAGTTAAAAAATAATCGGAACAAAGTTATTATACATTGGGCCCCCACGAAAATGAGCCCAAGCGACCGCTGCCAGCTTGGGCTCCGAGACACCCCTGCTTATACCCTTAATTTCATTCTTGATTACATCTCTAATTTAGGTTTTTAGATTAGATAATCACATACCTTCTTTGTTATTGACATGGAAACGATGAACACGTCTTAGTTCCCAATCTAAATCTCCATTTTGTGTTTCTCTTTGTTTCTTTCACTCTCGTCGTTCTCCAGTGATGCAACGAGTTCCTTGTTTACTAGGTATACATTTGGTACTTCATCACAATGATGATATACCATATTTCTAAAACAACTAAAATTGTTATTTTTTCCTTGTAACTTTTGGTAAAGTGGTTTTAACCTTTTATCAAACCCCTAAAGTTGTATTTATATAAATCCCAAATCTTTATTAGGGTATGTGTAGTGGGAGCGTGGTCCACCTGGCCTCTTCATGGGCGTGGAACACCGCCCTCAAGGTGTGAAAAGGGGCGTGGGGGGTGGGGGGGGGGGGGGGGGGCGTAGGGGCTAGAGATGGCAATGGATCGGGTTTGGGACGAGTTTAGGTAATCCCAACCCCATACCTGGTTATAAAATCTTGTCCCATACCCGACCCAAAACTCGTCAGGTTTCTATCGGGTAATTACCGTCGGGTATCGGGTATACCCGCGGGTTTCAGGTAAACCCGTTAGTTTGTAAAAATACTCGTTGGGTATACTCGACCCAAAACCCGTCGAGTATCTAGCGGATATATATATATATATATATATATATATATATATATATATATAAAGTTGTAATTAAAATAAAAAAAGAAAGAAAATAAAATTATGTTTGGTATATTATATTTAAAATAAATACGGTATATACACATAAATTAAATAAAAAGGAAAGAAAGATATGCCGAGTATATAATCGGGTAAACGGGTATATGTTATCAGGTAATCGGGGCGGGTAAACGGGTATATAACCATATCCCATACCCGTGAAAATTTTCAAATGTAAACCCAAACCCGGTCTCATACCCTATTACCCTGCCCATACTCGTCCCGAATGCTTCGGGTTTCGGGTTTTCCCATCGGGTTCGGTTTCATTGTCATCCCTAGTGGGGGGCATATCTCTTTCATTCATCATCCAATCAAATCAAGCCACCCCTTTTTTTAATTAAATAATAGTTAATTATTAAAAAATAAAAGTTGGGGCGTGAAACCATTACGCACCTTAGTGATTTGGGACAATAATTCCCTATGCTGATGTGACAGTGACGGTACGGAACGTGAAAAGAAGGGGCGTGAAATCGGTATGAATGATCTAACGCTGTGTTCCCGAGTCTCATTTAAGGAGGGAAAAAGAAACGAATGGAAAGTAAACTCTTGTTCCAGAGTTTTTTAAGGGGGAAAAGAAAGGATAAGAAAGAAAGAGTGTTCCATAGTTTTTTTTAAGAAAGGAAATAGTGAGAAAAGAAGAAAAAATAAAGCTTATTTTCATTATTTCAATTTAAAAAGATTTGGAGAGAAAGAAAAAGAGGAGAAAAGAAAATAAAAGAAAAGAAATCCTTTATTTTCTTTTCCCCTTTAGTAAACTCGGAACTACAACTTAAAGCAAAGCTTTTTTCTTTTTAAAATTTTTTGGTTTGGTCTTCAAAGTAATTTTTCTCGATAGAAGTCAAAAATGAAACCCTTGTATCGACTGACCGGACCGGTCCATTTTACCCCCTTGATTATATAAATACAACCCTAAAACGTATTTGACATGACGTATTCCAGCCGGCTAACAACTCTTTTGTTCGGAAAATATCACTGCCGGTGGGGCTAATCCCTTTATCAACGCTTTAATTCCACCCGTCAGATACTCCGCCGCCGATCTTCACACATACAGACACAGACAAACAGTCCTTTCACCTCCCTCACCTTCCGAACCCTAATTTATCCACACAGGCCGATAATTCCCCCTATATTAAGTATAACCACACCACCGGTGATGGCGGCAACCATAGAAGGCCAAGACAGAGTTCTAGCCACGGCTCAACAGATCGTGAAGAGTCTCAACATCAACACCAAAGCAACGGAGGACATGATCCTCATCCTCTCCAATTTCGATAACCGTCTGTCTAACATCACCGATTTAATGGACGGAGGCGCCGGCGGTGAAGAAATTGATCATCTGTTTGAACTCGCCGAGAAGGTTATCCTCCGGCATGATTCCGGAGGCGTCGGTGGAGCTTCGTCCAGGAATTCGTCGCCGTGGGAGGAGTCTTCCTCTTCCACCGCCGAGTATCTGGAAGCCGTCGATACGATTATCAAACTGACGGAAAACCTCAATATTCAATCCGATTGGGACAGCGAGGTCATGGATCGAGCTGAGAACGCTCTCCAGTTAGCCATGTCGAAGCTCGAAGAAGAGTTCCTCCATATTCTGATCCGTAACACCGTTCCGCTTGACCTAGATCGACTGTACGGATCGATCCGTAGAGGCTCGATGTCGTTTCCGTCAAACGATATTGATATCGTCACAATCGGTGACGATCTCGAGAGCTACCGAGAAGACGATGCCGGAGGGAGCGGTTATCTTCACGATAGAGCTGCGAGCTTAGGAGGTGACTTGTACGTCGAATTGATCTATACTGACGCGATTAAGGACCTTAAATCCATCGCCGATCGGATGATTAGGTCTGGCTATGAAAAAGAGTGTTGTCAGGTGTACAGTAACGTTCGCCGGGATGTGTTGGACGAGTGTTTGTCAATTCTCGGAGTTGAGAAGCTGAGTATTGAGGAGGTACAGAAGATTGACTGGAAACTTTTAGACGAGAAGATGAAGAAATGGATTCAGGCGGTCAAAATCGTGGTCAAAGTTCTTCTATTTGGGGAAAAACGGTTATGCGAACAAGTGTTCAGCGAATCCGAATTGATCAAAGAAATCAGTTTTTCTGAGACTGCAAAAGGATGTGTGATGCAGCTTTTGAATTTTGGGGAAGCAGTCTCGATTGGGCAGAGATCTTCAGAGAAACTGTTTCGTATTCTCGACATGTATGATGTTGTTGCAGACGTGTTACCCGATTTCGAAGCACTTTTCGGTGATGAATCTGGTGAATCGGTTTGCAATGAAGTAAGAACTGTTTTGAGTGGGTTAGGTGAAGCTGCGATTGGGACGTTTGTTGAGTTTGAGAATGCTGTGAAGGGTGAAAATTCGAGGAGGGCTTTACAGGGCGGGGAGATTCATCCTGTAACGCGTTATGTCATGAATTATCTTAAATTACTGGTTGATTATAGCGATTCGTTGAACACCTTGTTGCCAAACAGTCAGGATCATGATCTGAATCCTGAAGAGGTTGATGATATTGACAGTGGTGATACCTTATCTCCTGTTTCACAGCGGTTACTATCGCTAATCACTTCTTTAGTAGCGAATCTTGAAGAGAAATCTAGATTGTACGATGAGAACGCCCTGCGGTACATATTCTTGATGAACAACATCCTTTACATTGTTCAGAAAGTAAAAGATTCTGAACTTAGAAACCTGTTGGGTGATCGGTGGATTAGGAAACATCGTGGGCAGATTCGTCAATGGCACACGAGTTATCTCAGATCAGCATGGGGGAAAGCCTTGTTGTGTTTGAAGGATGAAGGGATCAGTGGGGGGTCAAGTAGTGCATCTAAGTTAGTCCTTAAAGAAAGATTCAAAAACTTTAATGCATGTTTTGAAGAGATTTATAGGGTACAATCTGTTTGGAGGGTCCCGGATGATCAACTGCGCGAAGAACTTCGAATATCAATATCTGAAAAAGTGCTTCCTGCTTACCGTGCATTCGTAGGGAGGTTCGGGGGTCAGTTAGAGAGCGGTAGACACGCTGGGAGGTATGTTAAATACACCCCTGATGATTTAGAGAACTACTTGTCGGATTTATTCGAAGGGAAACCTGCTGTTTTGAACAACATAAAAAGAAAAGGTACATAGCAAAGGCCTTACCAGTTAGCAGGTATGTTACTTACTCAATTGTATACATGATGATGATGATGATGATGATGATGATGATGATGATGATGATGAGGATGAGGATATGGTCTTCATTTTTGTTGTATGTGTCCAAAATGTTCCTGCCCACCTCAGTATACTGTAATAATTTATGTTATCATATATTTGATGGTGTACATGTTTGTATTTGTAGTTTGACCTCTAAGTTATTACCACCTAGGATAGCAGTAAATGCATGGTAAAAAAGGAGTTAGAACTTGGATGGTTGCAATGCTTCACCCAGGTGGGCATCCAATCTAATCACAGTCATCAAATAAGTTTATAAAATCATCTTGACATGAAATTTGATAACATTAGTTAAAACCCAAATTGATCATCTCACAATGATTTAAAGTTTGAACATTTCCTTGGACCATCCCCAACCCACACAGCTCATGGACACCTGTGGGTGAGGTGACACGCCAGTGGAGGGCGCAGGTAGGGCCGTTTAAAAAGCTCGCGGCTCGCTCGAAAAAAGTTCGTTTGAAATTGGCTTGTTAATAGAATAGCCGAGCCCGAGCCAAGGTAAGCTCGACTTATGGCTTGGTTCTTAGCTTGCTCGCTTGTTTGACTCGTTTAAATTAATGCCTAAATAATAGTTTATATAAATTATAACCCAAAATTATACAGATTTTACTGCTCGTGGTAGCTTACCACTAATATTTTGTTTGTTTTAGACCCTGTGTAGAACTTGTCATTGTTTTGTTTTCTTGTTCTGACATGGTTTTGGAGCTAGGGTCTTTATGAAACCAGGCTCTCTATTCTCCGTCCTTTGGGATAGAGTATGGTTTACCTATATCTCACTCTCAACAAGCCTCTCCAATAGCTTTACTATTTTTGAGATTTTACTGGGTATGGATGTTGTTGCTTGTATAACTCAAAATTATAACATATTATATAAGCTTAACTTTCACTATTAGCCTAATTTTCAAATAGATCATAGTCATATGGTCATTTTGACATTTTCTATTGAAAGAAATAAATATAAAACTATAGAAGATGATCATACTTCATGGAGTACCCTTCTCGTATCATTAGTTCAACAAGTTAAGACAAACAAATATAAAAACTATTATTTTTTGTTTTTATATATATGAATATGGGTAAAAAATAACAAAATCATTTTTTTAAAACAAACATTTGGCTTGTGACCGAGTTCGTGTTCGTCTATAAACGAGCCAAGCCCAAGCTCACATTGGTTCGGCTCATTTACAACCTTAGCCGCAGGTTGGAGGGCTAGGCCTGTGAGGTTGACGCACGCGGGGAAGGGTGGTCTTATTGCTTAGGCGTTTCTTGGTCTTATTGCATGCCTCATTGTCATTTTAGAGTGAATATGACACAATACATAAAATGGTATTATGTTGCGTATGAAATATATATATATATATATATATATATATATATATATATATATATATATATCCTGAATGGGTCATACTAGTAACGAGTTTACATATCCACAAACATGAATATGGTGAAATTTAAATTTCGCTTGTTAGTCTGCAAGCTTGGTGGGGAATTTTACGAGGTCTAGCAAGAGCTTGGAGCTTGAAAGCAATAAACGATAAAGGTATATGCATGCATTCTACTACATAATATAATTGTACATGTTAAAGATTATGTCATATCTAATTGGTTGGACGACGGGGACAGGGACAAAGACGGAATATGAATATGAATATGAAAGTGAGATTGAAAATAGTACATATGTTTGAATTTAAGTTTACTTTTAGACACACATGCCTAAACTAGTACATAAAAAGGATGAAATATGTTGATGAAACATAAAACTGTTTGTGTAGTTTTTTTGAGATAAGAAACATGATGTTAGAAAGGAGAGTTTTCTTTTAAAAAGATGGTAAAATTGTATAAAATATTAACAGTTATGGTTCCAGGAAATCTTATTTGCCTAACGATCTACTTTTAACTTCCTCCTCTTTGAATGTTTGAATAACACACCCTATTTTTGTAGTAATCAAACGTAAATAGTTAAATTGTGAAGGAAAAAAAACAGCAATTAGTTTGCTAGAAAAGATAGAAGTAAATTGTAAATATATAACTACCCAAAGATAGAGGTGAACAAAAAAACTGAAACCGTCCAAGGAACCGAAACCGGTTCTTCAGGAATCGAACCGAAACCGACCCTACCCGTAGGGTCTGGATATGTTCCAATATTTCTAGTCAAAACTGGTTCTAAAAATATTCGAAACCGGTTCTCTCCGAAAGCGAAACCAGTTCCTACAAAACCGGTTCTCTCCCAAACCCGGTTCTCACAAAACTGGTTCGCTTCCGAAAAACGTGCTGGAACTTTTTTGACGAGGATGAGAGCGACATGGGATTGTCAAGCTCATTAGAAGAAGATTAATATATCACCAAATGAAGTCACGAAGATGATCAAAAAACGAGTCACAAAGACAAAAGTGAAGACAATCTAGTTTTTTTATATAACTTATCTTATCTATGTTTAATGAGTTTATGTTTTAAACATTTATCTATTTTGTAACATTTTAAGTTTTTAATATTATTGGACTTTTTAAGTTAGTTATTTATATGTTTAATTAATGTATTTATATGTTTAACTACGTTTTTCGAATAGCCAAAAATAGGTTTTTGAAATACCCACCTTGAATTACCGGAACCGGTTCTTGAATACCCGGAACCGGGTACATAGGGTCCGGTTTTTCAACCAAGAACCGGAACTGGAACCAGAACCGGTAAGAACCGAAACTGTAAGTCCGGAACCGGTTCTTGAGAATACCCTATGTTTTACTTTTATATAAATGAATATAAAAAATATACACTAGGCAAAATTACATATATCCTCAGTTTCTTGATAGGGTTAAGTTATCGAACTTATACTTTTGCAAATGTTTCACGATTCAAAATCCAACATCAAAACTTGGACACTTATTTTGTATATTTTGATGATTATCGAAAAAAAAAGTAAAAACCAATAATAATGTATATTTTGATGATTTTCGAAGAAAAAAGTAAAAACCAATAATAAGAACTTAAGAAAAAGAAGTAAAAATGGAAAAAATGTAAAAAAAACTGAAAAAATAAAGTTTAGAAAGGAAGATATATATAATTTATATTTTAAACCGGGTATATATATGTAATTTATGAGGTTTGTAAAGGAATATGTAATTATTATTTTTTTAATTCAAATTAAAAGCCCAATTGAAAGCATACAAAATGGGCCAGTGTACAAGGCCCAATCTAAATGTGTTATATTTAAAAACCCTAGACTCCATTAGATTCGTTGTTGGGGTGGCCTCCGAAGAACAATCATTTCACCGGCGACACAATCAGCAGCCGCATAGCAGCAGCAGCCGCCATGGTGAGTTCTCACCGCCTATTTCACCTAAAAATACGCACACAGGCACCGGGGTACCTGTAAATACCTATTCCTATTGACTTTTTTGGATTAATGTGCTAACTTATTGTTGTTTCCGATTATCTCAGGTGAAGTACTCCAAGGAACCAGAAAACCCTACCAAATGTAATTTTTGAGTTATCATTTTGTAAAATTAAGCATATTACTTTCAGATTCGAAGTATATACAGATCATAGATGTTCAGTTTTATTACCGATTTTGAGCAAAATTAATTGAGATTAGGAGTTGAATGAACACAGTGGAATGTAATTGTATAGATTTGTTGATTTCAGGACTGTATCTCCTACATGTATACTGATTATACTTTTTTTTGTATTAATGCTTATTTTATCAGCTTGCAAAGCCAGGGGATCTGATCTCAGATGCCATTTCAAGGTATATTGATGTTTATTTTCTGGTTGTCTATGTAATTAGCAATTTTTTTCTAAATTATACAACAAATCTTAGCTGCTAAAGCAACCTATTTGACATCCTAAACCTAAGTTTGTAGTTTTCCATGGGATAGTTTAATAAATGTAGCTATGTAGTTAAAAGCGCCTTAGGCACGCCTCTTAACTGGAAAAAAGCCGGTCTGAATCGGCCAAAACTAGTTTCAAACTGTCAGTCTATACTAGCTCAAAACAAGTCAAACAGCCAAAAATGACCTGGACCAGAAGATTACGTAACAGCTCATGTAACATGTTGTGCTATGATTTTTTATATTGCTGTTTCAAAAGATTATATCTGTTTATTTATCTGCGATGCTCTCATTGTATATTTTTAGAACACTCGTGAAACTGCCCATGCTATCCGTAAGTTGCCTTTAATCAAGGCTAAGAGATACCTAGAAGATGTTTTGGCCCATAAGCAAGCCATTCCATTCACCCGTTTTTGCCGTGGAGTTGGACGAACTGCACAAGCAAAGAACCGTCATTCTAATGGTCAAGGACGTTGGCCTGCTAAGTCCGCAAAGTTTATCCTTGATCTGCTAAAAAATGCCGAGAGTAACGCAGAAGTAAGTACAAACTAAAAGAGTTGAACCTATAATAATTTTTTTTTTAAATTATTAGCCTATTAAGTTTATGATTTATTGTGTAGGTCAAAGGGTTGGATGTGGATGCTCTTCACATCTCTCACATCCAGGTGAACCAAGCACAGAAACAGAGACGTCGCACATACCGTGCTCATGGAAGAATCAACCGTGAGTAAAGTGGGCGGGTTATTGGATTGGATTGTGATTTTTTACTGTGTTTGGGTGAAAGTTGGTAATTTGTTTGTTTTGAATATGTAATGGAAGCCTTTGTTTTTTCTGTGCAGCTTACATGTCATCTCCTTGTCACATTGAACTCACTTTGTCTGAGAAAGAAGAACCTGTTAAAAAGGAGGTTAGTTTTTTTTTTTATTTTTTATTTTATTTCACTTTAATGTTGCAACTGATTGTAAAGTTTTTTAATTAATTATGAACCATTTGTGTATATTGCAGGCTGAGACTCAGTTGGCTCCTAGAACCAAGAAGAATCAAGCTTAAGTCCATCATCTTCAGTCATAGCGGGGTGGTTTTTGTTTTCATTTCTTATATTTCTATTTCCAAAGATTCTTTTCTTATCAATTATGGTGATCATGCTTTATGGATCTATGATATTTAAGGAAACTTGTTTTATTCATGGGTGAATGTTCAGTGTGATTTGGTTCTTTTTATGATTGGTTGAGTTCATTGCAGCAAATTGGATGGATTTGGTCTTAGGTTCACCAATATATTTTGTATATTTAGTTGTAGCCGAAGCGTGTCTATACAGGTGGTTTTAAGAGTTGGCCTTACCAGATTTGGAGGCAAGCTGAACCTAAATAGAACGGCTTGAGCTCAAATTAGCATGAAATTCCATAAGAATACAAATATTAACTCAAAGTTAGGGGTGTTAATTCCTGACACGACACGAAAATAATCAGGTTTTGGGTTGATTATTTTAACCCGTTTTAAAAAACGGGTTGGATTTGGGTTGACCTGTTCAATAAATGGGTCGGCTTGGGTTGGCCCATTTAAAAACGGGTTGACCCGTTACCTCGTTTAGAGTTCAAAGTATTTTTTATTTTTTTTTTCATATTATAGAAACGACTTTTTATTTACTTTTGTATTTAATGTTTACCATAAAATAACTGAATTTTAGATTTAGTATTTTATGATTTTGATTTAGATAAATGGGTTAGACGCGTCGGTTCGGGTTTACCCGAATTTAAGTGTATTCAGGTTAGGGTTGAATTTTTTGACACGAATAAAAATATGGGTCGGGTTCGGGTTCCATAATTCAACCTGTTAACCTGCCAACCCGTCAACCTGACACGATTAACACCCATACTCAAAGTATATGGTAACGACTAGGGGGCGTACTCTTATGCTTCTCTAAGCTTGAGGTCGACTTGTTAACTTAAAGATAACATGCTCTAAAGCTTTACTAGTTAAAAGTTTTATGTTTAAGGCTAGACTGACTTATTTCAAACTTTATGCCTAATCTAAAATGTGTCATAGCTTGTTTATTAATTTTTTTATATAATCATTAACTAAACCTTAAATTGCATGGCCGTGGCCAATCAAATAAAGCCACCGCCATCAATTATTACTTTTCAAACAATGAAGTTGGTCCAGTTTGTTGAGCTGTTCTTCTTTCTCCTTTTCAAGTCATGGGTTTGAACCTAGTTCTAACTAATTTTTTTGTTTTGTTTTTTTTTTCATTGTTTTTTTTTACAATCAATCCATTTGATTTCTAAAATTATTCCCCTAGTTTCATCAATTAATTTTCATTCAATCTTCGTTTTCATTATTTTTCTATGCACTCAAATGAATTTAAAAAGAGTGTAGTAACTTTATAGTTTTGTAAGAAAATTAATTATTGTCTATATCAATTAGTTAACAACTTTAATTGATTCTAAATTATGTTTCTAAACTCACAATAATTACTTTGAAAACACAAAATTTAAACGCTTCTGAATAATTAGTTTTAGCTACAAAATGTGACATTTTTTAACCAGTCTTGAAATGTGAAATCTTAATTTACCAGTAATGGGTATATAAGTTTATTATCAATTGTATTCTTTTAATGATCCATCCGGTGTAATACACGAGTTCTAACCTAGTAGTTTATATAATAATAGCCTTGTTGGTGAGCCTTCATAAGGCTATGTGTAGTGGAATCAGTAAAAAGTGAATCACGCCTGGCCACATCACTACCACGTCATCAATTGGGCAATCACTAAACAAAATCACTAAGGTGCGTAATAGTTTAACGTCTCGTCAAAAGTAATAATAATTGAACACATAAACATTAATTTTATAATAATATTAATAATAATAGTCCTTTTCAAATGTCGATCCAAACACGTTAAAAAACCACTTACGTGACCGAAAATAGTTTTTTCTGAAAAAACTCCGTTAAATAAAACTACCGAGATGTTCCATAAAAAAAAGGTTTATTGGATTTTATTAATCTCACCTTTTACCTATTTGTCAATAATAATACCAACTGAGAATATTCTTGCCACTGGTCCCTACTTTCAGACTATTTTTTTAGAATGGAACGCCGTTAGAAAAAACTTAACCCCGTTAAGTTCAATGACGTGGACGTCCACGTGGGCGATTATGTGGCATTTCTTTTAACTATTTAATCATTTTAACCCCCTTTTAACCCTCATCTGCTCCTATCAGTAACAAAAACCCTAATTCGATCATCAGCTTCCCATTGTACCAGGGATATTCTTCGATCATCAACAAATGATCGTCAAGTTTGAAAATAAATCAATGACCAAATACAACCTCAAAACATATCCTTTAACAAGCAAGGACTCACCAGTGACAGTGATGCACTTCATAGATTCATTTAGATTCTAAAAGTCAGAATAACAAGAGAAAAATGTCGTTCACATTGAGTACAGAATTGAGATTCAAGAAAAAAAGTGATTTCGGATGAAGATTCAGAGCCGATCATAGATCCCACAAAAGTGTTCAGTGAATGAACTCAAGGCTGCACAGCTTCAAGCAGTTTCTCATATACCTGTCTGGCTGACAAATCTTCCACCTGCTCCAAAATGTAAATGACAGAATCTAATAACTTTGTTTCTTTAAAATTTGGGCTGATTGGTATTCGGTGATTATTGCATCGTGTTATATGCACAAAATTCAACTGACATTAGTGTGCTAGAAACCCGTCAATGGTATCAGAAGATAGTAAGATACTTCATAGAGAACATTTTTAGAGCACAAAGAAGAGGAGAAAAAAAGATTGTGGATGTAATAACAGTAATTTTAATTCAACTCACCATGAGGAGCTTAGACTTGCTATTCCACCCTCTTTGCAGGGTCATCTGGCTTAGTTTCAAACCGAAAACCTAGATTAAATGCAAATCAAATTAGCTAGACCTCATAAAAAAATGAAATATTACAGAAAGGAGAACAAAAAGGAGCAGACCTTGCCCATAAACTCTAAAAGTTCATTGTTAGCCTCCCCACGCGCTGCAGGTGCAGCCACGGTGACTCTAACATCATCAGCGTTTACTCCTGAAAAAGTTTGGATGCAAACTTAAGGTAAAGAGATTTTTATGGATATATGTTATGTTAGTTGGATACTTTCTATTGGATGATTATTATAATACATTCATACGTAATTTCGTAAGAAAAGACAGAGAGTCTAAACTTGTGGATAAAAAAAGATTTACTTGTAATTGCTGACCGCTGCGCACGGTCCTCCACTTCAATCGCCACCTGGACGAGTCCTCCTTCCAACTGGGAAATGCATGGTGGTACAGGAGCATCCTGTAGCATTTAACCAAACAAAAAATTGTACAAAACCATTTTTGATGCATTCATATGGGTTTGATTAAGATTTTCAGTTGCTCCCACTTTCCTAAACCTTATCATTAGAGGTGGCAAAACAGTCGGTCCGAGCATTTGAATACACACAAGGAAACTTTTGACCAGTTTAATCCATTTGACCTGTTTGACCCGTTATCAATAAAATAAATACAACCCGTATTGAACTGTTACAACATACATAGGTTAAAAGCGGCACCTATACTTATCATACAGAAAGAACGAAATAAACAAAAATTGTGTACATAGAAAGCAAGACCAAGATAATCTTACGGGTTCGATTACTATTACCAGTAAAATGATTATTAGGATTTTCCAATTTCCACAACTACTTCACATCAACACAATCAGTAGAATTTCAGAAGATTACAACAGTTGGTGGTAGTTACCTGGGGGTTAGTTTCTGCAGCAACTGTACTGAGTGCACCATCAACAACATATATGAAAGAAGCAGATTCCAAGTCTTCTTCAGAGCGGTAGCAAACAAAGAGACCACACCCCATGCAGTTCATGCGAAACTGTTTTTCTAATTTCCCTTCACCCCTATAATTGAATACATCTATCAGTTTTTTAAAACTCCAAAAAGTGCTCATGATCAGGTAAACTTTTTTTAAGGTGTAAAAAGCTTACCGCTTTAGGAGAATTTTCCCCGCCTCATTTATGTTCAACCTTGTAAGATGTTTTTTCTTATCCAATACATATGCTTTGTCAGTTTTTCTTTTAGGCATTTTCTGCAATTGAGTATCTACAATCATACTTTAGCATGGGAAAACATTACAGATAAATGACAAAATCTCAATTCTATGATAGAAATTAGGCTATCACGTGCAAAATCAATGGCAATCAAAATAAGACTGGTTTCAAGGCTAGTGTATGTTGGTGCTCGTCGGCCAAGGGGCCTAGCGTTGGTTCAACCCACTTGATTTTAATTTTAGCCGTCACTAAATCATTCTGTTAAACCCTATAATTAGTCTTTAAATACAGAGCTCTGTACTTGTAATTCCTTGAGCACCTGCTGGTTGCAACCCGTGGACCACACCGACCGAACCACGTTAAATCTCGTGTCTTTCATCCTCGTTTAACAGTGTATAACTGTTCAATCCACAGTTAGGCCTCTATTATTCTTATTCAAAATTTTATATAGATATGTAAAGTGTTAGCTATCAAATTAATGAGCCACTTAAATTGTATATAGAACAATTTGCCAAATAAAAATAGAAACAATGAAACCATTAGTTCCACTTGGGCGGAAAGAAAAGTATTGGTAGAATTATTTCAGGTTAATTAGGGTTTTATGTTTAGGGGGGAAATTAAGATAGAATAAAAGTAAAAGAAAAGGAGAGAGGTTCACCGGTAATGAGGACGTGAGAGCTACAGTGCTTGCAGTAATAGACGAAGAGATCGGAATCTGGACCATCTGGTGCTGCATCTTCGCTCGAGTACGTGTGAGTCGTCCTCTTCGGCATATCGTCGATCTTCCGAGCAGACCGGCTCCGTTCAAGTTCAGAGATCTAGCTGGCGAAAGTAGTCGCAAGGATTAAATAGCGAACTTGAAACACATCCCTACGAAAGATAATCCTTGCGAAAGATGTGTTTCATAGGGGTGTTTAGGATTACTTATTATTATCTTACTAGTTTAGATCCGTGCATACACACGGGTGAAAAATATTAATAAATAAATTTTTTATATATTTATGTGTATATTTTACAGGTGTAAAAATATATCATATATTAAGGATAGAAAACGAAACTTAAAATATGTAAAAACTAAAATATAATTGTGTTTCGAAAATACATTAAGAACTATTTAATGTAATTTGATTTTTATTTATTATTTGATTGAAAATAAAAGTTACATAATTAAATTTCAAAGTTTCATAAGGGATAATTTAAAATAAATGTGTTTTATTAGTATAATTTATATTTTCTTTAAATATATATTATTGTTAAAAGATGGATGTGCATTTAATAAGAGAGAGAGGCGGGAAAAAAATGATGAGAATGAATGTCGATGCGACATGTGGCATGGAAAAACTTTTATTTATTATATAGTATAGATTAATAATTTGTTTAAAAATATATTATTATTGAAAATATGAAAATGTATTTATTATGAGAGAGAGACGGGAAAATTTTTATAAGGACGAATGTGGAGGCGACAGGTGGCATTGAGAAACCTTTATTTATTATATAGTATAGATTAAAAAAGTGTTTGATAATGTGACTTTTGCTAATCCTTTTAGTTTTTTAAAGGAGAAAAATAAGTTTTTGATTAGTAAGGGCAACTTACTTCTCAAAACTCATTATAACTTTTTACAAAAGTCAATAAAAAGTTAAAATAAGCAATCCAAACATGGGGCGTGATGGACCAATTAGCGTTGAGGGGTGTTCACTACATTGAATATAAATGAAAGCCGTTGAATGACGGCTAGTTAAAACTATTCTAATCTCATCTCTCATAAATTATACATTTCTAATACTCTTCACTCTTAAAACTTATACATTTATACTAATCTCCACTCTCAAAACATATGGAATTTTCATTTTCGTTGTCGTCATCATCAATCTGATTCCTCCGAGGGCGACAAATTGTTCGTTAGTGTGGTTCAAGCCACTGTGCAATTTGTGTGCCACCAAATCGAGGTCGAAAGTTCACGTCCACTTAGAAGACGACTACAAGTTAATCGGGATCGTGAATCCGCCAACCAACATCGTCTTAAAGATTAAGTTTCCATACGCCAACGTACGGCGATGCTATGTTTAACCGCAAATTTCGTATGAGTTGTCCACTATTTTTTGCGAATAGTTTAAGATTTTGGAACGAGAGTTTGAATATTTTTATCAAAAATACGATGCAAGGGGTAGACTTGGTTTCACGGTGTTACAAAAGTGTACGTCTACAACTCGTCAACTGGCGTACGACACTAGCAGCGACTCGTGTGGTGAATATTTGAAAATGGCGAGTAAAACATCGCAGGATACTCTTTACCAAATTTGTGACGGTATTATTATTGTTGTTGTTGTTGTTGTTATTGTTATTGTTATTGTAAAGTTATCATTCATCTGTACGACAAGAAGTATTTAAGGAGACCGACGTGGAGTGACATTCAAAAAGTATACTCGGTGGATGAGGAGGTCCACGGTTTTACCGTGATGCTAGGTAGTATCGATTGTACACATTGGAAGTGGGCAAATAGGCCCCACTGCTTGGCGCGGTCAGCACCAGCGAGGTAGCCATCCACACCCTACCGTTATGCTTGTAGCCGTGACATCATATGATCTTGGGATTTGACATGCGCTCTTTTGTGTTTCCAATTCAAACAATGATATCAATGTTTTAGATAAATCGCATCTTTTCAACGACATGGTAGATGGAGTGGCACTAGGATCTTCACTTCATATCAATGGTACGGAGTACGAGCAATGCTATTATTTTACCGATGGGATTTATCCCGAATATTCAACATTTGTAAAGTCGTTGACATGTCCTCATCCGGATGATGAAAGACATGGTATTTTAAAGAAACTAAAAAATTAACGACAAAAGATATCGAGCGGACGTTCGACTTATTGTAAAACAAATGGCACATCATTCTGAATCCCACACGTATTTGGCATAAGAACAAAATTCTACAACTTTGGTTCCTTGAAAGATTTATGCAATTATGCTTACATGACGTATCGACAAAGGTTAGGGATGTTTGGATCATTAAGAGTAAATTACACATAGTTTGTTAAAAATAATAGTTAATTACTCTTTTTTATTTGCTTTTTTTATTACTCTTTTTTAAATGATAGGCGCAATGTGAGAAGCATAATACATTTTTATGTCTATGTTTTGATCTCAAAACCGATCCTCTTCAAATTTATACGTTACTTTTACGTACTTAAGTACGTTAATATTAACGCCAAAACATTTTTTTTCTTTTGTTTTTACATTTTCTTTTAGGGTTAAATGAGTAGTCATAAGCTCATATACTTTTTTATATACCTAACTATATTTCTCTTGTAACCACCTCGACGCAGCTGGGAATTCGAGTTAGGCTACGTTTTGACACTGCCGTAACACACGACGGGTAAAAGACTAGTTAAATTTACTTATGTACGTTATTTAAAAAAACAAAAAAAATAAAATGGGTCAACCCACAAACCTACCGGTTGTTACAAACAAGACCAGTATGGCTAGACAGGTACAGTGGTACACAGATACAAACAAGACCAGTATGTCTACACAGGCACACAGGTTCGACCAAAAATCAATCCAAACCATTTATACAAACCCTTTCTGAATAAGACTCATGTCGTGTTTACGCAAGACACGTTTCATGTTTACGTATCATGTAAGATTTACTCGTGACCCCTACTTACAACTTGACTTCGGATTTATTTAAACCTTTTCACTTTCTCTGTCAGGGAAAAGTAAATTAACCATTTAGTTTAGATTCATAATCGGTTTAAACAAGTACCCTGTAATTAAGGTTTTGGTATCGATAAAAAAGCTTGTTTTCTTTCAGCAACACTAGACCAAATGATTCAACCAACCGAGATTCATGTCAATTGCAATGTTCAGAATCATTTTTTTCCCAAAACCAATCAAAAGTACAAACATACTCGGACATAAATTCAGTAACATTACACAAAACAAATATAAACCTCTGAAACAACATACACCATAGTAGCAAAAGTTGACCAACTCTGCAATCATAGAAGCAGTTATCAGTGATTAAAAACAAGGCACCAAATCAATAACAGAAACTATTCAAAAATGGAAAAGATTTAAGATAACTTACAGATCTTGTTGAAGGCAACAATATCACAACTCTGGACATACTCGTTAATTGGTTCCACGGTAAGGCATTCTTCAATAAGCGTGTCAACAGACACCAAGTCATCAACAATGGTCAACATGATCTGTAGCTTCTTGATACCATACCCTACTGGCACCAATTTTGCTGCAATCATGGAAACAAAACTTAAAAAAATTCACTAACTATGCGCATAAATGTATCCGCATTATTAAAAAAAAAGATAAACGTACATGCACCCCATAGCAAGCCTTCCATTTGCACACTTCTAACAGCCTCCTCAAGCTTTTGCATATCGGTCTCATCATCCCAAGGCTTGATATCCATCAAAACTGACGACTTGCCAGCTGATAATAAAATAAATACAATGTAAGTAAAAGTAAAATTCAAGAATATAAAATAAAACAAGCATATATGATAAACTCACATTCTTTCTTCTTTCCAGATGCCTTCACTGCAGCTGCGCGATCTTCAGCAGCCTTCTTTTCCTCTTCGGTTTCTTCACCGAAAAGATCCACATCACTATCATCCTCATCAGCTGCAGCCTGAATATATATGTGAAATCACATTTTTGTAAGGGCAAAAAAAGATAAAACAAACAGCAACTGACACCAATTATATAATAAAATGTATGTAGATTTTACCTTAGTCTCAGCAACAGGAGGAGTCGCAATAGCCTCTTCCGGGAAAGAAGCAGATCCTTCTACGGTAACACCACATCCTTCAGCAGAGACACCACTGCAAGAAATTTAATAACGAGTAGGAAAATGATCCAACTTGCAAAAGTTATGAATCTTAAATGAAATGTGAAAACAACTAATGGTATAGATTAAGAAACATACGCGATTCTCAAAAGCGCCTCAATATGGTTGAACCAACGAGATACATTCACATATTGCGGTGATGGAGGTTTGGTGAAAGCAGCATGAACAGTCAGGTCATCCTTCGAAGCTTGGTACCTGAAAAAATAAGATCTATAACTACTCTGCATCATATAGAACTAAAAACCATGAAGGATTGAATCTCTTTCAAAGAGCAATATGAACCCACCCGGTGATGTAACTACGAGACAAAAGGTACTCATCGAGCTTCGCCAGACCGGCTTCAGAACCAACATAGAATGTGGGCGCCATTTCGAGATGATGAAGTACTCTCTTCTGCAAGAATTTTGTATAAGTAAATACATACAATTTAACCTAGAACGAGATGAATTCTAATCATTCAAATTGATATATTCATTTTTCAAGCCTCAAGGTTGTTCAAGGTTAAATCATAGCTCGGAATTTCAATTCTATGCAACACTCAGTTATCTCAAACATTAGTTTACCACTCATAATATTCTATTCCGCCATAAGAAAGTAAACGAGCCAAGCCGTCTCGAGAGCATCTCGAGATCAGCTCGCTAAAAGCTCGAATCCAGTTGAGCTTAAACGAGCTCGAACCTAAAAATAAGCCTGTTTAATAAACAACCCCAAGCTTCACTTATCAAGCTCGAGTTGGCCCGCGAGCCTATTTATCATATATAATTTTATTTAATATATTTATATATGTTATGTTATAACTTATCTATACTATATAATAAATAAATATTTCTTTATGCCACGTGTCGCCTCCATATTCATCCTCATCATTTTTTTCCCGCCTCTCTCTCTCTCTCTCTTATTTAATGCATTTCTATCTTTTACTAATAATATATATTTAAAGAAAAATACTAATTATACTAATAAAAACATTTATTTTAAATTATCTCTTATTATAAGAAACTTTGAAATTTAATTATAAAACTTCCATTTCCAATCAAATAGTAAATGAATGTCAAATTATATTAAATAGTAATTAACGTATTTTCGAAACCCAATTATATATAATTTTTACATATTATGAATTTGTTTTCTATCTTAAGTATATGTAGTATATTTTTACAGTTGTAAAATATATACATAAAGATTTAAAAAATTTATATATTGATATTTTTCACCCCGTGTGTAGACACGGGATCTAAACTAGTATATAATTATAATAAACAATATATAAAAATATATAAGACTATGTATTAAAAAATAAACGAGCGAAGCTTAGTCAAGCTCGAGCTTTAGAAATAGAGCTCAAAATGAGCAGAGCTCGAGCTCTTTGTAAGTAAAAGAGCCAAGCTCGGACTCGGTTTGTTTACACTCCAAACTGTCTAATCAGGATGCATAAATGACTCAAATTACTTGAAACTGCAATTTAATATCGAATATTGATTATGCTACTATTTTTCTAAAACACTAATCAACAGCAAAGCGAAATGCAGCTATATACACTAACTGAATTAAAATTAAAATTCATGATGAACATACAGATCTGTCAAATATAACTAAATATACTCGAATCTTAACACAATAACACGTACTTTGATTATCTAAACTATCGAATCAGGATACATAAATGACTCGAAATTACTTGAAATTGCAATATCGATTATGCTAATTAATCAACATCAAAGCGGAATATAGAAATACACACTAAATGAGCTAAAATCATGATGAACATACAGATCTGTCAAGTCTAAACACGAAAGTAACTAAGAAACAATTGCGATCGTTTTGACTCGCGTGTTTCGATTGATTTGAAACTCAATCAACCAATTAGACGGATATCAAGAGCCATAATTCATGAACTGTACCTGATTCCGAGATATCCGATGGCTGCTCTTCAGTGGTTCGTAGGCTCAGTAGTCGGCTGTCGATGACTCGAAGAGAAACCCTAGTCCAATTTATAGCCGGATGATCAGGGCCAGAAATATCATGTTGACGGAACATAAGAAACAACGAATTTGCTATTAAGCCCTTCATGTTTGAGGTGTGTGCTAAAAGTAGTCACAAAACTAGTTATAGCTTTATAATAATCTTTGAAAAAACCTTGCAAACAACTAACATCGCATAATCAAGTGTAATCTATTAATTAAGGTTATTGATTGCTGTTACTAGTTGAGTGAAACATGTGTCACGTACCTTCCTTTATGTCCAGTAGTATAGTTTCTTTATTTAAATTATTTTTTTTAGAACGGCGTGTGCTCAACTGGCACGTCCCACCAGGGGAGGCTCGTACATCAGTCTACCCATACAACCCCCAAGGAATTCGAATCTGTAGAGGGTGTTCCTAGTTTTTATGAAGTGCACCTTGCAAGATTCGAACACATGACCTCCACAGAGGGAAAACCTTTTAGGAAAACCCCCCTAACCACCAAGGCAGAACCTTGATGGCTTTTTATTTAGATAGTGGGTCAAGTTGGTTATTTAGTAGTGGACATTATGGAGTAGTGGAGTCATTAGTTATTTGCTTTTTGTAGCCTTTATATAAGGCATTTCATTTTTTGCAAAATTATGAATAAAAAATATTATGTCTGGTTTCTAAATCTCTAAATTCTTTCTGGTTTCCGTCTCTATTTTCTTGGCCAATTGGAGTTCTCCGGTTGGAACCACATCAACATGTGAGTTAGAATGTTCACAATTGGTTCTTGGTTACTTATTTTAGTTAGAATTTAGAAAATGTGTATGTTCATCATGATTTCTTGTTCACTTAGTGTTTCATGTACACTGTTTTGATGCGAAATTAATTTTTAATTTTTAATAAGATGTTAAGCACTAAAAGAATCGTTGCAATTGAGGGGGATTTGACTTGATCAATATGAGATGGATCAAAGCTTGTTTTGACAGGCATCTTTGCTTACAAGATGGAAATTTACCTTTGTCCTTTTCCCATCTTTGTTGATTAATGATTATATCCCAATTGATCTAATCCCACAAATTTTGACTTAATTTGATTTGAAAATCATCCTTTCGAAAACTCCTTCCACATATCTTTGATCCATTTAGATGATTTGGTTAAGATAGACATTTATAAAATTATGTCATTGTCCAAGACTTAAAAAACTATGATGTTGCTAGTTTGTTAACAACACTTTCTTGTTTCTAGACCTTCTTTTAGGCCTTTTAGCCTTGGCATGTGCCTTTTTGATGGCATCATCAACCTTGGTTGCTTATGTTGTCCTAGCGGTAGTAACTTGGTTGCAGTCGATCTATTACCTTATTAAAAATATTAAAGATCTATTACCAACTTCATATATGAAATAAAGGGTGATCACAATCCAACTAGTGAGAAGACTAAAAGGTGACCACTCCCTAGATTGGTAAGACTATTATAAAGAGGTGATAACTACCCGATTAGTGAGATGTTAAAGAAGTGATCACTATCTGATTAAGGAGAAATTAAAGTAACGATTACTACCAGTTAATGAGATGTTATATAGGTGACTACTACCCGGTTGGTGAATGGTAACTACCTTGTTAGTTAATTAAACAACAATCACCATAGTGAGATTTTCAAAAGGTGATCACTACCTTGTTAGTGTTAGGGTTTCGTTTTAAAAACAACAATCATCACCATGGTCTCCGAACTTCTCATCGTGTCCTAAGTGAAGACTCGCTTCTCCATCGTCTCCCACGGTGACATAGTGGCTAATTTTAGAGAAGTTTCGTCAATTGCCAAAGACGGCAAAGGCAATGCGGCTGTAACACCTTAGGCAAATCTCATATCGTTCTGTTCTGTCCACGGGAGAGATGCTGGGTTCATAAGGAATGTCTCGCCTCAAATACCATAAACGCGTTTTGGGGCTTAATTTAGTGGATGAGAGGAGAACTCCACAGTTAAGCGTGCTTGGGTGAGAGTAATCCAGGAATGGGTGATCCCTAGGAAGTTTTCACCCGGGCAACCAAAAACAAATCTGTGAGCTCTTATAGGGCAAAGCGGATAATATTGTTGGTACGAGAGGCCGGATGTTTCAAATGGTATCAGAGCCACCCCCGTTCTGTTCTGTTTACGATAGTGGGGCAAACCTCATTGAGGACGATGAGTCCCGGGGGGGGGGGGGGGGGGGGTGTTTGTAACGCCTTAGGCAAATCCCATATCGTTTTGTTTTGTTCTGTCTACGGGGAGAGATGCTGGGTTCATAAGGAATGCCTCGCCTGAAATACCACAACGCGTTTTGGGGCTTAATGTAGTGGATGAAAGCGTGTTTAGGTGGGAGTAATTCAGGGATGGGTGACCCCCTGGGAAGTTTTCACCCGGGCAACCAAAAACAAATCTGTGAGCTCTTAGGGGCAAAGCTGACAATATTGTTGGTACAAGAGGCCGGATGTTACAACGGCAACCTCAAGCGATAACAATCGGCGAAGCACCGTCTTGTGGAAATATGCGCACCACCTGCCCTGATGTGTTTTATCCACAGCGTCACCAGGATTTGGCTTAAAATTAAAGACTACCCTTACTTGAGTGTGACAAACTTGAACCATCTCCTCTCAAATTATGGCTATTTTAAACGTTTGATACACATAAAATCATAATTTTAGTTTAAAAAACATGTTAAATGAGTTAAATTATCAAACATGTAACAAGTGATTTTGAAAATATTGCTTTAAAAAAATTAAATATCGATGGAAAATAATTTGTAATTTTATTCCAACGCACTTATTACTTGTAGAAGTTAAAAATAATTGGCTATTTCAACATGCCCATTCCCCTTTGAAATCTCTACCAAAGAAAAATTGTATCTACAAAGACAGACAAGAGACATACATATACATAGATATGCGAGTAAACCGTTGTTTTCGTCCCTGAGGTTTATACAAAACATCAGGTTTCATCCACCTGTAACACATTTGATCCCCAACGTTTGATGTTTTAACACTTTGCGTCTCTGGTCCTTAACTCCGTTAACTTTTTTGTTAGTTTTTATTGAAATTATTGATATACCCTTAACTCAATCTTTTACATGTGTATATACATCTACACATGTAAGTATTGATAGAGAAACCAGAATAGGAAATAGAAATCCCATCCAAAAGTGGTGCCCAGATTGAAAAAAAACACACACTCAATTTAATACCAATAACATATCTGCATTGTATGCTTAGCATGCACATAGAAAACCTAGAAAAAGACATTCATATTGTAAAAAAGAAAAAAAAAATTGTCTGCAACAAAAAATGTTATGATAGTACAAATAACATACCCTGGTTGATAATATTGGTTCCTCCAATTGATACTTAGCCTAAATAACTCTTAAATTAACCAAAGCTATATTGATAAACTATTTACTAGCCCACTATAGGTCATACTCAACAAAAGCTCATACATAGTTAACTACCATGATCAGTACAAGATGAGATCTTAACCACGAATGCAATTAGAAGTTGAGACTGTAAACTTTCTTCAAGATTTTGAGTTTAAAGTAACCATGATTAAGCATACTTGATTCTTTTGGCTGGGCCTTGGTCAAGGATAGGGTCAACCGCAGGAAGTTTAGGGTCTGCTTGCTCGGTTTCAGGGCCTTGTTCTCCTTCTGTGGTTGATGGCGGTGTGTAGCCCTCTGGGAATGGCGGTGGTTGAGGTGCAGGTGGAAGCTGTATGCAAAGTTTGGTTTAATAAAAAGATTCTAAATTCTTTAGGATTATTTAGTGTATTAGATATTATTACAAAAACTATACTATTATTTATCTCAGTTGTTCTGAGTAAATCGTTTAGTTCGTTGTAAGCATTTGAATATAAATAGAGCGTCTTTTGACCTGACCCATTTGACCTATATCCACTTTTAGCTAAGTTTTCAAAGTTCACACATTACCTTAAAAACTTTTCAAAGTACATTATGTAGAAAAATAAAGGTAAAAGAGGCATGGTTTACCTTGCGTTGCAAAGAGGCAAGAATGTGGTCAACTCGTTTGACTTCCTTAAAGTCAATAGTCTCCTTAGCAGCCTTTGGTTCATGTGAGGTGTTCTCATCCTCCGCGTCCACTACAACATACTCATTAGTAGGTGAATATTCACAATTAATGATGGATTAGAGTCATTAGACTAGTGGTGGGAATTTCGACTTGGTTACGTATGAATGGTTGGCTGAAAAATATAGCTAAAAAAGGAAAGGATTTTAGGTTGCCCGAAATGCATTTCTAATACATACAACCTCCTACACCGTTTTAATAAAAGATTTAGATTATTATTGTAATAATATGGCGTGCATTAATTACTTATTCAAAGTAAAATATGGACTGAAGATGTTTTCGGGTGAACCTGGGCCGTACTAAGATTGACCCAGACCCGTTAGCCAACCCATTTGACCCATACATCTTGCCACCTTGGATCAGACAAGAATGCCAAGCTTACCATACCCAACCTTCTCCAACTTTGAGGCTGCAGTTGTAAAAGCCTTTGATATGTAATATAAAGCTCGTCCCTGTATACACAACCAAATTAAAACAGAATTTGGCCATAAACAAGTCACAACCTATGCTTATGGTGCCAATGTAATACTTGAAATGAACAAATACAGTTCTCACTGGGCATGAAGCAACTTATTAAGGATGTAGGGGCATACGATCTTTTGTTTTGAAAAACAAAAAACATTTTAAAGTATTTGGTTTGGTTTGATGGATAAGAATTTGAGTTCAATTTGACTTTTAATTAGGAGGTTTTCAACCAAACCCACCCAAAAGCCTCTAAAACTGGGTTCAAATGGGACGCCATGGAAACTTGTTATTTATTTTCCCGCCATCATGTTTTCACCTTATTTTAGTTATAGATATGTTTATTTATTAGACTGTCTATCCAGTTTAGGAAAAAAATATTGTTGTGAGAAGCAGACCTTAAGACAAAGGCCCGTTAATACTACTCAAATATGCATACATATTTGAAGACCAGAGGTGGCAATTTCTACCCATTTACTTATGAATTGGTCTTCTTATGTTTTATCTCTAACAGGTGGAATGGCTAAGCTAAAAAAATAACTTAAAAGACAAGAATTAGGTCAAAAGTAACCCAAAGTGAATTTTTAATACACAAAACCTCCCAAATCATTATTCTAAAATTGACATTGTTTTTGATAGTTCGAACAAAAATTGTTTCAGGTCAGCCTGGACTGACCTGTTTCGACCCACAGAAAAGTTATCCTTTTTATCGGTTACCCATCCAGCTCATTTTTCCACCTCAACAAAATGTACAAATAAGGGAAGCAGCACGTACCACCCGAGCTGCAAATACATTGCAAAGTTGCGGTGCTTGGTATATTGAACCATCTAGCACATAGTAGGTTAGCATTGGAGTGACCTTCTCTGGACCATCCCTCTTCTGCTTGCGTAACACAAACAGGTGGGGCTCCATAACTTCACTCACCATGAATTCTATTCCTGTCATTTTCCTATACATGAAGTGTTATTAATCTCATTCTACTTCAAACAGTTGTGAAAATGATTATGTGATATCGAATCACTGTAATCAGATAATGAGTCATAATAAAACAGTTGTGAAAATGATTATGTGATATCGAATCACTGTAATCAGATAATGAGTCATAATAAAACAGCCTGTTGTGCTTCAAGTTGTAACAATTAGATAATCAGTTCTGTTGTAGCAGGTATGAAACCGATTATTTCAAAACTCATAAGCAGAATATGCTTATCCAAACATTGAAAAATGACTATTGCAACTTCAGGACACAATACTCTAGCAAAATGTTATAAAACTCAAATCCAAACGGGATGAAAAACTTACGAAAGATGAGAAATATCCAAGGGATGAATTGAACGCATCCTGAGTTGTTCATTGTTGCAAGTGTAATCATAGAAAGGAGAGAGTGCAAAATAATCAAAGACAAGATTGCGATCCAATGGATAAGTGTTTAACCATAATTGATCCCTGAAGCATAGTCCCGTCATGTCTGTCCCAGGTGTCGGCGGTGCGGCTGCAGCATTTCCATCCATATTAGCACTACCTGCCACCAAGTTGGGTGGCAACATGGGTGTGCCCGCCATTTCCCTTAACTTCAAAATTTATGGATTTACAGCCTACTGCAAGCAAAACAATAGCCAATTTAACTGCTTTTAGATAATAACAGTTAAAAGACTAAACATCAAAGAGTTTGGATCATGGAAAATGAACAATATATCAGAATTATAAACATGTAAATGATGATTACTTTAGAAACATTCACAAATTAGTTTCCTAACACAAAAGGGTAAACATATTTCATCTAGAACAAGTCCTCCTGTCAGACATATATTTTGTTATAGAATAATATATCACAACTATAAAGTAACTCAAGTTTCACCTGTTGTTCCAATCTTGCGTAATTACAAGGTTAACATGACACTTTTTTTTTGGATTTCATTATATGGATATGGTGAAAATGAAATCCAAAAAGACTAAACCAACATTTTCAATGTTTCACCATATCCATAAAATGAAATCAGAAAAAAGCAACATGTTAACCTTGTAATTCCGCAATATTGGAACCTTAAGTGACTTTATTGAGACAAAAAAAGTTTGAGTAGGGCTAGCAAAACGTGTCAAGTCGTGTTAAACGGGTCAGACACAACAAGGGTATCAAACACGTAGGTTGAACCCGTCTAGACACGATTTTAATTGTGTCGTAAACGTGTCAGGCCTATTTATGACCCGAAACCTGATTAACTCAAACCCAAACCTGGTTAACTCCGTGTCGTGCCGTGTTAACGGGTCGTGTTAGAAATTGTCAGCCCTATTTGAGTGACTAAAATGGAGCAAATGAAACTTGGTTACTATTATGTGAAGTTTTTGCGGCGGTAATCAAGAAATCCTGAATCCTTCACCTTTTCATTTTTAGGAACTATTTTGCTGAAATTGTAATCTAGGGCAAAATACAAATCATAAGCAAATCATCAAACACCTTGTGGGCATTCCAGCAAAAAAAGTCGAAGGCAGTCTAATCTCAACAAAATCCAGATAAATTGACATGTACAAATTCTAGCATACAGTCAGTCACATATCAGTGAACGAAATCTAGTTGGAGAAGGACTAGGGATTTACCAGGTTCAGCTATACTAATTTCAGTAAGAAAACCCAAATTCTCAATATCAAAATCAATCATAAATCGAGAAAATTAGAATAAATTGAGTAATTGACTACAAACCCAATTGAGGGAAACACACACGACTAGATTCGAATGAAAGAAAGGAAATTAGTGGTTTACCTGCAATGGGAGCTAAATTTGTTTAAATTCATCATTAATCATAAAAAACAGAAAAAAGTAGATTAAATCATGTTCGATGCATTCATATCATCTTCGTTGTGATGAAACCCTAGAGCTGAGACGTGATATTAGAGATAACGAGAGTACCTGCAACTGCAATTGGTGATGTAGCAAGGAAAGGTTTAGGGGATTGGATTGTAAAACCCGGATGAAATTATGGTTCGGCAAATCCTTTACCCAAACAGGGTTCTTTTTTTTTTGAACGGCCACCCAAACAGGGTTCTAAAGACTTATTCTATCCATGGGATTTTATGAAATTAAATATAAAATTTTGATTACTAATTGATTAAAGTAAAACAATATGATTTTCTTTAAACTAGTAAAGATTATAATAAAAATAAATAAAAACAATGACCATGTAACGATATTTAAAACACGGTAGTGACATGATTTATTGATGGTAAAATAGATAAACACAATTTCAACTTAACTTATAATACTCGTCTACAAGATATTTGTATTAGATATTAGGTTTGTTATTATGAGCCCACGGGCCCATTAGGTATTTAGGGTTTACATTTCGTTCTCTATATATTGTAATGCATTATTCAGTAATAATCAATTTCAGTCTTTTACCATCTTACATGGTATCAGAGCCTTAGGGTTCTGGTTACCGTATTCCCTGTGCAACACATAAAAATAAAAACCCTAGCAGTCACCACCAAGTTCAAACCCTAGACAGGGTGGCGTGCCGTAACCCTAATCCTGTCCCACCTCTGTTTTCTGTTTCGTTTCTTTCTTATTTTCTAGTTTCCGTTTAATAAAATTTCTTTATCGGTTGAAGACTCATAACTTTGTTCCTAAATCTAGCCGTAACCCTAATCCCGTCCCAATTTACTTCAAATTTCGGAAGTATTGGTCAAGTTTTTTTTCATCAAATTGATTGTTGTATCTTCCATCTTCTTCGTTGGAATGCAATAATCTTGAGATAAGGTGTTAAATCTATTCATCAGGAGTGTTTTTGGGTGGATTAGGTGTTCACGGTTTCTTTCTATTTGACCGCCACGTATTCAACTCATGGCCGACATCAATATTATGGTTTCTATAATGGAGGAATAAACTACAATTTGATTTTCGGCAGAAGTTTTTATTGTGTTTGAACTGGAAAATAACAATTATTCATTGGTTGTTTTGGTGGTCATATTCTCTTGATTCGTATCGTTTCTGAATTACGCCCCTTAAATTGCAGCGGCTACTTCTTTTTTATTTTTATTTATCGGTGTTATAGGCTTATAGCCACACCAAAGGACCACGGTTCATGGCCACCGATCTCAAACTACGGTTTGATTATGTTATTTTCTTTTTAGATCTATGGATCTCGTCTTTTGATCTATGGATCCAAGAGATCGCCGTCTGACCACGGTCAACGACCTTGCTTTTTTTTTTTTTCTTTTTCTATGGATCTCATCTCGATCTATGGATCCAAGTGACCGCCGCTTGCTAGCTCAACACACCGTCACACGACTACGGTCGTGTTTATTGTTCCGTGAACCAAGAACCAATTAACCATAGCCACATAATCCAAAAAAAAAATAAAAAAATTTGGGGATATTTTTTTGTAGATCAATGGATGGCACAATCAAGCAAACTATGACGAATATGGATGGCAACATCAAGCACAATATGGATTTGTTGGCAAAATTTGGGATTTTCAACTCGATTGAAGCATGTTTATCTTATTATTATTGGTTTTTATGTTTCTTTTTCCAATCTTAGCGTCCGGTTTACTTTTGCTACGACTGCGGGGGAGTATTGGATATTAGGTTTGTTATTATGAGCCCACGGGCCCATTAGGTATTTAGGGTTTACATTCCGTTCTCTATATATTGTAATGCATTATTCAGTAATAATCAATTTCAGTCTTTTACCATCTTACAATTTGATCTTGTTTACTTGTCTACAAAATAGTTAATTTTTTTGTAGGATAAATACCACAATAAAGTGGATGAGAAAGTGCACATCTTATATACACTTTTATAAGTTATACATTACTCTGTTTCTTCTTACAATTCGCTCTTAAATTATTAAGTTACAACACTAATCTTGTACTAATTATAGTTATATTATAATAGGTGTCCATTTAAACTATTTTACCTAGATTTTGATATCATATGATGATGAATCGACTACACGATTGGTTTAAGTTAATGACGAATACTGATATAGAATATAATTCTTTCTTGATTTTCCAGACATTTAACTATTATAAACTATGGTTTCTTTTTTAAGTTTTCTTGTAACCAGCCACCTTTAAGTTTAGTTAGGTATTAAATTTATTAATTTATTTTTTAAGTTTTCTTGTAATCAACCACCCTTAAGTTGAGTGGTCCGGCCAAACAGTTCGTCGGTGGTTTCCTTATTACGTAATCAATCTACTTTTCCGCCACCCTTCTATACATTAACTAACGCACCAAAACATTTTAAGAAAGAATTTGAGGTGCGTGTAAGTACGTAATTTCCTTTATCATAGTTGAAGCCAGGTAAACCCCTAATTTCTTTTCTTTCATTCGAATCTAGTTGTGTATGTTTCCTCAATTGGGTTTATAATTTATTCAAATTTTCTCGAGTTATGATTGATTTTGATATTGAGAATTAGGATTTTCTTACTGAAATTAATATAGCTAAACCTGGGAAATCACTAATCCTTCTCCAACTAGATTTCGTTCATTGATATGTGACTGACTGTATACTAGAATTTGTACATGTCAATTTATCTGGATTTTGTTGAGATTAGAATGCCTTCGACTTTTGTGCTAGAATGCCCACAAGATGTTTGATGATTCGTTTACGACTAGATTACAATATCAGCAAAATAGTTCCTAAAAATGCAAAGGTGAAGGATTCAAGATTTCTTGATTACCGCTACAAAAACTTCACATAATAGTAAGTGGCTAAAGTAAGAGAATGGTAAAATCATCATCTCAATTGTTTTTATTAAAACGAATACATATTAATTTTTTAAGTATTATAAACGAGTCTATTTGATATCTTTAAAGTTTAGCATACGAAGCTTTAAAATCTGAAATAAAACAATTGTATATAAAAATCAATTTCCTATGAATGAATCCAAGGATCCCATCACAAATACCTTTTCGTAATGATTGCTAATATACTTTTTTTATAATGCAAATGATCCATAAGACCTTAACTAACATAGAGATTTACAGGGACATGGAACCCTTCTAGGTTGATCCATAAGAATCAAACTACATTCTAATAGCTCATCACTTACTAACTACTATTAACAGATTCTAACCGACTAACTTAGCTACTAACTGAAATAGACACATCAACTTGTTAGGACAATTCAAGTATAATATCTTAAATTCAAATATGGTTTAAGGCGCCTGAAAGGCCTCCTAGGAGGCCCAGGTTCAAACCTTCCCTAGGTAAGCATCTTTGATGGCCATTACTGTTAAAAAAAAAAGTATGTACCATCATAGCTTATGGGTTGACAAATGCTACACATGTGACAAATCAAGAGTTTTGCAAAAGCTATCCAATCCTTCGAAATCAAACCAGTCTTTCTTCATCTACAAACATATTAGTAATTTGATAAGAATTTGTCTAAATATTGTTGTGTTGACTTTCAAATGTTAAAAAATGAGGGGTATGATGTATTGATATATGATGCATGACACAAATGTCCCAATGTGACATAGGATACTTACAAAATATGGGTATCCATTGGTTATGCTAAAACTTTCTGGAGCACTCTCGACAAAGAGTTTTATATAGTAAAGAACAAAAAAACCGCATTCCTCGTTGTCTCTCTGTTGTGGAACCTGTAAAATTGTTTGTTATTCAGCACTCGATAAATCATAGTTTAGACTTGTCAATGGTCGGATCGGTTAACGATCTGATCCGACTCATTACCCAATTAAATGAGCATGAACTGACCCTATGAGTTCGTGACCCAAAGACCAGTTTATTTTACCCCACCCCACCCATCACCCTACCTTCCACCTCCAAACAATTAACCAAGATATGGGTGATGTTTGGGGGAATGGGGCGGGGATGTTTAAAGTGAGATAAAATAGTGAATAAATGGATTGACCCAGGTTGATCCGGGAAAGACCATAGACCCGTGTATTGACCCATCTAAACAAGTCAATCTATTGGATCAAGTTTTTTTTCTATATATTAGATCATACAAATGGATCGGATCATATCTCGATCAAGACCTAAACCCTAAACCTTAAACCATAAACCACATGAAGGAATATAAGAAGAAATGCCAATCACCTTAGGAACCAAAAATGGCATTTTACGCACCAAACTTTCATCTTCCGTCCTCTCTAACTTACTGTAGATGTCCAAAACAAATCTGTCACATGCAAAAGTAGATGTAAAACATGGTTAAAGTGGAGAAAAAGGGTTCAACTTTTAAGTTACAAAACTAGAAACATAACAAGGCAGATTACAATAAACTAAACATTACTTTCTTATAACAAGTTCAAATCGCTTGGAGTGATCAGCTTTTGCAAGTGAATCCAGCAACAAGATGCATGGAGTTTTCAATTTTGACCCTAAACTTTCACCAAAGTGACAGAATATCAATACACACCAATGACCCCTGCAAAAAAACATCTCCAATTCACCAAATGCCAACAAAAATTAAACATATGCTACACATTACCTACTTAAGAATTAATAACTAACCATTGAGCAATGGGAAAAACCACATATTTTCTAGAAAATATGTCCTTCTTCTTGATCCAGCTCAGCACCCTTTCTTTGTTAGAGTCTTGTGAGTTCAAAGTATACCATAATGGATCAAGGTGTGTGAATGAACTCTTTTTATCTTCTGGAAAGCTGACCCATAAACTCCTATATATTTTAATACTAGGTTAAAGCCCATGTTTTACATGGGTTGAATAAATACAACTTGTTATAAAATAGTATTTTTTATGAAAATTTGTATGTTTGGTGTTATTAGTCATCTGTGAAATAAGAAATAATTGAAATTTTCTTATTATTTAGTAATTTTTAATAAATATTAGAATATATGTTAGATATTTAATTATTTAGCATCATCATTATTTAATAGGAGATAAAGGCGAAAAACAAAAATCTAGATTTAATCAGAAGTCGACACATAGCAAGTATAATTATACATTTACTATAATATAGGTTAGAACCCTGCATATTATAGAGGGTGAATAAATACAGTGTTATATATATTTAGTAATAAAGATCTAATATTACATAATTTTTAATACAAATTTTAGAAACGTTATATAGTTATTTTTTAAAATATTTTATAAAAAGAATGAAAGAAATGTTCAAACTATAAAAATGTTTTATGAATAAAGCTATTTTTTTAATTAAAAAATGTTTTATAAAAATAGTTATAAAAATCATTATTATTTAACAGGAGAAAAAGGTGAGAAACAAAAATTATATTTTTTTTATAAAACTTGTATAATTAAATAAGAGAGAGAGGCGAGAAAAAAATGTTGAGAATGAATATGAGAATGACATGTGACATCTCAAAACCTTTTTTTATTAGTATGTATAGATATAGATGTTAATGACAATTTTTTTTATAATTATAATAAATAAATGGTTTAGCTCACTCTAGGTAACTGTGGACTTTCTCGGAGTCCAACTTCCTAGTTTGGTTTACTTTGTTTCTGTGAGCCTCTCTTCTTTGAATATTAATTATGCATGGATTATGGTAATCTTGAGCGTCACTTTGGTAATCTTGAGAGTCGCTAAGTTCTTCTTCGACTACTTTTTTTCTTCTTTTTTTCCTAGAACGTGGAGGTGGACGCCTCAAGTTACATTTTCTGCAAGTAATTTGGGAGGTATATATATATGCAATTTAATGGAAATGTAGACCAAGTAAAATATCACAAAATGAAATATATATAGGGGCCGGTTCCTGTACAAATGTTTTTTTTTGTTTTCATGCAAAGGTACGAAGGGGCATGTGTGATTATCATTTGCACTTGCGTGATGATTCTCACGCTGTTAAATAATTATCACGCAAGTGTAAATGATAATCAGCGTGCCCTTTGTACCTTCGCACGGAAAACAGACTTTATATTAAAAACTTTCTCTATATATACATTGTTTACATCAAAGTGACAAACAGAACCAGTAAGTAAATCAATGGTAATATATCAAACTATGCTCCTAGTTTTGATATAACAATATATAAGAGTTAAGTAAGATATTAACAAAAATTAACCTAGGATTTCTATCTTTCGCTGTGCTGTCTGACCAATCACGGGTTGCCTTCTCCCTCAGGTTTCGCCATTTGTCCTACACGTGCAAATTGTAAGCTTTGGCTTTCCCATTCACTCTGTACGGTTTGCTTTATTGCATGAACATAAGTGTAATAACTTCAAAGCAAAATGAATGCTTTATTGCAAGAACAAATAGAGCATGAACATAAGGGTAGATGCAGAATTTATTACTTTTTTTCCTTTTTCGTATTACTGTACTATTAATATTATTTTTTAACAGCAATTCCTACCATGATGTTGGAGACTACTCTACTTTCTATCAAAATAAAAAATAAAAAAAATAGGGTGCACCTTTTAACTAAAATATAGGGTGAGAGTTGGTACTATGATTGGTCCGGAAAAAATATAAGTTAGAAAACTCATTTGAGTTAGAAAAACAAATGAAAACCCGGTGTAACAATTAAAACTTTTTTTTTTTTTTCGTACATAATATATGTTATTATCTATCTGGTAACCAAAAATTGGAAAACTAAAAAATTTCTAACGTGTTGTAACACATTAAAAAGTAGGAAAATGTCTACTGTGTAACATGATGTAAAGCACGGGCAACATTCTGTACAACAACGTTTTGTTACATATGTGTAACAACACGTTAGATAAGTTTTTTTCTTTAATTTTTTGTTACCTGGCTTATAATAACATAAATTACCTACGCTAAAAATAATTTTGATTTTTGATAGACTTTTTTCAACTCAATTGAGTTTTTAAAATATCAATCCCCGTGACTGATAACCCATGTTTCAAACATATTTAAATTATAGAACCAAACATGATTTTGTAACTCGTTCATCTAAACGAGTCAAATCTTCTATACCCAATAAAAGATTGACTTTTGGGACACGTGTCGCGTTTCTAGACATCATCAAAATTGTTTTCCCGCGTATACCCATTTTACTTACACGCGGATCCCGACCCGTTTCTAATTTATCAAATTGCCTTTTCAATATTTCATTTAACACTTTCCAAAATTCATATCCATATGGAAACTCTAACCGATTGTCTCCCCACAATCAGTAGATTATGTACCGCAAACCCTAAACGCGATCTCTTCATCATCATGAATAATTTGTGGTTCCTATTAAACGTTTACAAAGCAGAATCTTAACTAGGGTTTCCTGGATCTTTCAACGAATGACTAAATCAATTATCAATACAAAAATACGAAACAAATTAGTGATGGAGAGGTTGTGAACTTGCAGTAAGTGTAAATCTATGATGATTATGTTATTATGACTGTAGTTCACAATAAAAGTGAAAGTTATAATAATCATCAGTCAAATTGTTGGTTTTGATTATTATCAGCAAATAAGTGATAGTTTTGATTATTAAAAACCACATTGTCAAAGTTAAATATTGATTCCTTAGTGTAAAATAAATATAACTAGATGTTGCTCCCTGCGCTTTGCGCAGGAGTATTTATATTTTATCGCATTTGTAAATAGAATTAACTATTCATTATCGATTTTAACATCTAATAACACAAAAAATCACATAAAGCAAAGTAAGCATTCATTACTAAAGGACAACAACGACTACGTGTTTTATAATACAAAAGATGAGAATGTATGTTGATGGGCAAAACCGAGTATAGGGACATAGGGTGAACATCATCATGTATTTACGACTACAGTGTTTGTACCTGTTAAAACAAAAGGTTGCATTTCTGTTATACACACAAAAAAATAAATAAAAGAAAAAGTAAAAAAGAAACTAAAAAAACATACATCAAAAAGTTATAGGTAACATTGTTAAAAAAAGTTATATGTAACAAAAAATATTCCTAAATTAAAAGTGAAAATTTATTTAGATATAAATATGATTTGACAACCTATAGAAAAAATATCGATGGGTGATCGAAATTTTAGTGCGTATTTTACACTAAATTTTTTTTCTTCATGGAGGGCGACTGCCCGCATTGTTACTTACTAGGTCCGCCCATGCAAGCGAGGGACAAGATACGAACTACTTCAATAGCCCTCACTCAAACAACCTTTTAACATCATGTTCTTAGCATGGCAAATGATGTGGATCAACCCGACAAAATAATACACGGCCCGTCTTTGGATGTAGCAACATGTGGTTTGATTTAGGGTAAACGAGCCGAGTCAGGTTGGGCTCGGACTCGGGATCATTTAAAAAGAGAGCAGAGCAGAGCCTGCTCGTTTATCTTAACGAAATGAAATGATGGGCTCGGGCTCGACTCCTTTACAAACGAGCCTAGCCAAATCATTTTTTTTTTTAATATTGATTTTATTATTTTTTACACGTATTCATATATATAAAAATAAAAAATGCTAGTTTTTTTTATTTGTTTATCTTAACTCGTTAAGCCAATGATACGAGAAAAGTATTTCTTGAAGTATGATCATTTGGTCAGAAATAAATAAGACCATTTGGCTTATTATATATCGGTGCTCAATTTTCATCAAGTTGTTATTTCGCTTTCATCAGCGTAAGTGATTTTGGTTTAATGATAGTTTGTTCTTTGGTTTGATTGATTTTTGTAACTGTTTTTGGTTCGATAATCGTTTTAATCAGGGTTGCAATCAATTTTCATATAAAAAGGAGAAGGAGAAGAAAGGTTTATCAGGCCTTTTTGGTAATCTTCTAACATTCTAGTGTCACAATCCTTGACCGAGGGAATTAGATGGAAAGAATTCCAATATTACTTCTATCACTAACGAACCAAACACGAAATATGATGGAATGTTTTTCAATTTCATCAGCTTCTATGAACTAAACGGGACCTAAAGGAGTTAGGTATAATCAGAATTCAAAAATGGAAATACGTTTGATTTGTTGGAAATCAGACTCAAGAATACGAACACGAAATTTGATCTCTACCAAAATCGATTCTTTCTTTTTATTAATTCTTGACTTACTTACAATAACTCCTAACCCATCTATTTATACTAAAATAAACCTTGCTAATCAAGTATTCTAGTCCTACTCAAACAACACTTTTAATTATACTATAAGTCTAACCAAACAATAGATAAACATAAAATAACTTTATCTAAACATTCAAACTATTAATTAAACAATAATTAATTAACAATTTCCAAATTACCCTTAAACTTTCACGTTTTTTCATACCGACCCCTTTTCTTTCGTAAAATTAAGATTAACTCATTCATGATTTGAGATCAATAACTTAGAATGAAGATTTGAAAAAGAACATACCTTTTAGCTCTTACATCACTTGTATTATAAGTATATGGACCGAGAAGAGTCAACCGCCATCTGTGCTTCTTTAAATTCAATCTCAATCGTTTAAAATACTACTACCTTTTTAAAAGATCAGAGCCATTTAAAATACAATTTTTTGACAGTTAAGAATCTATCTACAAATTTCACATGGATCGTCCCTTCATCACGCGGATTACACACGTCCCTCATCCTCATTCCATGGAGTTCTAACTCCCCAAAACCGCCTTTCGAAAAAAAAAACTCCCCAAAATCGTTGTCGTCCCTCTGCATCTCATACGCAGTCTCCCCCCGTATTATCTCTCTCTCGTGCACTGGATCCGTCTCCTACCATCCCTCTCAAAAATCAAATGGAGAAATCACAAATTCATCGACTATCCAACATCTTCGATTCTTTGTTGAAGGTAATCATCGATTAAAGGGCTTCGTTTGACTACGATTGAAGAAAATTCATCTGAAACCCTAACTTCTTCGTCACCTGAGGAATAACCAGTAACGTTTTCAGACGGTGAAGACTTGAAATCATGGCCGTCTTCTAATCACTTTCATAGGTACGTACTATAAATGGTCAGATGAGGCAAAGAGTTGAAAAGAAAAGACACATTTTCATTGATACATGGAGTACAATATATAATGGAAATACACGAGTGATTATAGGAGAAATCACAGGAGAAGTACAACTAAGAATTGACCTATTGACTACACATTGACTACCTAATATATATTGACAAAAATAGGTACAATCATATTAAAAGGCATGGCTAAATAATAGGGAAGAATATCTTTATTCCTTAACATTCCCCCGCAAGATGGACGAACCGGATGTGAGACCAATCTTGGAAGTGAGGAGCTGGAACCGTGGTTTTAATAGAGGCTTTGTGAGGGCGTCAGCCAGTTGGTCATCGCCAGAAATGTGTGTGACCCATAAGGATCCATCTTGAACCTTTTCTCTAACGAAGTGGAAATCCAATGCTAAGTGTTTCATCCGAGAATGAAAAACTGGGTTGGCGGAGTATGTGGTGGCGCTTAGGTTATCACAATAAATCGTTGGAACAGTGGATGAGTGATACCCAAGTTCACTGAGAAGAGATGCTAGCCATTGTACTTCAGTGGTGGTAGATGCCACTGCCCTGAATTCAACTTTAGTTGAGCTACGAGCCAAAGTGGTTTGGCGTTTTGAACTCCATAAAATAGGATTGGAACTGAGATAGACAACATACCTGGTAGTGCTTCGATAGTTATCTTTGTCACCGGCCCGGTCTGCATCCGAAAAGGCATGTAAATTGAGCGGGGACTTATGGTGAAGAAGAATACCATGCTGAGATGTTCCTTGCAGATAGCGTAGGAGTCTTTTTAAGGCTGCCCAGTGGTGTGATGTTGGAGCATGCATGAATTGAGATAACCTGTTAACAGTGAAAGCTACATCCGGTCTTGTAAGTGACAAATATTGTAAAGCACCTACAATGGTTCGGTATTCTATGGGGTTGGAATGGGTGGTGCCTCCATGTAATGTAAGCGGTTCCGAACACGTAATAGGAGTGGAAATAGACTTGCAATCACTCATGTTGGCTTTGTGAAGGATATCCGAAATGTATTTCTTTTGGGAGAGAAGTATTCCGTGTGGATGGGGTAGGACCTCAACGCCCAGAAAATAAGACAAGGGTCCTAGATCTTTAAGGGAATATTTGACTGATAAGAGTTTGATAAAACGAGTTATGAGGGGGTTAGACGGACCGATAATGATTATGTCGTCGACATAAACTAGAATGAAGATGGGAGAAGGACTAGCAGTAAGAATGAAAAGGGAAGAGTCAGAAATAGTGGTTTTGAACCCAAGGGAGATAAGATAGGATTTGAGTTCGTCATACCAAGCTCAGGATGCTTGTCGTAGACCATAAATAGCCTTGTTTAATTTGAAGACGTGATTGGGAAAGGATGGGTTAATGAAACTCGGAGGTTGGGCCATAAATACTTCTTCATTCAATGTACATTGAAGAAAGGCATTGTTGATGTCGAGTTGACGTAGGGACCAACCTTGAGATACGGCTAAGGAGAGGACAAGACGTAGGGTGGCTGGTTTAAGAACCGGGCTGAAGGTTTCGGCATAGTCGATGCCCGGGCGTTGAGTGAAGCCTTTGGCGACCAAACGCGCTTTAAGATGGTCAACCGAGCCATCGGGTTTGTATTTAGTACGGTAGACCCATTTACAACCAACGAGATTAGGGGCAAGGGTGGATGGAACAAGAGTCCATGTTTGGTTTCTTTGAAGGGCATCAAATTCTTCCTGCATGGCGTGACGCCAGGAAGGGTGTTTTAAGGCGTGAGTAATTGTTGGTGGTTCAGTGGGTGTTGAAGGAGTGGTGGTGTACAAAATAATGTTGGGGTTGTGGTAGCGAGAATTGGGTTTTGGGTTTTGACGTGTGAAGGGTTTTGGTGGAAGTGGGGCTGCAGATTGAGAAGAGGAGGAGGGAGAATCATTGCTAGTAGGTTGTAAGGAAGAGTGAGCAGTGTTGTGTGAGGGAGTGGAAGAATGTTGCATGGATGTGTTATGTGAGGGGTTTTGCATGTGCATGGAGGGAGAAGGAGTGGTCTGAATAGGAGATGTGGGGTTTGATTGGATGGATTGAAAATTTAAAGGGTGAAAAGGTTCAACAGTGGAGTTTTCAGAAGTGATAGATAGTGTGAGGTTGGGAGAAGGATTGGTTAAGGGAATGGGCAGTGAGATAGTGGTCCACTCTGTCAAATTAATGGAATCATCTAATTTTGATGCAGTAAGGCGTGCATATCGATAATCATGTTCTATGAAAATAACATGTCTTGAGGAGTATATTTTGTGGGTATTTGAGTCAATAGAGTAGTAGGCACTTTGAGTTGGTGAATATCCAACAAAATGCATGGAGTTGATCGTGGATGTAATTTATGGGGTGAGTAGGGTCGAAGCCATGGATAACATAAACATCCAAAACTTCAGAGTTTATTGTAGTTGGGTTGTTTTTGAAACAACCTATAGAAGGGAGATGAGTTATTTAATGTTGATGTGGGCAGGCGGTTGATGAGATAAGCCGCGGTGGTGAAAGCAAAAGGCCAAAAGGTGGTAGGTAATTTAGCGTGAGATAGTAGGGTTAACCCGGTTTCGACAATGTGTCGGCGTACCCGTTATGTTCCGGTGTGTATGGGGGGGGGGGGTGATGTGAGGTGTGAGATACCACATGAGTTTAAGTGTGGTAGTAGTTTCACATATTCGCCTCCATTATCGGAGAATAATTTTTTGATTAAAAAAATTTTCAACTAGTCGTTGGAATCTAGTGAATGTGGATAGTGAATCGGACTTGCTTTTTAACAGGTAAAGCCATATATATTTTCAAAAATGATCAACAAAGATAATGTAATATTTGTAGTTATCAAATGAAGTGACCGGGGAGCACCATACATCGAAAAAGATTAAATCAAGAGGTGCAGTAGATGAGAGTGACTATTCTGAAAATGGTAATCGATGAATTTTATTAATATGACAAGAATTACAATTTTCGTTAAAGCTAGAATTAAGAGAAACAACGGAAGATAAAAGTTTGAAAACTTTATTGTGCGGATGTCCGAAACGATGATGCCAAATGGTAGAGTTGGTTCTTGACATGGTGAAAACTGATGGTGAAGTGGATGGAGATGAGCGAAGCTCATACATTCCTTTTGTTGCCATTCCCCGGAGGATTTGAAGTTTCGAGGCCCGATCCTTAATGACAAAAACAGAAGAATAGAATTTTATTAGAAGATAATTATCAGAACATAACTTAGATATAGATATGATGTTTTTAGATAAAGATGGAACACATAACACATTCTTGAGGATGAGTGGTTTGTGAGCAGTTTTGATAACAAGAAAACCAATATGAGTGATTTTAAGGCACGAACCATCGCCAATTACGAGTTCTTCCGTTCCATCATATGGGGCATGAAGGGAGAGATTGTTCAAATCATTAGTGACATGGTGGGAAGCTCCGCTGTCAAAGAGCCAGTTGGTGGAAGTTCCATTGCTTGTGTTTATCGTGTACACTTGAGAATTTTTAGCCTGCGAGCCACGGTTAAAATTGGGAACAGAAATCATGGGGTGTACCTTTTTGAAAGAAGAACAATTTGTGAGAGAGTGGCCTCTTTGGTGGCATCATTGGCATTTTCCAAGATAAGGCTTCTGTCCAATGGTTTGGGTTGGTGTGGGAAGCAAACCATTTGTCTGCATGCTATTTTGTCTATTTTGAAAGTTGGGAGCAGTAGGTCCAGAGGTATGGTTGCCTTGTTTGTTTGTCCAGGGTCTTCCTATGTTTCTGTTTTGAACATAGAAGACCGAAGCAGGTTGGTGAATTCCATTTGTGGATGCTTGCTGCAATAAGGATAGTTCATGGTTTATGAGTTTCTCGTGCAGTTCGTTGAAAGAGATGATGGTGTCTCTAGCATGAACAACATCTAAAATGGGTTTGTAGCTTGCTTGATCAAGACCATTTAAGATGGCGTCTATCACATCTTCATCATCCATCTTCTTCCCCAAAATGGCTAACTCATCAACGATCGTTTTGATGTCCTGCATATACTCAGTGATGGAACGAGTTGGTGTTTTGGATATTTGTTTGAGACGGAATTTTAATTGCTTAATGTGACCACGACTAGGCGAGGCATATGTCTTGGCCAAAAACTGCCATGCTTCGTGGGAAGAAGAAGTTGTTGTGATGAGTGGAACAAGTTGTGGTGATAGACTACCCACAAGTGCCCCGAAAAGAAGTCTATCTTGTCGGAACCATTGTGAGAAGTCTTTGTGGGGAGTTTCAGAGCCGTCTTCAGAGATGGTGGGTTTGGGTGCAGGATGTGACCCATCAATAAACTTGAACAAATCAAGGCCATAAAGTAGTGCTTCCACTTGTGTTTTCCAGGCTAAATAATTTGAGGAGGTAAGTTTTAGAGTTGCTGGCAATGTGACGACAGTGAGATCTTTCATGGAATGGTTGATCAACAAGTTGTCTGCCATGTTTTCCGGCAAGGTGTGCTGTGACCGACAGGGTGATGGTGGGCGGGATGAAGAAGGAGACGTGACCGGGGTAGAAGAACAAGAGGAAGGATTGGAACCTTTCTCTGATACCATACAAATGGTCAGATGAGGCAAAGAGTTGAAAAGAAAAGACACATTTTCATTGATACATGGAGTACAATATATAATGGAAATACACGAGTGATTATAGGAGAAATCACACGAGAACTACAGCTAAGAATTGACCTATTGACTACACATTGACTACCTAATATATATTGACAAAAATAGGTACAATCATATTAAAAGGCATGGCTAAATAATAGGGAAGAATATCTTTATTCCTTAACACGTACTACATCGTATTGTGATTTCTGCTTGAAATTTTGAAATTCATTTTGTCTTTATTGTCCTTCATTTGCAGGTCAAGCTATTAAACAAACTTGCATCAACTATAGCTTCGAGTCAAACTGCATGTAGCAAAGTTTAGACTGATTTGGTGGATGAACTTTAGGAACCAGGTGTTGCATTGCATCAATACCTTGGAAGTTGGAACAGATTAGGGCAAATTTGACATATACTTTATGGCCACTTTAATCGGTGCTCATAACAGTAAAGTCTTGATTTGATGCATAAACTTGTGAAGTGCAAAGCGTTTTAACCTTTTTATATGTCCATTTGGTTTAAACATTTATAAAGCCGGTTTAGAAGAATTGGTGATGTTGAAGAAATTAGTTGGTGCTGACTTGGAGGACAGTGACCGAGAAGATCGAAAGGTATTTGGAGAATCACAGAATGAGAGATCTAATTATGTGTTCAGCAAGGTATTGCTTTTATTAAATCTTTATTTTGTCAATTAATGTTTTTACATATGTTCTGAAAATAACTTTGCTGTAGGGAGGAGGTTGATGAAGAGGTATATCAAGAAAGAAGTGCCTTACAAGTTGAGGAAGATGGCGAACAAGAAAATTTGAAGGTAATAAAGGAAGAGAGTATAAGGTGTATTCAAGCCATTCTTGAGAAGTACAAGACCAAGCCATTGCAGCAGCAAAAGCCTAAGTTAGTTGATGAAGGTGAGTCTTTTTCATGAATTGTTTTGAAAATATGATGATTAATAGTTAATTTAATACTCATTTGGCATCAATACCTATTGCATTAAACAATCTGGAGAGACTGTGGAAGAATCTGTTGGTGCAGGAAGTTAGACACTGATGGTCAAGGAGTAGGATCTGATACTAACACCGGTGACACACCGTTTTTATGTTTAGTAATGAAATTTGTTTTTTGGACTTGGTCAAACACACCGTTTTTGGCTGGAATATTCATTCTTGCTGCAAGTATATTTTTGGTAGTATGAGCAAAAGTATAGTTTTTAGATGGATGGTATGTTAATGCATAATCTCATCTTATTACTGTTTTATGTTTAATTCTATTCATATTTGTTTTTGATAGTTATGTTGTTAATTTATAGTAACCTAATTTGTGTTTAGGAGGAAGATGCAGTGGTAATTTGTGTTTAGGTGGAAGATGCAGGGGAAGAGGTGCATGAAATTACCCTCCAAAGGACAATTACAAGTTCAGGTCTATTAATAATACTTCATACATTATGATTTTGACATAACTATGAAGCAACCACAAACTTCTTTTCCTGCACATTTGATACATCATGGATTTTTGGTTTCCATTTGAAATTACCTCTAATAAGTAATAACCCATTATGAGCCTGTTCAGGTAACCGTTTAGACAGATCTGGTAAAAAATTTCTTAAATATGTTGTAGAACATATGACTTTGGTCCTTTTCATGAAGATGAATTTTGTCCATGATGAGGTACTTTGCATCTCTTTCTGTATGTTGTATATATGCATTTTTACGTTTGTAATTTAGTAGCGTAGCAGTTATCTAATACAAACCCCTCTTTATTTCTTGCGTCTGTATTGCTTTTTATGTTCATTTTTCATATGGATAATTTCCAGTTGTATGTTTCTTTGTATTTGCTCCAATACCATCTTAACTAAATAAGTAATAATTACTAATGAACAGTGTGAAAAGAGGTTGAGATATTTTTTTTGTTGCTCAAACTCCTCAAAAACAAAAATGCAGAGCTTCTCCTTCAGATTTATATATATATTATTAAACCAAGGTTTGTGTTATTTTTTGTGTTGAGCAGCTGAATTTAATATCACAGCGAACACACATGGTCAAAGTAATATTGGGAAACTGTACTTCATTCTCAAATTGTTTTAAACTAATTCCTAGCCATGGATGGTGATGTGTTTCTTTAGAGGAGTATCTCTTCTGATCATAGGTTGTAAAACTAATGCCTAGGGCATTTGTGTAATATTGAACTTCTGGTACTAAAGGTGATTTCAGAAGTTTAATATGTTGGTCTTTTTTATTTATTTTGTTTTTACTATGTATATGTTATGCTAGCACAGTAGCTTGATTTTTTATTTTTTGACATGACTCGTGAGGAGATATATGTTATGTTACTATTGGCTGCTGGATGGGCGGGTGCAGTTTATGTTAGTCATGTGAGGTATCAAATTTATGTGTATAATCTATCACATTTGCATCCATTCAGGACCAAAATTGGACTACAAAATGGCATATGACTTGCTGGATTATCATGTTCGTTTTGGAGGCACTTAAACAGCAAGCAAAAACTAGTGGTTTAGATATTCTTGCAAAGTTGGAGGCACTTAAACAAGCGTCACACTGCATCAAGGAAACAAATAACATGGTTTTAAATTATTTTCTTCCAAAAAAAATATATATTTTGTTCACTATCTGTTTTACCTTTTGCTCACTTAATTTATATGACATATTTCACATAGCAAGTACAAGCTGTAGACCTTTAAGCCATAACTCATATATCTTTGATCTGTTAATTGATGACTACTTTTCTAGGTGTAAAAGAGTATATGCTCATGAATTCTGTAACTGTTTGCTTAATTGCTTATTTTTCACAATATTACTTGATTTTGCTGATGTTCATTCACAGTATTTTTACGTGTTTTTAGAAACATATATAACACAACAATTGTCATCTTTATGTTGGTGTCAGTCTATGTGAATTTACTTATTTTTTTTTTAACTATGCAGCATGCTACACAGGGCGGTATTAGCTAAAGATTTAAAAGGACTTTAATGTTATTGTTATTAATAGTTTTATAATTAATCGAATCGCTAAAATGTCTTTGTTGAATTTAAATGTTATAAATTTTGAAAACCCGGAATGGGACGGGTATAATACTAGTTCCTCTTAGGTTTCCCATCGGGTTCTAATGAAAATACTCGTACATTATGTATATGTTCCTCACGTTCCAATATAGCTTAGGATTCTTCTTTGGATGTTAAATATGTATTAAATCAACTATAGGAAATATTAACTGTACCAAATGTTTATAACAAAAAAAGTATTTTATAAAAGAAATGTAATCTACATTAGTTTTTACAAAGTAAGAAAAGTAAAGTTTGGATAAATTTTTTATTGAAAAGAATATAATATATTTATTTATAGATAACGTGAATTGCCTTAAAGTATGTTTGGATTAAAACTAATATATTTATTTACAGATAACGTGAACAATATTACAATTACTTTTAAAAAAATTGAGTATGACATCTAAACTAATAAGATAAAACGGATAAAATTAATTATAAACTAAATATTGGAAAAAAAATTCTTAAGAAAAAAAAATAAAAATAAAACTACAATTTACTTTATTGTGAACTGAGATGAAGTATTATTTACAGATAACGTGAACAATATTACAATTACTTTTAAAAAAATTGAGTATGACATCTAAACTAATAGAGATAAACGGATAAAATTAATTATAAACTAAATATTGGAAAAAAATTCTTAAGAAAAAAAATATAATAAAACTACAATTTACTTTATTGTGAACTGAGATAAAGTATTGTATTGGTTTAGCTTTTCTTGTAAATAGTATATTCATTAATAATAAAAAAAAAAAGAATTTGGTATAAAATTAGACTTTAAGTACAGTAACTAAGATTTAACTAGTATTTATGCCCGGCGCGTTACGACCGGAACAAACATTATAACAAACAACCAAAATTACATGTTTGAAAGTATCAGAAATGATTTTTAAAAACTAAAAAAAGAAATAAAACACTCTTATGTATTAATTTATAAAATACAACAGTTCAAAAAATTGTAATAATAACAAATAAATGTGTGAATACAATTTTTTTATTAATTTTTTTTCCATCAAAATTATAGTTGAAAATTAATTTTTACCCCGCATAACTTATCATTTCAAAAAATTTCATATTTTGAAAATACTCTCATGTGATAAAATTAAAATACATCTCTTCATTAATTTAAATAATGTATTAACTAGAAATGGTTATAACGTAATCAAATACAACAAAAAGTAATAAAGAAAAAAAAAGAATTTATTTAATGTTAATACTAAATCAAAGAAAATTTTACGTACAACATTTTCTCTTCTACTTTTCTTCAACTACGGAGATAAATGAAGGGTCACAGTATCAACGAAAACCATCGTCAGATCTTGGTTCAGTGTGAAATTTGATCAGATGGAGGGTGGCCGGAGGGTCAACAGACCCTCTGGACCCCCTTGTAGTTTCGCCATCGGCCACCCGTTTCAGATCTCGAGCGAACTCTGCGTTTCAGATCGGTTGATCGTCGGTAAGCGTTTCTGTTCGTCGGTCTTCTTTCCCGTTCAGGTGCATCTGGCGTGTCCTCCTCTAGTTCCCCTTGAAACAAAGCTCTCTTAACCCCAGCATGTGGTCGATCTCTCAACCGTGCAGGTCCACATCCTGGAGGAATATCATGTACAGCTGGCACTACTTTTCCTTTTCCATTCCGTGTTTTCAATCATAGCTCCACGCGGTATGTCGCCGACCGAAGCTCTAGTCACACTTGGCACGATAAGCGCCAACACTACTCCCATTTCGCTAGCAGTTTCACCCGCAGCAGCCGTCGTCTTGACTGGTCGTTCTGCATTCCCTTTAACAAGAGCATCACGCCTGACCGATCTCGTATGCTTCGTCTTAACCACCTAATCCTACTCAAGATAGAACGCTAGAGTGATTGCTATGTGCACAAATTCAGAATATGAGAGTAATCATAGACTGTCAAATCACGGTGATCAAATGCAATTTGGTGGTCCACATCACTGCTTGGATTCTAAACCTTTCCCATCATACTCACACTAACTTTCTACCTTCACGCTCACCGAATGCACATGCATCTCACGTAACTCACATAGAACCACAAAATAATTTATCAAGTTCTCATAATAATCACAGTTACACACCACTTATGGTTACACACAAATTCATTCAACCATGCTAACACACAAAATTATCTAATATAACGCAATTAATGCTACTCCACATTACTTAACTTCACACATAATCTCACTTAATCGTACCACACAACTTCACATAGTTCTACATACTACTACAGCACATAACACACATCATGTTCCCACACAGAACCATAAATCGTTCACTCACATCAATCGCTTTACTTATCGCAATACTACACAAATGTTAAATAATAATTACTGCTCAACTTGAAAGACGTACCTCTTGGCTCGCGGTTACTCGTGGTGGCATTCGTTTCACCCTCGTCCCATTTTCGGTTTAAGTTAAAGTATTTTATTTGTTTAAAAATACCAGTTTTCTCTTAAACCACAGCTCTGATACCAACTTGAACCCGTGCATCCTACAATTGGTTCTCATAACGGGTCATTTGCATTTATAACACATTTATTATTAACTTAATTACAGCGGAAGTCTTTCTAAATTCTTTTATTGTCATTTAATGATATTAAATACCTCACGAATGCATGCACACCAGTCCGAATAACACTGCTCCCAAGCCAAGATACGTCAACGCTACACTTACCTGCAAAAAACCTAACGTACACACAAAGTCAGCTACGCTGAGTGAGTTCTAATAGTTTAATTTAATTAAACGCCAACCCGTCACAAAAGTTATTTAAACTTTACTCAGGACTCTCGGTCCTTATAAAATAGTTTCATAATTCATTAAGAATAGATAACCTCTGTTATCACATGGTATCCCATAACCGTTCACCACCCGAGACTCATCCAATAACAATAATAATCTCGCAGTTTCATCGACTTAGGTCGAACTTACTATACTAATAACTCGTACTCTAGCACACGTATTTACCTCAACACTTGGTTAACCACAACAAAACCCTAGACCTTGACTTACTCGGCCTTAACTAAGGCTCTTACCAATCAACTGACACAACAGTTATCAACACCGCATCAAAATCCTGACACAACGGTCAAACTAACTCTACTTGACACATTAATATCATCTACATATCACATTAATGATATCTCACGCACAATAAATATAACTTATAACTTGCATGCAAATTAACACATATGTAAGCATGCAAACACATACCTCATCACTGCACCCTCGTCAGGGCGATCGACACACCCCGAGCTCATCATAACTTGTTTATAAATGTCACCGTTGGTGACTTCCCGACGAACTTTGTCCTTCACAATCCCGTTTGCCATGTCATAAAGGCAAGGACACAAACACAATGCCCGTCGTTTCACATGGACAACGACACAAACACACAACACAATTATAACACATAAAATATCACACAATATTCATCTGACTCATTAACCACACCTGCACCTTACACCTATCACTAAAATAATAAATATATCCCACATAAAATTATAAGCATTTAGCTTAAGTTCCGACTCTCCTCGATTAACCCTTAACACAATACACCACTATTATAAATACAGATGCTATGTCATGTTACCTAAGCACGTACCCACCTTTAACCTACACATCCCATGGACAACACATAATCCTTTAGCCCCATATTTGAGTTCATCAATTCACAAACTCATCGGGTTAAACCCCAAAGTTCGTTACATATTTCATGTAATAAAACACGTCTTATAAGTATGTACGATAGCCCCAAAACATTAAAACGTTTAAAAGAGGGGATTAGAAACTCACCGGTTGCGAAGCTTTCCTTCCGAAGTCGCATACCCGTAAACTCGTAGTCCAACGCGAACCTGTCGTCAAATGAACTACCCAGATCAATCCTATTACCGTAGTAACACTAACGCATCTATTCTGGACCAGCAGCTACAAGCTCGGTCTAAGTCGTCCTAAACCGTACAACCGACGCGCTCGGTCGCGTACAAAAATCCTTAAATTAACGTTACCGAAAAACGTTCCCGAAAGTCGTTCCCGACATTTTTCTCATATCCCAAAGTACTTCCCAACAATGAATATAAAGTCCTATGGGGTCATACCTTTACGTACAAGCCGTTCTAAGCGGTTTTGTACGAAACTGCTGAGCACCACGCGAGAGGAAAACTTGTTTTGCTCATATCTCGACCATACGAGCTCCGTTTCGCGCGAACCACCTATCCGCGCGTTCATCTCAACATGCCCGACATCAGAAAATTATTGGTGTTGGCCGTCGCTGCCACCGCTGCTGCCAGAACGCGAATTTGTCTTTCAGCTCGTTCGGTTTTGCTCGTCAAAATACGAGTAGCTTAAAACCGACCCAAATGAACTCCGTTTTAGGCGAATCATATATCCACGCGTCCGTATCGCCGAACCCTTTCAGACCCTCTAGTTTCCGTCGCCGGAATCCGCCGCCTCCGTCTCCGGAAATCGAAACAGTTGCCGGATTCGCGTGTTTTACGCGTCTAACTTCGCGCTGCTCGAAACCCTATCAAATGAACTCGGAATTGGACAAATAATATATGCACGCGACCGTGTCGCAAACCCTTTCACCTGCTACCCTCTCCGCCGCCTGCCGCCTCCGGAAAACACAAATTATATGTCCAGTCACAATTGTAGAACCATACAGAAAACAAAGAGAAAATCATAGCATATTAGATACAATTTTTTTACATAGTGTACAAATTTGCAATGTCTCAACCCATGTCACAATTGCCTACTAACCCATGTCTATAATTTAACCCATGGTTAAATTGACACTATATTAAATAGAGAAAATCAATTAAAGACGTTCAATTCTTCACGGCAACGCTCGGGATACCTCTTATGTGTGGTCGTACCCCATATACATATTTTATAAGCAACTTGCATTTGCTTTTATAAATGAGGTGTAATTTATAAAAAAAAAACTTGCATAATTAAACAAATATTTGCACAGAGTTAATTTATCAGGACCGCACATCATACGAGTTCCCTACTAGTTATACTTATTTTTCAAGTATTATTATTTACTTCAGGCGAGGATTTTAAAACTATTTAAAATGATACAAGCATATTATTTTAACTTTGTAACTATTTTGGGATGATTTTATTACTCTGTCCCTACTTTAGGGTTTTTGTCAATTACACCTTTTCTAGTATAATAGAAATATATTTGAAAAAAAAGCAAAAAAAGAAAAAAAAATTAATCATTGACATTTCTCCTAACCTCATAATAGCTAACGTTTAACCTAACCTCATATAAAAAATAATGACTTATAGGGTGCACACATAATAATTTAGTATAACCATCCATATATATGGAATAGAGAGAGTTTATAGAACATCCTCACACAAATTAAAATAGAATTTCCAACATGGAAGAGATGGTGAAAACATGTCCACAACACACTTGTAGTTGGTTGAAAAACATGTTCACCTTGTACAAGCATGAAGAGGTGTGGAACCATCAACAGTTCCTTGAAGGAAAAATTTTGGCTCAACAAAGCTTCAAGGCTCATCCAAGTGATGTATTCATCTGTAGTTTCCCCAAAAGTGGCACAACATGGCTAAAAGCCTTGGCTTTTGCCATCGTAACTCGAGCAAAGTTCGATCAATCGTCAAGCCCTTTACTCACAACCTTGCCTCATGATTGCATTCCTTTCCTAGAGAAGGACCTTGAACAAATTGTAGAAAACCACAAGAACTCGCACTTCCCTCCCATTTCCACACACCTTCATTACAATTCCCTGCCGCAATCAATCCTAGCTTCAAACTGCAAGATAGTTTACATACATCGGAATATGAAAGATGTTATTGTTTCTTATTACCATTTCTTGAGAAAAATAGTCAAACTACCTATGGAAGATGCCCCGTTTGAGGAGGCATTTGATGAGTTTTGTCAGGGCGTTTCAAATTATGGACCTCATTGGGATCATATATTGGGATACTGGAAAGCGAGCTTGGAGAGACCCGAGATGTTTCTTTTCTTGAAATACGAAGATATGAAAACGGATCCAATAAGCAATGTGAAGAGAATTGCGGAGTTCATGGGGTATCCCTTTACCATCGACGAAGAGAAAGCAGGCGTGGTAGAACGCATTATAAAGTTGTGTAGTTTTGAGAGTTTGAGCAACTTAGAAGTGAACAAAAGTGGAATGCATCGTGTTGAAGAAACTATCGCGATTGAAAACCGCCTCTTCTTTAGGAACGCTAAGGATGGAGATTGGAAGAACTACTTCTCTGATGAGATGATTGAAAAGATTGACAAATTGATCGATGAAAAAATGGGTGCCACTGGTTTAGTTCTAAAATGAAAGGCTCAAGATCATATTGTTGATGCATTATTTTAGTGCAAAAGCTACTTGAGTTCCAACTATCTTTGAAGTTTATGGTTTTAAATAATTGAGAGTTGTTTCTCTCAAAGTGTGAAGAATGGTATCTCATTCTCAAAAGATTGTGGATTCTACTCTCGTCATGGACAAACGGTGTAAATTTAGGAGTATATTTAAAGTGTGTGTGAGTTTGCCGTTAAAAAAATGTTTTAAGATATTTGATTGTGTTACAAGTTTGTACTTATTAAGATATTTGATCCTATTTGTTAATGTCTTGCACTTATTAAGCTCTTTATACTGTTTAGTAATTTGTGATTTTTTTATCTAATATATTACTTAAAAACCGACAAATATTTTATTCTTATCAAAGAGTTAAAAGCAATAAAAATTAGCTAGAAAAGGTCGAAAGTTGTAAAATGTGTGTGTATGCTTACAATTAATAATATAACTTTTATAAACATATACAATACTTATTTGTAACAAGGAGTTAAAATGAGTTACATACTGACACATAAAATAAAATAAAAAGGAACTTAAATGTAACACGTTCAATATGTTAAATGACATTGAAAATTGATTACATTGTATTCGTTATTTAAAATTTCTTATATTGTTCTATTGAAAAAAATAATATTGTCATGATAATAATTTGTGATCATATATAATACTTTAGTCATTATTAAACGAAGAGGAAGTAATACTAGGTTTAATGTCGAGTTGTATACAAGTTTAGGGATATATCTCTTTAAATAAAACTCAAATGCAAAAGAAAACGAGTTCTAATATTTGATTTGACGTTAAACAAACACGTATAACATTTTAGAAAAAAGGAAGAACAACACATAATATGCCGTTTTTAGCTAACAACGCATAATGCACTATAACTTGAACATACGAAAACACAAAACTCTTAGCAACACATAATGTACTATAACTTGAACATACGAAAATCACAATGCTCTTAGCTTTGTGGGGTTACCTTTGGGTAACCGGGCGTGAAACATGTGAGGGGCGTGAAATACCACCCATTATGGGACGTAAAAGCCCTTGGCGTGAGAATTCTCATGGGGCTCTCTCTCTTTCTCTCTCTCACACACACACACCACTCAATTAAATTTTATAAAAATAATTAATACTCACAGCACTTATAGGGTCTGTTTGGTATGGGGTAATGGAATGGACGAGTGAATGGAATGAACGAGGTAATGGAATAGACAAAGGAATGAAATGGACCATTACATTCCATTCTCTTGTTAAGTTACCATGAGGGAATGAAATAAATAATTACTTTATGTTGTTTGGTAACCTAGAAAAGACGAAGGAATAAAACTGGTGGCGGGTGACGGTGGGTGATGCGGCGGTGGTGGATGGTTGTGGGTGGGGGGTGGCGGTGGCGGTGGTAGGAGGTGGTGGGTGGTGGATGAGGCGACAATGGTGGTGGTGGTGACGGTGGAGGTGTTGGGAGGTGGCGGTGGGTGGTGGTGACGGTGGCAGTGGTGGGAGGTGGGGGTGGGTGGTCGCAGTGGGTGGCAGTGGTGGTGGCGGCGAGAGATGGCAGTGGGTGTGGAGGCGGCGCCGTCGGTGGTGGTGGTGGGTGGTGGAGGCGGTGGTGGTGGGTGGTGGTTGGTGGTGGTGGTAGGAGGGTGTGTTGGTGATGAAGGGTGAAAGAGGGGATGAAATGAAAAAAACAAGGGGGTGGACGGAATGAATTTGAGAGATTTAGAGTGTGTTTGGTATGAGGGAATGGAAGAGGGAATGGAATAACCCATTCAAAGGTAATGAAAAGTGGTGTGTTCAGTTGGTGATATGGATGCTAATCAGCCACTAAACAGCCCTTCAGATGTTGCTTCTAGAGAAGAATCACGAAAGAGAAAAAGGCGCAACAGTTGGGATCCTCTAATGAATAGCTTGAAAGAATCGGCGGAAATAATTGGTGCAGAGATTAGGGAGGCTACAAATACATTCAATAGAGTTTTTGGAATAGAAAGCAATAGAAAGAAACTGCGTAACAACCTTTTTACAGAGATGAACAAAGTTGAGGGTTTGACTATTCGTGAGTGTGACAAGGCTGTATGTAAGCTTGCACAGAATGAGGAGTTGATGGTAATCTTATTTAAGATTGATGAAGAACGCAAACTTGGATGGGTAAAAAACATGCTTACCGATACTGCTTGACGTGATATATGACGACTTTTGGATTATTTTTAATTTTTGTTGTTGGAAAATGTTGGATGATTTTTATTTTTTTTAAGTTGGAAACTTTTGAATGATATTTGAATTTTTTTTAGTTGGAAACTTTTGGATGATTTTCATATTTTATTAGTTAAAATTATTTTATTTTTCATAATATAAATTTATTATATTTTTCAATCGGATAATGTTGTGAAAATTGGTAATTTTTCTTTATTTTCAGACAGGGATATTTTTGTCATTTTCAATGAATTGTATTCCATTCCTTCGTTTTTTCCCGCCTACCAAACAACACAAAGTAATGGTTCATTCCATTCCTAAGGGTAACCAAACAGGACAATGGAATGGTAATGATCCATTCCATTCATCCGTCCATTCCATTCTTCCGTCCATTCCATTCTTTCGTCCATTCTATTCTCTCATACCAAACAGACCCTTAGAGGGAATGACATTCCTTGTGGAATGGGTGATTCCATTCCATCGTCCAATCAAACACCATTTTTTTCATTCCCTCGTAATCGTCCATTCCATTCCACCTCCCATTCCACCTCCCATTCCTTCATACCAAACACTACCTTACACTCACACGTGTATATCCCTTACCATGTGAAAATTGCTGGTAATGAGGTGGCGTCCATGTCACATGCACTTTTTTTTAACATGTCTCTCACTCACGCTCGGTATACCTCGTGCCCTTACAGCATGTGGTATACCAGTGTAATTGTGCTGTGGTGTGATAATAAAGTGCACGACACGTGGCGCCATGCCACTATCCTCATTATCACACCACCCATCACTTGGCAAGGGGTATAACCGTGTGATTGTGGTGGTGTGATTATTAAATGCTATTTTTTTTAATTTTCATTTAAATAAAATAAAACATAAAATTTAATATAAAAAAATACATTAATTAAAATAACTAAAAAAAACATTACTAAAAAAAACCATTAATTCAAACAACTAAAAAAACATTAATAAAAAAAATACATAATTAAAAACCTACGAGATACCATGACGTTCTTTGATCTCTTTTTTTTTTCAATCAAAAACTTGTTATTTATAAAATATTTTAATTTATACAAAAACAATTGTGATCATGACACCCCGAAATATGTTTTTAATTTAAACGTGACTTTTTTTTAAGGATTTGAGGTAAATAAAAAATACAGACCCTTTTTTTAAGGATTTGAGGAAAATAAAAATACAAAGCCCAACTAGATTAGATATAACCCTATCTTGGGCCAGCTAAAAATACAAAGCCCAACTAAAAATACACACAATTGTGATTTCCTTCCTTGTTTTCTTCTTAAACATACAAACCCTCGCCTCCAGTCAAACCCTTCCACCCATTGAATAGTTTGATTTCTTCTCAATCTCGCCGTGATAAAAATCACGCCCCATTATCACTGCGTGAAAAAAATCAAGAGGGGGCGGTGTAACCTTGAGAATCACGGCGTGATTCATGCTCCACATCGGACCACGGCATGGTTTTCCCTAGCATACCGGATGCTCTTAGTATAACTGAACATACCACATTTCATCAAGCCTACAACAAAATTAGTCATTATAAACTAAGATTAAAAAGAAGCCTCCGTGAATAGTATAGTTTTGGTTCTTTTCATTTTAGCCACCAAACCTTTTTAGTATTTTTTTTTTTACCTTTTCAACATTTTCATTTTCAACCCTTATACTATATAATATACGCTTTTAGCCTGTTTCATTTTCTATTAATTTCGTTTTTCTTTAATAACTTTCGTTCGTTAACTTTTTTCAAAACACGGAGGGCGCGGCTATTTTTAGTTTTTTTTGTCAACATTCAGATATAATTTTTTTTTCGTTTTCAACCCTTATACTATATAATATACGCTTTTAGTCCGTTTCATTTTCTATTAATTTTGTTTCTTTTAATAACTTTCGTTCGTTAACTTTTTTTTCAAAATACGGAGGGCGCGGCTGTTTTTAGTTTTTTTTTCAACGTTCCGATATAATTTTTTTTTAAACGGAGTTGTATTCAAAATCGTTACCTAGCCGTTACCGTTGTCGTACCGTGACGAGCCGAACCTGTTATGAGTGAATAACATCATTTTTGGTATTGATATTATCGGAAACCTTATCGTTATTCGCTTTTATGGTTTTCGACGAGCCGATCCATTAATTTTTTTATTATTTTTATTTCTTTTTTTATTATTTAGTTTTATGTTTCTCTTTGATTAATATTATTTTTATCGTTGCACTTACGTTTTAAAATTGCCAACGTTCTGCTTTAAATTTTATTGAAAACGGAGTTGTATTCAAATTCGAGTATTTTTTTTCGTATCATACACTATAACGAGTCTACGATTCGATTTAAGTTTTATCCGCTCAAATGAGTCAAACCAATAACGACCAGACTCCCGCCACAAAACGGGGAGTTAAAAACTAGTTATAGTATAAAACAAAATTGCCTAACTAGCCCTTTTTTAAACTAAAAGTCATTTTTTCCAACAAGGATGTCCTTTATGATCATTTTAGGCATTAATTTCTTAAATAATCATATTCTGCCTAGCACTTGAACAATTGATTGTCTGATTCTCATCATTCAAAAATCACATAATCGCTTTCAAAATGCACATCCAAACACCCCTAAATGGTAATCTCATGGGTCATTTAGAACCGTAATGATTAAATATTTAATCCTTTTCTTTAATGTTCAGGAAATTGGGCGTAACCTTGCTACACTTGGGGTTGAAGCACCTCAAGATAGACAAGCAGAAATAAGCTTCTAGATTTTTAGATTTTTTTTATCACAAGACAAAAAAAGAAAAAGAAAATATTTTTTTTCGACCTACTTCTCGTTCTAGCTTTCTTGTTTGATCGTTTTTTTCTGCGGGTCTTGTTACAATATATAGGTTTCGGTTGACAGCGTTTACTAATAAGGTATTGAAAAGAGTTTTGTAACTAGTGTTGTGATTTATCTGAAAAATGATTTAAAAATACACTTTGGTCAACTTTCGATTCATTTGACATTTTTCTTTTAGGATTATTTTCATATGTATCTTTTGAAAGGTTTAACATTGCACATGTCTCCTAAATGTCAGAATATCATATTTGCCCTTTCGAAACACAAAAAATATTATATTCACCCGTTACATAATAAGTTTTATAAAATCAGTTACTATTGATGTTTATCACCTCAACGCATAATGTTCTCTTTGTGATTCAATAAAACAAGTTATAACCAAACATTTATTGAAATTTACCATGATGTTTCGAAATGGTAAATATGAATTTTTAGAGGATTATATATGAAGCTTCCCCATTCTTCTTAAGCTATCTTCTTTTTTAATTTACAATTTGTTAACCAAACATTTTATGAAATTTACTATATTGTTTTGAAATGATAAGTATGATATTATAAAATTTAAAGAATATATAAAAGAATTTTTGAGGACTATATATGAAATTTCCTCGTTCTTGTTATTGAGGGTGTGGTTATTCAAAAGAAATTTCTGTAGCTTAGTGGTTGATGAGCTGGTATCACTTAACCCGAACACGACATTGGTTAGTTAATCATTTCCAAAAGCTCAACCCTTATCCGGACACTCCTAAGTCCTAACCTTGTAATCTGGGCATGATCTACATACTTGTAAATGAGCTGGTTTGGTTATAATCATGTTGTAAAAAGGTAGTTAAACTCAAAGTTCGTAATTTCAAAATTTATATCTCACCCGAGCGTGTCCTGTTAAACGGGTCAGGCGTTTCAGCCCGTTTCTGACCCAAACCTGTTGAGACCAACCCTAACCCGTTTATTTGCATGGCTGGTTCGTGTCCAGTAAGGAATAGCCACCCCTAAATTTGACAATGTATATTTGACTTGCATACACGAAATTTCAAATTTTATACAAAAAAACAGTTTCCCACTGTTCTATTTTGTCTACTAACTAGTTTCGAATACCCGCGCGTTGCGGCGGGGGACGCGTTGCGACGACTCGGTTCTGAACATTGATTGAAACGTACAGAGAAATAAGTTTTCCGCAACAGTATATTCGAAATTAAAAAAAACATACTACGTTGTTTTGAAAAAAAAAATCCATAAATGTTATATTTGGAATGTTAAAAATGTGGAGGCTCGGTTTTTAATTATTTGTATCGAAACTTAGGCAAAAAGTGTTGTGATCACTTGATTTTGAAGATATTTTACTTCTAAACATAGATAGGATTAACCATGCTTTAACGGTATACACGGTTATATATTTTAGAGCTAACAAATGTTGCATATGAAATGAATTCATATTCCGGAGCATTCGGAAAAAGTTATTACATTTGAGTTTAATTTATAATTTTAAAATATTTTAAAAAATATAATATCTATACTATATAATAAATAAAGGTTTTTTAGTGCCACGTGTCGCCTCCATATTCATTCTCACTATTTTTTTCCCGTCTCTCTCTCTTATTTAATGCACTTCATTTTAATAATAATATATATTTAAAGAAAATACTAATAAAACACATTTATTTTAAATTATCCGTTATTATAAGAAATTTTAAAATTTAATTATGTAACTTTTATTTCAATCAAATAATAAATAAAAGTCAAATTAAATTAAATAGTAATTAACGTATTTTCGAAACCCAATTATATATTAATTTTTACATATTTTGAGTTTGTTTATATCCTTAGTATATGCAATATATTTTTCACCCTGTGTGTAAACACGAGATCTAAACTAGTTTAAAATATAAAATAATGTATAACTTAAAGTCCTTTCAAGAAAAGTATGAAAAAAAAACGTTGGTAACCAAATTTGGAAAAAAATGGAAATTTACTATTCCCCCGGCTTTCTTTTTAATACGTAGTATAATGTTCACTATAAAAAAAAGACTAAATTACAGAAAGCAACCTTTAAGTATATACTAAATTACACCCGCATACCTTTATCTTCACTAATTACGCTAGACACCCTTTATCTAAATAGTTTGTATCAAATTATAACCTTTAGACTAACAGATATTAGATTTTTCATTTAGTTTTGTTTGTTTGTTCCTATCCGTTTTGGTTTCCAGATCCACACACATTCGATAGAAACTTTGATTAATGTTTTTGCCGATAATTTGATTTAAAAGCAAGAAGAAAAGATTGAAGACAGTAGTATTGATTAGCATTATTCATGTTTAAAATTAGTTGCAATCACACAAAACGTGATTACGGTAAAAATTTTTTATGAAAAAACGTGATTACGTAAAAATAATTACGTAAAAACGTGATTACGTAAAAAAAGTTACGTAAAAACGTGATTACGTAAAAAAAGCACGCATGAAGTGTGATTATTTTAAAAAAATTGACATTTATGCCCTTTTTTATCTGGACGACGCGTTATTTTTTCAAAGTAATTACGTTTATGCCACCGTGTTATCCCCGACCTTAGATCATATTAATCGGACGGTTGGAGGCCCTTCGTACGATTTAGGCTCTTTGTACGATAACCGTCCCCTATATATATATATATTAATTTGTTAATCTATACTATATGATAAATAAAGGTTTTGAGGGAACACTTGTCACTCACACATTCATCCTCAACATTTTTTTTCCGCCTCTCTCTCCTATTAATTATACAAGTTTTTTAATTTTTTTTATATAATTTTTGTCTTCCGCCTCTCTCTTATTAAATATTCAAAATTTTAATTTTTTTTATAGTTTTTGTTTCCTATTAAATAATAATGATTTTTAAAATTACTTTTATAAAACGTTTTTTGTTTTAAAAAAATAGGTTTATTCATAAAACATTTTTATAATTTGAACATTTCTTCATTCTTTTCTATAAAACATTTTAAAAAAATAACAATATAACATTTTTAGAATTTACAAATTTACATAAGAACTGATGTTTTATAACAAGTTGTATTTATTCAACCCATGTAATACATGGGTTTTAACCTAGTATAAGAATGAAGGGTAAATTAATCATTTACATGTCATTTAACTGAAAAATCTAACGTCAGTTAGTCTAAAGGTTATAACTTGATACAAACCATATAGATAAAGGGTGTCCAGTGTATTTAATGAAGATTAAGGTTTACGGGTGTAATTTGATATATACCTAAAGGTTGTTTTATGTAATTTAGTCTAAAAAAAACTAATAGTCGAATATTTCTTTTATAAAATGCATGCTCTGTTAAAAAAAAATGCATAGTAAGAATGGCAATGCTAATAACAGATTCCTTACATTTTTTCACACTCTATGGTACCATCATCAGAGCAAAAAGTACACATAAAATGCATAGTAAGAATGGCAATGCTAATAAAAGATTCCTTACATTTTTTCACACTCTATGGTACCATCATCAGAGCAAAAAGTACTACACATAAGCTTTCCTTGTTCTATATTTTGTATGTTAACCAATGTTTTCAGAACCGGACCGGACGTCGAACCGGTCCGGACGTCGAACCGGTCTCCTTACCGGTCCACTGGTCGGACCGGATTTAAGAACCGGACGACGTCATAAATATTATAAAAATATATCAATCCAAACAACCATTAATCCTTTCAAAAACCACTAACAAGTCAATTCTAATAATTTTAAACTAACAATTACCTACGAAATACGAAGCCAAGAGACTTAAAAAAGATAAAAAAATAAAAAATAAAAAAAAATAGTCAAGCGGTTCGCCCGGTCCGACCACCCGGTTTCCGGTCCGACCGCCGGTCCGTCCGGTCCGACCACCGGTTCGCTGCAGGACCGGTTCAACATGTGTAACCGGACCGGTCAGACCACCGGTTCCCGGTCCGACCGGCCGGTCCGGTCCGGGTTTCAAAACATTGATGTTAACAAAAGTAAAAAAAAGTCTGACCATAGGAAAGTGATGGCTACCTATACATACATTAATTATATGTATTTTATTTGTGAGAGAATATTGCTCATCGGTTGCTTATTGTATTAGTTAATAATTATATATCTCTTTTATATATATATATATATATATATATATATTTTTTTTTTTTTTTTTTTTAGTTATTGTTCTCTAGTGAATGATATTATCTGTGTGCAGATTTTTTTACTAATATGGTCATGAACTCAAAATTGAGGCGAGCAACCGGTAAGGTTGTTACTTTGTGACCTTGAGGTCATGGGAAACAGCCTCCTGCACAAAGTGTAAGGGTAAGACTGCGTACATCAGATCGTGAAGTGATTTGACCCCTCCCGGACCTTGCGGAGCAAGCACCGGGGAGACTCCCATGATCCCAAAGTCCTCACTGGTTCCTTCAATTAATCATCAAGAGGAAATCCACTCATTTTCCAGCATAATTCCTTAGAAAAAATTCTCCAACAAATTAATTAACTAAAATCAACCGTTACCCTTTAAAAAAATTTAACCTGAAGTTCAAATTTTGAACATTTTATTACAAATAAAAGGTTGCTGGAATAATAGATACTTGTATATATTTACATTAAATTAAAAACATAAGTGCTGACATTTATCATCGCCTTATTCTTCATCCTGGCAAAAGTGTTGAAGATTTTATCTAATATACAATTACCTCAACATCAACACTTCATGAGCAGAACTGCTTCAGCAGGGCGGTGCGCATTAGCCTGAAGTTGAGAAGCATACTGAAGGTGCCAAAGCACGTCTTCAAACGATGGCCGGGCCCACGAATCACCGACAAAACATTTCTTAGTTATGGAGATTATAACCGACAATGATTCAGGTGAAGATGAAGCAAGTACAACAGGGTCCACTACTTTCTTTCTTTCGTTTTCGGTTTCAAATGAAGCCTGAAATATCCAAAGAAAGGAATTAAGTTCTTTAAACTAACTCCAAAAGGTAACAACTGTTTTTTGTGATCATGTTTATTTTAGTTTAGTTTTAAAGAAAATACCATCTCGTTCATCAGAAATTCGTCTTTTCTAGATGCAGCAGAAGGCCCGACAAGGGATTCGAGTAGAATGAAACCAAAGTTGTAGACATCGTCCTCTAAGTTCTTCATTTGCCTGCAAAAAAGATCCATCAGGCATGAAGAACTCTGTTTTATCTCAAACGGGTCAAATAAAAAATATACTAAAAATGGGTTGAAAACCACCCAAAGTTATTATTACTATAGTTTTCTTTTGTAACAATAATTAATGCATTACAGTTTATAAGGAAAAAAATAGACAAAATGTGTTTGATAGTCAACCAAACCAGATACGGCCCATTTTGGCCTGTATTAAAAAAAGACCCGTCTGACCCACTCATCTTGCCACCTATAGTTTTCACCAAGAAAAAACCCTTACCATGATTCAACACCTTCCCCGTTTGCCTGCAAAACAAAAACAATAATTAAAAAAGGTCAGATTTAGTTATTTGCATGAACAAGCATTTTTTCTGTTGCATATTATTTTACATACATCTTCTAGTTTAATATCTTCTGCTATAATAGAAAGCCCATAGTCACTCAGCTTTGCCATCCCATTTTCATTCAACAAAATATTATGTGCTTTTAATCGGTTGTTGAAGAAACCGGGAATGAGTCCAGTGTGAAGAAAATGCACAGCCTTCGCGACACCCGACAAAACTCTCAATCTATCTTCCAATTTAAGAATATTTTCAGGGTTATTTCCTGCATTAAACAATTAAACATTAATAAATTAAAAAAATTCTCAAAACTTATGGTCATACTATGTACCAAAATACTTACCAGCAAGAAGAGAATGGTAATTCCCATTATCCACATATTCATACACAAGATATACTTTGTTTGAATCACTGTCACTTGGCCCTTCATTGCTAATGCAGTGTCCCAAAAGACAAACCAAATGAGGGTGTCGAAGCCTTGCAAGCAAATCCAACCTTAATTTAAGGTTTCTAATTGTGTACTTTTTGGACACGGTTAAATGCCTTATTGCAATGTCTGTTCCATTTTCTAGCTTTCCTTTGTAGATCTAGATAAAAAGAAAGTTACTATTAATCATCGATCTTACATGTTAAATTAAACGGGTCAATTCAGATTATGTATTATCTCTAACAGATCAAATTCGTGAAGTTAAAAAGTAGCTTAAATGGAAATAGGTTGAAAGTTGGCCAAAATGTATTTTTTGATGCATTTAACCTCATCAATCATATTGTTCAAGACATGGATTATTATTGTAATCAGCTAGAATTTAAAAGTTTTATACAAAGTTTTTCGTGGACCCACCGACCCGTTCCATTTGGCCCGTATCAACAAGTTACCCGTTTTGACATGTTAACTGATCCGTCCATTTTGACACTTGTAGTTAATAATTTTTACATTGTGTGATGAAAGTTTGTACCTTGCCGGTTGAACCTTCCCCTATTAAGGTAGATCTATGGAAGTTTCTAGTAGCATCCTTCAACTCTTCAAAAGAAAACAATCTGTGCACTGGCATTCCTCCTGTACCCAACTTTGCAGCCTCGGAAACAAACCCTAATTCAAAAAATAAACGTATCAAGATCAAATCATAACACTATCATGGTTTTAGCCTCATGGGAAATAAAGAAAGATCAATCTTGACACTATATTAAGTGCTTATTCAAGATCATGTTTCTAAAACTTATAAAAAAAAATTGGGCTTTGTAACTATGTGAAGTGCTTATTCAAGATCATGTTTCTAAAAAATGTAACTTTTTAAAGATTTTTTGGCTCTGATATTATGTTAAATGCTTATTCAAGATCATGTTTCTAAATATTGCAACTTTTTTAAAGATTTCCTAGCTCTGATACCATGTTAAGTGCTTATTCCAGATAATGTTTCTGAAAAATTGCAACTTTTAAAAGATTTTCTTGCTCTGTTACAATGATAAGTGCTTATTCAAGATCATGTTTCTGAAAGGACTTACTGGCACTGGTTAAGAGCTCAGATGGATAGCTCGTAACAGAGTAATCCTGCACCTGTTTTTGCAGCAATTTCGGTTCTGATAAGCCTCGAACACAAATTCTTTTACAGATAACCACCGACCCAAATACCAAAAGCACTAGAACTAAAATACTCCCTAAAATCACTCCCACAAATATTACTGGATTCTTTCTTTTTCCTGAATCTTTGATGTTTTTTGGATCCACTTCGACTCCTCGAGCTTCTTCTACACAATAACTTGAAGGATTTTGATGCTTCACATCATCCATTAAGCAATTTCTATCAAATTTAACATTTCTATTGTTCAACTCATTGCTTAAACAAGAAGGTAAAGCGCCCGTAAGCCGGTTTAGTGAAATATCCACAGCTGCGAGTTTGTTTCCACATTGTAAGTGACTTGGTAGTTGACCAGTCAACTTATTTGATGTAAGATTCAGGTAAGTAATGTATGGCAATGAGAAGAGTGAAGGTGGAGGGACACCGGAAAGGGAATTGAATGAAAGATCAAGTTCTCGAAGGTGATTGAGTTGACCATATTTCACTGGAATTTGACCAGAGAATGAGTTCTTGCTGAGATATAGAAAGGTCAAACTGTTTGGCAAATTGGGTAGATCTGGTAATTGACCTGTAAACCCATTTTCTTTGAGGCTCAGACTGGTCAAATTTGATAATAAGTCAACCCCATCAGGGAAACTACTATTCAAGAAATTCCCATCAAGATTCACACTTTGAAGACTTGCTAATCTTGTAAAAGTTGGAGGAATTGAACCATACAAGTAATTATAACTCAAATCAATATACTCAAGGGTATATAATCTTTGAATTTTATTAGGAAGTTGACCCCATATTCCTAAATAAACCAAACTAAGAGCCTTCAAGCTTGTTAATCTTGATAAAGTGGCAATCAAAGAGTCCATGGAGAAATTTTGAGAAAGGGTTTGTGAAGGAATTGGAAATCCATCAAAATTCAAACTTTTTACCTTTTTTGGCAGTTGATCAGCAGAAAACCCCATAATCTTGAGCTCTGTAACATAATTGTTTTCACAAGTGATGTTGACTTGTGGTGATGACAAGTAGCACAAATCATCATTTGTGTTGACCCAGAAATCCAATTGCTTTGGGTACTCAAGTTGCTTTCTTAATTGAAGCAAAACTTGTTTCTGTGAAGGCTGAATTGCATTTGTAAAGAAGAAACTCCATGAAAGTGTCAAGAACAGCAGATAAAAGCTTGAAAACGCCATTAAAATGCTCTGTTTCTGTTTCTTCAAGAACAAACAGTGTGTGAATAAATTGAGTATTTTGATAGCAACCCAACAAAATCAACATAAACAAGAACACAAAAACAGAATCTTTAGAAACTAAAGTCAAGATTCAAGCCCTAAAAGATCACAAAACAGACAAATGCTAAGCTCTGTTCTCCCCTGTTTCTTGTGAAATCAAGATTTGAACTTTTTTAGATAAATTGGAGGAATCAAATGAATAAGGTAGAAAACAAAGAAGAAATCTGATGTGGGTAGTTAAACATTAATGTCAGAATACAAGAAAATTTCATAAATTTGAAGTTCCAATGAATTTAGTGCTGTCCACACGTGGTTTGCTGCCATTCAAGAGGACAGAGACCAAGAAATTAAGAGGTTTGAGATTTAAGATTTTTGTTCCACAATCAGATAGATTTTTTTTTTTTTGAAAGGCAAACTTTTATTAAAGAAAAACACAAACAACCCCAAGACAAGGCCAAACAGCGAACAGAACAAGACTACAAATCAAAATTACATCATTTAGCCCAAGAAACGAACTTATGCTTAGACCTGTTTGAAAACCAAAAAAATCCGGTAGACTTGATGTTCAGGACGATATCTTCAATATTGAGCGGGGAATTAGGGAATCTTATATCATTCCTAGCTAACCACAAGAACCAAACTGTGATGATAATAATACCTTGGAAAGCCTCTCTGGTCGCTTCCAAGAGCCCACAAGAAGAATGAAGTTTCAAAAGGTTCTAACTAAAAAAAATGAGAGGGACACGACTCCACCTACTAATATTCTGTCAGACCACCGAGGCGACACCGCAAGACCAAAAAATGTGCTCGGCAGAATCAGATAGATAGATATATAGATATTGAACTTAAATGAAGACCCCCCAACAAGAATTTAGAAAGAAAGCAAATTTCCAAATTAACCTCAAGATCATTAAAACTTGTACATAGTGCATAACATTTAGTACCTATTGACAGTAGAAAGAAACTACTAGGGTCAATGTGTAGACACAGATGTAATTGCACGTGCCCCACTTGTAGTCGGTGCTTATTTTAGCAAACAATTTGGAGAATTAATGTTTTCAAATATGTATATGTCACAGATTCAACAGTTAAATTCTTGTTTTTTAACTAATAAAGTAGGAGGATTAATGTTTACGCATGGTTAAATTTTAATAGTTTTCTCTATAATCAAACATAAATATATTTTAACATACAATTAGTTAAACCAATCATATTCTAGCAACTTAGCATTCAAGAAAAATAAAATGTGAATAAAAGTGTGGGTTAAATCATCACATTCTTCATATTTTAATGATAAAGAATATAACAAAAAATAAACTTTTTATGATGAATTTTATTTACACACGTGTTATGTAATTATTCATATATCAAGTTTAACTTCGTGAATATGTTAAGTAATTATATACATATCTTGTATATTACACGTGTTGTATCCTGATTATTTCGTATACTTTGCACGAAAAAAACTTTTTTTTTATGAGAACCGACTTCAGTATAATATAGGTGTGCACACACATGGCCCACAAGCCCATCTTGCTTTGTTACCATTACAAATAGTTAGATTAATCTATATCTTTAATAATTAACATTCAATAACAATATAATGCTTGTTTCTCTAAACCTACAAAAATGAAAACACAATGTTGGATTTCATATTTAAGACACATTCAAACACATCTTGAAGATTATTACAACGGTTGATTTGGGGGGTTCCATGACATTTAAGAATGGCTGTCTGTCACCCTCCATGCTGTACCTATACATTATCAAGATTCCAAAGGGCAAAATAGGTATTGTTTCTTCTTAGTGACAAGGTGAGCGAGTAAAGAGACAAAGCTGTCACTGTTTTTTAACAATATGAAAATGGGCAAAAGTCCAAGTTGGCCCGATCCATAATTGGAAGCAAGTTCAAAAAAATCATTACTTTGAAAACGACACCGGTGAACGTAAGGCTCCGTGAGCGGGAAGGTTCACCCTCAACGTTATGTTAGTTATGACCCGGCTCGTTTTTGACCCGACGTAAGTTTAGTGTTTACTTACAAAAATGTAAAATTACTAAAACTTTTTATTCAACGAAAAATAACATGTTATTAAAATGATAAAATGAACATAAATTTAGAGAATTAAATATTTCTTTAAAATTTAGAAAAATATTTTAATAAATCGTCGTCAGCCAACTTAAATGAAAGGGGAAAAGGCATTTGATGTCCATATTTTTTTAGTACAAAAGATAAAGAGGTAGAGCCCGCCATGAAGTACCTGCCCAAACATCCTTTTCAAATCATTCAGAGATAATTTGTCATTATCAAATAATTGGATTAATTTAAGTTATGTTAAATCATCAAGATAATCTAATCTTTTAATCATGCTAATCTGTGATTAACTTTCAAACTGATTACTAGGAGGATTAATAAGTCAAGTTAAGGTTGTTATGTAACAAAATTACTAGCCTCCTACTATAAGAGTAAATATATAATAAAATAATATATTTACTCTTCGTTAGTAAGGAGTCTCGTATAATAAAATTGTTGCTATTTAAAAAATTATGATAAATAATATATATTTTGTGGCATGTTTATGATTGGTACAAGTCTTTGAGAATCATGAAATTCAATTTATAGGTAAATTTGTGTTTTCTACTTACTCATGTTATTCTAGTCAAGGTTACTGAAGATTGTATTTAAATTCTTACATGTGTTTGGTTCAATGAAAAGGAATTAAACTCTAAATTTCATTTGATTGGGATTTGATGGTACATATGTTTGTTTGTTTAAAATTTAAATTTCACTTCTAATGTGTTTGGTTTGTAAAATTAATTAGAAATAGAACCTGACTTAAATGATAACATATTTAGGCTATGTGTAATGGTTATAGTTATACTAAAAAAAAGTGAAAAACATCATGTCATGTCACTGCCATATTAGTAGGAGGGCAATCGCGTCCCGAATTACCGTCATCATACCCACCGTCATGCGGTCATGACAACCACCACCACCCACCATCACAAGAACAAAGTCACCGTTATCGTCACCACCACCGCTCATGCGGTCATGACAACCACCACCACCCACCATCACAAGAACAAAGTCACCGTTGTCGCCACCACCACCGCTCATCATGTCCTTCTCGCGCGTTGCATGATAAAAGAAAAAAAAATTATTTATTTTCTTATGAATTATTTGATTTGAAAGTAATGCAAAAAAGTCACAAAAGAAAATGTCAAACAAAGTTTCCTAAAATCTTTCGAGAAAGTATATTCATTATGAAAGGTACGATATGATGTATTATTAACTTTGGGAAATAAATGCATTTTCATGATTTTGGAATAGTAAATGGGTCTACTTTATAGCAAAGGAGATATCTTTTCTTTTACTAAAAAGGAAACATTTTTATATTCAATGAGGGATCCTATGTTGATTGTCTCTTAAAATTAAAATATATTTTCTTATTGAGAAAACAACAAAGCGCTCGTGGCCTAATGGATAAGGCGTTTGACTTCTAATCAAGCGATTGTGGGTTCGAGTCCCACCGGGCGTGGCTGTTTCTTATTATTTTTTTATGTTATCAGAAGCTATTTAGTAGGTTAAAACCCGTATTACATAGATTGGATAAATATAAGTTTTAAATTCTAAAATCAGTTTTTAGAATTATAGAAATAAAAAACGAAGTGTAAATTGTAAAAACTACTTTTTTATACTCTATTAATCAGTTTTTATGAAAATTTATAAATTCTAAAAATGTTTTATAAAAAAAATGAAGAAGTTTTCAAATCAAAACAATGTTTTTATGAAAAAACCTATTTTTTTAATCAAAAACGTTTTATAAAAGTAATTATAGAAATCATTATTGTTTAATAGGAGAGAGAGGCGGGGAAAAAATGTTGAGAATACATGTGTGAATGACAAGTGTCCTCCTAAAACCTTTATTTATTATATAGTATAGGTATAGATTTTGAAGTAATAGATTTCATAACTCAAAATATAATCAATTAATCATATAATTTCATATATTAGTTGAAGATAAGTAAATCGTTTAATATTTGAAGGACGTTTAGGAACTTTGAAAGAACAAGACGATTTTGAAGACCCGGTCAAGAGCCATGAACGCAACTTCTTTTATTTAATTTTATTCCATGCATAAAAATGGGAGAACCACTCGAATCTTGTTCTTTGAAAGATGAAGGAATGATAATCCATGATTTCCACACGTAGAAGTAGTTGTAGTTGTATTTGTTATGTATTTATTTTACTTTGCATTTGAAGGAATGATAAGAAGAAAATTGTTGCAAAGTAATGTCTCATTTCTCTAATCTTGTTCTTTGGAGCCTAACTCACTCAACGGGTCTATTGGGAGATTGACCATCTCGAATCGGTCTCTATCAGATACCTCACGTGATACAATGATAAAGAAATAAGGCATAAATCTGTACGGTAAAAGTAGAGAGACCAGATATTCATACATTAAGAATGTAGATTCAAACTTTCAAAATACTCTAAAATCTTCTTTGGAAATTATGAGAGTCTAAAGATTCGTGTATTCGAGATCAGTGTTGTAAATTTTCTTGAGCCTCCAAATTGGTTTTCTTGGTCAAAATGTTCATTTTTTTACAATTTTCTCATAAAATGGGCGACATAGCACCAAACTTAGCTACATTAAGTGGTGAAGTTGTTGGTCATGCTGGTTGTCTCACAAATCTTTCCATGTGTCTGTGTTCTACCCTTCAAATGCTTGGTGCCTAGAAGGCCCTTTTCAGGTTTAACACACCAAAGTATGGTCTTATTTTTCATTCATTTTTTATCGGGCGTGCATCTGCAAAAAATAAAGGTCGGATGGCTCGCCATCTGGCAAACTAGTGCGCACTTGCTTCTAGAATTGATTGTTTCTCAGGTTTGTTTATAATTCCTTTAATCCTTTCATATGTTTTTTACTTAGCTAATCTTCATAATGGCCTAAGGTTTTTGTTGGATTTTATGGACCGACCCGATGGACAACGCGACTGACCGAGTTATGACCCGTAAGAGTTACACCTTGGGCAACGAACATTAAATCCACTTAACCCGCTTAACTGGTAATTACGATCTGTTAGCGAGACGATATATATTTATATATATTCGTTAGACGGGAATTATTATTTATACTGGTTTATAAATAATAAATATTTATTGTTTTAATCTTTTTAATAAAACAATTAAATGGGTACAGGCTTTTTATCTCGTATTGGATTTTGGGCCCGGAAATAATTATTAGGGTTTATAATTATTATATATAATTATTACCTAATTATTTGTTGGAAAGATACAACATTTTTGGTCAGCCGCAAGTTGAAAAAAAAAATCGCAAGAATTTGCTTTTCTCCCAAGGGAGCTAGCGACCAAAATTTTGCCTTTGTGACTTCCGGAACCACCAAACCAGCCCAAGCCGGACAACCCTGCCCTGAAGCTATCCCGTTTCCGGCCAGCCCCGGCGCTTCCTGTATCTCGCGTTCGGTTCGTGATCTAGCATCGGTTCGTTGTACCTTGGTGCCTCGATCGGTTAATCATTAACCACTAAGGTATAATTTATCTCATCAGTAGATTAATTGTTTTTCGTGTTTGCGTGTTCATAACCAGATCCTGTTCGGTTTGTCGGTGCTGTTAAATAAGTTTTGATTTATTTTATTTTTCCGCTGCGTATTTATTAATTAACTGGATTAATTAATTTCTTTGTCAAAACCCCTTTTACTAATTATTATATAAAAGGTCAAACTGAACACCACTGATTCCCAACAGTGGTATCAGAGCCTGGGTTATAACACGCAAATCGGAACCGGTCTGGTTTCACCGGTTAGATTAATCACAAACTTTAACTATCTTGAAGTTTCTGATCTGATCTGTTTGTGGGGCAATTTTTTATTTATTTATTTGGTCGATTTTTTATTTCATTTGACCAAATATATTGCCCGTATGTGATTGTGTTGAATATGTAAATCTGGCCCGACCCATGTGATTGAGTTGTTTGTGTTTATTATTCAGTTTTTGGTTTTATGGTTTTGGCCCACTTTTGATGGCTCAAAGTTGTAATAGAATAGTTTTTTTTTTATTTTATGTAATGTAATAAAAACCCGAAGACAAATATGAAGACGCAACAGGAATCATGGAGTCAGTGGGAGTCATCCGAGACGACTAGATGCACGGAATTCCATCCTTGTGGTTGTTTTAATTGTGTGGACCCTGTGACCCGTTTGGTCTTGCTAACTGGCTCTAGCAAGATCAAACAAACTTGGCCCTAAAAGATTTACATATTTATTTGCTTTATGGTTGCTTTTAATTTTTTTTATAACTTAAATTTATAATAAACCAACCAAACTCCAAACGTTTTAAAAGGAGTTTTAAAATGCCACAATCTGTCACCACAAGTTCTAATTTTACAACTTGTAGAATTTTATAAAAAATTAACAACTGGCTTGTTTTTATAAAATAAATAACCGCTAAAGTTTTGCAATTTAAACTAAATTTAATTTCAAAACTTATAACTTAATAGTTTTCAACTATTAACTTTAACTAGTTATTCAAGTCGCGACAAACTTAGTTTTAATAGGATATTTAAAATTAAGTGTCCTGCTGAGAGATGAAAGGGTTCATCACGTTGTCACGATCTCATATATAGTAAAACTGGCTTTTACAACACACGTATGATTTATCATTCGTTGTGTTTGAACCTATTCGGTAAAACACTAAAAATTAAATCCCATATTTAAAATCTTTAGTCTATGTCATCCTACTATAAGGAACACTTGGGGCATAACGTGAAACACCAGTGTTTGGAGCCACAGCACCGCACTTGGTGCGTAGCCTATCCCTCCAAGGTGCAAGGGTTTCGTTGACACATCCGGCTCTTCCACATGTACCTGTACTAGGGCGACTATTACTTTTCTCTCTATTACATGCCCCAGCTGTATGGAGACTAAAAGTGGGCATAGATGAGGCTAAACGTATCAATGCATAGACAAGAGTTGTCTTAGCGGCCTCATACTCGAGAATTGTGCATTTTTCCACAATTGGCAATTATTGTCAGTCTGACAACAACAAGAGGAAGTTTGACAGTAGCAATAACAACATGGGATTTCAGCCAAATCAACCACAGCAACAACAACATCGTAGGTTTGAACCTACGAAGAACTTCAACCAGTCGACCTCTTCGGGTCAGCATCAGAGTGGTTATACTGGGAGACACCCCAGGTGTAACAAATGTAATTATCACCACCTCGGTTCTTGTGACAAAAACCGTTGCCAGCGGTGTGGCAAGGTGGGGCATGCTACCAAGGACTGTAGAGGGGAATTACAAGCCAAGCAGCCCTTCCAACAACCGGGTTTTACCAAGGGTTGTTTTGAATGTGGAAAAGAGGGACACTTCCGGAAGGATTGTCCACAATTAAAGAAGAGTGACATCGACAACAACAACAACCACCAAAGCAATAATAACAACCAGGGCAATAATGCAGGGAATGGTGCAAAAGGGCGAGCCTTTGTGCTAGGATCCGGAGAAGCTCGTTATGACCACAACGTGGTTACCGGTAAGTTCCTTTTAAACAACTATTTTGCTTCTGTACTATTTGACACTAGTGCTGATAGGAGTTTCATGACTAATAGACTTAGTAACCTACTAAGAAAAACTCCAACCCTTTTAGAGGACAAATACACCATAGAAATAGCGGACGGACAAATAATAGAAGCAACCCATGTTCTTAAAGGATGTAAACTTGAACCGACTAGTCATAAATTTGACATTGACCTCATGCCAGTCACACTCGGTAGTTTCGACGTAATTGTCAGAATGGACTGGTTATCTAAGAACCAAGTCGAGATCGTCTGTCACGAGAAAATCGTTCGCCTTCCTCTTCCTAATGGAGAAACACTCTTCGTCCACGACGAAAGGAGTGGTGTTGTTATGGGTATTATATCCTTCATGAAGGCACAAATAATAGTCTCACTTACCTCTAGTGGAGTCCTTCTACATTCATGGTTATCACACTATCTTCAAAGCGGCACCATTCGAGGCATTGTACGGACGTAAATGCCGATCTCCTATCTGTTGGGCTAAAGTTGGGGATAGCCAACTTACAGGTCCCGCACCTATATTCGAAACCTCTGAAAAGATCATTCAAATCCGAAACCGTATGGCGGCAGCTCGTGAGCGTCAAAAGAGCTACGCCGATAAGCGTCATAAACCTTTAGAGTTTCAGGTAGGTGACATGGTTCTACTCAAAGTCTCACCTTAGAAAGGTGTAATTCGCTTGGGAAGCGAGGCAAACTGAATCTTCGTTATGTTAGACCATTCAAGATAATAAAGAGAATTGGCCCAGTAGCGTATCAACTGGACCTACCTGAAGGACTTAGTGGTGTACACGATGTCTTTCATGTCTCGAACTTGAAGAAACGTCTAACAGATGAAACACTCGTGGTTCCTCTTGAGGAACTACACATCGATGAACAACTGCGGTTCATTGAAGAACCGGTGGAAATCATGGATAGGGAAATCAAAACGCTGAAACGCAGTAAAATCCCTATTGTCAGAGTTCGTTGGAACTCAAATCGCGGACCGGAATTCATGTGGGAGCGCGAGGACCAGATGATACGCAAGTATCCGCATCTGTTCCAGCAATCCACTTCAAACGCTTAAGGTACTATTCTAATTTTCGGGACGAAAATTCTTTCAACTAGGGGATGATGTGACATCCGGAAAAAAAAATTTATTTAATTTTCGGGACGAAAATTCTTTTAACTAGGGGATGATGTGACAATCCGACTTTTAAAGTTAATCCCGTTAGTAATTCCGTTAAATATTCTGTTAAATCCTAACCAAGTTAACCCAATTCTAAAACCAAGGGATCAATTCTGTCAAAGCTGAAGTTGCAAGGACTGGTTTTGTAAATAAGCAGAAACCCTAGTAGGCACGGTCGCGCCTTGTTTTGGCACGGTCGCGCCAAGCGCCTTGGCACGGTCGCGCCTCTTATTGGCACGGTCGCGCCTCTTGTCAGTTGAAACGTAAATGTAGTCTTTAATCGCGAACTCGTTCGATTTTGTAACGGTTTTTAACACGTCGTAAGCCTTTACGTCCATTATTAGGACTTTAAACTACCGAATTAATCGAGTTAAACATCAATAATGAAGAACCCATCTATAACCGTCGACCTCTACCTTTATAAACTATCGAATTCGACGATTTCGATTATCAGTCTATCAATTACTCATACAAGCATCGCAAACGAGTCATTATCAAGCTTCTGTTCACATCAATTCGGTCGGAGTAACAGCATTAGTCGCCGGAAGTCGATCCCGTAACCGTCGAAGGTCGTTTTAGCCGTTCACCACCAATTCGTATCGTATTCTGGTAATAACTTACATATTCAGTGTTGTTTCTTTGCCTAGTTCATTAACCCTATGTTAATTGAGTCAATAGTTATCGAATTTATCAGGAATCATAAGTTAGGGTTTGTTCTTATTCAATTTGGGGATTTTGATCTTAATCGTGTTGTTAATCAAATTAATCTATTGGGTATTGTTAGAAATGTTCTGTTTTGTAAAAACCCCATGTTTATTTGATCAATTGTCATCTAAATCAAGCAAGTTGGAATTTATTGGGTTATTCTGTTAAAAAGGGTCTGTGAATCAGGGAGACACGGTCGTGCCAGGTTCTAGCACGGTCGTGCCTCACCCTCTGACCCGGTCGTGCCTCGTGGCTAGACCTGGTCGTGCCTCAGAACCCTAGACACGGTCGCGCCCTTGTCTAGCACGGTCACGCCCATGACTCAGACACGGTCGTGCCTTGTCTTAGGCGCGGTCGTGTGTGAGAAAACCTATGTCAGAATGTTTTGATTCATTTTTATACTTTCAAAACAATACTTTTATATTAATATATAAAAGGGTTTTAGTCCGGAAAATGACCCGTAGGCTCGGGTTTAATTTATGAATCCATTTTATTATTTTTCCCACTTTTATAAATAATATATATTTATATTATTATCAAATAAAAAGAATATATTTATATTATTTTCAGACCGTAACTTCGTATAAAATAATATGTTTATATTATTTTCAACCCGTGACTAATCTTATTAAATAATATATATGTTATATTATTTTGTATCGTTTTATACCTCGTGTGACGTTTCAAACTAATTAATAATATAATTGTTATATTATTTACCCACGTTTATATACTCGATTAAAGATAATATATTTATTATTTTCCACACAAATGACTATTTAGTTAACCATTCGAACCCAAAAATAATATATTAAATTATATTATTTTCCTAACTTTTGTAAACGACTTTAACGTACGAATGTATTTATTTATTTATTATTCGTTATTAACGTACGACACGTAACGCTTTTCCTTAATGATTATATTAAGAAATTTATATAATTCCGTAGACACGTTCGTCTACTCTTAAATCCTTAGAAAGCGTTAAGATGTTCTAACTTCCGTGTCGTCGTCACAAATCCCATATGTCCCTAACTTATGTGTTATAATTATAGGACATACGTAAGCCGTGCAGGCTAACACTTGAGATTCTAAATCTCATAATTGTGTGATACTATCTACTACGCAACGCAGGTTTCACGGCCCCTTTTACTGTTTTTATTTGGGGGAGAAAACATGTCACAACCTTTTTGGTTTATTATAATTCATTTGATATCACTGTTGAGGCTAAGCGTAACACACTATCATGAAAAGTCCTCACACACTTCGGACCGTTAATATGTTATGAACGAGGTAATTTTGGTAGTACTACTGGGTTTGACAAACCCCACCCGTGTTAGTCGCGCTAACTCGATTGGAGGTCGAACGGGTGTTATATTGACCTTAACACATTAGTCAGAGTTGATAGACCTGGCTGGAGGCAAACAAACAAACACACTGTCAGTTTCGGTTGCGAGCGCTTTAGCAAAACATGAATATAGGCATGCAACCTATTGATATGCATATTGAATGTACATAATCCGTAAACACTTTATTTGAAATGATTGAAACCTGTGAACTCACCAACCTAGTGTTGACACTTTTTCTTACATGTTTTCTCAGGTTGGCACTCAGGATCACGTTAAGTCATGCATGTGTCTTTGACTTCAATTGGAATAATTATCTATTGAATAATATCTATGTTTTGTTTGTAATTGGACTTGGGCGCGTTGTTTTGCACATTTACTTTCGTTTAACGCTTCCGCATGTACACTCTGAACCTTGATCTTTTATGTTATTACATTTCAAGTCCCATATAGTGTCGTTTGAAGTAACTGATGTCTGAGATCCTGGTTCGTCACTCCCCAAACGGTAAAACTCCGTTAGTTGAAATTTGGGGGTGTGACAGATTGGTATCAGAGCCAGGTTTATAGAGAACTAGGACTGCATTCTAGACTATAGCCACACACATTAGTTACTTGACATAGACACTCGACATGGATGCTTACTCCTTATGTTTCAGGAATTATGTCTACACCACTATCTTCCCCACCTACCCTTCAGGAACATGACATTCCTGCCATTGCATCACCGGAGCCCAAGAGGCGTAGGCTTGAGCCCATTGATGACTCTATTGTGTATGGAGAGCCCATGTATATCCGAAATGGGAGTGACTGGGATTGGTACCCCGGTTTACTGAGCAAATGGGTTAGACAGGAACGAGTTCCATCACCTTACTTTGGAGCTTCATCGTCATCAGAACCACGTTTACCATTACTACCTTGTCACTTAGAGCAAGCCTTTGCAGCATTTGTAGCAACTATGGATCGAGAGATCCGAAATATGAGAGACGCAACAGGAGCAATCACAGGTCTGTTAAGAGGGGAGAAACAGACGGATCACATGATAGATCTGCTAGTAGCAGAACTGGCAGGCACTGACCGCTTGCATAATGCACTAGTGGACGAAGTAAGGGCATTACAGGCTAGAGTGAATGTACTCGAGGAGGCTGAGGTAGAATCTCAGGAAAGAATTGGAGAGTTAGAGATACAACTTGCAGCTGCTTTAGAGCCAGCTGAAGTACCCAACTTTGAGCCTGAGGATGAGCCCGAGGAAGTAGAGGAGGATGATGCTGAGTCAGTCATCTCATCCGCCGGCAGTGGAGCTTAATATTCCATTCTATTCTATCTTATCTAATTTTGTCATTTCTTTTTGTTTTAAATAAAAACCTAAATGGGTAAGGATGTTCCCATTCCAATAAAATCTTAGTGAACTGTTTACGTTGAGTTATTTATTCTATGGTCTTATGATTTAAGTTAGCCTTGTACTAAAATCATAAACCTGCATGTCTTTACACACCTCCTTCTGTTTGCTTACACTTGAATGATGTTAATATGCGATGTATTTACTCATTCCTTGTGTTTGTGAATATGAAGAAACATGGCCGGACGTGGACGTGGCGGTCGCAACGGTGGTCGTGGAAATATCAACCTGACACCAGCCGAACTGGCCGCGTTGATTAATGACAGTGTTGCTGAAGCCTTAGCAGCACACATTGCAGGTGAACCTGTTAACCGTTAACTCTAGACAACCAACTGTACGCATTTATTCTACTCTTTCCTAAACCCAACCTACTCTTTCCAATCCAGGGCAAGCGAACAATCCACCGAATAATCAGCAAGTCTGTACCTTCAAGACATTCATGGATTGCAAGCCCCACACATTCAGTGGAGCTGAGGGAGCTGTGTGATTACTCCGATGGTTTGAAAAGATCGAATCTGTGTTCTCCATGTGTAACTGCCCTGTGGCCGACCGAGTCAAATTTGCATCGGGAACTTTAGAGGGTCCTGCCCTCACATGGTGGAATGCACAAGTCCAGATGCTAGGTCTGGACATGGCCAATGCATCACCATGGGAAGATTTCAAGAACATGATGAAGGAAGAGTACTGTCCTAGGGATGAGATTCAGAAACTCGAGGGAGAATTCTGGAATCTGAAGATGGAGGGTTCTGAAATAGAACTCTACACTACTCGCTCGCACGAGCTAGCGGGGATGTGTCCTCACATGGTTACACCACCCTACAAGCGGATAGAAATGTTCATCAGTGGATTAGTACCACAAATCCAGAGCATGGTTACTTCATCCAACCCCACTACCATCTAACAAACCATCCGTCTTGCTCACAAACTGACGGACCAAGCTGTTACTCAAGGGACACTACCTCCCAGGAAGTCAACATCCAAGTCTACTGACAACAACAAGAGGAAGTTTGACAGTAGCAATAACATGGGATTTCAGCCAAATCAACCACAGCAACAACAACATCGTAGGTTTGAACCTACGAAGAACTTCAACCAGTCGACCTCTTCGGGTCAGCATCAGAGTGGTTATACTGGGAGACACCCCAGGTGTAACAAATGTAATTATCACCACCTCGGTTCTTGTGACAAAAACCGTTGCCAGCGGTGTGGCAAGGTGGGGCATGCTACCAAGGACTGTAGAGGGGAATTACAAGCCAAGCAGCCCTTCCAACAACCGGGTTTTACCAAGGGTTGTTTTGAATGTGGAAAAGAGGGACATTTCCGGAAGGATTGTCCACAATTAAAGAAGAGTGACATCGACAACAACAACAACCACCAAAGCAATCATAACAACCAGGGCAATAATGCAGGGAATGGTGCAAAAGGGCGAGCCTTTGTGCTAGGATCCGGAGAAGCTCGTTATGACCACAACGTGGTTACCGGTAAGTTCCTTTTAAACAACTATTTTGCTTCTGTACTATTTGACACTAGTGCTGATAGGAGTTTCATGACTAATAGACTTAGTAACCTACTAAGAAAAACTCCAACCCTTTTAGAGGACAAATACACCATAGAAATAGCGGACGGACAAATAATAGAAGCAACCCATGTTCTTAAAGGATGTAAACTTGAACCGACTAGTCATAAATTTGACATTGACCTCATGCCAGTCACACTCGGTAGTTTCGACGTAATTGTCAGAATGGACTGGTTATCTAAGAACCAAGTCGAGATCGTCTGTCACGAGAAAATCGTTCGCCTTCCTCTTCCTAATGGAGAAACACTCTTCGTCCACGACGAAAGGAGTGGTGTTGTTATGGGTATTATATCCTTCATGAAGGCACAAATAATAGTCTCACTTACCTCTAGTGGAGTCCTTCTACATTCATGGTTATCACACTATCTTCAAAGCGGCACCATTCGAGGCATTGTACGGACGTAAATGCCGATCTCCTATCTGTTGGGCTAAAGTTGGGGATAGCCAACTTACAGGTCCCGCACCTATATTCGAAACCTCTGAAAAGATCATTCAAATCCGAAACCGTATGGCGGCAGCTCGTGAGCGTCAAAAGAGCTACGCCGATAAGCGTCATAAACCTTTAGAGTTTCAGGTAGGTGACATGGTTCTACTCAAAGTCTCACCTTAGAAAGGTGTAATTCGCTTGGGAAGCGAGGCAAACTGAATCTTCGTTATGTTAGACCATTCAAGATAATAAAGAGAATTGGCCCAGTAGCGTATCAACTGGACCTACCTGAAGGACTTAGTGGTGTACACGATGTCTTTCATGTCTCGAACTTGAAGAAACGTCTAACAGATGAAACACTCGTGGTTCCTCTTGAGGAACTACACATCGATGAACAACTGCGGTTCATTGAAGAACCGGTGGAAATCATGGATAGGGAAATCAAAACGCTGAAACGCAGTAAAATCCCTATTGTCAGAGTTCGTTGGAACTCAAATCGCGGACCGGAATTCATGTGGGAGCGCGAGGACCAGATGATACGCAAGTATCCGCATCTGTTCCAGCAATCCACTTCAAACGCTTAAGGTACTATTCTAATTTTCGGGACGAAAATTCTTTCAACTAGGGGATGATGTGACATCCGGAAAAAAAAATTTATTTAATTTTCGGGACGAAAATTCTTTTAACTAGGGGATGATGTGACAATCCGACTTTTAAAGTTAATCCCGTTAGTAATTCCGTTAAATATTCTGTTAAATCCTAACCAAGTTAACCCAATTCTAAAACCAAGGGATCAATTCTGTCAAAGCTGAAGTTGCAAGGACTGGTTTTGTAAATAAGCAGAAACCCTAGTAGGCACGGTCGCGCCTTGTTTTGGCACGGTCGCGCCAAGCGCCTTGGCACGGTCGCGCCTCTTATTGGCACGGTCGCGCCTCTTGTCAGTTGAAACGTAAATGTAGTCTTTAATCGCGAACTCGTTCGATTTTGTAACGGTTTTTAACACGTCGTAAGCCTTTACGTCCATTATTAGGACTTTAAACTACCGAATTAATCGAGTTAAACATCAATAATGAAGAACCCATCTATAACCGTCGACCTCTACCTTTATAAACTATCGAATTCGACGATTTCGATTATCAGTCTATCAATTACTCATACAAGCATCGCAAACGAGTCATTATCAAGCTTCTGTTCACATCAATTCGGTCGGAGTAACAGCATTAGTCGCCGGAAGTCGATCCCGTAACCGTCGAAGGTCGTTTTAGCCGTTCACCACCAATTCGTATCGTATTCTGGTAATAACTTACATATTCAGTGTTGTTTCTTTGCCTAGTTCATTAACCCTATGTTAATTGAGTCAATAGTTATCGAATTTATCAGGAATCATAAGTTAGGGTTTGTTCTTATTCAATTTGGGGATTTTGATCTTAATCGTGTTGTTAATCAAATTAATCTATTGGGTATTGTTAGAAATGTTCTGTTTTGTAAAAACCCCATGTTTATTTGATCAATTGTCATCTAAATCAAGCAAGTTGGAATTTATTGGGTTATTCTGTTAAAAAGGGTCTGTGAATCAGGGAGACACGGTCGTGCCAGGTTCTAGCACGGTCGTGCCTCACCCTCTGACCCGGTCGTGCCTCGTGGCTAGACCTGGTCGTGCCTCAGAACCCTAGACACGGTCGCGCCCTTGTCTAGCACGGTCGCGCCCATGACTCAGACACGGTCGTGCCTTGTCTTAGGCGCGGTCGTGTGTGAGAAAACCTATGTCAGAATGTTTTGATTCATTTTTATACTTTCAAAACAATACTTTTATATTAATATATAAAAGGGTTTTAGTCCGGAAAATGACCCGTAGGCTCGGGTTTAATTTATGAATCCATTTTATTATTTTTCCCACTTTTATAAATAATATATATTTATATTATTATCAAATAAAAAGAATATATTTATATTATTTTCAGACCGTAACTTCGTATAAAATAATATGTTTATATTATTTTCAACCCGTGACTAATCTTATTAAATAATATATATGTTATATTATTTTGTATCGTTTTATACCTCGTGTGACGTTTCAAACTAATTAATAATATAATTGTTATATTATTTACCCACGTTTATATACTCGATTAAAGATAATATATTTATTATTTTCCACACAAATGACTATTTAGTTAACCATTCGAACCCAAAAATAATATATTAAATTATATTATTTTCCTAACTTTTGTAAACGACTTTAACGTACGAATGTATTTATTTATTTATTATTCGTTATTAACGTACGACACGTAACGCTTTTCCTTAATGATTATATTAAGAAATTTATATAATTCCGTAGACACGTTCGTCTACTCTTAAATCCTTAGAAAGCGTTAAGATGTTCTAACTTCCGTGTCGTCGTCACAAATCCCATATGTCCCTAACTTATGTGTTATAATTATAGGACATACGTAAGCCGTGCAGGCTAACACTTGAGATTCTAAATCTCATAATTGTGTGATACTATCTACTACGCAACGCAGGTGAGTTTTCACGGCCCCTTTTACTGTTTTTATTTGGGGGAGAAAACATGTCACAACCTTTTTGGTTTATTATAATTCATTTGATATCACTGTTGAGGCTAAGCGTAACACACTATCATGAAAAGTCCTCACACACTTCGGACCGTTAATATGTTATGAACGAGGTAATTTTGGTAGTACTACTGGGTTTGACAAACCCCACCCGTGTTAGTCGCGCTAACTCGATTGGAGGTCGAACGGGTGTTATATTGACCTTAACACATTAGTTAGAGTTGATAGACCTGGCTGGAGGCAAACAAACAAACACACTGTCAGTTTCGGTTGCGAGCGCTTTAGCAAAACATGAATATAGGCATGCAACCTATTGATATGCATATTGAATGTACATAATCCGTAAACGCTTTATTTGAAATGATTGAAACCTGTGAACTCACCAACCTAGTGTTGACACTTTTTCTTACATGTTTTCTCAGGTTGGCACTCAGGATCACGTTAAGTCATGCATGTGTCTTTGACTTCAATTGGAATAATTATCTATTGAATAATATCTATGTTTTGTTTGTAATTGGACTTGGGCGCGTTGTTTTGCGCATTTACTTTCGTTTAACGCTTCCGCATGTACACTCTGAACCTTGATCTTTTATGTTATTACATTTCAAGTCCCATATAGTGTCGTTTGAAGTAACTGATGTCTGAGATCCTGGTTCGTCACTCCTCAAACGGTAAAACTCCGTTAGTTGAAATTTGGGGGTGTGACAGTCAGTGTTTTGAATACAACAATATGGGGCACTGGAAACGTAACTGCCCTGAATATCTGGCTAAGCTGAGATCGAAGAGTGCCAATGGTGAAGGCACCTCTTCAGGTATTTCTATCTATGTTATTGAACTTTTCACTATCTCTAGCGACACATGGGTATTTGATACCGGATGTGCTTATCACATCGTTAATGTATTGCACGAGCCTGAAAAGTGGAAGAAGCTGAAACAAGGCGACATGGAACTCATCGTTGGTGATGGGAAGAGAGTACCAGTTCTTGCAACTGGAATATTTCACCTTTCATGTCCTTCTGGCCTTGTAGTTATCTTAAATAACTGTTTGTTTGCACCTGGTTTAACCAGAAACATTATTTCAGTTTCCTTATTATTTGAACAAGGTTTTAAGTACGTTTTTAATGGAATTAATATTTATACTTACTTAAAAGATATTTTCTATTTTGAGGCTAAACCTCGAAATGGTTTTTATGAGGTTGATGTTCAAACTAATAATAACATATACAATCTTTCTAAATGTATCAAATCTGGCATTAATGATACATTTCTATGGCACTGTAGACTTGGTCACATAAGCAACGCCCACATGAAAAGGCTCAAATCCGAAGGGATCCTTGAATCCACCGGACAAGACTCCTTTGAAGACTGCAAGTCTTGCTTAGCTGGCAAACTCACTAAAGGATCCTTCACCGACATTGGTGAACGAGCCAAGGATCTGCTAGGACTCATACACACTGATGTATGTGGCCCTTTCAGAACCATGTCTAGAAATCATGAAAGATAATTCGTTTCATTCATCGACGATTATATTTGATATGCTTATGTCTATCTTATGAAACACAAGCATGAAACTTTTGAAAAGTTCAAAGAGTTTCGAAGCGAAGTGGAAAACCAACTCGGTAAAACGATAAAGACACTTCGATCAGATCGAGGTGGTGAATATCTCAGCACAGAGTTCATAAATCATCTCAAGGAGCGTGGAATAGTTTCACAACCTACTCCACCTGGCACACCCCAACTTAATGGCGTGAGCGAGAGGAGAAATCGAACCCTACTTAATATGGTTCAATCGATGATGTGTATAACAATCTTGCCTCACTCCTTCTGGAGTTATGCTCTTATGACCGCCGCCCGCCTTGTAAATCTGGCACCGACTAAGAAGGTGGACAAAACCCCATATGAGATATGGCACGGGTCTAGACCCAATTTGTCTTACCTTAGAGTATGGGGATGTGATGCATATGTCACCAGCGATTCTGATGACAAGTTCGATCCCAGAGGCGAAAAAGTTGTTTTCGTCGGTTACTACAACAAAAGCGGATATTATTTCTATCATCCTGATGCAAACATTGTTTCCATCAAAAGGAAAGGACGCTTTCTCGAGGAAGATCTTCTAAATCGAGGAACCGGAAATAATATTATGGATCTTGAAGAAATTCAAGAAACACAAACAACCGCTGAGGAAGTCGGAGCGTCTGATCAACAAGAAGTTGTTGCTGATGAATCAGACATAAACACAAGCGTTCGCAGAAGTAGCTGGTCTCGTAAAGAACCTAATAGATACCTATGGCATCTTGAAGCTTCTAAAGTCCTGTTAGTAGCTGAGTCAAATGACGAACCTACAAACTACAAATCTGCTATCTCAGATCCTGAATCCGAGAAATGGCTTGAAGCCATGAACGCCGAGATGCAATCTATGCGTGACAATCAGGTCTGGGACCTGATTGAGCTACCCCCCGGTTCTCGGGAAATAGGGAGCAAATGGATTTTCAAAAGAAAAACCGACATGCATGGTAATGTACAAACCTATAAAGCACGGCTAGTTGCAAAGGGTTTCACTCAAACTCAAGGTATTGACTATGATGAAACTTTCTCACCCGTTGCTATGATTAAATCGATCAGGATACTGCTTTCCATAGCCGCGTACCATGATTACGAGATATGGCAAATGGATGTCAAAACCGCTTTTCTTAATGGACATCTCTCTGAAGATGCCTATATGGTTCAGCCTGACGGTTTTGTTGATCCAAAGTATCCCAGTAGGGTTTGCAAACTGAATAAGTCCATTTATGGACTTAAACAGGCATCTCGAAGCTGGAATCTTCATTTTGATCAGAAAATCAAAGAATTTGGTTTTGTCAAGAATGAAGATGAGCCTTGTGTTTACAGAAAGGCTAGTGGGAGCACTATATCATTTCTCATCTTGTATGTGGATGATATACTGATCATTGGAAACAACATCCCTATGCTTGACAAAGTCAAACAATGGTTAGGATCTTGTTTTGCAATGAAGGATCTTGGAGAAGCTGCTTACATTCTAGGAATCAAGATCTACAGGGATAGATCTAAGCGGCTTCTAGGGCTAAGTCAGAGTACTTACATAGACAAAATAATGACACGCTTTAGGATGGAAAACTCCAAGAAAGGAGGTGTTCCGATGACTAAAGGCACTGTGTTGAACAAATCGCAATCTCCTTCCACGGACATTGAAATTAAGGAAATGGAAGCAATTCCATATGCCTCAGCGATTGGTTCTATCATGTATGCTATGTTGTGCACTAGACCTGACATCTCGTATGCTTTAAGCATGACCAGCCGTTTCCAGCAAAGTCCTGGCATTGCCCATTGGACTGCAGTCAAGAACATCCTGAGGTACTTAAGAAGGACCAAAGACATGTTCTTAATATTTGGAGGAGTGGAAGAAGAGCTCACTGTAAGATGTTACACTGACGCCAGCTTCCAAACTGACCGAGATGACTCTCGCTCACAATCAGGATTCGTATTCACTCTAAACGGAGGAGCTATCTCCTGGAAGAGCTCCAAGCAGAGTGTGGTGGCGGATTCAACCACCGAATCTGAGTATATAGCTGCATCAGATGCTGCAAAGGAAGCTGCTTGGATGAAGAAATTCATAACCGACCTCGATGTGGTTCCAAGTATTCGGAAACCAATCGAGCTATTTTGTGATAACACAGGCGCTATTGCTCAAGCCAAAGAGCCCAGATCTCATCACAAAGCCAAGCACATTCTCAGAAAGTTCCACTATATACGGGAAATTGTGAAATGTGGTGACATCGTGATAAGCAAAGTAGACACATATCAAAACCTAGCGGACCCGTTCACTAAGTCGATGACTCAGGAGAAGCATGATCAGCACAAAAATGCTATCGGTCTTAGTTTTGCTAGCGATATGTTTTGATTTAGTATTTGGATGTACAAACATTAAACAGTTATACCTTTTGAATTCAGTTTGATTTACTAGTTAAATGCAACTTTGAATCTTATAACTGTGTTTGATTTTAATACGTTTAATCCATGAATCTTGTATTCTTAATCATCCGTAGTCGATCAGAATCGTGGGAACGACTCTGAATTAAGACTATTCTGAACTTGGACTCAAGTAGTTGACTTCCAATTTCACAGACCTCATCTTGGATGACGTTGGATGTAACTCGCTTCAAATCATCTTCATGGATTTTAATCATAAGATGTTTTGATATTGGTATACTCATTTAGTATCCTCTGACTTGAGATGCATACTAGAACTTTCGTTTACCAAGGACTGTTCTTTAATCACTGTCAACCGCTGTCGCGTAACTGCCTCGTGATTCAAACTGGTGAAGTGTAAGGCCTTACCCAAACTTACTATGTGTTTGATTTGACCACTTTGATTCTTGATCGAGAACAATAATAATTGAACGCCATATGAGAATGAACTAAATCCATGTCTCATTGATTCAATTGATGTCTTATACGGAAAGGATGAATGACAACTATTGCCATAAGTCTATTGTCTTGCTTTAGTTAGCTGTTACTAACACCAAGATATTTGGTTAATGACTTTAAAGCGTCATACCTTGTTAGGGACAGCCATGTGCAGCTAGAGCGCCGCTGACTGTTTGCGTTGATTTATCGTGGATCGTCCAAGTGGGAGATTGTTGGATTTTATGGACCGACCCGATGGACAACGCGACTGACCGAGTTATGACCCGTAAGAGTTACACCTTGGGCAACGAACATTAAATCCACTTAACCCGCTTAACTGGTAATTACGATCTGTTAGCGAGACGATATATATTTATATATATTCGTTAGACGGGAATTATTATTTATACTGGTTTATAAATAATAAATATTTATTGTTTTAATCTTTTTAATAAAACAATTAAATTGGTACAGGCTTTTTATCTCGTATTGAATTTTGGGCCCGGAAATAATTATTAGGGTTTATAATTATTATATATAATTATTACCTAATTATTTGTTGGAAAGATACAACATTTTTGGTCAGCCGCAAGTTGAAAAAAAATTTCGCAAGAATTTGCTTTTCTCCCAAGGGAGCTAGCGACCAAAATTTTGCCTTTGTGACTTCCGGAACCACCAAACCAGCCCAAGCCGGACAACCCTGCCCCGAGGCTGTCCCGTTTCCGGCCAGCCCCGGCGCTTCCTATATCTCGCGTTCGGTTCGTGATCTAGCATCGGTTCGTTGTACCTTGGTGTCTCGATCGGTTAATCATTAACCACTAAGGTATAATTTATCTCATCAGTAGATTAATTGTTTTTCGTGTTTGCGTGTTCATAACCAGATCCTGTTCGGTTTGTCGGTGCTGTTAAATAAGTTTTGATTTATTTTATTTTTCCGCTGCGTATTTATTAATTAACTGGATTAATTAATTTCTTTATCAAAACCCCTTTTACTAATTATTATATAAAAGGTCAAACTGAACACCACTGATTCCCAACAGTTTTGACTTCTGTTGGCTACAGAATGTTGTAGCACTTGCTTTTAAGCTAAACACCGGGAGCAAGTGGAAGAGCGTCTAATCTTTGGGATCAAGAAACAGAACTCTAAAGATAGAACTATTATTGGTTGGAGTCCTTCCTAAAAGAAAGGAGCTCTCCAAAAATTAGCTTATGCCACTTTATGCAACAAAAACACGGTATTCTTTAGTAAAATGCGAAATAATAGTTCACTTTGTATACATTGTGTGGCTGCGTGGTTTCCGAATTGCAACCGGGTTGGTTATATACAAACATTCTCACTTTCTAATTCTATCAACCAACCAATGTGGGACAAGAAATCCCCCCCCCCCCCCCTCTCCTCCATCCACTTATGCACTCAAGAACTCAAAAGCAACATGTACCCCTATCAAAACTTTATTTCAGAAATAGTAACCATCAATGATATGAGTGTAGTGGTCAGTTAGGGGAGTTGAAGCCGTTTAGTCTTCACTGAGCCAATTTCATCAAGATAATAAATAGTGTGTGATATACGATTTTTGTTTCTAAAATCTAAACTAACACTAGATGTATATACTATACAAGTATTGCTTTGATGGTCATTGTTATGATAATGAGTTTAGTATGAACTATGATTTGGGTATGGATATTGCATAACAAGGTCGAAATTGGCCTGTGATTTGGGCATGGGTCAAGTAGTCAAGTAAAGAAAACGACACCTAGCTAGTATATACCTCACATCCTGAGGATTAACCTTTTATGTCATCCTCCATCTGGTCTATGCTCTACTGTCTATACATCAAAGTATTCACAAAGTGCTCATACGATTGATCAAAAAAGTAAGAATGAAAGATTTCACAATCTTCCTCGTCGATGTCTACCTCAATTCATCTAGATTGTCATTAAGAGACTTGCTCAATTTCGTATGGTGTATATACAATCTTCTTTTTTTAGGTACACATGATTCAGGAGGGATTTCATCATCATATATAGACTCTTAAACTTGGACTCGACGCTTCAGATGTCATTTCTTCCTACACCTTACACAATACCAACTCAAAATTTCATGATTTTCATTTTTTTCTTGCTACGCGAGTCGATGACAAATTGTTTTTTTCTAGCAAGATCCCCCGCCTAGACCTGAAACAACACGTGTTTTGTCCGCCGCAACCCACAATGGCGAAACTAGAAGTTTTTTGTCAAAGAACATAATAAAGTTCTCTTTTCTATCAACTACAACTAATGTTTTTATCCACCGCAACCTAACGTTTTTCTTAAAGAAAACTTTCGATTTTATAAGAAAGAAATCCTATGAATTCCGATGACTGGTGTCCAGTGGGCCAATGAACCCTCTTTGACCCCCTTCGTTCCACCCCTAAAAAATTGCTCAACTAAAAAGTATTGTATTACTTAGGGACCAAAGAAGTATTTCTTAAAAGTTAAGTGTCACAATTACAAATCTTACAAACTTGAAGCGTATATCTAATTGCAGTTGCAGGAAACAATCCGCTCGTTATGGAATACGTTCTTCATCTTCCCGCCAAAGTTAACAGACCCTCACCTGAACCCTAATTCTGTTATACACACACACACACACCTCTTCTTCTTTCTCTCTCAACCACCTCCAATGGCGAAAACTAAATCCATCCTACACATTAATCCTCATCTCTACCCTCAATTTCTCCTCCTCTTTTCCTCCAAAACTCACCACAGAAACCCCCAATCATCCTTCGCACCTTCAACATGCATACTCTTATCACTAACTCTCCTGCTCGCTTCGATTCTGTGTTTTGCAGCAATCAATTTGTTTCTCAACACACCGTCGCTGTCTACAATCAATCTGTTTCATACAGCTACGTACTCTCCTCTTTTTCTAGCGTCATTGTCGTCGGTGTATGAAGATCCAAGTGCAGATGATAATGAATCGCCGGTGAGTCTCTCCGTCACTTCGATGGTGCCGTTGCCGCCTCGTTTGGTGGCAGGAGCTGCGTCGGAGTTCTGGAAGCAGCCGGACGGAGAAGGTTTCCGGCCGTGTTTAGGTTTTAGTTTGAAGTATCGGAGGAGGTCGGTTAAAATTGCGCATGAGAAGAAGAGGTTCTTAGTGGTTGTGGTTTCCGGAGGATTGTTTCAGATCAGGAATCAGATTGTTGATGCTGTTGTTATCGCGAGAATTCTCGAAGCTGCGTTGGTTTTGCCGGTACTGAAAGGAGACGAGAGGTAACAGTAAATTTAGCCCCAATTTAGTTAGGGTTTTAGGTTTTTGATTGTAGCTCAATTGAATGCAACCTTAATTGCTCCACATAATTGAATTAGGGTTAAATTTGTGCAAGTTTATGATCCTAATTCTCAATTTGGGGTTCATAATTAGTCCATATGATTGATTTGGGGTTATTGTTTGCTTGATTGTGTTCCTAATGGTTGATATAGGATTCATAATTGCTCCATATGACTGGTTTGAGGTTGAATGTGCTCAGGCTTGTGTTCTCGGTTAATCTAGGGGTCATAATTGCTTCATATGTTATGCAGTGAATTTGCAGAAATTTTTGATGTTGAACACTTTAGGAAGACTTTAAAAGCCGACATTCGAGTTGTATCGTCACTTCCCTCTACACATTTAGTTTCATGGCAGTCGTTAGAGAATCAGATTCCATACAACGTTCCTCCGTTTTGGATTCGTGCAAGATTCTTCAAGAAAGTAAGAAACATCAACCATAAATTGTGCTCAGTTTTAGCTCTAGAAAGTAGAGACAACCACCATCAACAATCTTTAGAACCTTATTGTTTTGCAGCTCAATGAAGAAGGGTCTCTGGTATTAACAGGGTTAGATTCAAAACTTTCAAAGAATCTTTCACCAGACCTTCAAAAACTTAAATGCAAGGTGCAAAAACTGATCAACTGTTTTGATATTCTTCATTTTGAGATCATTCAGTTCTTATGATCACATATGCTTGTTACAGGTAGCCTTTCATGCACTGAAATTTGCAAAACCAGTAAGAGAACTTGGTAACCGAATTGCAAGAAGAATGTGGATCGAAGGCCCGTATGTAGCCATTCATCTGAGTCTTGAAAAAGATTTGTGGGTAAGAACAGGTTGCCCAACAGGCTTAGGCCCGGAGTATGACATCACCATAAACCAAGAACGGGAATCTCGTCCTGAGTTTCTTGCTACAAGTTCAAACACTAATTGTCCTCTTAATGCATTAGAAGCAGCAAGGTACAGCATTCGCAAGTTTTCATGCTTGAAAAATGCTCTATATTTGACCCAAACTACTTACAATTTGGAAAACAACATGCAGACTTCTCAAAGAATCAGGAGCACCAAAAAATGCTCGGGTGTACATTGCAGGAGGTGAGCCATTTGGGGGTGGTCGAGCCATTCGGCCATTGAAGACAGAGTTTATTAATGTGGTGACAAAAGATATGTTGGCTCGAGATGTTGAACTCAATCCCTACAGAAACAGAAGCGCTATTTTGACAGCCATCGACTATATTGTTTCATTAAGTAGTGATGTTTTTCTGCCTTCTTACAATGGTCACATGGCCCGAGCTCTGCAGGTAAGTTATCCTCATGATTCCTGCAAGTTTATGGCTTATGGTTAGCTTGATTCTATCATGATTCTTTGTGTTTTTGAAGGGTCATCGTGCATATGTGGGACACAGAAAGTATGTAACAATGTCTATGAACTTCAAGGGGCAACCGCAGCCGAGGGGTAAGCGGAGAGACCGAGACGTAATAGTGTTTCCGGTGCCAGAATGTATGTGTAAACAGTAACCAATGAGGTTACTCTGTGCATAATACTGGCTCTTACTTTAACCCATTCTGAACTTTTAGCCTGATTTTTGCATTGTATAGATCTTTAGATTTGTAATAGATCATAAAAGTTGGAAATGAATATGGAATTTGATGCCTTAACCTTATATGAATCAACTGCCAAGTATTTAAAGAACCCATAAATAACTTATGTTGATATCTTAATGATATTGTATCATTTACACCTGGTTGGAGAAGTTGCTTAATTAAACCAAACTGTACTAGACTTGACACTTAATTTAATCATGTGCATTCAGATTAATAATTTTGAAAACAAAAGAAAAATTATTAGTTTTAATAAAATAATAATAGTTATAGTTATATATGTTTGGAACAATTCAAAAGCACAAAAAGATTACGAAAATAAAAACAAATGACCGGATGAACTTTGTTCAAGGCACCCCCTAAATAAAAAAATTAAGTTTGATACACAGGAAGATAATGAAGGTTTAATATTGATTAAAATTAATTATTAATATAAGTTTATTAACTGTTTGGTTGAGTTCGTTTTAGACTAAGAGTGAGTTTGTTTATTTATATGATAATTTAATAGTTATTAAGTTGGGTTATGATTAGTTTAGTTTTTAGTATAAATATAGGATTTAGAGGTCATTATAAAGTGTGGTTTTTTTGTTATCATAATAAAAGAGTCGAACATGGTTTGTTCAAACGACCATGATTTTGGAGTGTTCATAAAGGGGTCTGATTTCGAACAGATAATCAATAAAGGGTATAATTTTATAAGTTCAGTTTTCTACACTAGACCCTTTAACTCTTGATACAAAATCTATTGTTCATTTACTTTTTCTTGCCTCACCATCTTGACCTTAAAGGTAGCCCATCTTATTAATGGTGTGGCATTCTAAACTCCGTCAAGAAAGCCATCTTATTAATGTTGTGGCTATAAAAATAAAATAATGCAATAAAGTTTAAAACACAACAACGTCGTAAGAAAACTTGAGTGAAAAGGACTGATTTGGTGGAAATGTCCGTCACCAAGGTGTTCAACCCGCAAGTCTAAGGTATAACTCCATAATCAATTGCGTATATTCATCATAACAAGTGCGTGTTCAGTTTTTTTTTTCTTTTTTTAATTATTTTTAGAACAAAAACAAACATTTTAAAAACTGAAATCGAAACGATATGTTTCTAAACCATCCCAACCCCTAAACTCAAACTTAGTCGGTTATATTTTACAAATTTTCAATCATATTTTTTGTATCCGAATGATTTTGATAAAAAAAAAATAGTCTTCACATCTATATAATGATTTCAAGTCCGTAGAGTGGATCCAAATCATGGTGGAAAGCATCAGATACCCGGCAATAAAAAAAACTGAACAATGACATAATAAAAGTTAGGCAGCATGTGATTCATTACGTTATCTTGAGACCAAGTCGTATTTTATTGTGATTATAGTGTCCGTGAGTTGGCAGACTTCCAATTCTTCTTCTTCTTCGGTCATTTGATCGCCGGCCACGGTTAGAATTTCCGACCTTCTGTTACAGCTTACTTGCGTTCATTTTACTTGTAAAACATCCGATTTTGTACCGAATTGGAGATGTAATTGTATATGGATGCACTGAAAGCTTACTGTTTCGATCTATTAAACCAGAAATTGTAGATTCTTCCTACTAATTTAATATTTTAATTTATGATATGATGAGCGGTGACCCTCAATGTAAGAAATTTATGTCAAGAACTCGGATTCATACATGTTTCTCTATTGTGTAGGATAGCATTGCAGAGGTGGTGTTATTTGCAAGATCATTTATGTCGTTCTTCAGAACATTTCTCAACAGTCCCATTGGGCCCAAGACTACTCATTTCTGGGGTCCTGTAGCCAACTGGGGATTCGTTGCAGCGGTATGTGTAACATCTATGATTTTTTGGCCTAACTTTTAACCTATCGTTTATGTAATAAAGATACATCATTTTAAATCCCGTACATATTCAACATTTCAGGTCACATTAATTATTATTTTAAACGTATATCAATTTCCAAATTCCAACGCTACAATAACACACTGTTTTTCTATTATAATTTGTTGTAATAATTATGAGTTTTAAACTTCCTAGTTACACCTCTTTATATTTATATTTATGTATTTAAAAAAAATATATATATATTTTTTTTTGGACCTTATCAAGGTTTTGAACCTTAGCCTGTCCTTTGACTTTTTGAAGTCAACCAAAATTTGAAATCCTTACAAATTGACATCAAATGCGACCCAACCCGGCAGAATTTGGACTTGCCAGAAGTCCTAGATGGATAGTCGATCCTTGCTAAGCCAAATTAACACCTCAAATTGACCTATTACGCGGCTAAGTTCGAATTTTAAAAAGAGTTGAATACCCAAAGTCAAACCGAGTAAATTCAAGCTTCAAATCAGCAAAATTAGCGCGATTAAGACCGTGAATCACGCACGGGTTAATCTCTCATGTATCTGGCCCTATTACACGACTCAATTCATTCTCAATTGAACGAATCAACGCGTAATCACAACTTTAAAGTCGGCATCCTTAAACCCGAATTGAATCAACACCTTTAAGATGAAATCAATCAGATTAACCTACCTTCACACCTTCGCATCAGCCCTCCTAAACTCTCTCAACCCTCCAACGACCTGCATTACATCCCTGTATCTCATACGAGTACCAAGAACACTGCCGCTGTCATCTCAGTGATTCTCACCCATCCCTTCACCATTACAGGTAATTTGTACATAATTAGAATCGTTTTTGTCTGGGGATTTAAAAGCCCCATGATTCCAGAACCAATCGATCGATCGTTTGGACAATTGCTATGGCTAGGGTTGCAATCTGTATGAATCGGGGAAGGGGAGGGTTTGGGTTTGTTTATTCAAGATTATCGGATGGGTTTGCTGTCAAGGCATTCACCCTGTTCCACCGGTTAAGTCGCACGACCCGAACATGCGTTGTCGCGGGTTCTAAACCCACGATTCCACCTTTTTTTTTACGCATTTCCCCTTTAATCAGAACCGGCCCTGTTGGTCTTCCTGTTAATACCCAAACAACCTGGGATTGTACACGCCCTAGTCCTTTGGCCCAGCGGTTGAAGTGGTGACCTTTCATAGCTGCCACCCGGGTTCGAACCGGGTGGACTGGTTTATTTTTATTTTTTAAAAAAAAAACCACTTACCTTGTTCTATTTAACTTTTAAATTTTTTTTCTTATACACCTAACCTCATATAAATTGGATTCGTGCAAAAGTTTACAATTTTAGTCACAAAAACCTCGAATTTTGACAAGATTTGTTGAATTCTCATTTTTGTTGTTATAAATATACAAATCATTAAAAAGTTATTTTAAATTATTACATTACAGAAACAAAGAGTTTAAGCATACCATGTAAATAAAAAGAATTTTTGTCTATTTAAATTAACCATATTTTTCATTTATAATCCATTTAGAGTTTAAAATTTTTTTAAATAGATGAATAAAATAAATTTATTTATTTCAAGTATATTTGCATAAAATTTCCACACTACGTTACTAGATAAATAAATAAATAAATAGAAAGAGATTATTTAGTTTTATTCATTTATTCAGTTATTCAAATTAAACCCTAAATCATTTATCGTCAATTCAAATGCTTTGAACTTACCTACTTCATTAAAATCCTTATTCAATTACAAACCTAAATATATACACACTCCTTACGTGATATAGCACCAACCCTTAAACAAGTCCCGACACCCAACCCCGTTAAACCCTAGACTTTACTTTAGACCATGTGCATATTTTGATTCAAGTTCATACATTTCACTCTAGGTTAATCTGGTGATTTGCAAGAATCACTTTTGCTACCTATTTACTCTTGCCACCGACACCATCAATACAAGTGAGTATACATAGCCCCTTTTACTCTTTTACATTTTTGGGGTGAAACATGAACACTACTTAAACTACTGTTTACATTTACACAAACAACACAAGTACAGATCCCATTTACATTCATGTGTGCAATTTGAGCTTTATGCCCGAGTGCTATGTGTGCTAACTTTTGTGAACACTTATGTGCAATCATTAACTATTCAAGCCGACGGTTTTCAATGATAGATCTATTGAGTCTGACAAACCCACCTGGTTGAGGTGATTGATACCGACAACACAATTTGCATGCTAGTTACAAAGGTTTGATTGTACTTGGTTACACAATAGCTGCTCCCCATAAATGCCTTATTTATCATGTTATGTATGGATTTGTTTTTCAAACTATATGCTATCTATATACAAACCTGTGTTATACTTACCAACTTTTTAGTTGACCTTATTTTATTCATGTTTCAGGTATTAATGTACGAGTTGATCAAGACATGCTACACTTAAGTTTGGACTTAGTTAAATTTAAACAATGAACAATATGTATTTCATTTATGTACTTGGCTTGTGTTTGTTTTGTTGGAAATGAAAGTTGATGATTAATATATTGCAATCTAGTCAACCTTGTGCTCATGAACAGTCTACATGTCCCGCCCCGACGTTTCCGCCGTCGGTTGGGGTGTGACAGTATGCTTTTTCGACTATTGTTTCAGTACTTGTATACGGGCCGGATGAATATGTTCGTGTTCGTGTTTGTTTTTATGGCCTGGAGTGCTGGACTGGGTCGATGGTAATTTAAAATGCGCTAGACTCAGACTTCTTTGGATCAATCCCTAAACAAACATAGACATAAGCGAATCTTAATGAACAAATGAGACGTGTTCATATTCATTTGATTAATTACGTGAACAAATATTATTGTTCTTGTTTGTTTGTTCAATAAATAAATAAACAAACTTCTCGCTGAACGGTTCACGAATAGTTAAATAAAGAGTTAATTACACAAATAGGTCCTACAGTTTGGGTAAAATAACCTGTATGAGTCCTAAGTTTAAAAAGTTGCAAGTTTAGGGGCTGTGGTTTGGGTAAAATAACATGTATGAGTCCTAAGTTTAAAAAGTTGCAAGTTTAAGGTCTGTGGTTTCAATTTTATAACAGGTTTGGGTACTAAGACTATATTCCATTAAATTTTCTTTTAATTTTAAGTAAAATGACTTTTTTACCCTTGACTATTAAAAAATAAAAAGAATATATTACAGGGACTAGTTTGTAATTTACTTAAAAAATAATTAAAAATATAACAATAGCAAAAAACTTAATAAAAAAATACTCAATCTTCCCCATATCTCCTCCAGCTCCGTGTAATTCCTCCGGCGTCTACTACGAACACCCATCTCTATCTCGAACACCCATTTACGAGACAGAGATGGGTGTTCGAGATAGAGATGGGCGTTCGTAGTAGACGTCGGAGGTATTACACGGAGCTGGAGGAGATATAGGGAAGATTGGGGGGTTTTTTTTATTAAGTTTTTTGCTATTGTTATATTTTTAATTATTGTTTAAGTAAATTACAAACTAGTCCCTGTAATATATATTCTTTTTATTTTTTAATAGTCAAGCATAAAAAAGTCATTTTACTTAAAATTAAAAGAAAATTTAATGGAATATAGTCTTAGTACCCAAACCTGTTATAAAATTGAAACCACAAGCCCTAAACTTGCAACTTTTTAAACTTAGGACTCATACATGTTATTTTACCCAAACCACAGGCCCTAAATTCACAACTTTTTAAACTTAGTACTCATACATGTTATTTTACCCAAACCATATGACCTATTTGTGTAATTAACTCTTAAATAAATAATGTTTATTCATTTACCATGGCAAGAGTAGTTGAATTAAGTAGTTCCAATTGCTATGGCAGGCAATGGCTAACATTGAGAAACCTCCAGAAATGTTATCCGGCAACATGACCGGAGGTTAGTAGTGGCATTATAGAACACAAACAGTTGCATTGAGTAAGATTATTGATACAACTCATAACTTTTAAATACTTTACAGTGGTGTGTATATTCGGCTTTGTGCATGAGATTTGCATGGATGGTGCGGCCTCGCAACTATCTACTTCTAGTATGTCATGCCTCAAATGAAACGGTTCAACTTTATCAACTATCGCACTGGGCAAAAGGTCAAGGGTAAGCTACATTAACTGTTCAATTCTCACAATGCACAGATTGCTTACTTAGTTACCATTTCTTATTTCTTCTGATTGCAGCTGAAGGATAACAAGACTTCCTCAACTTGAATTTAGATTTGTTTTCTTCTCAATTACTGGGATCATGTATGTTTCTATTGTATGTATTATGCCATTAGATCAAGGCTGGTTTATCATTTACAGTTTTATCAAATATATTCAACATCTTGCGGTCAATAGTTGTGTAAACAGAAAGATGCAAAAGTGTACAAAGATAGAGCGCGATGATAACCCATAGAACAAGTAAAATTGTCAGGTGTGTTAACAATTCGAATAACAAAGCATTGCTATGAAGATAATGAGATGTTTAACACTAACAAAGATCAAAGAACTAAAATCTATCTACACATCCTAACATGTTCAGCAGGGAGAGGAGCCTCACAGAACCATCTATGATTAAGGGCTTCTTTAGCAGTTATCCTCTTCTCTGGATCGTATGTCAGAAACTTGTTCAACAGATCAAATCCCAGCTCAGTAAGCGCAGGCGATCCAGTAAAAGTAGCCACAGGAAACTTTTTCCTCAAAGTATTATATGGCTGCTTGACAAAGTTGGACTTGACTCCAGGAAGCTTAGAATACCCAGGCCATATCGAGTCATTTGGTGTGCCGAGGGTTCTAAAAATCTTGTCAATCTGTTCAAGTTCTTTGCTGCCATCAAACAGCGGTTTCTTGGACAACAACTCCGCCATTATACAACCTACCGACCACATATCGACAGCAGTTGAATAACTTTTCATCCCCAAAAGAAGCTCAGGAGCCCTGTACCAAAGTGTAACCACCAAGGATGTATAGGGTTTAAGTGGGCTTGCATATTGGCGCGCCATACCAAAGTCACAAACCTTCAACTCACCATTGTTGGTCAGGAGCAAGTTTGATGTCTTTAAATCCCTGTGCATCACATAGTTATCATGAAGATAAGCTACACCCTCTAGGAGCTGTAACATAAGGCATTTAACCTCGCTCTGACTAAACGGCTGCTTCATACGCTCCATGTATCCTTTAAGTTCATTATCAACATACTCCATAACCATATAAACACCATTGTAGTCATCCATAACAACTTCCTTCATTTGCACAAGGGATGGGTGTTGTAACATCCCAAGAATGTTGATCTCCCTTAAAGCCGTCACAGGAAAACCATCTCTTTCCTTTCCTGTCTTCACCTTCTTTAATGCAACAAGGTCACCAGTTTTCAGATCCCTAGCTTTGTGAACAACACCATACGTGCCTTCACTAATCTTCCCCAATCGCTCAAACTCAAACACGTTTCTACAGCTCGGAATCATGCCTATTCCAGTACTTAACATGTCTTCATGATCACTATCACTTTCTGAACTTAAATAACCCATGCTAGCACCATCACTAGCAACCTTATCATCAACTTTCTTTGAATCTTCGCTGGATGGAGCTGAAAAACGGCCATCTTCAGTAGACAGGGAAGACACCTCATCATTCCTTTCAGAGCCTTCCCGCTTAAACTCTCCACTTTCTGGGCTTGAATTGTTGACATCTGATTCATAAACTGGTAAGTCTTTAAAAGCCCACTTTGATTTGTATAAGTTCGGCTGTTCAAAGTATTCTCCATCTTCATTCTCGATTTCTTGATAAATCTCTTCGGGAGACCTTGTAGCCAATGAATTTGGTATTTCCACATCATCTGAAACACTAGACACAACAGACTCCACAGAAGAAACTTGCAGCTCCCTTTCAACAGAAACCGAACATCTTTCAATCCTCCCAAAATCTTTTGACGATTTTGGCGAGGAAGGACGAGTGACATCAGATCTAACAGAAAAGATCCTCACCTGCTTCTCAACTCTATCCCACACAATAGGTGAAAACTTTCTTTTTTTGGTTGACCCCGAGTTTGCCCCAATTTCAGAATAATCAACTTTCCTGTTTTTGTCTTGTAGAGCGTGATCACTATCAATGAATCCATTCCTTCTATGTTCACTTTTAGGGAGTTTATCGCTAGGTCGATCAAGACGGCCAGCGAAAACTCTCTGATCAAATCGATTTTTATAAGAACCGGTTTCTTCATAGGAACGATTCGAGTAACTTTTCCTCGAGAAGTTCTGTCGTCCTGCCGCCATGATTAGTAACAACACCAACAACTGATTTTCAGCGACCAACAATCAAATAGAACAAATATAAAAATTGAAACCCTAGCACGGATCTAAAACCCCCAATTATATCGAAACCCTATAAAATTCAACGTAGTTCAATCGCTTTTCGTTTGAAAACAAATACACAAAATATTTTGTTATAGAAAACCCTAATTCACAGGCCGAGAATACAGCAGCCGGATATTTTTCAAATCGATACAGAAAACAACGATATCAAAACCGAATATGAGAAATCAATAAGCGGATAGCAAAGATCTGGCAAATTGATTATGAGATCTATGAAATTAGATAGTGAATCGGTGAAGATCTTCGTTCTTTCGAACCTCAAATTTGAAATATGTTTTTTGAGGCCGAAAATCAATCAAAGGCGACGATGTTTCTTACCGGAACACGAAACTTCAGACTTCGGTGAACGGCGACGGTGAATATCGATCAGAATTCGAACAGACGTGCAACCTTATCCCTCAACCACAGCCGCCCTAATTGATTTTTTGCTTCGTCCTTAATCAACGATTAGAATATATATGGTGGTGAAAACGCGTATGATCTGCGTGACCTATGAGTTTTTTATTGGGCTATTGGGTTGGGCCTGATATGTTAGCCTTAGGTTTTTCAAGTAAACAGTTTTGGGCTTTTGGACTTGTTTATATGGACCATACGATAGTACCCAAAGTTTTTGGGCTGGCTTATGGATCTTGGTACAAGTTGAAAAGGGCTTCAAAGCACTCTACAGTCTACATAGAGGTGCACATATCGGCTAACTGGTTTCTGGGCTATCGGTTGATAACCTAACTGGTTATTCGTCAACATGGTCAAAACCTGTAAAATAATCGGTTACAGTTGGTAACCGGTTCCAAGGATCGAGAATCAAAACCGGTTTCTATTTTATTATTTATAAAAAACCAGTTTTTTATAAATGATAAAAAAAAGTTCAGAAAAACAATAAGAAAGCGACGATTACAATCGCATGACCTTTCGAAGGGGCCCACAACCCTCAGGCAATCATGAAGGTTAAAACCCTAATCCAAATACTATATATAGGAATGAGATGAGGTAATATGTTTTCAAGCTCTCACTCAATACTCATAGTAGCACTTCATATTTTACATTTAGCTTTCTCCTTCATAATTGGATACTTATTCTCACATTGGAGGATTGTTACAGTGAGTTCCTCGTCCCTGTGGCGCCTTAACACGGTTTATGTTTTTCATGCCTTGTATACCCAAACAAGCCCCACTCACGCGCACGCCAACCATGGTCACACGCCCCACTCACGCTCAAGAGTCGCAGTGTCCGTGAGTTTTGATGTGGCGTGCCCCCTCCTTAAGGTCACGTAGGCAACTAGGTATAACATGTAGTCTTTATTGTGGGTGCTCTGAGGCGATCACGGGCATATCCAAATGTTGGGTACCGGGGTCAAGTGAAGTGATTTTTTTCTTTTTAATGTTACGACCTAGTTTTCAATACTTGTCTTTTCATGTGTAATATACGAAAAGTGGCCCTGATTTACAACACAAGTTCGTAATTAATCCTGGTAAAAAATAAAGGGTTCGCTACACGAAGCTCTGGTTGTCCAAGTTGGAAATTTTAATGTTACATTGTCATATGTTGTATGTTAAAGAACGGTCTCTAATTTCTTTGAAAACTAACTGTCTAACGTAAGTTATATTTTACTTGATCTCGTTAATAAGACTACACTCAAGGATTGTCATAAAATTATCCATTGAGTTCTACAATTAAAAAAAACAAATAACGTGTGTTACTTTAATCTTTTAAAACCTAAATTCAAAACCCTCAAAAAAAAACCAAATAAGCCAAAAATGAATATTGTATTTGTTTTGGATAAAAATTAACAAGACTAATTTTGTAACCAAACTTAGTTTGTGAGGTAGTGTGCTTGTAAAATCAATCTAAAACAATGCAAAAACGTAAAGAGTGACACGGTTGTTTACGAGAAAAGCCCTTGATCTTTAGGGATCGTCGGCATAAAACCTCGGGAGGTGTCAATCGTCCCCTGCCTCGTTTCTTGAATAAATAATAAAAAGATTACAAGTGTTGAGCAGTAATGATCGAGCTAAGAGTGTTACAGAGCTGATTACGAGTCCAGAATGCTAAGTGCATAGTGAATGTTGTGCCTATTCGATCAATGCTGCTGATATAAATACAAAAATAAAGCTAACTAACTATCTGAGAATCCCGGGATAGATTAATTCTTCAAATATGACCGTTGCAAGTCACTCCACGCGTCTTCAACAGGTTCTCTTTGACTTCTGGAGCGATTCTTCAGGAATGACCTTGACTACACGTGTTTTACCTGCGTATTAGTCAAGATAAAAGAAAGATATAACGGTTAAATATTGAGGATACCGGAACCTGTCATGATACCGAAGTATGTTGAAGATCCAGGATCCTTAGCTATAAAATGACCTGTAACAGTATTGCAAGCAATGTTCAAAAGATAATCTAAAAGCACTCATTTTTTGAATAAAGTTTTTTTTAATAAAAGTGAGTAATTTCTTTATGTCATTGGAGTGTTGAATGCATCAAGTTCACGATTGCTAAAAAGATAAAAATTCACTATCATCGTCATCCTCATCAACAAGAGCATACATATTTTCGTTTCCTACAATATTAAATAAGAAGTTTTATCGGTTAAAATGTTTTTAACTGTAAATAAAAGAATGATGGTTAAACATAGTTTTTACATGGGCCGCTATTTTCGAAAGGGGAGCATATCAATTATTGTATTTCTAAACTGGGTTGTAGGTAAGGTAATTGATCAACAAGCCTTTTGTTTGTGACTTTGTGTGTATCCCGACAAACAGTTTCTTTTTGTTTTAAAGTTTAAACATAAAATTTGTACTTGTAACTAAAACCGGTAAAACGATATAACCCGGTAATACCGACGGTTCAACTAACATACCGTTTTTCTAATTTACTAGGCTCAAACTTGTCAGGATAGTGGCCGAGACCCGGTTCAACTAGCATTACCGACCGATTTTAAAAGATTGACCGATTGTGAGCAAGCATGAGTTTGGAGATAAAATAAAACAATTCATTAATTATTGTGATGTTAGATATATTATTAATATATTAAGAGACCATGACAAGGAAGAAACCCTAAATCCTATTCCAAATCTTAAAGTGTCCACAACACCATCAACAATTGAACACTTGTCAACTTCTTCTGTTTAATGACTTCGTTCCACCTCAACCAAAATTTTAAAATATTGCATGTCACTTTCATTTATTTACCATACTAGTTTTGAACCCGTTTATTACACACGAGATGAAAAATATTAATATATAAAAATTTTAAATTTTTTTGTATATATTTTACAGTTGTAAAAATGTATTACATATACTAATGATATGATCAAAATTCAAAATATGTAAAAATTAATATATAATTGGGTTTCGAAAACACGTTAATTACTATTTAATTTAATTAGACTTTCATTTACTATTTGATTGAAAATAAAAATTATATAATTAGATTTCAAATTTCTTATAATAAAGGATAATTTAAAATAAATATGTTTTATTATTATAATCAGTACTTTATTTAAAAATATATTATTAGTAAAATATAGATGTTTATTTAGTAAGAGAGATAGACGGGAAAAAATGATAGAGAATAAATATGGAGGTGACACGCGACATAAAAACCTTTATTTATTAGATAACATATTTTATTGATGTTGACAGATCAATTCATATGAACGGTTTGATGATGGGGTTTTCCCGGAGCAACACCTAAAACATCTAGGGCAGCCCACCACAGGAGGAACCCCCCAACTGGGTAAACCCCTGACCTAGTCACAGACCCCTTTTTTGCTGTTGCCAGGATTTGAACCCAAGACTTCCACAATGGAAAGTCTTGGGGCTACCATTGCACCAAATGGCCAACGGTAAGCATATGTATCTACTTTCTATGAATATGTATGTTTCGTTTTCTTTTGGGACACTACGATATAGAATATGCATGTTTATTTATTAATTTATTTATCTTTTTTTGTGGACACAATATTTCATCTCATGATGCCCACTTCACATAAACAGTTTAACCTATATTGAAACCGTTTTAGAAACTGGTTTGGATTCAAACCGAAACGTAGGATTAAAATAGGTTTGTAACCTCATTCATTGAAACCGGTCAAAACCAAAACGAAGCGGATAAAACCCGGTTTCAAACTGAACCGATCATTTTCCTCTTATAAAATAGTTTGAGCCAAAACCCGATGTTGACCGGGTTTGACTGAACTCGAAGCGATTTAAGCCTAAAAACGGATTTGTACACCTGTATTTCCTCATACTTACAAACCATAATTCACATTCCACTTTCCTCAAATTTTTTGGATATATTATGGTGAAATTATATTATTTTACTTTTCGAAAAAGTTTTGGATTATGATTAAGCATTTCATTTACTATCGTTTTGAATGCGGCAAGAAAGAATCCAAAGTCTATCTCTAGCCAAGCTATAACCACTTGTACCATCAATAGAAGTCCCTGGTTGTGGAGAAGTTTCACTTACACGACCTCTCACATTAATTTGAACTCCTTGGTCACTTGATTTTTCCTTAAAAGCTTCAGCACTTTTACTACCGGTAACATCTTTGTACAATGAGTCTTCCTTAAACACCACATCCGTACTATCAATGACTTTAGGACTTACATCATCTAATCTTTAAATCCTGTAGCCTATGATACCTTCAATATATCCCACAAATACACACTTGAGCTCTTGGTTTAAGCTTCCCTTGGTTAACATCAGCATAACTCAGTGCCCCAAACACTCTAAAATTACATAGTTCGTCTTTTTCACATGCCACTTTTCCATTGGAGTTTTCATCTCCATTGCCATTGATGGAGACCTATTAACCAAGTATGTTGTTGTTGACACAACCTCAGCCCATAACATCATTTGACAAACCTAAACTAGAAATCTCCCCATCACAATTTAGGGGGAAAGCTGTATATTATTATTATCTATAGCAGTATGAGGTTTAATCTTAATATAGGTGCCCGTGTAACTAAAAAATAAAGTTGTAACATGCTCAAAAAAAATACCGTTACGTGTTTTATATCGATACCATTAACCCATAAAAGGTAGTGGAAGCTTTCATGGTTTTTTTTGGTCATCGTGTAAATAAAAAAAATGAAGTAATAGTAACCCTAATAATTATAACAAGAATATAATAATTATTATTATTTAATAAATTGTAAATATTTAATAGGAACAATCCATCTCCTCCATCTCGATCCTCTGAGTTTACTTTTATAATTTATGTTTGAAAGAATAATATATTCATTGATTTAGCTACTTACAAAAATCAATGAAAAAATAAGGCAAATCCGTCCAAGAAAGAACTCGAACACACAACCTACTTCATGAAGGTATGGCCAAATAACCATCATCATTGATTTTCTATTGTTATGCAAATCCGAAAGATATATAACCTATGGTACACGTGACAAGTTTTGAGAGAAAGAGTTACTATTTATGACGTTGATTTTTGTTATTATATATATATAAATAAAATTTCCTCTACCAACATTTAAGGGAGGAATTTAATAGGGGCCCGAGGGGGGCTACCCCCTGTTTTTTGTTTATAAGTATTGATTTCGACTCACTAGTTTTATTACATATTAGTTATAATCTTTGGACACATCATAATCCAGATCAAAAGCTCAAATCTGTTCCACAAATGTAAAAAAAATTGGTTTTTCCCCACTTTTTTGTTCAGAATTATTTATTTCGGCCCACTAGGTTTATTTCATATTAATTATAGTGTTTGGGCCCCTCATAATACATAACAAAAGCCCAAATCTGTTCAACAAATCTCCTAAAAATTTTGGTTTTTTTATGTGTACTATTTTCGAGCCCCCAATTTAAATGTTCAAGTTCCACCACTGCCAACATTATTATGGCTCTGTCACTTGCTAACGCCATTTCATTAAAATTTGACAATGTAAATATGTTTCACAACGCATTTTAATATTATGATCTAGTAAGTTTTTTTCTAAAATATCAAATATTAAAGTTACATTTTTTAATATCAATACCTCGATTTTGTAGGATAAATACACAATGAAATTAGCTCCAGGAATTATATGTTTGAAAGACTGAAAATGGAAGATGAATATACTAGTCATCTAAGTACATTTTGATGAACTACAATACATCTTGCAAGATTGGGTCCCTAAGTACATTTCGATGAGCTATAATACATCTTGCAAGATCGGGTATCGATTTTTAAGACGAAGGTAGATTTTTGTGTTTAGAGCTTTTTCACGCTAGAGTTTTTGTGTTTATTTCGCATGTTTATTGTGATTATGTTTTGAGATTGATTAGATTTGCAGTTTAAAATACCATATTTGTTTGCATACTCAGAGGTTCATAGGATCAACAAAGTTTTATCAAACAAAGATTTTAACGGTCTTATATGACGTCTTCCAGCGAAGATTCAATATCAAAGCACAAAAAACGACGTGATATTAACACCTTCGAATATATGTCATGGAATTGCTTTAATTTTGTTTGATACGAATAAAAAGAGAAATATAAGGAGATAAGTAATATTCGTTGAATTCAAATTGAACAAAATATTGTGGTGGCTTCAAAAGTAGAAAATGACTCCCATCTCTTATTTTTGGCAACAAAAGTTGGTGGAATAAATCTAAAAGTCCATAAAAGGCTGAAAACCATTAATGGTAAGTATTCTTACAGGTACAATAATGGAAAACGATAGGGAACCACTCACGACCCGATATCCATACGATAAATAATAAATAAATATTTTCCTCTTATAATATATATTACATCTTTATCATAAAATAGTAAGTGTATTTTAATAAAATATCTATAAAAATTGTGTGCATTTTTATAATACATCTTTGTCACTTCGTGTTTCAATGATATGAAAGAAAATATCATAATGCCATCATATTTGACATTAAAGATTGCATTTTGTTTTAGGGGCAATTTCATATATACCCCTATAAACTTGAAAAATATCATATATATCCAACAAAAACTAAAAATATCATATATATCCTTACAAACATGTAATAATATCATATATACTCATTTCATTAAAAACCATTGAAAAGATGACCATTTTACCCTTATTTCTTTAAACTTTAATATTTCATATTTACCAATTTTTAACATTAAAATTTCATATTTACACATTTTCAACTTTAGAATTTTATATATAACCATAAAAATAGTTTTCTCAAAATACTATTTTGAATTTTTCTCATTTTTTTATAATTTTACCAATATTCTTTTATAGCATTAGCGTTTTGTAACTTTCTCGCAATCATTCCTTTTTAATCGATGCCTTCTGAATGAGTTTGGAGAATCGCGATAGTCGCCATCAAAAATAGGAAAACGAGTTATCTTTTACGTATTGGATAAAACTACAAAATTAGGTTATAAAAAACCATATAATGGATAAGGGTAGTGACGACGTATGATGAAAGGGTCATACATAAGGGACTTAATAGAAAGAAATCTAACTGCTTAACCACCATGGGGGCCCATGAGAAAATGGACCAATAAGAGGGAGGCTGTCACTATCATACGGTTAGAGGAAATAGAATGTAAAAACCCTATAAATAGAGAGTGATCTCATAGATGAAGGGGGATCCAGAGCTTGTACTTGATTGAATTCGGGAATTATTATCAAAGTGGAGTTTTTACATCTCTTCATTGGCGCCATCCGTGGGACATTAGTTACAACGGTATCCCGAATACAATCTCTGCTTGCAATGGATAACATACAATCAGATTATGAATCTGACGATGATAAAAATCACATCACAAACACAGGGGCACCAACAGGAGACTCACAGTCTCAAGCTGGTATTCCTATGATTTCCTCATTGAAGGAACGTCTGGCACAAGCCCAAAACCATCCAGCAGATTTGTTGCCAGCAGCAGCAGCAGCAGCATCTCATCTTCACACTTTGCATACTAATATACCTACCTCGTTGCCTCCGCAGGCGCTCATTTCATCCTCCAAACCTCCTCTGATCCCAACTACCATTCCCACCCAAGTTACCCGGGACTTCCCGCAACCCACAATACCTCCCAGTTTCCCGCATGTCACCACATCTGGTATACCCATTTATAATCTGTCACAACCCATTACAACCATTGCCGGAATACCTCCCATTCCCGTTCCCAACACCCCGCTTGTTCCTGGACCTCTCCCTTACACCATGCCGTTACTCACAGGTAACGAATGGTGGATGGAACAACAACGTCGGGCTCGAATGGACGAACAATTTTGGAAAGAAATACGCCTGGCAGAACTCCGGAACCGTTTAACATTTGCGAAAACAGCTTATACCACACCGGGGGGATTTACATCCGCATGTACTACCGGATCTATTGCCGGAGGGCAGTCCGTTCCACCCACCCACCCATACGTTACGCAAGGGCCCCCGCCCGCACACATACCTGTACCTGGGAATAATCCCCTAGTGGACATCCATCGCCCGTACCGACCAACAGCTTTGTTAACACAATCTAAGTTCACACCCCGAATAGCTCAAGCATAAATACTTCGTAAATTAAAAATGCCATCCACCGTTGGGAAATATGATGGTACCACAGATCCGGATGACCACATCAATGTTTTTATTAGTGCCGGCGGGGTAGAGAGATGGGCCCTACATGAATGGTGTCACATGTTTGTTCAAACCTTGGTCGGGACAGCTCGTCTTTGGTACGATAGTCTACCAATAGGTCGGATCGACAGTTTTGATGAATTCTTGGAAAAATTTATGCAACAGTTTAGTCAGCAAAAACGACATACGAAGGACAAAACAGAAATACTTCACATCCGGAGACGAGACGGAGAATCGGTGGAAGATTTCATCACCTGATATAACAAAGAAAGTTTGCAAATAGCCGGGGCAGGGGAGGATTTAATGATAGCAGGTTTCATTCAAGGCATCCGGCACAGTAAAGACCGGGCCACGTGTCCGGCACCATAAAAAGATTGGATTTTAATCCAACACTTTAAAAGACCGGATCAATGCATCCGGCACAGTAAAGACCGGGCCACGTGTCCGGCACCATAAAAAGATTGGATTTTAATCAAACACTTTAAAAGACCGGATCAATGCATCCGGCACAGTAAAGACCTGGCCACGTGTCCGGCACCATAAAAAGATTGGATTTTAATCCAACACTTTAAAAGACCGGATCAATGCATCCGGCACAGTAAAGACCGGGCCACGTGTCCGGCACCATAAAAAGATTGGATTTTAATCCAACACTTTAAAAGACCGGATCAATGCATCCGTCACAGTAAATACCGGGCCACGTGTCCGGCACCATAAAAAGATTGGATTTTAATCCAACACTTTAAAAGACCAGATCAATGCATCCGGCACAGTAAAGACCGGGCCATGTGTCCGGCACCATAAAAAGATTGGATTTTAATCCAACACTTTAAAAGATCGGATCAACGCATCCGGCACAGTAAAGACCGGGCCACGTGTCCGGCACCATAAAAAGATTGGATTTTAATCCAACACTTTAAAAGACCGGATCAATGCATCCGGCACAGTAAAGACCGGGCCACGTGTCCGGCACCATAAAAAGATTGGATTTTAATCCAACACTTTAAAAGACCGGATCAAGGCATCCGGCACAGTAAAGACCGGGCCACGTGTCCGGCACCATAAAAAGATTGGATTTTAATCCAACACTTTAAAAGACCGGATCAATGCATCCGGCACAGTAAAGACCGGGCCACGTGTCCGGCACCATAAAAAGATTGGATTTTAATCCAACACTTTAAAAGACCGGATCAATGCATCCGGCACAGTAAAGACCGGGCCACGTGTCCGGCACCATAAAAAGATTGGATTTTAATCCAACACTTTAAGGAAGCAAGGTTTCAGGGAAAATCAAAGAGATAAAGTAGAAGACGATTAAAAGACAACACTACCTTAACCCCCCTTTTTATAGACAAGAAGGGAAGACAAGGGGTCAGATAGCGGCACCCTAGGTGTAACATTTCTGATTTTTAGTATTCATATTTCAATTCAATGTAGTACAATTTTGAATTCAATACTCGTGCACTGTCTTATTACTTTTCTCACAGTAAACTAAATGCAATGATTCAATACAAATTTCCAAGTTTTACTCGATTATATACACTTAAACGCTATACAAGTAACTATTTATTTCGAACTAATCAAACCTGAAAAGTCAAGGACTAAAGTTGAAAAATCTATCAAGAAACCCTAATTAGCACGGTCGTGCTTCGTCCTGGCACGGTCGCGCCAAGTGCCTCGGCACGATCGCGCGACTGGTCCTGGAACGATCGCGCCCGGTGCCTAAGCACGGTCGCGCCTGCGTAACTGTCGAAACGTAAATGAGATTTCAAAACGCTCAATCGCTCGAATTCAAGTCCGATTTACGTTTTACTTTTGTTAGCAAGGAAAATATCTCCGTCGATTACCATTATCATTTTCAAAATACAAATTACTCTCAAGAAACCATCCAAATTATCTCCCAAGCCTCAAACCTCCATTCTCGATCCGATTGCTACCAATTAATCAAGGAACTCGATCCTCCGATCATCTCTAAGGTTTCTGAAGGGTTGGAGCAGCCGGAATCACAGCAGAAGCCGCCGGAAGCAAATCTTGCCGTCGCCGGAACTCCCTTCTACCGATCGCTATCAATTCCTTTCTGTTTAAGGTAATTGAATCATTCCTCCCTTTCGTTTCGGTCCATATATCAAAAGCCCCCTATCAATCTGGGCTTTCCTTACAGAAATCGTCCGAATCAGAATTTATATTTTAATAAGAAAAGATTTAGTCGATTCCACTCTTAAACACGTTTTCCATACGATTAATTTATATAAATAGACTCGTAACAACTCAGTAATCAAAAGCCCTAACAATTCCAACGCTATAAATACAAGATCTGTTCGATTCGTGTCTGATTTGGAAGAGACACGGTCGCGCTAATCATCTAGCGCGGTCGTGCCTCATGAAACGCGGTCGTTCCTGTTGTCTTGTCTAGTTTATGCCCACTGTTGATCAACCCGGTCGCGCCTCGACTAGCGCGGTCGCGCCCGTGGCTTGAGCACGATCGTGCCCTTCCTAGGCACGGTCGTGTGAGACTCAGAAATTTTAACAGAATTATAATTTTATATATATTAATCAGTAAATGTTGAAAATTTTATAAAAATATGTTTTCTGTATTTAAAAATGGATTAAAAGTTTAATCTTGGCATAAATATAATTTATTTAAAAGTTTATGAAGATTAAATTTATATTTATTATCTTACACTTAAATGACACTTTAAATAATTAAGTTACAAAATTTATAAATAAATAAGATAATGATTAATTATTTAATTTACATTTTAAATCAAAATCATTTATTTATTTATACTTAATTACAATTAGTATTTACATTATTTCATAAACTATAATTATATATTTATTCAACTATTCAATTCAAACCTAATCAAATTGTTTCAAAAATACTTTACTTCAAACTCTATATATTTTATTCAATACTTTTTAAATACAAATCAATAGTTTTATACACCAATTCAACCTTCATTTTAGACTTAAATTTTGTGCACATATTTGATTCAATATACACTACTATCTAGGTTAACTCGTGCGTATCAAGGATCCTTATTTTACCTATACTCTTTGTTAGCTACACCTACATATCAAGTGAGTATTTCACAACCCCTTTTACTCTTTTTCACTTTTGGGGTGAAACATGAACTATATACAAATTACATGTTTACATTTACACAAACAACACAAGTACAAATCCTATTTACATTCATGTGTGCAATTTGAGCTTTATGCCCGAGTGCTAGTTGTGCTAACTCTTGTATGCTATGTGCAATCATTAACTATTCAAGCCGACGGTTTTCAATGATAGATCTATTGAGTCTGACAAACCCACCCAGGATGCGCGGTGATTGAAACCGACAACACACTTTGTTTTGCATGCTAGTTACAAAGGTTTGATTGTACTTGGTTACACAATAGCGACTCCCCATAAATGCCTTATTTATCATGTTATGTAAAGGATTTGGTTTACAAACTATATGCTATCTATATACAAACTTGTGTTATACTCACCAACTTTTTAGTTGACCTTATTTTATTCATGTTTCAGGTGCTTTCATATGAGTTTGATCAAGACATGCTACACATAGGCTTTGGACCTAGTTAATCTTAATTCAAAAACAAATTGTATTTCATTATGTACATTGAATTTGATTCGTGTTTGTTTGAATGGAAATTGATTTAACATATTACAACTTAGTCAACCTTGAGCTCATGAACAGTCTTACATGTCCCGCCCTGATGATTCCGCCGTCGGTTGGGGTGTGACAGATTGGTATCAGAGCCTTGGTTATAGGGAACTAGGTTATTAGACACTCTTGACCTAGACTATAACTTTAGGACACCCATACAATGCTATGCTACTACATGTTACATTATCAATCCATGTGTGATTATTTTTACATGCCAACCTAAGTACTCACACTACATGATACAATACATAATGACTTATGTGTCACACTACTTGATAACTCTTGTGCTTACACCCATTACTACCTATATGCTATATGATTATTTCCTATGTGAATATCTTTACATGTTATACTATATGATCACATTACATGATACAATACTCAATAGTTTATGTGTCAACTTTTCCTTCTATTCATAGCTACCTACTTAAATTGTTTAAAACACTATCCTAAGTTTAACACACACACATACACACCAAATTATTCATACACATTTAGACTCCCATACATGATACCATCACCTTTATGAACAAAGACTTAAACTATTGGACCTAATGTCCACCAATAATGAACCAAGAAGCCCATCTATCCTTCAAGAAGAAGAAGCCCACTGAAATGCGTAAACCTTACTTTTGGGCCTCAAAGCCCAGTCCACAATAATTCTCATCTTAACCATGAGCCCAACAATGGTATTATTAATACATGATGGCTGGAAGAGTGTGTAAACCCATGAGGAGTTCTGGCTAAGGAAATATAGGGTACTTAAGTGTGTCTTAGTGACCCACCCCTCTTTCCTGGGAATTCTTCTTAGGGATACATTACTTATAGGTCAAGTGTATTTCTAAAATATTATCGTGAAGGTTCGGCGTTATGACTAGTCAAACTCTAGAACCCATAAGAACTTCTATATTTGACACTTCATATTTCATAATCACTTACAACTTTTTCATTGTTTTTCTGCTAGACATGGACTCCTACCCTCCTCCCTCCCCGGTTTACCGTCCTGGATCAGAATCTGATTGGGAAGAAGACGCTGAGACACCCGTGTATCGGTCACCAACACCCCCAACTTCTAGACCAAGGTTCGATGTAAGGGCGTACGAGACTAGGAACACCGACCCGAGACTTCGAACACCCGGATCACCCGTACCCGTAAACCCGTATCATACACCTCACCTCCATAATCAATTGCCACCCCCACTAAGAGACCCATACCTAATGCCCGACCCATACCATCCTAACCCTTGGGTAAGACAAACCATGGCACCCACTAGTGTTATGGGGATTCCAACCCATGACCTCCATCAATATGTAAGAACCTCAGAATTTGAGAGGCAAAGGATAGAGCAGGGGATAATACACGATTTGCAAGGACAAAGAATTGATAGCCTAGCAACCCAATTAGGGTACCAAAAGGAGTTGATCTCCATCCTCGAAAAAGAAATGTTGGAGCATCGCACGGAGACCGCCAGGGCTGAGGCCAGATCTACTACTCGAGTGACCATAGCGGTGCTCATCTTGGCAATTATCTTCTTCCTAGTGGAAAGCTACCAGCGACGTTAGAAGAAGCTTCTACTGATTTCCTTTAAAAAATTTCGATTTGAGAACCATTTCCTTATGTTTTGAGTAATGTTTAACATTTCAGCATTTAGTCAATTCCATATGTTTCAACTCTACAGTTATTTTTCATTGATTTGGCCCGTGGAGCGTAAATTACACCTGTTATATTTTCATCAAACCTTCTCAAATATTACTTCTTTCATTCAACATGATTTAGTACATTACCAACAATCCCTTTTATAAATAAATCATCCTATTTGATGATCTAAATAAAACATCACTATTTTGTTTAACAAAATATTTATTGAATTTTTAGAACATAAATTTTCCATAAAACTTTTCACCTAATAAGGAAAATTAATGCAATCAATTTTATAAAAATACTTTTGTTTCTTCCTTTTGACTGATAAATAGTCATGATTTTTATTTCATTAAAGTAAATAATTCCAAATTTTGGCTAAATTAATATGCTACTACTTGTTTAACCAAAAGTTGAAATTTAAAAAAAAAAAATATATATATATATATATATATATATATATATTTTCTCATAAATTGCATATTCATTTAAAATATGCGATTCAATGATTTCACTACTTTATATGTGCACAACCAAAAAAAAAAAAAAAAAAAATTCCCACTTTTTATGTTCAAACAAAGACCCGCATTTGTAAACACAATTCCCGAATATTTTCAAAACCTCCTCGTTACCTCTCACTTGGCACTTCAAGAGACGAACCATACCACGTAGACGTTAACCCTTTTCACCAACATCAATGAGATTTGAGGACTTGAACATAACTACCACATGATGCAAGAACGCCAAACAACACGTTTGTCCGCAGCACTCGATCACATGCAAAACCCGTTAGTACACATCGAACGCGAAGTTCAATACTCACGTATACACGTTTACAATATATCCAACGCAACCACATGATACATGAAACTCAATTGATTACAATGTGCTTTATACTAAACGGTGTACACTATACAAGATACATGATACTACGTTGCTAACACTATACATGAGATCCATTTTCTTCAATACACATAATACTATGTTGTTTACATTACACGTTATAGTTTATCGATTACAAAATACAAGACGCTAAATTGTTTACTCTATATATATGGGACTTATTTGATTACGAACTACGTGACACTAGATCATACATGAGACTTGTGTGCTTACTATATACTCGAAACAAAATTTGCTTACCATTATTGCAATGAACCGATTTCATTATACACAAGACATGGTCATGCACTTGTACACCAAAGTTGAAGACAGTGATACATTGAAACGCCTCGGGGTTTGACGTATTCTTGTTCAAACACGAGCAAACTAAGAAACTTTAAGTGTTACTACTTTACTACTCTTTAGTTGCAAACTGATCTGATTTGGGACATGATTAATTGTTAGCGACTTTTATGTGTAAACAATAGACGTGATAATAGTGAAATTGTGCCCTTTCCCACACACAACGAAACAATCTATACGGACCATATGATGATTTGAATAATTACGGGTGCACACGGAATTATAAAAATCAGCGTATGGAAACTATAGGGAAATTTTGTCGTGTGTTGTGACCTAAAACTTATCATGATATGTAACAACGAAACTGAAGTAATATGACAAGGGCATGGTGGATACGCCGATGGTACTTCCTATACATAAGTGTCCTCTCATATTATCATAAGTAGCGTTGTTCGTGTCACCTGAAGTTTTGACCCAGACCAATGTTTTATGAAATCTCGTACCCACTAACAATGCTGAGCATATTAGACTATATTTACACGAACTCAAAATTTTAAAATCCCCCCCAATTCCATTTCAAATAATACACCTCACATTTAGAATTCATTTTATTATTCGTCCAATCTTCTTCTTAAATTCATTTCGAAGCAAAAAAAAAAAAATCCATTATCCCCCTTTCATAATCAACTTTGAGTATCAGGCCTAAACAATGTCAACCGTTACACCCCTCTGAAATCCAACAATCAAAATTCAGCGAGAATCAAAAACTCCCTCCTTCTTCTAAATCTTACAGCCTCCATCAGTTAAATTTCGGGACGAAATTCTCTCAACATGGGGAGACTGTAACATTTCTGATTTTTAGTATTCATATTTCAATTCAATGTAGTACAATTTCGAATTCAATACTCGTGCACTGTCTTATTACTTTTCTCACAGTAAACTAAATGCAATGATTCAATACAAATTTCCAAGTTTTACTCGATTATATACACTTAAACGCTATACAAGTAACTATTTATTTCGAACTAATCAAACCTGAAAAGTCAAGGACTAAAGTTGAAAAATCTATCAAGAAACCCTAATTAGCACGGTCGTGCTTCGTCCTGGCACGGTCGCGCCAAGTGCCTCGGCACGATCGCGCGACTGGTTCTGGAACGATCGCGCCCGGTGCCTAAGCACGGTCGCGCCTCTCTTGGGCACGGTCGCGCCTGCGTAACTGTCGAAACGTAAATGAGATTTCAAAACGCTCAATCGCTCGAATTCAAGTCCGATTTACGTTTTACTTTTGTTAGCAAGGAAAATATCTCCGTCGATTACCATTATCATTTTCAAAATACAAATTACTCTCAAGAAACCGTCCAAATTATCTCCCAAGCCTCAAACCTCCATTCTCGATCCGATTGCTACCAATTAATCAAGGAACTCGATCCTCCGATCATCTCTAAGGTTTCTGAAGGGTTGGAGCAGCCGGAATCACAGCAGAAGCCGCCGGAAGCAAATCTTGCCGTCGCCGGAACTCCCTTCTACCGATCGCTATCAATTCCTTTCTGTTTGAGGTAATTGAATCATTCCTCCCTTTCGTTTCGGTCCATATATCAAAAGCCCCCTATCAATCTAGGCTTTCCTTACAGAAATCGTCCGAATCAGAATTTATATTTTAATAAGAAAAGATTTAGTCGATTCCACTCTTAAACACGTTTTCCATACGATTAATTTATATAAATAGACTCGTAACAACTCAGTAATCAAAAGCCCTAACAATTCCAACGCTATAAATACAAGATCTGTTCGATTCGTGTCTGATTTGGAAGAGACACGGTCGCGCTAATCATCTAGCGCGGTCGTACCTCATGAAACGCGGTCGTTCCTGTTGTCTTGTCTAGTTTATGCCCACTGTTGATCAACCCGGTCGCGCCTCGACTAGCGCGGTCGCGCCCGTGGCTTGAGCACGATCGTGCCCTTCCTAGGCACGGTCGTGTGAGACTCGGAAATTTTAACAGAATTATAATTTTATATATATTAATCAGTAAATGTTGCAAATTTTATAAAAATATGTTTTCTGTATTTAAAAATGGATTAAAAGTTTAATCTTGGCATAAATATAATTTATTTAAAAGTTTATGAAGATTAAATTTATATTTATTATCTTACACTTAAATGACACTTTAAATAATTAAGTTACAAAATTTATAAATAAATAAGATAATGATTAATTATTTAATTTACATTTTAAATCAAAATCATTTATTTATTTATACTTAATTACAATTAGTATTTACATTATTTCATAAACTATAATTATATATTTATTCAACTATTCAATTCAAACCTAATCAAATTGTTTCAAAAATACTTTACTTCAAACTCTATATATTTTATTCAATACTTTTTAAATACAAATCAATAGTTTTATACACCAATTCAACCTTCATTTTAGACTTAAATTTTGTGCACATATTTGATTCAATATACACTACTATCTAGGTTAACTCGTGCGTATCAAGGATCCTTATTTTACCTATACTCTTTGTTAGCTACACCTACATATCAAGTGAGTATTTCACAACCCCTTTTACTCTTTTTCACTTTTGGGGTGAAACATGAACTATATACAAATTACATGTTTACATTTACACAAACAACACAAGTACAAATCCTATTTACATTCATGTGTGCAATTTGAGCTTTATGCCCGAGTGCTAGTTGTGCTAACTCTTGTATGCTATGTGCAATCATTAACTATTCAAGCCGACGGTTTTCAATGATAGATCTATTGAGTCTGACAAACCCACCCAGGATGCGCGGTGATTGAAACCGACAACACACTTTGTTTTGCATGCTAGTTACAAAGGTTTGATTGTACTTGGTTACACAATAGCGACTCCCCATAAATGCCTTATTTATCATGTTATGTAAAGGATTTGGTTTACAAACTATATGCTATCTATATACAAACTTGTGTTATACTCACCAACTTTTTAGTTGACCTTATTTTATTCATGTTTCAGGTGCTTTCATATGAGTTTGATCAAGACATGCTACACATAGGCTTTGGACCTAGTTAATCTTAATTCAAAAACAAATTGTATTTCATTATGTACATTGAATTTGATTCGTGTTTGTTTGAATGGAAATTGATTTAACATATTACAACTTAGTCAACCTTGAGCTCATGAACAGTCTTACATGTCCCGCCCTGATGATTCCGCCGTCGGTTGGGGTGTGACACTAGGAAGGATTATAGGACTGATGGATGGGATGTACGGAAGGCTTGAAGGGAGCGCCGCCCATACGTGTCAGGATATTTCGTTTTTGAAAAGAGTCTTTATAGTCAAATTAATTTTTTAAGAAAACAAAAAAATCAAATTGACTAGGGGACTTGACGACGTATGATGAAAGGGTCATACATAAGGGACTTAATAGAAAGAAATCTAACTGCTTAACCACCATGGGGGCCCACGAGAAAATGGACCAATAAGAAGGAGGCTGTCACTATCATACGGTTAGAGGAAAGAGAATGTAAAAACCCTATAAATAGAGAGTGATCTCATAGATGAAGGGGGATCTAGAGTTTGTACTTGATTGAATTCGGGAATTATTATCAAAGTGGAGTTTTTACATCTCTTCAGGTAGAATGGTCATAAAGTAACAAATTATTTAAATTGGGTATATATGATATTTTTAGTTTTGTTTTGGTATATATGATATTTACCCATGTTTGTAGGGGTATATATGATATTATCCTTTTGTTGGATCTTAGATTTTTTACAATATTGATTTAGTTGGTTAGAATTTCGTGTATTACACGAGTTGAATAAATGTAATGTTATATACTTAGTAATAAAATTTATGTCTTTAAAATCCGTATTACACGAGTTGAAAAAATATAATATAATCTGTTAACACATACACTCGTCAAAATATGTCTTTAAAAAAAGATACTTTGACATGAATATTATAAATTATGATATATTAATTATCCATAATTAAATAATAAGTATACATAATTAGATTTATATTACAATTTTATAAATATAATTTTTAATATCATTATTTAATAGAAAAGAAAGACATAAAAACATGTTAAAGATGAATCATATAGTGACACGTGTTCCCTCTAAATTTTTATTTCTCAATATAAAGATACTTTACAACTTCTAGGTTTCTTAAGTTTAAGAGATCCCATACATTTCTTCAAAGATTTTTTAACTTTAATTTTTTTTATTTACCTTATGTGGGATGATAAAACTAAACAAAGGGATTGATTTTTATCATAAAATTATTTTTTAAAATATTTAAAGTTAAAAGATTGAGATGCTTATGTGTCCATAGCTAAACAAAGGGATTGATTTTTATCCTAAAATTATTTTTTAAAATATTTAAAGTTAAAAGATTTAGATGCTTATGTGTAAATGCCTTGAACTTATGGTCTTTAACAATTCAGAACATTCATAATAGGGTCTCTTTCTCTGTTATTTATATATTTATTCTATTTTGTATCTATATCAAAATTCTTATCTTTATCTTCATTTTCATCTCTAAACTTTAGAGTTTAATAAATAAAGATTTTTTAGAAATCTATTTTAATGAATTCCTATTTTTTTATGAGTATTTATGGAAAAAAAAGTCTTCGTGAGCGAGATACAGATCTAATAGATTAAATCAATTTTAAAGATAATTTTGAAAAAAATTTGTGATATTTAAATAAATTATATAGATAGAGATGGAGATGCTACTTGTGAATGCTCTTAAAGTGGGTTATAAAAGAATATTTTTTTTTTCCTTTAGAATGTTAACATGCTAGAGTATTATGGCATGTATTTTTTATATGATTTTAAAAGGTACGTAATCATTGTATTAAAGTTTGAGTGAGTTTTAGTAAAAAAAAATCAACTATGCTAATTATTAAGTTTCTTTGTCAAAACTAAAAATTAAACTATGTTAAACCTTAAATACTGGGAGCCTTTAAATATGAGCCCAAGTTTCAACTTATGTTTTAATATTGGATTATTAGATTTTAATAATCACACTTGTTACCAATTGTCAATAATAATCTTAACTGAGAATATTTTTATCATCAGTCCCTACTTTCAAACTATTTGCCTACATTAGACCTCTCATTAAGAAAACTTAACGCCGTTAGATATTATATGACGTGACATCTGCAAACCGCCAGAAAGTCGAGCCAAGCTAGCATTGGTCTCATGGTGGGTTTTGAAATTGGCTCTGGTGGTGTTTAACTGGTTTCGTTTTTCCGGCAAATCCAAACAGAGACAACGATGGTGTTTAACGAGACAAGAGCCATTTTCAAAAGGCACCACGAGACCACTGCTAGCTTGACTCGACTTTCCGACGATTTGCAGATGTTCATGTCATATAAAATCTAACGGCGTTAAGTTTTTTAACGGGGGGTCCAATGTAAGAAAATAGTTTGAAAGTAGAGACCGGTGGTAAGAATATTCTTCGTTGGGATTATTATTGACCAATTGGTAAAATGTAAGATTATTAAAATTCAATAATCCTTTAATATTCGATCCGCACCTACACCTAAAGTTCAACAAATAAAACTAAAAATGTTGCAAGATCTACGATTATTTCAGAAGAAATAATAATATTTTAGAGAATTTTATATCATTATTATAATAAATCACTAACTATTATGACACGTCTTATTTTTTATGCACACAATCTTGGGATTTTTCGCATCTCTCTTCTCTTTACAATCAATCTTTTTGATTCCTAAAATTACTCCCCTAATTCAACAATTAATTTTTATTTAATCTTAGTTTTCCTTCTTTTTCTATGATTATTGTCAATATTTATTAGTTAACAATTTTGTTTGATTCTAAGAGGGTGTTTGAGATTGCTTATTTAACTTGAAAAGTGTTTTTTTGTTAAAAATGCTTATTTACTTATGACTATTCTAAAATGAGTTTTTAAAAAGTGTTTGGATTAGCTTTTGTGGTGGGAAAAGTCAATAAGTCAATAAGCTGTTTTTTAAAACGTGTTTGGCTTAGCTTATATTTATTGTAGGGGTAAAGGGTGGGTAGATTGGTAATATTTTATTGCAAAAGCCAAAAGCCATTTGAAAAACCAGAAATTTGTGTCTTCTTAAAAAACAACTTTTTAGTTTTATCAAAAAGTTAAAACAAAAAATGTTTTTATGTTTGCCAAACATTTTTTTTAGCTTATTGGCTTTTGAAAAAAACCAATAAGTCAATAAGCAGATTTCCAATGCAATCCCAAACACCCTCTAAATTATGTTTCTAAACTCATAATAATCACTTTGAAAACACGCATCAAAACACTTGTAAATAATTAATTTTAGGTACAAAATTTGACTTATTTATTGAACAAGTCTTGAAACGTGAAACCTTAATGTACCAGTAATGAGAAGTATATAAGTGTGTTATCAATCTAAATCGTTATTCTAATAAATGATTTCAAAAAATGTCATGTGTCATCACCATATTTTTTTCTTATTAAAATCTTTTAATTTCCCCTATTTTAAGTAAGTTTGAATATTAAAATTTATTTATCTTAATGTTTTTATTTTAGATAAAATAATATAAAATTTGAATTCTAAATATTACTTAGTTAAGGAAACAAAGAAATTTATTTTTTGTTTTACATATTATTTTAAATTTTTTACACATTATTATACTTTTAGTTTTTTAATTAAATAACACCATATAATACATGGGTATATAACCTAGTATTTTAATAATTCAGTCCGTATAACAGACAAGTTTCTAACCTAGTAAAAACATATAAGAATTGGAATTTTTAAAATGATGTGAAACTTCCGAAAAAAGTCACTTTAAAAGTTTAAAGACATCGTGGGAGAATCTAAGACTAAGAACATCTTAAGTATATTACTTTTGATTATCCAAAACTTGCTACTTTTGGCCAAGCAAATTATTGGTTCAACCAACACGTCATGTACTCGCTTGTAAAATTCGCAAAGTCTGAGGGTAAATTCGTAACTCATATATCTTGTATATGTCCTTTTCACTTCCTGCGATCACCAAAGCAAACCAACCTTTGAAATTGTTATCAACTATGAATCTACGTTAGTTATACACGAAAGTTTGAATTATTATTTTGAAATTTGACTTGTTTTTGTCATGTAACAAACAACTCATGATAATTTACACTAAAATAAATTATATTTATAAAATAACTAAAATTTTACAAAATTTAAATTATGAAGAAAAAAAAATTATAATTATAGAAAAATAAAAATATAATAAATAATGATGTTTGAAGTTTAATTTGAGAAACAAATAAGTATTTCCGGACTATTTAGTATTTATTCTTGAGCTAGACAATTAAATTAAAGGAAATAATAAAATAACTCTTGACAATTATTAAGTAATAACTAGGTTAAAATCCCGTGTATTACACGGGTTAAATAAATAAAATGTTATATATTTAGTAATAAAAATTTTATATTTTTAAAAACCCGTGTAATACAAGGGTTGAATAAACCAGTATATTACAAACACATTTGTCAAAAATATGTTTTAAAAAAATGTAATTTGTCGTGACAGTTATAAGGTCTGTTAAGTTAGTTTTTAAAATATTTTTTTTCAACTAAATATTAATTTTTTAATTTAATTGATAAATTATAGTTCATATTAAGTTTATTTGATTGATGATATAATAACTATTTATAATTAAATAATAAGTATTCGTAATGAGATTTATTAATATAAAGATTACTATTTAATATGAGAGAGAAATAGAAAATCTAATATTTAATAGGAGAGAGAGACAGGAAAATAAAGATGAGGAATAACCAGAGAGTGACACGTGTCCTGATCAGATTTTCATTTATTAAAGTACTAAGATTTATGAAGAAAGATAAATTGTTCAAACATAAGATTATTTCTCAATGTAATCCACCCATATCTTTATACTAATAAATAAAAAACTTAAAGGGGGTCACGTGTCACTTTCGGGCGCATCTTTATCATGTTTTCCCGCCTCTCTCGCCTCACTCTAACAACAACAATCGTCTTCCTTTTCATTTCTCTACAACAAAAACGTAGCTCCATCATCGTCCCTGCTCGTGTCTTTTAACAGGTCTCTTTACAGTTCTTATCATGTAACCTGTTTCTAAACAAGTTTGGGTTCGTGTTTGAAAAAAATGACACGATAAGTTATCGTGTTGTGTTCGTGTCTATCACTCCAGATTATCGTGTCGTGGATAAGATGTTATGCCAGCATTATACTAAAGAGTAATAACTTAAAGAGTTTATAAAAAGAAAAACCTAAAACTATGGTATGTATGAAGGGAGACGCGTAAAATATAAACAAAATAGTGGGTTACCACCCGCGCTTCGCGGAGGGTTTGAAACATAGATAAAAATAAGCAAAACGCTACACTACATTCTACTTGACGTTAAAAAAAACGTTACAGCGGTATATTCGATAGTAACGAAAAAGTTACCTCGTTACATATGAAAGTGAAGTTATTCGAAAAAAATATTATGTTTTAAAAGTTGTAAGTGGAAAGAAAAAAAAACTAAGAAAAAATTGAAACATTGAAGCAGCTTTGATAACTTGTACGTTTAACATTTGTGATTTGATGACTTGTACCTTATTACGCCAAACTCCGTTTCGAATTAAATTTACACCGAAACGTGGATAAAAATAAGTATGTCGCAACGGCATATTCGAAATTTTATAAAACATTATATTTTAAAAGTTATAGGGGAAAAACAAAATAAGTTTAAAATTAATTATAATAATAATAAAATAATTAATTATAAAAAATAAAAATTAACTAAAAAAATAAAGGGCGACGCAAGCATGTTTGTAAGTTGTGCATAAGGTATTCTCATTTTGTGTTTTGTAAATACTTTAATTAATAGTAAAATACGAATTGTATTTTACGGAAAATATTCAAAAACAATTTATGTGATTTACTCTATATTTTAATTTCTTTTAGAGTAAACTTCGTTTTTGGCCCCTGTGGTTTGACATGTTTAACCCTTTTAGTCCAAAAAAGAATCTTTTAACATATCAGCCCCTGAGTTTGTATTTTTGTAACTATTTCAGTCCATGACACTAACTCTGTTAACTTTTATGTTATGTATATGGGCATTTTAGTTATTTTATTTTTAAGTAAACTAGTTAATCTTTTCAGTTCAATAAAAACTTTTTTAGGCTTTTTCATAAAACTTTTTTTCTACTTTTTTAAAATCGTTTTTTTTTTAAATCATTTTTTTCGTAAAAACGTCTTTTTTAAATCTTTTTAAAAACGTTTTTTCACTTTTCTAAAAAACAATTTTTTAAATTTTTTCATAAAAAACGTTTTTAAAAACATTTTTTTATTTTTTTTTATAAAAAAGTTTTTTACTTTTTTCGTAAAATGTTTTTTTAACTATTTTAAAAACGTTTTTTTTTTTACTTTTTAAAAAAAGACATTTTTGAATCTTTTTAAAAACGTTTTTTCACTTTTCAAAAAAATATTTTTTTAAAACTTTTTTTCATAAAAACGTTTTTAAAAACATTTTTTTGTTTTTTTTATAAAAACGTTTTTTAGCTTATTCGTAAAATATTTTTTTAACTATTTTAAAACGTATTTTTTTAAATAGTTCACTATTTTTAAAACTAGTTCACTCAAAAAATTAAAAAAAAAACGTTTTTAAAATAGTTAAAAAAATATTTTTATAAAAAGCTAAAAAAAAACTAAAAAAATATTTTTAAATTGCTTTTTATGGAAAAAGAGGTAGCTATTTCAGTGGAAACTATTCGTGATGCTTTGCAATTGGGAGGTGCTAATGAAGATCCTATGTCTTATCCTTTTTATGGAAAAAGTTTTAAATTTTTTTTTATCAAAAAACGTTTTTAAAAAGATTCAAAAAAGACATTTTTACGTAAAAAAGAACTAAAAAAATAATTTTTAAAAGTAAAAAAAAAACGTTTTTAAAAAAAGTAGAAATTTTTTTTATGAAAAAATCTAAAAAAAGTTTTATTGAACTTAAAAAATTAACTAGTTACTTGGAAATAAAATGACTAAAATGCTCTTATACGTAACAGAAAAGTTAACAGCGTTAGTGTCAAGGACTGAAATGGTTATAAAAATACAACCTTAGGGGCTGATATGTTAAAAGATTCTTTTTTAGACTAAAAGGGTTAAATAGGCCAAAACACAGGGACCAAAAAGGAAGTTTACTCTTTCTTTTAATACGAGGATTAAGGCATGAAAAAGGGTTAAAGGAGAGCCGTCGATTGGTAAGATCAACCAAAAGCGGCTAGGAACCCTAGATTAAATTAATATGATGACCGTTTGATTATCGTACCACGTGTCTCCTTTCTAGAAAGTTTTAAACCCGCCATTTTGCTTTATCAGGAAACCCCAAATATTTCGTCCACAAACCACGAGGTACAATACCCTACGTGCCCCTCATACCATCGCCACTATCATACACTTCTCCTCACCTGATTGGCTCCCCTCAAATCAATGGTCCCGCACAAATGGTCTTTTTTTTTTTGCGACTTTCACTTTTGAGTGGCAGTCGCATCTCCGACAAATCGGAGACCCATCACCTCTTAATACCTGACCACTACGTTGTCTGAGCCGGGCCCGCGGGTTCAGAGCGAGGGGTTAGGCGTTCCCCGGGAAACCATGGAGCCTGCTGCCACTTGACAGCAGTTGCTCCCCTACACAGGCCAAGACCCGATAACGTAACGCACTCTGGACTAAAACCCGAGTTGGCTCGGGTTTAAACTTGCGTGGCTTCGTTCAATCATTCATTGCCTTACCACTGAACCAAAGTCAGTGGTTCACAGATGGTCTTCTCCTACTCGCCGAATGACGAGATGCGTCACGTGGGCCCGTCATGCCACGTTTCCCTTTCCACCAATCATATCTCTTCTCTGTTCCACCGTTTGTCGGCACACGTGGCCCATCTCCGTCTTTATATACCAATCCTACCCTCCAATATTAGTAACCTTGTTGCAAAATACCAAAAAAAAAAACACTAGCCGGAGAAACAGGCGGAGAAGGTGGCGGAGACGGCGGCAGTGGTTGAAATCCGACGGTGAAATGAACGGTAAAGGTGGTTACTGCGTAGCGAGGTACGGAGATGGTGGTGCAGGGATGTACGGCATGTCTAAGGTGGATAGTATAATGCTCAAGTTCCGGCCGATCGCGCCCAAACCGGTTGCGGCCGGGTCGGGTTCGACGGCTGCTAGCGACCGGTATGTTAATCGTGGAAGAAGTAAGAGAAAGTATGTTAGAGTTAAGAAAAATAAAATGAAAAAAAATAGTTCTAGAAGACGGGTTCAGGTGGATCATCACCTGAACCCGTCGGTGGTGACGCTTCCTTTGTTACCGGAAACTCCAGATCGGAAACAAAACGAACCGGTTATTGGTTTTTCCGATCTGTTATCTTCGATGGAAACAAAGAAATTAGAGTCACCACCACCACCGGTGTGGTTGAGCTTTAACACTCATAAGCAAAAACTAGGGTTGTGTTCTCCGCGACTGCCACAAGTGGTGTCGAACGTGACGGTCGAATGCGTGACCGACACGTGTGTGGATTTGGAAGGGTTAGGTTGTACGGACGATGAGAGAGTGATGAACATGGAGAAGGACACGTGTCCAGGGTTCATATCGGACGGTCAAGATAGGGTGGTGTGGACTAACAAAGCGTATAGACAGATGGCTGGAGTGGGACACGTGGTCAACGGAGATGATATTGCGGTGGTGCTGGTTCGGAAGGATAAATGGACGCCGTCACCGGTTACTTACCCAGCTTTCACTTGCAAAGTTAAGGTAACCTCCGCCCCTCACAGTGACCGGCAAACTCCTCCGCAGTGTTCTCCGACACTGACGCTTCCGTGTGATGTTTGGAGGATGGAGCACGGTGCTTGCGCATGGCGGTTGGACGTCAAAGCAGCGCTTAGTTTAGGTCGGTAAACTAAAACCCCTTCATCCAAACACCCCTTAACTGTAAATATTTTTTCATTTTATTTTCCTGATGATATTGTTGTTGAAAATCTACTAGTGTTTTAGCGTACGGTTAATTAATTTTTTGAGCTAATGACTTGTGAAGTATGGTGTTTAACAATACTTAAAGAAGATCATTCAAAAACTATGGTTATCTTAAGTTTATTTTCATTAGATATTAATTATAGTTGGATTACAAATTACCAAATTTAAGTACACAAATTTTGATTGTCATAGACTTTTTGATGATAGGATTTTATGGTTAAAAAATGATAAATTAGAAGGTTTTTGTATAGGTTTGTCTTATGATAGTTGATTAGTCGATGGTGTTATGAAATTATATAGTGTGATTTTGATGATTTTATGGATAAATAAAGAAATGTTTCTGTAATCCGATTATATCCTTTTATGGCCAAAAATGTTTGGTATGTGTTTTATTTTTAGGACAGGTGTACGAATGGAGATGTGGTAGCGTTGAAAAATGAAACTACTGTTCATGTAACATCCCATCATCCCTTTACTCTCTCTCACCATCTGCTTCATATTACTACGGAGTTGTTTTATGGTTAATGATAGCCTTAAGACTTTTCATAGTCTTGGGGTTGAATCCTGACCATAGCAAAAAAATGGTCTGTGGTCAGCTCAGGGGGTTTACACAGTTGGAGGATCCTCCTGTGGTGAGCTACCCTGGATGTATTAGGTGTTGCCCCGAGAAAACTCAATTATCCTAGAATATCTAGGTGTTGTCGTAAAAAAAAATTGTATTATTTTTAATTTTTATTTTTTAACATTTATTATAAATGTTTTATGTTTTTAATAATTTAATTTTATATAGCTTCATTTTCTGTAAAAACTTCTGTCCTTAAAAAAAAGGAATACGTATTCTTTAATTTTTTTGTCGACATTCCGATATATATTTTTCTTAAAAACGGAGTTGTATTAAAGTGAAGGTTTTTCTTTTATCATATGCTATAGCGAATACCATTACCGTTACCGTGACGAGCCAAAAAGATAATGAGCGAACACCATTGCCAGTATTGTTATTATCAAAACCAGTCTCAGTATTCATTTGGATGGTTTTTGTTCGACGAAAGCACGTCTTTATTTTCTTGGCTACGTTGTGCGACATTTGTGTGCCAAACCATTAGAAATTGAATTTTTTTTCTATCATAAACTATTCTGAGTTATGGTGCATTTAATAAACCGGTAACAAAAGGAGAAAATCGATGTTCTTTGTACTCACGTTGCTGTTTGTTTTATTTCTTTCGATCGATGTAAAATTCATGTAGTTCTGTAATTTTAGGTTTTTTATTTTGATTTTATTTTTATGGTTTTTAGTTATCGACATTTTCGTTTTTTTTTTTCATTTTTGAAACGTGACTTCTTCATCATTTTCCATGATAGCTTCTTTAGATTTTTTTTGTTCAACGTTTTTATGTTCTACACAAAGCAAACAAACGACATATGTGTTGAAGTTCGACCAACGGGTTAGGGTCTCGTACTCGTTAGGACCGAGTCTGGTTTTCTCGTAGTGTGTCATCCCTGATTTCTATGCCTGAATTCTAAGACCTGTTGACTCTATGTTGATCACATGTCTAGTTCTTGTGCCTCGCGTGATATCTTTCATTTCAAACTTATAAGCTCAGTCTAAAGTGAGTATTCTATTACAATTTAGAGCAGCTTACTTATTCTATTGTGATACCATATCTGATTCTTGTATTAAACTTGTTACTTATGGTAGCTTTGGATGTCTTAGACTCTAATCTAATCAAAACAATTCAAGTTTGTAAGTTCGTTTGACTAAAATAAAATCTCAAGGGTAAAAGTTATACATACGTAAATTTATGGTTTCTTTTGTAACGTCTTCAAAATCTGGTTAATTTTTGTAATTTCAGTTATATACTATTATTATTATAATTTCCAGATTTACACACACACACATATATATATATATATATTATTTAATTTATATCAATACTGTTACTATACTACAAGGTTTTCATACTATTTCAGTAACAACTTTCTACATTTCTAAACTTAAGTAAGTTCATAACCCTTCTTTTACTTTCCATCTTTGGGGTGGAAAACATGCTTTCGTATTCAAACTCTATATCAATACTATTACCATACCATAAGGTTTTCATACTATTTCAATAACAACTTTCTACATTTGTAAACTTAAATGAGTTCATAGCCGCTCTGTTACTTTCCATCTTTGGAAGGAAAACATACTCTCGTATTCAAACTCCATATCAATAATATACTACAAGGTTTTCATGCTATTTAATAAAACTTTCTACATTTGTAAACTTAACGGAGTTCATATGTGACATTTCGGGTTTTTATTCACGCTTTTATATTATGTATCCTGTAAACATTTCCTATTCAATAGAATGCAAGTGGTTTTATTTAAAATTTTGTACAAGTATATATACATATACATATAGATATATATATATATATATATATATATTTAATTTAGGGATTTAAAATAAATAAAATTTTATAAGTGTTAAACTTATATAAAATTTTATATAAAAATCTAAATTTAAAAGGTTCATTTATAAACAAAATAACCTATTTAAATAAAATAATTAACTTTTATAAAAATATTTATAATAATAATAAATAATATAAGTTTATAAAGTATATTTGAAATCAAAGAAAAATTTAATTAATTACTTTTATAAAAGTCGAGGGGTTGTTTTGAAAATTTTCAAACTAGAAGGTTTTAAGATAAAATCGGTTGAGGGACTATTTCTGTACAAATCAAACTACAAGGATTCATCCGTAATTATATCAGGGGTCGAATTAAAACAAAATCAAACTACAGGGACTGAAACTGCCAAATTGCAAATCGACTTTCCGGTCACCCCCAACGTTTGTCCGGCGGTCCAAGCCAGTTTCCGGCGAACACCCCGACAAGCCGTTTCCCTGCACCTCGACAGCCGAAAGTGGTCTCCCTGACCTCGTCGTCCCCACGCGAACAAAAGCCCTCGACAAATTTGTCGATTAAACATACGGAACGTCTGATCATATCTATGGCCGAAAGATCACGCCACTAATACGGCCCCGACAGTCAACCTCCACGCCTGCAAGTGGTCTCGACAGATTCGTCTCGTCCAGACGAATGTCCAGACATACTCAATTGCGTGTTTTAATATAAGGATCGAGCTCGGCTATAAATGGCCATTTACAGACCTGCACGAGCTCGCCCACCCTCCTCCACCCACTCTCACTCCAAATTGAGACTACCATCGCCTTCGCCATCCTCAGACGAAGCTGTGACCAGATTATAAGGCTCAATCCAACTCAAATTCTGGAATTCAAGTTCTTGGTATTTTCGAACAAAAAGCCTTGCCGACCAGGCCCTTCGCGACCAGGTTCGAGCCTCAAAATTGTTCCCTTGCCTTATGTTATCATCTGGCCAACTGCAGCAATCGAAATCGCGACCATCGCCCGTGAGTTACCGGGCAAACCAAGTGTCCTCGGACACGGTTTGCCGGTTGCCGAGGACCAGCGACCAATTTCGAATGTGTGTATATCAATTAAACGACACACACATAACCAGCGATGGGCAGTAGCCCGGCTGGTTATGCGTGTGTGTGTTTGTGCTGTAGGTCGCAGGTTCGAGCCCGGTTGGCCTTCGGCCCAAACTTTTTGTTTCTGTTTTTCATTTTATTTATTTTATTTATTTATTCTAACTTGTTTTAATATTCTTTTTATACAATAAAGACTAAAACAAGTCGGTTTACTCGTTCGTTTATTCCGGGAACCATTAAAATTCTTTTAAACATATTTAACCCACAAATTTTTTTTTATAAAATAATAAATGTTATATTTGTTAAAATAGTTTCAACTTACTAAAAATATATATAATAATAGTATTAATAATAAATAAATAAATAGAAACTTTTATAAATACCTAATAAATACTTATTTAAAAATGTAATATTTTAACAATATATATATATATATTTTTAAGTTAAAGTTTTACAAAACCATTATCATATTCCTACCATATTTTATACAAATAAATATTTAGGAATATTATTATAAAACCTATATACATTTAAATACGAATACGCACATACAAACATACAATAATACTTATCTATCCACATAGGATTTCATCGTGCTTAGGTTTCAACGTCCTTATCACCCGCACTCGTGGATTATCATATCCGCTAGCCAGGTGAGTTACATAGCCCCTATTTTACATTTTTGCAAATTTTGGGGTGAAACATTATACATGCTACTCATATTGTTTATACGTGTTATACATGTGGACTATATGCTTATTATCTTGGATGTACATACATTTAAACACAAGAAAACCAACGGTAATATTAATAGATCTATTGTGCCTGACCAGCCCACCCGGTTAGGGTGTTTATTACTGCATACTCGGATATAGCCGCGTGTTATATTCAAACATACCGGATATAGTGGGTAACTATATTCAAACATACCGGACTTAGCTGTTGTGCTATGTTCAAGCGCGTCAATCAAGGTTTGAATTGTGATTAGATAAATGATACACCATATATATTCTATGTTTAACAAGATAAACAATGAGTTGCAAAACTTTTTATCTACTACTTATCGGGACTTACTAAACCTATGTACTCACCAACTTTTTAGTTGACACTTGATTTTAATAATGTTTCAGGTTTGGATATGTGATTGCTTGCCGAAGATTCCTCCACTTAGGAACTATGGACCTAGTTAAATAAATCAATGTTTTGAACTAGACTAGGATATTTGAAATGTATTGTATTTGGATCTTTGTTGTCTTTAAATTTAATTAATGAATTATGCAAAATTTTAGTTATCATGTGCTTTTGAACAATCATTCCATTGTCCGCCTCGATGATTCCGCCATCGGTCGGGGTGTGACAGATTGGTATCAGAGCCATGGTTATAGGGAATTAGGTTATTAGACACGATGACCTAGACTATAACCCTAGGACTCCCTTTTTATGTGTTATGTGCTAAATGATTAATTGCTATGTGAATTATTTGTAGTTAGGTATTATTTGAACTTTCCCAAGTTTGGTACATGAGACTTATACACATACATACAAGGCTTAAATACATGATACATACTTTACATACACATTTGACAAACAAACTTATGCAAACAAATACACTACTCGTCCTTGTCCATACTCTTTCCTAATCCATATTAATCGCAACATTCCTACACGTTTTATACTCATAGACTCTCAAGTCTATTAAAATCTTGAAAATCTCGTCAACGACTTAATTTCTTGAAACCAGTAAAGGACACGTGCAATCTGGAAGGGTGACACCTGTACATTGGGTTTTCTGTCTAGGAAAGCATTTCGTATAAATCCAAATAAACGGACCCGTATGCTTTCCTGGGAATTCCTGAAGTGAGTGTTTACCTATAGGCTAAAGCATGTCTCCTTGAAAGTGTTGAGGAATTATTTAACGTTGATAAGTCAATGTATTCGCAAGGATACGATCCGAACTTAAACTCAAAATTTGGGGACATTATAGCAAGATAGGAAGAACTAGACGAACATGCAAAGCAAATCATTATTGCGGGTGCACACGTAATAACGATTTGTAGTGCATGCAAGTCCCGACAATTCCTACTACGCGAATAATGATCTATAACATCACGTTCTACCCGGAATAGATGGCTTAGTTTCCCCCATTAACTTTGAATAAATACACATGCACTGGCACGCGTCATGATGAAACCCGCTTTTCTGCTTACATTATTTCCCACTATGACTCATATATATCCATCTTATCTAAAATATCATTGTCTTTTCTTATGGTGTTAGAATGCCTCATCGACGTGCAAACTCTAGCACTTCCAACCCGGATCTTGCTACTCTTCTTGCCCAGCTGGTGGGGCAAATGACCCAAGCCAATAACAACAGTGACGGGTCTCACAACATCCAAGGAAACGGTGGTACCAACCCGCCTCAATGCACATTTAAGCACTTTAACTCGTGCAATCCTACAAAATTCTTCGGGACTGAAGGTGCTACCGGCCTACTGCAATGGTTTGAAAGCATGGAAAGCACATTCCTAAACAGTGACTGTCCCGATAATCTTCGGGTCCGCTATACCACAAGTGTACTTCAAAAAAGAGCCCTCACCTGGTGGAACGGTGAGAAACGCACTCGTGGTGTTGAGGTTGCTACATCCTTATCATGGGATGATCTGAAGAAAGCCATGACTGATGAATTCTGTCCTCGGAATGAAATGAGGAAGCTCGAGACTGAGTTTTGGGATCTTGCCCAAGACAGCGGGGATAATCTGGCTTACACCACCCGGTTTCAAGAGCTGAGTCTACTAGTACCTCATATGGTCACTCCCCTTGCTCGGGAAATTGAAAAATACATAGGCGGGCTGCCTATGCAAATCCAAGATGCTGTGTTAGGAAGCAATCCTCCTACACTTGAAGCTGCTATCCGTCTATCCGCTACACTATCCGACAACCATGTCAAAGCCGGAACCTTAACAAGAAAGGGTTCCAAGAAGGTTGTCTCCACTCTTGCAGCCGTCAAAGATGTAAAACCCGAGTCTTCTAACCGCAACAAGAAACGAAAGGGTCGAAACTTCGCAGCCGTAACTCTCGCTGTACCTGCTATTCAAGTGGCCCCTTTGGGTCAAAACCCGAAACCTTATTTGGGTCCAAATCCCCAATGTCAGACCTGCAAGTACCATCATCCTGCCAACTTACCATGCCGATTGTGTTCAAGCTACGGAAGATATGGACACGTGGTCACTACTTGCCGTACCCGTCCTCCCGTCCATCAAGCTGCTCCAGCCAACCGTCTAAACTATCCGGCACTTCTCAATGGTCGGGCATGTTACGAGTGTGGAGACCCAAACCATTTCCGTGACCGATGCCCAAAACTTCTTCATCAAGGCGGTCCCCAAGGACGAGCGTTTAATATAAACGCTAATGAGGCACAAGCAAACAACGACGTGATAAACGGTACGTTTCTCGTAAACAATCATTATGCATCCATTTTATTTGATACCGGTGCCGATAGGAGTTTCGTGTCTCTTCCCTTTGAATCTCAACTTGCTAAACAAAGAACGAAACTTGACAATCCTTATTCCGTGGAGATAGCAAATGGGAAATCTATTGCTATAAACTCTGTTATCCGCAACTGCAATCTCGAGCTTAATAATCATGAATTCTCTGTTGATCTCCTTCCAATGCAATTGGGAAGCTTCGATATTATAATTGGCATGGACTGGTTATCCAAGCATCATGCCGAGGTTATTTGCTACGAAAAGTGCATTCGTATACCTCTCCCTTCGGGTGACACGTTAGTTATTTTCGGTGAAAAACCGTGTCGTGGTCTTCAACTCATGTCTTGCACATTGGCACAAAAGTACTTGCGGAAAAAGTACGTTGCCTTCTTGGCCCACGTAGTTGACACGAAAGACGAGGGTAAGAAATTGCAAGATATTCCGATCATTCGAGATTTTCCCGAAGTATTCCCCGAGGATTTACCCGGTCTTCCTCCCCCTAGACAAGTAGAGTTTCGTATTGACCTTGTGCCCGGAGCAACTCCCGTGGCAAAAGCTCCGTATCGTCTTGCACCTTCCGAAATGCAAGAACTCGCAAGTCAATTACAAGAACTCTCATCCAAAGGATTCATCCGACCAAGCCATTCACCTTGGGGTGCCCCCGTGCTGTTCGTAAAGAAAAAGGATGGATCGTTTCGAATGTGCATCGATTATCGTGAACTCAACAAGCTTACAATTAAGAACCGTTATCCTTTACCCCGTATCGACGATCTTTTCGATCAGCTTCAAGGTTCATCATGTTTCTCCAAGATTGACCTTCGTTCCGGATACCATCAACTTCGTGTTCTCGATGAAGACATTCCAAAGACTGCCTTTCGGACTAGATATGGTCACTACGAGTTCATGGTCATGCCCTTCGGTTTGACTAATGCACCTGCGGTCTTCATGGACCTCATGAACCGTGTATGCAAACCTTATTTGGACAAGTTCGTGATCGTTTTCATTGACGACATTCTCATCTATTCCAAAACGAAAGCGGAGCATGAACAACATCTTCGTTTTATTTTGGAACTCTTGAAGAAAGAACAACTATACGCCAAGTTCTCCAAGTGTGAATTCTGGCTAAAGGAAGTTCAATTTTTGGGACACATAGTCAACGATAAGGGAATTCATGTGGACCCGGCAAAAATCGAAGCGGTAAAGAATTGGAGTACTCCTAAGACTCCTACCTAGATTAGTTCTTTCCTTGGACTAGCAGGTTACTATCGTCGCTTCATCTCAAATTTCTCCAAAATCGCGGTTCCGCTCACGGCCTTGACTCACAAAGGTAAACCTTACGAATGGGGACCAAAGCAAGAGGAAGCTTTTCAAACTCTCAAGCACAAGCTCTGCCATGCTCCTATTCTAACACTTCCTAGTGGTAATGACGATTTTGTCGTTTATTGTGATGCATCCAACCAAGGTCTTGGTTATGTTCTTATGCAGCGTGGCCAAGTAATTGCATACGCGTCACGTCAGCTCAAAATCCATGAGAAGAACTATACGACCCATGATCTCGAGCTTGGTGCTGTCGTTTTCGCCTTGAAAATTTGGAGACATTATCTTTATGGCACCAAGTGCGTGGTTTTCACCGACCACAAAAGTCTCCAACATATTTTCAATCAAAAAGAGCTTAATATGAGGCAACGACGATGGGTTGAACTTCTTAACGACTACGACTGCGAGATTCGCTACCACCCCGGCAAAGCAAATGTTGTAGCCGACGCCTTGAGTCGTAAGGAACGTATCATGCTTCATAGTGTTCGTATTCATAATGATATCCAAGCCCGCATTCTCCAAGCACAACACACCTCAGTTACCGAGGAAAACATGCACCAAGAAATGGCATGTGGTGTAGAACTCTTGCTAGAAACCAAAGCCAACGGCCTATTGTGTTACTTGGATCGTATCTGGATTCCCGATCGCGACGATCTTCGTATGTTTTTGATGAATGAATCCCATAAGACTCGATATTCGGTACATCCCGGAGCTGATAAGATGTACATGGGTCTTCGTCAGCAATATTGGTGGCCCGGCATGAAAAAGGATATTGCCCTCTTTGTGGTAAAATGCTTAACTTGTTCCAAAGTGAAGGCCGAACACCAAAAGCCTTCCGGACTCCTCGAACAACCAGAAATTCCCATGTGGAAGTGGGAGAACCTCGCTATGGACTTCATCACCAAACTTCCACGCACTTCTAGTGGGCACGATAGTATCTGGGTTATTATCGACCGACTTACAAAGTCTACTCATTTCTTGCCTATTCGTGAGGACTATCGAGTCGAGAAAATGGCTCGGATCTACATTGATGAGATCGTAAGTCATCACGGAATCCCTTTGAACATCATCTCCGATCGTGATTCGCGTTTTACTTCTCGATTTTGGCAAACATTACAATCTGCGCTTGGTACTCGTTTGGATTTAAGTACGGCTTACCATCCTCAAACTGATGGACAAACCGAGCGAACAATCCAAACCCTCGAGGATATGCTTAGAGCCTGTGTCATTGACTTTGGTGGCAATTGGGATTCTCACCTACCACTGATCGAGTTTTCCTACAACAACAGCTACCACACAAGTATTAACATGGCACCGTTTGAAGCTCTTTATGGACGAAAATGTCGTTCACCTATTTGTTGGAACGAAATTGGTGAAGCACAAATCACCGGTCCCGAGCTTATCCAAGAGACCTCCGATAAAATCTCTCTTATTCGTGACAACATTCGAGTAGCAAGGAGTCGGCAAAAGAGCTATGCCGATAAACGACGAAAACCCTTGGAATTCCAAGTTGGGGATATGGTTCTTCTAAAAGTATCACCTTGGAAAGGCGTAGTCCGATTTGGAAAGAAGGGAAAACTTGCACCTCGATATGTGGGTCCATTCAAGATACTCGAAAGGATAGGAAAAGTGGCCTACAAACTCGATCTTCCTTCAGAACTCAGCAACGTTCATCCGACTTTCTACGTATCTAATTTGAAAAAGTGTCTAGCCGACAAGAATCTCCACATCCCTCTTGATGAAGTGCGTATTGACGAGAAAATGCACTTTGTTGAGAAACCCACGGAAATCATAGACCGAGAAGTCAAGAAACTCAAGCGTAGCCGCATCCCCATTGTCAAGGTCCGTTGGGAGTCTAAACGTGGACCCGAGTTCACTTGGGAACGTGAAGACCAAATGAAATCCAAATATCCGCATCTCTTTTCATAGCCTCCATTAGTTGAACTTCGGGGCGAAATTCCTTTAACATGGGGAGACTGTGACATTTCGGGTTTTTATTCACGCTTTTATATTATGTATCCTGTAAACATTTCCTATTCAATAGAATGCAAGTGGTTTTATTTAAAATTTTGTACAAGTATATATACATATACATATATATATATATATATATATATATATATATATATATATATATTTAATTTAGGGATTTAAAATAAATAAAATTTTATAAGTGTTAAACTTATATAAAATTTTATATAAAAATCTAAATTTAAAAGGTTCATTTATAAACAAAATAACCTATTTAAATAAAATAATTAACTTTTATAAAAATATTTATAATAATAATAAATAATATAAGTTTATAAAATATATTTGAAATCAAAGAAAAATTTAATTAATTACTTTTATAAAAGTCGAGGGGTTGTTTTGAAAATTTTCAAACTAGAAGGTTTTAAGATCAAATCGGTTGAGGGACTATTTCTGTACAAATCAAACTACAAGGATTCATCCGTAATTATCTCAGGGGTCGAATTAAAACAAAATCAAACTACAGGGACTGAAACTGCCAAATTGCAAATCGACTTTCCGGTCACCCCCAACGTTTGTCCGGCGGTCCAAGCCAGTTTCCGACGAACACCCCGACAAGCCGTTTCCCTGCACCTCGACAGCCGAAAGTGGTCTCCCTGACCTCGTCGTCCCCACGCGAACAAAAGCCCTCGACAAATTTGTCGATTAAACATACGGAACGTCTGATCATATCTATGACCGAAAGATCACGCCACTAATACGGCCCCGACAGTCAACCTCCACGCCTGCAAGTGGTCTCGACAGATTCGTCTCGTCCAGACGAATGTCCAGACATACTCAATTGCGTGTTTTAATATAAGGATCGAGCTCGGCTATAAATGGCCATTTACAGACCTGCACGAGCTCGCCCACCCTCCTCCACCCACTCTCACTCCAAATTGAGACTACCATCGCCTTCGCCATCCTCAGACGAAGCTGTGACCAGATTATAAGGCTCAATCCAACTCAAATTCTGGAATTCAAGTTCTTGGTATTTTCAAACAAAAAGCCTTGCCGACCAGGCCCTTCGCGACCAGGTTCGAGCCTCAAAATTGTTCCCTTGCCTTCTGTTATCATCTGGCCAACTGCACCAATCGAAATCGCGACCATCGCCCGTGAGTTACCGGGCAAACCAAGTGTCCTCGGACACGGTTTGCCGGTTGCCGAGGACCAGCGACCAATTTCGAATGTGTGTATATCAATTAAACGACACACACATAACCAGCGATGGGCAGTAGCCCGGCTGGTTATGCGTGTGTGTGTTTGTGCTGTAGGTCGCGGGTTCGAGCCCGGTTGGCCTTCGGCCCAAACTTTTTGTTTCTGTTTTTCATTTTATTTATTTTATTTATTTATTCTAACTTGTTTTAATATTCTTTTTATACAATAAAGACTAAAACAAGTCGGTTTACTCGTTCGTTTATTCCGGGAACCATTAAAATTCTTTTAAACATATTTAACCCACAAAATTTTTTTTATAAAATAATAAATGTTATATTTGTTAAAATAGTTTCAACTTACTAAAAATATATATAATAATAATATTAATAATAAATAAATAAATAGAAACTTTTATAAATACCTAATAAATACTTATTTAAAAATGTAATATTTTAACAATATATATATATATTTTTAAGTTAAAGTTTTACAAAACCATTATCATATTCCTACCATATTTTATACAAATAAATATTTAGGAATATTATTATAAAACCTATATACATTTAAATACGAATACGCACATACAAACATACAATAATACTTATCTATCCACATAGGATTTCATCGTGCTTAGGTTTCAACGTCCTTATCACCCGCACTCGTGGATTATCATATCCGCTAGCCAGGTGAGTTACATAGCCCCTATTTTACATTTTTGCACATTTTGGGGTGAAACATTATACATGCTACTCATATTGTTTATACGTGTTATACATGTGGACTATAGGCTTATTATCTTGGATGTACATACATTTAAACACAAGAAAACCAACGGTAATATTAATAGATCTATTGTGCCTGACCAGCCCACCCGGTTAGGGTGTTTATTACTGCATACTCGGATATAGCCGCGTGTTATATTCAAACATACCGGATATAGTGGGTAACTATATTCAAACATACCGGACTTAGCTGTTGTGCTATGTTCAAGCGCGTCAATCAAGGTTTGAATTGTGATTAGATAAATGATACACCATATATATTCTATGTTTAACAAGATAAACAATGAGTTGCAAAACTTTTTATCTACTACTTATCGGGACTTACTAAACCTATGTACTCACCAACTTTTTAGTTGACACTTGATTTTAATAATGTTTCAGGTTTGGATATGTGATTGCTTGCCGAAGATTCCTCCACTTAGGAACTATGGACCTAGTTAAATAAATCAATGTTTTGAACTAGACTAGGATATTTGAAATGTATTGTATTTGGATCTTTGTTGTCTTTAAATTTAATTAATGATATATGCAAAATTTTAGTTATCATGTGCTTTTGAACAATCATTCCATTGTCCGCCTCGATGATTCCGCCATCGGTCGGGGTGTGACATCATAGCCCCTCTTTTACTTTCTATCTTTGAAGTGGACAACATGCTCTCGTATTCAAACTCTATATTAATACTATTATATTATCATACTACAAGATTTTCATATCATTCAATAATTTTTTATACATGTAAACTTAAACGGTTTTATACACACTCTCTACCACATCATTAACTTTTTAGCCAACAGGGGTAAGTAATAGATCTATTGCTTGACAAGCCCATCTAGTGCCCAAGTTTGAAATATTCTTTTCAACATCTCGGGTTGAAGTATTCTTTTCAACTTAAGGGAGCTAGATGCCAGAAACTGCATACTATAACAACACTTTGGGTTTGATGCGTTAAGGCGGGGTAACTATTCAAGTCACCAGGGTTGGTTGTGGACTCGATGTATGAAAGTTTAAATTATTTGTATTGAAAGTGTTTATGAATTCTACTATCATTTTATGCTATATCTATCTATCTAAACATATGTTCTCACTTCTTACAAACTTTTTAGTTGACCTATTTTAGCATGTTTTTCAGGTGAAGCTAACTGAAATGTTGATAAGCTCATGCTAGGATCAAGAACTATGTTTTAAAAGACTTAGCTAGACGTTAACAAAAAGAAGACTTATTTACTTGTCCTATTTGATTTTTGTGTAATCAATCTAATCAACTATTCAATTAAACTAATAGAGATTTCTTTTGATCCTTGTGTGATGATTTAATTTCGTCGCTCCCTCGTGTTTTCGCCTTGGCGGGGCTGTGACACGTAGATAGGATGAATGCAACAATGGCAACCACATTAGAAGGGGTCCCGAGGGGTGTCTAGGGAACCACCATCTGACGCTCAAGTCAGTACCCATATATAGAAGTCCATTTAGTCAGTATCACACATGCAAATTTCCTAATAGACTTTCATACATTCGTTCTTGATTATCTTATTCTTATCCGATTGAATATACGTGTACCACGGAATTAGTTCAATCTGAAGAACAATTTTACACGGTTAACAGAGAGTCCAAGCATACATGAACACCCAAAATTCCTAGAGGAAGCAAAGTGGGAGTCTGTCATCAGTTGCTTCCGCTTACCCTTACCCATGCTTCGACCTTATGGACAAAGGTCGTGTTTAAGGATGGATAAGATTGATGATACAGGCCCAGACAATAACACCACAGTGGTAGTAGGCTTGGAAACCCATAAAAGAACAGCCCAATTCTTCACGAGGCCCAAGAGAATCACCATTGATTCAAATTCATCCGAGTTTTCCTCCATTTCTGTTAACATATCATAAAATTTGAAAGCTCAAATAAACTAAATCCTTGGACGGCGGATTATAACTTGATTTATAGATACTTTTACAACGATTTTGATTCAACCCAAAAAAACAATTCACAAATAAACAAAACTCATATCAATATATTTTTAATCAATGGAGATCGACAGGGTTTACTAAAAGAAAAAAACCCAACGTAAACGGTGTTTTCAAACAAATGGTATGTTCCAAATAAAAAAAAATATGAAAATAATAGAGAGACTAATTTTAATGGGGTTCTTCTCCATCAATGTTAGGGGTGTTCAAAAAAATCCGAATCCGAATTATCCGAAATTTCGGATATCTATCTGAATTTTCAGATTCGGATTCAGCTAGTGATTTTCAGATAATTCGGATATTCGAAATATTATATTTATATATTTTTTTAATTGTTTTTATTATTTAAAAATAAGAAAATTTGAATCAAAACTCGATATATTATATTAATATATTTTTATATGTATATTTTTTTAATGTTTTTAAAGGTTTTTAATTGTTTTTATAATTTAAAAATATTATATATATATATATATATATTTATATATTTTCGGATATCCGTTTCACTGTCCGAATCCGTATCCGAAATTTTGGATATCCGAAATTTCATATTCGGATAGTGAAATCCACTATCCGAAAATTTCGGATATCCAACTTTGAACACCCCTAATTAATGTACTCAAGCCATCTTTTATCAAAATTGAAAAAGCCAACATACATATAACTGATTTATCAATTTTATATATATGTGAAAATTTGCTGCAAAGTAAACTCTCCAACATCGTTAAGGAGAGTACTACGAGAATTTTTTTTGAAATGAAATTGGGTTTAGTTTGTATAACAGTTGGAAAGATGAGATAAAATAGGAAATAGTTTTGTAGAAATTAAATTTTAATTGTTTTAATCAAAACAACATAGTTTTACATATAAGTTGGATACATAACAACATCATATTCACTTTCCCCATATTAATTTTACCATTATCATTATTAAAACTCGTAAAGTTTACCATTTATATATCGTGTGACTTGAAAGGATAACCACTAACTCATAATTCCTTTTAATTTTTGTATTTTTATCAGGTTTTAATTGATTTACAGAAATAAATCTGTCATTATTAATAAAATCAATAATTTAATTTTATAGTTTATTTTTGCTTTTTAATTATTAAAATCTGGATACTCGTAATTACAATCTGACAAGTTGTTCATTTTTTTGCTACATTTTATTAAATTTTTGATGACTTGTTGAATTTGCAACTGAAAGGGATAATACAAATAATTTAACGCAACTATGTTAAAGTTATCACTTACTCGACTAAAAATAAATCTCTTAACATGAAATTTCAAAAACAATACAACTTCAACTACAAATATTAAGAGATAAACATAAAAATAATTTCAACATAGCTTTTGATCACGAGTAAAATCTGTAGTCCTTCGCTTGCAATATGATTTGTCGCAGTGCGCCAATCGGAGCCAAACACATCAGCAACACCCCAAGAACTATGCATATCTGGTTCAACAAATCAAAAACCAATTAATACGCAAGTTCAAATATACCATGGCGGATCACTGTATTCGGCAACGGTATCATGTGACACTAGTATCCAACATTTAATTAGCGACAATGATTTACTAAATATTTTAAAACAGTGACACCAATTAAATATTTTAAACCTAGACAAAGAAATATGAAATAGAGTGTGTAACTGAACATACCCAATTTACAAACCAAGAGAGACCAAACTTCTTGGGCTTCTTGATGAGTAGCCACATGATACAAGGAAGCTGCCAATAATACACACATATTTAGCATATATCCATCATGCACACAAAAACATATAAATCATTAGCAACCTAAATCTTGTTTTCTAAATCATAAATTTTTGGTTATGAGGGTTGATGTTTTGACTTACAAAGTATGTTGTTGGAGCAAAAGCAAAGCCTCCAAAGAAGCCCGAAAGCCCTCCAAAAAATGGGAATGTTATACCAATGAACATTGTCAACACTGTCCATCATTATTAACAAGAAACACTAATCAGTCGATAAACCAAACTTAATTTCTGATAACGGGTTCTCACAGTTAAAAAGGATTAAGTATTTTCTAAATAGAAATTATTTCTTACCAACATAACATGTTCTTGTCACGATTCGCAAGCATTTACTAGGTTTAAATTTCATCTTAACCACCAAAAAGGTCTCTACCATATCGAATACTGGCATCGCAAAGACCTAAAACACGATTAATTTGATATTATAGTTAGTTTCTTTTGTAACAAACAATAATGTTGTCTTAGGTACTATAGAACAACTTCTAATTTTTTTTTATCAATGCTTTCAAAATTGGACCGGATAAAGAATTGGTCATCTTACCGGTCCATTGGTCGGACCGGATAATACTATAACTAGTTTAAAACCTTTTAAAGATATAGAAAATTTCAATAATAAAATAGTTAATTTAAAATATATTAAAATTAGTAGTTATAAGTTTTTAACCATTAAAATATTTTTTTTTTGTGATTTAGACATAGAAAAATGATTTCGATCAAATACTTATTATTTGGTATACTTTTTAGTTAAAAAGTTAGTTAAAACGGTCATACATCGGTCGCTAAACAAGTTCGCATAGCGACGAGAAGTGGACGGCGTACCTGATAGCTTCCAATAACATGAACAACGACAAACAAGTTTGCAATAGCGACGAGAATCGGAGGGCGTTGGAGTGAAATGAGGATGTTATCATCAACAGTATTACCGAAGATCCAGTAGCCTATTATTGCAACAGGAAAGTAACAAAATGCCACTACGATATACGCAAAAATAACGCCTTTCCACATGGGTTTCTTAGAAGGGGTTTCGGGTGTTGACGGGATCGTTGCTTGAATCTCCAACACGACATTATGGCCCGCAAACGCGAAGGCTATATCGCCTAATGCACTCAAGAACCCAAACGTCTGGCCTATGGTTGTTGAAGACTTTGGGGTGTACTTAATGTCGGGTTGAACCCCTTTGTGTAACGAAGCTGTCCAAGCAATTGTAGAATAACTGCATACAAAGAAAACATTGATAATGTTCAAAAGAAAAAAAATCTAGAGTAACATATGTACAGTGATCAGGGTTGGGTCAACATTTTTTTAGGCTCAAAACAAATTATAAAATCGGGGCCTTTAGCAGCAACTTAGTTTTTTTTTATAGTCGAGCAACCATGATATATAGTGATGTTCTATGGAAATTAATCATTAGCGTACATAGAGTTGGGAAAATGTGTCATGTTTTGTTAAATAGTCGTGTTTGAAATGACACGTTTATTAACAAGGTGCTATTGAGCCCGAACACGATAATTTTTAATTATACGTGTCATTTTCTAAAAACTAACAAGGTCTTGTTTGATAAACGGATTACACGACACGATTAACATGATTAAATGTAGCAAGTTCAATAACACGACACATTTAACATGATTAAATATAAACAGTTCAATGACGTGATTAGTGACATGACTTACTAAACACGGTTAAAAAAATAATAAGACACAATTAACATGATAAAATAGAAATTATAACATATTTAATTATTGTTAAAAAATTGTTTCAATAAATGAGTCATAATCATGTCGTGTTAACATTTTATAACCTAGTTAACACGATAAGTTAAACGTGTTAAGTGTGTCATCAACAATTTAAACGGGTTGGATCTTTTAGACACATTTTTAATTGCGGCATTAATACTTTTATGACTCAACCTTATTTACCCCACACACTAACCCGTTTAACTTCGTGTCAAGTTAAAACTGCAAGATCTAAACATACCAGAGTGACATGATGGCAGCAAGAACCGAGACACCGGTGATGGAGTTGAAGTTGGGGAGGTTAGACAAGAAGAACTGGACAGCGGCGAACATCATAATGTAATAGGTGGTTTTGATGGGCTGGCCGCCGTGAGGGGACAAGGTGTCGACGGCTTTCTTGAGGGACTTGCCGCCGGTGACCATGTAGACAATGTTAACACCAACTTCGACCATGAGTTGTTGTGGCACCACCACCCAAAGACCGAGCCTCTTGCCAAAGGCTTCTTGACCTAGCTCGTGGTAACGGTCGAACCGCTTACCAGGCACACACTCATGCATCTCCACCATTTGCCATAAGGTGTAGAGAGTAATCACCCATGATAAAACCATTATAGTAATCCCAGGACCCCTGCAAATTAATTAACTCATACACTTTTAAATATCATCTATGAAATATTGAAATAGGTTTGTAAATAGATGGTTGCATCTGATTTTCATCTTATTTTAGTGGAAATAAAATTGATAAAATTGTCAAAATATACATTTAAAAAAAAAAAAAAATTGGAAGAATAATTCCCAAAATAAACAATTACTTCTCAAATTCCTTAAAACAAACAATTTTCAAAATTCTTTGTTTGTTTTAAGAAATTTGAGAACTAAATTGTTTATTTTGGGAATTTTCCTAGAAGAATATACATTGACTTTTTACCCTATCGTTATATCCATATCTACAACCAATCAATTATATATTGATACGAAAGTTAAAACTGAGTAAGAGGCACCATTTTAGCCAGCCACGTGTCAACCAGGCGAGTGTCCACGTGTCTGTAGCAGGGGCGCAGTATAGTGACCCCCCCCCCCCCGATTTTTCGCTCAGTAGTGTTAATTTATACGCATGGTTGTAAAACAAGGTCTCCGAGGCCGAGTACTCCCCGAGTAATCGCTACAAAGTAGGTTGCCGAGGCCCGAGTACTCTCCGTCTAGGTCGAGTACTCTCGACTCCGACTAGGGAGTGCCTAGCGACTTTTGTGACCATGTTATACGTATTCGGCCAAAAAATTTATAGTTCCTGCCCCACCTGATAACGTTTTTCTTCAAGTTTCGCCACTGGTCTGTACCCGGCTAAAATGTAAACGTTAGCTCAACCAACGGTTTCACCCTAGCCGTCCAATTTGGTTAAATAATTCAATTGTTGAAAAATATAGCTCGTCAATTCAGTTTTCAACCTAATTTCAATTAATAAATTCAGTTATATCATAAAATATTAGCAATCTTTTTAATTTATAAATATGAATAAGTCACAACTAATATATTTTTTATAAAAAAAAGATTATATCAATATTTTCCAACAGTCGACACATCACATATTATTTATAAAAAAAAGTATAGAAGGATCGTCCTAATCTCGTCTGATTTGGTAATTAATTCCGTCGCATATAAACATGAGAACCATAAGAATCAGTTACCAGAAAAATCAAAATCAAAACCGAATAATAAGTTTATAAGCCCCATGCGGCACGTACGAATGTAGTAATTAAACACAACATCTAAAGTAAACGTACCATCCGAGTTCTGACATGGCGTAGGGGAGGCCAAGAATACCAGCTCCGACCATTGCGGTGACATTGTGGAAGGCGGAGTACCACCACTTGCCGTTCCGAGATGACGTCACCGGCAGCCAATCATTTAACGCTTTCTCCTCTGCTGCCTTATCTGTTTCCCCTTCGATTCCCATACCCATACTTGCAGAAGATCAACAGAGTGAAGAAAATCGGCGGATTTGTTATTCTTATCCGGATTTGGCATGTGTTGATCATAACTCATACGTGTGTCTATATATATAGAGAGGTTAATTTGAATTGTAACCCAATTATAAAAGATAGAAGCATGATATACGGCCTATTTACTTAGTATTTTAATATTATACGCATCGTTAATTAAATTTTTAAAATAAATTAACAATTGATAATTTGATTTATCTCGTTTAGTTTTATTTATTAAAGATTTATGTTATTTTCTCTCTTTTCTTTATAGACATCCCGTCCAATTTTTTCGGCAAACTTCTTCCGTATATTTTGAGACAACTTCATCTCTAATAATTTCATCTTCCTCTTCAAGCATCTTATATTTACAGTTTTCATGTTTGGCAACGATTTCGCTTCTTGGACACGTCATCACGGGCAGACTAGTAATTTCTTCATTGGAATGAAGTTGTCCTTGATAACAAAAGTGAAAATTAGAAGTGTCATTTGTTAAATTGTTATTATAGATTATTATCGGCCAACAAGACATATCTTAGATTATTAAAATTGAATTTGCCAAATATATAAATTCTAAGTAGATGTCACGTTATTAACACGTCTATCTCCTATGTCTTGGACAGACCAGGTGTTACTTCTCTGTTAAAGTAGAATTGTTATTTATAAATTAACAGTATAAATTATTATCGCACTAATATGTGATACTTTGTATTTAAAATCTAACTAGAAATTGTACCATGCGCTTCGCGACGGGAACCGGACCTTAAACGATTGAGACGGTAACATTAACGTGGCTATGCACAAAAAAATGTGGTTAAATAAATTTTGCTTCGCGCTCCACGACGAGAGGCAGACATATTCAAGTGGCTAAGCACAAAACGAAACGTATGAAATTACGGGACGTCAACAAAAAAAAATAAACAAAAAACGCAAAAGTTATTAAGGAAAAATCAAAATATATATATACTAAGGGGGTAAACTCGAAACTTACAAAACTTGAGGGAGTCAAAGTTAAACTTAACAAAGTAGAGGGAGAAGTTTTGCTATTTACTCAAAGTCAAGGAAAGAAGTCGGTAACAAAACACTTCTAATTGAGTTATGTTAAATAGTTAAATTTGCCTTCATTTTAAAATGTATTATATCACCTAACAGGAAGACGAACGAAGGTGAAGACGACACGTATGTGTTTGAAGGTGCATATCGAATAAGAATAAACAGATACACCTTACTGAAAATAACAAAAAATTAATTAATAAAAGACTATATATGTGAGTTTGAAACACTTAAATGGGTTTTAAGAATTATAAACTTTTAGTTAGATGTCTACAACCAATAAAAAAACGTATACTACTATGGTAGTAAGAATACGTTAAATGTTGCCAAATTTTACCGATTTGTTAGGTAAAATATGCATGGTACATTTAATTTAAAATGATTGAAACGAAGATAAATGATTTATAAAATGGTTAACGTTATTTTATCTTCAAGAAATAACTATTACTTGTGTTTGAGAGCCTTGACGGGTGATAATTTTTCATGCATAACACATATAAATATTTAATTAATACTTTGAGTGACAACTTATATTTTTAAATGATTATACCTATAAATAATATGTGAGCCAAAAGCAAACAAATTGACACCCATAGGAACATAATAGTTTTCAGGATATTTGCAAATGGTTTGTGTGTTGTAGTGGTAATCACTTAGAAGTTTTAATTATGTTTTCACTAATTTCCCTTCATAACCTTTTGAAGTCACCTTCACAACGTGATTTGCTTGACCTCGTTGGTTAATAGGTATTGACGGGTTCCGTCAGTTTTCTACTAACGGGTTCTCATGGTTAAAAAAACATATATATTTAGTAAAAATATTGGATTCTGCTTGATGTAATTATGGGTGTAAAAGAGTCGTGCCGCTCATAAGCTACTTAAGATCGATTCGTAGTAGATCGAATCAAGCTGAGCTTAAATGAGCTCGAACTTATATCTAGGCTAACTTAATAAACAAACTCAAGTTTGAGTTTCACATATTGAGCTTAACTAGACCCACAAGTCTAAATGAGCATCTTATTTATATAGTTTTATTTAATAAATGAAAATATGTGTACATAATAGTCATTATAATATATGAGATTATAATGAAAACAATTAAATAATACTAGTGGGGAACCCGTGCGTTGCAATGGAGTCGACAATTTCTGTAAGTTTTATGTTAGGTTATGAATCGCTTGGTCCATCCGTAGTGGTGGCGTGAGCCACCTAAGCCTTTCACGCTCAGGAACACCGCCCCCCTAGGCGTGAAAGGGGGGGGGGGTTGGGCGTGGGGCATTTCACGGGCGCTTTAGCTTGTATTTGTTTGACTTTTTTAGTCAAATTATTATTAGTTTTATTATTATTATTATTATCAGTTTTATTATTATTATTAGTAGTAGTTCTATTATTATTATTATTATTATTAGTATTATTATTATTATTATTATTATTATTTCTATTATTATTATTATTATTATTAGTTTTATTATTATTATTATATGTTTTTAGTTTTATTATTATTAGTATTAGTATTAGTATTATTATTATTAGTTTTATTATATTTATTATTATTATTATTAATTAAATGTGGGGCGTGAAACCACTACGCACCTTAATGAAAATGGGCAGTGAAAACCCCTGTGCTGATATGGCGCTGATGTGGAGCTGACGTGGAGGGGCGTGAAACCACTACGGATGGCCTTAAAATAATTAGGGGTTTCGTGTTGGGTTAGTTATGCTATGTCAAAAAATGATGCAAGATGTCGAGTATTCGAGTAATATTAGAAAACTTATTATTATATTTAGGTATTATTATTATTGTTGCCCGACCCGACCCGACTAATATGTATTAGTAAATAACAAACGTACTATTAAAAGAAAAATGAATAAGCGAAATTTAAAATTAATATATTAAACTGAACTAATTAATGATCTGAACCCTATTTGACTCGAACCAAAATAACACTAACTCTGTTACTTTTTTATGTTAAGTGTAAGGATATTTTAGTATTTTTACAACTCATGGGTTGTTTATATAAATTATCAAGTTATTTTTATAATATTTAAGAGACAATTTATGTAATTACTCAACTTAACAAAACCTAACCATAATTTCATTTTTCCTTCTTTGTAACATGAGTTTTTTTTATTTGTATATATTAAAAAAAATTGTTTTTCTTTTTTAAACCTTTTTATTGTTATTTTGTTTTTATTATTTTTTTTTATTTTTATGATTATTATTTAATAAAACTCATTTTAAATATATAAATTTTCAAAAGCTTTAATTGGACTTGAGTGATGGGTTTTAATTGAGATGAAATAGTAATTATTGCTCTTTAATTGTAGACATGGTGGGGTTAGAAGGTAATTAAACATATTTCATGCATTGGTAATATGTAAACTATGCAAAAAAAAGTTGTTTTAGATGTCTTAATTTTTTTAGTAAATTACAACTCTATCCTTCTAATATGTATTATATAGTAGTGTAGATATAGATATAGATATAGATGTGTACTTGTAGCCCAATGATACCCGGATACCTCAAAGGTTGGGTGTTACTTTGGATACGGATAAGGATAAGAATAAGAAAAGATAACGTTCGTTCTCTTAATTTAAGTCCATAGTGGACAATTGTGTGGATTTATGAATACGATTAGATTGGCCATGGGTGTACGTGTGTTTGCCATTCAAATAAAAATAAAATATTTATATAAAATAATTACTACAATAAATAATAAACTATTCACGAGCCAGACTCAACTTTTATAAATAAAGCTCTTAATTAACGAGTCACGATCGAGCCACACAAACTTGGATTTGACTCCGCTTGTTTACACCTTCAAGGTGTAATGGTTCTTGTATACGTATGCCTAAAATTGGTGTCATGGTTCCTTTTGATGATATTCTCAATTTCTACAAAGTATCTCATTCCTGAATATATTGTATACTAGGTTAAAATCTCGTGTAATACACGAGTTGAATAAATGTAATATTATACACTTACTAATAAAAACTTTATGTCTTAAAATACCCGTGTATTGCATGGATTAAATCAAATGTAATGTAAACTGTTAACACATACATCTTTCAAAATGTAAGAATATGAATATATAAATATATGATAAAATGTTTTTTATTTTGATTCTACTTGGCTATAAAATTGTTTTCAGTTTATAAATTCATATAAATATGTTGAACAATTTAATTGATGATAAACACATTTTTAAATAAAAAATCTATAGATAAAATTTTAAACAAATAATTAATTTAGTTGCCTAAAATAATAGAGTTGATTATTAATATGAGAGAGATGCGGAAAAAAGTGATGAGAATGAATATGGAGGCAACACATGACATAAAAAACTTTTATTTATTATATATTATAGATATAGATTAGACTTGGTGTTTTTCTTTTATAATTCATCAACTTGCCAACATCTCTCAGTGATCTACTTTATGATTACAAGAAAAAAGTTTCTGAATCACTTTGAGTTCTTGTTTCCGATAATGCAAATAGGAATGAACCTTTCACACTTTTGAACCCATCCACTAACGGTGATGGGACACCATACCCGGCTTGGGCCGGGTAGGAGAGAGGGAGATCGGGTAAATGAGGAACACCACCCCTTATGTTTTGAGTAGGCTAAGATCAGGTAAATGAGTAAAGTGATCGAGTAAATTTACTCGGTGTAGAAGCCAAATGCCTTTCAAAACCAATGCACCCAATGTTCAAAACTACTATGGTTTTTAAATAACAACTGGTTTAATATCTTCACTTTGCTAAATATTATTATTATATATCATTGTCATCATCATTTCCTATCATAATCTTATTTATAAATTACTATATTTCTGAAAAATAGCATACCTCTATTTATATTCTTTAATTTCAATAAATTTAACATATCTAAATATATATATATATATATATATATATATATAAATATATATATATATAGGGGAGGGATCAAGAGAAAACCACAAAGTTAGGCGAAAACCGAGAAAATCACATCATTTCAGGCAATTTTTTTATTTACATATACGTATCCAAAAACAATTTTTTTGATTTACGTATACGTAACCGCAATTTTTTTGTTTTATGTAAGTATACGTAACACTATGTGTAAAAATGTTTAATATTACATTCATACTCTTATAAATAAATAAAAATAAAATAAAAAATAAATATTATTATATGATTGGGTAAAATTGGTTTTTTTTAGTGGTTTTCTTGGTTTTCGCCTAACTTGTGGTTTTCTCTGGAACTCTCCCATATATATATATATATATATATATATATATATATATATATATATAGAGGAGGGTTAGACTACAAAGGGACAAAACCATAGAAAGTGTAGATAGAATTCTAAGCATGACACGTATTCAAGGAGTAAAAAAGAGGGAAAGGGCAATTGAGTCAAAACACAACATCCCTTGAATCAACAATGCACATGCAAGTCACATGCCATTTCCCTCCCCCCCATTTTTTAAACGCCCATAACTTTTTTATATGTCATTAATTTTTTTTAAAAGTTTCACCATAAAATTGAGCTTTTTTTTATCTTTCCAACGAGTATGGTATTGCTATATTTTTATAAAAAAAAAACCAACTGGGTGTTGTTTGAAATTGGGAGTTTTTATGGTGTTTTATCGAGTTTTATGTTTATGGTGTTGAAAATTAAGTTAATGTGTAAAACACAAAGACAGAAGCAAAACGCCATAAACATAAACACGTCAAAATAACATGACTAAAAAAGACAAAAAAGACCATGTTGAAATTTGTCATTGTGAAAACGACATGACAAAAAAAAAACTAAAACGCCATATTCAAATTGGCACCTAAATGTAAAACACCATGACCCAAAAAACTCCATGTTGAAAAACACAATGATTAGAAAAACTCAATGTTGAAAAACACACAGTTGAAAACACCATAGATGTAAAACACCATGTCGAAAACTCACTTTAATTCGAACACAACCTTAACCAACTTTATGTTTATGGTATTGAAATTTTTAGCTAAAAGTGTAAAACACAATGACAGAAGTAAAAACGCCATAAACATAAACACGTCAAAACACCACAACCAAAAAAGCAAAAAAAAAAAAAAAAGACCACGTTGAAATTTGTCTTTGTGAAAACGCCATAACCAAAAAAACTAAAATGTCATGTTCAAATTGGGCCCCAGGTGAAAAATACCATGACTAGAAAAACTTAATGTTGAAAAACACCATGACTACAAAACACTCTATGTTGAAAAACACCCGGTTAAAAACACCATAGATATAAAACACCATGTTAAAAAAATTCACTTTAATTCGAACACAGCCTTAACCAAGTTTATGTTTATGGTGTTGAAATTTTAAGCTAAAAGTGTAAAACACCATGACTGAAGCAAAACGCCATAAACATAAAACACGTCAAAACACCATATACATGTATTTTATTATATTTATGTTTATGCCATTTTTGTTTTGTCATGGTGTTATACGTTATTATTTTACACATGGTGTTTTATATTTTAACATCCATATACATGTATTTTATTATATTTATGTTTATGAAGTTTTTGTTTTATCATGGTGTTTTACACTTTTGGCGTAAAATTTCAATTGGCGATTAGTTTTTCATTGTGTTTTATACTTTAACTTCCATATACATGGTGTTTTGCCATGTTTGTGTTAATGGTGTTTTACCTTTTTTTTAAACATCTAGTTCAACATAAATTATACGTCACAACTGTAAAACACAATGACAAAAAAAGAAACTAAACACCATGACCACAAACACCATGTTGAAATATGTTATTGTGAAAACACCATGACAAAAAAAGTTAAAACGCCATGTTGAAATTGGCCCAGATGTAAAACACCATGACCAGAAAAACAACATGTTGAAAAACACTCCGTTAAAAACACCATAGCTCTAAAACACCATAAATCTAAAACAATATGTTCTAAAAAACCCCATTTTAATGTGATTTAAATAAAAACGATTAAAAGTGTATATATATATATAATAAAAAAAAACTAATCGTAATGTTGAAAACACCATAACCTAAAAAGCTAAAACGCCATGTTCAAAATGGCCCTCATGTGTAAAACACCATGATTAGAAACACTTTATGTTGAAAAACGATTTAAAATATAAAATACCATGCTAAAAAAACCACAATAAATCTAAAACACCATGTTAAAAACACCATAAAACAAGGTAAAACACATAAACAACCATAAATCTAAAATATAAAACACCATAAATCTAAAACACCATGTTAAAAAAAATCCATTTTAATTTCATTTAAATAAAAACGATTTAAAATGGACCATAACCAAAAAAATTAAAACGCTATGTTGAAAGTTGACGCTCAAGTTGAAAACACCATAACAAAAAAAAACTAAAACGTCATGTTAAAATGGACCTCGCATGTTTAAAACACCATATCCAGAAAAACACTATGTTGAAAAGCACCATGACAAATAAAACTAAAACACCATTTTCAATATAGTATTTCACTTTTTAAATGAATTTATATAGACATGTATGATTACTGTTTTAGTATTTATAAAGTGGCTCGTAAAGTATGGTGTTTTACATGAATATCATGGGTTTAAAGTAAGGTGTTTTACTTGAATACAATGTGTTTAAAGTTATGGTGTTTTACTTGAACACAACGTGTTTAAAGTTATGATGTTTTACCTGAACACCATGAGTTTAAAGTTATGGAATAAAACATCATGATCAAAAATCTTAAACGCTATGTTGAAAATTAATGCTCAAGTTAAACACCATGACCAACAAAACTAAAACGTCATGTTAAAATGGACCCCAAATGTGTAAAAGACCATATCTAGAAAAACACTATGTTGAAAAATACTTACTTGAAAACACCATGACAATAAAACTAAAACACCATGTTGAAATTGACCAATATGTGTAAAACACCATAACTAGAAAAACACCATACTTTAAACCCATGATGTTCAAGTAAAACACCATAGTTTAAAAAAAAGACGTTTTTTTTCTTCTAAACAAAACATAGCAATATCATACTCATATTAAAGATAAAAAAAATGCTCGATTTTATGGTGATTTTCTTTTTAAAAAATAATAACTTATAAAAAAGTTATGGACGTTTAAAAATTAGGGGGGAAGTTGCATGTCACTTACATGTGAGGCTTTTTGGTTGAATCTTACCATTCTACCCTCCTGATCCCTTCCGTATTGATTCTAAGTTGCATTTATTTACCAAAATACCACCGTGTGAATCTCAGCCACAAAACACAAATATCTTGTGGCTGAGATTCCTTCCTACACTTTCTACACTTTTTCCCCTTTCTAGTCTAACCTCTACCTATATATATATATATATATATATATATATATATATATATATATAGAGGGTATGGTTCAAATGCTAACCTCATTTTATAAGATAACCATGATAACCACATATCCACCGTTGATTGAGTTTGATCAATGGTTGATTTCATTTAATGACAAGTTTTTAATTATTAAAAGAAAAAGTTAATTATATTTAATGCAAAAAGGTAATTTAGGTAAAACAATATAATTTAATTTAGATAGTCATTAATTAGTTCACACTCTCTTTCCTACCATTTCAAACTTAATAACTAAAACCCATAAAAATTAATTTAAAGTAAAAAAGATTCAATAATTTTTTTTAGTTTTACATTATAATCATACAAAAAAAATATATATACTAGAAAATAAAATTTAAGTCAAAGTTTGTTACATATATATACCAACTGTGTTACATATACGTACCAACCGTGTTACATATACATACCACACTCTCTCTCCTACCATTTCAAATTTAATAACTAAAAACCCATAAAAATTACTTTAAAGCCAAAAAGATTAATAAATTTTTTTAGTTTTACATTACAATTATACAAAAAATATATATATATATATGCTAGAAACATAAAATTCAAGTCAAAGCTTGTTACATATACATACCAACCGTGTTAGGAGAAAGAATAAGATAATTTTTTTTAGTTTTAAATTGACTTTCTTGTTTGAATGAGGAAAAGTGGTGAACAAAATAAATAAATGTACTTTAAATTAAAAATCGACTTTTCATTGTGTTAGGAGAGAGAATAAGATAATTAATGAACTTTAAATTAAAACACATATAAATTCCTAAAATAAAATTTATAAGTTTACTCAAATACCCTTTTGATAATTAAAAAAATAAATAAATTACAAATTATGTGATTGGTTGGATTGAGGTTATTATGATTATCACCTAAAAATATGGTTAGCATTTGACCCAACCCTATATATATAAGTTTTTTTGGTAATTTTCTAGTTTTTTTAATTTTTATTTGTTGGCTTTTTATTTTTATGTTTCTAAGTTTGTAATTGTATTGTGTTAATTTTTATTTAATGAAATTGACTTTTTTTTTTATTTAAAAAAAAAGTTGGTGAGTAAATGAGTAAGATGTTTTCAATGAAATCTGAGTAAATAAGTAGTTTTGAGATGACAAATTTCTATTGGACAGTTTTGATGAGTAAATGGGTAAATGACCCCCTTCACGGCTCACAACCGGGTGACAAGTCAAGACATGTTTGGGTCAAGATGGGCTATTGACGTCGCTAAACTGGTAGGTTTTTGTAGCAACTATGAAAAGCCAGCTGTCTCAAAATGTAGCATATAATCCATAAAACAGGGGGTTTAACTTCACAATACAACCCTCCACCCACTCCAAAAACAACATTACACCACAAAAAAACAAACAAGTTTTGACCTACATTTTGATTTCTACCCACCAATCAAACCCCCCAAACACAGGGGATGAGGGGACAGGTAGGATCAAAACACCTTATTCATCTTACCCAACACTTTATTACACTTCCAACTCAAAATCTACTTTCTGATGGGACACACAGAAGCTGGATAAGAAGACATCCCCATCTCTTCACAAAATTTACTTCACAGACGCCATGTGCACGATCAAATCAACCACACGAGAACTGCATAAAACACCAACACCCACTCATTTACTGATTTTATCCAAGAAACCCAGAATTCATAAAGGACAAGATGATAAAGAAAGATTAAAAGAATACCTGTAACCCCACTCGTTGTCATACCACGAAACAAGCTTCACAAAATTTTTATTCAATGCGATTCCAGCCTTCGCATCGAATATGCTAGACCTGTAACATCAGAACTCCACTACTTTAATTTCATTCTTATTATATGTGGACCACTTGGCAACAAGTAGCCAATTGTTAAAAGAATCTTGAAAAAGATTGAAAGGAACAATGATAAAAATAATTCCTTTACCTGCTGTCTCCCACAAAGTCTGTGGAAACCAGATCCTCATCAGTGTAACCCAGGATACCCTTCAATTTCCCTTCAGATTCCTCCCTGAAACCCACCCAAATGAAACCATCAGAACCATATATAAAGCAAAATTTAACAATTTTTTTTGCATAAAGTTATAGCATATGCTTACTTGATAGCAGCTTTGATTTCATCATAGGTGGCAGACTTTTCCAGCCTCACGGTCAGATCAACAACCGAGACATCAACAGTCGGGACACGGAATGACATTCCGGTCAACTTCCCGTTCAATTGAGGGAGAACCTTTCCTACAGCCTACACGATATTGCACAAAAACATTATAAACTGTTATGATTTGCCAGAAATGATCAGAATTCAGAAGTTGAATTCCTGAGTACCTTGGCAGCACCAGTGCTACTAGGAATGATGTTGAATGAAGCAGCCCGTCCACCTCTCCAGTCCTTGGCTGATGGTCCATCAACAGTCTTCTGTGTAGCTGAACCATAAATCAGCAACAATAAACCATCAAAAAAGAACTACAATATACAGAAGCGTTGTTGAAGAAACTATCAGGTTCAGCAGGTTGGGTAAGGGGTCAAAATTGGCATGAAGTGCAACTCAAAACAAGCGAGGCTGGACCGATCCGCAATATCTTTTTGTCAAATTTTTTTTATTTTTTCGAATTATTAATGTTCAAAATATGAATATAATCCAACTATATGTGATAAAACTTTTATGCTTTTAAATCAACTTCAAATGGCTTTAAACCAGTTAGAAATATAGCATAACCCAAAATGACCCATTTATCAGAGTAAATGGGCGAAAATTACCACCTCTAACAAAGAAACCAACCAAGAAACTGAAAACATACCAGTGATGGAGTGCACGGTGGTCATAAGACCCTCAACAATACCGAACCTGTCATTTATAACCTGCACACACATCGTTCCAGACGAGTGAGATAAATTTGAGAAGCAAAAACATTGATTATTAATATTGATTAATGAAAAAAAACCTTGGCAAGAGGGGCAAGGCAGTTGGTGGTACAGCTGGCATTTGAAACGATGTGAAGGTCTGAGGTGTATTCCTTCTCGTTCACACCCACAACAAACATGGGAGCATCCTTACTGGGTGCGGAGATGACGACCTTCTTAGCACCACCCTGAATACATGGATGAAAGAACTTATCAACACTTGATCTAATGAATAATAAGTGATCTATTATCGATGTATGACAAATCACTAGAGACTAAAGCATGACCATACTGAAAGTGAAGTGATTATTGAGACTTCAACAATCAGAACAGCCCACTCGATCTCCAAAACTAATTATAATGATCTGAGGTACCCAAACACTCAAAAAGATAACTAAGCCGGTTTAACCACACATCCAAACATAAACATTAGTTCCGCTCTAAGCCATTTATGAGAAATTAGAAAATCACCCATCTTGATTATTCAACCACTTGGTTTTAAAATGTGCACATAATGCGATAATACGGTGATGAGATCGCATCGCTGCAGTTGATGCGATGCCTTATATATTAATGTTTAAAAGTTAACAATTTAAAATATTATTTATAAATATATTTTTTTGTATTTCTATTAACGTCGCGTGAACATAGTAAAATTACAACAAAAAAAAACTAGACCAAATTGCTAGATAAAAGATTGTATGATATACCTTCAGATGAGCAGCGGCTTTATCCTTGTCGGTAAAAACTCCGGTGGATTCGACAACGTACTCCGCTCCAGTTTGGGCCCATGGGATCTCTTCTGGGTTCCTTCAATGATTTCAAAACGAAATTATTCAACAAATACCTCACCAAATTTACCCTAATTTGGAAAAAAATGGACACGTGAAGGGAGTGCACCTGGAACCGAAAACAGCCACTGGTTTCTCACCGAAAAGAAGGGTTTTTTCGTCCTTAACTTTGAGTTCATGATGCTTCCAAGCACCATGAACACTGTCATACTTAAACATATACGTCTGCACAAAAAATAAATAAAATTAAAAACTAAAAATATTATCAAAGTTAATTTCAAGCTCAAAAATACCATAAATACACAGATCCAGTCTTCTGAAGCAAGTTTAAACTAATCCTACACCGATCAATATCCCAAAACCCTCGATCTACTACCGATACAATCAAACTAACAAAGTTACTAACCATATACTCCACGGAGATAAATGGATCGTTAACAGCAACAAGTTCAACATCATCTCTCTGCAAAGCTACTCTAGCCACCAATCGACCGATTCTTCCAAACCCTAGAAATCACTTAATTCAAATTAAACCACACCAAATCACACAACATAACTAGCAGTAGAAATTGAAGGTTAGAAGATCTAGTACCGTTGATTCCGATCTTGATTTTGCCTAAACAACACAAAAAAAAAACAATTAGATTACGAAAATAGAGCATTTAGGTGAAAATAATACTAATTTCATGGAAATTAGTAGAATTGGCGTACCCATGACGCTTGTAGAGGATAAAAAGTGTATTGGAAATGGACGTTGACGAAGAGAGACGGAGGAGAACAATGGAGAGAAGTGAGGGGGGTTTGTGAGGGGTTTAATAGGTGAGAAACCGGTGACCGGGAAAGCCGGTGGGTATGAGGAGTCGGTATCAGGTGTGGTGCGGGTGCATCAGAATGGACAATATGAGAGAATCGCTGATTTCATCGGTTGACTGATAACGTGTGGTGGTTTGGCGTGCATTGGATTGGATTTCGCCTGCTCAAACAGCCGCGGGATGTTTCTGGATGGAGATAAAAAGGTAAGTTACCAAAATATTGAAAACCGTTGGCCATTTGGTGCAATGGTAGCCCCAAGACTTCCTATAGTGGAGGTCTTGGGTTCGAATCCTGGCAACAACAAAAAAGGGGTCTGTGGCCAGGTCAGGGGGTTTACCCAGTTGGAGGGTTCCTCCTGTGGTGGGCTGCCCTAGATGTTCTAGGTGTTGCCCCGGGGAAACCCAATTATCCTAGAATATCTAGTGTTGCCGTTCAAAAAAAAAAAAAAAAAACCAAAATATTGAAAAAAAAATAATAATAAAGTATCCATATATTATATTTTTTTAAATTAATTATAAAGTATTTATAAATTATATATATTTTAATTTTTTAATTAATCACACACATGGTTTATGTGACTTGTGGAAAGTAACATGTGTTTTAAGGCCGGGCGTAATACCTCTCACGTCCTCACCTCCTTCTCATTGGGCCACCTCACCAGCTGCATCATCCTCCTCCTCGCGCCTGTGACCACACTCATGGCGGGGTGGCGCGGTGTTCCACGTGGCTCACGCCCATTTCCTCACCCTTGTATTACACATAGTCTAAGGTTTATTCTGAAGGTACCCTGTTACTTTTAAATTAAAGGTCGCCGAATCAAATCCTGTAGAGTATATTTTTTTGTAAGTTAGTTTCATCAATGTAACTTTTGAACAAATTGTACTTAGTTTATCTCCTTTGTATTTCTGTAATTTCAGTTTGATGTAAATTTACTGTATTATTAGACTAAGTCTGAGCCATCGAAATTACCTAGTTTTGGTTTAGGTTTGTTCAACCGAAACTAGTAGTTTCGATAGATGGGAAGTTTCAATAGGATGTTAATTCGTGTAAATGCTCAACCGAAAAGTTTCGGTGAACATAGTTTTGATGGCTGTCAGCTTCCTATAAATAGTATCGTTTGAGAATATTTAGGGTGTGGATGACAGTTGTGACCCATGCATTCTCTCTTTCACAATTTACCTTGAATCAATACAAGTTTTGAGTTATTCATTGTGTTATTGCAATTTCATATCATTGTGTATTGTTATTTAAGTGTGGTTAGTCTGTTATCTTCACCATTTTTTCTGTTTTTACCTCTGTTTCACCACCATACACACCCATTCCGAAGGTGTGTGTGTAATCGATCTGTGTTTGGTGATTCTGTCAAGAATCAAGCCCTAAAAATCCGAGCCACAATAAAAAAGAGGTATTTGACTAGGTCAGGAGATTTACCCAGTTGAGGGGTTCCTTCTATGGTGGGCTGTCATGGATGTTCTAGGTGTTGCCTCGAGAAAACTCAATTATCCTAGAATATTTAAGTGTTGTTGTTAAAAAAAAAAGTATCGGGTTTGGGTTTTATGTTTCAATTTTGTAACGAATTTAGGTAGTAAGGCGAACTTTGGTTAATTTTTCTGTTAAGTTTATTTAGATACTAAGGCTAACTTCGGTTAATTTTTCTGTTAAGGTTAGGTAAAATGACTAAAATACTTTTAGAGAAAGTAACATGTCTTGTTATTAAGGGTTTAATGTTAACAAAATATTTAATAAATTCATATCACATATTTTTTATTTCATTCTATTTTTTAAATTTAAAGAAATAAAAAAACTCACACATCATCAATTTGCAAAAGTTACCAAAACTTCACAACTTTATAACACATTTTGAAAGTTAAGTAGCTTTCTTTTATAAAATATTTAAATAACTTTTAGTGAAACATTTTAAAAACTTGGTAAAAATAAATTTTCTTTTATCAAAAATAAAATTAGCTATAATAATATTTTGATTACGTTTCTTAGTAGTCAATATGTGGAGTCTAGCCCACCGGTTCTATCAACCAAACCATGTTCCACAAGCCATCATGTTTTGAAAGACCGGATCAAAAGGAAAATTCAAGAAAACAAACTAAAACTTTTGTCTACTCGAACTTCTTGAAAATTCTTATTTTATAAAGAAAAGGTATGTATTAAAATATATCAATTTTGTATAACTTAAATTGTATATTTGTTTGCGTAGCATATAGTGATTATATGAGGAGATTGTTGAGGAGTGGTTAGCTTGTCCGATGATGCCTAGTTAAATTTCTATAGTTTATAGTTTTTAATAGGAACGTTTTGTTTTCTTTATTTGAATAACAAGAAATTATGACCCGCGCGTTACGGCGGGTTCGTACAGTGATATTAACGTGGTTAACTACATAACTAAGTCTGCGCGTTTGTGAATCTCGTTACACGTGTTGCGGCTGTGACACTAACGTCGTTAAATACGGTGACTTTAGCACCCCGCGCTCTGCAACGGGGAAACAGATCTAAAACAGTTGAGGCAGTGACTAAGCACAAAAAAGTGATTAAGTACATAAAAAACATGATTAGTCCAATACAAAAGAAATGTAAAAAAAAACAAAGAAAAAAAGCAAAAAAAATTATGGACCAACAGATCGGTGACATGTGGCGTGACGTTGTGGAAAAACACATAATTTTTATATTTTACAAACTTCAGGGGAGTTGTGGTAAGACACATGTAAATGAGTAAAACAAAATTTATACCGTGATGTAAAGAAAAAATATTAAAAAATGAGTAAAACAAAATTTATACCGGGACGTAAAGAAAAAAATATTAAACACAAAAATAAATATTTTTTTTGTAGAGGCATATTTGGGTTTTTAAAAAGTTGAGAGTTATTATTTGAAAATATAAAAATGAAGAGGGTGAATATGAAAAAAAAACTCTCATTGGTAACCGACGTTACCTTTTGAGAGTTGTTAATAAGCTAAAGAACATTAGAATCAATGTAGCATTAAAACATCATTGTCAATTGGGGTTACATATATTCTTTTTTTTTCTTTCATTATTTGTTTCACTTGTCGATTCAATCAATTTTATTTAAGTCCTAGTTGCAAATTTGTTATATCTTAAATTGATAAGACCCCTTCTTGTTAGAGAAATTAATCAGGATTGGTATATAACTAATAACTAGTTGCACATTGTTTAAATACAATATTTTGACCTTGGTTGTGTTACATGAAATATGACATAATCCAAGAAAACAATCTACTTTTAAGATAGAAATAGGAAGCAAAATGTCAAAAACACAAAATGAATAGTTAGGTTTTTATGTATGTGTTTTAGGACCAAATGTATGTTAAAGACAAGTCCAATTATGAGATTGTCTTCTTAACTCGATGAGAGAGAAAAAAAAAACATCTCCAATCAGGAAAGCATAGGCCTCCCATGAGTCTCATGTAGGTAAATGAACATAGTGTATTTATCAAATCACGTGCATATCTCAGATTCTCAGAATGACAACCTCTGAAAGATGATACAATGATTCGCATTCATAAAATAATGCAAGTGCTATACATAATAAATTAAGTATTAAAAAGACATGACTATGTGTAGTTTTACCCCCTATTTGTGTGATATATTATCATTTGAGAAATCTGGTATTTTGAAATATATCTATGTGAAGTTTTCTACAATATCGTGTGTTTCGTGTGATATGTAGTCATATTGAGAAAAAAAAAATGAGTATTAAAATACAAAGCAAACAAGTTGAGGGCCCATTTATGTCATATTTGCAAACTTTATATTCAGAAGAAAATAAAATGAGGAATTTGACTTGGTCAAAATAAAAAGAAAAGGGAAATTTTAGAATGTGGTTTCTAGAGAGAGAATTTAAAGAGAAATATTAAAGTTAGAAATAGTGACGGAACTTGAATAACTAAATTGGGGGTTAGAAAATATTACACATAAAAAAATTAATTTTTTGTGAGATTGTGAAACAGATTTAAGCTTTTGGTCTGAATTCAGAGGGACACAAACACTATAACTAATAAGAAATAAACATAGTGAGCCGAAATTATCACTTCTGAGCAAAAAATGAGGAAGGTCCGGTCCCTTTAACCCCTTAAATGTTTCGCCTATGGTTTTTGCTAAACAAATTGGAAAGAAATGAGTTGCTAAAGAAAGCATCATCTAGAAGTGATTAAAAGTTTGTGGAAAAGTCATCTTGAAATTCCTTGATAGAAACAGGAAATTTGAACCCAAGTACGGCGGATGGACAGTTTTATCATAAATAGATTAGAACTGAAAGTTGAGATATGTTTAATTTTTCAACAACCTGTTAAAACTTTGTATATCTTAGATTCTTAATGAGAATTTGTAATATTTTGAGAACTTTTAAATATATATATATATATATATATATATATATATATATATATATAGGGTTAGGTTCAAATGAGAACTCATAAATACTTGAGAACTCGCGAGAACTCGTCAAAAAACCAATTAAAACCATTTTTTTTTTGTTTTCACTATCTTTATTATTAAAATATAACATAAAAAATTATTTATCTCTTCAATTAATTCATCACTTCTCTCTAAATTATCCTTAAAAAAATTTATATACATGTGTAAATGGTAAACACTTACACATGTGTAAGTGGTAAACTTACACAAGTGTATATTTTTTTTAATATATGAAAACAGGTAAATTTACATATATAAATTCATTTTTTTATGTTGTATTCTAACAATAAAAATAGTAAAAACAAAAAAAATGGTTTTGATTGGATTTTTGACGAGTTCTCGTGAGTTCTCAATATATTTAGGAGTTCTCAAATGATCCATTCCCTATATATATATATATATAAATTTTAAAAAAGTTTGTAATTTTTTTTGATAAACTTAAAAAAAAGTTGCAACTGCTATAAGTTTATGGAATTTTAACAAGTTTCAAACGGCCAAATTTTGCCCTAATTATTATATATTTTTTTACATATTTTATTTTAAAACTATGTAATATTTAAAAGTAGTTTATTATATTATATACGACATTAAAACCTAAATAGTTTTATTATAATAAATAATTTAGTTCTAAAAAGATAAATGAAAAATATGGTGATAATGTGAAAAATATAAAGATGCGTAGATGATTGGGGGTTTGCTTGGGAAATATACTTCGGTGAAAGGATGTGGTATTGGTGATCGTCAAGTGACTAGCCACGTTTTTTGGTGAAAACATCCATGCGTTGCAGATGGTTTATCATTATAGGTATTTAAAGTTATTGAATCACGTCTTTGGAATGATAAGTGAAAATTATAAAAATACTGAAATGGTTAATTTTGACAAGTGTTAACATGGTTATAATTTTGACAAAATAAGTGGTCGATTTGACTAATTACATTTCAAGTTACCCTAAAATGTATACATTTAAATGTATTAGAATCCTTAAAACGGTCATCTGAATATAAAAAAACAAAATTTGGTGACAATTTTGTAGATACATGCTAACAAGTTGAAAAGGCAAATATGTGATTTAATAAATTAAGTGAAATGAAATGGAAGATTTTGAAAATGAAATAGTAAGTAGTCAAATTACATTATATTACAAATTGATGCAAAAAAATAAAATGAGGGTTTTACAAGATTCGTCCTTTATGTTATATGGTACTTTCATATTGAGTCCTTTAGCAAACTTATCTACATGATGCGTCCTTAATACCAGGTTTTTATACCAATCTCGTCCTTTGGAGTAACACCAGTTAATATCTCCGTTAAAACACATCATGTGCCTCTCACATGTGAGGGCAATCTCGGTATTTTACACCCTAGAACCATTTTTTCTACGTTCGTCGTTCCATCGTTCAAGAAGAAGTTGGTGTCTGGAAATTCAAAAAAACCCTAGCAGACAGAAAATGGTGTCTGGAAAATTCTACGTTAGTCGTTCCATCGATCAAGAAGAAGTTGATAAACTATACGGTATGCTTGTGGGTTTAATGTTTTTCTTTCAGCTTTGCACTTGTAGGTTTTTGTTTTTAATGTGTAATTTCGATTATTGCAGTTGGGTTTCCTAATTTGTTCTCAATCAAGCTTCATCATGGGGGTAGTTTTACAAGATTTCCAGGTCGTGAGTATGTTATGGGTAAGGTAAACTTTGTTGATTTAATAGATATTGACAAATTTTCGGTTCTTGAGTTGGAAGATATGATGGTTGATTTAGGATATGAAGAGGATATAAACAATAAAATACCAATCTTCTATCACTATTTAGTACCAAACGAGGATATAGATTTTGGTCTAAGGGCTATAGGAAATGATTCTGATGTTATCACATTTTCAAAGTATGTGGGGGAGTGTAAGATGTTTAGTGTTTACACTGAACATGGAAAAACCAATCTACACACTTACTTTTGTTCACCATCTAAACTAACACTTGAAGAAATTGATGATGATGGAGAGATGGATGTTCTTGAGGCTGGCAAGCAAACTTTTACCAAGTTAATGTTAGGTTGGAATGAAGCTGGAAGTTCAAATGGTAGTGGCCAACAAGTAGACCAGCCACAATATGTCCACCCACAAGCGGACCATCCATTTGTTAACGAGCCACAAGCTGACCATCCATTTGTTTACCATCCACAAGCTGGTCAGGCAGTTATTGACCAACCACAGTTTGATGAATTAAGTTATGATGATCTTAGCTCATTTGATGATCAGAGGGAAGAACAGGCAGGATCATTTGATGATCAGATGGAAGAAGAAGTAGGAGAGGATGATGATCAGATGGAAGAAGAAGTAGGAGAGGATGATGATCAGATGGAAGAAGAAGCAGGAGAGGATGATGATCAGATGGAAGAAGCAGGAGAGGATGATGATGATGATAGTGACTTTATTGTTGATGAAGAAAATGATATGGATGATGTAGATGTAGACATGAGAGATTTTAGGTTGAATGTGGATGGAGCTCCATCTGATGTGGATGAAGAAGCTTATGAAAATGAACATGAGGTATTGGATAATGAGTTGTTTGAAAGTGGTACAGAATCCGATGACAATGCAACAATCATTAGTAAAAGGAAGTTGAAGTCAAATAGGAGGGAAAATGTTAAGAATAACAGTTTTTATCTTGGCCAAATGTTTGGTAATAAAGATGCAGTGAAGAAATTGATAAGGTCACATGCAGTAGATTCAAGAAGACAATTAAAAATTGTCAGAGATGACAAAGTTAGGTTAAGGACAGTTTGTGTGGGGTCCATGCCTACTTTTGTTGTAAATGAAGATGGAGCCCATATCCCAAGCCAAGTAAGGGTTGAATCTAGCAATGCTGGTATAGTTGAAGGACCAAAACAGAAAAATAAGGGTGGGAGGGGGAATAAGACAAACCCTACACTTTATTTATGCCCATGGGTGTTGTTGTTATCCAAGGAAAAAAATTCAGAAACTTGGATGGTGAAAACATTTAATCCAGAACATAAATGCTTGCAAACTAGAGATGTCAAAGCTTGTACTTCTAACTTCATAGCTCAACAGTTGGTGGATCAAGTTGAAGAGAATCCTCAAATCCCTGTCAAAGCTGTTAAGGATCAATTCCAAAGAAAGTTGGAGGTTGAGATTTCAATGATGAAAGCTTTCAGGGCCAAATCAAAGGCTATCAAACAACTACATAGGGACTACAGTTCACAATATGGGATGCTCAGAGATTATGTTGAAGAACTTTTTATCACAAACCCTGATACAACTGTCAGAATAGAGGTTGAGCCTTGCACATATCCAAATTCAGGCACTAGGCAATTCAAGAGGATATATGTATTCTTGGGGTCTTTAAAACAGGGATTCAAGGCAATTGGAAGAGATCTCTTAGGTCTTGATGGAGCTTTTATGAAAGGTCCATTTCCGGGTCAAGTGTTAACAGCAGTTGGGATTGATCCCAATAATGGCATATACCCTATAAGCTATGCAATTGTTGAAGCTGAGAATCTTAGTTCATGGACATGGTTTCTCGAATGTGTAGGTCATGATTTAGATCTGAATTCCAAGTCAAACTTCACCTTTGTTACTGATAGGCAAAAGGTTAGTTCAAATCTTTCCCCAAGTACTTTTATGTGTTCTTTTTTAGAAGAGTAAATTACAAGATTCGTCCTTTATGTTAATTTGTATGTATTAAATAGGGCATTCTTCCTGCTATAGCAAATGTTTTCCCAAGTGCTGAGCATAGGTTTTGTCTCAGGTAATATTAACTAAAGTTAGCTCTTCATTTTATAGGTTTTGTGTTTAATTTATGGCTTGTTGTTAGGCACATACATGAAAACATGAAAAAGCTTTACAAAGGATTAGCATATAAAGACTTCTTATGGAAATTGGCTACATCAACCACTGTAATGCAATTCCAAAAAACAATGGATGAGTTAAACAAGTTCAACAATGAAGCTGCAAATTGGTTGAGAAATATCCCACCCGAGCACTGGTCCAGGTCATGCTTCTCTGGTAAGTTATTACAGTTTGTATGATGTTTTTATTTGTAGTCTATTAATACATTATATGTTGTATTCACAGGTAGGGCACACTCTGATGTGTTGCTTAATAATATGTGTGAGGTCTTAAATGCAAAGCTAGTTGATGGAAAGGATAAGCCTATTATAACAGCATTGGACTACATCAGGGAATACCTAATGAAAAGAATAGTAAATGTGTTGAAAGTGATTGACAGAAGTGAAGGACTGCTAACTCCATATGCCACAAAGCAATTTGAAGCAATCAAGAAAGAGGCTACCAAGTACACTATTATATGGAATGGAGGTGAACAATTCCAGGTCAGTGGACCACATGGTGATCAATGTGTTGTGGATATGAGGCACAGGATTTGTGGTTGTAGAAGGTGGGAGATCACAGGCATACCATGCAAGCATGCAGTGGCAGCAATATGGAACATGGCAAGCAATGGTCAAGAATGTGGGCTGCCAGAAAGCTGGGTCCATCAAGTTTACAGGATGGAAACTTGGAAGGAGGTTTATAGTCATAAGGTTTTTCCAATCAGTGGTAAGTCTATGTGGCCAACATCTCAAGTTCCAACTACACTCACACCACCAAAACATCATAAGCCAATAGGAAGACCAAAGAAATGTAGGAGAAAGGCCCAATCTGAGAAGGAAGACATAGCCAAAGGTACAAGACTGTCCAAGCAACATACATCCAATACTTGTCAGAAATGCAAAAACAGGGGCCATAACAGTAGGACTTGTAAGGGGGAGCAGCAGCAGCAGCAGCAGCAGGGATAGTGATTTTGGTTAAGTGGTTGTCTTTTGGTGGTATTTGACTTTTGGAACAATGATTTGCTAAGTTTATTGTTGTCTTTTGGTGGTACTTGTCTGTTGGTTTGTTTAGTTATGTTTAGACAAGTGTTTTGAACAATGGTATGTTTGGTATTTTAACAGTGGTATGTATGTTTGGTATGTTATGAATGTAGTTGCAATTTTAACAGTGGTATGTATGTTTGATATGTTTGGTATTTTCTTCTATTGCATTAACTTGATCAGTGCCAGCATCTAATACAATATGTTCTTATGATGCTGGTCCATAACCATCTTCCACATGTTCATTAACTTGACTGTAACTTTACATGTTGGTCCTAAATCAAGCTAGTTAGTGCTGCAGTTTTAAGAAATTCAATTTCAATTTAGTTAGTGCTGTAATTTTATGATTTCAATTTAATATCCTAAAATTAGTACTGCAATTATGATTCCAATTTCTTACCAAATTAACCAAAACAAGAAATTTCATTACATGGTAAACAACATACAACATCAGTACATTCTACCAAACTAGTAACCAAAATATTAAATTTCAGTACAATAATCAAAACATCACCCATGAAGCTTAGAAATTACAAACACCACAAATCCCACCACACTAATAATCAAAAGCTTCTTCAATCTTCTTGCTTCACCTCTACTCACTTTAAGTTGTTCTTCAACTTCATTTTTGGCATTAATCAAACCAGGTATGATTCGTGCACATCTTTGGCACATTTCGGTGTCAACCCATCCAATGAATCCACATTTTGAACCCTTGATTGAAAATTAAGAACTTTAGGGCAAAAAAAAACTGGATATCATGATGGAATTTTGGTCGACATACCGGTTGTGGACAAGCATAAAACCTCCTTCCTGGGTTTCTTGATGTCCATGAGGTTCGAACGATTGCATGATTTCCACACCAACAATAAACCATTTGTGGCTCGGTTTGAAAATTTTTTGCAGACAAGATGTATGTGTGTGAATGAAGAAGATGTTAGGGTAATTAAAGGCACAAGAGGGTGTAAAATACCGAGATTGCCCTCACATGTGAGAGGCACATGATGTGTTATAACGGAGATATTAACTGGTGTTACTCCAAAGGACGAGATTGGTATAAAAACCTGATATTAAGGACGCATCATGTAGATAAGTTTGCTAAAGGACTCAATATGAAAGTACCATATAACATAAAGGACGAATCTTGTAATTTACTCTAATCTGAATGATTTTGTGACTTGCTTTCTGTAACCCTATTGAGCCTTTGGGCCTGTACTTAGACCCTAATGTAATGGGTTATTGGGTTGGGCCTGGAGGATGGACCACTGCACTGCAGTATGCAGAATACTCTTTATGTGAAAAGTTATTTAAAATTTTTGTAACTTTTTATGTAGTTTGTCTTGTAACAATTAAATCGATTTTGTACATGTTTCCAGACATTCTCACATGAAGGACTATGAACTTGCATGAAAAATAAGTCATGGTAATTATTTTCTTAATTTCTACATTTAAAAATATATAAAAATAAACTATTTAAAACTTCACACCTAAAACAATAGAAAAGAACTTCTAAATTTTACTTATATATAAGTGTAAAATATTAGAACATTACAAAGTTTATATATTCCACGATCAAGTGTGGAGTTTTTCATTCAATTTATTCATTATTATTTCTTAATATTTATATCAGAACCTCACAATTTTATAATCTTTCCTCAAATATAAGTTTAAACAAATTTACATTTATAAACCGAATACAAATAGTATATTGTTATGATCTTATGATACAAAATGATAAAACTTCAAATACATGAGGATTTACAGTCGAGTGACACGCGTAATTTTGTACCAACGGATATTTTCATACGATGACATGGCAAGCCTAAAATGAAGAGAACTTATTAGGGATTTTAACCGGTATATTATTATTGGAATTTTAGTTAATTTTGTTGATCCGACAATATATGTCTTTTTATAAGTATACTAGTTTAGAACCCCGTGTCAACACACGGGGTGAAAAATATCAGTACATAAAATTCTTAAATCTATATGTATATATTTTACATGTGTAAAAATGTATTACATATACTAAGTATAGAAAATAAATATGTAAAAATTAATATATAATTGGGTTTCGAAAAAACGTTAATTACTATTTAATGTAATTTGACTTTCATTTACTATTTGATTGAAAATAAAGTGTACATAATTAGATTTCAAAGTTTTATTATAATAAGAGATAATTTAAAATAAATGTGTTTTATTAGTATAATTATCAAATTTTTTTAAAATAAAATTATTATTAAAAGATAGAGGTGTATTTAATAAGAGAGAGACGGGAAAAAAATGATGAGAATGAATATAGAGGCGACACGTGGCATTGAAAAACCTTTATTTATTATATAGTATAGATATGTCTCATACTCAAAGATTTGTTTCTCAAACTTTATCTATTTTTATTACTTTTATATGTGAATATGGTTTGAAACTACAACGATGGGTGGGAAATTTGAAATGGAAGGAGTAACAAAACAAGTGTCATGATGGCTTGTCTTTCCTTTTTTAACAGCTTCTTATATACTTTTTCTATCTTCATTCAATTTTGGTGGGATAGTCTTTCAAATATGTAGCTGGCAGTTGAAACAGTTAAAAAGCAACAACTCAAACTCACACTCTTTATAACAAAATGTTAAATACCACCTTTTTATCTGTAATTTCTTTATACAATTATTTAAATCATAATTCTATCTTGTTATAGGAAATTACTAAAAAGACAAATGCATTATCTCTCCAAAGAGTAAAGTACACGGATGGTCATGTGGTTTACTAAAATTTTGGATTCGGTCTCTAGTTTTTCAAAAGTACATGGATGGTCCTTGTGGTTTGCACTTTGTAACACATTTAGTCCTCAGTCAACAAATCTAAAAGTTTTAGAATGTCTAAGTTAGAGACTAAATGCGTTACAAAGTGCAAACCACAGAAACCATACATGTACTTTTGGCAAAGTTTGGGGACTAAATGCGTTACAAAGTGCAAACCTCATGGACCATTCGTGTACTTTTGAAAAGATAGGGACCAAATCCAAAATTTTGGTAAAGCACAAGTACCATCCGTGTACTTTACTCTTATCGGAATTAAGCTTTAAAATTTCAAAATTCGAATACTCCCCTATTCGATTAGCTAGAGGAATCAAAAATTCGATTCGATTAACGTACATCCTGTAAAAATGACCAAAAAGACCTTCACTCATATGGCCTGCTATTGTTTGAATATCTTGTAAATGATGACATTTGTGCTCTAGTGTTAGAAGAAACAAAAGGGAAAAGATAGAAGAGGACAATTCTACATGGTGGTGGTCCAAAAGGGTATTAAAGTAAATCACATACAAAGAGGGGCATTTATTCCTTCACAAGCACTATATAGAAGGTCCATTCTATAGTTGTTTTCCATGCACAATCACACAAATCTTTTTAAATTTTTGACAGAGATTTTGGTCCTTGTTTTGTGTTGCAGAGAAGATGGTTTCAAAGGTGGAGGGAGTGATGAAGAAGAGGCAACAATGGAAGAAAAGTCAAAGCCAAAAAAGTCAAAATTATCAAAAACAAACAGTAATGAAATGTGACAAAAGCAACACACCAAAGTTCAAAAGAAGTACTTCTTGTTTTGAAGATGATGGTATTTCATCAGCTATTCTGTTGCTAGCTTGCATCGCGTGTCGCCCTTCTTCGTGTCAATGATCATTTCAAAACCGCGTTTCTTCTTAGGCTATTTTCTTGTTAGCTTTGGTTGTGTGTCACCCGTCTTTGTAACTATAGATCATCAGTATCAAATTCACAAGTGTTTGATGTAATGTCGGAAAGAGATTTCCTACTTAGATACGCAAAACATAGCCATGTAACGAAAGCATGATTGACATTGCGTGGTTGAAGAATGGTTACTAGCCGATCTTGAATTGTTGATTGTCATGCCAAGGTGGTTTGGTTTCCTAACATGTAAATTTTCACCAATATGGAAGCAAATTTAATGTTTGTTAACATTATTTTCTGTGTTGTACTTTTATATGTGACACATTTTAACCCATGTTACTATCGTCTTGTTAATTATCAACTAAATATTTTAGATTGCACTATTAGTGTAGTTATTATTAGATATCATACATCACTTGTTGTGTTATTATCCATTAGTCTTTGTTATAGATTTTGTTATTTTGGACATCGATTTTTGAAATTTTGATCTTCGATTAATGACGAGAGATATCCTTTTGGTATTTCGTATTAATCCACTGAATACTTTTTGTCTTCAACTCGAATCATATTACTTACTACACTTTTGATGTCCGGTTTTCAATATTATGACTTTGTTGTTTATATTAGCGTGTTAATGTAGGAATAACAACACCCAACATAAAAAATCTGACTTCAAACCATTCAATTAAATAACTCATGAAAATATTGTTTTTTTGTAAGTGAGTTTATTTAAGTTAGTTAAAAGGCAATTAAAAACAAAAGTCACTTAGATTAGAATAGATTTTTTAGTTGATAACCTAACCTGATTTGTCTTAAATTAAAGTGTTCAATAAACCATAATACATCTTTTTATATAAGTGCCACTTTTAAACTAAACTTAATTATGTTTATGAAAAACTAACACACGTTGCTAATACAAATCATGGGAGAAAGAGTTTTGTTGTTGGATTGGAGTGTGTCTAAAGGTTTAGCCTGGATCTAAGTTGTAACATGTAGAGTAACATGTTAGAATATCACTTGATGTTTGAAGCCGTTTTGTGGAGGAAATGGGTTTTGCAAGCATCCTATCCTCGGCTAGGACTTCGGTCATTGTTAATGGATCTCCCACAGTTGAGTTCGGAGGGGTCCGGTAGGGTGATCCTCTCTTCCAATTTATGTTCATTATAGTCATGGAGGCTCTACACGTGGCTTTAAATTAGGCGTCTAATTTGGGTATTTTCCATGGTATTCGTCTCCCGAACAATGGGTCTTCTCTCTCCCATCTCCTATATGTTGATGGCGATTTAATTTTGGGAGAACGGTCAATCTCAAACGCTTTAATGTTGCCCGTTTACCTGCACATTTATTGTAATTATCCTTATGAATTTAATTGGAGAATTTATTCATCAAATGCTCTCAAACTCACTGGGACTCTTTGATGTTTTCACCTCGCCTCGGGTCTCAAGGTAAATTTTAATAAAAGTAACTATTCGGTTTTGGGTTCAATTCATATGATATTGGTATGCTTGCCAATATTCTTCGTTGCCAATCGGCAGCCTTTCCGTTCGTTTATTTAGGCATACTCGTGGGTGCAATATGAACTTGATATTGGGGGGCTCGGTGTTGGGGGTCTCCGGGATTCCATCTTGACATCAATCAGCGGGTGTTTTTGAACGATCAAGTAGCAATCAAAGCACGTGATGAGCAAGTTGAAGCAATAAAGAAGATCGAAAAAAAGAAACAAAGCGAGCAAGAACAGTTCGAATCAATCAAGTAAGTAGCAAGTTCAGTAAGAAAACTGATTCCGGTTTATCAAGAAATGCAAGAACGAAAGAAAGTAGCAAGAACCATCAAGACTAAGGGGGTAAATAATGTAGGGTTTAATCTTGATCGGGTCAAGTTGGGTTGCGGGTCAATGGGTACGGTCAATATGTTGTTAATTTTGGCACACGTTTTGTGTTTTAATTAGAGTCAAAGTAGTGGTTTAGTGGGTTAAGTGGTCTTCGTTATCTTTATGTTCAATGGTTTATATCCAATTTATGTATGTGTTTGTTTATAAATGAAAGTGTGCAAAAAACAAGAGTTTAGAAGCAGTAAAAATAAACTCTAAACATTAGTCTGATCCAACAAACAAGCTTATTATGGAAAAAGAAAAAGGGGGAAAACAAATAAAATGGTGGAGCAAAGTTTGAACACATGACCTTAAATAGGTAAAGTGGAGGATAAACCATTGGAGTAAATTGACAAACATAAAATCATATTTATTTAACTTCATTTAAACAGTGACACGTGTTCAACAATAATCAACTTCTGCACAAAGTGTAAGATTACTGCTTTGTGACATTGTGGGCATGGGTTTGAGCTATGGAAACAGCCTCATGCACAAAGTGTAGGGTAAAACTCCTCGGATCCCATGCAAAAGCGCGAGATAAGTCAAGCACCGGGTATGCCCAATAATCAACTCATGGAAGTCGTACCATCAAGAATTGGGTATAATTAAAGATGTATTAATAAGGTTATTTTATAAATAAAAAGAAAAGATTACACTCGTCTGGCTCTAGCAGCTTCCCTACGTCACCGATTAAACTGGGTCAAGGGGGTAAAGCATAGATCTTGGCGCACCAATCTTTTGACTGATAATTATTCCAAATATAGGAATACTTTCTTGTTTAGCAGGTACAAGGTTTAGTTTAGACTTTAGACGGTGTCATCTAACGTCTCACAGGTTTAGTGTGCAGCATTATGTTATACAACATAACCTTAAAATAAAGATTATGGACAAAGATGAGGATATTCCATTGGTTAAGATGAGCAAGAAATGGTATACTAACAAACAAATATGTTACTTTGACAATATATATTTCTTCTCCTGGAATTTAGCCAGAGACGAAAATACCCTAGCAGGATGACAAGTATGCCCTCATTTGAGGGACCCTCCCATCAAATAGGAGCTATGGTTCCAAACTACCACCACTGTTAAATGTTTAATATCACCAAACACTTCACCACCACCACCACAACTTTCATTATCACTAATTGAATTTAGATAAATTGAATTTTAATAATCTAAACTATAACCCACCGGTAGATAATAATCCATACTATCAATTTGACTGGTAGACGGTCCTAACTTTCATTTTTGTTGTCAATAACAGTCTTAGTAACATATTCATCATAAATTTAAAAAATGTAAACTCCATAGATCAAAATCTCCACTTGTTTGTCTTAACTCAAGATCAAAAGAACATCTATGAACTTCAGGGAAAAATATGCAATTCATGATAATCAATAACACAATATCTTCATGAACAGATTGCAGGAGCAACAGGGAAGGAGAAATAGATACAGGCCAAGCAGAAAACACCTAAAACATGCATTATTCTTGTTTATATCGCGTGGGGCCCAATGGACAACAATGCCTTTTGTCGATATGCGTTTGGACATTTCAAACCCTTTCGGCAAGAAACATAGAAGTAGGGATCTGAAGAATTTTATATAGTTGCGTGTTTTGTTTATTTGATCAGTTCTTGGCTTTCATACCTTTACCTAGGATTTATACTTTTGGTACAACATCAACTACCTTGATGTCTTTTTCTCAAGACAAAATTTACTTCTTCGGTTCTTCCCAACAGTTAAGACTAATAATAACTAACATGGCTACAGTATACAAATAAAAGCATCATAAGGCTTAAGCATATTAGAATAATAGCATAGACAAATATAAACGCGCTTCCTTCCTGTAACATCAACTTTTTCAATTTTCTTCAACTCATGCAGGCGGCGTGTTCTAGCAACATAGGTTTTAACGCTGAAAATGACTCTAATTGACTTTCAAAGTAAGTCAGACTCTTCCAAAAGGGTGTTTGATACGTCAGCAAACGGAGATAACAATGTTCATAATTCATTCCTATCCTAGCATTTTGGAGAAACTCTAATTTGGTTAGCTATTTAGAACATGGGGCTTGGGGATTGGTTTGCTCGTTTTATAAATTTTGCTCGGTCACTCACCCAAACACGCTTAGCTATGCAGTTCTCCTCTCATCCACATCCAATGCGCCCAAAATGCATTGGTGGTATTTGAGGTAGGGAACTATATAAACTATTCTGACACTAAGCAAATAGTAAATTACATAAGAATGAAGTTAGGAAAGCTGACCTGTTATTTCCTTTCTTTCACGAAAGAAGCATGTCCTGTAAATTTAAATTTGAGACAAATAGGACTGGAGAACTTTTAACACCCACAAAGTATAGAACTCTGTCCCTAAAATGGCATTTGTTTTCTACATAATAAGTAATTATACTATAAAAAGGAGTTTCTTTCATCAGAACCTTAAAAAGAGTCCAATTCTAGATTTAGATATTCCTAAAAACACAGCTGTTTCTGATTTGAATTGTTATGGGACTACCTGACATAAATTATACCTACCTAAGGATGTTAATTTTACCAGGGGGCTCAAAGGTGCATCATTTCTAAACTTTGTAAATCACTTCATACACCACAAGTCAACAAGCAAGTATGTTAAATTTATGGATCAGTTGACACATATACAGTTTGTGACTTACCAACAAAGTTGGGATCTTGAGCCGTATATCCAAAAAATTGCATTAGAAGTTAAACTTTATCATATTTAATTTGATAAAGTTAAAAAAAGTGGACAACTATCATAGAATACCCTGGAAACAAGAACGATGCTGTTAGTTCAATCTTCTATATAAGCCTATTTCACCTGGCTTATGGTTTTTTCAGAGCTTTACTAAATCTTTTCTGAACTTTAGCAGAAATATCTAAAAAGTAGCTCTAAATGACTCCACATATTTTCACACATCCACTTTATAGTGGCCAAAGATGGAATAATCTTAAAGCAGGTGTCAATGGAGTTGATTCAAGATTCAAACTTTGTGGTACAAAGAGAAAAGCAGATGGACCTTTTCATATGGGTACTCCTGATTTATTTGAAAATCCATTGTATGTCCATGATGAACACGATGATGTTCAGGCACATATCAACCTTAAAGAAACAAACTTTTGTCAAGATCATTCGACGTCTCCTTTTTCTAACCAACGTTATTTATCTGTTTTTGACAATCCCAACTGCCCTTGGAACCTACTTAGCTTGTCTAACAAACCTTGTGGACAAAAGAAGATAAAACGAACAATGAGCATGCCTCAGACCACTGTGGATACTAGCAGGCTGTTAGATGGAGTAAATGTCACCATCCGTCGTACGATCAGCACCAATAGCCTGCCCAAGCTTCGGTTTAGAGACCACGTATGGACTTACACCCAAAGATACTTAGCCGCTGAAGCCGTTGAAGACGCGATTTTGGAAAACAGGCCCATAAAAAACGAGGGAAATGTGGACGGGATGCATCTTGTTCAGTTATTAATCTCATGTGCTGAAGCCGTTGCGTGTCGTGACAAAGCACACGCAACAAATTTATTAGCCGAGCTTCGAGCCAATGCGCTTGTTTTCGGTTCATCTTTTCAGAGGGTGGCATCATGTTTTATGCAGGGGCTCACAGACCGACTAGCTTTGGTGCAACCCCTTGGTGCGGTTGGGTTGGCGGCCCCACCAACAAACTTAAATGCGGTCGGGTCAGCAAAAAAAGAAGAGGCTTTACGCCTGGTTTATGAAGTTTGCCCGCATATTCAGTTCGCACATTTTGTTGCCAACTTAACAATATTGGAAGCCTTTGAGGGAGAGAGTTTTGTACATGTTGTTGACCTTGGGATGACTCTTGGTTTGCCACATGGATACCAATGGCGCGGGTTATTAGAGAGCTTGGCTAGCCGTCACAGTCAGTCGCTACGCCACCTCAGGATCACTGCGGTTGGACCATGTGTTAACCGGTTCCATGTCATTGGAGATGAGCTGGAGACTTATGCACAAAAACTAGGCATAAATTTGGAGTTTTCATATGTTGAAAGTAGCTTGGAAAAGCTTAGGCCCGAAGACATTAAAACGTACGAAAACGAAGTTTTAGTAGTTAACAGCATTCTCCAACTTCATTGCGTGGTGAAAGAGAGCCGGGGTGCTCTAAACTCGGTTCTAAAAATAATCCATGAACTGTCCCCAAAAGTTCTAGTCCTTGTTGAGCAGGATTCGAGCCACAACGGGCCTTTTTTTCTTGGAAGGTTTATGGAAGCGTTGTATTATTACTCGGCCATTTTCGATGCCCTTGATGCAATGCTGCCTAAATATGACACTAGACGAGCAAAAATCGAACAATTTTACTTTGCAGAGGAAATCAAGAATATTGTCAGTTGTGAGGGGCCTAACAGGGTGGAAAGGCACGAGAGGGTGGACCAATGGCGGAGGAGGATGAGCCGTGCAGGGTTTCAGGCTGCGCCGGTTAAGTTGATGGCTCAGGCAAAGCAATGGCTGGCAAAGCTCGAGATTTGTGAAGGCTACACTATTGTGGAAGAAAAAGGTTCCTTGGTTCTTGGATGGAAATCAAAGCCCATTGTGGCTGCTTCTTGTTGGAAATGCTAGGCAAGCAAATTTGCCATTCCCTATTTGGATCCTCCAGCAAATAAAACAGTGAAGCTGCCAGCTTATGGGAGATTTTAGGGAATGGTTACAATGTATGCTTCAATAAGATCCAAATTATGAATTCAGAGCGCGGGTGTGTCTTGAATCAAAAAGAAAGGAAATTCGAGTGTGCGCATGTTCGATGACTACGAACAAAAGAAATAAAGTAGCTATTGATTTGGTGTGTATATAATGTATTGATTGGCATTCTTTTAGATCTGATAGAATGGAGACAGCAATTGTAATTAATCTTTAACTTCCATTATGTAATGTATTGATTGGCATTCTTCCCCTTTCAAACAAATCCCCTTTCCTAGGCCAAAATGCATCCCTAAAATGTTACAACCCAAACAAAATAACTCATCTCAAAAGACAAGTCTCATGGGTGAGCAAACCTATTTGGTATAAACCTCATATTTGTTGTCCATATAATCGACATGGGACAAGTATCATACCTTGCAATGGTTTTGGTCAGGAACATAAAATAGCATACTAAAATTAATAGGGCATATACATAATTTAGCAATTCTTAATCAAATGATTCCAGTCTAGGGCTTCAAATTAACAAAAACATGAAGAAAATATAAAAAAAAAAACATTAATATTACAGATAGATTTTTGCTTGAGATAATGGTCGCCTCTGACTACCTAGCATAACGTTTGTTTCCGTATATTACGGTGACCGTTCCGGGAGGTAACAACAGCCGTCCGGTCTTCGCCGCCCTCGATCTCAAGCAGACGGGAAATTGGAGAGCCGGTGGGGTGATGAGTGATATGTACCTATTTTGGTAGTTAAATAGTAGTCAATAAGAGTAGGCCGGCCAACACATAAGAACCTTACTATGACGGAGCTACACAACCCATAAGGGGTAAGGTCAACTTACTATACCAAAGTGGAAACCTTCCTATCCCAGAGGCAAGTCAGACATGCCAAGGCTGCCTCGCTCTCCTCAATATAGAATCCGGAAGATCATAATAATTTTTATTATTATGGCACAAATTGGTTTTTCATTAATCTGCAATTCATTACCCCTAATATATAGAAGGAGATCGAGAATCAAAGCTGCAAATTAGGGAGCTACACAAGAGGAAACATTCTACAAATATGAAGAGAATAAAATTGACAGGAGGTAATCTTGGAATAAATCTCGGTCCATTACTCCCCCTCAAGTAGGCGCATGAAGGTTCATGATGCCCAACTTGCCAAGTAGGCTATGAAGGCTTTGTGTTCCTAATGGTTTAGTGAAGACATCCGCAATTTGTTCCTTCGTGTTGATTGCCATGGGTTGTATCTCATTTGATTCGACTCTTTCTCTGACAAAACAACAATCCATTTCGACATGTTTAGTTCGTTCATGAAAAACGGGGTTGTTGGCGATGTGCCTAGCGGCTTGGTTGTCACAGAAAAGTTGTGTGGGTCTGGTACACGGCATTTCGTTCTTTTAATAACCATCTCATCCACAAGATCTCACTAACTGTGGATGCCATAGCTCGGTACTCGGCTTCTGCAGAAGAGCGAGAAACAACAGATTGTTTCTTTGACTTCCAGGATATAGGAGCTCCCCCTAGAAGTAATAAATACCCCGTTCTTGACCTCCTTGTAATGGGGCATCCAAGCCAGTCTGAGTCACAATTGGCTGTGAGGTTAGTTCCTCCATCTTTGGTAAGTAGGATGCCCTGTCCTGGTGTTGCTTTTAGGTATCGTAAGACACGGTTGGCAGCCTCAAGATGACTCTCTCGTGGGTCGCTAACAAATTGACTTAGGATATTGACAGAGTAAGTGATGTCAGGTCTCGTTGCTTGTAAATAGAGAAGTCTCCCAACGAGTCTCTTATATCGGTTTGCATCTACAAGTGCTTCGCCATCACGTTTGTCTAGTTTTAAGTTTTGTTCCATGGGGAACAAGCTGGGACGACAACCTAACATGCCCGTGTCTTCCAGAATGTCCAACGTGTATTTTCGTTGACTAAGAACCATGCCATGCTTTGTTCGAGCAACTTCGATGCCAAGAAAAAACTTCAAGGGACCAAGATCCTTGATGCTGAATTCTTGGTCAAGGAAATTTTTGGTTTCTTGAATTTTGTGAATGTCGTTTCCTGTGATGATAACATCATCCACATAAATAAGAGCAACAACAAAAACTCCTTTCTTGAATAAGAAAAGAGAGTGGTCAGCTTTTGATTGTTTGAAGCCGAGTTTTTGCAAGGTGGTGGTGAATTTTTGGTACCAATTTCTCGATGCTTGCTTAAGCCCATAAAGAGATTTCTTGAGTTTGCAAACCCGGTTATCATCTGGTTTCCCAAAACCTTGGGGTATTTTCATGTAAATGTCTTCATGCAAATCTCCATGCAAGAAGGCGTTATTTACGTCTAGTTGGTGAGTGACCCATTCCCTTTTTACAGCAACTGCTAGGAGACTCCGAACGGTGACCAATTTTGCAACCGGGGCAAAGGTGTCGTAGTAATCGACCCCTTCCATTTGTGTGAAACCTTTGGCAACGAGACGTGCTTTGTACCGTTCTATTTCTCCGCTTGGTTTGTACTTTATCTTGTATACCCATTTCGAGTCGATGTCACGTTTCCCTTTTGGCAATTCTTCTAACTTCCAAGTCTCGTTTTGTTCAAGAGCTCGAATTTCGGTTTGCATGGCTTCGACCCATTTTGGATTGTGAACTGCCTGACCAAAATGTTTTGGCTCATTATTTGAAGTAATGGCCGCTAAAAAAGCTTTATGAGAGTTAGTAAAATTATCATAAGAGACAAAATGTGCTAAAGGGTGTACCGTTGAGGGGTCTTGATCGGAGCTAGATGGTGAATGCTCTTGGTCTAAAGACGGGGGTAGCTACACTTCATAGTCTTTTAAATGTGATGGTATGGTTCTGTTGCGTTTAGGCCGCTCAAAAAATTCTGGACTATCTTCAAGATTTTCATTAACGGATGAGGTGGCCTCATGGCCCTCATTAATTTCTGTTGGTGGACTTTCATTATCGGGTATTGGGCTGGATGAGGTGGCCTCATGGCCCTCTTCTGTTTCTTTTATTTTGGCCAACAAATTGGGAAAATGAGGCTACTGTTAAGCCACGAAGTGATTTATTCCAAAATTCAAACTCTAACCAACATGAGCCCATCAACAATGAAGAAGTTCCCAGCCGGCCGCTCAAAAAAATTCTGGACTATCTTCAAGATTTTCATTAACGGATGAGGTGGCCTCATGGCCCTCATTAATTTCTGTTGGTGGATTTTCATTATCGGGTATTGGGCTGGATGAGGTGGCCTCATGGCCCTCTTCTTTTTCTGTTAGTGGGCTCTCCATACCTTCTGGGCTAGCTGTTTGTGGGCTGGGAACTTCTTCATTGTTGGTGGGCTCATGTTGGTTAGAGTTTGAATTTTGGAATAAATCACTTCGTGGCTTAACAGTAGCCTCATTTTCCCAATTTGTTGGCCAAAATAAAAATTTCTTCCTCATTCTTGGGGATATCAATCTTTGCGAGGGGAAAAATATTTTCTATAAACTTCACGTCTCTTGTTATGAGAGGATCTTCTTGTGTTGAATGTCATAAATTTTGTAGCCTTTTGTGCCCGGTGGATAACCCAAAAAAATGCCGGCCCTCCCCCGCATTTCAAATTTGTCCCCGTTTGTCTCGGTGCTTCGATAATAAGCAAGGCAACCAAAAACCCTTAAGTGTTCATAATTAGGGCTTTCGTTGTATAGTAATTCATAAGGGGTTTTTCCATCAATAACATCGGACGGAAGCCGATTTATGATGTGGGTTGCCGTTAAAATACACTCCCCCCAAAACCTAGTGGGAAGATTAGCCTCGAATTTTAAGGCCCTTGCCATTTCCAAGAGGTGTCGGCGTTTTCGTTCCACTACACCATTTTGTTGAAGTGTGTGGACACGTGGTTTCCAACATAATTCATTCCTTAGCATAAAAATGGAGCATGTTGTTTGATGTAAACTCTCCCCCATTGTCACACCTTATTCTTTTAATGTTCTTTTCAAATTGTACTTGTACCATTTTATGAAAATTAATTAAGACCGTACTTGCTTCATACTTGTGTTTGAGAAGAAACACCCATACGGCTCGACTAAAATCATCAACGATAGTGAGAAAATAGTTTGCTTTTGTGAAAGAAGGTGTCCGGTATTTTTCCCACACGTCACAATGTATAAGGTCAAAACAAGCACTAAACTTTGCTTTAACACAAGAATCACAAACACCCTTTGAGTCCAGAGAAACATTCTTAAGAAAATCAACATGAGAAAGTTTAGAGATAGATGCATGACCTAATCTTTTATGCCACGTATTAACTGTTACCATCATCGCTTGCCTCTCGGTTGATGCATTCACCCGCTCCAATCAATGCCCTCGAACATAAGTTCTGCATCACACAGAAGTTTGGAAAAAATGTCACAGCGCATTGTAAGTCATTTGATAATTTACTAACCGATAATAAGTTACATTTAAAATCAGGTACATGTAACACATTCTCAATGGTCATTCCATTTGAAAGGATATGGTCCTCACGACCCTTAACAGGTATTGTTGCACCATTAGGTATAGTGACCGGAGATTCATAATTCCTTTTCATTATGTTTTTAAGGAGCGAGACGTCATACGTAAAATGTTCGGTGGCACCCGAGTCAATGATCCACTTACCTTCTCGATTAACATTACCTGCAATGTTAGTGACCGGTGCATCTTCTTCCTTGGTGTTCTGTTCCTTGTCTCCAAAGAACCTTATAAATTGTTGGTACTGCTCGTCATTCAATCCTGCTATAGGGCTTGTCTCTTCAACACATGTGGTCTTTGGTTTGGTCGATTTTCCCGTGCCCGGCCACCACTCCGGGTAACCGATGCGCTTGAAACAACCATTCTTGTTGTGGCCATTCTTCCCACAAAAATCACAATGTTCAACTTGGTCTCGTTTGGCTGGAACAAAAGCTTGTAACGCAGCGGAATTTGCCGATGATCTCTTGCCGCCTTTGTTTCCTTCGCCGCCGTCGGCCATCAGGCTAGGGTTTTTGTTTGTGTATAGGATTTTCAATACGCTCTGATACCATAATAATTTTTATTATTATGGCACAAATTGGTTTTTCATTAATCTGCAATTCATTACAATTAGGAGCACCCCTAATATATAGAAGGAGATCGAGAATCAAAGCTGCAAATTAGGGAAGAGGAAACATTCTACAAATATGAAGAGAATAAAATTGACAGGAGGTAATCTTGGAATAAATCTCGGTCCATTAGATCAACCATGAACACTATAAATACATCACCATGCATCCCATTTGCAAGTGAGAATACTCATACTTGCATATAATCTCTTAGTGTGTGTGGATCTAACGCCTTCTTCCTTCCCTTTATCATTTCCTGTCTTTGACAGCTTCCCTAATGGCTCTTCACCATCCATCACTACTCAAATACTTGCTTATTTATTTACTTATATGTCATAAACATGTTATACTTTTTAATTACATTGTATAAATCACTGAGCGTCGAAGGGTGTTCCTGGAGCTCCGTGTTCAGGTCACTTCTAACAAGTTCTTTGTTGTTTCAACTGTAATCTAAGCTCGGGAATGCTAGATGTGAACTACACGTCATCAAAGCCCGACCGAAATTTATTTTATAGCAACATATACATGCATATATTAAGTTAAAGATACAGTACAAACTTGATCATCATAGAATCATAACCCATTATAACATGTTTTCTCCATGTTACAGTTCCATTTCAAGCTCAGGAATGACTAGATCCAGCCGATACGACCCATTATAACATGTTTTCTCCATGTTATAACATATTAAGGCCGGTACCATCGGTCTATCAAAATATTCAAGGAGGTCGACCAATCGAAAAATTCCAAACTAACCAAACCAACGAAATGATTTGATTTAACCGATTTACTCGGTTTGGGCTAAAACCTTGTTTTATCAATAGTAAAATGCATTTAGCAAAATAATACAGGGACCAAATTTGTAATTATCACCTATGAAAACTCAGACGAAAATACACATTACAGCAGTGACGGCATTTCAATATAAGCTGAAGTAAGGATAGAGATAGAAAGAGAGAGAAATGGAGAGCGTGATAGCATTAGCAACGGCCCCCTGTTCAGCGTCGCTATCTTCCATCCGATCATCATCTTCAACCGTTACCGGTATCAGCTTATCCTTACCTACAACCGCCGTCTCCGCCACCAACCACCGTCATTTAGCCGCATTTCAATCGCCGTCTCATCTATTCTCCAGTTCACTCTCATCTCGTATTCATGCTGTCAAGAACAAAAACCCTAACAAAACTCGCATATTTCTTCCTCACTTGATGGCTTCCATGGTAATTATTATCCATCAATTCACTCGCTTCTGTTTTCGTTTCTAATTTACTTCAATTTGTGAAAAATCACGTCTATTGAAACCCTAATTGGTTGTTATCTGTTCCAGGAAGTAGAGGAATCATATATCATGATTAAGCCTGATGGAGTTCAACGAGGACTTGTGAGTTTCAATTTAAGTTTAAGATCAAAATAATTAGCTCAATGTTATTGTTGATTGTCACAATTGTTGATCTTTTGTTGGGGATTCACAGGTGGGAGAGATAATTTCTAGGTTTGAGAATAAGGGATTTAAATTGAAAGGTTTGAAGCTTTTCCAGTGCCCCAAAGAATTGGCAGAGGTTTGTTTTCTGGATTTTTTTGTTATTCTGTTCAATGTTAAGGTTTGAATTCATAAGTCAAAATGGTTCTATAAACATGATCAAAATTGACTAAGGGGGTGTTTGGATTGACGTCAAAATGGTTCTATAAACATGATCAAAATTGACTAAAAATCCAACTCCAAAACTGGCATGAAATGTTTGAATTCTTGAGATTTAAGAAGATTAGTGTTGAATATGTAAAAAAATTTATATACCTTGATCGGCAATAGGTTTGACTTCATAAGTCAAAGTGGTTCTATTGACTAATTCCAACTCCAAAACTGGCACGAAATCTTTGAGTTTAATAAGATTTACGAAGATGGGTGTGGACCGTTTTTCAGTTTTTGTATACGTTGATTGGCATTAGGTTTGGCTTCACAAGTCAAAATGGTTCTATAAACTGGTGTTTGGAGCAAAATTAGATAACTAGATCAATGTGTTCTTTACTTAGATTCATTTCTTGTTCATTGCATTTAAAATCTGATCGCGTGTTACCGAAATTGGTGTATAGGAGCATTATAAGGATCTGAGTTCAAAGTCTTTCTTCCCCAAACTGATTAGCTACATTACATCTGGTCCTGTTGTTTGTATGGTAATCTTTCTTGGTACTTTCACTGTTTCACATACATTTTTTTGGCTATCAGAAGTTAATTAGATTACTGGTTTCGAATAAAATCTTATGTTTAATTATGTATCGGGCAAGGCTTGGGAGGGAGTTGGTGTTGTTGCATCGGCTCGTAAGTTAATTGGAGCAACAAATCCACTTCAAGCTGAACCTGGCACAATTAGAGGGGATCTTGCAGTTCAAACCGGAAGGTTAAAATTTGGCCTCTTTTACTTGTAATAGGGGAAACCAGGTTCCTGCTTACTTGTTAAATAAGCTAATATTATGGCTTTTGGAACAGGAATGTAGTTCATGGGAGTGACAGCCCTGAAAATGGGAAGCGCGAAATAGGTAAGAGTCAAGTTGGCCGTGTTCGACTATATATACAAGGGTAAAACAGTAATTTAGTTTGAACATGACCATGTTATATTTGTGTTTGTTTTTGTGCAGCTCTCTGGTTCAAAGAGGGAGAGTTAACCGAATGGACACCGGTTCAATCTCCATGGTTGATAGAATGACGAGCAGATGCAGATCATTCTGTTTGAAGTTCTAATGCGGCTTATTAATGTATGAGATAAGATTGTGTGACAGAACTACATTTTAATTTGAGGTACTTTTTACCCTGTAATTTTTTTGGACAAATTGATGTCTGATGGTATGTCAATCTGAAACTGGTTTAGAAAGGTGGACCCAATAAAACAAATACACGTTTTGTTTGAGTTCTATTTTATATCATAAATGAGTTGATTTAAGTTGAATTTTTTTTATCTTTGAGTTGTATTTTATATCAGAAAGTTCGAATTATTATTATTTTTTAAATATCTGAAAGGGAAACTAGTCAAGATTCAACCAAAAGCTATTCTAAGTTTTAATGTATTTATTAATAATCGTTATAATTTATATGATAATGCACAATGTCCCATTTTTGACTTTTTTAAGTTTTAGGTATCAAGCAATCTTGCCCATTCAATGGCTGACCATCATCTTAGACATTGAGTTTGTGGGCTGTTCTTTTTGTTTACTATTTTATTAACATTTTTTTTGTTGTACATTTTACCTTTTTGGATCTTAGGGTTTTTGGCTTTAAAGTTGTTATGGTAGTTTATCATCTATGCAGTATAAATAAGTAATCATTTGCGGTCAATCATTAAGAGAATACATTTACACTTTCATATATTACATTCTCTTCACTTTATGGTATCAGAGCTTAAAGTTCATCCATGGTGGCCTATCTATAAACTTCTCAGCAGAATCGACTTTTCGGCAGCTTTTCCGATCAGTTTTCCCGCCAAAACAGAGTTTTCCGGCCAACTAACGATTTTTTTATTTTTTTTACTTCACAGAACTACTGTTTATCAGATATGCTTTCTGCAGCTGTCTTTTCTGGTCATCTGCATCTATTTTCTGATTAAAAACTTATGTTCATAGTCAACATTTGATCCAAGTTTTTATTTTCATTTTTTTGTATAATCAACAGCTAGAGCAATGATCTGCAGCCAACCGCAACAAAGATCTGCAAATCAAGGAATCACATATATGCTACCGATTAGTTTTTTATTTTAGTCGTTTGTAGAAATAGATTAACAGAAATCACAATAGAACTAACAAGAGTTACAAAGTGATATCAGAAAATTAAAAATCTCGTGTCAAGAAACCAAACGTCTCCATCTCAAAAATCAGCGTCTGTGTAAAACAGTCATGACTGTTTGCATCATCTTCGATTTGTTACGACTTTCAAAAGATCTGTGGAGCATCATCAACAACATAACGGTTTGGATTGGAATACAAGCAGACATAAGAAACAAGATCTCAGATATATTTTAGTTTCCTGTTGAATATACAGAAATTCGTCTTCTATCCAAACTGATGAAATTGATTGGCACCCGGCTCTATATCTCCAACAAATCAAATAAGTAATCAGACAATACGCTGTTTCTGGGGACAAATTATATGACACACATCAACATTCATCAAATGTTAAATAAAATTTCCATGAAAGCTTGCATAAAATCAACATAACCATGAATTCTGCTTGATCAATACTGAACAAATATTACAAAAGAAAAACTTGGTGGGTCTAAAAGTACAGAATCAAACTGAGGAAAACAGAACATGTTTAAAGATCAATAACACGAGAAAGCTTCTGAATACGGTTCAACAGGAAGTCCCCTTGCTTAATAGTTGCTTGATACAGAGCGTTCTTTGCATCTGGACGGTTGGTTTCTAGTACACCTGCTACCTTATCGATCTTGCAATGAAGCTTCCCTGCTGCGATGAATCTTGACAGTTCCCTGTTGGTACGTGCATCAACTATTGGTCAACACTGGTTTAGTAACAGGCCTAGGTTGACCCGTAAATATTTGTGGTTTACTTCTAAAATTTGTGAATAATTAATTTGTTAATTATGATATATTTTTTTAAGAAATATAGTTACATTAATAATCTATATCTTTGAATAAATTGATTTTAAAAATATGATAACCCGTTTGAGATGAAACAAAACCTGTGTAGGAGTATTCATAAGTAAAGGGTTGAAAATGACATCACCAGATGTTAGATGAATTACTTACAGGTCAATGAAGTCAACAGTCACACCAAATGCCTTTGCCATTGCTTCAATAGTGATACTTTTGTAAGATTCCAGAAATTGAGAATAGACAACGGTCCTGACCTCTCTCATGTAATAACGGAAGTGTGGATGCAAATAACGGTCCAACTTAATATGCTCCGTGATGCCAGCTGTAAATATATTAAGCACAATATTTCATGCAGAGGGTGTCATAAGGTTTATTAAAATGGTTTATTAAATATGAAAACATATAAGATTAACTTACCAAAAGCAGAGAAGAAGGATTTATATTGGCAATCATATAAAGAGTTCAAAAATTCTGACAAGTATGGAATTTTTCCTATCACTGTCAGAATTTCAGGTGCATCCACAACCTGCACAATAAGCAACACTTGTTATGCCCATTTTTACAACCTTCTCACATGTGTTTAAAAATTTTAAAAACGAAATGGCATGTTTAAAATTTTAAATATCTGTTACCTTTTGCTTTAAGGAAACTCGATCCAATGAAATTATACTTGCTAGAACAGTGTAGAATATGAAGGTGTCATATGGGAAAATTTCGTAAGTAGTGAATGTTGATATAGAATCAAGGAACAGATCAGCAGCCTTTTTGAAGTTGCGAGTGGACATGCAGTATAAGCCTTCATAAACTTTCAGTCTGTTTTTTCTCTCCCAGTCACCTCCTTCCTCAAACAAGCTGTCATTAAAATTATGATTATGAAATAAAGGAGAATATAATAAAAGAGCACAATGGAATAAATAAAGAATTTCTCAACTCACTTCTTTGCTTTATCAATACTCCTTGAAATAAGATCAAAATCCATGTAGAAGAAACCCATTTGTAGTGTGTAGAATACTAAGTCCATTCTTTGTCCCACGGCAACTGTTTTACCTTCTGTCACCTTGAGTTGTTCTAGTGCTTTCTCCTGGTTGCATTTAAAAAGATGTTAAACAAACTTGCAAACTGGAGCTGGTAAAGTATATAATTTAGTAAATTACACCAACTTATTATTACTATAAAAGTTGTACCTTGTCACCTATGCGGATGTAGAACAAAGATTTTGCCAAATGAGCTTCTCGAACCTCACTTTCTCCTAAATTTTCTTCAGCATCAGCTATCCTAAAGAAAATAAGAAACAGGAAAAATGGCTAGATATTTAGAATCCTATACACCTAATTTGAAAAGATGGAAACTGTGTCTATCAACCAAATTGCAAAACGCGATAACAAAGTTCCACGTAATGCAAATCAGATACTAGATGTGACTGCCTGGTGTCTGGCACTAGCAATTATTTGCAATGAAACAAGCACAAGACATAAAATTGGATCAAAAATCTATATTATTAATCTAAATGTGCTATCTACAGGATTACATATGCCATTACATAGAACCCAGGAAGTTATTTTACTGTAATAGCAGTATAAACATATGTAATGATGATGCATTTAAAACATGCCAAATCGTAGAGTACAGACAATATCTAATTACAAATACTACTAACAAGAAAGCAGAATTACTGTATGGTTGCATATCATACAATACAATGTTATTGTTGAGAGTGTGTATCACGGCTGATCAGAGAACTTTCTGCTCGCTCAAGTACCTGACAATCAAACAAAACGAATAAACAGCAGATGGAATCGCTGCTGACCTGCTCCTGTTCGAACTACTACTGTCCTGATCGAAGTTGATGCTGATGATGATGGTGATGAGATGCTGTTAGTCAGCGACTACAGCAACCTGCTGTTGATCGACTGATGATGATGACTGGCGCAAAACAGAACCGGAACACACACACAGATCCCAAAACAATGAAACAGAAGATAAAACAGGATACAAGAGTTGTGTGGTTCGATCGAAACTGACCTACGTCCACGGCCGCACCGGCGAGTCTATCTTATTAATTTGGAGCTGATGATTACAATTACAGGAGACCTATATCTATAAGCTAAACAAAAATTAAAAGAAACGCCTAGGGCTGGCTGCCCCTTAACAACCTACACACTTAGCAGTTATTCCACGATCAGCCTACTAGAAAGTTAAAAAGAGAAAGCGTATTTATACTTTAATGGGTATAAAGAAAGCTACATCATTTTACAGTTATACTGAAAACAATCGTTTTACATCAGCAGCAAACAATACAAGGGCTGTTATCAAGGACATGGCATTCAAGGGGAACTAAAGGAAGTGCAGTTGAACTACATGCTCAAAAAGTTTATGGTACCAGCTAAATCTAAAACAATCTTCCTCCATCAGCAATCCAGGAATATCATATGCTTCCAGCCACTCCTGCCCATGCAACTCAGAGACTAGACGCACAATCTTGTTCATTCAGATTTGTTTTTAGAATTGGTTTAATAGCAAATTGTAAGTCATGATTAGGAGTTCCTAAATTCACCTTACATTACATTAGTTTCAAAGTTTATCCCATCTAATAAAACTTCTCCCCATATCATACATGATATAAACCTTCTGAAGCTAGACAACACAGATAGCCAAACCGACTAGTTTTTCTCCTAAAATATCTCAATTTTACTTTATTATTATGATTAAAAATGGTGGTACATATACACTATTAAAGCATATTAGACTGTTTGTTCAATCTATTCAAGTATATCTACAGCACAAATTTCACACAAGGATACATTGTTATATACAATTATACATACGAGAATGTTATATTCCGTCCAGTAACTTACTTTTCGTCTAGCTTTTTAAGCTCTTCTGCAATCTTAGCACGCATCGAGTCCAGGACTTTCTGGTCAAGCTCCAACACCGAACTCGCAGCTAGGGTTTCGTACAACGGCGCCATATCTTCCAAATCAAAAAATTCACACAAATTAGCATAAATCAACCTAAATTGAAATAAATCTACGAGATCCAAACGGATATGGAGGAGATAGTTACCGTCGGCCACGACGGTTGACATGACCTCGTCACGTAGACGGACTTTTTCGATGTCATCAACGTCAGAATGAGTGAGAAGGAATAATTTGTTAGCGAGCACTAGGTGAGTTTGCTGTGTGCCTTCTGTACCTTCCATGGCTTCCGTTTTCTCCCTCTGTTGATCGGAAAGATTTGAGTTTCTTCTCACTTGACTTGCACAAGGAGAAACCCGGTTCATATTTATCAGGCTAAGTTGCACTTTATACCCTTCTTCTTTAAACGTTGTCCTATTTGAGTCCCTATACTTTTATGTAACAAAATTATGGTTTTCATTTCAATTTGTAGAAGACTTATTTTTTTTTGTTCATTGATGGCACTAGACTTTAACAACTTTCTCCTGCTTGTTTTATTTTTATGCATAATTACATGTATGAGTACAGTTATCTCAGTATAACCATAAGGTTGCTACGAAAACTCGCGGACCTTGGGCAGCAGTGTGTTCCTGGCTTCTCCGGTTCATGTCGTCTAGGTGGAGATGTTGCGTTGTATCTCGTCTCCTTGAGTCAAGCGCAAGTTGTGAATACGAGAACCCTTTAGAAGGTTCATGGGGCCGAAACCCCACGGACACTCCGCCAGTCAAGTCAGTCATATATACGAGCTATATAAAAAACAATGATATGTGTGCACAAATGTAAAATGTATAAAGAGAGAGGTTGAGATGTAGAGGGTTGCCCTAAAAGAGTGATATGAGACAGGTACCGTCTACAATTGATCTTGACTGGGTTATTTCCTTTTTATATAGAAGAGTTGGGTCAAATCATAGCCATCTTGAATGGTTTGGGCCGGAGCGTATTGGACTAGACGGTACACGGGTACCATCTACAATTGACATGACAAAATATTTTTTTGAAGAGACATAACTCGTAAGTCATAAGTTTGTCAACAAGCCTTCACCGCTACACAATCAAGTTGATGGACTCATTTGTCAATATCACAAAGTTCAGGTCAAATTAACGTTCATCATATAAACTCTCTAAACCAAAAAAAAAACACATACACATCAGTACAACACTGTTATTCTTTGCAGTAGTCTGTTGGGGGTTGTCGTAGGAACTGAAACGGTTTTCCAGCAAGAAAGAACCACAAACCATTTGGTTCAATGAAAGCTGGCTCAATGGTTAACTTAGATGCATATGTTTGTTGGCTCAGTGACTCACCCAGACAACACCATTGAGTTTATTGTGCTTGTTTGTATTTTACCTATTGATTTTTAGCTTAGTGTTCACTTTCTGTGTAAGTTAAAACTTAAAAATCATCCAGACATTTAAAGCCCTCCTATGAAAAACATGAGATTTTGTATTGCTGGCTTGAATTTATTAGTTCAACATCAGTTGAGCACTACAACCGAAAAATGGCCTTATTATAAACCACAGAAAACTAGTTCCACAATTCAGACCATCAACCAGAAAGAAGCCCACTGCATCTAGTTACAATTTACAAAAGGGCAGAGTGCAAAAGAGCAAAGATCATGGTGCCATTATTACGGAGTAATGTGTACATCAAACACGTTACAAGTGAAACGACTATTTGGCTCGCTTTCAAGCACAAATTCGCACTTGTCTCCCGACTTAATACCTTTTTCTTTTGCAAATGTCCCCCAATTTTGTGTCAAAGCCTTTAAACCGAACTTGGTTTGATACAAAACCGCCCAAAGATCAATGCCATTTCTGAGAAGAATTACCTTAGACTTCAACTTCACCCAACCAGGCAATTCCTGCAAGTAATTGTTTAAAAATTTTCAATGTTCCTTTTATAACATGTTATATGTTAAAAAGGTCATACTGGTGGTTTTTAAGCCTGTTAAGTATAGTCATTATCAGATTACGTATAAATACAAAAATCGTTTTATACAAAAATAGATTCATACTGTAACAGTATAGCTTTTGTAATAATATTAACATGGAGAATATTATAAAAGATTGAACATATAGTGTTCGGGTCAACCCGACCGACCTGACCTGTCCTGCCCATTTTGCCACCCCTGGTGTATACACAAAGAACATGGGTTAAAGGAAAACATACAAGATATTGATAACTACTCATAGTTGCAGAAAAAGAAGTGTTGGAAGGACCAGATAGAGGTGCCTCATCATAGTCAACAGGCTCGGGTTTGGGTTCCTTTTTTATTATACCACCTGAGCCATGGTTCATTGTTGGTTCTCTTTTAAGTGGACCACTCGAGCCATGGTTCATTGTTGGTACCTTTTTTGACAGACCACCCGAGCCATGGTTCATTGTGGGTTCCTTTTTTACCGGCTCCATCCGTTTAGCTGTTCAATGTTCGCAAACAGTCACACTACGAATAAAAATGAAAACAGTAGAAAACTCTTGATAAATTACCGACATACCCATCGGTTTAGGAGAGATTCCAGTGGAGGTGAAGGGATATCCACTATTATGCAATCTAGAAGCCGAAGTGTCCGGCTCCCTTTTAACAACCTTTGCTGGTGTAACTGTTTAAGCATAAAGGCATGTTAAAAAGAAGATTGCTTTAGTAAAACACTTAAAATGGTCTACTTTTTATTGTCTTAACCTTCTGTCATTTTTCACCATCAATATCAGATTAGATTACAAAAAACATAAGTTATAGTTTCCCTATTACATACATAAACACAGAAACAAAACAAGGGACCTAAAATGGGTATAAGGATTCTATTGGTTCTCTACTAGTTCTCCTCTGACTTTCGAAGTCAAACATGTATTTTACAAAGTCATAAATAGTATTTATTTCTCTACTAGTTGTCCTTTGACTTTAAGGTCAAATGGGTGCATTTGACTCTTTCAAACATTCAAGAACTTTAAGACGGTGTCTGACAATCTTTATGTAATTTAAAAACTTATGAACAAATAGGTTTGACCATGAACGTTTAAACTCTTGAAAAGTAACCTACCTGGAACATTATCAGGCCTCAATCTCTTATGCCTAGAATTGCTGTTTGCGGCTTCACTCTGTTTCACAGTGCTCTCCTTCCGCTTCTCAGCTGCCATCTCTAGCCGTGTTTCTAACGCTTTCCGAAATCTGTTAATTTCAGTTTCATCTGAACTACTACTACCACCGGCCGCCACATTGTTTTTCTGGCCACCGTCTGATTCCACCACTACTGGTGGCAAACTGTTTATTCTACATTCATCTTGTTCATGCCCATTATCATTATCAACCAAACAGAATGGCTTCACGGTTGTAGGACTCTTAGAAACCATGTAATCAGGGACCGTGTTTTTGACCAACGGTTCAGATCTTTGGTCTGTTTCTTTATCTGTGTTTTTGACCAATGGTTCCGGTCTTTGGTCTGTTTCTTTAGCCACCGGTCGAGAAGATGATGCAACCAAATGCTGAGTGTCTGTAGTGTTCTCATTTGGCGACATCTTGGCCCCGTCCAACGTTTTATTCATTGTTTTCATATCGTTCACTCCACAAACAGGAGGTTCAGATTTAGAAGAAGATTCATGTGAAAAGGCAGTGAAATTGGTGTGAACTTCTGATGGGCTTTGACCATTCACAACAACCTTATTATTGTTATTTTTCTTTGTTTCTTTCATTGGGTGGTGAGAAAATCCAAAATGTCGATTTTCAGGACATCCAGTTGATCCATACATCAAGACAACAAAGTGAGATTTCATTATATAATGAATAACCAAAATATCACCCTTTTGTAGCCCGTGAACTAATGCAAAAGTATTCCACCCTTCTTCCAAAGCCAATTGGTTGTCAATCTTGGTGAATTTTAAATCCCATTTCACACCGTTTAAATCTTCAAGATGTGTTTTCTTGTCAACCAGTTTTTTTCCCCTACGAGAAAAACTTGGAGGCAGTAACTGCAAATAAATACCATCAATAACACATTTTATATAGATATTCCCTCCATCCCGTAAAAAAACAGAACTTTTTATGTTCAAATTACCTACTTAGATGCCATATTGGCATACCAATTTTTGAACCATCAAGATTGCAACTTTTTAGTTATCACTTATCAGAGTCAATACTAGTAGTATCATACAAAGTTTCATAAGTTAACTCTTAGGAAAAAAAGAAACCATAAGCTTATGATTGATGCGAAATCTACAATAGAAAATTCCACTCCAAGTAGATGATTAGAGGCTGTTTAAAAGCAATTAAAAAATATAATTAAGAAGCAATAACTGAAGAAATGTCAGTACCAGAATTTTAGAATAATCATCACCAATCATGACTTTAACGAATGTAGTCACAAGAGATGATGGATTTTTATTCTTTTTATGCATCATGGCACAATGCATAGTGCATTCCTCACACGCTTTTCCCATGGTCTACAAAAAATCAGAAAAATGAAAACATCAAGAACAGTAATTTAAAACTTCAAATATGAAGTTGGAGTTTCAAGAAATCAAAATTACAATGCATGTGACATGATAAATCCAGTTTCATTTGGTTATACCATTTTCTGTCCCCTATTTTGTCGGTTCGATTCATTTATGTTCAAATATCATCTTATGCAGCATAAAAGAAACCCTTACTTTCTGTCTTGTCACAATTTGATGCCTTTATGATCAATGTCAAACTTCTATTTTCAAACTAACACTAACCATCACTTCAACATGTTCATAACAATATTATATCTTTTTTCCTACTTAACGCGAGAAATACTCTAACTCCGCCAAAAAAGGTATTTCATCAATTCATCCCATGGTCATAAGTTTTACCATTCAAGAAAAGGTGCTAAATGCAACTAAAATGTCAAACATTCACTTCAAATAAAACAGAAGAACCTCATAGACCCAAGTCAAAGTAGTCAAATACTACTATTAAAATGGCAATATATGTAACTTTGGTTTCAAATTTAGTAAAATATCTTGCTGTTTTCACATAACCCTTTCTTTGAAAATAAAATTGGAAATTAAAAAATTCCCTAATCTTCAAAGATGTTGAATTATAAAACAAAGTTCAAAGTGATTGTGTGATGAGGCATAATGGCAATTCATTGTAAATAATATTTACTAAATATACATACACAGCAAAAGCAAACAATAAAATCACAAAACCCTAAACCCTACAAAATTGCAGACAAACAAAGCGAATCCTCGCCGTTTTGTGCGTAATCATCACACGAAACCCTAATTATATTCTGATATTTTCTCCAGAAAACGTCAATTTCTCCACCGGAAGTGCAGCAAACAATTCCATAAATAGCAAAAATCGAATAAAATCTCAAAATTCTAAACCCTACGAGATTGTATGGAAAGATCAACATCAAATGCTTTGTGTGTGACGATTGTCACAACAACCCCCAATGATATAAGAGTATTGACGATTATTTTGAAGGATGATAAAAGGAAATAACCGCTTACATTGTGACAACCGACTTTAAAAATCTGATAAACTGTTGGTTACGATACTTCCTGTTTCGCTCTCACTTCCGCCGGTGTGTATTCCGGTGCCGGCGATTTGTGTTCTCGGCAGAATCTTACGTAAAGAAGGTGTCAGTGAGAACCGGTGAGTTTACAAGTTACTGTACTTTATATTTATCACTAGACGATTTACGGGTAAAAGTTTTAATTTATGACATTATGACGAAAAGACCCATATCGATTCAGGCTTTCGCATTTTGACCCGAGGTTATAAAAAAAAGATTCCATAGATCGTCACTTAGTCTTCCTATGTTTGTTTGTAATCTCCATGGAGGTCCGAGAATCTTCAAAAATTTAAAATGTTTTGGGCCTGTGACATGTAAAAAACCGAAACCTATAATATAAATTCAATAATCATATAAAAAATATAATACGGGCTTAAGGATCGGATAATTTGAGAAGTATTGAATATTTTGAGATCTCGATAAAAACAATAAAAAAATTATGTATTTGTTTAAAATACTACAATTACTATTCAAATACAACATTTTTATATGAATTGATATGTGTAAATCTGCATGTACTCGTATTTTATAAACATTTTCACATGTGTAAGTCTCTCATATACACATGTGTAAGCCTTTACCATGTACGCATGTGTAAATGTTTATAATATACAAATACATGTAAATTTACACATATTAATCGATATAAAAATGTTATATTTTAATAGTAGCGTTAGTATTTTAGATAAATGAATGATTTCTTATTGTTTTTTGTGAGTTCTTAAAATATTTGGAGTTCATATAGATTTTTTTTTAAATTGGGCTTATATATAGGGGAAGGATCAAGAGAAAACCACAAAGTTAGGCGAAAACCACTAAAACAATGTGTAATACTATGGGTTACGTATGCGTAACCGTAATTTTTTTGTTTTCTGTTTACGTATACGTAACACTATGGGTTACGTATACGTAAGCCAATATTTAAATTTTTTTTTAGTAAAAATGTGTAATATTACATTGATACTCTTATAAAAAATAATAATAAAATAAAATAAAAAATAGATATTATTATATAATTGGTTAAAATTGATTTTTTTAATGGTTTTATCTGTTTTCGTCTAACTATGTGGTTTTCTCTGCAACTCTCCCCTATATATATATATATATAAGGTAGGGATCAAATGTAAACCAGGTCTTCATGTAAACAAAAAAACTGATTTATAGCCTTTGATCTAGAATCTACTATCTTGAATCAATGGTTGAGATTTAAACAAAATAAAAAATTGAATCCCAACATTTATTATTCAATTATTTTATACCCGTAAAAGGCATTTTGGTCATCTTGTATGAGACCTTGAATGACCCCTGACATAATTCCACTTCCACCATCCCCATTTTTGCTTTTCACATCACCTCTCTCTCTCCAAAATCTGCCATTTTTCCTTCCAAGCCATCATTTTTTGGTCCAAAAATTTCTTGAAGAATATTGAAGCCGACTTTAAGACTAGAAACGAAGAACTTCGAACGGCGAAGAATAGATTTCGAAGAACTAAAGAAGGTTAGTACAAAATATCTATAATTTTAAAACTAGAAACACGATTTTGGGAAAAATCAGTAAAAAAAAAGTGTTTTGAAATCCGTATAAAAACCCCAAAAATATCGATCTAACCCTAAGACATCATTTTTTTCTTTAAAAATATATGTAATGTAATTTTTGTGGATTTTAGTCGATTTAAGATTATATGTAATGTGATTTTGTTACTGTAAGATGTAATGTGATTTTGTTGAATTTTGGATAATATGTAACGTGTTCTTATATTTAGCACCTGTTTATGAGATTTGTTTTACGGCATATATATAGGAATTTTGGGTATATGAAATGCAATACTGATGTTATATTATATGTAATGGGTTAGGTTATAGTAAAATGGGTTTTAAAAATAAGAATGGTAAGAATGATTCTAAGCTTGACATGTGTGATTTTATTGTTTTTAAATGGAGGGCATAATGGTCAATGTGTAATATACAAGGTCAATGTGTAATACACCAGGTCAATGTGTAATACAAGGTATGATATTACACAATGTTCAGACCTGATATTACACAATGAAGTGATATTACACAATGAGCATATTACACAATGACCTGACATATTTGAGCGAATTACACAATAATGAGCGAATTACACAATGAGCTGGAAAACGTAAAACACAATGATGAAAACATATAACACAATGATAAAAAAAATATTTGACACAATGAACTTGTATTACACAATGAACTTGTATTACACAATGAACTTGTATTACACAATGATCTTGTATTACACAATGACTTGACTAATTATACAATGAACTTGTATTACAAAATGACCACACGTGGTATTACACAATGAACTTGTATTACACAATGACCTGACTAACTACACAATGAGCTGGAAAACGTAAACACAATGATAAATACATATAACACAATGAACTTGTATTACACATTGAACTTGTATTACACAATGACTTGACTAATTACACAATGAACTTGTATTACACAATGAACTTGTATTACACAATGACCAGATATTACACAATGACCAGACGTGGTATTACACAATGAACTTGTATTACACGATGAACTTGTAATACACAATTACCTGACTAACTACACAATGAGCTGGAAAACGTAAAACACAATGATAAATACATATAACACAATGAATTTTATTACACATTGAACTTGTATAACACAATTAACTTGTATTACACAGTGACCTGAATAATTACACAATGAACTTGTATTACACAATGACCAGACGTGGTATTACACAATGAACTTGTATTACACGATGACCTGACTAACTACACAATGAGCTGGAAAACGTAAAACACAATGATAAATACATATAACACAATGAACTTGTATTACACAATGATCAGACGTGGTATTACACAATGAACTTGTATTACACAATGAACTTGTATTACACATTGACCTGACTAATTACACAATGAGCTGAAAAACGTAAAAAAAAAATCGTTTTTGTTTATAACGACACTATACTCGTTTTAAAGATAAAAAAACGCTCGTTTTTATGGTGTAATTATTTTGAAAAAATAATGTCGTATGTAAAAGTTATGAACGTTTAAAAATGAGGGGGGAACTTGATAAAAAGTTAACAAAAGTGGCCAAGACTAAAATACTCTTCCAACAACTTTTTCTCCTACAATTTAATCTCAAGCATTAAATCTTTTCTACAATTTAATCTAATGGCTATAAATCTTTCTCACTTTTTTACAATTAAAATTATTTTTATCTGAACCTAATGCTATATGTAATATGCATATATATGGGATTTAGGTTAAGATTTGTAAGTTACCTATATGTAATATAATGTTACCTATATGTAATATAATGTTACTTATATGTAATATGATGCTTACTATATGTAATATGAAATTACTTACGTATTCTCTTCGTGCTAGCATTTTTTTTTGGTAAATATGGCAGCATATCTAACACACAACATGAAATTAAGTAAGACTATTAAACACATATGTTTTAGTTAAGTTTGTAGATACTTGGTGATATATACTCTGGCAGTCACTCAGTTCATCTGAACCACTCATTCATACAAACTCTATCATCAATAGATTACTCATATCTTAACATATCTCACACTCACACTCACACTCACACTCACACTCACACTCACACTCACACACATTTAAGTAGAAAGAGTTGTAACTGAACCTACTAGTTTTTCTGATTACAATGGATTACTCATATATGTTTTTCTGATTACAATGGTTTACATATATGTTTTTCTTATTACAATGGTTTACATATATGTAACCAGCTACTACATTTTTGGAAATAACTTACTAGTTACTAGTTATATGTAATAGCATATTACATATATATAATAGCTTGGTATATATATATATATACATATGATATAACCTATGAGATATATGTAAGAGCTTGTTACATATATGTCATAGTTACTTACATATATGATATAACCCTTTACATATATGTAACATTCTAATATTACATACAAACTCATGTATAAGGTTGTCTTCTCTAAGGAACAAAAGAATACATACAAACTCAAGTATAAGGTTGTCTTCTTTAAGGAACAAAAGAAGACGAAAGAAACTAACCAATTTAACATGGTAGAGGATGCAACATCCGGAAGTAAAAGAAAGATAAAAAAGGCTGATGTTGAGTTAGTTAAAGACACAAAAAAGAAAAGGGAGGTACAAGGGAAAAGGAAACTTTATGTTTTGTAAAACTATTTACTTTGATTCATTTTGTATAGAAATTTTTTTTTGTATATTCTTTTTTTGGATTCATGTTGTATATTTCTCTTTCAATTTGTATAGAATTTTTTTTTAGTCTATTCTTTTTTGGATTCATGTTGTATATTTCCAAATACTTTTAACTACGTTCAAAAAGCCGATGACTTTCATTATTTAAACAACCAATATTACATTGTTTGCAACAAAAAAACGACATTGTGGACCGGTTACATGTAATAAGTACAATTACATTTCTTCGGTTTTTTTGGTTGATTTGATGTATATTTATATGTAAATCTATTAATTCTAAGCATCTTTCATTTTGATCTTCATCCAAATCATCACGATCAATCTTAAACCCCCAAATCATTTTATGGTAATGTATAAAACATTTTATTCATTTTTCAATTGCTAACCAAGTATGTATTTTTTTTTTCAAACGGTATAATGTATGTAACATGTGATGAAAATTAGATGATAATGTCATCTAAACTTGTTCAAGTAAAAATATATGAAATCACGAGAATATTATATGTATTTAATATCATATTACATATATGTATAACCTTACTGCATATATGTATTACAATATTATATACATGTAACACAATTTTACGTATATGCAATATCATAAGACATATATGTATTATACTAGTATTGTGATGAGTATGTATTTGTTGTAGGGGATTCAAAGTGAGAATAAAATTACAAACATATTACATATTTGTCTTCATAAAAATCAAAAGAAAAAATATGGAATCACAAGAAAGAATCCCACTTAATTGAAAAATATATAATCACAAGAAAAAAAACCCTCTAACTTGTTTATATCCATTGACAAATTAAACAAATCACAACAAATATTTATATATATAATAATCAAAGAACAATCAGATTAAATTTAAAGAACCTAAAAGCTTATATTTTGCAAGAATAAAAAAACTTGTCATCGATTGTATCATTGTGTATAAAAAAAATCATCATTATCATCATCGTCTGAGTTCTTCATTATCAAAGAAGAATAAGATTTTGTGCCATCGTCTGAGTTCATCATCGTAGTCGTTGTCTGAGTTCTTCATCATCAGAGTTATTCGTCATCATTGTCTATATCATCGAAGAACAAATTGATTTCACATCATCTTCTTCTGAGTCTTGGATTTCTTCAAAAAAAACTTGAGTTCTTCATCATCATCTGGGTATTTCAAAATCTTCAAAATTTTTGATTTAGTATTTGATTTAAAAGTAAATTAATCTTCATCATCATCATCATTCGAGTATTCCAACATTTTCAAAAAAATTGAGATAGAAAGAGAAAGAAATAGAAAGAGTGTCTTGATTTTTAAAACAAAGTACAATGATGAAAAGAATAAATGAAGTAAAAAAAGTCTCGATTTAAAAAAAAAAAAGTAAATTCAACAAATTACCCTTCCAACCACCAAAAAATCTTGAATATGTGGCACCTCCTCATTGGTTGAATTGGTTTTTTGGTTTACACGATAAATTATGGTTTACACATGATCATTTTCCTATATATATATATAGAGGGCTATTCAATTAAGAACCAAAATAATGGAGAGAACCTTAAGAACCACATAACTGTTGTGCATAATGTTAAATTAGTTGTACGTAAGTAAATAAAAATAAAAGGGTATGATGGACTTTTTCCCTTTACCACTCTCCCACTACCACGGTAACCCACTGTGTATCCATCTTTCTCCTTGAACATTGAAGCATTCTCATAATCTCCTAATCTCTTTTATCTTATATTTAATTTGATGACACTAATTCGTTCAATAGTATCGTTGTCCCATCCCATCAACATCATTTGCGGTTCTCTTCCACTCACATGCAACATAACCCTAATTTGATAATTAAGGTAAACCATTGCAGCGATAGACATAATGTAAGGTCTGTGATAGAAGCCTTGTTTCTGCACATCGGAGATTTATATTTTTTGTCCATTGATATTACATTTAACGTCATGGTTTTGGAGGTTGAAGGACAAGTTCATGCTGATTACGTTGTATTTCTCTCTTCAATTGTAAAGGTTGTTTTATGCCCATTTTAAATCGCTATATGCAGTTTCATTTTCATCTAATTTGCAGATTTTGCTGTGTATATCAAGGGTCTTCCAATGAGTGCGACGCAAGTATGGAATCAAGAAGTTTAAACCTATCAAGTTCAAAGCAAGATTGTATTTTCTTAATTCATTCGCCATTAGTATTTCTTTATGTTTTTTAACCTTTTACTCCATCGAAACTCATAGCAACAACATGGATTTTCTTTCTATTCTGTTGAATCTTCTTGAGCCCGGAATGCAATTCAAATTGGCGATCCAGGTACGTATTAGTATTTATTGTTTCTCATTTTTCTAAATCATACAACCTACAAGTTTTTCATTGAGAAGCATATGCACAATGCATTTTTTTATTGAATTTAAATATTATATATATGAAGGTTTATATTTACATCGGGTGCCACATGGAGCTGGCAAGGTTTTACCAAAAAAAAAAGAGTTTATGTATCTTCAAGTTGTGATCCACTCCATCCATGAGAATGAACAACAGCCTCCATCTCCAACATAATGTGCTTCATTGATATGAAGATTTTGAAACGGTTATATGCATAATAATGCATTAGTGCACATATGTAATTATGCATTGCACATATGTAATTATGCACATAAGCATTTATGCATGCATGCACATATGCATTTTTTTTTTCTCTTATATGATAGACTTATACGCTCTATGTACATGTATTTTGACAATGTTTTGGTATTTGACAGCAACGCATTCTAACTAAAAGTGCATTAATGCAGAAATTGCACCATGTATTATTTTTAAGAGAGTTTATAATGCCTTTAAAAACAAATAATTATAGTAACCTAGAATCATTGACTAATTCATTAATTTAAAAAAAATGATGAGAATTATGAAAAAATAAATCATTAGCAAAAACAATAACATATAATTTTCAGTAAATATAAATCAAACTTAAAAAAAAAAAATACTTTAAAATTCATTATTGGTAAAAGTGACAACTAATAAATAACATCGTGCTATTATATATAATCATACTAATCCTTATATAAATTGGTGCTATGTGAACATACATTCTTTTATATGAATAATAATTAACAACTATATTTTATAAATAAGGTGTATTTAATTTATAGATTTTATCAATAGAATTGATTAATCATAAGGGAAGAATTCCTAATGTTGTTATTTTGAAATTTGTATATAAACCGTTTAATGAATACGGTTTTTTTAATTCTCTCATAAGCCCCACACGATCTTTAACGGAAGTTTGAAAGACCATGTAATTTCCATTAATACCCTTAATATATATATCTAGATGTTTTAAAGTTAATTTTTACCCTTGTTTATTGTGGACCATTGATCAATAAATCTAGTGATATACAATGGTTCTTATAGTTCTTTACTAATTATTGGTTCTCATATGAATAAATCCCTATATAGATATATATATATATATTATTTTTTGGTTTTATATTCAGATTTATAAATAATTGAACTTATATATATATATAAATATAAAAAATTAAAAACTTCGAGCCCTAGGAGAGACTGGGCCCAGAACCCTCGCACTCTTTAAATCATGTAGGGTAAATATCAGGTCATTTATAGTTTTACATGATTGAAGAATGTGTATCGTGGGGGAAAAACTCACAACATCGGATTAGGAACACAAACTCAATTCATTGAAATTATTGGTTAGGTGAGTTTTTTTTCTAAAAGAGTGTAGTTAGGAAATTTATTTACTAAAAGGGTGTAGTTGAAAACTTATTTATCAAAATATGTGTTTTTTTATTTCTTTATTTTTAACTAGATTAGAGGTAGTAATTGATGGATAGGAACAAAGAAGCGCGACAAGCTACTAATATGGCTGCTCCTCCAAATGGATTATCTTCATCTTCAAAGCCAACTTTTATGTGTATTTGTATGCGTTTACATGGCTGTATATTGTTTGTATGTATGGAAGCCAACTCTTTTTTGCAGACCCACACACTTTTGGCTTACTGTTTGCACAATTGCACCTCAAAAATGTTTGCAGCCACTCAGCCAAGATACTCAATCGGTAAATTCAACCATGGCAACTGCAGATGATGAAGACGACGATGCAGGAAATGGTGGGGGTTTGGCGGTTTGTGGATGTTGCCTCCGTCGCCGGCCAATCCATCCATAATAAATCAAAATCAAAACTAATCAAAAACCAAATTAATCAGAAAAAATCAAAACTTAATCAAAGAACGAGAATCGAACAGGAGTCCAAATCGTTGTTGAAGAATCGTTGCTGATCAGAAAAAAATCAAAACTAATCAAAACAAGAAATTAAACCTTGATGGCAGTCTCAAACTCTCAATCGTTTCTGAAGAATCGAACAGAAGTCCAAAATCAAACCTTAATCGTTGGTCTCTCAGTCATTGCTCTCGTAATCGTCACCTGAAGAATCATGGATTGGATCGTCAATTTTAAGAATCATGGAATTGGATATTGTCGCCTGAAAATTCGTGGAATTGGAACGTCGCTTTTGAAAGTCTGTATTGGTAAGGTTTATTTTATTTTTTATAAAAAATTAAAAGAGTAAATTAGTTTTAAACCCATTTTGGTAACTATTTTCTGAACTATATCTAATTAATAAATAAGTTTTTTAATTACACCATTTTGAAAAAAAACTCTTGGTTAGGTAGATACTTCACATGTGTGACTCTAGGGTGTCTCATGGTTGTCAAGGTGTCACTACACTTGTGTGCATGTAAGAATAAAAGATGACCAAGTGTCGCTCAACACAACATATTTATTATGATGTTTACAAGTTGAATAATTTAATAAAAAACAATTTAACAATTCATCATTCATATAAAACATTACCATTTTAATACACACATTTTGTTTTGAAATTGTTTCTAGAATATCACCTTTGAGCAAAACGTATAAATACGTATATGTGTAATTTGTTACTTGCTTACAATAACAATGAACCTAATATTAACAAGTTATCCTAATCAGGTTCCAATACAAGCATCATCACATTCTCAGTAGGTTAAACTAGCCCCGGTGATCTTAATTGAGTATTAGTCATTTAATGTCCAAAATCTAACACTTTTGAGAATTTGTAACTGCCATAGTCGTGCCTAGGAATGCCACGCCCATGCTGATCGGGTTTCGTTGCATCTAAAACTCAAGTTCTCAATAACAAATAGCAGGTGCAAGACTGTTGATTGAAACAGTCATGCCTATCGTCTGTCAAATCCAAAAACTCACGATTTCAACTTGAATTCCATCATAAACTTTATTTAACCAAAAAAACATATGTTATAAAACTTGTTTCTAACATAACCCAATAGATTAACACCCTTATTCCATCATTTTCCTGATTAATGCTTAATACCCATGTCAAAAAAATATTTGAAGACCTTGATTAAGCTTATGGGAACAAGCCGAGTCGAGCTAGAGCTCGAGCTCCACTAGGTTCGAACGCAACTCGTTTAACTTCCAGACAGCTTATAAGGTGAGTTTCTATGGCTTTTGCCTTGTGTTTGATGTTTTGGGTTAGGATGCTTGTTTAAGGAGTGTTAATGTAATATATATTTTTTACCATTAATTCTCTAATGCAATGAATTTAAATCAAGAACAAAAGTTTGTATTTCGTGTACCAGACTTCCGTTGTGATGATGAAAGTTTTATATTCTTAAGTTTATGTAAATCCAATTTACGCCCCGCCACAAGCGCTCAAACTCAGGGGTGACAGATTGACTGTGGATCGACCGTTGGGTACACTAAACTACACATAAGGTATACTTGTTTAGACTCATGAGCGTAATAAAGCTTAACATATGAAGTTCAGGCCCAAACTTATAAACAAGCCCCGTCTTAAGCTCAAGTTAGTTTAAGCTCGGTTCAATTTGAACTATTAGCGAGCCAATATTGAATAACCCATGAGTGACTAGTCTCGTTTACACCCCTACGTGTATCTACTTTTCGAGTAACTACTTTACACATGTCTACTTTATTTTCTTAATTTTGTCATATAACAAGAAATATTTACACATCATAAAACATTTATAATAATACTCAAATATAAGATAAGCATTACCTATGTACAAATATATCCTATTGTCATTATTTTCTCATAAAACAAACTTGGATGATAATTGAGTAAGATAAAATATGTGGATTGTTATCATTATACGAAAAAAAAAATGCAAAGATAACCGGACGACTATGACGACTTGAACTTGTAAACTAATGATTTTATTTACATTTTATTACAGGGACCTAATTGAAACATTTAGAAACAAAAGTGAACAGATTGAAAAATGCGAATAGTGCAAGGGCCAATCGAGGGATCCCATCATCTCCACTTTTGGATTTCTTTTCCTTCAAGCCGTCGCCGTACGCGTACGCGATTACGTCCTACGCTCGCCGCTGAGATTAACCAATCACCACTGGGACGCCGTCGTTTCAACTCTACCGTATCCAATAACGATCAATTAGCATCCGATTCGAATCCTTCTTTTTGTTCAACAGAGTTAGCTGCAGACCGAATTGAGAGATCAAATGGCGTTAACAAACTTGATACTGACCGTGGCAGGAGTCAGCGCAGTGATTCTACTGATGAGGAGCGATGTAAAACAGTCTGCATCTGTTTTCAAACGGAACGTTCGTCAAATTCGCCACTGGCTCGAGGAAGAATCTGCTTCTGCTGCTAAGTAGGTTTTGTTTTAAAACACACAATTACTTTCAAGGTTATGATAGTGCTCGATTATGAAATTATGAATGAATTATGCGGAAGCTCTTATTTTAATTAAGTTCAGTGTGGTGTAAAATGACCTATGTTTTTATCCTAATTCATAATAAAGTTTATGATGGAGGAAGCAATAAATAGTGACACAGCACGAATCGTTTCCAAATTTGTTGTTTGTGATGACATATTCATTGTTCATCTGTGTTTTAGGGCATAATTTTCAGATTCATGTTCCATTGCCATATACATAAAAAGTTCTGCATATGCTATGCTGTTTACACTGATATTTTAGAATCTTATCAACATCCTTGAACAGTAATCTGCCTCATCTGAGCTGTAATCTGGTATCTTTGGGTAGTTCATGGTTAAAGCACTTTCTCATCAACACAATTTACTCTTTTGATCTCCCAAATATGTGTAATTTGTTGGTGCATTGTTGTTATATGTGTATTAGTTGTATGGTGAAGTAAATTTTTTTACCTTAACCTTTTATAGCCAGTTATTAGCTCAAATTAGTGATCACAAGATCTAACATCAAGGAATATAGAGAGTGAGGTTTCTCAAGACGGTTCCTTTAGCAAACTCACAATTGGATTTATAAAATTGCATGAATTCTCAAGAGTCAAGATACAAGGCTCATGCATATACCATGTCTTCTGGAACTACATTTTCGAACTTGATTTGGTATAAAAAAAATAAATTGATTATGTAAATAAATTAAAAGGTGGTGATAATGTGAAAATGTAAGGATTTGTAAGGATATTTGTAGGGTTGGAAAGAATGAGTGTTTTTGAAGGATGAGTGGAAATCCGACGTGGCAGTTGATTGGGCGCGTTTCCGAGTGTTTTTAGCCCTTTGCATTGTGGATGGTCTTAAAGAGTTTAGAGAATATGTTTCTTCTCTTAAATAGTTCTATTCAATAATCAAACCCTAGGCTAAATACTATTCGTTATGGACGGGAACCCTGATGGCTGATACTACTAGGCACTAGGAAGCAAGATACTAGAAGACTAAAATTCCTTTAGTGAAGAAATAATTTAGATACTTAGTTGTAGATATTAATTATTCTAGCCTTTAGGTCCTTAATTTAAGTATAAAAACCTTAATTTCAAACATTCCTACCCACTTAAGCATCTCAGGAAGTTCTTTCAAGCCCTAGATTTATGGTTGCCATAATTTACTGGTCATGTGATTAGCATGTTCATTGTATGCGGGTCATTTATACCCCCTTTGTTCCAGAAATACCAACTCTTTCTCTCGAACAAGTGAGATGAAGGATGCAAACATGATGTTCATTAATTTACATTTAGATAAAATAAAGATATTGCTTTGTTAGATTTTGAAAAGTGGTTGCCATCCAGCTCTCATGATTTCCCTATTTTATACCTGTTCAACAATGCTTGAATTCATGTCAATGGGCTTGCAGCATTGGTTACAAACCAGTTCTCAATTCCATGTGCTAAAATTATCCAGATTCATCAGCCAAACTTGTTCATACACAGTTTTGTGTTCTCAAATCTCCAATTTAAACTTGCTTTGGTTTTATAGGGAAATGGAGAAGATAAAACCCAAGGAACTACCGAAGAAAGATATCCATAAGGCTGATTAAAGATGGGATGAAATTACATGATGTTATGTCCTTCAAAGAATCTGATCTGTATTAGCTCTGTTTTTGTTTCAAAGATCATACATATGTTGTTAGTAATAAAGAAAGTAGAATGATTTTCTTGCATCATGCAAGTTTTCTTTCACCTCAATTTTGTTAAGTGAAACTCTTTGATGCTGATTTCATTTCTTGAAGGTTATGATATTTTCATATTAATAAATATTATAAATTTATAAAATTAAATATTATTGATAAAGTATATTGGCAGGTCAGCCAGCTTGATCGATATTTAAAAGTTACCCGTGTTAACCCTTTGTTGATTTAGGCTTGTTATCCACGACCACTCATTTTGTCACCTCTACCGAGTCCTGACAATGTACCAAGAATAGAACACATCAAAGATCTGACTATGACCCGTAGCGTAGTATCTTGTAAAACCTGAAACGAACCAAATATGGATACCATCATCAACGTATTAGAAACGAAATGGGGGACATATTTACATAAACTAACAAAACAAGGTATGTACCACACTGCTCTTGTTGAGGTAATCAAGATCCTTAGCAAAGAATCTGATCCTGGTGGAGTTGGAAGAAATATTACAAAAGAGGTATTTATTCTCTCTTTGTATTATGCAACTTCTTTTGTTTTAAGTATCTTTTAAATATCTATTCCAGTTAAAGAAAACATATCAGCGATTGTCGGGGGATCTAACATCTAACACCATTGTTCCTCCTGTAGCACCATATCCGACAAACACTGTTTTCTAGGCTTGCAGCTGATTTTGCGGTCCCTGCACAGCATAACCTGTCTGGTTTTCAGGTTTGGATTCTTCCATTTTCAAACTCTGTTGGTTTTGCAGGCTCGTTAGAATGAATGATAGAAACCCCACGGGAGATTCAAATTCACAAGCCGTTGGGTCGCTAACCGTTAGGAACACACTCGGGTAGGAAGGAGCAAACGGGTAGGTGAATTGTTGGGTCAGTTTCATCCCAACGAACACCCACAATACGTGAAGCAACCATGCAATCAGCCATGCACATGATCTTGCAGTTGCTTTCTTTATTTTATTTCCATGCACTTGTTTGTTATTTTCATTTAATTTTAATTCAATTAAGGTAACATGCCATGACTAGGAGTTATGAGAACATGATGGAGATCATGGGTAGTTCAACCTGTAACTTTTTTGTTTCATGATAAAAAAACCTCTTGTAGTTGTTCCTACTTAAAGAATTATGAATGAGAATGAAGCAGATTACGAGAATTAAAAAAATTGGGAGAATTACATATATCCCCCTACAAACATGGGTACGTTTCATATGTTACCGTTTGATATAAAATTACCAAGCTACCCTTTTCATATACAAACCTATCTACGCTACGACACTTCAAGGTTCAAACCGTTCAAGCTTCAGCCTGCTCGTCTACTCTTCTTTTGGTGGTGCGATTCTCCTAAGCTTGTTTGTCTATTGTTCAATTGCCGGTTTCAAGCATTCTTTTGGTGTGATTCCAGCCGTTTCAGGATTTCAATCGTTCACGCTTCAAGCATTGATCGTTTTCCTGGTGCGATTAGCGCAACGCTTCAAACCCTGATCCTTTTTCCTGGTGCAATTAACACCGGTTTCAATCTGTCAAACGCTACTGGTTTGAAGGTTTGATTTTGTTCAATGGTTTGATTTGTTCAATTTTGTTTCATCCACGCTACTGGTTTGAGTGTTTGATTTTGTCAAATCTTTGGTTTGATACAAATTACTGATTTCAAGTATGTATGATTTTGGTTTCAAACGGTTTGAATGTATGAGATTAGGTTCAAGTTTGTTTCATTGATTTGTGATTTCAAGCATAACAAAGTCGGTAGGTTCAAGTTTGAAACCAAAACAGTCGGTAGGTTCATGTTGACAATTTTTTTTTTCTTTCCAGTTCAAGCCTCTATTGGTGCCACTTGTGTTGTTAGCGGTTCTCCACAAATAAAGAATAAGTAAACTTAATTGATTTTTTATTGAAGTTACTTTCTATATTTATATATCCTTTTTAGTTTAATTTTCTAGTATAAATATGAAATTTCTGTTTGCTAAAAGCAAGTGTTTCATGTTTTTTTTTATAACTTAAACCTCAATAATAACTTGCTCATATCCAAAAGACCAAGGCCTGTTTAAGTAGTATTCGTTTGTACCCCCTCTGTCCAAAATGATAATCTATACTTATATGTTAAGTTGTCCCAAAATCACAGTCTAGACTTATTTTTCCCCTTATTATTGACCGCGAATAGAGAAACTGCTCCTCTGATCCCGTGAGTCGTAGGATCATTTTAGGATTAATCCTGACCGTGTTATTATTAGTTCTGTTTCAAGTATGAAAATTTTAAAACAAATTTCTCAAATCTGCATACATAGCTTTAAGATTGTTGCTACAGACCTTGATGACAAGATGCTTATGCTAGAAGAATTGTTGGGTTACTCAAAGTAAAGATAAATTTTCCAAAATTTCATTCTTTTAGCATATGCATCTTGTCACACCAATCTATTGCATTAGTCTTCAAAAATTCAGTTGATCATAGTTATGTCATGTGTGCTATTTTAGATCAAAGTTTGTAGTTCACCCAGCTCTCATAATAAATGTTTGATGTATTCTACATAATATTTGATATGCATTCACTAATTTTGTTTTTCAAATGCAGTGACAACGGTTTGTGACGCCTTACCATTTCATGAAGAAATGGATACCCTTCATTCCAAGTTTTCTTAAGATCATATGAGTTAGTTATTAATTAATTGTGATTCCAGTTTACTACATTAGCTTTTTCTATTAGTGTAGAAGGGTCTTCTGTTTTACTAGAGGACCTTTCTGTACTAACAAGGAATCTGCAATTATAAAAATCGTGCGAGCAGTATACAGAAGCTTTATAAAACTTGTAAAGCATCTTTATCTCCAAATGGACCTGTGTCTGATGATGCTCTTGAAAAAGTTCATGCTCTCTTAGGTAGGGCATACAATGCTCATTTACTTCTTATTGGTTATTGTTAAATGTTCTATTTATGCTTTGTAGTTCTGTGCATCATATGTTTTCATACATCTTTACAAAGTTTTGTTTATTGAGCTGATGTACTTTGATTTCCTAATTATCTAAGGTATTGTATTTATTGATACCTTATGGTAGATAAACTGATAAAAGTTACTATCTCAATTCAAGATTATTTTTAACATTCAAACTAAAAATTCCAAGTGTTGCTTTTTTTTTTGTTTACAGAATCTTGACAACATAGATGATTCATACATCAGCTATAACCATGGGGAAGCTGATCTATCTCATGATCATCACCAAGGTGTACAAATTCATCTAAAAATAATATATAGATTATCTACTTGACATAGGTTTTAAGGCCTGTCAAATGTTCCTTGATAATTTTCTTTTATCTTCTCAGCAGATACTGAAAATACCACTCTATTTGATCGATTTGATTCACATCAAACTGATGCATGTCACTTCAATCAGTTTAAGAGGTAGGTTTTAGCTGTGATGGTATTGCATACTTCCTAATGGTGTTATGGGAACTACTTGTATTAGTATTCCTTTTTTATTCTTAAAGTATTGAGCATTATTATCTTTGTATTACTATTATGGTCAGACGGGTTGGGTTGGGTCGACCCGAAATACTTTTATCGTCTGCTTCACTCTCCTAAACATTAAAACATACCTTACGAATGTTTTCCATTTCAGTCAACAAAACTTTATTAAACTGCCCTCATTTACTCCGTCTTTGTAAAATAATAAAATACTATAATTAACGAGTAAGTTGTAGGGAAAACAAAAGAAAGAAAAGAGTTGTCAAACCTATCACCCATCCTTCACCACAGGAGGATTCAAGCCCTTCCATTGCTGTTGTAAGTTGTCATGCACTCATGCCTTTTCTTTTCTGTTTTTATTTTTAGTTGGGACAATTTTGACCCGTTTGACTTTAAATGGGTTGTATAGTTTCTCTAACAGGTTAAACGAGTTGAATTATATACCATTTTGACTTAAAACAGGTTGATTTGGTTGCATAGTCTCTCTAACGGGTTGGATCCTTTCATAATAGTTGAGGTCTGCCTTCTTATCAAGTCGGATCACTAGCAAAATCCAGGTATTTGCATCTTTAAGATTTTTTATTTTCTGTATTACTTTCAAGATATTATCTTGATATTGTATTTGTTTTTTACTTCTAAGGGACAGTCTTATAGGTAACTATTACTATCATGTTAAATTTAAATGTTAATGAGTTTGAAAATGAATTGGTTATGCTCTTACAATAAAATGTTGTTTTTATTTCTTGGTATGACTTCTATATATTGGTACGGTACTTGCTATACATACTCATGTGAAAGAAAGAAAGTTTGTCATATTACTACGTTAAGTAACCCGACCACCGGACGGGTATAAAACTAGTTAACTTTGTGGGGGGAAAAACTAGTATAGAAATGGATATGTAATTTTATAGTTCTAGTAAAAATAAGGGTAAAATGGGTAAATATGTAATATTTATGTTTGAGTAAACTGTAATTTGCACCCCTTGTGGTTTATGCCCACTGACACTTTGCAACCCTGTTAAAAAGAAAGTACAATTTGCCCCCCTGTGGTTTGGTTTCTCTCTCTCGTTGCACCCCTGCCGTTACAATGACCGTTAATCTTTTAACGCCGTTAGGGGTATTAAAGACTTTTCACCCTGGTTTTCTTTCTTTCACACTTTGCAACCCTCGCTTTAACGAATCCCGTCTGCCGCCGCCCTTCCCCTCTTCCGTCCGCCGCTCAATCGCCGTAAAATGTCAAACAACACCGCCGCCGTCTCAATCAAACAGGAAAATATGGACTACGCGCTTGTTGATGTTCAAATCGACACACTACTCATCAAAGATAACGATTTTCTACCTGAAATTCGTAACCAAACCCACCTGAAAATCGATTTCTTCTTGCGGTCGGAATCAAGGTAACCCGCTCTTTAACCCAAGCGGAGGATCGGTCGGTAACCCGGCATATGATCGTCCATTTGAAGATCAGCTTGATGTTCTTTCATAACCTGAACTTTTCGTTCAGGAATGAACGGGAATCAGAGGTCAGAGGTCCCTGATGAAGGTCGGAGTCGGAGATGGAAATGGCGTAGGTTGGACCGGTTTAAATTTAGTATTTTCATTAGTTAGTTGAAGCTTTTTGTTGGTCGGAGATGCTTTTGGTAGGTTTCCGATCGTCTCCGGCCATTACATTTTGATCGGAAAATGTAAACACAACTATATTAACCGTGTTTTTAGCTAGTTCTTTTGTTGTTTCTTGAATATTTTGGCCAATATGATAATCGGAGATGTTAATCGGACTTAGACTTCATCGGTATTGTTCGCCGAAAAACTGGGTGTTCACCGGAGAAGAAGATGGTAATTTTGGGGTGAGGTCAGGGGTGTTATTGACTTTTCATGACAAAAGATAACGACAGGGGTACAAAGAGAGAGAAACGAAACCACAGGGGGCAAATTGCACTTTATTTTTAACAGGGTTACAAAGTGTCAGCGGGCATAAACCACAGAGGTGCAAATTACAGTTTACTCTTTATGTTTAAGGAAGGGGATATATGTAATTAAAAGTTTGGGTTTGATATACATGCAATTGATTAGTTTGTAAGGGGGTATATCTAATAGTGTTAGCCAAAAGGACTTAAAAGGGTAGGGTTTACAAACCTGAGACCATGATTTAAAACAAAATAAACCTTGGTACTAATGAACGAAAAACGAAATTAACTCTCAACCTTATTAATCAATGTCGTTTATCGTTTTCTGAATAATTTTCTTAAGACTTTTTAGAGAATTAAAAAGATAAGTGAATGAAACCTTAAAAGGAACACATAATATTAGCCTTCAAGGCCGAGCATAGCAACTGCCTGAGAGAGCACAGAACGCAGCCTTCAAGGGATCATAGCAGCAGTCGAAGTCATCAGCAGAGGAGCAGCCAAAGGCACCAACACCAAGGCCAGAGAATCAGTCCGAAGCCTACATGGACCAAAAAAATTCAACAAACTGCTGATGACAAACAGTTCCTAAAGCCACCAAAGCGCCCCTCCTCCGATCCGACACACTGCTAGCCTGTAATTTGTTGGAATTCAGGCCCAAGAGTACGAACACGAAGTTTGATCTCAACAACCGATCGACTCTTTCTGTTTATTATTTCTTGACTTACAATTACATAGTTCTAACCATCTATTTATACTAAAATAAACCTTACTAAACAAGCATTCTAATCCTACTCATATACTTAAAAGATAACTCAAACATGTTTGGTATTATCCCTAACCCTAACCTACTAGATAATTACCTACTATTAATTAAATAAACATTCAAATAATTCACCAAGGTCATCTCGCAACTACACGCTATTTACAACACATGACATGATACCTCACCTCAAATCTGACTGATTATCTCTCAATTTTCAAAGTGACGCATGAAGAAGATAGATGTTAGTTTATCTAATAAGTTCACTGACTCAACTATATAAAAACAAAGCACAAAAACTTCTAAGCAAGTTCTGAACAAAAAGACAAGATTTTCAACATTTGCCCTAAAATCTTATAGCCCGTTTGTATGTCAATGAATACTCGAAGGGCAAAGCAGTCATTGGCTCAAACAAAGGCATAGACTGCAGCAGTATAAGACTTGCTATGAAGATAATTTAAACGTATCCTGATATAATTAAACATTTTTCTAAACATCCTCCAAGAAAATCAAAAGTTAAAAACCATGTAAAACATTAAACTTGTATCCGAGGATGGCAAAGAGCACCCATGATCACACGGATTGTTGTATCAGAGGCCCATTTGACCCCCTTTTCCTGCAGGGTTTGAATTGCCGTTATGATTTACTGGATGGTCGTATTTACAAGCTGGACCATATTTGCATGTCCCATGCCTCCTGAAGTAACTGCAGATTCTCTGATCCTGTATTTTATTTTTTTGTGAAAAAGAAATAATCACATAAAGATGGAAACAAATTTAGTAAACATATTAAGGTTTTGGTTGTTCTTTTTCCATCGTTAGTGTTCGGTTTTTTTTGTTAAACCTCAAATTAAGTAAATCAGACCCATAATAGTAGTTTCATTTCTTCTCGCACCATTCATCACATCTACATTATGAAAATATTGGGAGGCCAAATGCCTAGGACTAGAGATGGCAAGACGGAAGTGTCGTGTAATGGTTCAAAACAGGTTCAGGTTAAGATTGGTCATTTTTCACAAGTGTCAAAAATGGGCCGGGCTAGATCAACTTGACTCAAACAATTTTTTGTCTATTTTAGGAAAAATTAATGGGTAAATTCTGACTAAAAAAACAAGATTATTACAATAATAATCTATTTCTTCAAATAAATAAGACTTGGGAGATTGTATCCATTGAAAAATAAAATTAGACTTCAGCTGACTTCCTACCTGTCTGACCCATTCCCTTTTTAGTTAATTTTTTTTAGTTGACCTATTTGAAAACACACAAGGCCCAAATCAACCAATTTATAAAGAATATTGATATGTCATTTGTTAGTGTAATCTAAAGAAACTGTATGCATTTTGATTGTGGGCAAAACTTTCTTGGAATAATGTGAAGGCAGTATGAAGACGAACTTACTCTTAAAGTCCTGGCGACTCGGCTCTGAGGATGATGAAATTTGCATGAGGCCCGGTATTTGCAGTCTCCAGTTTTCATAAAGTGACCGCAATCAGGTTGACCGGGCCTCTCAGGATACTCTGAAACTAACATAGGCTGTTGATGATGTGTGTACATGTTGGTATCACTTGGTGGATTGTTGGGGAAGAAAGCCGGTGGTATAGGTAGGGCCCGTTCTGAATTCGGGTATAAATGAGCAGGAACTGGAGCAGGAGCCTAAACAAGTCAAAACCATTTAAAAAGGTTAGATAAAAGAAAATAAGTTGATTATTAATGGAATTATGGACTTAAAGAATGCATTTCACCAGAATAACCCAACGTGGATCTAGCAATTTACCTGATAACCATTCCAATCTGGATTTGGCGGGGGCATGTTTTGGGTTGGTGGGTGCATCATTGGTACAAAGGCAGAGGTGGGATCTGGTGTTCTTGGGGCTGACCATGAGGGAATACTGGGGATATTTGGTTGGGGTGCGGGTTGTGATGGAAGAGGCCCATCCTCGCCATAAGTGGGAGCATCACCGTCCCCAACTGCAGTAGGATCAGGATGATTAAACCAACAGCTTGGCCCATATTTGCAGGAACCGTTACGCATGTAGTAAGGACATTCTTTCTCTCCCTGTAAGAAAAATTAATCAAAGAACAAAAAAATTGCATCTTCAATATGATTACAATTTACAATTGCCAATTGTTTAATACCGGTCGGATTGGCAGGCCCACAAAGTTGTACTCTACCACTGGTGTTTTAACGGTCTTTCCTCTTCCATGACTGAATTTGCAAGCTTTTCCAAGCTTGCAGCCCGCGGAAGATGTATGATACTGCAGTAAGCTCAAGTCAAATTTGTAAAAAGGCGAAAATGCATAAAGACACCAATTATATTGACTCAAAATTATTAGAATTAACTATAAAATAAGGAGGCTGCAGATCATAGATTATCCTAACAAAGTGACAAAGATCAAGGCAAAGATCCAATCGCTAAAAAAGGGCCATGGATGACAGTGTACCACATAGCATCAGTTATATAACTTACGCACATAAGTAAATCAAACATTATCATCAGATATGAACATATAAACTTGTTACTGGTCATAACAGAGTACCCAGATGAAGGGGGTAATCTGCAGCTGTGACAAAACACAAATGTGATTTGTGAAGACTCAAAACCGAGTTATTAATGTACAAGAATCTTAGGTCCCAAAAGCTGAGGAGCACGCTGCTCGATGTACAACTATATAAGCTTTATATATAACTAGAAGTTGCTATCTCTTCCATCTATTATACATATCAACCTTCTTATCAAGTAAACTTTTCATAATTTCTTCATCCCTTTAGTTGTTTACATATAAGTCTCCTAAAGCCCCTAATTTTAACCCTGAAGTAAATGCGCATCAGTCGCGCCTTTTAAAACCAAGACAAGAATGCACCTGAATAAATAGAGATTGTATATGAACAATGATAGTAAATACCTTGCACTCTTTCTGCCCATGCCTCTCCACCTTTTCTTCCTTTTGCTTCTTTTTCTCCTTGGTAGGCTGCTAAAAAAACAAGTTTTTTTCAATAACATAACAGTTAAAACATGATCTAATTGTTGGAAATAAACCTGATTTTTCCTTCTGATAGGGTGATTGAACCTGCAATTTGATCCAAACTTACACATCCCAGTCCGGATATAAAGCGAACAATCCCCAGCATGTAGCCTCAATGGATAATGATAAGCTTTCAATTTACCACCATCCGGAACAGCCACTGATCCTTCTTCCCAACCATCTCCACCAACATCATCTCTCTCAATTTCCAGATTTTCTACATATTCAGACTCCTTATCATTTTCATCCCCAATTTCACTACTCACATCCTCATCTTCAACCCCTACCTCCACCTTTTCCTTCAAATCCCTATCCTTATGTTCATAATCTATCACATCATCATCTTGATTTTCACATCCTACCTCACTCTCACCAGTTTCTCGCTCTTCTAAAACCCTAAACTCATTCGGATCCACTTCAATAGCTTGACACGTGTCATTAACAGGCTCATCTATTGCTTGCTTTACTTGATCTTCTTCGTCTGTTACAACTGAATGCCCCTGGATATACCGATCATTAACCTCATCCTTGCTGGATAAAACTAGGTTTTCGAGGTCTTGCGTGAGAACTTGTACTAGCTTATCATCGTCAACAGATGAATCAGATTGCAACTGTGAATCTGGAAGTTGTTGTTGATTATCAAGTTGAGATTTTGCTTCAAATGACTCCATTTTCACTCCACTTCTCAATCTTTGTAAAAACCACATTTACAGTGTGAATCGGAGAAAAGGGGTTTTTTTGATTTGTTATATTTTCAAAGAAAGAAAGAAGACAAGTGTGTGTAATCTATGGTGTGAGACGTGTGATTGATTGCACGGATGATTTCCGTCGATAGCAATTTATGTATTTAATTTACGATTAGGTTGAAATTCGTATCGAATTTAAATCGATAAGAGCATTCATAACCCGTTTGGTATAATTATGTGAGTGAGTTTTGTATATTTTAAGCAGTGGTTTAAAGTGGTTGTGAGTGGAGGAGAGAGAAAGATATAAGGTTTTTGTAAATATAAGGATAAAAGTAGTGGTTTTTAATATAATTATAAGGATAAGGATAAGGATAAAGAGAGATAAAAGTAGATAGAAAAAGTAGTTTTTTTTAGTGTAATTTTAAGGAAAATGATACGTAATATAAAGAACGGGCTGGGAATGCTCGTCCGTTTGGTTCACAGAATCCGATGGAATTGGAATTAATTCCATCAAAAATCATGTTTGGTTGGCACTAATGGAAATTGAATTGGAATTCTTTCCACCATTCATGGGATTTTCAAATTCCTTCAACTTGTCGATGGAATTTACAACATTCCAATGGAATGTACAAAGATTACAAAAATGCCCTCTGTTTTTCCTTCGACTTATCACCCACGTTCTTCATCCATTATCTACACAATTTCTTCCATGTTTACGAAAAACCACAAATTTGTGTTCGGTCATTACAAAACAGAAAGCATCTGAGCAAAGTGAATTCAATTACAAAACAAATTACCAATTTCCTTTCATCCCCTGGTTCTTCTTCCTAATTCTCATGGGATACTTTCAACACAATTTCAAGAATTAAATAACTTTAGCAGTTGATAACAACAAAGAATAATGAAGGTATGACGACCAACAAATAACATTGATAAAGAACGAACAATGATGAAACGGGTAAGAGTTCTTCGTCATTGATGAAGAAGAAGATGATATGAAGAACAAACTGAACCCGCCAAATCGATTAGAGTTGCAGCATACATCACCGTATAATTGGAGGTGCAACCAACATTAGCGATGAAGATGGTGTGATAGCTTGACGGAACCGGTGGAAGTCTTCATCGTAGAAGGATTAGGGCAAGTGATGCACGAAATTGGGTTAGATACTAGGGAGGGTAATTTGGTAATTTAGTCTTTTACACATTCTTATTCCTTTACTAATTTTACAAACCAAACATCATGTTAATTTTTGTTGGACTTAATTCCTTTTCCTTTAAATTCCAATTCCAATTCAAATTCTAATTCCTTTAAAAAACCATCTGCGAACCAAACGGCCTTGAGTTCATGAGAATTGATTGGCCGTTATTGCAGATGGTGTAAGACCCTATGACTACTTTTCTTATTTTATAAAAAGAACTATTTGATTAATCATAAAAAAATATGAAACTCAGAAATCGATCTTAGCCTTTTATTAACATTAACAAAAAGCTTTAAAATAGAAGGGTTTAGGAACAGTAACGGGGTTAAAATGATAATTTTAGGGAAGTTTGGGACACGCGTAAGTAAGGTTTGATGTTGCCACCTCGCCTCCATATCATATCTTGCTCTCTGTCTCGGAATCAAATCATCGGCAGATTTCCGCAGATTTCCACTACCTCCGAATCAAAGAGGGAGACATGGGGAGGCCTGAAGAAATCCTAGAAGCTTTTCGGGAGAAGAGAGAGGCGATGGAGGGGTTTTGCAGAGACGGTGGAAATCGAGCGATGTGGTTGTGGTGCTGACGGCTGAGCCTCAGATGTGGTCATCACCCTAAATCGCCACTAAAACATACAAGAACTTCTTCTCATACGACTAATCCATCTTCCTTCTTTAGCTTTCTGAGAAGTTTAGCACCAGTTAGCAGGTTCCGCTTCTTCTTACGTTGGTTTTTTTTTGTTAGGGTTTTCTACTGGGCTTCAATTTCTTGAAATTGTTAACTTCGTTCACGGCCGCACACAAGGAAAATGGTGTCTGCGGTTGGTCCTTCCGATAGTGAGACCCAAGGCGGTGGTCTTGGTGACAGTTGCAGGTGCTGACGCAGTCTATGACGGATATGAAGGCAGGTGGTGCAAACGGGAAGTAGGAAAATGGTATGTGCAATCGGGAAGGCGGATGCTGACAGTTGCAGGCATCGGAAATGGTATGTTAACGGCAGAAGCCGCAAATCCGACAGCGGCTCCGATGGTCTAGACGGCGGAGACCTACGGTTCTGATGGCGGTAGCTTCTCCGACAGTCCCTTTTTTTCCGGTGAGTTCTTTTTCCGTTTTCATGTAATTCCAAGAGTGTAGATCTGCACACCCGTTGGTTGCTTATAGTTTATCACTTTTCGGTTAAACAAGTGATTAAGGTGGCCGGGTTTCGTTCCCAGGTACACGGATTTTTGACAGCTTATGGGGACGTCACCCGGATAGGCGAGACTACTCGGGTCGTTCCCGACAGTCCCAGGTTTCAGTCACCTCAGGTACACCCTGGTCAAAGATGGTAAACGGCATAAACGACTGGCGCGAAACGATCAGACTCAAAACCGAGTGCAATGAATTTAGTATGTTTCTTTTAATTGTTATAAAGCTATTAAAAAACGATGGAATACTTCTTAATGTTGGTGACTTTGTTGTTCATTTTTTAGCTTTATGTTTGGTGTTCAACATTATGTTGATGATTGTGCAATTTTATATGTGTGTGATTTTTTTGACAAGGCTGCAAGCACAGTCTGCTGGTGCTGCTTGTGTACAGTTTGGAACATTGCTGGCACATTGATTTTGTATTCTTGGTCTTATTGAGCTCCCCAAAATTATCAGGTACTGTATTTTGAAATAAATTCTGTAGTATTTTGTATGAGATTAAATCTCATGTCACCTTTGACTATTTTTTTTTTTTTGGATTTTATTCATCATTTTTATGCTAATATCATAGCTCGATTTTAAAGGGTTTGCCATATGTCATTTTTATGAACACAACGTTGAAGATGGTACCACTGAACTGAAGATGCTTTAAATCACATTGATAGTATCACATTGATAGTGTATGCAACGCCCAAAAGGTATTGAATTTTCTTTTGGTGTTTCAGTTCCTTCTTGTGGGCCAATTATATGGATGTTTTTACAAGGAGTATTTGTGAAAACTAAAAGGATTTGAAGGTTTACTTTGTATATTGTAATCGTCCACAGAAAAAATCTTTTGCTCAAGCTTTGACTAGAATCTTAAAATGTGGATGTATTCATTAGATGAAACAATAAAACATTGAAACCCCTTGTGCTTTTGACTTAGACTTTAACCTTTTTTTTCTCTGACAATGTCCAAAATAGATTAAGAAAAAATGTTTAAATTTGATTATTTATATTTGAACAATGCTATACAGAAATTTACATTTGTTTAGATTTTATGAGACAATTTTAGGAGTTTTATTATGATTTTATTTCCATTAAAATAGGATCACATCTGGATATTTGACCAAAAATATTAATAAAATGAAGATACTTTTGGTTGATGATTGATAATAGATAACATGGGCAGCGGGAGATACAGACGAGGAACATATAACTGAAATATAAAAGCTTCTATGTTTTCTATTTGTAGTTAAAAACATCCATGTTTCCAAGCTAAAGAAAAATTTGATCATTTTCGTAGTTTAACACGTACGCGTATCGTGTTCCAGCCGCAACGCGATGAGAAAAAAAATCCTAGTTTATTTTAATTTAAAATTAAAAGAGTAGATGTGTCGATTTTTGCTGAAATTCATTACAATTTTTGTTTTCAAATTAAAATATTTTAAACATTTTTTTAAGTAGACACCCCACTTGATATATTTTTGCTGAAACTTTTTATTAGGGTCATTAAAAACTTGGTTCACATTCTAACCAACATAGCAAATTCAACTAGTTTTTTTTATATATATATTGTAGTTGGTTAAAACTCAATGTAAATTCAAACGTGGACTACAATTTGTTTCCCATTTTAGTCAATACTTATTCATATATGCATTTATACATTTAACTAATAGTAGTTTACAAATGAACTAGTATTAGTTAACATGTGAACACACTTTCAAACATTTCACTAACCCCATATAATGTAATTATTGTTTAATTTCTCAAACTAATAGCAAGAGATCGTTGGTGTTTCAGTCTTCTTCACACTGCATTTTTTCATTGTGCGTCACTCAATCCCGGTGTTAGATTTAAGATTTTTTATTAGTTGTAGTAAAAATGAACATGTAGAAAATTTAAGTAAACCATAACAAAATGTAAACAAACATCATGAAACGGTTTGTAAAATTTCATTCATAATACTCACAAATATTTCTTTTCCTACTATACAAATTACAAAAGACATTCAAATAGTAATCACAATAACTTATATATGATTTGTTAAAATGCAACAAACAGTCAAATGTCGCAATGATATTAGTTTAACCTAAAAGCTTTCATACTTGCTATACACAAATTCATTTCGTTAACATGCGAACATGAACAAGAAAATATAGTCACTTATTCTGGCTTTTGCTTATTTGCTTCTTTAAAGTTAAACTTGAACACGGACAAAAGTAGTTTCGTCTATATTGATCTTGTTCGTTTAGGACACTAGTTTTAAAAGGGTGGAAAGGGAGAGTGCTTGAAAAAGATGGTAAAGCAAGAAAACATGTACCACGTAATTGTTAGTTATTGATGCCTTTACTCGAATTTTTTAGATTCATAGGGGAGCAGAGTTTCATTTTGGTTTTTACCTGAATTTTGAAAACACTTTGATTTCTATGTAGTTTGTTAGCTGAACAAGTGGACTCAACAAATCTGTTGGGTTGAAACTTGAAAGGCGGACTCAATCAACTCCAATTCTTGCATAAGCGGAATTTTGTATCATTTTATATTTCTTTTCTAATACTTCATTTAACAGCCACTTGGGTTAGTAGCACAGTGGTAAGAGTCAAAGAACTCTTTAAAGAAGATCATGATTGAAATCCTAATATGTGGTTAGTGGTAGATTATGAATTGATGTAGTTTAAGAGTATTAGTAGATAGACTAACTTTGTTCGCTTATGCAAGAATCAAAGCTGATTGAACCTATTTTTCAACCCAACAGATCTGTTAAGTTCGTTTGTCCAACCAACAAACTCGAAACCTACGTTTTCAAAATTAATCTAAAAACTAAAATAAACCCCTTAACTTCCCTGTAAATCCAAAAAAAAAGTCACCTTTACGATTAGAACCAAATCTACATGTAGCAGTTGAATTTGGATCAAAATTATCAAAACATTTCTTCAAGTTGAAGGACTCATATTGCATTTTATCAATAGTTGAAGGAGTAAACTTCTAGTTTAACTTTCCATCTTGGATGGTTGCCTTTCATCTTTCTATAAAATCAACCACCACAAGAGATATAACAGCAAATATCTAGGAACCCTACGTGTATTTAGATCCGATTCTAAAACAAGACCAAGGCAATTAGTATCACACTCTATCCGCCGTTGATCTTTTCCACCATGATCTGTACAAGACCGGCATCTCCTACCGAATCCGACAACGTTTCCGGTGATGTTACGGAGACCTATATCCCGATTATAACGTCCGGTGGTCGAAGGATTCCGGTGCACGCTAACATTCTGGTAATCTGAAAGTTAATGAATAAAATCGATATTCTTCATTCTTCATCTCCGGTAGTTTCGAGATTTGTTTTACAGATCTTAATTCTACACGGAGTTGATATGCATTTTCAAAATCTGTTAAAAAATTTCAAGCTGAATCAATTTGATTGTATTCAGTTTTCAATTATCTTAAAAAGTTGTGGTTTGGTTGCTAATATGATATGTGCATTCAGGCATCGGCTTCGACGGTGTTCGAAAGCTTAATTGACAGGCCACGTAAGCATGGGAGCTCTGAGAAAAGTATTCCGATTCTCGGCGTTCCGTGCGACGCCGTGGAGGTGTTCATCGGATTCCTTTATTCCGGCAAGTCAGTATATTATTTCATTTATTTATTAATTAGAGTTAATTGCATAAATTATCTTTGTAGTTTGATTAAGTTGCACGTTTTATCACATATTTTAAAAAATGCAAACTTAGCTTAAATGTTTGTGACTTGGTTGTGTTTTTAATCTTAACGTTAATAGTAGTTAGTTTTTAAAGGAAAATCAGTCCATGTTCATCTACGTGACTTACAATTGCAAAATTAATCATAAAAATGAGTTAAAATCAATAAAAATTAATAATAATTCTTATAAGTTTGTAAAAATCACTATTTATTTGACTGATTTTTACTCATTTTTAGGGTTAAGTTTGCAATCGTAAATCATGTGGTTGACACACGGTCTAATATTCCATTAAAAGAACTAGTATTTATTTCAGGGGCTAAAGACGCAACCAAGTCATAAATGTTTATGCTAAGTTTGCAATTTTTAAAACCTGAAGCCAAACGGGTAATTTGATCAAACCATTGGGGCCATTTATGCAACTATTATCATTGTTTTCTATATTTCGATATTTTATTCAAAAACATCTACACCGTCGAATCTTAACAAACGCCGTCGATTGGAAAAGAAGTTTAAATAAAATGAAATAAGTAATTGACCAAAATGTCCATCGATGACAGGTACACGGAGGAAGATATGGAGAAGCACGGGATTCATCTACTGGCCCTATCTCATGTATACCTGATCCCACAACTTAAATCGCGATGCACCAAGGCCTTGATCGAACGGTTAACAATTGATAGCGTGATTGACGCGCTTCAACTTGCGAGGCTCTGCGACGCACCTGATCTTTACCTCAAGTGCATGAAACTCGTGTCTAACAGTTTCAAAGCCGTTGAAGAAACCGAAGGATGGAAATTTCTTCAAAATCATGATCCTTTCCTTGAACTTGAGATACTCCAGTTCATCGACGAAACCGAATCGGTCCGTATCTAAATCGAGACTTAAAAATTACGAGAATAACATGACACACATTTTTCATATATGATTTTTAAAAGACACATGTCACACGTATTAAAGTTGGAGTGACTTTTAGTGAAATGAAAACCTTCTTATTTTACTGATTTTTTGTTTTTCTCGCGAGAAACTAAAATTTAGACGAATTTATACCCTAAAAATTTGGGCCCAAGCTTCAACTTATTTTTTTTACAGTACAGCCGCGCCTGGATCATACCGTAACTTCTATTTTGTTGATTTGATTTCAATGTGCAGAGGAGGAAGAAGATTAGGAGGAAGAGGAAAGAACTGAGCATGTATTTTGAGCTAAGTGAAGCCATGGATTGTTTGGAACATATCTGTACTGAAGGTTGCATAAACGTGGGACCGTACGACAAGGAACCCATGAAGAACAGGGCTCCCTGCAACAAGTTTTCAACATGTCAAGGCCTGCAACTCTCAATTCAACATTTTGTTAACTGCAAAAAGAGAATCAATGAAGGATGTGTTCGTTGCAAACGGATGTGGCAACTCTTCAAACTCCATGCCTCCATCTGTGAATCACCTGATTCTTTCTGTAGAGTTCCTCTTTGCAGGTAATTATCATGGATTTAATATGAATCTTTAACTATAAAGTTAGAAGTTCTAAAGTCTACTGTCGGTGCATAGCTGTAATGGGGTCAGATAGATTTGACCCGGATGTGATACCTTGATTCGGGTTCTAAAAGACAACTTTTTCACATGTGAAGAAAGAGTAGTGCAAAATTAGGTGCAATTATTTTGATTACGAAATGCATTGATGTAGAGGTAGCTGCCTTAAAAAGCATGCAATTTGTGTTTCTGTCAACCTTTTTAGATATTTATTTTTAGTAAAGGACAAAACACAATAAAATAAACCAAACCATATACATGAAATTCATAAACTAGTATGCTAATCAATTTTCAATTCAAAAGTTTTGGTTTTTATTTTGGTACAAGTTAGACCCAAAATAATAATCAATTGATGACCAATGCTTTCGAAACCAGATCCGACCGGGAACAGTTCATAAACCAGTCCGGTTCAAACTCTTGAACTGTCTCAATTTGAACAGTTCAGCTATGGTGCCGAATGGTTGAACTGGCTAACTAGATCGGCAGTGAACCAGTTTTCAAATAAAAAATATGTTTTTTCTTCATATTTTGTTAATAAAGAAAATCTTTAAAAAATAATTCATTTTATTATATTGCAGGCGATTCAAGACGAGAGGTGGAGAGGAAATGAAGAACAAGAAGGAAGAGATTAGATGGGAGTTATTAGTGAAAAAAGTGGTGTTAGCAAAAGCCACGTCATCTTTATTACTGCCCAAGAGGAAGAGGGTGGAAGAAGAGTCACCACAGGTATGTGGGGATGCCAATGGGAATCTTAGTTATGGCATTAAAAATTTGGTTTGTTAATTATAGCATTGAATAGGTAGTTGTTTGATTATGTGTCTTTCTCAAAGGAAATAGCAAAAACATGTGTTTATGTATGTATGTTAGTGTGGGCATACCATACAAATTTATATTGTATCATTTGTTTTTTGTTTTTTGTTTTAAATTTTTTCAAGTGTTGATTGAGAAATACTTTAACGATTTTAATCTACCTAACATCCACATAAATGGTGATATTGAAGACGTTCATACCACCTAACTCATGAATCCTACTTTTGATTTCTTTGAAATGAGACTCCAAACCTACCAGAAAGAGGTGTTACTCAAATGTCATTACCTATATTTCAATGCTATACTTATAATTTAATAAAAGGTTAATCCCTAAATCTGAAAACCAAGTCCCACAAACATCAAGTCCCAAATCGGTATAAACATGTTATTGGCTACCTCCCAAACGTTTATTAATATCAAGAAATCTCTATCAAAAACCTGATTTACAGTTAACAAACCCTGACTCGGTTTACATATAGGCTAACCTAGACTCGTTAGACTCTAATACAAATTGCTAAACAATATTAAAAAAAACGAACCTAAACCTACTCTAGATTATAAGTAATGGCTTCCTAATCCTACTTGATTAGCAATCCAAATACCGCCCCAACTCAAACCACCGAGTTGTGTATTTGAGTCTATTTCCACCGCCTTTTGGATGGGTCAGCCCAACTCCTAGCCTGCTTGTTAGAGTCGGGAATTAAGCCCAACAAAACATACGTCGGAGATCCCATAAACCCGACCTCGATGCAAATCAAAGCTCCCCCACAAACACATGTTGGACAGCCTCTAAGGTTAGTTCTTTAAATATGAGCAATCCCAACTCCTATCCATCATCAGATCACAGAAACATGCAAACCGAAATACCAATCACGATAAAAGTAAACGCCTATACAAAAAGTAAACGATTCCATGATGATCCAACTCATGATTCCTTCTTTTCATCCTTTTAAAAAACATATTTTTAATATTGGTCACTTGTTTCCTCCTTCCTTCAATTGCTCGTTCCCTCAGGCCTCATCTACATCAACCTTCTTTGGCCCGCATAGAAGCCGCGTGCCATAATGCTGCTGATGAAACCACTCTTATTTCCCTCTTCCTCCACCAACCATCATCATCTAAGTCTGAGTTTTGTTGGCTTCTTGATTATTGCCATACTCATGTTCTCCACACTTGTGGATGCAGAATGTAATCCTGATGATAAAGATACTCTCTCGTCTTTCGCAACCAACTTTCCCAACCTCAATTGGTCTGCAACCGTCGATTGCTGCTCATGGGATGGCATCTCTTGTGATGATAAAAGAGATCGGGTCATCCGGTTATCCATCCCCGAAAGAGGCCTTCGTGGTGCCATCCCTTCTTCTCTTCAAAATCTCACCTCTCTCTCTTTTCTCAACCTGTCTTATAATTTCCTATCCGGTCCCCTCCCCGACCGACTTTTCTCCTCTTTCAACAACCTCCACACCATTGACTTGAGCTACAATAGGTTATCAGGATACTTACCCGACGCCTTGCCGTCCACCCTACAATTGCTCAATTTCTCGAGCAATCAATTCAATGGCAGAATTCAAACAACCAGTCTCCAGTTGCTTCAAAGCTTGATCGCTCTCAATATTAGCAACAACAGCCTCACAGGCACTATTCCTCCCTCTATATGCACCAATTCACCGGCTTTAGTGATTCTTGATTTCTCTCTGAACGACTTAACTGGAAATATCCCCCATGGATTCGGTGCATGTTCTAACCTCCAGGTTTTGAGTTTGGGTTTTAACAGTCTCACAGGAGAGATCCCAACTGATATCAATGGCGCTCTATCTCTGCAACAGTTATTATTGCAGGGAAATTCACTTATGGGGGAGATTGGTGAAAGCATTACCGACCTCACAAACCTCAGAAGTCTTGTCTTGTTTGGTAATATGTTGTCCGGTTCCATCCCACGCAGTATCGGGAAGCTGTCATTGTTGGAAAAACTGGAACTTCACATTAATCTTCTCAACGGAACTCTACCTCTCTCATTGAGGAATTGTACAAAGCTTAAACTGCTTAATTTGAGGGTCAACTCTTTAGGTGGCAGGCTTTCTGATTTTGATTTCTCCAATTTCAGTCAACTCACAATAATTGACCTCGGTGAAAATCAATTCAGTGGCGTTATACCTAAAAGCCTTTTCACCTGCAAAACACTAATTGCCATTCGACTGGTCACAAATAAGCTAGAGGGGGAAATCTTACCTGACATACTTGAATTGCCATCTCTGTCCTTCCTCTCTCTTTCAAACAATACCTTCAAGAATATCACTCAAGCACTCAATATTCTTAGCAGTCATGATAAACTCACCACACTCATCCTCTCCAAAAACTTCTTCAATGAAACCCTACCCGCTGCAGGAATTTCTGGGTTTCTCAATCTTAAGATGATAGGACTAGGTGGTTGCAAGTTGTTTGGTCAATTACCGATTTGGCTGATGTCACTAAAGAACCTACAAGTATTCGATCTCTCTCAAAATAACATCAATGGCGTAATTCCAGGCTGGATACAAACACTTCCAAATCTTTTTTATCTCGATTTATATAACAATTCTCTCTCAGGCGGTTTCCCTGTAGAGCTAACTAGACTTCCAGCACTTGCATCACAGCAAGCTCTGGATCAAGTAAACATTAGTTACCTAGAACTACCTGTATTCGTTGCACCACAAAATGCTTCCTATTTGCAGTACGATCAGCTAGCCGCCCTCCCCCCTGCGTTGTACCTAGCTAGCAATAACCTTAGTGGTGACATTCCAGTTGAGATTGGCGATATGCAATCGATTCATATTCTTGATCTGAGTCAAAACTATTTCGCTGGCACCATTCCCATTTCAATTTCAAACCTCAAAAACCTGGAAAAACTAGACCTCTCTCATAATCTTTTATCTGGTGCGATCCCATCGTCCCTTAAAAGCTTGCACTTTATGTCTTCTTTCAACGTTGCATACAACAATCTACAAGGTTCAATACCAACCGGAGGCCAATTTAACACCTTTTCGAAACAGAGTTATGAAGGAAATCCAAGGTTATGTAGGCCTCCCATGGAAAAGTCTTGTAGCGATCGATCAGATCCTTCTCCACCTTCTTCTTCTTCCCCTTCAGGACATAAGAAAGGCCTTGACGTGATAATGATTTTTGGACCAATTCTCGGGTTCTGTTTTGGTTTTGGGATCATTCTCACTTGTCAAGCATTCTTCATAGCATCAAAAAGAAAGATTCTCCCAAGAGTAATCCAAAAGTATTTCATATGGGCATGATGCCCTTAGATTCCACATCATATTGTTTCTAACAATGCAAAAAACATCAAGCATATCACAATCTCACAGTTGTTCTTCTTCTTACTTTTGCCTTTTTATTTGTGGTTCCTTATGCAAAGGAATTTTTACTAGATGACTGCATATTAATGTATAAAGAGACACATCTCAGCTGTAACCTTTCGATTTAAAAATGTAACATATATCTGTGTTAACGTGGAATAAGACTGGACCAGCATGGTTGCTAATATCATCTATGGATATCATTTAAGCTCACATGATATCTTCCATAGATTATGAGCAAGAAAAGCAGGGGTCTTCTGAGTGCTTTAAGCTTCACATTGGTATGAAACGGTTGTGTTCTTCAGTTTCAATTAGATGCATGCTACTTCCACAGATAAAGTTTGGTCCAACAAGCACCAACTACCGTCCATTTGATCAGTAATACTAGTTTTTTATTACTGTAACAAGTCTTATATGTGGTTCGGTGCTTGCAGAGCAAATATTGTTGCAGACTTATTTCCATTCGTACTAACTGAGCAAAGGACGTTCAATCTTGCTTCACTTTTGTAACTATACTAGAGTAGTTACAGTTTAAGTATATTATATTATCATAAATTAGTTAATTTTGTTCTCCGAAATGAATATGATCATTTTTGTAAGTTCCTTCAGTTTGACTAAATCTAACAAATCAAAAAGTCAACTCCATGATTCAGAGGGTTTATAAGATAAAATTGTTGTTGCTGCAATAAACCTGTCCATTTACATGAGGTTTGTGTTTAGTGATTGGATCAAGAAAATATGAAAAATAAATAAAATAGAACCTACCCCGATTGATCTTAATTATATTTTTTATTTTTAATGTAAGTCTTGATAGTTGATTACTTCTTTTCATCCTTATTTTATTTTTTATTTTTAATATAAATCTGCATCAGCATCTACTTACCTTTTCCTTCCTTCAATTGATCCTTCCCTCATCTTCATCAATCTTTCTTATCCTTCTTCAGAGATCATCCATCTTCATCTGTTGAACAGCGGTGCCAGCCATAATGCAGCCGCCAAAACCCCTCTTATTTACCTCTTCATCCACCAACCATCATCATCTGAGTTTTGTTGGCTTCTTGATTATACTCATACTCCTTTTCCCCATATTTACGGATGCAGAATGTAACCCTGATGATAAAGATTCTCTGTTGTCCTTTGCAACCAACTTTCCCAACCTCAATTGGTCTGCCACCGTCGACTGCTGCTCATGGGATGGAATCTCTTGTGATGATAAAAGAGATCGGGTGGTGCGGTTATCCATCCCCGAAAGAGGCCTTCGTGGTGCCGTCCCTTCTTCTCTTCAAAATCTCACGTCTCTCTCCTTCCTCAACCTGTCTTATAATTTCCTTTCGGGTCCCCTCCCAGACGGGATTTTCTCATCTTTCAACAGCCTTCACACCGTGGACTTGAGCTACAACAGGCTTTCTGGATACCTACCCGACACCTTGCCTGTTACCATACGGTTGCTCAATTTCTCCAGCAATCATTTCAGTGGGACAATTCAAACAGCCGTTCTCCAGTCGCTTCAGAGCTTGATCGCTCTCAATATTAGAAACAACAGCTTTGCTGGTTCAATTCCTCCCAATATATGCAGCACTTCACCGGCTTTAGCCATCCTTAATTTCTCTTTGAACGACTTCACCGGAAGTATCCCCCAAGGGTTCGGTGCATGTCCCAACCTCAAGGTTTTGAGTCTGGGTTTTAACAATCTCACAGGACAGATTCCAACTGACATCAATCGCGCTCTATCTCTGCAGCAGTTATTATTACCCGGAAATTCTCTCATGGGGGAGATTGGTGAAAGCATCACTGACCTTTCAAACCTCCGGAGACTAGTCTTGTTTGGTAACATGCTGTCTGGTTCCATCCCTCGCAGTATTGGGAAGATGTTAATGTTGGAGGAACTGGAACTTCACATTAATCTTCTCAACGGAACACTACCTCAATCATTGATGAATTGTACAAAGCTTAAACTGCTTAATTTGAGGGTCAACTCTTTAGGCGGAAGGCTTTCCGATTTTGATTTCTCCAATTTCAGTCAACTCGCCATAGTTGACCTCGGTGAAAACCAATTCATGGGGGTGCTACCTAAAAGTCTTTTCTCCTGCAAATCACTAACCGCCATTCGACTAACCAGAAATAAGCTAGAGGGGGAAATCTTACCTGACATACTTGAATTGCCATCTCTGTCCTTCCTCTCGCTTTCAAACAATACCTTCAAGAATATCGCTCAAGCATTCAGTATTCTCAGCAGTCGTAAGAAACTCACCACTCTCCTCCTCTCCAAAAATTTCTTGAATGAAACTCTACCCTCTGCCGTTTCCGGGTTTCAAGATCTTAAGATCATGGGACTCGGTGGTTGCAAGTTGTTTGGTCAATTTCCGATTTGGCTGATGTCACTAACGAACCTAGAGGCAATCGACCTCTCTCAAAATAACCTCAATGGCACAATTCCAGGCTGGCTACAGACACTTCCAAATCTTTTCTATCTTGATTTATCTAATAATTTTCTCTCAGGTGGTTTCCCTGTAGAGCTTACTAGGCTTCCAGCACTTGCATCACATCAAGTCCTGGATCATCAAGTAAACAATAAGAAGTTTGAACTACCTATATTTGTTGCACCACAAAATGCTTCCTATTTGCAGTACAATCAGCTTGCCACCTTCCCCACTGCGTTGTACCTAGCTAGCAATAACCTGAGTGGTGATATTCCTGTTGAGATTGGCAATATGCACTCAATTCATGCTCTTGATCTGAGCCAAAACTCTTTCTCTGGCACCATTCCCAGTTCAATTTCAAACCTCGTAAACCTAGAAAGACTAGACCTCTCTCATAATCTTTTATCCGGTGAGATCCCATCGTCCCTTAAAAGCTTGCACTTTTTGTCTTCTTTCGACGTTGCAAACAACCACCTACAAGGTACAATACCAACCGGGGGTCAATTTGACACCTTTTCAGATCAGAGTTATGAAGGCAATCCGGGTTTATGTGGGCCCCCCATGCAAAAGTCTTGTATTGATCCTTCTTCGATTTCTTCTCCTTCAGGACATAAGAAAGGCCCAGACATGATAATGATTCTTGGACCGATCCTGGGGTTCTGTTTTGGAGTTGGGATCACACTCACATATCTAACAGTACGGATACTGTCAGATTCTCACAAGAGGCGGTCCATAGGTATTTCACCTTCAGCAGTAGATATCCCAAGGATACAGCTGGAGTGATATTGTTCCAAAACAATGCAAAACACATCAAGCATTTCACAGTAACCGAGGATTTCAGTCAAGCAAACATCATCAGCTGAGGGGGTTTCAGGTTGGTTTATAAAGCAACATTGGCTGCTAATTTAATGCACAAGTGGAGACATCATCGACAGCTCCGCAAAAGAATTTGGTTTCTTTACAAGGTTTCAGCTGCTAATTTATTCCTATATGGAAGTGTCCACTCTTGTAGATTTGATTCGATGAACTGTTAAAATCTGTCAAGGATTCCCAACACGCAACAACTGCACCTCCTTTGTTCGGTTAGTAAGAACAGAAATAAGTCTACCGCAATATTTGCCCCGCAAGCACTGAACCACATGTAACACTTGTTACAATAATCAAAAGTTAGTTTTTACTGATCAAATGGATCGCAGTTGGTGCTGGATGGGAATCCTTAATTAATGTCAAAAGACAAGGAAACAAACAGCAAACCTCTGACTCGAATGCTTTCGAATCCTCAAAATCGACAACGGTAAATGAACCATCTGTGGTTATTATTATTCTAACCGAACAAAGGAGACTTGTCGGGGTCCTATTTCAACCTCAGTTCAAAATTGTTAAGCTAAGCTCGAATCAATTAGTTAGTTGAATGAGTTTTCTTATACAAGTTTTAGCTCCATTGGTTCTGTCCTTGGATCATCATTTTTGAGCTTTGAATTACTGGATAAAGACTCTGATTGCTTATAGCTGACCCAAATCCCCAATACCCTAAATAAGTGCAGAAATGCATTCAGTCAGTATCTAATCAAAGCTTTTGATCACTGAATCCAGGAAGCACAACAAACTTGGGAAATTTGCATAGCAAAAGATGCAGAATTGATGAAAGAGAACGGGGAATCAAGAACTCACCGGAAACGAAGCACCGATTGCATCAGCTATCAATCAGGGAATTCGATTTCTCACAAACCCTAAAACAATAAAAAACAATGAAATAAATATCAGATGAAACGGAAACGACGGTTAGATGGGATAAGATTACCTTTAGACAGAGGACAGACGAGTATCTCCAAAAGAGTTTTGCTGATTATCTCACCGTTTCTTCCCCCCGGGTCGGAAGTGACAGTTATAGCTGTACACATGGTTAAACGGCGTCGTCTGTGGCTAATTGTGCTTTTATTTTAACAAGTTAATAATTAACCGTTTAAACGTTTGATACAATTGTTGTTATTTTAAAATATTATTATACAAATTGATGTATTTATATAAGCCTAATTCGAATTTCCGTTATCCGCGGCGTGAATCGGATCTTAGACTGTTGAGACGGTTAAAAAAGAAACATAGTTAGATACATAAAAAAAACATATGAGTTTATGGCTACTCGTTTAACTCTGAACTAAAATGTAAAAACAAAAAAAATAATGTTTTGGCGTTGACACTAACGTATAACGTACGAATTTGAGTCGGATTGGTTTTGAAGATAGAACCATAGATATATAAATGTATAATGCCTATCACATTACGCGTAATATTTAAAAATAATAATCAAAAGAAAATAAAAAGAAAAAAAACAAATGTCATGGTTTAAGGAAAACCAATTTATCCACTACACCAACACATGTATTTGTTTAAATGATGAGAAAGTTAATATATATATATAGGGACATGTTCAATTAAGAACTATCATTTTGGCGAGAACCAAAAGAACCATGTATTTCTACACAAATATAAGGATGCATATATGCATTTGTGCATATATAAAGTAAGGATGCATGTATGCATTTGTGTAAGAATGTATGGTTCTTTTGGTTCTCGCCAAAATGATGGTTCTCAATTGAACATGTCCCTATATATATAAATTAAACGGGGCGGTGGCTTATTTCTCATTGGTCGCCAACCCTGAGAAATAAGGGTTAGTAATATATATTTAAGGCAACAAACATATTTTCATCATGTAAAGGTGTAAGCCTGTTATTTTGCTTCAATTTCTTTTTCTTCCTCCGTACCTACTCACCACTCCTATTAGTCGTTTCAAACCCTACTGCAACTCGCTCTAATACCAATTAAAACCAGGTATCAAACATAAACTTACTTGAATATTATTGAATGAACGAAAAACTTGCAATTGATCCTTTAAATAGGAAAACTAAACCTAAACCTACCTTGACTCAAAAACCTATTAGATAATCCAAAAACCTATGTATTCTACTTGGACTCAAAACATAAAATCCAAATTACTAAACAACCCCTCCATATTTTAAACCATGACAAGATTAGTCCAACATTAGTATCATCTATGGATATTATTTAAGGTCACATGATATATATTATGAGCAAGAAAAGCAGGGGTGCCTAAAGCTTCACATTGGTATGAAAAGATTGTATTCTTCAGTTTTGTAACTATACTAGAATAGTTACAGTTTAAGTATATTATTAATTTATTATAAGTTCCTTCAGTCTGACTAAAGCTAACAAATCAAAAAGTCAACTCCATGATTCAGAGGATTTAGAAGATAAACTTGTTGTTTCTGCAATAAACCTGCCTATTTACATGAGGTTTGTGTTTAGTGATTGGATCAAGAAAATATGCAAAAAAAAAAAAAGAAGAGAGAGAACATCCAATTCCAAGTTACATCATAAGCTTAGATACATTATTATTTATTCCAGCACAAGACAAGATTATTAATCAGATGATGAGAACCATCATTTATTACGTCATAAACTTAGTAACTTAATTAACAACCATCATTTATTTTCCACAAAGAGATCCATCTACAGATCTCAATATTTTATCTCCGAATCTTCGTTTCAAGCAGCCAATTCGATGCTAGTCGCAAGCCGCTAGTTTCCTTCATGTCGGTCAGATCCCCAGTTCTGGTCCATGTCAAAAGCTCAAACTTTCCTCCCATGCAGATGCCCAAAAAACCCAAAAGGAAGTGACTCCCATTTGGATAAAAAATCAAACAGATAAAAGGGCAAATGAAAAGAAGTCAAGACGAAAAGATAACAAGACCAGCAAGTAGAAGTAGTAGTAAGTATTAACAAAGAAAAAAGAAGCCATTCAGCCAGCCAACCAAGAAACCACATTGAGTTGATGGGAAAATATGAAGAAGTAATTAGTAATCAATCATCTCCATGAATGTACCAACACAGAAGCATGGTGGCACAACGACGAAGGATGTAGATACGAGCACGTTGCTTCTTGACCAAAGTAGCACACTTTGTTGTAATGCCATTGCCTTTTCTCTTTGTTTTTAGATCAGCCATTTTTGTGTGTTTTTTTTTCAAAAGATTTGGGTAAAAAGCCTCACAAAAGTGGAGCTGGACCCGACCCTGAGAAGCAAAGGGTGAGTGGGAGACGTGTATTTATAGACGGGGAATAATATATTCATCGTTGCTGTTAAAAAAAAGATTTATAGACGGGGTTAGCAATCAGCATCGGTAACCGATCACTGATTTGCATGGAAAAGAGTTGAGGTTGAGTCAGCAAATAGCATTCATTGTTTTTTATATTTTTTTAGAAACTAGGGGCCAGAGGGGGTGAATGAAGTTGTGAGAGGAGGGTTTGGAAGCTTAAGTGGGTTGTACCGTACAAGTTTTTGAAGTGAGTTGAAAAATGTGGGTTGAGTAAAACTATAATAAAGGAAAACGGGAAGGATGTTGTGATGGGGATGCGTATTGGGAACATGGTGTCGGCTTATTTGCCTTCACAAGTTATTACTTTATATCCCTTTTGATTTCCAATAATATTTGTCATCACAACCAAAATCTTGGATTTTTTTATAATTTAAACGACTCATATTTGGACGAACTGGATATGGGAGTGGTGCTCGGGTAGAGCTCGGCTTCATCTCAGGTAGGCAAGTACACCGCCGCACGCATAGCGGCTTCATGCGGGTAGAGGAGCTCGGGCATGGTGAGCGGCTAAATGAGGTGATATATTCTCATTGGTGGGTTTTGAGAGGGTCGTTTTGAGTGGGAGGGTAACACTCCCACCACCCTAAAAGCAATGTAAAACTTTCGCTTTGTTTGGAGTTACGAAGCCGTACACGGTTTACCCTTAAAATTTTGTGATTTGATGTGATTCTATTTGATTGTAAAATCGCATGGGAATCGAGATAAATCCACGTGTTTATTTAGTTGTTTGATTTTATTTATTATTCTTAAGTTAATTTCAATTTTCCAAAGTGACATGTCAAATGTAGACTTTCACCGTAAAAACAAGTTTGATGTATTGGTTTAGGCATTCAGTTTTATTATTTGTGACCAGTACCGGTGCGATTTGCGTGACCGGTGGGAGTGAGTGGAAAGAGGGAAATGTGATTCCTTGTTATGGTATTTGCAATGGAAGTTGTATGTGTTTGCCAACTAACAATGTGGATTTTGGAAAAGATTTTGCAAAATTTTGACATGTGAGAATAAGATTTGCAAATTCACTTTTGACTTTTGAACACATTTCTGTCTTCCAAAATCGTAGGTTATGAAGTTGTTTATTGAGACCATATCTTATCTCAGTGATTCTTAAAAACCCAAAAGGATCTTATAAGTGAAAATGTATGTTCAAATCAATTCAATGAATTAAGAACAAATTGACAATCACATTCCATTTAACTAAGGAACCTTACTCTTTAAGCATCTACTTTGCTTGATATAAATACCAAGCAATTAGACTTCTTGTCAAAAAGACCGATTAAATACAGTTTTATTCAAATTACTCAAATGATTACAAAAAAGGTAGAAGAATCAGAAAGAGGGTTAAGAACCCTAATACATATGAAATAAAGAAAAAACAATAACACAAAGAAAAGGAGGACTACATCTTGTAGTTCTTGTATGTTGTAGGACTGAAAGAGCAGTAGATATATATAGAGAAGCCCTAACGGTAGGAGATCCAATCACGTACTAATTTGGGGCTTAAAACTGGAAGTACAGCCTGGAGAGAACTGGATGAGGAGGTTCGATAATGGAGGGAGATCACCATGAATCACGGCTGCAGAATCACCAACCAAAATCAAGGACGATTTCCATCTTTGAGGCAATAGAACCCTAACAATGCCGAGAAGAAGAACAAGACTTGAGGGGCCAGAAAATATCTTTGAATAAGTGGACATGGCCTACACTCGAGTGATGTATATGGGCTAGCAGCCCATTGGACAAGTCGAGAGGGAGCCCATCATGCAAAATAACACAGAGAAAGAGATTAGAAATTGATTATCAAATTGAAATAAATGTGGAATTTTAACACCCCCTCGATTTGATAATCCAGATATACCATGTCAAAAAGACCAGATAATACGGTTTTATTCCTTCAAATCAGCACTAATACATAGAAAAATAAGACGAACAGAGATGGGTTTTGAAACCCTAATAAAAAGAAACAATACACACCAATTGTGAGACTAATCGTTCGTGTTTGAGACAGACAGAGCAAAGCAATATTAATAGCCGGATGGAGCTAACCAAAAAAGGAAACAAGATCATATAGTCGCAATCACCGGAGCAATCATCGGGAGAGATCAATGGAAACCCTAGGTGAGGAGCTCTTTGAGGCGGCGTACAATTTGAGGATGATGAAGACCTTTGTGAGAGCATAAACGACCAAACACCACAATCAGGCCTTGAAATAGGCCGGCCCAAGGGAGAAACACCAACAAATACTCGAGGCCCAATCATACAAAAAAAAGACAAATAAACAGGAAAAAAAAAAAATTAGTAAAAGTCCTTAACATTATCAAATTGAAATAAAATAATATTTTAACACTTCTGCTATTGCTATATTCCAAATACTGAATTCACTAAATTGTAAACAAAGATAAAAGGTAATTTCAATGCTACAAATCTATACTATATAATAAAGGAAAATCATGGGGGACACGTGTCACTCTCTGGTTATTCTTTACTTTTTTATTTTCATGTCTCTCTCTCCTATTAAATATTAATTTTTATGTTTCTCTCTCCTATTAAATAATAATCTTTATATTAATAAATAAAATTATGTGGACACGTGTCATTTTCTGGTTCATTTGTATCATTCTGTTTCCGACTCTCACTCTCTCTCTCTCTCTCATATTGAATAATGATATTAAAAGAATTTATTTTTAGATTTTTAATATACAACTAATTACGGATACTTATTATTTAGTTATAAATAGTTCAACCGATGTAATATACCGGTTTATTCAACCCGTGTCACGGGTTTTTAAAATATAAAATTATTATTACTAAGTATATAACATTTTATTTGTTCAACCCGTGTAATACACGGGATTTTAACTTGGTGATGTATAAAGAAAGAAAGAAAAATACAAGATGAGCTGCACTTGGAATCTTGAATTGATATGGGGAAAGAGGGGTGGGGTTTTAATTTGTTTTTATTTTTTATTGTTCAAGTAATTACATAAACAACACTTGTAGTTTCTAACCAGGGTGCTTTGGTTATTTTATAAAAATTAACAAAATTTTACCGAAAATTAATGTTAGACATCAACACGTGACAAATTGGCTACATATTCACGACTTTGTACTCTTGAGGAATGATTTATTATAAGATGTTTCGTTGTTTTATTATTATAACCCTTTGATGTTGTTTAGTTTTTATAGTACATCTCTTCGATTATCTTTTTTATTGCTTACAAACAAGTTTTTATTATGTTGTTTAGTTTGTAGATGTACTTTGATTATCTTCTTTATCGCTTACAAACAAGTTATTATTATGTTTTTTAGTTTGTAGATGTACTTTGATCATCTTCTTTATTGCTTACAAATAAATTATTATTAGAGTAAACTGTAGTTTTTGTTTTTGAGGTTTGATTGTCTTAACAGGTCCAATGTACCCATAACGCTCCGAGTCTCTGAGTATATCTTTTAACGCTTTTAGTCCAATTCATTAACTTCGTTAAGTTTTTTCAGTTAAATCTTGTTAAATGACCAAAATACCCCTCTTGACCATCACCTGCCACCACCCCCTGCAACGACACCCACCCCCATCCATCTGCAACGCAACATGTGTTTTATAACCCGCACCCCCATTACCAGAAAAACAATAATTGAAATCTGATGGTAAATGAGGCGAGGAAGATTACGAGGGTGTTTGGGATTGCTTATTTAACTTCAAAAGTGTTTTTTGTTAAAAGTGCTTATTAGCTTATGACTTTTTGAAAAGGAGTTTTTAAAAAAGTGTTTGGATTAGCTTTTGTGGTGAGAAAAGTCAATAAATCTATAAATTATTTTTTAAAAAGTGTTTGGCTTAAGTTATTCACGTAAAATGACCAAAAAGGACATTTTTATATTTTATATATGTATTTGTTAGAAATTGTTAGGGGTAGACCGGTAATATTTTATTGCAAAAGCCAAAAGCCATTTGAAAAGCCAGCAATTTGTGGCTTCTTAAAATTCAACTTTTTAGCTTTATCAAAAAGTTAAAACAAAAAATGCTTTTATGTTTGCCAAACACTTTTTTTAGCTTATTGGCTCGCTTTTAAAAAAGCCAATAAGTCAATAAGCAGTTTTCTAACGCAATCCCAAACACCCTCTACGATTAGCATCACCATCGCGTAATTGACTCTGAAATAGTTCAGATTCTGGACGGCGTTTGGCGACGAAGTTCTCCGCGTGCAGCCTCGCCTGGGCGAAAAGTGTGGACGGAGATGTAGGTGGTGGTGGTGGTGTAACTGGTGTTTGAGATCTAGGACATTGTAGAAGGTCGGTAACAAAGTAATCGGAAAGGAGTAGTGGATTGAAAGTTGAAACCCTAGATTTTGGGATGGGATTGAAGGTCGCTCCACAGAGTCCCAGTTGTCGGTCGCCTCAACCCTTTCTCTCCCGTTCATTTCCATTTATTGAAACATTGTTCCAACCCCCTCAAATCGATCTGGTACTGTTCTTCATTTCATTGCAGCGCAACAGGTGTTCAATCTTCAACTCGACTTGGATAGATAGCGAGGGTTGAAGATTTGACGAACCACCAAGCAAAGACGAAGGTTTCATGCGACGATGGTGGTGATTTTGTCGGAGGTGGTGTGGTTAATCATCTAGTCAAATAGGAGGAGGGGGTTGTTATACATGGTGACGGCATGTGGGTGGGGTGGTGGCAGGTGGTGGTGGTGGCGGTGGCATGTGGTGGTGGTGAAGCGGGAAGAAGAGGGGTATTTTGGTCAATATTAACAAGATTTAACTGAAAAACTTAACGAAGTTAGTGAAATTGTACTAAAAGCGTTAAGAAATGTAACGTCAGAGACTCAGAGTGTTAGGGTACACTAAACCTGTTAAAACCATCAAACCTCAAGAAGAAAGTTTACTCTTATTAATAATGTTTTCAATTTTGAACAGTTTATTCAAATTGATATATTCCAAGGACTTAGCAATATGGTTGATACTAGTTCATAGGATTATCAGTCAGAAATAAATGAAGATGGAAATTAGAGCCTACTAGAGAGGCAATTATTGTCGCGGCATATGATTGATCTAAACGGTTCCAGCCATTGTTGCAGCCACACCCGACCCGTCAGAACCACCGGAACCGTGACCGACCCACTGCCTAACGGTGCGGTTCACGGGTTTAATATCTATGCTTTGTCGGTTACGGGTACGGTTACGGTTCCAGTAAGCCCGGTTCTATGTGGGTTTGAACTAGGGGTGTTCATCGGTTCGGTTAACGGTTTGTTCGATTTATTCGATTCGATTTGTTCGGTTTTGATTTTTTTAACCCTTATCCGTTAACCGAATTGGAAACTTTTCTAACCAAACCGAATTCAACCGAATAAACCGATTTCAAAAGGAAAGTATATCCGAATAAACCAAATAAATCGAAGTCAACCGAATAAATCGAATAAACCGAACCGAATTAGAAATACGTCTAACCAAACAAACCAAATTCAAAAAAAATGTATATCCGTTAACCGAACCGAAAACCGAATTCACAATTCGGTTCGGTTTTTTCAGTTACGGATACGATTCAGTTTTCGGTTTTTTTGCACACACCTAGTTTGAACCAATAATCACCCCTGATTTTCATGATGAGTTACTGTAGCAACTAAATCTCAAAGATATATTTTTACTTTTGAAATTTTAGTTTTGTTTATGATTTAGTCTATCACTCTCGTTAGTTCTTGATTTGTGTTTTCTATCAAATATGTCAAATTCACCAAATTTAAACTAAATAGTTTACTTCAAGTACTTTAAAGTTCATCAATCAATTCTAAGTATATGTTCGAATATTATTATTGAATCACAAAATATCTATTATTTGTTTTCAACAATAAGCTTAGAAGTGTCCTTTGAAATAGAACGAGTCTTGATTCTAAATGATATGTGTATGTCATAAACATCTTTCCATTGCTGAACGAGTTTGCTGAAAGCTGATACAAAAATAAGCAATTACAAGATTGATTCAAGAATCATAGCAACCAATATTGACAACCCAAAAATTAGAATCTAACCAAAATGATAATAAAATGAGAAGATCATCAAAATAACCATTTTGACAGGTCAATTTACAAAAAAAAGGCCTTGATTTTTAAAATTTTCAACGAACCTAAGTGTGATACGTGTCCATTAACACAACAAATTCCCTACTTTGTGCAACACAACCCATATGCTACGCCAAATTCCCTCTCATGCGTGAGTTTCTTCTCTTGCGCTAGGGGTCCCACTTACAAGGTGGTGGACCCAGAATTTTTTTTCATGGGAGTCGGAAATTTTTGTGGTCAATTGACTAGGCACTATATAATAAATTTTTTGGTCCATTTGGGTCGAATCGGGTCGGATTATATAAAAAAAGATAATGAAACTAAATTTCATATAATCAACAAAAAAGTACGTCAAACGTCATTACAATGCATAATGAAAATACAATATATCTAAAGTTGTTCTCTCCGGGTTTTTAATTTTTGAAATCTAGCCATAACATCATCTAGAGAGACATTCTTAAGCAGGTCTTTTTCAATATAACAAACACGTCTTTGTGATCTCCAAAGTACCCCTTAAACATAAGCAGTATACACGATCCTTTTTTATATTATACTCTAACCATCTCGGTTAAACATCATACCAACTTTCACCAAAACGTCTTAAGTCATTACCGACCTTTCTTTGTGGGAATACTATACCTCTTGGTTGACATGGTCCTCTAAGTAAGTATGCCCTCCTAATTTCATCTCGTTGATTAGGGTGAAATGATGAAATTGATTGCCTTTTTTTCTTTCAGTGACTAAACAATATTCGAGTATTAGAATTAGGGTGGGTTAAGACTAGAATTTTGGAATTGGGTTGGGATTTAGTGTTGACTAATGGGCTTAAGAGTTAAAACTTGAATTTGAAATTTAGGATTAGGATTGAGCTTAAAACTAAAACCATAAACATGTAATTTAATTAGATAGTTGTTATTTTATATAAACTATTATATTAGTGTTTAATTGAGATTAATTATTTATATTTGAAAACTTATAAATTTCTAATTTGGTTTTTCTTAGGGGTCGGTTTTAAAATTCATGGGGTTAGTTTCGAAAGTTCATGGGGGGCGTTTGCAAAATTTCACGGGGGACGATCGGGATTTTATCGCGTATATAATACTAAAAAAATATTTATGGAGGGCTGCTGCCCCTCATCCAACATGCTAGGTACGTCACTGCTTACAAGCCAGTGCGACATATAGACATGAAAAAAAATTTAAAATTTTTAATAATTATTTCGTAAAAATTAGACCTTAATAATTCTTAACCTCCTAAAAATATAAATTCAAGACATTCCAAGGATAATTTTGTAAATTCCTCCACGAGTTGACATTTCAGTTGCTGGTCTTCCTTCGCTCTGGTATCTACAAAGAGCAACTCCGTCTTCCTACACCACACAAGATAAAAATGGCTTCCGATGAAAGCAAGAACCCGGCACTGGATCCGGATACGGATTCTCCAGGCAAACCGGGTCACGAACTGGCTCAATTCGGAGCGGGTTGCTTCTGGGGTGTGGAGCTGGCCTTCCAACGTCTCGAAGGTGTCGTGAAAACGGAAGTCGGCTACTCTCAAGGTCACGTCCATAACCCTAATTACAATCTAGTCTGCACCGGAACCACCAATCACTCTGAGGTTGTTCGGGTCGAGTTCGACCCGTCTGTTTGCCCGTACACCAACCTACTCTCCCTCTTTTGGTCTCGTCATGATCCTACTTCCCTCAATCGTCAGGTACTCTTCATGTATTGTTTACTTTCGATTGAGGGTAATTATGTCCATGATACCTATAAATCGTCACTAATTTGTAATTATGAATGCTTGATTATGTTTAATAAAACACCAATTTATAATTGCCTTGAGGCTCATGTAAACATAAAGCACACCTGAGGCGAGATTTTTTTTTAAACAATTGGCTTGAGGCGCGCCTTATGTATATGAGTCTTTTTGTGCAGCAAAATGTTGTACAACAGTCTTTTTAGGTTGTACATGTAGGTAATTTACGTGTTAAAACATATTTAAAGCTTATTATAGTTAAATTTTGGGCAGGGATGCTAAAAGCCTATTATATATATAAAATATATTTTATATAATCATTTTGCGCCTCGCGTACGAAAAGCTCACCGCTTTTGCGCTTCACGCTTTACGCCTCGGTTTTAAACCCTGTCGTTTTTGTGTGCTTCTCGCTTTTGAAACCATGTCAATTATTAATCTCTTGTTGGTACTGTGTTATTGTTCTAGGGTGGTGATGTGGGTACCCAGTATCGATCAGGGATATACTATTATAACGAAGAACAAGCTCGTTTAGCACAGGAATCATTGGATGAGAAACAGAAAAGTTTTAAAAATAAGATTGTGACTGAAATTCTTCCAGCCAAAAGATTCTACAGAGCAGAGGAGTACCACCAGCAGTACCTGGAAAAGGGTGGACGTGAGGGTTCGAAACAGAGTGCTGCAAAGGGATGCAACGATCCGATCAGGTGCTACGGGTAATGAATTATGTGCAAGTAAAAGTAAACAACAATAAAAACCAGACTTATGTTGTCTGTCTGTGTTTATTCATAATTGGACAAGCATATTATTTCGATGCAGATTTGTAACCTATCTAAGTTTATGAGTAAAAGGGATCTTTATGATATAATCATACACCATGGGAGTACTATGGTTACATCAAGATTTTGAATTGTGTTTCTGAATTTGTGTTATTTAGAGTTCATCTTTAAGAGATGATTTAGGGTTGTCTGCAGATTTCTTGATAGGATAAGAGGCTTCCATTGCTATGCCACAAAGCCCTCTTTTATCGGATACGTGTCTTTGCATCCTGATGTATCCTTTCTCGCCCCATTCGCTCCCCCATGAATTCTTCACTGTCCAGTATTTCGTTCCATCTAGAGTTGTGCCGTATCCAATGGCTGCCACCCCATGATCCAGTTGTGTCCCACACTTTCCAGTAAAAACTCCCTGTTACATCACAGAAAAGATCCATCTTTATGTTTGAATTCTTTGTTCCAGTTACCTTTCACTTCTTTGATTGAAGGAGTTCTTTCAAGTTTCAAGATTTTGTTCGTAAAGAACCTGTTTTTACATTTGAATCTTTAATCAAATTATCAGAGTTTAGGGGTGTAAACGAACCAAGCCGCTCGAGAGCTACTCGAGATCGGCTCGCTAAAAACTCGAATCGAGCAGAGCTTAAACGAGTTCGAGCCTAAAAATAAGCTTGTTTAATAAACGAGCCCGAGCCCGAGCTTCACTAATCGAGCTCGAGCCGGCTCGCGAGCCTAAACGAGCCTTCTATTTATATAATTTTTTAATTAATATATTAAAAACATATTTATAAAATAATAACTAGTATATATTAAATTATGATAAAAATAACTTAAATAATATATATTATGTTATATATAAAAATTATAATAAAGCTTATATAAAAATATTTTTAAATATATGTAAATTAATTAATAAATAATAAACGAGCCGAGCTCGAGCTTGAAAAACAACCCACGAGCCAAGCCCGAGCTTTAGAAATAGAACTCGAATCGAGCCGAGCTCGGCTCGAGCCTAGTCGAGCTCGGGCACAGCTCGACTCGTTTACACCCCTATCAGAGTTTCAAGAATCTGTGCACAAAGAAACCCCTTCAACATGCTGTTTCAAGTTTCGAGATTTTGTTCATAAAGAACCCATTTTTACATTTGAACTCTATAATCAAATTATCAAATTTCAATAATCTGTGCACCGAAGAAACCCCATCTTTGAGATTCAATATGCTGTTTCAAGATTTTGTTCATAAAGAACCCATTTTTACATTTGAATCTTTAATCAAGTTATTGAATTTCAAAGAAATCCCATCTTTGAAATTCAATATTCTGTTTCAAGTTTCAAGATTTGTTCATAAAGAACCCATTTTTTCATTTTAATTTTCACTTAAAATATGGTCTTTCAAGTATCAAGAACATGTTGTATTACCTCTGAATAGAACTGGAAATCTTCACCTCCAGCATCAATGGCAACAGCAACAGGCTGGTGAGCTACTGCTTTCATCAGTGCTTGTTCATTATTTTTAGGTACATCCTCATGTCCATCAATTGACACCATAGGAGCATTCTCCTGACATGAAAAAGGTCAAAATCATTAGACTTTTCAGTCAACTTGATTGGAAACCTAGCTTATGCTTAGAAAGCTTGTACCTTTTTAGAATCGCATCGCCCGTCTGCAGCTGTGTAAGGATAATAATCCTCCTTAGTTAGACCACCCCTCTTTTTTATGAAGTCGAACGCCAAGTCCATTAGTCCTCCGTTACAGCCTTGGTTTTCTGAAGTGTCACAGTCGATAAGTTCTTGCTCTGATAACGACACTAGTTCTTTTGTTTTAATCTGGTTTATCCCTTCAACTGCCACAACAGTCGAAAACGCCCAACAACTTCCTGTAACACAAACATGAAAATATCAGAACCCGTAAAAATTTGTAGTCAATGCATGTTCAATTGTACTCTTTAGTAAAGATTTACCACATTGGCCTTGATCTTTCACAGGGGTGACTGCCCCTTTCTTTCTCCAATCAACCGAAGTAGGGACACTCACGACGTTTGCATACATAAACGTCTTGTTACAGATCCGGTCCCCTTTAAGCGTCCTCTGATGTTTAATCTTGGAACCCGCGTACAATCTCCTGAACTCATGGTTAGTCATGTCAGCAAACTTGTTAAGCTTAAGCTTATAAGGTCTGTCCATTTTGTTTGTCTCATGAACATGCAACACATTGGATTTGAACACATTAAACCGCCTTTGCTTCTCGTGGTGGTTTGCCGCCACTTTGTGGTGGCTCCGCCACCGCTCATACATATCCCACAAACCATCCTCTGTTTCAAGCTCCTTTTCATGGAAATCGAAGCTCCATGCAACACCTAAAACCAAAGATAAAGAAAGAGAGACCAAAAGAAACTTACTGATCACCATTTGATTGAATTCTTGGTGGATTTATGATGGGGTTTGGAGAAAGATGATGAAAGTTTGGAACTTGGAGGGGGTTTATATAGATTGATCAATCTTGATATGATTGGAAGATGATCAGGATGTGGATGAAACGGTTCCTTATGGGCATGAACAACCATCTAGATACAATTATAGAGGTGTAGAGAGAGAAGGAAGTGTGTAATGTTAAAATTAAGCATTTAGAACACTCATATCAGGATCTCTATCTCTATCTTTATTATTTCTATCTTTATCTTTAGGTTTTAGAGTTTTCTTCTACTTTAAACTTACATCATGATCTCTTTCTCTATCATTAAATTTTATAGTTTAATAAGTAGATATTTTCTAAATATAGAGATCCAGTTTCATAAATCTCTATATTTTTTGTGAGTAAAGAGAAAAAATAATAAAATATGTGTTTGTAAGTAAGATAGAGATAGAGAATGAAATGTGAGATGTTAAAACAAAATTAAAGATAAATTTAAAAAATTGTGATATTGTTAAATTATAGAGATAAGGATAGAAGAATCTGATGTGAATACTCGTGGACCAAAATGGCAAAGTTTAACGGTAATTGAGTAAAGGAGTTGAATGGGGGTGGTGTGAGATTATGCACGGTATACACGTTACGGGGATGCAAATGGGGGAAAGGCGGCAAATGGTATTGGTTTCTTTGTTGTGCACTTTTACTTTTCTTGTTTCATATGCCATTTTTAGTCTTTTTTGGTTGCTTTAATGTTTAAATCATGTTTGTGGACACTTTTATAGCGTGAAACAAGAAAATTATTATTTCCACACACATAAATCCAAAATTTGACGAGAAAATCGTGACAGATACATGGGCCTGGACACAATAAGAGTTTTCACGGGTTGATACAAACAAAATTCATCTCACCAGAAAGCTTTACTTTTTTTTTTTTTCATATAATACTTCAAATTTCAAAATTTTCAACCAACAAGTTAAATAAATTTAGAGGTATTAAGGGGGTGTTTGGATTGACTGTTGGAACCGCATTATTAACTTATTAACTTTTCTAAAAAAGTTAATAAGTTAAAAGGTTGTTTGGGTAATCCAAAATAAGGTGTAAAATATGAGATAATAAGTTAAAAGTTAGAAATAAAAAAATACTTACTTTTGAAAATGACTTTTTCAAAAGTAATCCAAACAACCCCTAAAATCTATGTGCTTTTCATATTTTATTTTGTAAAAGCCTAGTTATTGGTCAAATACGTACTTTTCATATTTTATTTTGTATAATTTATAGTTACTAGAGTTGAGGTATTAAAATCTTAGTTTCGCTAAAGACTTTTCTCTCTTATAAAAATGCAAGTAATGTTATAATTACAAAGAAACTTTAAAAGACAACATGTTGTGAACAGTTATCTTTTATTATTGGTCCATTTTGCTTGCTCTTTCATCTGCCACGTTTTGTCCACCCCTATTTCCTCTCCCACCTTGCCTTCCCTTTCATCTGCCACGTTTTGTCCATTTATGTTAAAACTAAACCAATTTCCATCCTTTATTTTATGATTTAAAACCAATTTAATCATTTTATATAACTTTAAGAGTTAAATGCAGTTTTCGTTCATGTAGTTTGGTCCAAAAATCAAGATTCGTAAAATTCGCAAACCTTTAACACCTTGTATATACATTTCATTTTTTTCTCATTATGTGTTCCTAAAACTAAAGGCCGGTATATTTTATGCCCACCACCACCACCACGTGTTTGTCACGTTAGGGGCATTTTGGTTTAGTCGGTTGGAACACAGAATATGGTGAGTTCTTGGGTTAGAACTAAGAAGTTGACTTTCATTATAAGTTTAAATTGAACAAATTTAAGAAGAAACCAACAAATTTCATTATAATTCTAAGTACATTCACACCCAAATTGACTTACAACTTAACAGGTTAATTGGCAATTAGTTACATGACAAAGAGAAAAAATCTAGCAAAAACTTCAATCCAATAACTTCATTAGCTCTTGTTCTAGCTAATTCTTCATGGTTGTTGATTGACCTTAACAATCCAGGGATTATTTCAATTGCACTTGAACACACCGGAGGATTAGCCTAGGTCACAAAACTACACTTTGATTTTTGTTCATGAAGTTTGTAACATCGGTTGAGAAAAAAAAAACTTGAATTCTTAGGTTTGAAGTTCTTACACAACAATGGAATTGACAACCAGAATTTTGTTGGAGTCCATGAAGTGTGAATCGATGTTCTACTACCACAAGAGGAGATTATATTTTGCTTGATCTTAGGGTTTATCGACGAAGAGGAAGAGGATCGAGCCATGAAGATTTTGGGAGATTCATATATACGTTTAAATGGGGATTAGAATGCTAAAGGGGGGAATCAAACACAAAACGACGATGAAAGGACCAAAATGCCCCTCACACGATGGGCACATGAGGGGGAGTTAACATAAAACTTACCGTCTGATAGTTTTAGGTATGGATAGTGAGAAAAAAAATTACATGTAAGTCACACAAGGTGTTAAAGATTTGCAAATTGGACGAAACCAGATTTTTAGATCAAACCACATAAACGAAAACTGCACTTAACTCTAACTTTAAATTAATATTTATTGTGTAATATAATACTAAAAAAATAATATTTGCTGTGTAATATAATACTAAAACTAGATATTGCCCGAAAAAGACCGTTTTTTTTCTAGAACATAAAAGAGTAGGGTTTTCTAGAACCAAAACTAGATAATGCCCGAAAAAGACCGGTTTTTCTAGAATATATATTTCAAAAAAGGGTCAGGTTTTCTAGAATTACACCGATGCTTGAATCCTGATTAGACCTTGTGCTTGAGCTACTTCAAAAAAGTGTCGATTTTCTAGAACTAAAACTAGATAATGCCCGAAAAAGACTGGTTTTCCTAGAACATATTTTTCAAAAAAGAGTCGGGTTTTCTAGAATTACACCGATGCTTGAACCCTGATTAGACCTCGTGCTTGAGCAACTTCAAAAAAGTGTCGGGTTTTCTAGAACTAAAACTAGATAATGCCCGAAAAAGACTGGTTTTTCTAGAACATATATTTCAAAAAGAGTCGGGTTTTCTAGAATTACACCGATGCTTGAATCTTGATTAGACCTCGTGCTTGAGAAACCGTAGCTCAAAGGCCCGCTCCGGGCCTTAATAGGTCCTAAATAGCTCATGCAAGACAACCCAGGGTCTACCAATACTAGTTGGCCTGTGGTCTTTGAGCAGCATCCTGAACAGGTCTTAGGCCCGACCCGAACCGTATGCTCACCTATAAACATAGAGTTCATTTCTTTATGCACATGAGACTAAAGATGTCACAAACTTGATTACATTTCAAATTCTCATCAAGATCCAACTCAAACAGGACCACCTTTTGAACCTCCACTACGAAACAAAAACTCAAATTAACACCCCCCCCCCCCCCCCCAACACAAACCACCTCCTTTCCTCTACACTTTCTGTAATTTTACAACCTTTCTATACTAATTTTGGATTCTGTCAATACAATCAACACTCATACAAGGCCATTCGAGTTTGATATCAGTACTACTTCGCGGTTTTTCAATATACTCCACACTCCTTCGTGACCGCTCCATATGCTCATAAGGTATTCTGGGCTTTCCAACTTTGTCATCATTCATATCAAACTTCAAGGCAAAGGGTTCAAGTTCATTAATGAAATCCAAAGTCTCTTTCTTGTTTGTGCTTTTCCTAGGAGCTTCAAAACAATCAGTACTCTTTCTCCTACCGGAATGGTGGTGGTGGGTGGTCGTGGATTGGTCAACGCTTTTTCTTGAACTGTTGTTCCTCCGTGATGATGGTGGTTTTTCAATGGCGGATATGAATTTCTTGAGGTGTTTAATGTATTCTGGAAAGAGCTCTAAGTTACAGTGTTTACCTCCTTTGATCCACAACGGTTCGTATTTCTCTTGGCATAATTCCCAAAGTTGTTTCCCATGAGAACAATCAACCACCTCATCAGAAGTTCCCTGCAAGTGTTTGACATGATAATGGTCAAAGGTCAAACCAAGAATTAGCAATAATAGAAATGGATCATCATCTAATAAACAATTCTTTTACTACTCAATTATTGTGCTAAGAAACAAAATGACTAATCCTAACAAACTTTGACTTTTTGGTCAAATTTAGACTTGTTTTACTAACCCTAATAATAATATAGTCCAATACTAGCATGCTGATTTTGACATCTTGACAACCTCTTTGAGGCGTTTCTAACAAAGTCCTGATCCTTATCTTTATGGCAACAATTAAACTATCAAAGATAATCATGGGCAGATTAAACGGAGACTCTCATCAAGAAAATAATCAGAATCAAAAGGAACGCGATTTATCAGTGATTATAATAGAAAATTAAGAAAATGATGCTTACATGGATGACAAGAACAGTGCACTTCACAGATTGAATTTTATCAATGTTCTGCACGATACAAATCAAGAACCATAAGTTACAAAAGATCAATACATATGTAATCTATCAGAAAAATGAAATGAATTCATACCTTATAAATGTCAAACCAATACGTGTGCTTAACAGGGTACATGACTCTCAGACCCGATAATATAGAACTATGCAAAACAACAGCTCTTAAACGAGGTAAACGAGCAGCAAGATTCACAGTGGGCCCACTCCCGACCGATTGACCATAGAGGATGATATCTTCTTGTTTTGTGTTGTAACTCTCTTCTAGACACTTATACACAGCTTCAATATCTGCATATGTGTTGTGCTCACTTGGCTGCTTAAAAAAACCATTTCAGAGTCACTTTTAATATAAAAATTAAAAAAACATTACAGAAGTTCATTCGTTTATGCACCTTTCCAGAAGATCGTCCATATCCAGAGTAATCATACCTGCAAAAAGACGCGCAGTCTAGTTACAAACCTTAGATAAAATTTTAATTCCCTCACAACAAGATCAAGAATTTAAGCAAATGCAGTGATTTGGGTGAAACAATCCAAGATTCTACCAACAACTTCTTGAAAGTTCAACAGTTGCTAGGTTTCAACAATCCATGTAACATCCGGCCTCTCATAACAACCAATATTGGAGCTCACGGATCTGCTTTTGGTTGCCCGAGTGAAAACTTCGCAGGAGGTCACCCATCCTAGGATTGCTCCCACCCGAGCACGCTTAACTGTGGAGTTCTCCTGACATCAACAGCCAATGCGCCCTAAACGCGTTGGTGATATTTGAGGTCGGATGTTCCTTATGAACTCAACATCTCTCATATCCACTACAGATGTGGGATTTGCCGAGGGTGTTACAATCCACATACTTAACAAACATATGATAATTTGAAAGCAAAATCTAAGATATTTTGTGGATTTTTAATTTCACCATATTTAGAAACATTAATGTTCTTAATTCTGGATTAACTCCTAGTAAATTTCCCTGCAAATAAAAAAAAATCAATCTTTTATGTGGAAATTAAGCCCTAAATAACAACACAATACAAACACTACGATATCAGTTATGTATATATGTGCAGGAAAATTAGTTCATTCAATTATAGACTAATTAGGAATAATTTAGTAATGAAAAAATTAGGGCACGAATATTACTAACCCAATGAGATTAACTTTGAGGTGAGTGCTCAAATCAATGAACAGTTCGTACATCTGACCAATATCAGCAGCATTCCCATGGGAATAAAGTACCGTGCGAGTGGCCATAGGATACCTAACGTACACCGCAACGATCTTATTCCCCCGACGAGTAGCTAACTTCAAAACGTCGACGTTTTCACGGTGAGGGAACCTGTCCAGGAGCAACAAACCACTTGATTTCTCGGTAATCACCTTATAGAACGGTGGATTTGGTGGGAAAAATGCCAACTTGGCCGCCATTGATGACGTCACACCTCCCATATCCAGTTTCTCTTATATCTCTCGAACTTGAAGGCGGTTTGTGGGTGAAATAAGTTTAGAAATGGGATCTGTGTGAATATGTGATGTGCGATTGGTGATTTGGAGAAACAGGGAGGTTTGAGGGGGATGAATTGATCGGCGGGGAGAAGAACGGAGTGAAGCGGTGGTTACCGGTGAAGCGACGACGGATACGATATATTCGTTTCTTTGAAATTTGGTTTGTGAGCTTTGAATTGTGATGTTTCGAATCCAGAAGCATAAATAAAACAAAGGAGTCATTCGAAAAGGAAACAAAAGGAAAAAAATACTATTTTCATGTAACAATCCCCAATGATTTATTCTTTTTATTATTATTATTATTTATTTTTTTAAACAGAATTTCAATATATTTATATTTGATTGGTTAAATATTACTTAAAACTAAATTATTATTTTTCTTGTAGGTAATATAGTTTTTTTTTCACTCTCAAGTGTAGTAAACAATCGTCACGATGGTATTTGAATTCCAAACGTAAGAGTTGGACAAGCTCATTTGTTGGGCGTTTGTTTGTGTTTATCCGAATTTCAAAGGGAGGCAAACGGGTAGGTGGTGGGCTCATCTTACACATCCATTGAATATAAAAATATTGTTTGAAAAAAATGTAGTTTTAGAATAGAAATGAGTGTTTTTGAATGATGAATACAAATCCGATGTGTTAGTTGACGTGAGGCGAGTGCGGACGTTTGAATGGCTTGGCTTTTGGGATGCCATAATACACCTCAAATGTTGGATATGTAATTGTCTACAGTGTTTTTTTCTCTCTTCTATTAAATTAACAAAACACTATGTATATATGATTTTTAGTTATCTATTTAAAAGTTGTCAAAAAAAATTATCTACTTAAAAGCGATTATATGAAAGACGTGCCTATAATTATAAAAACACAGCAAATAAACATTTATTTGGGTAAGTGGTAAAGTTAAAATACCAAACAATATAAATTAGTTTTTTTTTTAACAACAATGAGATTTCTTATAGAAAGCTACATTACACCCGGCCATAACCGGCATACACCAATACACATACATACATGACTTGTTTTATATATTCTACTTCATCCCGAGATATCCTGCTCTTATGGTGGTTTGTTTATCCAGTCTTCCCAGCTACATTTGTTATTTTTTCCCCTTAGTTGTCTCCACTTGAAACTCTTAATTTTAATATCTTCTACCATATGTTCCACATAACCTCTCTCTTGTGTAAACACCCACTTGTTTCTTATCTTCCAAATCACCCAAAGCGTACAGTAACCAATAAGGCATCTATTCTTCCTACTTTCTTTTGACCCAGCAGCATTCTTTAAGAACTTAAGCAACTCCTCGACAGAATGTAAGGGGGAAACATTCATTTCCATCCATGCTCCAATTCTGCGCAGCACCGCCGAAGCCACTGGACACCGAATATGTGCTTAATTAAAGAAAACCAACCACTTAAATGAATCCAATCATACACCCACTTGGACTAAAAGTATATTAAGTTTAGTCGAGATATTTCTAGCGTATAGAAGTAGACACGTGTGTTGTTAAACTAGAGCAAGAACAAAATGTTTACATGGCTATTTTTAAAATAGTACATAATCAGATCAGATGGTTGAACCGACCATCTTGAGGGTTTACTTTGATATGGGTTGTCAATAGTTAAATCATCTGGTTTAACGACTGATCCTACCTGGTTTATGGTTAGATGATTAGTTTTTAAAATTACTTAGTGCCATTAAGTCATTAGCGTTTAAACTTTCTTATGTTTGGATAGTTAACATTTCAAGTTATCGTATTTAAATTTTTATTTTTATATTCTATATTTAATAACCTTTAAATTAATTACGATGATATCAAAGACCGGTTTGACAACCAGTCTGGTCTTCAAAACACTATTTGTACTTTTGTATCACCTCTTTGTTTTAAAGTTATAAACTTCAATGGTTATTTGTTTTCTATTTTTTAATATTTTTAATAACGTTTACCATCGGTCTTCTAAAATCATGATAGTGAAACTCTTCTTTTTAAAGACATAACCCACCACGGTGATATTTTTAATCTCAGTTTAATCAAATTGTTCTGATAACACGATCACGCAAAAACTGGAAGACTTGGTTTGAAAATGACGCCAAATCTGAGCTCTCGTGACCTTTATTACTTCAATGTTTTGTGATATGATCTAAAGCCTTTATTTTTTTAATAGTATATTATATTGATGAACTATTTATTACAAAAGTAATAAAGAGTAAAGTACACAGATGGTCCTTATGGTTTATCAAAATTTTGGATTTGATCTCTAGTTTTTCAAAAGTACACGGATGGTATATGAGGTGGTGAAATTAATACACCATTAAAGGTCTATACACCACTTTAATAAAAAGTTACATAAAATTTTGTTCCTATCATTCTCATAAAAATTTGTGCATGACATACTTGTACTTATCATTAGTTATAATAATCTTTTTTTATAATATCTTTCTTATTTTATAAACATTTCATATTAAAAAAGAATACCCGTGTAAAAGTGAGTGGTGTGAAAATTAATTATTATTTTTTATTTATACAATTTATATAGATTAAAAAGAAAAAATACCCGTATAAAAGTGAGTGGTGTGAAAATTAATTATTTTTTTTATTTATACAATATTATTATTAGTTTCTTGTTCAGTTCGGTTGGTTTTTTTACTTAAGGTGATATATAATCTATATATATATTATGATGTTTTAGATGTTTATATTAATGTGTTTTAGGTGTTATAAGTGCGTTGCGTATAATTTATAGATTTATTTTAAACATCTGCGCTTCACGCACTTTTGCGCTTCAGATTTAGACCTCGTTGCTTCGGTGCACTTCTCGCTTTTTAAAACCAAGGTGGTAAATCAACAACTTGTTAAATAAATAAAATGTGAAATCAAAAGGCCATAACCATTAGAAGATAAAAATGTGATTAGGATTCAAGTCAGAATAGGTTTAGGTTAGAGCGGAACGATTTTAAAAAATGTCATTTGGATTCGAGTCATGATGATTCAGGTCAGCGTTGCAGTTTAAGAAACAAAAACAAACAAAAAATAAAAATTGTACATCTCAAATCAAAATGTCATTTACTGAACTTTCACATCTCAAATGAAACAAAACAATTGATCAGTTCAATCACACATTAATTTAATTAGCAGAGCAAAAAAGAGGGGTGTTGAGTTTAATACACCAATAAAGTTATATATACCACTTTAATAAAAAGTTTACATAAAAAGTTGTGTCTATTATTCTCATTAATTTATTATATTTAAAAAAATTAACCATATGTAGGTAAAAAAAATTTGTATTAAATTCTTTTTTTATGAAACATGAATAACACCAAAAGAGTGTAATTGAAAACTTGAATTTTCTCACTCCTAATCTCATTGGATAACTCTAATTCATTAAATAATTATTGGTTTAATATTTTTTAATCATGGTATGCGAAAACAAAAAGACAGTAAAAAGACAGTAAGACCGACCTAAAAGGTGGCATACAAAAACAAAAAGACAGTAAGATCGACCTAAAGGCGGCATGCAAAAACAAAAGGACAGTAAGACCTACTTAAAAGGCGACCTGCAAAAACAAAAGGACAGTAAGACCAACCTAAAAGGCGGCATGTTAATAAATAAAAAAGACAATAAGATTGACCTAAAAGGCGGCATGCAAAAACAAAAAGACAGTAAGACCGACCTAAAAGGCGGCATGTTAATAAATAAAAAGACAGTAAGACCGACCTACAAGGCGGCATGCAAAAATAAAAAAAAAACAGTAAGACCGACCTAGAAAGTGGCATGTTTATTAATAAAAAAAAATTATATTAAGTTTATTTATAAAATTTAGAGTCAAATAAAAAACAAAGAAACTAAATAATAGTAGGCAAAATTTAAAGTAAAAAAATATAAACTAGTTAACTTAAAATAAAAAAAAGACTGATTTGACTTTTTAATGATGTATGATCATTATGGGTAAAAACAAAGTTGTCACATCACATCAAATTGTGTAAAATACTTAATTTATGGGTGCCAAAGAAGTTGTGGTGTACTGGTTGAGGTGAGGCCTGAAGTCCCAAGGGACCCGGGTTCAATCCCTGCCACCACCATTAATTTCTGAGGCATGCAAATGAGGCCTAGTTCTTAGGCTGATGCACCAGGGTTTTACCCACGCCGATCCAGGGTTCGAGCCTCGGCTCTCCCTCAAGCCCGGAAGGGGCCGTATTGGGTGTGATTTTTCCTTGGATGCTCTCCAACTCTGACGTCAAGTGGGCCCGGTTAAGACAACATATTGGCCGGAGTTGGACGAGGCTCTCCCATGTGACGGGGGGTGCGACGTCACAACATTCAATGTTCGCCGTTCAAAAAAAAACTTAATTTATGGGTGTATGATTCATGATTCACAATTCACAATTTATATTCATCATGAACTTTTGTATATCATAAAAATTAGTTGAGGTATGACTATGATGTATACTTAATTGATCTGATGTTATATCGTATCCTATGTTATATATTTTGATTCAAACATTAAGGGCAAGGGGTATACTTCTTCATCACCTTACCATCACTTTGCCCAGTCACTTTTCAACTGAGTGCCACGTCAGCAGTCAGAAAAGTGATGGGAAAGTGATGGTACAAGGGAAATACTCATCTCTATCTCTTTGCCACATCATCAACATTTTTTTATTTTTTTTTAACTCTATAAAAAATTACAAACTAAAAAAAAAATTACAAACATAAAAAAAACTTAAAACTAAAAAAAAAAACTTAAAAACTAAAAAAACAACTAATCGCTCAACTCGAGCGCATCCTCAATTTCCTTTTGTTTACGCTCGATATATTTTTTAGCCTTCGGTCCGAGCTTACTCGTATCCATGATAAGGATCTTCAAATCCGCTTTCTGTTTTTCGACCAAATTAAATTTACGAATCTCATCGACCAAATCTCGGCCTATGACGGTTTGCTCGACAAGCGACGACCCCGTTTGTATTTGTTTGTGTGTTTGTGGTGGGAATTGCGGTTGGTTTTGACCCGACAACAAATTTTGGTATTGGGCGAATTGTTGGAAGAAGGCTTGTTGTTGGTCGGGATTCATTTTGGATGCAAGTTTGTATTTGTTTGTGTGTTTTAAGAGTGAATTTTAAGGTTAAAAGTTGTGGTATTTATAATGTAAAAATAAGGGGTAAAAAAATAAATTATTTTTTGAATATTACCGTTAAACGGTAATATTTTTAAACATAAACGGCTACTTTTTGGAGATAGAGGGAGTCACTATTCCGACGCCTGCTTCTCACGCGAGGGTCACGCGCCCCAAGGGGGCGGTGTGTCATCGATTTTACGGCGTGACATTTGGGCCATGTAGACAAATGGCGTGAGATCGATGGGTATACCGGATACCCTAAGTTTGATAACATATAAATAACCTCCTTTATTTTATAATCAAAGTTAACATTTTACTATTTAATATAATATAAGTTAAAATGAATTTAATCCATATCTATTAGATTTAAATATTATTTGTAAATTTCAGAAAAATAGGCAATATCAATCTTGGAGAATTTCATTGGTGTAAATCCAAATGCCTCTTAGTCTTAGATGCGGTGTTTTGGTTATTAAATTAATTTTTAAAACATAGTGAGCTGTTATTAAAAGAAGGTCAATGTAATGGATTTATGGAGTGAAGAAGTGATAACGTGTTTTCTTTTTTTCTTTTTATTTTTTGTTTAAAAGACGTTACGAAGGTGGGGACGAAGGTGGGATTCTCGTCTTTTTTCTTCTTTTGTCTTACACGTCTTTTTATTTACCATTTTAATCTAAAACTGACTATTTTATGGATGTTGAACCCATCCTTTTTAAACCGGGTAAGATATTACAAATAACTAGAATTGTACTTACACGTGATGTAGCGTGTTAAACTAAGAAAGAAATAACGTCCTTAAAAATTCAAACAATAAAGTCATAGAAAAACGAAACCGTAAAAAAAATTATCGTTTACGGAATAAATAAACGTACTCGAAACTTTATATAAAAAATAACAAAATTTTTACGCATATCCACGCGTTGCAGCGAAATAACTAGTAATATTAAAACACTTTATATAAAAAAGCGAAACTGTAACAAAGCCGTTAAAAAGGTTAACTAGTAAAAAATTAGAAAAAGAAAGCAAATCTGTTTAAAAAAGTAAAGAGATAAAAAATAATAATTCATAACGACGTTTTACTCAAGTGCTTACATAACTTAAACACTATCACGTAAAACTCTGCTACAATTGTGTGTGCCACGTCTCGTAACTTAGTTGATAAAAGAAGATAAAAAAAATATCCAATGTATAAATGATAACTTTTTTAACTTCGTGAGTTGTAGCTTAAATTTGTTAAAAAAAAATAAAACGAAAAATCATTTTTTAAGTTCAGGGTTTTTATGATAAGTTTAGTAAAGTTTAGAGTTAATAATGTAAAATAGTTTTAAAAAAAATTAAAGTGCAGAGGTCAAAGTATAAAATCACAGAAAAAGTAATATTAAATGGTTACATTAAGAACTTGTAGTTAATGTATAACATATTTGGTATATGGTAATTCTTATTATAATAAATTAATAACTTTATTTGTCACGTGTCGACTTCTGGTATATGGCAGTTGGCGGGACGGCGGGTGGCGGCCAAGGGGTATTGGGGTGGCGGCGGCAGGGGTCGGTGGTCGGCGGCGACGGGGCTGGGGGTGCGGATGTGACAACAGTGAGTTGTCGGAGATTCCATTTCTTTGGTGGATCCCTTCACAATTTGGAAGAAAATTGAAATCATTTTTTTTGAATGAATTTGAGGGAATTAAATCCAATTCCATTGTTGTCTCACCCAAACAAATTGAAAAATGAATTTAGATTTCAATTTCAACAAATTTGCAAACCAAAAGCACTAACAAGTGGAATTCAAATTCCAATTCAATTGAAGCGTAATTCGTTGGAATTATAATAGAAATTTTAAGGAATTGGATTTGCAATTGTAATTTGTCCAAAGGATTTGGAATTTAAAGAAATTAGAATCTATTAAATAAGTCTGAATTTCTAATCCATGTGAGTGACAAAACAATCATAAATAAATTAGAATATATCACTATGACCGCGTATCGAATGTCGTTGCCCACACCACGGATCAACCGCCACCACTATCACCACCAACCACCCCCCGCTACCGTCACCTCCACCACCGGCCCTGTCGCCACCCGAAAACCCCGGCGAAACCAACCAATCATAAACGAATTGGAATCTTTTAATAGATTTGAATTTGTAATTCATTTTGGTGACAAAACATACATAAAGGAATTGAAATCTATCACCATGACTACTACCTATCGGTTTGTCGCCACCCCCATGCACCGCCGATACCAGCTTGGGCTCCGAGACACCCGTGTATATTTTTAGCTTACAAGTACATCTATTTGATTAAAATCCGCTATATAAATAAATGATCCAACTCAAGCTAACTCTACTACAAAGTATTTAGAGTAAATTTCGTTTTTGGCCCCTGAGGTTTGGCCTGTTTAACCTTTTCAATCCAAAAAAGAATCTTTTAACATATAAACCCCTGTGGTTTACATTTTGTAACAGTTTTGGTCCATTTGACTAACTCTGTTAGATTTTTCAGTTAACTAGAGGTGTAATTCAGTCATTTTAAATATGAGGGACTATTTGTGTAAATTATTAAGGTAACTTGATATTTAGAGATTGTTTTTTCAATTTATTTAAAATAATAAAAATTTAAATTATGAGGGGCTATTTTTGTATTTATTATATAATATATATATTTAATATCCCTAAATCTAAATATTTTTAATGAAGGTCTAAATATATGTCAAGTTTGGATCGTGAGTAGTTTTTCAAGCTCAAGCTTGGCTCGGGCTCGACGCGTTTATTATTTATTAATTAATATATATGAATATATATATATATATAAAAACTTATAATTATTTTTATATGTAAATTATATAAATATATATTTATTATATTTATAAAATTTAGTATTGTGTTTTATATATTCAACTAAATATGTAAATCTAAATCGATTAATCGCATAAAACTTGTAAAATGTTCAACTAAATCGCTTAAAATATTTTGTATTGTATTTTATATATTCAATTTCAAACAAATATTTTGTACTGTAAAATATTCAACTAAATCTCTTAAAACACTTTGTACTGTTTATTCAATTTTAAAAGAATCATTACAAAACACAAGGATCAAACGACGATTAACCGATGCATATAAATTTCACGAACAAAGATATATATTTATAAAATTTATATATAAAAACAACTCATGAGCCAAACTCGAGATTTAATAGACCTTCATTAAAGATATTTAGATTTATGGTTATATATATTATAAAAAATTTACTAAAATAGCCACTCATAATTTATATTTTTATTATTTTAAATAAATTACAAAAACAATCCCTAAACATCAAGTTATCTTAATGATTTATACAAATAGTCCCTCATATTTAAAATGAGTGAATTACCCTTCTACTTAACTGAAAAATCTAACAGAGTTAGTCAAATGGACCAAAACCGTTACAAAATGCAAACCACAGGGGTTTATATGTTAAAAGATTCCTTTTTGGATTGAAAAAGTTAAACAGGCCAAACCTCAGGGACCAAAAACGAAATTTACTCAAGTATTTAAGTACCTTACCTATTTATGTAATGATGTGAGTTTGACATGAAATTGGACCTACAGTGAGTTGCAACTTGCAAACTGATAATGTACACGACACTGATATACTGGGCTTTGATAAGGTTGCTTTTAAACCAGGCTGCGAATAATATTGTTCTTATTCGGGCTTTCATATATTTATTGGGCCCAATTTAGGCCCTTTTATTATTAAACGTGCCTGACTTTGATATTATAATTTCGTTTGAGTCCCTACTCCAGTACTCCGTAGTAGTACGTACATTGAAAACCAGGGGTGGAACAAAAAAAGAAAAAAGAAATATGAACTCAACGGGAATACCGAAGGCTGAGACATTCGGGATGGAGATTCGGCTATGTGATCTGATATGAGATTGATAAAATACATTTCACGAGTTTGATTACGAGTATTAGTATTAGCTAGGGTTGTAAACGGATATATCGTTCATGAACTGTTCGGCAAGAGCCGAGAGGTTTGTTTTGCGTTTGTTTGTTTATTATATGATTGAACACGAACAAGGAATTTCGTTCGATTAATACAATTAGGATAAGGGTTGGAAGTATGATTACCAATACCCGTCCCACTTCCATCCCTAATAATAGGGGTGTTCAAAACCGGATATCCGAAATTTCGGATATCCGAAAATTTCGGATAGTGGATTTTACTATCCGAATCCGTATCCGAAATTTCGGATACAGATTCGGGTAGTACAAACGGATATCCGAAATCTGAAAAAAAATTTATAGATTTTGTTTGAACTCTAGATAAATAAACTTGTTCTGACCAATCTCATATATAAATCACCCATTCCAAAAGACAATCAATTGCATTGTTCTTCAATGAATTAACTACATTTATCAAGATCGGGAAAACAAGTACAAAAAAAAAGCAATTTCTATCAAAACCCAAAAACAAAAGCAACATATATCAAAACCCAAAAACAAAAGCAATTTGTTTGAACTCTAAATAAATAAAGTTATCTGCAGCTTCCAAACAGGGGCATCAAGCAGAGAGTAGAACAAGCAGGCAAGACTACAGGAGGCGGTCTGGTCAGAACGCAGCCGGCAGCGGCAGTTGGTCAGAACGCAACGGAGAAGAAAAGAAGGGGCGTCGAGCAGAAAGTAAAACAAGCACCGATAGGAGGCGGCTGTCGGTCAGAACACGGACGGCAACGGTAGCGGTAGTTGGCCGGCAGGTGGTGGTCGGTATGTGGCAGGAGAGGCGACGGATGAGGGAGAGCCGGAGAGGATGTGGCTGCGTGAGAGGAGGGTTGGAGGTAGGACGGTAGAACTAGAAGTGGGATTTACGCTGTGTTCCGAGTTTAATAAAGGAGAGAAAAGAAAAGAATCTTTTCCCTTCTCTTCTCTTCTCTTCTCTTCTCTTCTTTTCTTTTCCTTTCTCTCCAAATCTCTCCATTTTGGAAGGATAAAGATAAGCCTAGTTTTGCTTCTATTTCCCTCCTTAAAAAAATCTCTGGAACATGCTTCCCCCCATTTTCTTTCTTTTCCCTCTTAAAAAAAACTCTGGAACAAGGTTTCTTTCCCCTCTTATTTTCTTTTCCCTTCTTTTCTCTCCTTAAATGAGACTCGGGAACACAGCGTTAGGGCTTTTTAGACGGGTTATATGTATTATGTGTGTATATATATTTAAATAAAAAATATTTCGGATTCGGATATCCGAAATTTTCCAATATCAACATCCGAATCCGAAAATTCGGATATCCGAATTTTCGGATAGTTCGGGTTCGGGTTCGGATTCGGATTTGGATTTTTTGAACGCCCCTACCGAATAAAAACCCGAATTAAACGGGATCTATCGGAAAAATAATTTTCATTTGCAAATATACAAGTGTTTTCGTGAACTTAAAATACAATAAACTAGGTTTTTTGGGTAACCAGTTATCATAAAACTTATATGACTCATCAATACACTGCTAACTAATGAGATAAAGTAAAACGTAACTTCCATCAGTGAAGTAGCATTCAAGAGGGTTAAAAGCAGAAAACTGAAAACATTGGATGTTGAATTCAAACCTAAAATGTCTAGTATTCAAACCCTTAACACTATGCAATCCTTTTGAAGGTTATACTATGTGAAGTGGTTTAACGAGTGTAAGCAAAAAAGTGGTGCCAAGTAGGCGCCACACAAACTATGGCTTTGGTCACACTCACTAAGAGGTGTAGTGGTTAGTGAGTGATCCAAAAATAGACGGTGAAGTGTATATTTCCGATTGGTGGAAGAAAAAAAAACAAAATATCCTTTCCTTTGCCCCACACAATTGCTCCACTCACGCGAAGCTCACCACGCCCCGGCCACGAGGGGGCGACGCGGTGCTCTACGCCTCACTCACGTCAGGTGGCTCACGCCCCCTCTCACGGCTACCCATTACAGAAATCCTTATAAACTAGGTTTTTGTAACCGAATTTTGATTTTGCTTTTTTAAATCGTTACAAACCGGCTAACAATTTTGATTCAAGCATGTAGTATGTGTGCAAAATTGTAATCATGTGTATTTCTTAGTTGAATTTATTGTGTGTTGAAGCTCAAATCTAACCTTGGTATAGGTTGAATCGGTCCAACCCTAAGATCTAACGTTACCCGTTGATAAATTGAATATTAAACTCTAGATATGTATGAAAATAGGACAGAAATTGATAGGCTTTGGATGTAGGGTGTGGATTCGACTTCCAAATTAGTTTACCAAGTCAATAGGGAATTATGAGAATTGTGACAAATAAGACCATTATCATCCAAATTGACTGAAAAAGATCCATATTATAAAAATAAATAAATAAAAAGTAATATGAGCTTTTTAAGAACAAAAGAGTCATATGAGATAAAACAAGTTAAACTCATATAAATAAAGATTTGAAGTAAACACAAACGTGAAATGAATGACGAATATAATAAAGTGGCAGGTAAACGGGGCAAAAAAACTATACCGCAATACCTTTTGGATAGTACAACCGATCCTACTAAAAATAAAATTTTGAGTGTTAGGGGCCGAAAAACAAGTTGCATATTCCGATTTGAACATTTGGATTGGGGAAACAACATTTGTTATATAAGAGTTTAGATTTGTTATCTTGTTTTTTTTATATTTGTCCCGTATATATTATAAAATTTTACAATACAATATCTTATTTTATACTATATTACAAATTTTAAATGCAGACGAGTTAATTGTAAGACATGGAAGTAATACAACATATTTAAACTCATCGTGTAAAAAGTTATAGATATAAATAGAGTATTTTTAGTAAATAATTATAAATATTATGTTGAATTCATATATCATATTAGAAATAATTTGTCATTTTTAGTAAATAATCTAGTAATTTCATTTAAAAAATTGGAACTTTTAACAATTCAAATTACTCATATATTTTTAGTTAAGATCTCTAACATTCATACGCTTTAAAGTTATGAGCTAGGATCCGTAACCAAATTTCAATTTTTACCAAGGTAATTGCTTTTTTAAAATGTTGCAAATCGGTTAACAATTTTGATTGAAGCACACACTCTGTGTGTAAAGTTGTAATATGCAGTGGCGAAGCTTGAACAAAAACGCAGGGAAGCCCGCGACAAAGTACGTATAAATTAACACTTTGGAGAAAATATGAGGTTAAATTTTCATGTATGCTGAAACTTAGATCTAAGAGATAGATATAATCAGTACAACCCTATGATCAAACATTACCCTCTGAGAAATTGTAACAACAATATGGAATCAATGGATATTAAACTCTAGATGTGTATGAAAATAGGAAAAATTGACAGGTTTTAATGTAGAGTTTGGTAAGTGGGTGGGTTCAACTTCCAAATCAGTTTACCAAGTCAATAGAAAAAAATTGAGAATTGTGACAAATGCATAAGACCATCATCATCCAAGTTGACTGAAAAAACCATATTATAAAAAGATAAATAAAGAGTAATGAGTTCTTTAAGAATATAAGATTCATTTAATATTAAACATGTTACATATTCCCATTTGAACATTTAGATTGAAGATAAAACAGGTACAAGGAATAAAAGGATTCTTTTGACATAAAACTTAATATGGAAAGCTATCCTTATTCTAAATTCACAAACTTGTATATTAATGGTTGATTTGAGTCAACATCGTCTTAGCATCTTTACTATTAGGCCTCTCTTTCGGATCATCGAGTGTACAGAAACAAGCTATCCTAAGAACAAGAAGCATCTGTTCCTCAAACCCGTTCCCCATCAATTTCTCGTCAATCGCTTGTTTCGGCTCCTCGCCAACCATCACATTCCTCATCCATTTCACCAAACTCATCTCAGAAGTCCTCTGAAAAAACTCATCTGACGGAAGCTTCCCCATCACCAAAACCGCCAACAACACCCCAAAACTATAAATATCACACTTATCAGTAAATTTCATCGTTTGATGATACTCAGGCGCGATGTACCCTAGAGTCCCAGCAACATTGGAACTTGTCATGTGCGTGTCAGCATCCGGGATAGATTTAGCAAGCCCAAAATCAGCTATCCTCGCTTCCATGTCATCGTCTAGAAGAACATTCGCGGGCTTTAAATCTCTATGAACGATACGAGGAGTGTGACTCATGTGAAGATACTCGAGCCCGGCTGCTACTCCTAACGCGATCCTGTGTCGAGCCAGCCAGTCTAATTCCCTACTACCATCTTTAACTTGTTGTAAAATATCCTGTAAACTCCCATTTTTCATGAACTCATAAACTAGGTAATGACAATTCGGCCGCGAAACATGAGCGAGTAACGGAAGTAAATTCCGGTGTCTGATCTGGCCCACGGTTTGAATTTCCGATTTGATTTGTCTCATTTTCTTGTTGAGAAGCTTTGTATCTTCATCTGTGAGCTCTGCAGCATCTTTTGGAGGCTGTATTACCTTCTTTATTGCAATTGTTTTAACTTTGCTATCTTGTAATTCCATTTTATAAACTTCTCCACACCCGCCTTTTCCGATGATCTGAAGCGATGAAACTCCGTCGTCGTTTTCCAAAAACGTTAGGTCTTCAGCTTTGATCAGTTGACTGAAGATCGCCGGACCGAAATCATTCTTTTTGCCTCTAATCAAATTCAAAATCAGCTTGAACAGAATTGAAACAACTGTCCCGCAAATAACTCCGGCTACTACTCCAACAGAAAACCCTAGGATCCACCGTATGATTTTCTTCGCCTTGCTTTTATGGTTACGAGCCGGCTCGACGGTCGGAGATGGCGCCGGAGCTTGGAGGTTATCGGAGGTATCATCTTCGTTTGTAGTTGAATTAGACTCGGCGAAGATGTAGCGTTTTGGAATAGATTTGGTGTTCTCCGCCGGAGATTCCAATCGGCTTAATGTCGGCATCGGACCTGATAATAAACTGTTGCCGGAGATGTTGAAGAACCGGAGGTTTCGGAACGAGCGCAATGAGGACGGTACTTTTCCGGTGAACATGTTATTGGCGAGGGAGAGTTTCTCAAGGTTGGGGAAATATTTTAAAAACCCTAGGTCGCCGGAGAATTTATTGGAGGACAGATCTAGGATCCGGAGGCGGACGAGGGAGGATAATCCGGTCGGGACTTTACCGGAAAACCTATTGTTTTGTAAATTGAGAACTTCCAGTTTCCGGCAGTCGGTGATTTGCGCCGGGATTTGGTTCATAAGGTGGTTGTTAGGTAGCGAGAGCTCTTTGAGCTCCGAGAGCTTTCCGATTGCCGGAGAGATGGAGCCTCTCAGGCGGCGATGTTTGAAGACAATACGAGTGACGCGGAGGACGGTGGTGCCGTTGGAGATTCTCCGCTCGCAGAATATTCCGGCGGCGTTGCAAATGCTGGTGGATCCGGTGGAGACTCCCAGGTCGTTGTAGATTGCCAAGAGAGCTTCATGGTCGGTTGTTTCGAGATTCAATCTGGCTTGAACTAATAGGATGAAAGTGAAAAATTGGAGGAAGAAGAAGTGACCGACGGTGGCCATTGCCGGCGGTGATTGGCCGGGAAAGAGAGATGAAGGATATTATAATGAAGAAATAGAAACTTGCATTTAGTATATATAATAATAAGTGTTATTATTTGTGGAAAATTGGACATGGTCACTTGCCGTGTGGAAAATTGTTGATGGGATCTTAGAAAATCTTCATGTTCAAAAGCGGTAAGTTTCCTGCAATTTGATGCATGCGAAATTCCCAGATTACCCGTGGTTTATTATAAATTTACAATCTTACCATTTGTCAATTATCTTCCTTACTATAAAAATCGATTTATTTCTTTTTGTTATAATTCTTGACACAATAAAATCAATACAATATAACTAGTATATTTCTGATTAAACAACTCAAAAGCATTAAATAACTATTTAAAATCAACTAGTTAATCATATCTAATAAAACCGATAAATATGACTAAATAAATCATAACTAATCTTTACCTCAAATCATCCTTATCCAAACCTCTTTTACGTAACAAACAAATTATGATTAATCCTTTAAGACTCAAAAGACTTTTTATTGACCTATACAATATTAATTAATTATTAAGTAGTATACATATTAGTTAAGGACAAATGCTATAAAAAACCAATATACTTTCTGGTTTTTCTTATAAAAGTCTTTTAACAATTTTTTGCATATAAAAAATCCAACATACTCTCTTTTTTTTCCCACAAAAGTCCCTCAACAAATTTTTACACATAAAAAACCAACATACTTTCTTGTTTTTCTCACAAAAGTCACTCAACAACTATTTATCATAGCAAATGAATCGACAGAAGCAAGGCAAAGAATTTATTTGCCCTTGCTTCTGTCGATCGATTTCCTTTGTTTTACTTTTACGGATTCATTTTCTAAGATAAATAGTTGTCGATGAACTTTTGTGAGAAAAACAAGAAAGTACGTTGGTTTTTTATGTGCAAAAATTTGTTTAACGACTTTTGTGAGAAAAAATGGGAGTATGATGGTTTTTTATGTGCAAAAAATTGTTGAGAGACTTTTATAAGAAAAACCAGAAAGTATGTTGGTTTTTTATAGCATTTGCCCATTAGTTAACTAATATGTATTAATAAAAGACTTAAGAGACTACAAGTGTGATTTTTCCAAAGAGTAAACTAATTTTTAGAAAATTCAAGAAATCGGTATAAAGTAGTACATTATAAAGAATATGTGTGAACAACGTCATCCACTACTTAGAGGGTACACGTTAATCATTTGGGTAATAATACCTTTTGAGGTGTGCGTTAACTATTTGGGTAACAATACGTTTTATTATTATTATTATTATTATTATTATTATTGCACGTCAACACAATTACCGACTTGATCATCATAAAAATGCATAGGCTATTTGATTGATTAGTTTTTAGACTGGCCTAAATCGACTTATAATTATAAAAGACCATTTATCTTATCTATGAACACTATAGATACGTCAATACATCTCTTCAAAGTTGACTAAAAGATAGAGTACATATAGACTTAATTAACAGACAACCCAAACTATTAAGCTCTAATTACACATTTTAAAAACGGTATAGTGTTTAAATGATATGAAGACTTAAACAAAACATAAATATTTAAAATAAATGGATTAAAGAAAGTATAATCGAACTTTTAACTATAAATCAATTGTTGTGTCCAAATGTTTTTAATATGGTTGTTTTAACGAGAGAATATATTCTTATATTTTTGGTATAATTTAATTTTAAATATAATAATTGTACCAAACCAATTTTATTATGTTATAAAATTCATATTGGCATCTTTCGATCAACTCTACTTGTTGACTTGTTGTATCTATATAAAAGGTTACCTAGTATTTAAACCAGAGGTGTTTACTAACGGTTACGTTGATTTTAATGAAAACTTAAGACAAACAACTAACTACAGTTTTAGAAAAATTTAAACCAAATTGGTTGGGTTGGTTGAGTCAGTAGACCGACAGATTCAGATGATCCTAACGAGTTTGAACCAATTTGTTTATTTACAAAAGCGTAATCTTATATTATTTTTTAAACATGACAAGGATGGTTCATAAATTTATACATAATAAATAGGCAGCTTGTTCCGTCACATATCATAATTTTATGAGACTAACATTTTTTTTCTGCTTATTTTTTCTCAATGTATTAATAATAAACTATTAACTTTCTCAATCAAAATATCATTTTATAATTCCTAAATTTTCATTAATAACTATTCAATATTTCTTTTATTCAACACGTATAATACATGAGTTTCTAACCTACTATATTATAAACACCTAACTTCATATTCCTAAAATGAAAAGTAATAAATGTTAAATGTTCGGTTCGGTTTTCACGGCCGGTTCTAATTTCCAAACCATGAATCATGAACCAACTTTACATATTTCTAACAGGCGAAACTTACTAAAATACTTCGATTTAAATATTTTGGTCTGTTTCAACTGTTTATAACATAATCCATATGTTTCAACGGTTTATAACATAATCCAAACGGCACGATCCTTTTGTTTTGAGCCCGTCTGGTACGGTTCAATATTAGACAATTAAATATATCAAACAAAGCCGATTTATAAACATCCCTATCTGTCACGGTCCCATTGACAAAACAATCAACACCGTTATGAAAGAAACACTGAAATTATTAAGTCAAGGTCTTCGTTTACTTGGTCTATTACAAAACTACCCTTCTTATTTTTCCCACTAAATGCCTCTAGGACATGTATTTTTTATATATTAATATCCTAGTTTTCTTTTAAAATTATCAATTTTAACATATTTGAAACTTCTAATATAATTAAAATAATCACTTGTTAAATTAACCTCAAGAAATTACTTTTCTTTATTTCCTTGTGTTAGTTTTTTTAAATATCATTATGATTCTATATAGATATTGTTTGATTGTGTGATGGATTGGCCATGGGTGAGCAACGGGTCAAGCTCGAACCAGTCCGGCCCCAACCGGGACAGGTGAAGACCGATTTGACTGAGAAATAAGGACAGAGGACTGGACCTAATCCGATTTTTTTTTCCAGTTTGGTCGTGTCTGGTTGACAACCGGGTTCGGGTCGGGCCGAAGTCAAATTGGGCCGGCGACATTTTTCATGTGTGGGCCGAAAAGAGGCTAGCAGTTGGGCTGGTCACAATTTTATACCTCCACATATGTTTTAGCCATATATAAATGGTTTGTTTTCATGTGAGTACCGAGTAGTGTGTCAAGACATAGTACTCAAGTCACTACTTTTTGTAATCAAGTTATAATTTCAAAATATTTGATAACCATGTAAATACATGCATGTTAGTGAGGTTGGACTCGGGTTAGACGGTTTTCTATCATGTCTAGACCGACCCGGACCGAGGCCGATTTGGTTGAGAATTGAGGACCGATGACCGGACCGGCAATAAAGTGTAGGTATATCTATGTTTCAAGCGAGCTAGAACTTGGCGTCCCACTTTCTTTTCTTGTTTGTATCAGAGACTCGTATTGTAAAATGTACTGTAGCACTATATTATACAATAGTAGTCTACAATGTATGTGTAACGTTTAGTACTATATTCTACGATAAAAGTTTACAACGCATGTAGGAAAGACGAGACACAAAACAAAACACGAAATGTTAACTCGTTTCGAATTCACACATCACCATCATAGGTACAAATGTGTTATACTTTGTTAGTAAGATTTGAATATTTTATAAAACCTATGATTTTTTTTACCTATTGTGTTAATATTAATCGGTTATAAATAGGAAAGAAAAAGTGTGCTATTTTTTTTTTTTTTTTTGTTGATGTTGCAAGTTGAGAATCAGTCTTTGTATTGGGCGGAGACAGCTTTATAGGTTTGCTTTATAGGATAGTTTGTTACAGGCCCAACTATTGAAAATGCCCAGATAGGTGCCCACGTGTCAAACTCGCAAGCCGGCACGTGCCTGAAGCTTCAACCGAAAAAAGAAGTGAAGAATGAAAATGTGGAGTTCAGTGGTAGCGTACGGCTTCTGCGTGTCCCTCTTTGAAGCACCGCCGTCTCCCATCGTTCTCTCTTTAACGTCGCTTCTCGTAGTCGGATCCGGTCACCGTGCACCGTCGTCGTGAGCACCTCTTCATCTTCTTGCAGTCTTCTTAATTAAATTTCTTTCACGAGGAATTCTGTTTCGTAGGATGGAGGTAATCTTCTTAACAATCTATTCTGATTAGTGATCGAGTTTTTTTTTCTTAATTTATATTCGTTATTCATGTTGTCTTTGATTTTTGCCTGTTATGATCTGTGCTTACTGTAACGTGACTTGAATTGCGTTCATACCTTACGAAATTCGATTTTGATTTTGATTTTGATTTCTGCACATCCGTATTCTGTTTTAACTGCTTTTGATTATCGTCTAATTTGTTTGATGTTTTCTATTGGATGTAGCCCTAGTTGTGTTTTGAAAATAACTAGTTGAAAGGTCGCCTTTCGTCACAATATCACAACGGTAACGGCACTTGACATAGGCTACGACCGAAAAAAAAAACTCGATTTTGAATACAACTCCGTTTTCAAATAAATTTATATCGGAAAGTTAACAAAAAAAAAACATCCGCGCACTCCATTTTTTGAAAAAGTTAACGAACGCAAGTTAATAAGAAAACCCGAAATTAATAGAAAATTAAACGGGTTAAAGGCGTATATTATATAAAGTACAGGTGGTGAAAACGAAAATAAAAATAAAAATTAAAGCATGAGGGGGCCGAAATTTAGCGGATGAGGTACTGTTCAACTAAGGTTTCCTTTAATCTATTTAGTAATGATCATAATTCAGGGTGCGAAATGTAAAATTGTAATAGCATAGGGACTATTGGGTAAATAATCAACCAACAATAGTATAAGGACTACTGTAACAGCAATTCCTAGATTTTCAGGATAAATACACCACATGCTGCACGTCATGTAGGATTTGAACCCACCATCTTTTGGTTGTGGGGTACACCACTTAACCATCATGATACACCTTGGGGACAACCAACAATTAGTTAGTTAGCATTTTATGAAATATCAGGTATAGCTTCTTTTTATGAAATATCATGTGTTATTCATGGAATATTAGCCTATGATCAATACAATAACATTGAGAAGCATGAGGTGATGACTGATGAGTGAGCTCTGAATTCTGTTTGTTAGCATTTTGACATGATGGACGAATGTGTACAATATGTGTTAAAAGACATCTTTTTATGCCAATGTCTTTGATATTGCTGGCTGACCTTCAATTTGGGCAGGTAATGTCATGGAATCGTGTGTTGCTTTATAGCTCAATATTGTTCTGTGTTTGCATACAGCAATTCTGGGCAGGAAGTAGCATCAATAAAAATAAAGGCATGGTGGAGCTTTTGCAGCGTTATGGAATCATTCAGTCTAAGAAAGTGGCTGAAGTTATGGAGACTGTTGACAGGGCATTGTTTGTACCTGACGGATTCCCAGCATATGAAGACAGTCCCATGCAAATAGGTTTTAATGCCACCATTTCTGCACCTCATATGCATGCTACTTGCCTTCAGTTGTTGGAAAAACATTTACAGCCTGGGATGCATGCTTTAGATGTTGGTTCAGGTATTTTCTGGTTTTTTTTTCTTGTCACTTGCTGTATATATGATACAGTTCCGGCCAGTCGAATTTGTAAAAAGTGAGAAAATCACGAAAATAACCATTTTTCTGATTGTGTTATACCTCTAACGTCATGTTAGAACAATTTCATGCATATAGCCATGACTTCTGTGATGTATGGTTGGATAACTATTATTCTGAGCATGTTATAACTCTATGCAAGCCTTTAACTTTTGTGATGGATGGTTGGATAAACAATAAAAAAATATTGAATAAACTCACGACTGTTGTTAAAATCATCAACTGCTACAAGTTTGGAAATCATATGAACATAAACCTAAACTAAAATCTAGCATTGAGTTAAAACTGATAGTAGAATGAATGCTGGAAGTGTGACAAAACGAGGCTTATATACTACTCTGACTAATCATTACTTATGAAGTGCTTTATCTGGATTTGATTGCTTGACCGGCCAATATTTGTGCCTAATAAACCTGAACGGGTCAATTTGATTGATTTATATCACATGTAGAAAGTGGTTTGGTTCTTCTGACTGAGTGTTTATCTTATTGAACCGTTGTAGGAACCGGATACTTGACCGCGTGTTTTGCACTTATGGTTGGTCCACAGGGTCGTGCAATTGGTGTTGAGCATATTCCTGAGCTGGTTGCAATGTCACTTAAGAATGTTGAAAAAAGTGTAGTTGCTCCATTACTCAAAGACGGATCTCTCGCCTTGCCTGTTGGTGGTGAGTCATGACACTTATGTTTATGAATTTATATTTTTTTTCTTAGGAGTAATAATTTATGAAATTTACATGTTTTACCACAGATGGCAGAGAAGGGTGGCCTGAGTTTGCACCTTATGATGCTATTCATGTTGGGGCTGCAGCACCAGAAATCCCAAAACCACTTATTGATCAGTTAAAACCAGGGGGGAGGTTGGTTACTCCAGTTGGAAACATATTTCAGGAACTGAAAGTTGTTGATAAAAATGAGGATGGTTCTGTGGAAGTGCGAACCGAGATTGCAGTACGTTATGTTCCCGTCACTAGTAGGCAAGCCCAGCTGCGTGGCTACTGATATCACACGAGGCTCAGTCAGGTCCATTGATGATAATATCTACGTTTCAGTACGTGTGATGCTACGTTTCTGCACATAAAGCTTTGAGGCATTGTAAAGGTGTTCATTTTTTTATTTATAATAGTGGTTCTGGTTAACAAGTTTAAATGTAGAAAGTCCATGTCTTATCGTTATCTTCTGTCTTTCTCATTTTTCAGCATCTTAATTCTCCTTCGAACTCTTGTTATCGGATTATGCTGATTACTCAAGTCTCCTTGTGGCAGGTGGCTGCCCTCACCCTTCTCAGTGACCTCTCGTCTCTACATCCTCGTTGTCAACCACCAAAGAAGAAATTTGTGGTCAGCGTTCTCTGTTTTTTCACACTATGTTGACAATATTTTGTCCTTTCCGGCAAGCCGGTCATTCATCACTTCACTGACCATAGTCCCTAGTAAAGGCATACTGTGTTGTTGATCCAATGTTTTGACGTTGGGTTTCTTTGTCGTTCGAGGTGTTTGTCGTAGTTTAAACGACATTTTTTTAAGGCAGGCCGAGACTGCTGATCATAAACAAAACAACACAATATTTGAGATCTCAATCATTATGGTTCTTTTTTCGCCAAAAAAAAAGAATTTTTTTTATAACCGTAGAGTCACCACCAAGTTGTTAAGGGCCTTTTCATAAAATCTGAATCAAGTGCAAGTGTGTGACCTCTGTATTTCTTATGTAAGATGGCTAATATGAAGATTTTGTAGTTGTATTTGTTGGAAAGTTTAGGCCCCAATTGAACACTCAAACACATGAGATTGATCTCAAAGATCGACTCTTTTCTTATTAATAAAATTTAATTCAAAACCACACATTACATTGACCCCTACACCTCTATTTATAGTAAACCAATAACTTAATCACCAAAACTTAAAAACCTTAAAAAAAAAAAAATTGAACGGCAACACTAGATATTCTAGGATAATTGGGTTTTCCCGGGGCAACACCTAGAACATCTAGGGCAGCCCACCACAGGAGGAACCCCCCAACTGGGTAAACCCCCTGACCTGCCAAAAACCTTTAAATAGGAAACCAAATATTGACTTCCTATCCTAACCCAAATAATAAAACTATTCTCCTAAATTAAACCTTACCAGATAAACTTCCATAAACAAGAACATATCAAATAAACTGGCTTCTTAAAAACTTTATCTTTTCTTTTTCTTTTTGACTATTAGGCTGCAACAAACATCTCAACCCTTCAACTTTCATAATTTATGAAATTCTTCCTTTCACGTGTGAACCAAATTTAGGATTAATTTCTTCAGTGTTAGTGACATAACATTCTAGTGGTTCTTTGCAGTTTGGACTTTCGTTTTCGTGGGAGTGGTCCTCCACCACCATAGTCCTCTTAGTTCATAGGTTGCTATCGAGGCAGGATTCAGACCGGATATCGGATATTTCCACCATTGTGTTTGTGGTACGGTGCATTTGTATGCATGGCGCATGGGATATTTCCACCCTTGTGTTTATTAACAAGAGTATCTATAGCGTCAACCATTGATTTTACTGGCGCATGGGATTTCAATGATTCAGGCAAGATGAAACATTTCACCATTTTCACTTAGGTCGAGGTCAAAATGGGGCTTCAGAGATTAGCAGCTGCTAGATACATCTTACAAGCGTGAGCTTTATGGTAGTTTTTAGTTTTTATATGGTCACGAGCATTGCTTGTTATTCTTTTCCTCTTGGGGTTGCTCTTCTGGTTGGTGCATTCTGAGAGGTTCAATCCTTTATGTATATCTCATTATCGCTCCCTCTTATGCCTAGTGGGTGCTCGCATTATGTTTCTGAGTTTTATAAATGAAATAAAAGAAGAGAATGAGAATTAAGGAGTGAAAAGAAGAGGATGAGAAGGGAAAGATATAATTTAATTTCGTGTTCTAGAGTTCAAAGGAAAGTAAAAGAAATTAAAGATTTTATGTGTTCCGCAAGTTCACTTCCCCTGTGATTGTAGGGAAGTGGTAGCCAGGTCTTCATCATCTCGCACTCACCTTTCACTTTCTACACTCAACCGCTGAGGGGATATTATGACCTTAAGGTTAAGGTCTTTGTTGCTTCTAGGGTGGTGTAAGGCGATGGGACGGTTTGGTTCGCCTAGTTAATCCGGTCATATCAAAGGGCTTCTAGCCCAATGGTACCAATGTGTTTAGGAATGTGTCCCTACTCATGAGGTTGAGGGAACAAGTTTAGAATTAGAAGTAGTGGTGTAGAACTAGGAGTAGAAGGACGTGTGAGTCTACCATTCTAAAAAAATCATGTTGTGATATCACAGTTATTTGTTCTATCAAGAGATAGACTTTTGCGAATCTGTCCTAAAAACTGTGTTATACACACATTTCCTTTCGCTAATAGAAACCTACTGTATCAATCTCTGGCCTATTTATTTTATGTTATTACTACCAATTGTATGTGACTTGTGATATGACTTTTCCAACGTACCCTAGGTGGTAAGGCATTGACACAAACCCAAAACCACAAGACCGGACACTTTCCCTATCGTAAACTATTCGTTTAGAAGTAGAATCGGTGTGTTTGGACATCAACAGCTGCAACAGGCATTTATAAGACGAATTCATGGAAGATAATTATGTTTTCACGTTTCTTTTGTCTCCATATGTAGGAGCCGAGCCGAGACAGGTTGGTCTTGGGCTTGGCTCATTTAAAAACCGGGCCGATTTCGAGTGAGCATTTTTCAAACGAGCCCAAGCTTTTCCCTTTCAACTCCTGTATTTATACTTGGCCCTCGAACTTCCATCTCATCTATGTTGTTATTTAAGACTTCACTTTAATCCTATATATGTTAAACTAAAACAAATTAGTATTCGACTCTTATGTGATCAACCTAGATTGAAAATCATCTTTTATAACTTTAATAAAAAATTGAAAAAGCCATATTATCAATAAATAAATAAATAAATAAATAATTAGTAAAAGGAATTATTATATGAATTCTCTAAGAACAAAAGATTCATATGATACCAACATTTGGATCGAAGATACAAGACATATGAGACCTGACACACAACTTAACATGGAAAGCTATTAACAACTGGAGCTACTGATTCACAAACTTGCATATTATCACTACTAGAAAACTCATAGGTTTGCAACACAATATTGCGTCAGAAATACGTCATAAATCACTGATTTCGACGCAATTTCAACAAAAATCGTTACGTCGGAAGAACCTTCGTCGGAATTTCATGCGACACAATTCCGCGTCGCAAATTCCGACACATTTTAAAAAAACTTACGACTCAATTCCGACACATTTTAAAAAATAATACAATGCAATTCCGACACATTTTTAAATAAATGACGACACCATTCTGACACAGTTTTAAAAAAATTACGACACAATTCCGACACAATTTTTCAAAAACTTACGACGCAATTCCGACGCATTTTTTTCAATTTAAAAAAAAATAGAGAAATCCATATTTTTTTATGCTAAAAAATACGGCAAACCAGTTTTATCAAAATTGCCCCAAATTAACGCCCGAAAACATCTTTTACAAATCAAACTCAAATACAATCAAAGCATTACCAAAGTACAAACTAACATGTCTAAAATAGAATATAAAAAACTACTACTAAGGACCGGGAGGATAACAAGATCTCAAGGGCCTATTCTAAACGTTTTTGGATCGTTTGCTCCATTCGTTGTTCCATTTCCTGTCCTATCTCCTCCCGTGCTCTTCTTTCTTCTTCCACTTGAACTTCCATTCGTTGTTCCATTTCCTGTCACATCTCCTCACGAATCTACAAACAATAAGTAAATATGTATAATAATTAGTAAACAAACAACACATAGTGATAATAATAGGGGCGGTAATTCCGTTTACAAGAACACATATAACAAATCGGACAACTTGCATCAAAAACATATATAACAAATTCCTCAATTGATCAACATATATAAGTTTATGATTTCCAATAAACTAGTTGGGCTCAAAGTCGGACCACATAGCATGACCAAATTCCTTAAAGTCGGACTACATAGCATGAAGTCATGAATGTAGTACGAGTCCAAATTACTCTGCCATGACTGGACCTGGAAGATCTGATCTGGTGATGGAAGAGTTTATGTTAGGGTTTGGTTGGAGTGTTGCGTGAAGATAGATGGTACGGACAAGATGCTTTCACTATGTTATATTGTTACTTGTACTTGTGACATTAAGTGGAGTTAGCAAACTGGTAAACATTTTGCAAATAACATGAAATATTCAAATCAGGGTGTTCTTATGCAAATGTAGTCTAGAAAATGACATCCTTGGCACTTAATTTGGTCAGACTTCAGTTCCTTACACAATAATCAACACATTGTGTTTATTTAACTTAAATTCATACAAAACTCACAACATCCTTTCTATTTTTTTTTGGATTAGATAGTTAACAAGTTAAAAGCAGAAGATTAGTGTTAAGTGTGGCTGAAATCTGAACAATCTTCTGATCCTGGTGAAATTTTTGGAGAACCAAAAAAGTCTACCCAAATTCTCTATTTGGTTTCGAGGAACCTAAATACTATTATTTATTTATATAGTTTATCTTTGTGATATGGGCCGTGTCTTGGTTCTACAATTTGACCCTTCAACGCGCAACCTAACACGATTGACACCCCTAAATAATAATAACATACCTTTTTTTGTGATTGTTGATGCTCAGTATATGATGGTGTAGCGCCGTATGATGAGGTAGGTTTCCCGGTCACCACGTAATGGAGATCTGAAGATCCTATCCCGAAGACCCGTTTTGTGCGACCTTTTACAACAACAAGCGACCACACATCAGGATCATCTTCACTGAAGTCAGGCCCGTGCTTCTCTATCATCGCTTGGAGATAATACACCTACAATTCATCACACACAACGCGATTGTTAGTGTAAAAGGTTCATACGATAATTATATAAAAATGATACATATAACTTACATAAGCTTGTTTGGCTCGATTAGACAAAACACCATCCCCTCCACGTTGTTAAGATTAAGCTCTCCCGTCACCAATCTTTCTTTACACTCTTTGGTGAGGTAGGTAATAAGAAAGACTTCCTTATAAGTGGGTTCCCTACCCAAGACCCTCCTCTAGATAAATAATAGAATATAGTTAATGTAATATATAAGTGTTAAATGACAAACAATTACTAAAGGATGATGAGTTAGGTGCATGTCTCCAGTGGCGGATTTAGCCTTAGGGCAGGGGTACCTGTCGGTACCCCTCAACTTTCGACGCGCAGTGGATTTTTTATTTTTTTTACCGTTTTATGTTTCCTGATACCCCTGAACAAAATTTTTGATACCCCTAAAATTTTCTTACAAATCCCAACACAAACTTAAAATTTTATTAAAATCATACAACTTTATAAAAACCCAAGAAATTTTAATAAAAACATTACTTAACTAATTAAGCTTGGCATTTGGACTTTAATTAAACATTTGGGGTTTAATATAAAGCTCAAATGTTTAAATGAAAGATTTTAATTATAGCCCAATACCCAAATTCTTGATCCAAATACCCAATCCATATTCATCTACACCTTCCATCGCCTAATTTTTTAGTCGCTATAGTCGCCGAACGATGAAGGCTAGAAGCAGACGCTGAGAGACGCACCACAGGGGCCATCTGCTGGGACGCACACCACCGTCATCCGTCGCACACCACTATCATCGTCGCACACCGCTATTGTCATCAATTCCTCAATCCTCATTAAGGTATTCTACTAATTTTGATTTAGGGTTTATATGCAATTTTTTATTTAAGGTTTATATGTGCAATTGGGTGAAATTGGACTTTAGAATAGAGTTTAATTGCTTTTTTTAGTTGTTATATCAACTTGTTATTTATGTATTTTATATTTTGATTATAGGGAAGATGAAGCCACCTATTGCTTGCTAGTTATCACTTATCACCCTAATCAAGTAGATAAAGTACGGAAAAAAAATTTATTTCATTTACTTGAATGTACGGGAAAAAAAATTTGTTTCATTACTTGAATGTACGGAAAAAAAATTTGGACCGATACCCCTAAGTTTTTTTCCTACATCCGCCACTGCATGTCTCGGTGATTGTTAGTGTAAAAGGTTCATACGATAATTATATAAAAATGATACATATAACTTACATAAGCTTGGTTGACTCATTGGCTTGCCTTAACATGGTATAAAATGTCTCGGTTGTTTGATTTGGATCATGTGGTCCTTGTTGAGAATAAGGATGATGATTTAGGTGCATGCTTTCCATAACCATTTGATCGTATCCGGTATATTCACCAAGATCGTCATCAGTGTCTTGCCCCCGCATGTTTAGACGGTACGGGGTTTGAACATTGACCCATGTATTGCGTATTTTCGTATGAAATGATTCGCCATGCACATATCATACCTTATAATTATCCATGAATCCTTTGGCATATAGATCACCCTCAACATCCTCTCTCTTCTTGAAACAAAGATTTTTGCATATGCGACACGGGCATCTAATTATTAAAACCTCGACCCCTATTGTAGGATGTCTTTGTCGGTCAGTTGTGTTGGCGAAAGCAAAATCCAAGAAATGCTTGACATATGGTCCAAATGCCGGATTGAAAAAACCACTACTTGTGGTTCTCATCGTGTACATCCATTCTCTATTAGACGACATTTTTGACGATGTGAAACTTAAATTCCTCAAGTTTTATAACTTAACAAACTAAGAACACGGGTATATATAGAGACATGTTCAATTAAGAACCATCATTTTGACGAGAACCAAAATAACCATTTATTTCTACACAAATATAAGGATGCATATATGCATTTGTGCATATATAAAGTAAGGATGCATGTATGCATTCGTGTAAGAATGTATGGTTCTTTTGGTTCTCGACAAAATGATGATTCTCAATTGAACATGTCCCGGTATATATATATATATATATATGGGAAGGATCAAGAGAAAACCACAAAGTTATGCGAAAACCGAGAAAACCACTATAAGCCAATCAAATAATTTATACATTTTTTATTATTTTTATTTATTTCTAAGTGTATTAATATAATATTACACAATTTACCAAAAATCATTTTACATATTGTGTTTTACGTATACGTAACCGCAATTTTTTTGTTTACGTATACGTAAGCCAATACTTAAATGATTTTTTGGTAAAAATGTGTAATATTACATTAACACTCTTATAAATAAATAATAATAAAATAAAACAAAAAATAAATATTATCATATGATTGTTTAAAATTGGTTTTTTTAGTGGTTTTCTCGGTTTTCGCCTAACTATGTGATTTTCTCTGGAACCCTCCCCTATATATAGGGGAGGGTTCCAGAGAAAATCACATAGTTAGGCGAAAACCGAGAAAACCACTAAAAAAACAATTTTAAACAATCATATGATAATATTTATTTTTTGTTTTATTTTATTATTATTTATTTATAAGAGTATTAATGTAATATTACACATTTTTACCAAAAATTCATTGAAATATTGGTTTACGTATACGTAACCCATAGTGTTACGTATACGTAAACAGAAAACAAAAAAATTGTGGTTACGTATACGTAGTCAATAATATTACACATTGTTTTAGTGGTTTTCTTGGTTTTTGCCTAACTTTGTGGTTTTCTCTTGATCCTTCCCCTATATATATATATATATATATATATATATATATATATATAATGGATCATTTGAGAACTCTGAGAACTTCTATCAATGGTTTATATTTTTTAAATTTTGTATTTTTTATATATTGTCGTGTATGTTTATGTACAAAAAAAAATCAAACTAAATTTTACATATGTTTTTACATTTTTACCTATACATGTGTAGTCATGTATAGGTTTTACTACCTACACATGTATAGGTAAAAATTTAAAAAATATAAACCATTGATAGGAGTTCTCAAAATATTTAGAGTTCTCAAATGATCCTAACTCTATATATATATATATTCACAATAATGACCTTATATCATAATCTGGTATTCATAACAGTAGCCTATTATCACATATTAAGTTGTGCTAAAACTTTAAAACATGATGTGAATTTTTTTCTTCTTATTTTTATTTTGACTGCAGGTGTGGCTTTGCAGATTTCATTTAATCTTTCAAAAAAAATTGCCAAGACATTACTTCATTAGCAACACCGTAAATGCCCACATAAGTTTCTAACTACATGAAGAACGTTTACCTGAAGAGACTGAGCAATCTGGGTTACAAATGGTGGATGTAATTCTGAATCTGAGGTCTTTCACTCCCTCAACCTTCGTTAGTCACTTCACTTGTTTCTTTCACTCGTCGTCTCGTCCCTAAACTCCCTCCAAACCGTCGTTGTTTCTTTTTTAATTAGGTTTAAACGTTGTTTTATTTTTTACGATGGGGCACGCATGGGCTACAGACTTCTTAAATGGGCTTCAGACTTTTTAGGGATACACATGGGCTTCGGAAATTGGATCATGAATCAACAATTAAATGGGCTTCAGAAGTTCAGAATTCTTGCACAAGTTTAGGGGCTATTGGTACATAATTGGGTCTTTTTTTTTAATATATATTTTTATATAATATATTTAAAATAAAACTTAGAGTAAAGTGCCATTTCCGTCCCTATGGTTTGGTCATTTTTGCCACTTTCATTAAAAAAAAAAATATAACTTTTTCGTCCATGACTTTTCAAAATATATTCCTTTTCATCCAATTGACTAACCCCGTTAAAATATTACCGTTAAATCAGGGGCATTTTCGTCATTTAAAAATTCCTTTTTTATTCTCCTTTTCTATTTCCTTCTTCCCCATCCCTTTTCATGAATCGACAGAGACGACGGTTTTGATTTTCCGGCCACGACGGAGACTTCACCGGAATTCTGTTTTCGTTTCAGAATCTCTACCTTATGTTATCATTTTTCTCAAAACCCCTTTCATAAATAGAAACCAATTGTTCAAAATCGAATATATAAACATTAACAAAACTTAAACCAAATCATCAAATTAATGTTACATATGGGTAAGGTGATGTTTACATACCAGAAAGTCAAAGATTGGAATGAAATACTCTACAAATATCTTCAAACCCTCGCACCCCCTGCTTGGTGTTTCCATCGAACATCGTCCATAATCGTTTAAAAAACAAAAATCACCTAAAGTTGCAGCTTATATTGCATTCGCATGCTTTGAATACAAGATTATCCTATAAAAATTTTGAAACAAACCTGCTTGTAATCGTTGAAACTCCTCCTGGAAGAAAACCCTAATTTTTTCTTTCATTTTGCTTCTGAATCTCTGATGATAGAAAGCTTGATAAGGGTATGTATTTGATGTGAGAGAATAGGTGAGAATAAAAAAAGAATTTTGAAATGACGAAAATGCCCCTGATTTAACGGTAATATTTTAACGGGTTAGTCAGTTGGATGAAAATTGATAAATTTTGAAAAGTCAGAGACGAAAAGGTTAAAAAAAAAACTTTTTGGATGAAAGTGACTAAAATGGCCAAACCACAGGGACGAAAATGGCTTTTATTGATTGTATCTTAGTTTTTTATAAATTAAAAAACAATAAATACTTAACTATAATATTAATAACTATTACTGAGACACGTGTGTTGCGGCGCATTAACTCATGTGTTGGGAACGTGTTAAAACCCACACATGTGCGAATTACTATGTGTTTAAGAGCGAAAAATTTAACCATAGTTAACTATCTCTACCCATAACTTTTTTTTTCGAAAGGCAATCTCTACCCATAACTGACCATTGTTGACCATAATTAACCATATATAGCCCTAATTGGCATGGGTCATTATCGATCCTAATTGACCAGCAGTCACCTTAATTGCCCATGAATAACCCTAATTGAACATCACCGTCCATAATTACCCAATGTAAACGATTGTTTAGTGGCAATTGACCAATATTGATCTTAACCGCCACTCTATTAAACTAATTAACCATAGTTGCTCCTAACTAACCGAGTTTGACCATATTTGACCAACATGCATACACAAAGACACACATACACATAGATACACAATACATACAAATACACATGCATGATACACATTCACATATACATACAAATACACAGGCATACATACACATTCACATATGAATACATAAAGAGACAGATACACATATACATACAAATACACATGCATACATTCACATATACATACAAATACACACACATACATATACATACAGAAACACATTAACATTTGCATACACAAAGACATACATACACATATACATACAAAATACACACGCATACATTCACATACACATACACATTCACATATACATACAAATGCACACAAATACACACACATATATAGTTACGTATACATGTACATATACATATACATGCACATATACATAGATACATACACATATATTAATATTGACATTTTACATAGAACTAATTCCTTTTTATTTGTGTAAATCTATTTTTATTATATATTATTAATGTATTAACAAAATTAAAATACACATTTGCGACACATTTGCGACGTAACTTATATTATTATCTTTATTAATGTCTTAATAAAAATAAAATACGAAATTAAAAGATTGCCTCAGAAAAGTGTCGCAATTGCGTCGCAAAAATTTGCGTCGGAGTTTTCCGTAGCAAACCCACCCATTTTCTAGTAGTGTATAAATGGTGGATCTGAGCCAACATCTCTCTACAATCTTTACTATTAGGCCTCTCTCTCGGATCAGGAAGTGTACACAAGTAAGCAATGTCAAGAACACTAATCATTTGTTCCTCGAATCCGTTTCCAACCAATTTCGGGTCCAACGCTTCTTCCCGATCCGTCACAGATCTTATCCATTCCACCAAACCCATCTCATAAGTAGTTCGAAAAAACTCATCTGATGGAAGCTTCCCTATCACCAAAACCGCCAACAACACCCCGAAACTATAAATATCACACTTATCTGTTAATTGCATTGTTTCAAAATACTCAGGTGCGATGTAACCTAGAGTTCCACCAACATGAAAAGTGTCGATGTGCGTGGCACCATCCGGGATCGATTCTGCAAGCCCGGAATCGGTTATACGTGCTTTCATCTCATCATCAAGAAGAACGTTGGCGGGTTTTAAATCTCCATGAACTATACAAGGAGTAAGACTCGTGTGAATATACTCGAGCCCGGTTGCTACTTCTAGCGCGATCTTGTGTCTAGCCAGCCAATCTAATTCTCGGCTACCATCTTTAACTTGTTGTAGAATATCTTGTAAACTCCCATTTTTCATGAATTCGTAAACGAGGTAATGACAATTTGGGCGGGAAACAATGGCTAGTAACGGAAGTAAATTCCGGTGTCTGATCAGACCCGCGGTTTGAATTTCAGACTTGACTTGTAGCGTTTTCTCGTGGGGAAGAGTTGAAACTTCATCGGCAACATCTTTTGGACCACGCCGTAGTACCTGTAAGATATTGAAATATTGAATTGATTAATTACTGAAGGTTGTCTTACGATATATAGATATTATAAGAAACCCTATAAACCTAAACTGACTCGTGGACTCATACTAATAAAAAAAATTCCCAGAATAAACTTTTTAATTTTAAAATACCTTACAATAAACAAAAACTTTTCAACTTCCCAAAATAAACATAATTTTTCGCCGGAAAATGCTTAAAACTTGGCGAATTCGCCGAGTGACGTGTCTTATTTTTAACTTACACGTGTAATTTACATCGGATCATTTATCTAACTCGGCGAAATCACCGAAAAATTTTTGTCATGTTTAATTTATGTTTCGGCGTTTAGAAAATTGTCGAGACTTCGCCTAGAAAGGTACACAATTATGGCGTTTCGCCTAAATACCATTTCAGCGGCTCACCGAGTTAGCTTTTAAAAATTCCGGCGTTTCGCCTTGATACCATTCCGGCGGCTCGCCGAGATAGCTTTAAAATTTCTGGCAAAACACCTAGATACCGTTCCGGCAGCTCACCGAGTTACCCCAAAAAATTCCAGCGAAACATCTAGATACCATTCCGGCGGAAGATGAAGAGTTCTTAAACATCTAGTTACCCTTAAAGATATAGAAAGTTGTCGAGGTATGTCGGAAGAGGAAGAGTTCTTTTGCGGGTAAATGATTAGATTTAGGCAAAACGCCGGATTGTGATTTTTGAGGCGAAAAGCCAGAATTTTTAAACTAGACGAAACGCCGGAGTCTTTAAGGCTAGGTAGGCGAAACGCCGGAATTTTTAAAGCTAACTCGGCGAGCAGCCGAAACATTAATAAAAACACGACGAAAAAATGTTTCGGTGATTTCGCCGAGTTATATAAATGATCCGGCGAAAATTACACGTGTAAGTTTTAAAAAAATAAGACACATAACCCGGGGAATTCCCCGAGTTTTAAGCATTTTTCGACGAAATTTATGTTTATTTATGGGAAATTGAGAAGTCTTTGTTTATCGTAGAGAAAATAGGGTGTGAGAAGTTGTTTTTAAGAAATAAGGAGGATGCGACTTCTCAAATCTCTTTATTACTTTTGAACAAAAAGACTTTTAAGGTTAAATAAAATTGCAGGTTATGTCCTTTGACTTAAAAAATTACATTAGATGTCCTTTTTTTTAACTTTTGCAAACATTTAGTATTTTCCACTAACTAAAGTTAACTTTCTCTTTCGGTCATGTGCAAAACATATGAGGGCATTTTCATCATTTTACTCTATAAAAGACTATTTATGTAATTTATTTAAAGATAATAAATAAATAAATCCCAAACACGAATTTTTTGGTGAAATGGTTTTTTTTTTTATTTGTAAAGTGTTTCTGGGTTTTACATGGGATGTATTTGGAAATAGGGGAGTCCGCTATCTAAGATAGCGGGTTCTAAGAAAAGGACATTTGAGTCCGCTCGTGGAGATAGTGGATTCAGAGTCCGCTCGTGCAGATAGCGGAGTCAACAATTTTTTTTAAGTTCTATTTAATTTTTTTTTTCACTTAATCCTCCCTCCAGCTGCCACCTCATCAAAAAAAGTCCCTTGAATCCGCTATCTTCACGAGCGGACTCGAATCCGCTATCTCCACAAGTGGACTCGAATGTAATTTTATTAGAATCCGCTATCTCAGATAGCGGACTCCCCTATTTTCAAAACATTCTCATGAAAAACCCAGAAACACTTACAAATCCAAAAAAACATCATTTCACCAAAAAAAAAAGACAAATTGGTTTTTAATAATCTAAACTATGACTCATTGGCAAATAATAATCCGAACTAACAGTTTGGCTGGTGATAATCTCAACTTTCACTTTTGTTGTTAATGGCAGTTCCAGTAGCATAATCAGCATAGATTTATACTCGATTTACACTTATTTTTGCTCAAAATGACGATCTTAAAGGAAATGAAGAAACATACAATCGAAATCGAGTGGGAATCGAGTGTTATTTAAATAGAAATATATGATTATTATGCTACTATGACTGTCATTGACAACAAAAATGAAAGTTGAGATTATCACCAGCCAAACTGTTAGTTCGAATTATTATTTGCCAATAAGTAATAGTTTGGATTATTAAAAACCAATCTACCAAAAAAAAAAAAAAAAAAACTTCCCAAACACTCTCCTTTATCTCTTTCTTCTTTGCAACAACCCCACCGCCACCGTAGAAGAAAGATTCGAAAAATGACGTGTTTTTTCCGAAAAATGGTCGGATGACACCAACAGAGCATTGACGAAGAAATTTACTACACGAAAAGACAGTGGATGAGTTACAACTTCAAATCTCTTTTCATGGATGATTAAGCTTAGATCACAAGGAAATATAGAGCTTGAATTAAGCAACATAATCCATGGCATCTGGTATTTTGGGTAAATGCAAAATTGAAGAAACAATAGACAAAGCCATTAAAACAACTGTCACAAATTAGTTAATTATGATGGCAGTTAAAATACCGAACATAATAGGAGATTTGTTCATTCATGTTGGAAAATAGAAAAAGAAAAGACCTTTAATGACCTAAAAGAAGCACAATTGAAGATTGGCAACGTTGAAATCGGAAGCAAGTCAGAGTGAAAAATTGGTGTTTGATTCAACCATCATCGCACAATTTGCTGATTCTGCCACACTGTTTGCCACTCAAAACCAAAATCCTAATCGAAGGGAATCATTTAGAGAAGGAGAAGCATACCCAACGATGTGGATTTGGTGTTTGGCAGCCCAAAATCGACCAAAAATCAGTCGTTCTTCCGCCATTGTGTGGATTTGGTGGTGAGATCGAATTGCAGACTGTGAAACCCAAGTGGTGCCAGGGAAGTGGAATGAGATAAGTGAGAGGGGGGGGGGGTTAAAGTCCTCTGCCGAATTGTGTTCTTCCGCCATTGATGTGGATTTGGTGGTGAGAATTTGTTATTTGCAAGATAAAGAGCGAAAGGTATGTTAATCGACCTGTTGAATCGTTGATGTTGTGGTTTTTGTTGAATGATCGGTCTTCTCCATCGGTGCTTCAAGGGCTGTTAATAGATGACACAGGTGCACATCCGGTTCCAATGAGTCAAGGGGTTGATGTTGAAGGTTTAATCTTGATTAAATATATAATTATTAATATTAGTTTATTAATTGTTTGGTTGGGTTAGTATTAGAGTAGGATTGAGTTTGTTTGTTTATTTGATTATTTAATTGAGTTTGAGTTTGGTTAGGATTAGTATATGTTTATTATAAATAGATGGTTAGGATTCATATAATTGGTGTGGTCTTTAATATTAATAAAGAGAGACGATCTTTGTGATCAATATTGTCGGTGTTTTATCGTTCGAGTTTGATTCAATTATCCAACAATTGGTATCAGAGACAGGTTTGGAAAAGAAGAGCGTGCAGGGCTGAGATCGAAGGAAGAAAGAACCTTAAAAAAAAGGAAGTTGATTTACGGCTGACTTGTGATCGAGAGAAGCAAGCAACCAAGGAGGACTAGAGATTGTTTGGCTTTTCCGTGAAGAATTAATTCACAAGCAACCAGTAAATTAAATTGAAGTAGCGATCGACGAGAATTGAAGCAACATAGAACGATTGATTTGGCAAGGAGTTTCAGATAATAGAAAAACAAAAATCGAGACAGGAAGCAATTTTATTTTTGCTGGATGTGAGCGAGTAAAAAAAAAGGGAGATCAGGAAGATTACACAAAGAATCGAGAAGCAAGTAACCAGGCTACAAAGCAACTGAATCGGATCGCGTGAGACGATCAAGATCGAGGTGAAAAGCAATCGTGTGAGACGATTAAAGAAAGCGGATCGTAGGAGACAATCGAGATGAAAGAATGTTCTACGTGAGGCAGGGTTCTGAGTGAGCCAAAGATCGACACCAAGAAAAGGTTCTGTGTGAGCCAGGAAAGAGAAGTTCTGTGTGAGCCAAGGGAACGAATTCTGTGTGAACTAAGTAGAAGAGTTCTGTGTGAACTAAGGAAGAAGAGTTCTGCGTGAATCGATTGGGAAGAGGAGACCAAAGAACAAAAGGCGTTCTGCGTGAACGGGTTCTGTGTGAACAAAGAGAAAGGAATCTGTGTGATTCAGTGGAACAAAGAAGGGTGGGTAGAGAATTTCTGTGTGAAAAAAAAATAAACATGTCAGAAAAGGATGTGAGACGATGGTTGTCGGTGGCACGATGGGTATTACAGGTGCTACGATCGAAGGGTCTCAACCAAAGAGGCCGAATGAAGATGGTTGGTATTTCAATGGCTATGGATGGTGTTATGGTGGCTACGGGTATTCCGGTTGCTACCGGTATGTTGGTCGGAGAAGATTCGGCAAAGGCGGAAATCAACCCGCAAGTTTTTGAGTCTTCCATAAAATCGTTTTTCCAATCAGATGAGATAACTGACGAAAAAGAGAATGAGACGGTAGTTGTGATGGAAAATAATGTCAAAAACTGGTCGGTTCAAAAAGTAGATTATATTGACGTAAATAAGAGTTGGATGCTAGAGTCCAAAGTATTATGCGTGTGAAGAATTACCAAGCTGATAATTTGTTTCATGATAAGCCGCGACACATGCCAAATAAATCAGGTGGTAATGAAAAAATTAGAGATAGTGGGCCGGGTGTGCATGTCTACATGAAACGGAAAGATAAAAGCAAGGAAGGTAGTCCAAGAATCAAAATTAAAGAGATGCGAATATTATTACGTATCGAAAATCTAGGAGGTACGAATTCAATATTAAGGGGGAGAATGAAGGTTTAATCTTGATTAAATATATAATTATTAATATTAGTTTATTAATTGTTTGGTTGAGTTAGTATTAGAGTAGGATTGAGTTTGTTTGTTTATTTGATTATTTAATTAAGTTTGAGTTTGGTTAGGATTAGTATATGTTTATTATAAATAGATGGTTAGGATTCATGTAATTGGTGTGGTCTTTGATATTAATAAAGAGAGACGATCTTTGTGATCAATATTGTCGGTGTTTTATCGTTCGAGTTTGATCCAATTATCCAACAGATGTGGTTTTCGATGTCTAAGGCTACTACGGTGGTGGCGAATAGGATTTAGGGATGGGCGTGTTTGGGATTACTTATTTTAACCTACTTATGGACTTTTACAAAAAGTCATAAGGAGTTTTAAGAAGTAAGTTCCTCCTTACTTCTCAAAAACAACTTTTCTCTTTTTTAAAAAGTTAAAAGTAGGAGCAAAAATCATATTACCCAAACATCTTTTTAACTTATAAAAGTTAATAAGTAGTTTCAATAAATAATCCCAAACACCCCCTTAGATGAAGAAAGGAGGAGGAGGTTCACCCTTTTATTTATTACTTATTTTCATTAAAGAATTGATATTTAAGATAAAATAACCGTATTACCCTCATGTGTTTTGCATATTACTAGAGTTAACAGAAAAAGTTAAGGGTAAATTCCTAGAATAAACATTTTTGAAAACTTTTTTTCAATAATAAACAGACTTTTCAACTTCCTCAAAATGAACATGAATTTTCGTCGAAATAAAACCCAAACTCGGTGACTTCGCCGAGTTCACGTGGCTTCATCCTTTAACTTACACGTGTCATTTTCGACGAGTAAATTTAAAAACTCGACAAAATTGCCGAAACATGTTTTCGTCGAGTTTTGTTCATAACTAGGTGTTTCGCCGAGTTTTGTTCATACTCGCCGAGTTTTGTTCATAACTAGGCGTTTCGCCGAAATTTCTTCATAACTAGGCGAAAACATAACTAGACGTTTCGCCGGGTTTTGTTCATAACTAGGTGTTTCACCGGGATTTGTTCATAACTAGGCGAAAACGCCGGGATTTGTTCATAACTACGCGAAAACGCCGGGATTTGTTCACAACTAAGCGAAAACGCCTAGAATGCAATCTAGGCGAACCGCTCACAACCAATGAAGATATCAATCTGAGCGATTCAGATTGAGTGAATGATCAACTATCTGCGAATGGTGTAGGGATCTGCAAAGTGTTTACCTGTGCGATTCAGGGTGGTACGATGTGATACCGGTGAAGGAGTATTAGAACCTGTGAGCGGTTCAAAACAAAGTGAAGAATACATCCAATCTGTTAGATATTGTTCAAAAGGACCTGAGAGTTGTGTGGAAAAAGAAGAAAGATATATATGTGATACAGATCGGTGTGGAAAAAGCAAGATACCATATATAACGTTGAGGTGTGAACAATTAGCGCTGCAACGCGTGGGTCTTAACTAGTTCTTATATAAATTCAAAAAGAACAAAGTTCATATGAAATAAAACTTGTTATATATTCCCATACGAGCATTTGGGTCGAATAAAAAAGTTGTAGGGCAAATAAAGGATTCATTTGACAAAAAAACACATGACACGGAAAGCTATCAACAGTGGGACCTACTGTATCATGCATTCTTATTCTAAATTCACAAACTTGCATTTTAATGGTTGATTTGAGTCAACATCGTCTTAGCATCTTTACTATTAGGCCTCTCTTTCGGATCATCGAGTGTACAGAAACAAGCTATCCTAAGAACAAGAAGCATCTGTTCCTCAAACCCGTTTCCTCTTAATTGCGGGTCGAGCACTTGTTCTGGATCCTCGCCAACCATTAGATTTCTCATCCATTTCACCAAACTGATCTCATAAGTACTTAGAAAAAACTCATCTGATGGAAACTTCCCTGTCACCAAAACCGCCAACAACACACCAAAACTATAAATATCACTCTTATCTGTAAACTGCATCGTTTGATAATACTCAGGTGCGATGTATCCTGGAGTTCCAACAAATTTGGAACTTGACATGTGCGTGTCGGCATCCGGGATAGATTCTGCAATCCCGAAATCGGTTATACAGGCTCCCATGTCATCATCAAGAAGAACATTGGCGGGCTTTAAATCTCTATGAACTATACGAGGAGTGCGACTCATGTGAAGATACTCGAGCCCGGCTGCTACTCCTAACGCGATCCTGTGTCGAGCCAGCCAGTCTAATTCTCTACTACCATTTTTAACTTGTTGTAAAATATCATGTAAACTCCCATTTTTCATGAATTCAAAAACTAGGTAATGACAAGATGGCCAGTAAACATGGGCTAGTAACGGAAGTAAATTCCGGTGCCTTATCTGGCCGTCGGTTTGAATTTCCGATTTGATTTGTCTCATTTTCGGGCTGAGAAGCTTTGTATCATCATCATCATCATCATCATCTGTGAGCTCTGTAATATCTTCTGGAGTGTATGTTACCTTCTTTATTGCAATTGCTGACTTTGTGTTCTTGTAATTCGGCTTTGTATACCTCTCCACATCCACCTTTTCCGATGACTTGAAGTGATGCTACTACGTCGTCTTTCTCCAAGAACGCCAGGTCTTCAGCTTTTATCAGCTGACTGAAGATCACCGGGCCGAAGAACTCATTCTTTTTGCCATTAATCATATTCAGTTTCAGCTTAAAGACGACTGAGAAGATCGCTCCGCATATGATTACAGCTACTGCTCCAACGGAAAACCCTAGGATCCAACGTATGACTCTCTTCTTCTTGTTTTTATAATTATGAATTGGCTCACCGGTCGGAGACGGTGCCGGAGTTTGGAGATTATGAGATTTAGTACCTTCGTTTGTAGATGAATTAGACTCGGTGAAGATATAGCGTTTTGGAACAAGTTTGTTGTACTCGGTAGATGGAGATTCCAATTTGTTCATTGTCGGCAGCGTGCCTTCCAAAACACTATTGCCGGAGATGTTAAAGAACCGGAGGTTTCTGAAGGACCGCAATGAGGCTGGTACTTTACCGGTGAACATGTTATTGGCGAGGGAGAGTTTCTCAAGGTTGGGGAAATGGTTCAGGAAGTTGAGATCGCCGGAGAATTTATTGGAGGACAGATCTAGGATCCGGAGGCGGACGAGGGAAGATAATCCCGACGGGAATTTACCTGAAAATCTATTACCCTGAAGGTTGAGAACTTCCAGTTTCCGGCAGCCGGTGATTTGAGCCGGAATTTGGTTCACGAGGCGGTTGTTAGGTAGAGAGAGCTCTGAGAGCTTTCCGATGGCCGGAGAGATGGAGCCTCTCAGGCGGCGATGTTTGAAGACTATACGAGTGACGCGGAGGACGGTGGTGCCGTTGGAATTCCTCCGCTCACAGAATATTCCGGCGGCATTGCAAATGCTGTTGGAGCCGGTGGAGACGCCCAGGTCGTTGTAGATTGCCAAGAGAGCTTCATGGTCGGTTGTTTCGAGATTCAATCTGGCTTGAACTACTAGAATGAGAGTGAAAACTTGGAGGAAGAAGAAGTGACCGACGGTGCCCATTGCCGGCGGTGATTGACTGGGAAAAATTGATGAAGAATAAGATATTTTAATGAATAAATAAAAGCTTGCATTTACAATGTAATAAACTAGCAATTTCTCCCTGCTAGAGGAAACGGTATAATACAAAATAAAAAATAGATATTTACATCATATTAGATTTTATCGCACAAAATGTGTCATTTAATCAAATATATAAAATCATAACATGTCTAAAAAAATATCGGTAATATTATCACGAAAATAGTGGTTTTTTAAAACATTGTTCAATGAAAACTTTAGAAGCTTCAGTTTTGTTTTGATATTAATGGATATCTTCTTAAATATTTCGAGAAAATGAATATTGCATTTAACCTAATATAGACCCTTCGAAAAAACACACGATATTTGTTAAAGAAATAGTGCGTAATTTATATACCTAATATTAGGGCTTTGAATTGGAGGATCATCATTTAAAATAGAGGTACCATCTTAATTTTCAATTTCAATTGTTAAATCTAAAACGTGAGTAACTCATATATATGTTGTAAAAACCAACTGATTTTAAGAAGGAATCGTTCTTACAAAAAATGAACAAAGTTTTAAAACTATACATAGGAGAAACAAGAAATATTTGGTGTTAATAAATATATCTATAATAGTCAACATGAGTTTTTTTTTAAAAGGTGTTCGTTAAAACAATTGCTAGGTTATAATAATGTGTAACACATAAAGGCTTAGTAAAACCGTATATTTAATTACAATATCAAATTTGCCGTACAATAACAATATATATTAATTAAAGACAATCACCATGTTAAATTATTCTTCATTAAGTTATATGTAAACTTTGATGGTACAAAACTCATAAATAATGTAAATCGTTTATCACTTGAAATTCTTAGCTACATATGTTTACTCCAACTTACTTGGACATGTAGGAGTTACAAAGAGAGCTGTGTCGCAACAACCAAAAGAGGAACTTTTTTACGAACCGTAAGGCCAGGTTGTTCATTCATATCTAGATCATCTTCCTTCCCTCCATTTGGCAACTCCCAATCAAATATGTGCAAAAGATTAGCCAATAGACTCTCATTTGTCGTCATTGCAAAAGCAATCCCCGGGCATCCCCTCCTTCCAGCACCAAATGGAATCAAATCAAAGTCATGACCTTTGAAATCAATGGTACAATTCAAAAACCTCCTAGGTCGAAACTCATTGGGATCATCCCACACTTTAGGATCTCTCGCAATGGCCCATGCGTTAATGATTATCCTAGTTCCCTTTTCCACGTCATAGCCCATGACTTTGACATCTTGTCTCGCTACTCGGGGAACTAGGGTTGGGATTGGTGGATGAAGACGAAGAGATTCTTTTAACACAGCTTTCAAGTACTTCATATTATCTATGTCATCTTGGTTTATTTGATGCTTACCCTTAAGAACCATCCTCACTTCATCTTGTACTTTCTTTAAAACCCTAGGATGTTTTACAAGTTCTGTAAATGTCCATTCTAATACTGTTGCCGTTGTGTCTGTTCCAGCTGTATAAGCATCCTACAATAAGTAGAAGGGATTTCAGTCATAATCACTAAGGGGTGGAGGGTAAAATCCATATTAAGCATGTTTAGGGGATAACACCATGACATATAATAGACACATAATCCATATTTACCTCCTAATCACTAAGAAGTAAACCTTAAACCTTAAAATCTAAAACCTAGGAATACACACAAATCAAATACTAAATTGGAGCCCAAGAATACACACTCTCGCATGAAAAACACAAGATCACAAATCTCAAACTCATTTCAATCAAAATGCTGAAGTTAAAACTAAAATAGCTTGAAATTAAACCTTGTCATCTTCCTATATGTATATTAAAAAAAAACCTCTAAACTAACAATAAAAAACTGTAACTCAATTATGAGATGATGGTATAGAAGAAAGAGTGTGAGGTGGATTTTCTAGTTTCAGGGTTAAGATAATTTTCTATATTGTGTATCAAGATCACCAAAAGTAGTATTTTGACATTTTATGGGTTACACGAAATAAACTTTGTGATACTATTAGAAACAACACTTACATATAAGATAATAACTTACGTAAAACTCGGAGAGATACCGTTAAGAAAGATGTAAGTTCTAGTTGATTTTTGAGATTTTTTTCTTACTTTAGTTAGTTGAACTCCTTTTAATCGAAGACATGCCACACTTTCCCTTTTGATCTGGAAAAGTAATTATAATTAGTTAAAATGGAAAAGTACATTACTATTTAAGTCTCTGGTGTTTGTCTATTTTGAAACATAAATGACTTAATTAGTTAAAATGGACAAAAATCAAGGACTCAAATAACAATTTACCCGTATAACTATCGTATAAATGGACTAAAGTTTACATCAAATCTAAACTTTTGTGGAGAAGTACATATGTACCCGGTACCCGCATATAATTTCAATAGAAAAAGCATAACATGGTGAAGTAACCATAAAGTTTCATCTCTTGAATGAAGTTTATGGTTACCACAAAAAAAATTATGTTGATCGAGTAAAGAACATTGAGTGAAAGTTAAAAAAAATTCAAATAAAGAACACTGAGTGAAAGTTAAAATTTTAAATGATTTATTTTCTAAATTGAATAGTTATAAAGGATAAAAATTGTAATATAGTCTAAAATATAATAATCCGTAAGTGTAATGACGACCACAGGATAACAGTTTGGTAAAAAATGTAATTTGCAAGTCAATTAGTCAAACATAAATTTGTGTAAGTGGTAATTATAAATTAAATAAATAAATGGGACGGGAAAGGACAAAAAGTATCAAAAGTAAACAACCAAACCGAAATAATAGGAAATAAACTAATGGAGTTAAAAAGAATCTAATCAAATAACTAACTTAAATTGTTTTTTATTGTTTTATAAATAAGTAATTTAGAAAAAGAAAAAAAAAATATCTCAAAATAGTAAAATACGTCCCTGCCAGGTGCCAATTTAGATTCTCCAAATATATTAAATCTTCGAAAGTCACCAACAATAATATAAGAAAAAAAAATTGAGTTACCAATAGGAGTGCTTTGATGACCAGCCTGTCAAGAGTCACCCCGATCCTGTCATCTTTCTGGATCTTAAGCAGTATATCAACGAAGTCCTCTCTGTCACCGCCGCCACCACCCGTCGTCGATCTCAGCCGCTCCTCCACCACGTCATCCAAGAACCCATCGATCTCTCTAGCAACCCTCTCCACTTTAGCATTAAACCCTCTCAACCGATCCACCCATGCAAGCTGAGGAACAAAATCCTCCAAATTAAGACCACCCAACACCTCAAAAAACTCCCCCAACATCTTCCTAAACTTCTCCCCTTCACTATACTTCCTTCCAAACGTCACCCTACACACCACGTCATTCGTAAACGTCACAAACAAATCACTCAGATTCACCACCTGCGACTCACACGATAATTTCTTTATTTTCTCAACTACAAGGGTGATCTCTTCTTCCCTAACCCCACGATGAGTTTCGATCTTTTTGTTGCTTAATAAATGGAGGGTCATGATGCTCTTGGCCTGCCGCCAGTACTCGCCATAAGGCGCCACCGAGACTTCTTTCAAGTCGCAAAGGAGTCGCCGCCACATTTTCACGTCGGGTCTGTTGGCAAACGTGAGATCATGGGTTTTCATTACCTCACGGGCTGCGTCGGCTGAGGAGACCACTAGAGTTGGGACCGAGCCCAGCTGGATTAGCATGAGTGGACCACCGTGGTTCTGGGATAAAGAGTGGAGGGAGTGGTGCAAGAGTGGGCCGATCTGGTGGAGGTTGCCGATCACCGGTAGTTTTGGTGGTGATGGTGGTAGGTCTAGTTTCTTGGTGGTTGGTCGATTAAAGTAGAGTGATTTGAGGAGAAATAAGAGTAGTGGTAACATGGGTAGAACGTACACCAAAGGAAACATGTTTAGTTTCTTGGTACGTTGTATGGGTGTTGTAATTGTATGTTACTGATGTCTATTTATAAGTGAACAAAAGGGTTTGGGATAGTTTTTTTTTAATAGCAATTTGGATCACTAACGTGCCACTGGTCCACCCGATCATCTTCACCACCCTTAGAGTAAGGGTATACCCGTGTGATTGTGGTGTGGTTTGATAATAAAGTGCACGCCACGTGGCGCCACGTCACTACCCTCATTATCACATCACCCATCACTTGGCAAGGGGAATACCTGTGTAATTGTGGTGGTGTGATAATTAAATATTTTTTGTTTGAAATGAGTGGGTATACGATATTATTTTGTTTGAAATGAGTGGGTTTCTCCCGTGAAAAAAATCATGTAGAATGAGCACGACGTGAAAAATTTTGCAACGGGTGGTGTTGGTTCAAAATCACGCTGTGATTTTTGGGTCCACGTAGGACCACGCCGTGATTGTGATTAGTATACCGGATCACCTTATAGGAGGAAACCCACCATAGGTGATAAACCCCCTGCCTAACCTGGACCCCTTTTTTTTCGTCATAAGTGCGACTTGAATTCAAAATTGCTACTAGACTAAGCTATTGATTGTTAATGAGAGAAATTCCAAAATTGAACGTTTACAAAGTCAAACTTCTCAATATAAACATTAAAAAATAGGATTCTCAAACTGAACGTAGTCTTTGAGAAAATTAATGGGTAAATTCCCACCACCTTGTACTTTTTTTTGCGGAAAAACCCACCATCTTGTACTCTTTTGACGAAAAAGCCCACCTCGAAGTCGGCGTTGGTTTTTTTGCCCAAAAAGTACAAGGTCGTGAGCTTTTTTGCTCAAAGAGTACACCTTGATGAACACTTAGGCAGATTCAGAGGGGACACGTGTGGGATTTTTCGCCCAAAGAGTACAAGATCATTTTCAAGAATTTGATTTTTCAAAGATTAGTTTGTGAACTTTGACTTTCCAAATGTTTATTTTGGGAATTTTTCTATTGGATTTATAACTTTTTTATATACTATTGAACTTTTTTATCTTACAGAATAATACTAAACTTATAAAAAAAATCAAAAAATATTCTTAAATCTCATCCTATTTAAGTGTTGTGAAGTTCTTTTTTTACCAATTAAATATATATATATATATATATATATTTTTAAATTAACATATTAATTAAAAAGATTTGTCAATTTTATAACTATATCTAATATTTTAAGAAAGTCTACTTTAAATGTTGGTTAGACATATTCGAACTATATAATTGTTATATTCTGATTTTTTATAAAATAAATTAAAACTGATAAATCTGATATTTTAATTTTTAAAGAAATGTATATATATTATACTAGGTTAAAATCCCGTGTATTACACGGGTTAAATAAATAAAATGTTATATATTTAATTTACAAAAAAATTATATTTTTAAAAACCCGTGTAATACACGGGTTGAATAAACCAGTATATTACATCGGTTGAATAAAATATAATGTAATTTGTTAACAAACACATTTGTCAAAATATGTTTTTAAAAAATGTAATTTGTCGTGACAGTTATAAGGTCTGTTAAGTTAGTTTTTAAAACATTTTTTTTCAACTGAGTATTAGTTTTTTTTTTAATTGATAAATGTTAATTAATATTAAGTTCGTTTGATTAATGATATATAATAACTATTTATAATTAAATAATAACTATCCGTAATTATATTTATTAATATAAAGATTATTATTTAATAGGAGAGAGAAATAAAAAATCTAATATTTAATAAGAGAGATGGGCGGGAAAATAAAGGTGAGGAGTAACCAGAGAGTGACACGTGTCCTGAAAAGAATTTCATTTATTAGAGTAGTAAGATTTAGGGAGATTTTTCCAGAGGTATAAATGATATTTTGGATTTGATTTTGACATATATGATACCTTGAAAGTTTTTTTTGAAGGGTATATACGATATTGAGAAGTTTTCTATGGATATATTTGATATTTAAATTTTAGTTTGGATATATATACGATATCTTAAAAGTTTTTAAGGGTATATATAAAAAAAATTAAACCTAAAATTAGGGTTAGAAAATTGGAGGGCTACCTATTGAAAGAAATTAAAATCGAGGTATTGTTTTGACCTTGTTCTTATCGCCATCTTCTTAGTTTTCAATTTCAATTATTAAATCTAAAACATCATTGAAACATATTTATGTTAAGAGAGGGTGCTATCTGATGTAGCGGGAAATAACATTTAAAGGTTGGTAATAAGTTGAGCAGGTTTGGCTCGGCTCGAAATCAATATCGATCTAGAATATTCAACTCGAGCTCGGCTTGATTAAAAATCGAGCTGTTCATTCGACTTATTTTAGCTTGACTTTACAACTTATTTTATCATAAGGGTTAGGCATATAACTTATTCTTGTTAATGGACTAAAATAAAACTTTACTTAGCCGAAGAGCCTAGTATGTAAGTTACACAATTTATTAATTCTTGTAGGAGCTTACATTGACTTTATAAAGTACGGTGGTCCTTCCATTTTTGTTTCTTCATCGATATGGGACAAATGAACAATGAGTAATGCTTGAACTTTAAATAAAAAAGGTAATTATTGTATGCTTTATAGGATTGTACAATGTGTTTTAACACTTGTAACTACTTAAACTGTTAAATTTTATGTAAAATTACTTTTTTGTCCTCCACGTATTTAACCTAATAGTTGATTCCAATTTTTACCATGTGTCAACACCTCCTTTACTTTTAAACAAGTTTTCCTGCCCACACCCTAACCCGTTTAAAAAAAGCACGGGTCAAAACCCGACCTATTACCCCCATAATCCCAGCTAGAGGTGCACAAAAAAACCGGTTTGGAAATCCAAACCGGTTCCGAACCGGAACCCGAACCGCCCCTAAACCGGTTTTGTGTGAACCGGTTTCAAACCGATACGAACCGCCGGTTTACAACCGGTTTAACCTATTTGTGCGACGAGCGGTTTACAACCGGTTTTTTGTGAACCGGTTTGGTAAACCGGTTTGAACCGGTTTAACGGTCCAAAAATTAAACTAGCCGTTGGAAACGGCTATATAGCCGTTGGGACCAATTTTTGACCGTTTTTTGACCCATTTTAACCCCCAAACACATTATAAATAGGTAGTGGGTGTTTTGGTTAAATCACACTTCAAAAAACGCTCAAAAAATTTCAAAAAACGCAATGGCAGGTTCTTCAAGTTTTGGTGTTTCCTCTAACGAAGTTAGCGTTGTGAAAATCATACCAACAACGAGGAACCCCGCAATTTGGTCAAACTACGATCTATGTGAGTTGTCTAACGGGTTGGAACGTGCTCGTTGCAAAAAATGTGGTGGTTTTTTTAAAAAGGAATCAAATTCTACTCTAAAAACTCATCTGGAAAAATCGTGTCCGAGTTTGAGGAATATTCCAGGTGAGGGTCAAGCATCTATGACAAGCGAGGGTGGAATTTGGAACTTCGATCCAAATATTGTTCGAGATAGAATGACGAAATTAGTTATTCAAAGAGGTTTGTCGTTCAACCATTTCGACAACCCGCTCACGACGAGGATGATTCAAGAAGCCCTTCAACCACGTTATCATCAAGTAAGTCGTAGTACTCTTAGACGTGATTGTCTAAAAATGTGGAAAAAAGCAAAAAAAGAATTAATTTTAGGTTTTGAAAAATTGGAAACCGGTGTGAACTTAACCACCGACGTTTGGTCGGCTCCACATGGTATTCCCGACTCATATATTTGCGTTACCGCTCATTGGGTTGATCCCAATACGTGGCAAATGATGAAACGTACAATCGCGTTTGATATGTTTGAATATCCGCACACGGGTCAAAATTTATTTCACATTTTAGATGATGTGATAACCGATTTTAAATTACAAAATAAATTATTTTCAATATCTTTTGATAATGCCTCAAATAATACAAATGCGGTTCAAAAATTAATATTAAAATATAATCCGATTTGCAACGGCGCTTTTTTCCATAATCGATGTATTGCACACATCATCAACTTAGCCGTGCAAGACGGGCTTGGGGTTGAACCCGTTATTGAAATAAGTAATGCATTTCGAGTCATGCTTAAAGACGTTTTTAGTAGTAGTAAAAAAAGATACCATGAATATATTAGATTATGTAACGATACGGGTTTGATTTGCTTAGGTCCCAATTGGGACCTCCCAACAAGATGGAATTCAACTTATAAAATGTTTCATAGTGCTATACGTCAAAAAGATACTTTATCAATTTTTCATGATATGCTTTCCTCAAAACCGCGTCGTAAAATTCAAAGTTTTCCGTCTACGAGTTGGGACATTCTTGAAAATTTAACCGAATTGCTCGAAGTTTTCAAAACCGCCACTACTTTTTTATCCGGGGTTTATTACCCCACAAGTCCCTTGGCTCTTAAACAAATATTTCTAATGTGTAACAAATTAGCCGAACTTGAAAATAAAAATACTCTTTTTACGACAATGATAAAACCGATGAAAGAAAAATTTGTTAAATATTTTAAAGAAATGCCTCCGGTTATAACTTGTGCCGCCGCATTAAACCCTACAATTAATGTTTACGGTGTTGAAACCTTGATTGATAAAATAACTTACGATTTGGATTTGAATTCCGAAGATATTCATTTTTCAACCGTAACAAAAACTTATTTTAACAAATGTTTGCAAGATTTGTTTGATATTTATTTACATAAATATGGTACAACACAAACCCCACATGATACGATGGGCGCGGGCGCATCAAGTAGTAGCTCGAGGAATGTAAACTTAAATTTGTATAACGAAGAGAGAAATGAATTTACTAAACGGGCTAGAGGATCCACCCCGAGTAGCGAACTCGGAAGGTATACGCGAACAAACTTTTTATCATTTATGAGTCCGGATGTTTTTGAGGACTTTGATATTTTGGCTTGGTGGAAAGGAAACGAATCTACTTTTCCGGTCCTTTCCGCCATGGCCCGTGATTTACTAACCGTCCAAGCTTCCACGGTAGCTTCGGAATCCGTTTTTTCTTTTAGTGGCAGGGTTTTATCTATTCGAAGAACTAGACTCACTCCCGCGGCAATGGAAATGTGCATTTGCTTGAAAGACCATTTGGATGCGGTAGATAGGAGACAAGATAGGGCTTCGCTTGAAGAAGAAATTGAAGTTGAAGAACTCATACACGAATCTGAGGTTAACCAAGGATTGGCGAGCCCACTTACAAATGAAGAACTCGCCGAAGATGATAGACTACGAGGATCCACTAGTAACTCCGAGAATGACGGCTAATATTAAACAAAAAAACTCCAAAAAATAAAAATATATATATTTTTTTCTCGTATTGTAATGTTTAATATTGTAATGTTTTGTGATTTCCGAACCCCTACAATATGAATAAACGTTGAACTATATGTTTTTCTTTTCTCGTATTGTAATGTTGTAATATTTTTTAATTTTTTTTAATTTTTTTTTTTTTAAAAAAAAACCGGTTTAAACCGGTTCACCAACCCGAACCGGTCCAGAACCGACCTGAACCGGTTCAATAGGTTCGACATTTTATACTTGCAAAACCGGTTTAACCCGAACCGGTTTGGGTCAAAACCGGTTTAGTGTTTGCGTTGACCAAACCGGTTCGGTTCAAAAACCGCCTTTTGTGCACCTCTAATCCCAGCCCAACACCCCCTGACTTTCTGACTTTCTTCCCCATAATCCCAGCCCAACACCCCCTGACTTTCTGACTTTATTTATGGGCCTGGTTCGGAATTAATTCCCAGCCCAAAATATAATAGTTCCTCTTTTTTTCCGATTTTGTGTTGATATATGCTAACAAACCAACGGGCAACAGCACAACTGCACAAGCAATATCTTGTAGTTGCAGCCCACCGTTTAATTATTGGTCCAACAGTTTAATATTTTGTTTGAAAGGCAGTCCAACAGTTTAATTAACCCAAGCCCATTTGAGTGCAACACCACCTAAATTTTCTCTCTTTTGAATAATATTAGTTAAGTAGACTTGGTTTTGTTAGTATACTAGCTTATAGCCTGTGTACTATACATGGTGAAAAAAATATCAATATATAAAATTCTTAAATCTTTATATATGTATTTTATAGGTGGAAAAATGTATTACATATAATAACAATAGAAAACAAAACCAAAAAATATGTAAAAATTAATATATATAATTAAGTTTAAAAAATACATAAAATACTATTCAATATAATTTGACTTTCATTTGTTATTTGATTGAAAACATAAGGCAGGTAATTACATTTCAAAGTTTATTATAATTTGAGATAATTTAAAATAAATGTGTTTTATTCCTATAATTAATAATTTGTTTAAAAATATATTATTACTGCAATATGGAATGTATTTATTATGAGAGAGAGGCGGAAAAAAATTTATAAGGATGAATATGGTGGCGACACGTGGCATTGAGAAACCTTTATTTATTATATAGTATAGATCTTCATGTTTTTATTATTTGTTAGTTGAATTGGATCATTTAAGCTCGTTTTTCACAAACACAAACTAAAAGTAATTGTGAATATTTAAATTAAAGTTTAAAATATCAGGGTTAGGTTATAGTAAAAAGGGTTTTAAAAATAAAAAGTGTAAGAAGGATTCTGGGCTTGACATGTGTCCTTTTATTGTTTTTAAAGGGAGGGTATAATGGTCATTGTGTATTACACAATGAACTTGTACTACACAATAACCTGACTAATTACACAATGAACTTGTATTACACAATGACCTGGCTAATTACACAATGAACTTGTATTACACAATAAATTTGTATTACATAATGAACTTGTATTACACAACAACCTAACTAATTACACAATGACCAAATATTACACAATGACGAGACGTGATATTACACAATGAACTTGTATTACACAATGAACTTGTATTACACAGTTAACTTGTATTACACAATGAACTTGTATTACACAGTGACCTGACTAATTACACAATGACCAGATATTACATAATGACCAGACGTGATATTACACAATAACTTGTATTACACAATGACCTGACTAATTACACAATGAGCTGGAAAACGTAAAACACAATGATAAATACACATAACACAATGAACTTGTATTACACAATGAAATTGTATTACAGATTGACCTGACTAATTACACAATAAACTTGTATTACACAATGATCTGACTAATTACACAATGACCATACGTGGTATTACATAATGACTAGACGTGGTATTACACAATAAACTTGTATTACACAATGACCTGACTAATTATACAATGAAATTGTATTACACAATTACCTGACTAATTACATGACTAATCACACAATGGACTTGTATTACACAATGAACTTGTATTACACAATGACCTGACTAATTACACAATGACCAGATATTACACAATGACCAGACGTGGTATTACACAATGAACTTGTATTACACAATGACCTGAATAATTACATAATGAGCTGGAAAACGTAAAACACCATGATAAATACATATAACACAATGAACTTGTATTACACAATGAGCTTGCATTACACAATGAACTTGTATTACACAATGAACTTGTATTACACAATGAAATTGTATTACACATTGACCTGACTAATTACACAATGAGTTGGAAAACGTAAAAAAAAAATCGTTTTTGTTTATAACGACACTATAATCGTTTTAAAGATAAAAAGACGCTCGTTTTTATGGTGTAATTTTTTTTGAAAAAATAATGTCGTATGTAAAAGTTATGAACGTTTTAAAACGAGGGGGAAACTTGATAAAAAGTCAACAAAAGTGGTCAAGACTAAAATACCTTTCCAATAACTTTTTCTCCTACAATTTAATCTCAACCATTAAATATTTTTTACAATTTGATCAAATGACCCTAAATCTTCTCTCCCATTTTAGAATTAGAATCATTTTTACCTAAACCTAATCCTAAAATATCATCATCTTTACATCCAACATTTCAAATCAAAACAAAAATATCAAATAGATTTATATTAGGCTTAAGAGCTTTAAAATATGAAAAATTAAATTCATTTTTAAATTAGTATTAGTAATAAATAATTTTGAATGATATTTAAACGAGCGTAAACAAACGAACATAAGTGAACGTATATAAATGAACTAAAATAAACGATCGGGGATTAATAAACGTTCACGAACGTAAATGAACGAACGAGACATGTTTTTATATTTGTTCATTTAATTAAATAAACAAAAAAATTGTGTTTTGTTCGTTCGCTTATTAAATAAATGGACATAAACAAACTTTCCTCAAACGATTCACGAACAATTTCCGATGTTCGGTTTATTTAGAGACCTACTTCTCACGAGAGAGTTAGGATTTCCTTGCACTTTTTGGTGTCTCGAGGACTAGGAAAGATTAAAACCTTGTATAGAATTTACAAGTCTTCTACAACGAGAAATCCCAAATATTATCTTAAAGAATATTCCCAAATATCCCTCTATATGGTTTTATATCTAACATAAGAATATTCGTATGCTAACTTTCTGATTCCCTGGCTCATAATAATACTCCACATCTTTTAATTTACATATCAAAAGAATACCATATGATATTATTGTTTAATAGAATTTACAAATCACTTTAATTAAACTATTTTAATTACACACAAATATATATGAAATACTTATTTCTCATATAAGTATAGGTGCAATCTCCGATATAAAATCTAAAAAAAATACACCATCAAACACATTAACAAACAAAAGTCAAGCAAAAAATAGACCTTGATTACGATGACTTGTATTTATTGTAAGCGATAACTCATAGCTTCACAAAATATATTTTTCTTTGTGCCCGGATGACAACTTCTCTAAGGTGCTTATATTTCCACAACCAATAGGTATTTTGTAAAATATTGATCCCCCGACCCCTACACACACATTCTACTTGATCCGACAGTGTGAATTATCGTGATCTTAATACATGCTATTCCACCTGATAAAACCTAAATACATAACCTTTTATTTTATTTTGTTTTTTAATTAATACTACCAAATAATTACAATAATAATATCATCAAGTATTTAAAATAATGTTTAAAAAGTTTCTTTTAGAAAATGAATTTTAAGATATAAACGTGTATGATCTTAGAACTTACATTTATCAAAATACAAATACTTCTCTTAATCGCCTTGTTTAAGTTTGTACATTACGCAATTCTTAATATTTTTTATCCACTTAAATATATATTTTATGATAAAAAAATACGGTCTAAAGTAGCACCTCAATCATGATGATCTAACCGTAGTTTAAAATCAACCCATGAACCTTACCACGGTCAACACACCAATGGTTTGGAAAAAAGAAAGGCCTTAATCAACGTATATAAGGGGAGACACGTGTACGGCGGATGCACCTTCACCCAACCGACGATCGATTGTTTGGTCAATATTAGGGTTAGGTTTCTCTTTCCCCTTCACAGATCTACAGAAGATTATGCTTTCGAATTCTTCAATCTGAAAACATCCTCAGCTTTCTATAGATCAATCATCAGGTTCTTTCTGTAAAATCTTCCGGCTATGGAGATGGAACGTGTTACGGAGTTTCCGATGAGTCAATTGGACCTCAGGCCGAGAAAACGACAGCGTTTGGGCTGGGACGTCGCTCCACCGACGCCGAAGGTATAGATCTTGTTTATTTTATCTTATTTTGCAAGATCTTATTGAAATTTCATCGTTTCACGCGCCTGATCTGTTTTGTCTAATTGATTTACGATTTGTTAAGGATGAATCGAGATCTGTATAATTAAATCTATTGTGTTTTTATCTGTTTTCGATTTTTAGTATTTTATGCTATATTTTTTTTTGAAGTTTCGTTAATCTTCTTGGTGAATTAGGGTTTGGATCGATTCTGCTGTTTTTTTGTTACCGATTTTCTAAATAAAGTTAATTTTCCGATCTTGTTTAGATATTAAAATCAAAGTTAATTGCTGAATATTTCAACGTTTTTTAAACGAGTATTAAGAAGTTTAAAGAAACAACTTGTTGAATTAATGAATATATCAACGTTTTCTAGCGAATCTTACAATTGTTGATAAATTTTTAATCGTATTTGATTGTTTTGTGTTCTGTGCTTCTTTCATGGTTATTTCACTGATATGATAATGATGGTTATTTAAATTGTGATCCACTGTTGTTTTTTGCATCAAAACGGAAGGGTAAGATATGATGATGAATATTGAAAGGAATATGTGATGCCTGTGTGTAGGCTCAGCTAGGTTTGTTTTGTGGACAAGAGATTGGAAATTTGACCAGCTTTGCACCTTTGGGGGCGCCATCGGACCATATTAGTTCATCTATCCTTAAACGAGTGGCTCGAGAAGTTTCTCCTCCATGGCGCCAAGATGATAAGGATGGACATTATGTGTTCGCAGTTGGAGATAATCTAACTACCCGATGTAACTACCCCTCACCACTATGAAAAGAGTTTTTTTTAATAATTGTTGGCTATAGCATTATAAATACTAGTTTGTTACATAGAATAGCTGATGTTTGTATGCTTTCTTCCTGATACTTTGTCTATCATTAGTTTTGATTGCTTATTTATTCTTTGTTTTGTCATAACTTGCAGATAAGATTCATGGAAAAATGGGCGAAGGTGAGTATTATTTATTAATAAATTGTAAATAGCATTGATAACGAACCAAACTGTGTTTATTGATATTTTTCTATTTTAGGTACGTTCGGCCAAGTTTTGGAGTGTTGGGACAAAGAAAGAAAAGAAATGGTTGCCATTAAAATTGTTCGTGGTATAAAGAAATATCGTGAGGCAGCTATGATAGAAGTTGATGTGTTGCAACAACTTGGTAAACATGACAAAAGTGGCAACCGGTGAGTGACGAACAACTGCCTCTTTATTTTTGTGCAATGTTTTATATATTTGCATAAAAGCTGTTTTATGTTTGTGTTTGGTTTTGTGTTGTTAAAATGGTTTATTCCTTGCAGTTGTGTGCAAATAAGGAACTGGTTTGACTATCGTAACCATATCTGTATTGTAAGTAAATGATATGATGATTAATGTGGTGGATTTGTTTCCCCAAATTGACAAAGATTTCTAGGGTTAAGACGTTGGGTGTATTCAAATGGTGTGAACAGGTTTTTGAGAAGCTTGGACCAAGCTTATATGATTTTCTACGCAAAAACAATTATAGCTCATTTCCAATTGACCTTGTTCGGGAGATTGGCAGACAACTTTTGGAATGTATAGCATGTGTGTAGTAATCGCTTAAGCTAGTCTTTTTCATATCTACTTTGATTTTATAAGTCCATGATGCATCGAGATCAAAAATAACTTTTGTTTTCTTAAAAAAGGAAAAACCTTTTTCCTCATCTAATGAACTGAGTTGATTGACTATTATCGTTTGTATTGCAGTTATGCATGATTTGCGGCTAATACACACTGATTTAAAGCCGGAAAATGTGCTTCTAGTGTCTCCAGAGTATGTAAAAGTGCCTGATTACAAGGTATGGGTTACTGGGTTGTCCTTACATCTGTGGCAGTGACTTTGGTGTATGCTGTTGCTCAAAATAAATTTGTTCCGCACCTTTTCTGTTCTAGGGTTCTTCAAGGTCACCAAAGGATGGTTCTTACTCCAAAAGGGTCCCAAAATCTAGTGCCATTAAGGTGATTGACTTTGGTAGTACAACGTGTGACCGTCAGGATCAGAACTACATAGTGTCTACCCGTCACTATCGTGCACCAGAAGTTATCTTAGGTAAACCAATGGTTAATGATCTTGTCACCTTTACTCATCTTTTCTTCAATTGTGTGTATTTCTTATAACCTTTGTTTCTCTTAGGACTGGGATGGAGCTACCCATGTGATATATGGAGTGTCGGTTGCATTCTGGTGGAACTTTGCACAGTAAGTTTTTAACTCTATTTTACCTTATATCTGTTGCTTGTATTTTAAGCTAACTTTGAACATTACTTTTAACCATACTTGTTTGAAACAGGGTGAAGCGTTGTTCCAAACTCATGAAAACTTGGAACATCTTGCAATGATGGAGAGAGTACTTGGCCTGTTGCCCATGCACATGTTGAAGAAATCAGAGTAAGTGTTACCCTAAAATTTCTGTTTTTATTAAAATCATGTTTACAATTTACAGTTAATCTGGAAGTGTCTTACAAACTATACATCACTTTTTTACAGCCGACACGCAGAGAAGTATGTGAGAAAGGGTAGATTGGACTGGCCCGAGGGTGCTACCTCAAGAGAAAGTATCAAAGCCGTGATGAAGCTACCTCGCCTTCAGGTTTAGAATCATTTTTGTTTCTTTTAATGTTTCGTTATTTTTTTGTCCGGTGTAATACTAAATTTTGTATTATGTTATGCAGAACTTAGTTATGCAACATGTAGACCATTCTGCAGGGGACTTGATTCATTTGCTGCAAGGGCTTCTAAGGTATGACCCCTTGGAGAGGCTAACAGCACGAGCCGCTCTAAGACATCCTTTCTTTACTCGGGATCATCTTAGACGTTACTAGTTTATGAAAGCTAAACTTGGGTCAGTTGGAAAGATCAAGAGAGATGACGCATGACGGGCTCTTGAATTGTACAAAATTGTTTCATCCCTTAATAAGGGTTTGTTTAGTGTTACTGCAGAGAACAGGCTTTATAGCAATCAATTTGATCGTCTGATATTTTACTCGATTTATGTTTGTACAAGCCGTATAGTCATCCGACTTCGAAATTTGAATAGGTGTTCCTGTCGTGGTTCTTGTAATTTGGTGTTTTCTTCTTTTATTTAATGATTTATTATTTCAAAGGTATTAATAGATTACTATGTCAACCCGGTATTGCGCTTTTGTCAGTGGACCACGACACCACGTCGCACACGACTCCCCATTTGAATACATGTCTCTATCTACGTGTTACCATTGAAATAAGTCTAAAAAGACTGGACACTAAAGTACTAAACCAAAAGAAAACAGAACACTCGTAGACAGAAAAGGGGGAAGCCGACGACAGTGGCCGCTTGCTAGGGCTTCAATAGCCTCCAGTCGTCTGCGCGTGGTTCTCGGTGATGACAGAGAGGCGGGGTGAAATGGATGATATTTTCCAATGGCCGATGTTCTATACACACTTCTGCCACTCATTTTTTCAAGTAATCCCCCTTCTTTCCCTTCAACCAGTATATAGAGTCGTTACCGTTTTTTTACTGTGACGAAACGAACCTCCTATGTACGAATTAGGCGACCCGATACCCGCCACGAAGCGCGGGGTATTCAACTAGTTAAGTTTATAGTTGATCATCAAACATTTGTATAAAACAGAAGCTTTGGTCATTTTTATGATAACTTTGACGTTAGACTCTAAGTTGGATGACTCAAATATCTTATCGTTAAGGGCTGTTCTTGGTCGGTGATCGGCGTCGAAGTATAAATCAAAGATAAACAGTTTATGTGTTTTTAATTACTTAAGACTAGTTAGGGTAAGCAGGGTTTCGAACTATTAAGAGTTGGTGGTTGAAGAAAAATGAGAATCGATTACAAAGACATCATGTAAATAGAATTGTTTGATTAATTGTTACTATAAACTTTTGCATACAATTATGATCACTAATGATTTAATTACAGAAATGGAAAGAACGAACACAACCAAGCTTGAGTTTGATTTCACAATTAGTAATTGAGTTCTCTACTAAATTAGAAGATCACATAGACTTTATCTTGATTATAACATGATGTTTAATGTAAAATTGGAGGACCTACATATGTATGACTAAACTTATAACAAACAACACTGATAAAGTTAGTCATACGAAGTGATCTTTAGCAATTATCAACACAATAACATATACTACAAACATACATTTCAACCTTTAATAACTAAACACCGACAAAGAAAAATACATCAAATAGAACTAGTCATTGTATGTCTTAACAACAAACATTTGAAATAAACACATGAAAACACTACATTCAACAAACGTAATGAAATCCTTATCCAATCCAGAAAAGAACTCAATTTGAACTAAATGAATCACAAACCTATATCTGGTTATGATAAAAGTTGTTTTAGCTACACATGTTCATGATTAATGAAGATATGTTACGAGATTTGATATTGGAACACTTTGTCATTTACTTTCCTTCGTCTCCCCCAATTCTCTAGCCTCCTAAGATGATGATTGTTTGAAAAATCCTGAATCATGGCTAAAAAGGTCATCCAAAACTGCTGAAACTTCCCATAGCCATCTAATGGACGTAAATTACGCCGGTTGAAAAATTCATACGCCCACAAGGGCTGTTTACGGTACCAAATACGTACCCTAAAAAATGCCTCAGGCATAGTTTACGCCTGGCCGGTGTAAATTACGCCCATGTCTTTTTCTTCCTCTTTTTTGCTTCAATCTTTGATACTAGAAATCTAGCTCAGCACCTTCGAATTGTGTGAATCCAATACATGTACCTTGCATAAATAATACGCAAAACAGTAGTTTCCAAGACGTATTTGCTATGAATTTCATGCATTATGTTACATTTTGCATCACAGATTACTCAACACATCAGTCGGTCGATGAGCGTTGTTCTGTTCTATTTATTGTTATTGTTACATTTTAATGTTTATAATTATCATATTTTTGGCGGACAAAGACCGGTACACTTACATTTAGAGAATAGTCAAAGGATTATGAGAAGTCAACAATAATGTTGAGCCCTCGCTTAAGGCGGATTTGTGTAAATTATTAGGAGTACTTTCGAAGCCCAAAATGGGGTATTGTTGTTCAAAAAAGTTAGCAATTTTTTTGTTGAAAGTTTTTGTTTCAAACTCGGTCAAACCCTCCTAAAGAACCGGTCAACGTGAACCGGTTTAACCAAAAAACGATTTTGACTTTTGTTAACCAAAATCGAATCAGTTTATGCACCTCTAGACGCGTATGTCATTAGTGGAGAATTTTGAAAGTTAAATTCGCCACAGAATCAATCCACTGAACGAGTTGTAGATATGGAATCGTTGGTGAGTAGATTACAAAAGCATCGAACTAGGTCCACCGCCTTTTCCTTTTAGTGGTTCGTTCAAAATGGGCGGACTCGTGCTTCCTTGTCCCTACATAAAAAGTTAAGGTTCTAGATATGCCCACCAAAAGGAAAAGAAGAACGATTTTTCGATACCCAAAAATGAATATAAACACTAAAAATGTATCCACCCTAAAATTAATACGGAAAACAAATATAAGTATTTTCCATCCGCAATTTTTAATTTTTATATTTTTAATAATTAATAATCCTACTTTAAAAATATGATGTTATGTATAAATAAACACTAAAATACAAGGGATGTCATGATGATCAGCGTCTGATTTTCATACATCAGTCGTCTCAATTTAGAATCTTACTTCTGTTAGTTTTCTATTACAAAGTGTCACTATGATTTTTTACTATTGGTTAGCAGTGTAGTGACAAAGTTCTATTAGTTTTTCTAGAATGGATTCTAATAGTTAAGAAAACAACACAACATAAACAAGGGATATATAAATGCTTACAAAACTAGTTATAATGAGATTAGAAGAATGGTTGATACTAAATCAACTTTAAGTAGAAACCATATAAACAAAATATCTATTACATGTGATAAATAAGACGGTCTTGAAGTTTTTAAATTTTCTCTCTTACTACATATAATTATCTTCTATGCATTATGTATAAATAATTTTTATGATTTATTTAAATTGATTTTGTATTAAACACGTTTATCATAAATGTATTTAACTATTTATTGTGAATAGATCTTTAGTTACTATTCTGAATTGTTTTTAAAAACTAATTTTTTTTTCAAAATGAAATCAATAAATTTCTTTTGCAACTCTAGCTAAAACTTGAAAAGGTATTTATTTTCATTTTTCGCGGGTAATTAGGGGCAAGACATCTTTTTGCTACGCTGTCTTAATTGAAGTTTTTTTGGAGCTTTAGCCACTATATTCACACGGCGGCGGAGGCTTCAACGTTAACTTTTCCGGCGATGGATTCTGCAACGTTCGGCATGACCAGTTATTGTTCTCCTTGCTTCAACAACAAAGTTACGAGCCCTAACCATACCACCAGACTCCATCTCCCCTCTTTTAGTTCATTCAAATCCGTGAAGTCCGATATCCATTCTTCTCCTCTGATTTTTCTTGCTGGAAACCCTAGATCCACGTTTTCATGCTCAGCCGTCACTATTGCCCCATCTCTCACATCAGACGGCCACCTCTCTGCTCTATCAAAGCTTCAACGCCTCGCATCGGAATTTAAATCCATACCGGAGCCAATTGACCGCGTCAAGCGCCTCCTGCACTACGCAAGTCTTCTGCCGCCGTTCGATGACTCGCTTAAAGTTCCTGCGAATCGAGTGATGGGATGCACGGCGCAGGTGTGGCTGGATGTGAGGATGGATGCGGACGGACTGTTGAGGTTTTTGGCGGACAGTGATTCGGAGATTACCAAAGGTTTCTGCTCATGTTTGATTTCGGTGCTTGACGGAGCGACGCCGGAGGAGGTTTTGGGACTGAAGACGGAAGATCTCGGAGATCTGAATGTTGCTGGATTGCATGGAGCGAAGGTTGATTCTAGGGTTAATACTTGGCATAATGTGCTGATGAGCATGCAGAAAAGGACTAAGGCTATTGTGGCGGCACAAGAAGGAAAGCATGTCGGAGAACCGTTTCCGTCCATGGTGATCACGGCTGAAGGTATTGGCGCGAAAGGGAGTTTTGCGGAGGCGCAGGTTAGGGTTTCGACGTAATAGATTAGTACTTTGTTAGTTTGATAAGTATTTTCGTTCAATAAAGGAATATTAAATAGTTAGTAACAAAAAAAAAATAAGCGCGCATAATTGTGACACGTGGCGCAAAAGTTACTTAGGTATATAGACTTAACTATAAAAAGGAAAATTAACCTTGGACATAATTTGATAATTTGGATAAGTTTACCAGATCAGATTCTTTTGATTTTGAATTCTTAAATTCGTTATCTTAAGCTTAACCGTTGTGTAATTGCAGGCAAGGTTTTTGTTCCCTGATGATGTAAAGGTTCAAGAGCTTGCCAATTTGTTGAAGGAAAAGCAAGTTGGGGTTGTTGCACATTTTTACATGGATCCGGAGGTGCAAGGCGTGCTAACTTCCGCACAGAAGCTTTGGCCTCACATTCATATATCTGATTCATTGGTTATGGCAGACAGTGCTGTTAGCATGGCGAAAGCAGGATGCAAATTCATAGCTGTTTTAGGGGTAGATTTTATGTCAGAAAACGTTCGCGCAATTCTTGATCAGGCAGGCTTTCCTGAGGTAACATCATTTTATAACTTCCCTCTTCATCCAATTTGATTGATTTTTTGTATAGTATAGTATATTAATCTAGATACATAGCTAAGAGCATCAGAGCAAACAACCATTCAAGAGTACTAATAATGAAAGTTGTAAACTGCCGCTAACATATAGTGACGAGTAAACTATACTAAGAAAAGGCAAACAACCATAGTAGCTACTGATAAAAGAGCAAATAGACCGGAAAAAGAAGCACTAACCCTTATGAGTTAAGGAACCTAATAGAAACTAAATTGCATTTTGCTGGCATGACCAAAAAGGTGAGAAACTGTATTGTAAGTACAGAATTTTAATCTTTTATGTTCACGGTGACTTACTTTGGTCTATTGCAGGTTGGTGTGTACAGGATGTCTGATGAACAAATCGGCTGCTCATTGGCTGATGCTGCATCCAGCCCTGCATACATGAACTATCTCTCTGAGGCTTCGATCTCTTCTCCTTCCTTGCATGTTGTCTACATCAATACTTCTTTAGAAACAAAAGCTCATGCACACGAACTTGTGCCTACAATCACATGTACTTCTTCTAATGTCGTACAAACCATCTTACAGGTACTTTTTCATTCTCATTTGGGTAGCATTTTTTCACTACATCTTTTGTTTAACTAAGTGCTATCCTGTTGTACTTGTTTTGTTTATCAGGCCTTTGCCGAAGTACCAAACTTGAATGTATGGTATGGCCCTGATTCCTACATGGGTGCAAACATCATTGAGTTATTTCAGCAGATGACATTCATGACAGATGAAGAAATAGCCAAGATACATCCGGAACATACTAGAAACTCAATCAACTCATTGTTACCTCGGCTGCATTATTTTAAGGTAATTCAGCTACTAGTTTCTGTGAATATATAGTTTCTTACAATGAATTGTTTTTGTCAGGATGGAACATGCATTGTTCATCATCTCTTTGGGCATGAAGTTGTGGAAAAGATTAAGGACATGTATTGTGATGCATTTCTTACTGCTCATTTTGAGGTCCCTGGTGAAATGTTCTCTTTAGCAATGGAAGCTAAAAGAAGAGGAATGGGGGTGGTGGGGTCCACCAAAAACATACTAGATTTTATAAAAAGTAGGGTAAAAGAGGCGCTCGATAGAAACGTTGATGATCATCTTCAGTTTGTATTAGGAACAGAATCTGGAATGGTGACCTCCATTGTTGCAGCTGTTCGTCAATTATTATGGTCTTCAGAATCCTCTTCTAGGGCAGGGAAGATTAGCGTTGAGATAGTTTTTCCAGTTTCATCAGATTCAGTGACCACCGTTTCACAGAAGTCATCCACGGCCCCAAAATTGGGTGATGTTTTGAACGTTTCTGTAATACCTGGTGTTGCAAGCGGTGAAGGGTGTTCTCTTCATGGTGGCTGTGCATCTTGTCCATATATGAAGGTATGTGTACTATAATATTACAATATGGTACATTGGTACGTGCTGACCCAATTGTTCAAAATCTATTATTTCTTAGAAGAACTGATGGCAAAAACTAAAATGTTACAGTAATAATCTAGTATTTTGAATGAAATGATTTAAGCTAAAGTTACGTTTGTATGGACTTGTTAACCAGATGAACTCGCTTACTTCACTTCTCAAAGTCTTGACTAGCCTACCTCATGGTAAAGATGGTCTTACCCAATATGAAGCTGGACGGTTTAGTTTGCTTACACCAAAAGGGAAATTAATTGCAGATGTAGGTTGCGAGCCGATCTTGCATATGAGACATTATCAGGTCAGTTTTCACAATACCAAAAATTTAATGAAAGGAAACATGTGCGGATCATTCACGTGTATTCAATTATTTCTCAGGCAACAAAAAAACTGCCAGAGAAGCTCCTTTATCAGATCCTTGGTGCTGGTAACAATGGAAACGCCTCATAATCTGTTACAGACTTGGGGGTGGGGGGTAAGCCATCTGTTGTATAGATGGCAATCTTTAGATATAATGTGTAAGTAGGTGATCCAGTTATTCAAGCTCTTTTAATAAAGGTCAACTACTATTATTTATACCAAATCCCAACATAGAAATCATATTACAACAATTTGGTTCCTCTTATCTATACCAATATCAAGTAGGATATTTGGTATCACAGAGTATGTCTTCCTTCCTATTTGAAGAAACAAACTTGATTAAACTGTATTACAATAGTTAAAAAACCAAACTAGGATTCTTTTTTCAGTATTAAGTGAGCAGAAAATAATCTCATTTCTCTTGGGATCCCTTGGCTTTCCTCTTCTCCATGTAAAAGAAACCAGCCAATGCTACTATTGAGAAAGCAGAAAAGCAGATGGATGCAATATCAAGTGACATGTGGCGACCTGTGATTGCCTGGATCTCGAACAAGTTCGTAGATTTATGAGCATTTGTGGTCTGACCATAGGCTACCTGTTCATCCTGAGCATTAAATGCAAAGGCCCTCACAAAATATACTCCAGAAGGTATATCTCTCTCAATAGTCCATGTAAATGAGTTGTTTGAAGCAGTGTACGGGCGAGCCACAATCTTGTGTGGGCAGGTCTTGTCTTTTTTCAAAAGGTCAACTGTTTTCCTCCAAGAGCGGTCCTTTTGACTAATGGGTGCGTAGCAAAGTTTGACTTTAACCGTCTTGTAGGCCGAGTCTGTTCCCGCTCTGTAGGTCTGGTTGAATCTCCATGTCACTGAGATTTGATCTTCTCCTGCCTTTAGAACTGCAAAATTCATTAAATGATTATAAAACAAAACGTTTGAATCTTTATGCACCCAAACATCTTTTCTTGATCATAATAGTCATAGGTTGTGAAGAACTAAAGTCAGAGATATGGTCAAACCTTGGCCTTGGGTGGGTGTAGCAGTAACTATAAGAGTCTCATTAAGGGAGGAGAAATATACACCATAGCTAGAAGCTACAAAGCAAGAGAACAGAAGGTAAACAACCAGAAAACCAGCAGGAACCTCCATTGATGATGATGAAGATAATGTGTTGACTTTTGAAATCAATCAACTTATGCTGTTTCTGATCAGGTGATGAGAAGATGGGTAAAGATTTGGATTTTGAATGGGTTTATATAGAGCCCAATGATGCAAGATAAGATATTTTTCAACTAGTTTATAAATAAATCAACTTCAACTCTTTCTAAAATACACCCATTAATCATAGGTCAACTATAAGGTACCTGTCTTGATTGAATTTAAAACTTTTTTTTAATTTACAATTTGCATAAATATGTTTGAATAACTATTAGGCTTGTTCAAGGGATACGATTGTTTGTGTTTGAGTTGGCTGTAGTGGTGCACAAAGCGGTTTTTTAACCCAAACCGGTTCAACCCGACCCGAACCGGTTTGGTCAACGAAAAGTCAAAACCGGTTTGGACCCAAACCGGTTCGGGTTAAACCGGTTTCGGAAGGGGGAAATATCAAACCGGTCAAACCGGTCCGGGTAGGTTATAAACCGGTTTTTTTTTTTTAAAATCAAATAAATTTAAATAAATTCGATATTTTTAATAAAAAATCAAAATAAAATATACAAAAAATATAAAACATAAAGTTCAACGTTTATTAATATTTGGAAAGTTCGGAAATTAAAAAACATGACAAGATAAATTTATAAAATTGTAAAACATTACAAAAATATAACAAATATAAAACATTAAGTTCAACGTTTTATTTTTTGGAATATTGATTGATTATTCTTGTGCGTTGTCTTCGGAACTAGAGCTTCGTAGCCTTGCATCTTCGGCTAGTTCTTCATCGGTGACTGGTTCGGATATTCCAAGATCAATCTCGTTGTTGTGTATGGTTTCTTCGGCTTGAATTTCGTCTTCGAGAGAAGTTTGGTCTTGTATCCTATCCATCGCATCCAAATGGTCCTTCAAGCAAATGCACATTTCCATTGCTAGGGGTGTGAGTCTAGTCCTTCGTATCGATAATACCCTGCCACTAAAAGAAAACGCAGATTCCGAAGCTACCGTGGAAGCTTGGACGGTTAGTAAATCACGGGCCATGGCGGAAAGAATCGGAAACGAAGCTTCGTTATTTTTCCACCATGCCAAAATATCAAACTCCTCAAAAACGGTAGGAGGCATAAACGCTAAAAAGTTTGTGCTAATATACCTTCCGAGTTCGTTACTCGGGGTGGTACCTCGAGCCCGTTTACTAAATTCATTTAACATTTCGTTATATAAATTCAAATTAACATCTCTCGAGCTACCACTCGATGATGTACCCATTGTTTCATGTGGAGTCGGAGTTGTACCATATTTATGTAAATAAACATCAAATAAATCTTGTAAACATTTGTTAAAATGTGTTTTTGTAACTTGTGAAAAATGGATGTCTTCGCTATCCAAATTGAAAGCGTAAGTAATTCTATCAATCAAAGTTTCAACCCCGTAAACATTTATGGTAGGGTTTAACGCGGCGGCGCAAGTTATAACGGGAGGCATTTCTTTAAAATATTTCACTAATTTTTCTTTTATCGGTTCAATCATTTTTGTAAAAAGAGTGCTTTTATTTTCAAGTTCATACAACTTGTTAGCCATTAAATATATTTGTTTTAGTGTTAATGGACTTGTGGGATAATAAACACCGGATAAAAAAGTGGTGGCGGTTTTGAAAACTTCAAGCAATTCGGTTACGTCTTTTAAAATGTCCCAACTCGTAGACGGAAACTTTAGAACTTTACGACGAGGTTTTGAGGCAAGCATTTCATGAAATATTTCTAAAGTTTCTCTTTGTCGTAAAGCACTATAAAACATAGTATAAGTCGAGTTCCATCTTGTCTCGACGTCCCAATTCGGACCTAAGCAAAGATTATTCGTATCACGACAAAATTTAATATAATCATGGTATCTTTTTTTGTTACTAAAAATATCTTTAAGCATTTGTCGAAAAGTATATGTTAAGTTTGAAACCTCTTCAATTGCAAGCCCGGCTTGCACCGCCAAGTTAATGATGTGTGCGACACATCGACTATGGAAAAAAACGCCGTTGCAAATCGGTTTATATTTAATTTTTAGTTTTTGAACCGCATTTGTATTATTAGATGCATTATCAAAAGACATTGAAAAAAGTTTATTTTGTAATTTAAATTCGGTTATAACACTATCTAATATATAAAATAAGTTATCGCCGGTGTGTGGATATTCAAACAAGTCAAACGCGATTGTACGCTTCATCATTTGCCACGTATTGGGATCAACCCAATGCGCGGTAACGCAAAGGTACGAATCGGGTATACCATGTGGAGCCGACCAAACATCGGTGGTTAAGTTTACACCGGTTTGCAAATTTTCAAAACCCAAAATTAATTCTTTTTTTGCTTTTTTCCACATTTTTATACAATCTCGTCTAAGGGTTGTGCGACTTACTTGATGATAACGTGGTTGGAGTGTCTCTTGAATCATCCTTGTCAAGCGCGGATTGTCAAAGTGGTTGAACGGCAATCCTTCTTGAATCACTAACCACGCCATTCGATCTCGAACAGTATTTGGATCAAAGTTCCAAATTCCTCCTTCGGTTGTCATGGAGGCTTGACCTTCACTTGGAATTCCCTTCAATGACGGGCAAGATTTTTCCATATGCGTTTTCAAACTAGTGTTTGAATCTTTCCCCAAAAACGCACCACACATCTTGCACCGAGCACGTTCCTTCCCGTTTGACAATAAACATAGATCGTAATTGAACCAAATTGCCGGATTTCTCGTTGTTGCTCGAATTTCCACAACGGTAACTTCGTTTGAGGAACCACCAACACCAAAACTTGCCATGCTTTTTTTTTTAGAGTTTAGAGAGAGTTTAGAGAGCGTTTTTGACGGGTTTAAAGAGCGGTTTTAGAGATTAGAGAGTGTAAAGAGAGGTGTGATCAACCCTAAACACCCCCCACCTATTTATAGTGTTTTAAGGGTGAAAAAGGAGCCAAAAAAAACGGCTAAAATCGACCCCAACGGCCATATAGCCGTTACCCAACGGCTACTTTTTAACCCAGCGCCAAAACCGGTTTAAACCGGTTTTTTAAACCGGTTTATCAAACCGGTTTGTGTGAACCGGTCCTAACCCGATCTCATCCCAGAAAGCAACAAACCGGTTTTGAACCGGCGGTTTTTGGGTAACCCGAACCGGTTTGGTCCAAACCGGTTTGCCGGTTTGGACCGGGTTAAAAAAAAAACCGGTTTTTTTGTGCACCTCTAGTTGGCTGTGTTACATAAGTTTATTTGGTTTACACATAGGCCCACATAAGATTTATGTGGACTTTGCCCCTCAAAAGCATTGAAAGATCATAACTCATACGACGAAACGAGTCTCACATACACACAAACGGGGTTATATGGACTTTTCCTTGTTGGGGGAAGGCACCTTAGCCATGGTTTACTAAGCAACAAGTTTGGCTTCTCATATTCAAGCTGCCGGTTAGATTTAAGGGTATCAATCGTGTTCGACTGGCGGTATGAGTCGTTGAGCCCAAACACGACTCTGTATTTATTCGTGCCAAAGACATAATCCTAATCTAGACACACTTAAAATAGAGTAACTCGAATGCCACCCATTTAATTCATTTATCAACTAGTTAAGCAGGTTGGTGGGTTGTTAAATATTGTAATCAAGTTGTAAACGTGCTAAACTAGTTTGAGGTTGTAATAAACAATCAAACTATTTAATTAAACAGGTCAAAAAAGTGAACTTGAGCACGCTTGTTTATTAAATGGGTTATGTTCTTTTTATGATTGTGGTTTGAATTTTTTTAATGGGAAGCAATATCACTGAAGTCATTCTTTTGCTCATTTACTGTTACATTGGTCTCTACACCTAAACATTTTAGTTGGAGGGTCATCCCGAGGTTTTCTTTTCTACTGCCTACAACTAAGGGGTCCAACATAAAGCTGGAGTTGGCTACGTGATTGCGTCTCTTTTGACCAGCTTTGTTGCGAGTGTTCGTGTGTGGGGTATGACCGGTTGCGTAGTTTTCTTTTTTTGGCTTTTCAGAACGAAATTTAAAGGGACTTAATTTTCTCTGACAAAAAAACTCAAACAAAAAAAATTCATTTTGAAAAGGATTATTGGATTTTAATAATCCTACCTTTTACCAATTGGCCAATAATAATCCCAACTGAGAATATTCTTACCACCGGTCACTACTTTCAAACTATTTTTTTACATTGGACCTCCCATTAAAAAACTTAACGCCGTTGGAGTTTATATCACGTGGACATCTGCAAACCGTCGGAAAGTCTAGCCAAGCTAGCAGTGATCTTGTGTTGGCTTTTGAAATTGGCTTTGGTGGTGTTTAACTGGTCTCGTTAAACACCACTGTTGTCTCAGTTTGAACTTTCCGGACCCACGAGACCAGTTAAACACCACGAGAGCCAATTTCAAAAGCCACCACTAGACCATTGCTAGACTGGCTCGACTTTCCGCCGGTTTGCAGATGTCCACGTCATATAAACTAACGGGGGGTCCAATGTAAAAAAATAGTTTGAAAGTAGGGACCGGTGATAAGAATATTCTCAGTTGGGATTATTATTGGACAATTGGTATAAGGTGGGATTATTAAAATCTAATAATCCTTTTGAAAATAATATAAAAAATATAGTAGTTAAAACAAAAAAAAAATCAAACAAAAAAAGATGAGAAAATTAAAAGAAAAGAAAACTAAACTAAAAACAAAATATACCAAGAAACCGACCACGGAGTGTGGGCTGACTGGTTCGAACCTGCGTCTCCTGCTTCACTTAGGTGCGCATCAACCACTCGGACCAATATGATAGTTTACATATATCAACATCACCAGAGTTCGAGTATATCAACATCACCATGTTAGTGTAAGTGGAGGATAGTCACAAGTGTTATGTGTGAGAAGAGGTTTCCAAAGATATTAAAAAGGAAATTATATAGGGTTTTTGTTCGTCCAGTTATGCAATACGGAACCGATTGCTGGACAATCAAGAAGACGCAACCGTGAAAGTTGGAAGTAGCGGAGATGAGAATGTTGAGGTGGATCTGAGGGCACACGAGGGTGGACCAGATAATTAATGAAGTTTTAAGGGCTAGATTAGGGGTAGCACGCATTTCAAATAAGATAAGGTATAGAAGATTAAGATGGTTCAGACATATGCAGAGGAGATAAATGATGACACCTGTAAGGAGCGTGGAAACACTCATAGTGGAGGGGGAAAAGAGTAAAGGTAGACCAATAATAACATGGGATAAGCAGATTAGGCTGGATTTATTAGATTTGCACATTTCTGATGACATGATCGATGACAGAAGTTCTTGAAGACGTCGGATAAAGGTTAGAACTTTTTGGGGGAGCGTATAGATTTGGCCTATGCTAAGGATTCGTATCTTGCCAGGCACGTCACTTAGGTTACCTTTAGTTGTATATGTAGCTGCTAGCTTATTAGTCTTAGGTTTGCCTTTAGACTTATGCGTGACTTTAGTTTATAGGAGTGCATATTATTCTTCGGTGTGTCTTTAGTTTTTAAATGAGTCTTTAGTATTAGGTGTGCCTTTAATCTAAGCTACTTTAGTCTTAGGGATTTTTATGTATTTATGTTCTTTTATCTTCCGCTACTAATAAACTTTGTTCTGATACTTGTTTTTTTTTTCTAGTATTTTGTATGTATTTTTTTGTTTCTAGTTAGGGTCTCCCGTAGCAGCATTTTCATCCTATGAGATTGATGTAAGGTTTGTCTTCATCTCAACCTCTTCATACCCTACCGAATGAGTGAGATTTTACTAGACATATTTGTTTGTTTTTAACGTCACCATAAAAATGTTTGGAATATTTATAATTTGCAAATTTCATGATAACATAAATCTTAAAAAATAAGTTCATATTTCATAACATACAAAATATAAATAATTTCATTAAATACACATCCTAAAAGCGGTTCGAGTCCGCTTATCTCTAACTCGTGAACTTAGCCTATACAAAGGTATATTAGCACCCAAATTTTCCAATTCAACGGTTCAGTCTATGATTTATATTCATGGACGTTGATAAGATTCATCCATTTAGCAGCACCTTATGAATTGCATAGTCTTAAAACGAAGGGTGGGGTTCAAACAAGGAAAGACTTACGGTGGAGACCTAATCACCCAGAGATGAGGAAGGGCATAGTAAGCGACGCAATGCTTAGGGGAGTTGAAAATAAGCATAAATCTGGAGATTCCCGAGTAGGTTAACCTTTCAAACTGTTGATGAATCCATGGGCAGACAAGAGACAACCTGGCGAACTGAAACATCTTAGTAGCCAGAGGAAAAGAAAGCAAAAGAGATTACCGTAGTAGCGGCGAGCGAAATGCTTACTTTTCACGTAATAAAGCTATTAGAAACAAAGCATTATTATTAATAAAAAAAGGTAAAGGGAAAATAAAAATTAAAAATTTAAAACTAAACTCATCTCATACCCGCAACAATTTTTTTAAAACTAATCTCATATCGGCCTCGTGTGTGTGTTTCAGGTTTCGAGTATACTCGTGAGGTTCAAATTTTCGTTTTTTTTCCTCCCTAGCCATTTTCAAAAGCCAAGAAATCCTGTCTTTTGGAATGACTTATTGACTTTTTAAAAAAATAATAAGTTAATAAACACTTTCCCACCACACTTCCAAACACCCTCTAAATAGATGTAATTGGCTCAAAGTTAATGTACGAATGATTAGAAAGTGGTTACTTGTTTACTAATTATTTAAGAGCAGTTACCTAAAGTCCTAAACATCCATGTTACAATGCGTTTTGTCGTACAAGTTCTGTTATTGGCTTTATGGTTAGTAGACTATTATGCCACCAATGACCAAAGGCTGCTTTTTCTTTAATTGTGACCATTTATCTATTTTAATTTTTCAACCCAAATGATATTTACTTGTAGTCACCATCTTTTCGTTTATCTCATGAAACATTTTCAACATGTTCTTTCAATTTCTTCATATTTAACTTTCAAGAGACTTTACTTTGCATTTGAAATTGGTGTCATACACTAGCGGACCCAGAACAATTTTTTATGGGCGTCGGAAATTTTTGGGGTCGGTTGAGTAGCGATATATAACATGTATATAACACTAAAAAAATTTCATGTGGAGCGATTGGGGGGTTATTACATATTTTTATGAGGGGCGATCGGGATTTTAACGCGTATATAACACAATTTTTTTTCATAGAGGGCGGCTGTCGGCTGCCCCCCATTGCTAAAGAGTAGGTCCGCCTATGGTGTCACATAATTTTAATTGTTAAATAAATTAACACATTTTATTGTTTTAGCTAGTTTCCATCTTGAAACCTATAAGATATAAAAACGGGTTAAGGGTGCATTAACATGAAATAAGATGCATATAAGATGCACCGATCATATGTAAAAGTGTGTCTAACACATTACAATGGTTAACCCAACTTTATAATTAGCACTTGTAATCTTTTTTGATACGAAGATATATAACACTGCTTCTAACCCATTATAATGGTGGATCCACTTATACAAATTATATATACATACATTTTACAAAGATGTGAATAGTAAATTCACATTATTGGTCCACATGTTACCCAATGAGTGGTTTTTTATTTTTGTTTTCAGCCCTTATAATATATATAATATACGTTTTTAACTTGTTTCATTTTATAATAATTTAGTTTTTATCTTTTACAACTTTCGTTTGTTACATTTTAAAAACATTGGAAGGTGCGGTTTTTTTTTGGTTTATTATTAACGTTCTGGTGTAAAAAAATTAAAATGGAGTTGTATTAAAAATTGGGTATTTTTTGTGTCGTACACTATATCGAGCGACGTTATCGTTTCGGTGTCATGAAAAACTCAACCGCTTATGAGCGAATAACATCGTTTGCGGTGTTGTGGTATTATCGTCTCCGATATCAGTAATATTGTTTTTGTGCCATGCTCAATAGTGAGCGACGTCACCGTTTCGGTGGTATGACAAACCCAACCGCTTATGAATACGCATTTTTTTTTATTAATTTTTTTGTATAATAAGATGTTTTTTTTTGCCTAAAACATTTTTAATGGGAAATCAAACACAGAGTTGATTTTGACTTGGTGGTTGCGCCGACTGTTTGGAGTTCACTCACATCCACCCCAGTAACCCGGGTTCGAACCTTGGGTGTGGGGGTTATTTTTTAATATTTGTATTCGATTTTTCCAAACTTTTATTAAGCTTTAAATTTTTATTTTTCCTTTTGTAATTTGATTTTTACGTTATAAACCTTAACGCAACCATTTTATCACCACTACCGCGAGTTACTAACTCGTCGCCATGGTTGTAAAAATCGTGATTAATCCCCGCCTAGGCGCCGATTAATTGCTAGTCTCCACATCACCGATTAATTTTGGGCTAATCAGCCAATTAATCCCCGATCGGTCCAAGTCGGTCCTAGGCGGGCAAAATCGCGGGTAACCGGCCAAAAAACGGTGACTCCGGCGAGTTTCCGGCCAGATTCTGGATAGTTTTCCGGCCAAACCTTGAAATTTCCGGCGAAACCTTGGTACAGCCGGCCAAACCCTTCAAATTCCGGCCAAATGTTTGTACAAATACTTAAAACTAAACATTTTTTATAAAAATTACATATAAAAATGCGTGTGTATATATATAATATTGAAAAATTACATATAAAACATCAATCCGATTAATCCTAGTCCCTACCCCACCGCCTGACTAATCCTAGCCCCTAGCGATTTTTACAACCATGCTCGTCGTGGAGCGTGAGAATTCCCCCTAGTTTAACACATTATTGTAATCAGTTTTAGTGCACAATTTCAAATCACACTTGCCAATTCATATAGCTTGATTTTAGCTTTGACCCTTGAAAAATAAACAACTGAGCTCTATATACTACAATTAAAAAAAGTGCTATTTTTCTCAAAGACAAAAACACAAAACCTAATATGCAAATATAAATAATATAATAATTTGTATTATCTTTTATCGATAATTATAGAATAAAAGTTAAGACAATGACATCAATTTTTTTCTTTCACAAAACCTAGAATCACGCTAAACAAAGATTTGGCACCAAAAATATCGAATCAAACCTATGGAGAGTCCTGATGATGAGAAAAGTTGTGTATATTGGTGTCCCTCCTCCTTATGAGGGTTAAGGGTTCGAATCTTATGATGAACATTTGTGTAGATTTAAGTGTAGGATTTAGATGAGTGTGTGTTTGCCTGTAAAAAAGTACGAGAAATGTTACCATCGTCATCAAACGAGTGAAAAGATGTAAGGAAATTAAATAAAAAAAATACTTGGAAAGAATGTATGGTTCTACATTTTACACCTATCTACATCGCCACATCAGTGTCACATCAGTTTCCATTAATTTTTCACTAATCTCTATATTTTTGGGTCACGGCTCCACATTTCTACGTTTCCACGTCATATTTATTTTTCTTGAGACGGTTTCCGGGGTTCTACACTTCTTGTTAGGGGTGTTTATCGGTTCGGTTTACGGTTTTTTTATTTTATTTTCTCGGTTCGGTTAGGAACTTTTTCAAGTTGTAACAAAAAACCGAACAAAACCAAATTCATATTCATATTTGTCCTAACCAAACTGAAAACCAAATTAGAATTCGGTTCGGTTTTAACAGGAAAAAAAACAAATTCATATTACTTATTGCTAACGTTGTCTTTTCTGGTCAAATGTATGAATTTCAACTTTTACATAAACTGATAAACATCTAACTGATTAGTGAAATAAAGCGTAGCTGATTATTAACAAAACAAGAATAAAGAAACCCCAGACACAAAACAAAACAAAACAATTACTACTAGGGAGCGGCCAAGGAGCGGTCATCGAAGTTTAGTGAGCCAGTGACATCTTTGAGCGGCAAAGGAGTGGTCGTTGAAGCAGTGACAATCGAACTTCCGAGCAAGCAGAGCATTGAGTTGGTGAAGTCTTTGAAGTTTGAATCTTCGATGACAAATGAGATCAGTGTCGATACTTCGATTAGTAGTGGAACATGAATCGGGAATTAAGATTTACTTTGTTATTTGTGAAGTCCTTATATGCGTATCGGACATTGCCTTATTGGTATAAATGATTGGATCATATAATATATATATGATTATTGGTTATTGATATAAATGATTTGAGCTAATTATAAAATATGGATTAAAATAGTGGTATAATCTAATTCAGTTTTTTCGGTTCAAACCGAATTCAAAATCTTGAAACCAACAATCAAATTACATATTTGATTTTCGGTTTGAACCAAATATGTAATTTGGTTTGGATTTATATGGTTTTAGTTTTGATTTAATTATCAGTTTTAAACCATACTTCTTGGCTAATGATCCTTGAGGGGCATTTTCGTCAAATGATATTCGGACCATAAACCTCCTCCTATTGGTCCGATGAGGGTTTTGATGAGGGTTTTGCTATTGCATCGCCCTCTTCAGAAGAGACGCCGGTCACAGATCGAAAGGGTTTTGCCAAAACTGATCGGAAGAAATGCAATCGCTTTGTGGAAGAATTAGATTGATCGCAAAGGACGCCATTACGTGCCCCCATAGCTTCGATTCCACATCGTCTAGGGTTTCCTCGTCTGTAGCCAATGAACCGCTCCTCATTTCGCGGTCACTTCCTAGCCATTTTTTGGTATTCTTTATTGTCTCTCTACTTTTTTTTTATCAATTAGAAGATAATTGTTCTTGACTCCATGATATTTGTTGTGTATGATTCTAAGAAAGCTTGATAATAATCAGTTGTTTTTCGGTAGTATAGTTTTGTTTGAAGGATTGGTTTTCATTTTGACCTAATTGAGGCAGTTTGTACTGGTAAAATAGGTTACAAGTTGTGTGAATTAAATCAGGTGAAGAAAATGATGATACTAGATTATGTAGGCTCTATGTCACGGGGATGGATTGACCGGCTCAGGTTGCCCCTAATCCAGTCAATCCATCCCGCTTAACCAGTGTTACGCCGTAGTGCAAGCACCACATTTTAAGACCTTCCTTCCTTGATCACTGAGGGTCTCTCCTTACTGAGGACGATAGGATTAGACAGTAAACACAAGCGTTCAAGCACAAACCATACAAATACGATCCTCAAACATTTGGTCCGTCACATCTAGCACTAAGCTTGTTGAAGCCGATTAAAACACAAGATCTGGCCTCTAACCGAATGAAACTTTGACATGTATCTAGTGAGGGTATGAATACCAGCTGAATAAGTGTTTTTAAGTCAATTGGCATGTTAAGTTCCTTTTGTTAAGTTTTCTATATGCTCAATAATGCATCTAAATTGTAGGAAAAAATTGGCATTATGCTGCCAGCACTAGCAGCTTTATCAATATTAACACTTAGCTAAATGCTTATCGCTTATTTGCATCAGTTCTTCATCATGTATCAATAGCTCCAGTAGTGTGATAGTCATGATATATTACTAATCCTTGAGGTTGCATTTTTGTCTCCCACTCATATCCTGAAAATAGTGTTGGTTTCGACTTTTCACTTGCATAGTTAATTGCAGTACATGACTCCATGTTTATATAAAGTTGACTACTTTATAGAGGCGTGATTGTGTAAATAACTAAGTTGAAGTTTGAAGATGATTTCTCAATTAAACTGAAACCAATATGTAGCTATTTGTGATCTTGTGTGTTGAGTGATAAGATCATAATGTTTTTCAGACAAAAAACTATGGATCCTTAAGAGAGTTACCAGCTTCATACAAAATTACCGGCATACCCTCAGTAGCATCAGCCTACAGAGAGTCCAAGCCAAGGTTCTCTTTGGGGACACAGATTTTAAGCCGTTTGAGTAGTAGAGGCATCACAACTTTGAATGATTCACATGAATCTGACCCTCAGGATGCTTCTGCTACTGCCACTGAGGTTGCACCTCGCATCAAATTCAAGAGGCTTGATAAAACAGCCAGACACATAATGCAGGCAAGCCTATATTCACACTTACTATTTTTGGAAAGATGGTTTCGTAATTTTTGTTAAAAATGTTATCTTTTTCAGATACTTGATAAAGAAGCAGTAGAGGAAGTGCGCACACAAAGAGAAATACCTGATATAAGGCCAGGTTACATAATTCAGCTTAGATTGGTAAGAAAAACATATTCATTTTGTGGTTATTATTGTATTTGAAACTTATGTAAATGCCAATCTTTTTTATTTATTATGTTACAATACATGAAATTGCAGGAAGTACCCGAGAATAAGAGACGTGTATCAACAGTGAAAGGAATTGTGATAGCAAGACGTAACGCGGGTCTAAATACAACAATTAGATTAAGAAGGACGGTTGCAGGAGTTGGGATTGAGTCTCTATTACCTCTGTAAGTGTCCCAAAAGATTTTTACTTTTTCTTTATAATTAATTAATATAAATGATTTTTTACACACATGTTTGTTGGTGGTGCTCCTGAAACAAGTGGTTTAATTATACAGGTACTCACCAAATGTCAAAGAGATAAAGGTTTTGGACAAGAAGAAAGTGAGGAGGGCAAAGCTTTACTATCTTAGGGACAAAATGAATGCACTCAAGAAATAGTAACCGCCACAAAGAGAGGTATGTCTGAATGGGTGGGTCGGGTTGCTGTTCATCAAGTATTATTTTTGCTTAGCGAATCGTATGATCTAAAATTTATTCTCTTTTCATATTTTTGTTTAGTAATGTTATAAGTGAGACCAATCTTTTACTTAATAATTGCAACAAGAATTGTGTGTTTTATGCATTTGACGAGTGTTAAACATAGCGTAAATGGTAAATGCATCCCATTGTAAATGGTCTTAATGCCATCATTTAACGTTAGTCAACCAAATGAATGTTCCCTTTGAGAACCGACCCTTTTGCCTTTATTCAATTTCTAGATACTTGAAAGTTCGTCTATTGGAAAGGATAGAGGAGGCTTGCAAATCTCTAGACTTTATTCAATTTCCTTAGACCATAAACAAGCCTTTCAAATCTCTAGATTGTCTATGTTTCTCCTTCCTTGGGCAGATTTACGCACACATGAACCGATCCTTTTGCAAGTTCATCCAGTTCTGATGTTTGGTTTAATGTCAATTATGGTCGTCTAAGTTCATTAATTTAGATAATTTTACCTTATTTTGGGTATTTATTGACATTTTGGTCCAATTTTCATAATCTTCATATTGAATTCTACCAACATAATCTAAATGAGAACTAGTATAATGTAGCCCTTGCGTTGCGACAGCTTGTTTTTTAAAATTGAAACTTAGATAAAAACACGTCGCGATGATATATTTACAAAGCACTTAAATGTTACGTCATTATAAAAACTTGGTAACCGGGTAACTCTTCTCGCGAAGCCAAGCATGCATCCGCCATCCGCAGTCCTATACTCAACCTGATATACATACTAAAAGTGCTGGTGAGTTCAAATTTTCATTCAGATTAGGAAAATGGTTTCAATCGTACATTCATTAAATATGGTTTATTAATTTCATTAGAAAACGTGGCTTTATTATTTGCCATTTATCATCATTTAATGTCTAAAGTTTGCGTCGACAATCATTCTGTCAATTCATATTATATTGCCCCTAAGGCTTATTTACACGAAGACCGACATTATATTTCCGTTCCCTTTAACTGCCCCTATGGCTCTTACGTCCGTAAACCGATAATGCGCTTCAACGACTATGACACTTACGTCCATACCAAGTAAATGTAGATTATTGACTCACATGATTGTCCGTATGTAAATCTGAACTGGACGTCCATTAAAGGTAGGGTGCTAAACGATCTGTATATAAGTCCACACACGAAATCTATCAATTTCAGGATAGTGTCGCATATAGTGTCGGTTACCCTAGTGTTGTGATCGCGTGTCGAAGGTTAATAAAAAACTATATTAAAAAACTACTCCTTAGCTACTTAGACTATAGATAGGGAAGTAGGGTTGTTGAATCCACAAGGAACTCGAGGAGAATGCTATTTAAGTTAAAACCAATTCAATTACCACTAAAGATTAAAACTTTTATTACTTAGAAGACTTAGAATTATCAAAAGCACTTAGATTGAGTTGTAAAAACAATTTTAAATTGTTTAACCCAACCACACAATAATCAATTCAATCACAAAATCGGATTATTCCCGATGCAAGAAAACCAAGAAACGACGATTGATGTAATAAATTGAAAACATGCAATTGTTAATAAGTCAAACACACAATTGAATTCAAAGAACTTAAAGGGTTCACAAAACTTCAATCCAATACTGATCATCTACTAAAATCATACGAGTACATGCATAAATCGTTCACCCGGAGGGATCACGAAAGCGTTTAGCCGCTCATGATTTTCGAAAACGTTAAAGTAATTGAACTAGAACTTACAAGCATTAGAAAACAAGAACAACTGACCAAACTATGCTCAAAATCGCCTAAGAACTCCACTGGGACGGCTGGAAAGAATGATAATCTACAATGGGTTTATAATTACAACTAGGTTTAAAATTGTCGTAATCCCTTTCTTCGCGTGTCGGGAACTTCCTAGGCCAAGTCTTCGCGTGTCGCGAAGGCCAAAACAGTCGCGGCCCTTTTCAAAGCCCTCGCGTGCCGCGAACTTCTTTCCCGGATCTTCACGTGGCGCGAAGATCCTAATTTCCAAGATATTGACTTTTGATCTTTGACTTTGACTTTCTTGACCTCTCGGGCTTCGTGCCTTCATATATATAACTCGAAAACTTTCGCTCTTTAGCACATTTAACCTGTAACACACCAAACTACAAAACACACATAAAACTGACTCGATAAACACAATTAAACTATTAAAACGTACAAAATCAGACACTTATACACGGGATATTTAACCCTACATCATGTTGCCATTAGTGTCACTGACGCTAATGCTGTGACAGTGTCGCCTTAACTTTTGTTAAGGACTTTGTGTCGCCACATATTACCGTTGTCACACCTCAGTGTTGGAACGTTGACAAAAAAAATTAAAAACAATCGTGCCCTCTGTAAAACTCTCTCTTTTGAGATCAAAATCCTAGTTTTACCCTTTTAAACTAAAATCAAAGGTTTTAGGTTGGATCTTTATCTCAAATGCAGCTAGTCCTCTTCTAGAACGATGGACAAACATATTGGGAGCAATCTTGGAGTAAAAGATGTTGATTCTTGACTCTCTCTGTAAAACTCTCCCTCTTTTGATGATTTTGATGAAATGTTGAAATGGAGGCTAGACTTAGATAGTGACTAGGGTTAAGGGAAGGGTTTCCCTTCTTTGGCCTTTGCCCGATTTAAATTGATCGGTAAACCTAATTTTTCATAATAGATTGATAAACGAAAATTATCCTTTTCATAATAGATTATCGATAAACCTAATTTTCATAACAGATTGATCGGTAAACCTGAAGGAAAAATGTAAATAATAATAATACGATGAGCAATATAATTACAATAAAGATTAAAAAGAAACCTTCGTGAATAGTAAAGTTTTGGTTCTTTTCGTTTTGGCAACGAAGCTTTTTTATTTTTATTTTTTTTACTTTTTCAATATTTTCATTTTCAACCATTATACTATATAATATACGCTTTTGGCCCGTTTCATTTTCTATTAATTTCGTTTTTCTGTTCGTTAACTTTTTCCAAAATACAGAGGGCGCGGCTGTTTTTAATTTTTTTTTGTCAACGTTCCGATATAATTTTTTTTCGTTTTCAACCCTTATACTATATAATATACGCTTTTAGCCCGTTTCATTTTCTATTAATTTCGTTTTCCTTTAATAACTTTCGTTCGTTAACTTTTTTCAAAATACTAGGGGCGCGGTTGTTTTTAGTTTTTTTTTGTCAACGTTCCGATATATTTTTTTCAACGGAGTTGTATTCAAAATCTAAGGTTTTTTTATCGTTACCTATAACGAGAGCCATTACCGTTGTCGTACAGTGACGAGCCAAATCTGTTATGAACGAACAACATCATTTTCGGTATTGATATTATCGAAAACCGTATCGGTATTTGCTTTTATGGTTTTCGACGACCCGATCAATTAATTTTTTTATTATTTAGTTTTATGTTTCTCTTTGATTAATACTATTTTTATCGTTGCACTTACGTTTTAAAATTGTCAACGTTCTGTTTTAAATTTTATTGAAAATGGAGTTGTATTCAAATTCGAGTGTTTTTTTTGTATCATACACTATAACGAGTCTATGATTCGATTTAAGTTTTATCTGTGCAAACGAGTCAAACCAATAATGACCAGGCTCCCGCCGCGAAGCTCGGGAGTTAAAAACTAGTTTATAAAAAAAAAAAGAGACACGATGGAGAATATATTAATTTCAATATATTTTTAATACAAACGTTCGGACTCAATGAATCCGATTATTTTATGGTGGAAAGATATATGGACTATAAGGCCAATGGTTATGAACAAAGATAACACACGTCACACTATTTCACTCCTCCATTTATTTCAACCCATAAAAACCCCCCAAATCTCAAATCCCTTATTATTTCATCCACCCACACCACTCTACTCTATCCATCTTCCCCAAATCCTATCCTGTAAAACCAAACCATCCTCCGATGGCTGCAATCTCCGCCGCACCCACCATTTCCTACGCCACACCTTCCTCCTCATCATCACAATCATCTTCTTCCCCTATTTTCACCCTACCAAAACCCTCCACCAAATTACTCCTCTCTTCTACGTTCGTCGCTAAATCCTACACAAATCTAGTCCTCCAAAACCCTAATTCCTCCTCCGCCACCGCCTCTCACCGCCGCCGTGCCCTCACCGTCCGTGCAGCCCGTGGAAAATTCGAGCGAACTAAACCTCACGTCAACATTGGAACAATCGGCCATGTTGACCACGGGAAGACCACACTCACCGCCGCACTCACCATGGCCCTAGCCTCCACCGGCGGAGGCGTTGCAAAAAAGTACGACGAAATTGACGCCGCGCCGGAAGAACGCGCGCGTGGTATCACAATTAACACTGCCACCGTCGAGTACGAGACGGAGAACCGTCACTACGCGCACGTGGACTGCCCCGGTCACGCTGATTACGTCAAAAACATGATCACCGGAGCTGCTCAGATGGACGGAGCTATCCTCGTTGTCTCCGGTGCCGACGGGCCCATGCCGCAGACTAAAGAGCACGTATTGTTAGCGAAACAAGTAGGTGTGCCTAACGTGGTGGTTTTCTTAAACAAACAAGATCAAGTAGACGATGAAGAATTGCTCGAATTGGTTGAATTGGAGGTACGAGAACTCTTGTCTTCTTATGAATTCCCCGGTGATGAAGTTCCGATTATTTCGGGCTCTGCTTTGTTAGCTTTAGAGGCTTTAACTGAAAACCCTAAGATTGTAAAGGGGGAAAATAAATGGGTGGATAAAATCTATGATTTAATGGCTGCTGTTGATGATTACATTCCAATTCCACAAAGACAGACTGATTTGCCATTTTTGTTAGCAATTGAAGATGTGTTTTCGATTACGGGCCGTGGGACTGTGGCCACGGGTCGGGTTGAAAGAGGGACTGTTAGGATTGGAGAGACTGTTGAAATTGTGGGGTTGAAAGATACTAGAACCACCACTGTTACAGGTGTTGAGATGTTCCAGAAGCTTCTTGATGAAGCAATGGCGGGTGATAATGTAGGGATTTTGTTGAGAGGTATTCAGAAGGTTGATATTCAAAGAGGTATGGTTTTGTCTAAGCCCGCGACTATTACACCGCATACAAAGTTTGAAGCGTTGGTGTATGTGTTGAAGAAAGAAGAGGGTGGAAGGCATTCGCCGTTTTTTGCAGGGTACAGACCTCAATTCTACATGAGGACTACTGATGTTACGGGGAAGGTGACATCGATTATGAATGATAAAGATGAAGAATCGAAGATGGTTATGCCTGGTGATCGCGTGAAGATGGTGGTTGAGCTTATTATGCCTGTTGCTTGTGAGCAAGGTATGCGGTTTGCTATCAGAGAAGGTGGAAAGACTGTTGGAGCCGGTGTTATCCAGTCGATTATCGAGTGATTTGTGTTAAATCTGTGCTTTTATAAAGTCCTTTTGAGTTTGGAGATTTTATTTGTCATAACTGTATGCACTTAATTTTGCATTTTTAAGATATCACACATGTTGCATCTATTTTCTTGAATTTATTAGTCTTTTAGTTCAATCATCCAAAATATGATCTTCCTTTGATGTTATGTTACTACTTCATTGTTTCATCTTTATTGCTTTTTTTTTACTTGTTTTGGTCTGCTTGGTGAGATTTTGCAATTGAATTTGCTTCTATATCTTCGAATCGGTGCATCTTGCAGCTTTGTTTGCAAAGTTCAGTTATTGGTTTTTAAAATGCGCGCATCATAACCACATAATGCGATGATAAAATTGCGTTGCTGCAGTGATGTGATGCGATTTCATGATGCGGTCTTATATGACGTATCTTGCAGTTGACTTATATTTGAACAATTTAAACCATCAATTGTAATGGGTGAGTTTTTCAAATCTTATAATTGATTGAACAATGAGTTTGTATATATTTTAGTGTTTAGAAGTTAACAATTTAAAATTTTATCTATAAATAATTCTTTAGTATTTTTAAAAAACGAACGTCTCATGTATATTTTGTGATTAAAACGCATAAGAGCACCACACGCTTTTTAAATGAAGGTTTAGTTTTCGAATGACACCAATTTTTGCTTTAAATTTGTGTAAAACTGCAATCTCTTCAAGAAGATATTGATTTGATTCACATGATAACTTTGCATAGTTGCATAAGTTAAAAAACAAGATGATGGATACATAATCTAGTGGCTTTTCATAACTAACTCCGGTTGAAACCATCAAGAATGATGATCAAATGTAAGTGTAGCATAAGCTTAAAACGATAGAATGTTAACTTCCTCTACAAATATAGTTTCTGTTTTTGAGACATTTACTTCAGAAAATGGTTGAGAACATCAGTTGTTGAACAAATGCTGCTTGATGCCGCTTCTCTTCATGATCCTTCACTTTTTCTACTTCATTTGTGCTGCACATGTAACATACAGTGAGCCATTGCTGCACACTAAACTCACATTGGTCTTGTTCTGTTATTAATTATAACTTAAATATTGCCATAAAATAAACCACAAGAAAACTACATACCTTTTGATGTCAGAAGTGACACTTGATACCTGTTCTTCTTGAAGCTCTGAAAATGAAATATTGGACAGGAATGCGGATAGCGAGTCGGGTGTGGTTTCATGCATGTTTCCCCTGTCGGCCATTTCTCGTGTGTGGCTTGAACCATTACTCCATAACCCTGATTTCGGGGACTTTCTCCTCCTCTGCAACCAACCAGGGTTAAAATGTGTTACAACTTATTGGATCTACTTCTTGAAATGATTATATGATTTTAAGTAAGTTTGAGATTCTTTTGTTTATTTGACTATTTACGAGTGAAATTATCAGTTCAGCTGATATGAAGTTGATTATATAACTGGATGAACAGGCGGCGTCTAAAGGAACACCACTGACCCACTATATAGACACCAATGGTCATATGACCTGTATGATGTGTGACTTACATTGAAATGACTAATGTGACCAATGAAAACTCATACGGCCACCATATGATTATTTTTCACCCATCATACAGCCTGTCAACATACTGGTGTACACTATTGGGATGGTGTCTTTTTAGCAGCACCTTTTCAAAATGCAAATCCTAACATAGTAACACCCTAGCTTCATGTGAAGGTATAAATCGAGTACCTTTATGGAATGGACATGGTGGGATGTGAAATGAGCAGTTGCATCTTTGCCCAAATTTGCTGCACATATCGGACAAACCTAAACAAAAACTTTCATCTCAGATAAACAACCGGTATAAATTTAGAATCCTTAATTAATATACAGCGTATCGTAAAAGTGAATAATAAGTAATTATTGGGAATAAATACCGCGTTTTTGAGGTCAAAACAGTGTTCTTCTTGCAGATGGCAACAAAGCACATGGATTTCAATTTCAACATAACAAAAAGGGCAGGGAAACCAGGCTCTAACATCATCATCTCCTTCCATTGTCAGATTATTATCTACATCAAAACAAGAACCAACATTTTGAGGGTTATTGGACAATTTTGACAGAACTGGGTGAACCCAGTTCTGATATAGTAATATTCATCAAGAAATATAAACAATTGCAGTAATATTCACCAAGGGTCAAACAGAAACAATTGGAAATTTTGGATAATCAAAATGAACCAATTTCCTTTTGTCTATCAACCACAAAACATGTGGTCTGACTTTGAAGGTCAAACAAATGGAAAAGAATTCAAGTGAACCCAATTCCATCATCTATCAAGAACCAGTGAAGTGCAGATAACTATGGTTTGACTTCAAAAGTCAAACCAGGTATTTCTTTTAATTTTTTGGAGAAAAAAACCAGGTATTTCATAATTGAAGTGATTTCAGAAGTTTTTCTTTACCCATAATTTTGAACATCTTGTGATGGATGATCAGATCTTATTGTACAACAGAAAACACACAGTACCATACACACTTAAGAAAATCTGGAATGTTCTCAAAAGAGGAATATTTCCAAAAAAAATGGATTTTCCCCACTAAAGATCATAATTACAAAGACCCAGTTCAATATTATGATTATTATCTTACTGAGTATGTAATTTTGCAATCCATCAAACAAGATTTACAAAATAAATCTAAAAAAATTATAAAAAGGTTTGAGAGTCACCGGAGCTGTTGAGACGGTCAGATTGGAGAGTGTGGAAGTGGTGGTGTTTTGCTGAGTGAGGCCTTGAACCCCAGAAATCCAGGTCCATATTTTCCGGCAAGAAAATCCTGGAAAAGCCTCCTGTTCAACCGGAAAATCAAGAAACAGTAAAACCCAGAACCAGAAAAGGCTGAAGATTGAGATTTATGAAGAAATTTTGGTACTTTTTCTTCTAGATGTTAAAAAGATTGAATCTTTGAGGTGGAGTGTACTTTGACGACTATTTAGTGTGTTGTGTGTGTGTGTGAGAAGTGAAGCAGAGGGAAGGCGGTGTCCAGATGGGGTTTTAATGTTGTTAATTTTCGGTACATTTGTTTAAAAATCCATTCAAATATCACATCAGTGATTAGTGTATTCAAAGCGCGTCCAAATATATTTCAAATATCTGATTAAGTTATTAGTTTATACGGTAGTCGGTGTTAAAATTATTTTTACTATAGTTTGATCAAAATTTTATGAGGTCGGTGTCAAAATTTTTTAGGATCATTCAATATTATACCGCATGTATAACAAATAAAAAAAATTAATGGGTGTCGGACGACTCACCACCAATAGATAGGTAAGCCACTGCTTTTAAGAGAGCCGGTTTACTGTTTGATACGGTTCTAAAAATATTAAGTAAAAGTATTTTCAATGGAAATAAAAGTATTTTTAAGAAAACAAGAAAAATTTTCCTCTCAAAGAAAAGCCAAGTTGATAGATATGGGACACGTGGCAGATATCTAATGGCTGAGTTTCGTGTCGTTTAGCGTTTTAGCGGAGTTTATTATTGTCAAAACTGTACACATCATTGTCAAGTCGTATTTTCACAACCATCCAAAAAGCTCCCCAATAATTATTTCTCTAAAGCCTTTTGAAAAAAATAATGTATTTCTCTAAAATTAAAACGCGTACACAAAAATACTTTTAAATGTTATTTTTTTTATAAATACTATACCATTAAATCAAGTTCATTAACTTAATCTATTTTTATAAATGAATCTATACTAATAAATAAACTTAAAATAAATTAAAAAAAATAAAATAATAATCTATAAATTATTTGATTGGCTTTTAATGATTTCTCAGTTTTTGCATAACTTTATGTGTAACAATCTTCGATCAAGCACGTCAAGAGTTTAACAAATTTTTAGAAATTCAAGCAATTGAAGAACCATGGTCAATGGACAACGCAACTATGGATCGCCCTTATCACGTCTAGGCAAATAAAGCTAGTTGGTTTTCGATCTCTCAAGTCAACAACGTGTCTACACCTCCTTATACAAGGAAAAGTGATCTATAAACCAAATTTTAGTCACTTTAAGATTGAAGTGTATTAGTGCTCATGATTTGATTCTTATACATGAAAGCCTTTATTAAAGTAGCTCTCTTTCTCTTTATTGTTACATAAATCAATTAAACAAGAAGTGTAATAATTTAATAATATATATAATTGCAATAAGATGGTGACTAAGTTGTTCTATAATATTTGGTTTATTGGTTAAGTTAGTTTTATGTGTCATTATCAACACCAGGAGCAAATTATAAAGATTATGACTCATGGGTTTAGTTAATTTAATAGGGAGAAAATTAAAGGGTTAAGTTACTTTTATGTGTCATTATCAAACCAATATCAATGTTTCTTTTTAGGGTTTTCGGTTGATGTAAAACACGTCTTTATTTTTTTGGATTACACCGTACAACATTTTAGTGACGAAACCATTGGAAATACACTTTTTTTTCTTTTGTAAACTATACCGAGTCCCGATGCATTCACAAATCGAACAGATAGCTAACAGACAACATCGGTGTCGTTATCTTTGTTATTGGAAGCCACAATCCTATTGTTTTTTTTATTGTTTCGATCGATGAAAACACATGTCGTTTTTTATTTGTAGTTTTTTATTTATCTTTTTCTGACTGGTTTTTATTTATATTGTTTTTTGTTCTCGACGATTTCACACGTTTTATATTTTCGTTAAATAACTTTTTTATTCGTTTTCGTATTTTTTTCATTTATACAACGTGACTCTTTCATGATTTACGAATATATCGTCGCTAGATACTTTTTTTGTCAACGTTTTTATGTTTAAAACCAAGCTGACTTAACACGCCTATGTCGTAATGCGCGGGTTAACACACACTAGATAATTATAATAATTGAGCCTATGAAGAAATAAAATTGTCAAATTTTTATAACCATTCTTTTTATGTTCCTTAACCTTTAAGTGTTTTCCTACGATTCTTCCAAAAAGTGACCATCATGGATTGTCTACTACTTTTATTGTTTTTTTTTATATTATGCGTCTTTATGAAGTGGGTATGAATATGTTTTAAGATTAAAATAATATTACACACATGTTTTATATAAAAATAAAAATGTATAATTTACTTTTTAAAAGGTCATTTAAGGTGATAATAACATATGAATTTAATGATTCCTACCAACTTCATTATTTTAATAAAGCAAGTGAAGATATAGAAGGACTTTACATCATAAATCAAAAATACCAAAAATAGAAAGAAAAAAAAGAAGAAAAGTCTCATTTTTTTAATTATTACTTAACAAGGTTTCACTCACCATCTATATACATTTCCTAGGTTGGGCCTTGGAAAGGCCCCGGACCTCAGTATTTAGAGAATACGATTTAAAGAATACGACAAACGGGAAGAAGAAAGATCCCATCGGGAGATCTCTTGCCAGATGGTAGTCGCATTATCCCCAGGGCAATACCGGATAAACTTGACACGTTGCAAGCTGCACCTACGACTAAAACAAAATGATGAAACGCATTTAATGGGTTATGGCGACCAAGTATATAAGCTCCTCTACTTCAAGGAGAAGAGCACTGAATTTCTTCCACCAACCTCACACATTTGCATTTACTTCCATCATGAGTTCGAGTCCATTCCAAGAATAGAAACTTATTCTCACGCCGAGGTTGGTCACGACGACACCCCAGGGTCCTCAGTGGCAAGACTAATGGTGTCGTATTTGTAGGGAGAACACTTGAGAGTTGAAAGGAGTGCTTGTAGCCATACCTGGTGCAACTTTTTGTCCTTCACCCCACCAATTTTTATTACTAGTATGATCAGTTTCTTTTTTATCCATCATATATTGTTGAAGAGGTAACGAAATTTTTTAGTACTGAAATATTACGATAGACAATTGTGATAAAAGCCACATGAAAACAAACATAAGAAGGAATAAACATTTTCTTTATTTAAAACCTTAAAAACTACGACACAAATATTACATATCAAATCAATCCACAAAAAGTTCTTATGCTTACATTTGATGAGCTTGTCGGCTTCATTATCGACCTCTTTATATAAACTTTCTTTATTTCCTAAGTTATTAAAGGATTCAATAGCCCATGTGCTCGTGAGTTGTGACCTAGTGGCATTGGTGAATATCCCTTACAAATGTTGTGTGGATTTAAATCCCTGCAAGTGTAGGTTGATTAGGTGGTATTAGGAGTAAAAATTGATGTTAAAAAAGTAACAAAAGATTCATTAGCCTTCTCCTGGTGCTCAACAAATTGGACTTCCTTGCGAGGCTCTATTAAGACGTGACAATAATTTCTTCGAAACACAAGACCATTGTCATCAAATACCAAGTGAACATTACGAGACTCGGGAACATCATACGCGATTATAGGATCTCTTTGCACGTGTTGTGGAGACGTGGTATCCCTTCCGTATTGATGGTTGTCATAACTACGACCATGGTTCACGCCTGTAGAACTTTTTAGGAATGTATAGTTTTGGTTATAACTATTATAAGGTATTTGTAGATGATATATTTTGTATTCCTGTAGATTGCTCGTATGGCTATAATCGAATCGAATCAGTATATACCGAGACTTTCATAGAGAAAATATTTCATCATAGGGTAATGTGTGTCTACCAGGCATGGTAAATTGGTCGTATTGGCGGGCTGAACCCGACACAAACTCAAACACGACATGAACCTGAAAATCATGCCAGACACATGAATCTTAACACGACACGTATATTCGTTGGTTGACATGAACACAGTCTTTTTACTTGTAAAAGTTTTTTTTTGTATTAATATTTATAAATTACATATAATTTTTTATATTTTTTTAAGCAATTAGTTTTAAACTATATAATTTGTATTTAAACCTTTAAGTTTTGACATAAAAGTTACGTAAATAGTTTAATTTGTTACATAAACACACACATATATAGTTCTAAATAGTTTAATTAAATGGTTCAACTCGTGAACTCGTCGGTAGGCCTGTAAACGAACCGAACGAACACGAACATCGGTGTGTTCGTGTTCGTTTATTTAATTTTAACCGAACACAAACACATAATCGAACACATTTGTTTGTTCTTGTTCGTTCATTAAGAAAACGGAAATGTTCGTGTTCGTTCGTTAAAAAGCTAAACGAACGTAAACGAACACAAATGAACAAACACAAACGAACAAACATAAAAGAATACAAACGGACATAAATGAACACATATGAACAAGTCTAATACTTAATAATTCATCAAAAAACACATGTAAAATAGTGGTTCAAATGTACATGATTCATCTAAAAACAAATGAACACAAATAAATAAACATAAACGAACGTTAATAAACGAACATATATGAACGAACATAAATGAACGAACACGACATGTGTTCGTGTTCGTTCGTTTAGTTAAACGAACAAAAAAAATTGTTCGTGTTCGTTCATTTACTAAATGAATGAACATAAACGAACTTCCCGCCGAACAGTTCATGAACGTTCAGTTCATTTACAGGCCTACTCGTCGGGTTAACACGAACACGACTCATGTATGTAAAGGTGGTCGCAAGTTTGACCCAAAACTTAACCGAAGCTATTTAAACTAAACCAAAAACCATGAGTTTTATGTTTTCATGTCATACCAAAAATTAACAAACTAAAGGTCTAATTTATAGAAAGAGAGAAAATATTTATTCAATCATAATAAACTTTTAATAAATACATCATCTTCATATTTATTTCAATAAGAACATTCACATCAGTTTCTGCATATGTTTGTGAGTGATTTTTGTATATTTTAGGAGTGGTTTAAAGTGGTTATGAGTGGATGAGAGAGAAAATGTATAAATTTTTTGTATATTTGGTGAAAAACCGTTCACCTCTATTAACTTTTTAATATTTTTTGAAAGTGGTTGTGAGTGGAGGAGAAAGACAAGGTAATGATAAATGTATAAAAAAATATTATTTAACTAAAAAAAGAAAGAAAAGATAGTGATTTTTAATGTAATTATAAAGATAAAGATAGAGAACATGATGAAAATGTTCTAAATAAAATTATGAATTAATTACACGCATTGTCCATGTGATTTATCCGGTCCCTAAGTATGTCCAAAAGTTCTTGCATGATCCCCATTTTGAATAAGCGTAAAGTTTTTCAGTCAAGTGAGTGTTTGAAATGACCAATATTCTTCTACCAAATTAAAAACTAAAATAAAAATAAATAAAATAATCAAATAAATATTTAAAATTAAACACACACTCACTCAAGAGTAAAGACCCCTTGGAACACTTGTGTTCAGATCAAGATTGAAACAAGAAATGATAATGGCGGTAGCTGTTCCCATCTCACCCGCCAAAATAACCACCACAAAACCCATCATAATCACTCAGATCCCGGACAACCCTAAAACTCTCATTCTTGAAAAATGCAAGACTGTAAAAGACCTCAATCAAATCCACGCCCATCTCATCAAAACCAGCTTCCTCAGCGACCCATCGGTAGCGGAAAACTTTCTCGAATCCGCCGCTATCCTCGTCCGTCACCAACCATTGGACTACGCAAGATCCGTTTTCGGCAAATTAAACGACCCCGATTCATCTGCCTACAATGTCATGATAAGGGCACTCACTTTGAAGAATTGTCCCCATGAAGCTATTTTAATGTTCAAGAAAATGAAGGAAAATTCGGTGCAACCTGACGAGTTTACGTTTCCTTGCGTATTAAAATCTTGTTCGAGATTACGAGCTTTGGAGGAGGGGAAACAGATCCATGCTCAGGTCATGAAACTGGGATTTAGTTTTTGTGGATTTGTTGAGAATAGTTTGATTAATATGTATGCAAACTGTGGGGAAGTTGGGGTTGCATGCAAGGTGTTTGATGAAATGTCTGAGAGAGATGTGTTTACATGGAACGCGTTGTTTTCTGGTTATACGAAGAGTGGGTGCTGGAGAGAGGCGGTTGATTTGTTTCGTTACATGTTGGAGATAGATGCTAGGTTTGATGAGGTTACTTTAGTTAGTGTTTTGACGGCGTGTGGGAGGGTTGGGGCTTTGGAATTGGGGGAATGGGTTAGAGAGTATATAGAAGCAAATGGGCTTGAAGAAAATGTTACTTTGATGACTGCTCTTGATATGTATGCGAAATGTGGGCGTGTGGATGTAGCTAGGTGTTTGTTTGATCAAATGTCGCGAAGGGATGTGGTTGCTTGGAGTGCGATGATATCTGGTTACAACCAAGCAAGTAGATGCAAGGAAGCAGTTTCTTTGTTCCATGATATGCAAAAGGCCAATGTGGAACCGAATGAGGTGACTATGGTCAGTGTGCTTTCGTCGTGTGCTGAACTTGGAGCTCTAGCAACCGGTAAATGGGTCCATTTCTACATAAAGAAGAAAAAGCTACCGCTTACAGTAACATTAGGAACCGCGTTATTAGTTTTCTATGCAAAATGTGGGTCAACTGAGAATCTAATTGAAGTCTTTGAAAACATGCCTAGGAAAAACGTGTTATCATGGAGCGTGCTCATTCAAGGTCTTGCAAGCAACAGGCAAGGAAACAAAGCTCTCAAATACTTTGATCTGATGCTTGCAAACCATATAAAACCAAATGATATCACTTTCATTGGTGTTCTCTGTGCTTGCAGCCACGCGGGCCTGGTTGAAAAGGGTCGTGCTTTGTTTGCAAGTATGAGTAGAGATTTTAATATGGAACCAAGAATTGAGCATTATGGTTGCATGGTTGACATACTTGGGCGAGCTGGGTTGTTAGAGGATGCATATAACTTTATACAAAACATGCCTGTAAAACCAAATGCAGTTATTTGGAGAACATTATTGGCATCATGCAAAGTTCATAAAAATGTTGTAATTGGTGAACAGTCATTGAAGCAGATAACAGATTTGGAGCCTCTTCATAGTGGGGACTATTTACTTCTAGCTAGTATATATTCATCCGTTGGTAGGTTAGAGGATGCGAATAGGGTTAGGAGTGAGATGAAAAAGATGGGAATTAAAAAGACTCCTGGTTGTAGCTCAATTGAGGTAAACGGAGTCGTTCATGAGTTTTTTTCTGAAGATACTGCAAATCCTGAATCTGAGAAAATTTATGCAGAAACTGAAAAAATGATGAAGAAAATAAAGTTGGCTGGATATGTACCGAATACATCCGATGCAAGATTGGAAGCAGAAGAATATGATAAAGAAACCTCAGTGTTTCATCACAGTGAGAAACTGGCAATTGCTTTTGGGCTTATAAAGACTTGTGTTGGTACGCCTATAAGAATATCGAAGAATCTAAGGGTATGTACCGATTGCCAAAATGCAACGAAAATGATTTCGAAGGTTTATAATAGAGAGATTATTGTTAGGGATCGAATTAGGTTTCACCATTTTAAAGACGGATTGTGTTCCTGCAATGATTATTAGTGAACTCGTGACCTTTTGTTTCGCATTTAGCATATGTTCCTCAAGAATTTGTTTCTTTTAGGATAGATTATGTTTGAATAGAAAGTCTATTGAACAGCATTCATATCATGTCATGATTTACTAGAAACCAGTGGGTTTGATTTGCCTTTCAGAATTTGACTTTGTCAAGTACCTAGGTGAATATAATGATCTGGTCTGATTCAAATATAAGATAGTAAATTGCAGAAGAGAAGATCTATATTATAACCTTCAAGGAGGTGACACAGTGGTTAGCGTTTGAATCCCTCTAATGATAGTTTTTCACCTTTTTGTGTAAAAGCTCGCATAATACAATGACAAAACTATAAGCATCTACCTCTTCACTGTAATGTTTCTTTTATCCTTGCCTTACCATCACAGGACAATATAACTATTGAAAAAAGTATATATTCAAATCCACTATCAAACACTTGGGACTTGGGGATAAGCGATACAAACGACGACATAAATGATTTTTGATGACCTTTTTTTTTTCTCTGTGTTTTTGCTTTTTAGAAAGGGAAAACGTAATAGAATAGTAATGCTTTTAGAAACCGTCTGGTATTTGAAAGACAAAATGTATCTGTTCTTTCACTGGAAAATGTTGCAGGAAATAGTAGTCAAGAGGTAAATATCAATTACCATCTTCAACGGCGACGCACATGGATGCCCGTAAGTCCCTAGACTGATGACAAGGAAGGAGTAAGTGACGAGAATAGAGAGTAAAAAATTTGTGTTCACGGCCGGAGTCAAGCGGGGACTGTGAGAGGAGGAAGATAGAGAGGCGCGCTATGGGGAGAGAAAAGAGAAGCCAAAGTGGAGGAAAGAGTGTAGGGGCGCTAAACATGTCATGTTCAGGGGTTGGAGGGTCCAACCTGACACGAACACAAAAATCACGTTATACTTACCAAACCGAAAAGGGGAAACGTCACAGAATAATGACATGAACATTAGCAGGTTGATACAAATACGACTCATCTAACCTGAATTTTTTTTGCATATTTCTACTTTAAAATTACAAATTTACAACTAAATGGACAAATGTGAATTGAACAATTTACATTTTAACCATAAAATCTTACGTCGCTTTCTCTTTTAAGTTTTTAAATGGTGACATAAATTACCCAACCATGTTATTTTAGAACATAAAACACATTTACAAAAAAAACAAATAGGTTAAACCGTTCAACTCGCGAGCCTACTGAGTTAACACGAACACGATCCTTTTAGTTAAACATTTCACAAGTTAGACTTGAAACTAACCCAAACGGGTTTATACTAAATCCAAACCCACACAAATTTCATGTTAGGTTCTTGTGTTTTTATGTCATGTCAGAAATTCACAACCCTACCTACCCTCTAATTAGAGATGGTCTAATCGTTAATGAGGAGACGACCCTTGATATCGAGTGATTGCCTTAAAACAGGGGAGAAAACAGGGCAAAAAAGAGGCAAGCTTTTTTATCAGTAATAGAATAGAGAAGTTGTACATGGAAACAGATTCCCTCAACATGAGGGGATAGATGATGCCCAAGAAGATATGTATCTTTTCGCAAAAATAAAATAGATACCCAAACTTATTTCAGATTTACCACATTACTATATATGTGCAATCTAATGTGTACTGTGTACCCAAAAAATATTTATTTTTGTTTTTTATCAACTAGTAATCATATCATTTGGAACTAATAATCTGATTGTTTAAAACAAGAACCAGGGTTTTATAGCCATAAAGCAATCTTATACAGAACCAGTTAAACAAAGCAAGAACCAGGGTTGTATAGCCACAGCATCAACCCTGTAAAATCATTCACCAACCAACATAAAGAGTAAAGACCCACACACACACACACACACCAAGTTCAAACAGGCAACACTACTACGAACGCACAACTAGTCTTCCCCACACATTATTTATATATAGATAGTTAGATAGATATAGATACTTCTGTTCGTAATACGATTTCTGGGATTAAGCTTTCTCTTCATTGATGAGATCCATGACCACACCCTTGATACTTCCATTGTTCTTCTTCAACAGCCTCCTGTTGGCTTCATCATCTGCAAAACCCTACCAAACACATAACTCATCAATAAAACATAGCCCGACAGAAACATTTGAAACGTAAAAACCAGATCATATACTCACCATTTCACGCAGCTCATCAAGCATCGGATCCCACTCTAAAACACCACAAGGTTCATCAATAGATTTCTCCAGATCATAATTGTTCATCCTCAAGATCTCCTTGTTCAAGTCCAGCTGCTTGAATCCCAACTCCTCCAGCTCCTTCACAAGAACCTGCTCCTGATCATCACTAAGCGCTTTACCAGAACCCGATGGCTGCACCACCACTGTGGGCAGTGATGCTGCACCACCACTCATAATAGGCGGCATTACAGAAAAGTCCACCGTAGGATAACTAATTGGCTCGGTATTCAATCCTACTGTAGGAGAGAAACCTGAAGTAACCATAGGTCCTGCTGGAAGCGAACCGAAAGCGGTCCCCACTTCTGTAGGATTAAAAACTGAAGAGCTGGCAGTCCCTGGTGGAGCAGAAAGAGTAGCCAAAGGGTTTGGCACACAAACGCCATCAATAATCATCGACGAGTCATTACCAGGAACAGGAAAAACCATCTCGTGATCCTTAAGTGGCAAATCAACAGATGTATTTTCAGAACCAGTGATATTGTTTCCAGAAAAGATGTTATCAACCAGAAAACCCTGATTATCTGCTTCCATGTCTCTAGTGACAGGTGGCAGATTCAGATTGATCAAGGTTTCACCCAAATTCTTCATGGGGGCGTCCACCTTCATGAACGATTAACAAATTCATCAACACTGATATCTAAGCATTAGTATAGCTCTCATTAAACTTAAATACCTGGATTAAGACCCAAACCCGCTGCCCAAACCTCTGTCCAGATGGAGACGCCATCCTCCAGTAAGAAACATATCGACCCGGGAGTTCAGGAGCAGTAAAGTAAACTGCAACGTCAATCTCCTTGTCTACAGACAGCCCATCTACCGGAATCTGATAAAAGATAAAAGCTAAGGGACCATATATGAAATTTTCAAAATTTAGATAAATAAGGTATGGCTACAAAAAAGTGCAAACCTTAACATCAACAGAATGTGACTTGCTTAACTGATCTCCCCCGATCCACTGAAGCTGTGAGCCATATGGCCAGATGGTGGAACCATTGTTCCTCATCCTCCATATTTTTCTGAATAAGGTACATGGAGCCATGATGGTTCCATCAAGAACATTGACATCAAGTATAAACTGGCTATCGAGCTTTGACCGGGATAGCTTTGAATCATGAGCCCACATGGCATGATGAAGCGCTGGGGGTGGAATACGAAGAGACTGTAAAAGCACAGAATATACACCATTTAATAATAACTTAATAGTTAATACCACCAAATGAACCATAAAGAATTAAAACAGCTTATTTCATGAACTGCATACAGGATTGAAAGGCATAAAAGGATACCTAAAGTTTGTTGGGTGATCCATTCTGATGTAGTCAGTAGCATTTCCCATTATCGCAAAGCAGACATCACATAGGTCATAATCAAGTTTCCTGCAAAAGGTCTACTAGTTCAGCAAAAAAAAAACATGCTTACAGAGACAAATTGGCAAAGTTAACATTCAAGATTTCTTACACTTTTGACTTGAACCGAGGTCCGATTATGGGGTGAGCTCCACAACCATCGCAAATAACACCCTGGTGGAATACATTGCCCATGCTATTATTATCAAGACCGTGTCTCTTCCAACGAGGACTGCGGGAACGACGATGATGCCCCTGTGAATCAGAGTCACTAGTTAATGGCATCCCGGAAAATGGGCATTGATTAGTTGTATTCCACATTCCCTGAGCCCAGCCTGAAAAGCTGCCAGAATCATTAGTACTTTTGTTAACATTAGCAGCTACCTTCTCAACACCATCAGTAGTGTTCTTGTTTTTGGCAGTAGACCCTTCACTAACACTCTTTGTAGAACTGACTGGAGCCTGAAAAAATCCATAATCAAAACAAGGAGTATTAAGATCCACGCGTCTTGGAGGCTGGACATCTTTGAACTTCACACCTTCAGTAACCTTTTGAACCTGCTTTTCTTTCTTCTTTGAACCTCCAGCTTCAGGGTTCACCTGAACCTTACTGTCCTTAACAGTGGATGATTCAGAGTTCACATTTGGTGGACCACCAGTAGTAGGGTGCACCCTCGATCTAGCCACAGAGGGTAAAATCTGACTTGAGTACACAGCCTTAATCTTTTCAACAAGCTCAGCAACCGCAGGAGGAGATGAAGATGATGCTTTATATGCCAAGTCAAGTGGCAGCTTTGCAAGAGCTTCAAGAAGTGGCTCAGGAAACGATTTCGAAACATCAGAAACCCCAGAGTTCAAGGTTTGAAATGGATGTTGGTTTTGTGGTGATCTCAGGGGAGTGGAATTCCCACTTGATTCATCAAAGTTGCTACTATTTAAGCTCACAGTAATCCTCAACGGATTCAAAGATTGCCTCACAACATCATGAAGATCATCATCAGCAGCAAGAGTAACTGCATCACCATCTTCATCAACATAAGTCATAGTAAACTCAACATCAGAAGCAAAGCTGAAGAGGCTGCGGATCTTTTCCTTCAACATAACCATGTCAAGAACAAGTTTCTTGTCATTGATAGAAGCATTGAAGCGCCGGAGTGTTTCCCCAAACTTAACCTGCAAAGTTACCACAAATACATAAGAATGTTATAAACAGGAAGCTTAAATTAAACAAAATCAAACAAAAAAACACACTAAACAGGCTAATGTAAACTAAAATTTCATCATAACAAGATAACTATTCAGCTAGCTTGTACAATATTTTTCTTTTTGAGTTACAGAAACACTGAATATTCACATTAATTAACCCTTCAATATACCTAAAAGGCTAAAACTACTTCAATTCACATAAGAATTGGTTATAAGCTTGAATAAAAGTTAAACTGGCATACTAAAATGTGATTCAATCGGTTGTACAAAATCAAATTAACAAATAATTCAAAACCAGAAGCATATACAGAGAGCAAAATTAGGCTTTAGTTCAAAAACACAAAATACAGTATATAACAGTACTGATCATCCTCGGCACAAGTAGAACAATAAAAAAAAACCCTAACCCTAACCCTAGCTTCGAAACAGCACCCGATAACCTTCTATTTACATAACTATTCTCTATGATCATCTAAAAGGTAAAATTAATCAACAAATTACACCACAAAATAGGACAAAAGATAACAAAACACAAAAATTTAGCACGGAATAGCACGATCGGAGCAAAACTGAAACATGCATATGTAAAATCGAAACAAGCGTGAAAAAACGAACCTTGATCACAATTTGCGAAGAAGCCATGCCGATAGAGTGAAGCGACAGAAGCCCTAGAGAAAACCGCAGAAAGAAAACCTGCGAAACCGAAAAGAAAAATCGTCCGGACGATTATGAAACAGAAGAACGAAAAGTCGGTGAGATTGAATGAACAGAAGATCGATCGCTACGCGTAGCCGTGAGCCGCGACGTGATTTGAATCGTTATGGGGTTATGGAAATGACAGAGTTGTGGGGTGAGGGTTATGACGTTATGTTACAAAGAAGCCATGTAAATATATAGCGTAATTATCTTTCTGCCAAAGAAAACTTCGAAAACTTGGAAAACAAGTGCACTAAGGAAACCCAAAAGTCTTCATTTTAAATAATAAAATATCTTTGGTTTTTTTATAAAGGTCTAGAAAATATGTAATTAAAAAATTATAAACTTTTTTTTCTCCCCCAACTCAATAAAAAAAAAGGGGAAATCATCGAAATGGTCCTTTGACCCCATTGTTTTAGGAAAATTGCCATTATCCAATAAATTATCAAAATATCTGATAATCGTAACTCGAGACACGTCCAAATGACGATATTTTATGCGTCAAAAAGAAAATATCGTCAAATGACGATATACTAGAGCAAAATATAGTCAATACTAAAAATTTTAACTTTTTGAAAATATACTTTTGTATAGTCGATATTAAAATTTTTAACTTTTTGAAAATATAGTCGATATTAAAATTTTAAATTTTTCTTTAAAAATTTAAAAGAAAAATACTTTTTATATGGTATTGGAAATCAAAGTTTGAAGAGAACTTTTGTATAAGTTGAAAATGTCTGTGATGTATATGTTTGTAAAAATTTAAGAAAAAAACTAGACCAAACTTTGATAAATGTTTCAAACAAACTAGAACTTTTAGGGGTGGTTTAAATAAAAAAATCATTTTTCTTTAAAAAGTCTAAAGGTGCGTTTGGTTTGCGGAATTCGTCGGAATTTGAATTGGTTTTGGAATTTGAATTGAAATTTTAAGAAGTTGGATTTGGAATTATAATTATGCAATTGATTTGAAATTTAAATGAATTGTAATCAATTAAAGGAATTTGAATTTCAAATCCATTTAAATGACAAAACAATTATTAAGGAATTGGAATATATCACAATGACCACCACTTAGCTAATGTAGTCGACCCCGCAAACCACCACCACCACCACCGACCGTCGCCGCCCCCGACCGGGTTCGGGTCGTGCGGGTTCGGGCCACGGGTCATAACGGGTTAGGAGCAAAATGACTTCAGGTCAAAACGGGATTGGAGCAAAATTAGTAAGGGGCAAAACGGGTTCGACCGAGACGGTGGGAGGGGGGCCCACCCACCCCCACCCCCATACCCCACCACGTCGCCACCGTCTGTCGCCGCCACCCACCCCACCCCACCTACCCCCACCCCCACCCCCACCCCATACCCCACCACCGCCTGTCGCCGCCACCTACCCCACCCCACCCACCACCACACCATCACGTCGCCACCCGCCTATCGCCGCCACCTACCCCACCCACCCCACCTACCCACCCCACTCCCATACCCCACCACATCGCCAACGCCCAATCGCCGCCACCTACCCCACCCCACCCCCACCCCACCATACACCACCACCCCACCACACCACACCCCACCCTACCATACACCACCACGCCCATCCACCCACCCCGCCCCACCACGTTGCCACCGCCTATCGTCGCCACCTACCCCACCCACCCCACCTACCCAACCCTACCCCCACCCACCCCGCCCACCCCCACCCCTATACCCCACCACATCGCCAACGCCTGATCGCCGCCACTTACCCCACCCAACCCCCATCCACCCCCCACCATACACCACCACCCCACCACACCCCACCCCACCAACCCCACCCCAACCCATACCCCACCACGTCGCCACCCGCCTGTCGCCGCCACCTACCTCACCCCACTCTACCACGTCGCCACCCGCTTGTCGCCGCCACCTACCCCACCTAACCCCACCCCCCATACCCCATCACGTCGCCACCCGCCTATCGCCGCCACCTACCCCAACCCTCCCCCGCCATACCCCACCACACCACCTACCCACCCCACCCACCAAGGGGGGTGTGGGTGGGTGGCGGCGGTCGGGCGGGTGGCGGCATGTGGCGGGTGGGGGTGGGGTAGGTGGTGGCGGGAGTGGGGGTGGGGTGGATGGGGTGGGTAGGGTTTGGGTGGGGTGGGGGTGGCAGCGACAGGCTGTGGGGACGTGGTGGGGGTGGGGTGTGTAGCGGCGGTGGCGTGGTGGGGGGATATGGGTGGGGGTGTGTGGGGTGGGGCGGGGTGGGGTAGGTGGCGGTGACAGGCGGTGGCGACGACAGGCGGTGGCGACGTGGTGGGGAATGGCGGGGGGGATGGGTGGGTGGGGGAGGTGGCGGCGACAGGCGGTGTCGACGTGTGGCGGGTGGGGGCGGTGCGACGCGGTGGTCGAGTGGCGGCGGCAGGCGGTGGTAGGTTGTTGGCGGCGAATGCGGTGGTGGGGTAGTTGACGGTTGTCGGTGGCGGCGGTCGTGGGTCGAAGGTTTGGGGCGGCGGTCGGGGGTGGTAGTCAGTGGTCGGGGGTCGACTGCGACGGTCGGAGGTCGGCAGCTATCCGGGGTGTCGGCGGGCAGTGGCGACGGGGGCGGTCGTGGGCGGGGGCGGTGGTCTGGGGTCGATGGCGGCGGTGAGTGGTGGAAGATTCCATTTTTTTTGGTGAATTCCTTCTCAATTTGGAAAGAATTTGAAATCTTTTGTTTGTAGGAATTTGAAGGAATTTATTCCAATTCCAATTCCAATTCCAATTCCCTTCTATACCAAACACGTTAAAAATGGAATTCGGATTCCAATTCCAACATATTATGCAAACCAAACACAATAAGGAATGGAATCTCAATTCCAATTCCATTCAATTTCATCAAACCAAACGCACCCTAAGAAGCAACCATGTAAACAAGTCAAGCTACCTACTTATCAGTTACTTAAAATTGACTCGCTTAAAGTTCGAATCAAATCAAATATAAATAAGCTCGGTTTAAACCAAAACCGAAGGTCTAATAAACTAGCCTAAGCTTTATATACCATACTTGATTAGAATCGCAATCCTAAACAAACCCATCAATTACATAAATATAGTAATTTTATATTTGGTTTAATGTAATATATAAATACATAGAATGTAAAACATCACAATAATTTTGTAACACACGTAGAAAGCAAAACGAGCCCATTTTATTTTAGTAAAAGACAGAATAAAATGTAGCATGTTACATATACTACCACAATATGCATCCTGCCTGCAAAAAACTACATATATGATATATGTTTATCGGTTTGGTTTTGGGCCTTTTGGCTTGAAAAACACACCAAAACATATAACCATTAACAAGGTGGATCGAAGAATACCCAATTCAAACTACCATCGCTGGATCATGATCATAGTCCATGAGTGAGGTAAGGATACGATGATCTGGGCCCAACCCGGCCCGAAAAACAAAGACGTAAACCAACCAGCCCCTGTTTATCCAGTTCAAACTACCATCGTTGGATCATGATCATAGTCGATGAGTGAGGTAAGGATATGATGATCCCGGGCCCGAAAAACAAAAACATAAACCAACTAGTATTCTGTGTCTGTTCTTCCCGTTCGCACATCATCATTTTCTCTTCTGCTACTATCATATCATACAACTTCTTGCTCATATACACCTTCACAGCTTCAACACCCTCCTCCACCACTTCTGGTGGCGGAACCACCAACGGGTTCTGTTCCACCGATAGTCTAGTTAGGTTCACCAGCCGCCCAAACGTAATCGGCAGCTGCTGAATCTGATTGTTACAGATGTCGAGATCCCTAAGGCTCGTTAAGTTCCCGATTGTTCCAGGGAGACATGTGAGGTCATTAAAGTTGCTGCTTAGATTAAGAACCTCAAGTTTTGATAGCATTCCGATTGATGGTGGCAGGCCTTTGAGCTCATTGAAGTGCACATCAAGGATTTGAAGAGATGTCATTTCACCAATGGAGGTAGGAAGGGAGCGCAACTTGTTCAATGGCATCAAAAGCTTCTTTAGATTCACCAGTTCATAACCAATATTGGTGGGAAGATGTTTAATCTTGATGACACTGGCATCAATTTCTACTAATGATCTGAACCAATAATATCAATTCTTGTTGTTATTCTAGACGATGAGATTAGGGTTGTATACGAGCCCGAAGCCAAACTGAAATGTTGAGCTCAAGCCTGGTCTCAAGTCGTAAAAAGCTCGTGGCTCGTCGAGCTGACTCTTTTAGTTTTAAGTTTTGATATATTTTTCAAATAATGATACATAACATATAATTCAGAATTTATAAAACTACATAATTTATTGAGTTTTTCTATTAGTTATTGAATTCTTCTATATTTTTATATTTGTTTTTTTCATTAGAAAATATTAAAATGATCATATTATTATGATTTATTTAAATAGGGGAAGGATCAAGAGGAAACCACAAAGTTAGGCGAAAACCAAGAAAACCACTAAAACAATGTGTAATACTATGGGTTACGTATACGTAACCGCAATATTTTGTTTTCTGTTTACGTATACGTAACACTATGGGTTACGTGTACGTAAACCAATATTTAAATGATTTTTTGGTAAAAATGTGTAATATTACATTGATACTCTTATAAAAAAATAAAATTAAAATAAAATAAAAAATAAATATTATGATATTATTGGTTAAAATTGGTTTTTTTAATGGTTTTCTCGGTTTTCGCCTAACTATGTGCTTTTCTCTGGAACCCTCCCCTATTTAAATATTGGACTCATAGTTAAATTTAAACTTAAAATATATGTTAAAATTTAATAATTTTGGTTATAGTTTTTATATAAGGGCTTTAATATATTCGAGTCAATTAACGAGCGAGCCAACAAGCTGAACTTACTGTAAGTTTCAGGCTCGACTTGTTTACAAATCGAGCCAAAGCAGCTCGGCTCATTTATAATCGAGCCGATTTTGATGGAACTTTTTTCGAGCGAGCCGCGAGCTTTGTCCTAGATGAGATGGTAGAAGAAGAACGTGATTAATGATATTTGTTATTTATTTGATTACCTGCATTTACAAATGCCATCAGGCAACGAACCGAGTTTGTTGCTAGAGACATTCAGAATCTGCAATCTTCACAACGAGCCCATGGCATCTGGTAGTGATTCAAAGAGATTAGTAGAATCATTAAGCTCCTCGAGACTCTGAAGTCCAGCAAGTGAATCTGGAAGAGCCTGTTTCAATTCACCAAGGATTGCAAGCACATGTTAATGGTTTCAGGTTCCTGGTTCCAATTATGGTTGAATTTTCCAAACTGATAGAAAAAGCATTACAATGTACATTTTGACCAAGTTTTAAGCCAAAATATACATTAACTTTTAGTCAAAACCGGTCAATCAGAATACGCCACGTTAGCTAAGCCTGCTAAGAAGGCTTGAATTTAGCCCGTACATAAAAATGGAAAAAACACATGAGGTCCATCAAAAAACAATCAAAACAAACCACTTATGCCGGCTGAAATTAAAGCCGGGATAGATCTTTGCCGGCTGGAATCCAGCCACCAGGCTACATGGCGGTTTTTTATTGGTGTTTTTGTGGATCGTACTTTTCAAGGGCTTTTTGCCTTATGAAATCTAACCGATTAAACTTATGTGATGTTTTCTGATAGGTTGCTTAACGTATATTTTGGTGAACATGAACTAAGAACGAAAGTATTATCTGATCACCAGATTGTTGATGATGCAGATTGCAGACTAACCGTAAGTTTATTGGCGGATAGGTTGAGAGAAACGAATGTTCGAAGCTTCTCGAAGGCTTCAGGAACAAACGGCAATCGACGGTAGGATAGATCAATCCGTTCAACACCGTTCATCAATGCATCATGAAGAATGTCTCCCATCTCCTACTTCACCTCCTCCGCAATAGTCGGAAGCATAGAAGAAACCTTCTTATCAATCGTCGATAACTTTCCGGCAGCCTTAGCCGAATCGTAAAGCTTCTGAAGCCTTTTCTCCGCCGCAACCAACAAATTACCGTACGTTTCATGCATCTCATCCAACGAAATCAGAGCGCTGTACATCTGCATCTCTCTCTTCGCCGACCTCCTCCTCCTCTCCACCACCTCCATATCGTTTTCCGACAACTCGATCCCGTCGTATTGAATAGCAAACGGTGACTCGGCCTCGGCGTAGCGTGACCTAGCGAGATCCACGGTTTCCGGATCTCACGCTCGCCGAGAGTTTTGATGACGGAGCGGATCTGAGAGACTTCAACAACCACCGCACGGATGTTGGAGAGGATATCATCTTCGGTTAGATGAGACACACGTTCCGCCAGTTCGGTATAGGATTCACGTTGAGATAGTTCGGTATAAGTTTCCGGTAAAGCAGACGGCCGGAGTAGCCTTTCGTTCTCAAGCTCCTGCAATTGCCGGCGTTTGAAGCTCGGAATTCTAGTCCTAACATAAGAAAGGATTCGCATCTTCCTAGGGCTCGGATTCGGATCCATGGCTGATGATGATGATGATTCAGAGAGATCAATGAACGTAACGCTTTGGTTGTTTTTGTTAATTAATTGATCGGCGCGTCACGCATGTCTCGTCTGAACGGGAGAAAGAAAGAAGAAGCTAGGCAGCAAACAATTGAAGGACGATGAGAAGGCAATTATGGCCATTGTTGCATCATTTTGAAGAAAGTTTTTGCATCCCATGGCTTCCAAATTTTCAGGTCGTCATATCATTCATTCATTCATTTTGAAGTTTCAATTTTACCCTCTCGTTAGAGGAAAGTTTGTTTTACGGTATACGGTAGGCTACATATAGCCTCCAAAAGTAAAATTTTGACGGCTATATGGTAGCCTACCGTCTATGTTGTAGCCGCCAATTTTTAATTTTGACACGTGGCATCATTTCATTCGTCTTTGATTTTGCCGGCTAGGGTGAAGCCGTCGGTTGAGTTAACGGCTACAATTTAGCCGACTAAAAACACGTGGACACTCTCTAGTATGACACGTGGCCGGCTATATTGGAGCCTTCAAATTTATTTTAACTTACGTGTCATAATTCTATTGGTTAATTTTGGATGAGTATTTTTTATGTTTGAAAAAGTCAATGTACATTTTACCAATTTTTTTGATCAAAATGTACATTTTGGTGATTTTCCCTTTTTTAATTAATTAATTTATGAACAGTAACTTATTTACATGACAATCAAATTTATAATATCCATTTCGTTTGAATCAAACATTCATTTGCATTTGATGTATGCCACTTAATTGAATTTGTAAGAGATAAAGTCCCTTTTTTTTCAAACTTCATTGTTATAAGTCCTCCTTTATTCGGACTTGTGACTGTAACCAAACTCACCCATTTTATCACTTCTAGTTTATTCTGATGTATTATGTTTTAGTTACATCTCATAACCACTTACCTTAATCACTTCCTTGTTAATTAAAACTTTTCAAAGAATTTATTTAGAAACAAGCACCATTTAGGTGGGGGAATGACAATAATTTCTCTCTAAACAAGACTATGACTATTAAAAAGTAAGTTGGTAGAAATATAATATCTCAAGTTTTTACAGCATAATCACTGATCAAGAAAAAAGATCAAATTTTCTGAATGAAGTTGATTGCCTCATCTTACACCCCGTAATGCCACCTATGATGCAAAACTTGACATCTTGCTTGTTGATGTTGTTGGCCGATAATCACAAGGCCCATTGTTGAAGGCGTGATCAGCGGGTTAGGGTCTCGTACTTGTTAGGACCGAATCTGGGCTTTCACGTACATAGCTTGGATGAATCACCATCCGACGCTCAAGTGTATCATACTATCATGTGTGTATATGAAAAGTAGAGAGAGAGCAAGTAGCAGAGAGGAATGTGGAGCTCTCGAAAGTTAAGATGACAGGGAAAAAAGAATAAGTCCTTTCCGGAGTGAGGGGTATGTCTCTTTTTATAGGAGAATTAATGGGCTAAATAAAACATAGTGGGCCAGATTTTACTCGGGCCCAAACCCAAACATTAAACCCATACAAGGCCCTAGGCCCATATCGGACTCAGGTCATCACCCATGACCCATCACTGCAATTAGCTTAGAGAAAGCAAGTTCAATGGAAAAGGGTACTAGGGGAGTCTAAAGTGGCAATATGCAAGTACACACAAATAAAGATGAATCGACGGCGTTGCTTAGCAACATAAGTTTACACAAAAATAAGAATGGTTGAACCTTGATGAAACATAGAGCTTTGTGCAATTGTGCAGCTTCTTAATCAAAGCCATAGGTTTCTTCTTCAAACATCTCAGAAAACAAATAAATAAACAAACAAACATATCTGATAAAATCTCACTCTAACAGTGGGATCTTGGGAGGGTAAGATGAGGACAAATCTTACCTTTATCCCAAAGAATAAATGCTCATAAAGAGACCCCCTACTCAGAATAGCAGAAATATCACATGAAAAGCAATTATCATAATGGATAATAGATAATAATTAGTAGCATAAGATAAAAAAAAAGTAGGAAAGCATTAAAACCCCTATGACTAATTATCCAAATAGTTAATGAGGATGCGTAGTGACATGGTCACGATATTTAGTTTTATGTTTATTCAAAGATGGAGTATGCATAGTTAAAGCTATCGTATGTTTATGACTATTATTATTGGTAATTTAAAAAAATATATATTACATAATTTTGAGAATATGTGTTTAAAATTATAATGCACGTTGAAACATTTAGGATGGTGATCGTGAAAACGACCATAAGATAAACATCTTGGTTTTTTTTTTGAAGGAGCGTCATTCGGAACATCTTGAGTTATGTCCATATGATAGGTGTACTCGTCATGAGCAACTAAGGGGATAATTAATACATTTTTCACCCATTCAATTGCAAAGTATGCTAGACAACATGATAAGATTCTTTAAGAAGTTGGTCAAGTTATGATTTCATAATTAATGTCGCAATTTAACACGCATTCATCAAATTAACACTTCTATCACGTTTGTCACATTTTCACGTTAACATGGAGTTCAACTTATAATGATGCATTTCACTCATTGACATATCCTTACACACATGTTTTGACTACATAAAGCAAGTCTGACTTTCATTCGACCATTTTTCACAAAATCTAAACCCTATAGTTGTGAAATTCACTAAACTTAACTTAACTATCTTACAATTCAAACTCAATACCGGAAATTGTTTTGATTAAAAAACATAAGTTTTTGACCTAATTAGTCTACAACTATTTTTTAAGATAATAGAGCAATTTGGTAAAATCAATTTTCATGTGTTTTTATCTTTGTCATTTTCATCAAAACTACAATTTTTTTTAAATTCCACGGTTGGAAGACCATCATAAGTCGTTTAAATAGTGATGTTGACATAACATGATCATAAGCTAAAGCTCATAAATCAATATTAAACATGTATTTTTACATTTACACTATGTTATAGAAATTAAACCTATCTATAATATCTTTTTTAACGGTCAATAAAATATACATATGTTAAGAACCTATCAACTTGCTAGACCCAATAATACAGCCACCAAGTAGAACGAACATATCTATCATGTTATAATCATTATTTAAGGTGTTTCTAAGACAATGCATACTACATACATGATTAGTTTTCAGAAAATAACTACATGGGTTAAAAATCCATTTGTCATAATTTTTGCTTTATATTCATTTTTTGTTACCTATTTTTGCCTTATTTTAGGCTTTAAGTCAATGAATTCACAAAATTGCACCCTATCTTTATATAGGAATGACAATAGGTCGGGTTCGGATCGAATAACTGTAATCTCAGTCTCATACCCGGTTGTAAAATCATGTTCTCATACCCAGCCCATTACCCGATGGGTAATTACCCGTCGAGTATCATACTCGCGAGTATTGGCCAATACCCGTTGGGTATGTGTCGTACGTGTACATTTCTATGAGTAAATTACATACATTAATATCATTGAATACATATTTTAATGAAACACCCCAAACATGATAGTTTTATAATTGACACTAAACATGAAATACATTGTTCTTATTCTAAGAATATTTTTTGATTTTTTTTATACCCATGATTAAATATTTTTAAGTTTGATTTTCGTACTCAAGATCAAGGACTTTCATAATAGTCTCCAGTTCTCCACATTATTCTAAGAACATTTTTTGAGTTTTTTATACCCATGATTAAATAGAAGTATTCATAACTAGTTTTTAACTCCCGCGCTTCGCGGCGGGAGCCTAGTCGTTATTGGTTTGACTCGTTTGCGCGGATAAAACATAAATTGAATCATAGACTCGTTATAGTGTATGATACGAAAAAAAACATTCGAATTTGAATACAACTCTGTTTTCAATAAAATTTAAAGCAGAACGTTGGCAATTTTAAAACGTAAGTGCAACGATAAAAATAATATTAATCAAAGAGAAACATAAAACTAAATAATAAAAAAAGAAATAAAAAAATTAATGGATCGGCTCGTCGAAAACCATAAAAGCGAATATCGATACGGTTTCCGATAATATCAATATCGAAAATGATGTTGTTCGCTCATAACAGGTTCGACTCGTCACGGTACGACGACGGTAACGACTCTCGCTGTAGGTAACGATAAAAAAACCCTTATATTTTGAATTCAACTTCGTTTAAAAAAAATATATCGGAACGTTGACAAAAAAAAAACTAAAAACAGTCGCGCCCTTCGTATTTTAAAAAAAGTTAACGAACGAAAGTTATTAAAGGAAAACGAAATTAATAGAAAATGAAACGGGCTAAAAGCGTATATTATATAGTATAAGGGTTGAAAACGAAAAAAAAATTATATCAGAACGTTGACAAAAATAAACTAAAAACAGCCGCGCCGCGTCCTCTGTATTTTGAAAAAAGTTAACGAACGAAAGTTATTAAATAAAAACGAAATTAATAGAAAATGAAACGAGCTAAAAGCGTATATTATATAGTATAAGAGTTGAAAATGAAAATGTTGAAAAAGTAAAAATAAAAACTAAAAAAGTTTGGCGGCCAAAATGAAAAGAACCAAAACTTTACTATTCACGAAGGTTTCTTTTTAATCTTTAATTATAATTCTTCTTTTTATAATTACTTATACAACAAAATATTTATTATTTTTATCATAATTTTATAATTTTGTATATGATAAGAATTATTATATGAGTTATATATTGTATACATTATTAAGCTATATAAATAATAGACTCATTAAGACTCGTGACCTACCTGGGAAGCTCGTGTTCGAGCTTGCTTATTAAATGAGCTGTAACTTGTTTAAGCTCGACTCGATTTAAGATTTTGAAAAGTCAATCTCGAGCAATTTGTGAACGGTTCAACTTGTTTACACCCGTAGTTTTCTGTTGATATATGTTAATGGATCGTCATGTAACTTTTGTATTTCTGATTTCTTACGGTTTAATATTTATAAGTTTTTAAATATCTATATCAAGTAGAATTAAAATTTGAGTCATGATAGAAAAGAATATTCTAGAATATAAACGATTATTATATTCTCGCGTAGTGGGAGTGATACAATAACAAAGGGGATCTCCATTTGAGGTGGAATCCAGTTGTATAGGGGACCACGTAATTCTTTCTAAGTACACCATCAAACGTACATATAATCTTCTTTTTCTTGGTCATTATAATATTCAATATTTAATTGATAATAATAATATAATAGTATTATTTCAAAACCAAAAATGATGACATAATCGAGAGGTTCAAACATAAACCTTTCTTCTGTTAATTAAAATACATAATGTATTTCTGATTCGAATTAAGTGTTTGTTGATTGACGACGGGTTCTGGGGTGTTTTTTTGTTGGGTTGGTTCCCATTCTAGTTGTCAGTTTGATGGGTGTGATCCATTGTTAACAAAAACTAAACTTTTTTTTAGTACCCGGTGAATCCGTTACCTAAAAACTCAAAGAATCATACTAACAAATGTGATAAAATAAGCCTTCAAAAAGGATTAAGACATACACCATACTACAACCACTAGCTTTGTCTAGTGGCAAAGGTGTATGTCCAAGACTTCTTTAAAATGGAGAGGTCTTGGGTTCAAGTTTCACTTGTGACAAAAAAAAGGGGAGTCCAAGTTGGCCCAAAGGGTTTTCTCACCTAGGTTTCCTCCTGTGGGGGTGGAGATGATCGGGTGGGCTAGTGGCCCGTCAGTGATCCAAATTGCCGTTAAGAAAAACATACACCATACTCCACTTTCTGGTCTCTAAAATTTACATACATACATACATACATACAAATTAGCATGATATTGTAAAGATAAAGCCATTTGGATGGTGAGTCATAGGTTTAAGTCCCATTAACTAAACCAAATTTGCCGTTCGAAAAAAAATATTGTAAAAATAAAATGTCTTGATATGCATTGAGCTTAAAATAACATATTCAAATTTCTTTTCATGTTATCATCTCTTGTCACTATTATATAACTATAATTGGACGTGAGGTTGAATAGGCCCTTTTAGTTTTTTTTTTTACCTTAAAATTTTTTTTTATAGAAAAAGGTTTAAGTTTTTTTTTTTACTAAAAAGTTATTTTTTTTAGATTTGTCACAAAACTTCAATTGAGTAAACTTTAGTTTCTTTTCCTCAAGTTTGATTTTATATAAAATTGTAACAAAAGTTCAATGAGTTTATTTTTTTAGTAAACTTTCGTTAACTTTTTTTTAAACGGTATGCACGGCTTTATTTAGTTTTTTTTTGTGAGCGATCCGGGTTTTTTTTTGTATCGTACGCTATACCGAGTCTGTGTTTCGACGTAAGTTTTATAACCATAGACGAGCCGAACCGATAACTACCAAATTCCAGCCGCGTAGCGCCGGGAAAAGAACTAGTTTATATCATTTTTCATAAGTATTATACATTATAAAATAATTAAAATGTATAATTCCATCATATGTTTTCAGCTATAATTACTATTACTATTACTATTACTAAGTAACTTTAAAAAGCAACGCTATGAACAGTGAGATAATATTTTTATTTTATTTTTGTTTTCAACCCTCATATTATATATAATATACACTTTTAGCCTGTCAACTTTTCTAATAACTTCATTTCTCTGTCATAACTTTCGTTCTTTATTTTTTCATTAAAAAAGGAAAGCGCAACTTTCTTTAATTTTATTTTGTCAACGTTCCGACATAAATTTTATTAAAAACGAAGTTTTATTCAAAAGCGAGTATTTTTTTCGTACGTTATAACGACTGTACATAACTTTTAGCCCCGCAAACAAGCCGAATCAAATTCGACAATGTCCCCGCTGTGTTGCGAGGAGAATCGTTTTAGCCCTCATAGTATATATAATATACGCTTTTTACCCGTTTAGTTTTCTATCAATTTCGTTTTCCTGTGCTAACTTTCGTTCGTTTATTTTTTTTAAACGGAATGTGCGGTTTTCTTTGTTTTTTTTATCAACGTTCAGGTATAACTTTTTAAAAACGGAGTTATGTTAAAATTCGATGTTTTTTTTTCGTGCGCTATAGCGAGTCTGCATTTCGACATAAGTTTTATCCACCCAAATGAGCCGACCCCGATAACGACTAGGCGCAGATGAAAAAAAATGTAGTTAAACATTATAGTATAATGTCAATGACCTAGTGGTGGAATAGTAAGGGAGAGACCTGGTGTTCCTAGTGACCCAGGTTCAATCCCTGCTCTCCACATTAGTTTCTGCGGCATGCAAATGAGGCCTAGCTTAGGCTGATGCACCTGTGTTTTACCCACACCGATCCAGGGTTCGAGCATCGGCTCTCCCTCAAGCCCGGAAGGGGCCTTATTGGGTGGGACTTTTCCTTTGATGCTCTCTAACTCTGACGCCAAGTGGGCCCAGTTAAGACAATGTTTTGGTCGGAGTTGGACGAGGCTCTCCCATGTGACGGGGGGTGCGACATCACAACATTCCATGTTCGCCGTTCAAAAAAAAAACATTATTGTATAATAGACTACAATTAATAATGATGCTAATTTAGTGTCATTAAGAAACTAATTAATTATTTTAAGATTGGACACTATCCTAATACATTATGCGACAACGATGTTGATGTGCAGGATCGTGTCCTTATCTATCATGTCCTAGTTGTTCGGTATCTAAGAAATTATCATGTTAGGTGAAAATTGTAATTATATGAGTTGTATTATTCTAATTTAACATAAAAAATTTACGTTTCATAAAATGTTACGTCAAGTGTTATTTGTTAAATAATTAAGAGTAAGAATATTGATTAATAATGAAATAAATAATGTTCCCTTCTAATGATACTACCCTAAAACTAACTTATGGTTTAATTAAATTAAAAAAATTATATCAATGTTCGGTGTCAAAAAAATTTTCTATAAATCAATGGGATAAACCTTAAAGAAAAACTGAAGTCGCTCGACATTCGCGTAATATACGGTTACTAAAAATTTGAAATCGAGTGTGGTTGATTGACCCGATCTCCCATATACTACCTTCGCTTTTTTATTAAAACTACCCCTAAATTACTTTAACACCCATAAATTAAATAGAACATCAATATAGGAAATGGGTAGTTGGGTGCCACTATGAAATTAAGAAAGAGGACTTATCATGCAAATTTCAATTTAGGCATCATTATCTTATATTATATGTAAAGTAGCAAAGGGAGATGCTCCTATCAACTTATAGCGTAATGCGCTTCCCAACTACCCACGGTTTTATCTAATGATTCTTTATTTGTCATAAAAGAATCCAAACTTTTATAACTATTTACTACTTTAAATTAAAAACTAAAGGTAAACTAATAAAAATTAATTATAATGCTTGATGATTCGATTAAATGTCATGTATTATAAAAACAAAATATTAGCTTATTGTTTAAGAGAATCAAAAGTACCTTTTGTTTGTTTTGTTTGAATGTTGTTAAAGATATTAGTTTTTGATAATTGATGATTTAATTAAAGAAATATTTTGAATGAAAAATATACTTCATAATTATTGCTACAATAAAAATTGAATCGGATTTAACCTTGTTTAGTGTTTTTGAGTTCTCATGTTAGCTACAACATATTGATAAAACCATTAGAAGATGACCCTAGTCGAAACCTTGAAAATAGACTTTGATGATCAAGTTAGTAACAAGTTTTGATCAAATTAGAATATAGAGAGTTAGGGGAAATGACACCATATCTGAACACATAAAGTTACAACAAGTTTCAAATCAAAATTTCAATAGTAATCAACTCTCAATATATGCTCCTGTAAGGGTTCGTATCATCAATGAAAGTAATAGAAATCTAATTCGTAAATACATAGTAGAAACACAAAAACATAATAAAACGTTAAATCAATTATTAATGGAATACCGTTAAATCAAAACTAGTTAAAAACACGCAAACCCAATGAACCAAATGATTGCACAAGATTTATGTCTAAGAAAGGGGAGAAACATAGTTGAATATAGTTACTAACACTAACCCTACACCCGAGGGATGATCACCGGTGATTAGTCTTGCATCTTAATCAAATGACTTCAGTTCTGCATTCAAGGTTGAATTTCGTGATTGGAATGGTGGATTGATGTTTCCAGAATGTTAAGATCCATTCACAATTTGCCTAAATTGCTCAAGGGTTGTACATCTTCGCAACCCTAGTTCGAGGGTTAAATAGGGATTGCAAACCTCCATAAAACCCTAATTCACGCAGCAATCGGCGTAAGCTACGCCACCTGTACTTCATACATTGTCAATTTTTTGTGATACGCCAAATCTATGGCGTAAGCTACACCATATGGCTTTCTTATATTCTTTCTTCCTTCTTTTAAACTTTACTCCTTCCACTTTTCTCCTTTTGTACTCTTAACATTCCAATTTTGCGTATTCTTCATTCTTTATCTGAAAAGCAACAAATAAACTCAAAGTCAAACTCATAATTAACTATAATAAACATAAAGAAATCGCCCAACCATCAAATATGTGATCACATATAGACGTTTATGCCCCCGCCTATATTTGAGCATCGTATATATGAAATCCCCCTATATATATATAAGTTTTATACATGTGTAGGTTATATATATAAACAAAAAAAAAATTATTTAAGGAGAGACGAATAACTATTATATTTTTATTATTTCTTTGATTTAAAAGTTTTTAAATCTAAAAAAATAAATAATATATTTTGTTTTATGTCTTCTCGTAATATTTAGTATTTTGTAGCGTGTATATATAAAGAAATGATAGCTGACAACTATTTCTATTTGTTATGGCTTCAAAAGAATTATCTTATTCATTGAAATAGTACAAATGTAATGCAAAACTATGTTAGTTAACTTCCCTAAATGTGTTATGAAATCGACCATAAAACAAACACTAACAAATAAAAAAAATAAGTACCTCTTATATGATTTCATGAAAAATAGAGTTTAATTTTGTTTTAAATTTGATATAAATCAAAACATTATTTGTTATTATTTATAAAATTTGTTTTTGTAAGATAAGAAAGTAGAGAATTATATTTTGTAACATATATTTATATGTTATAAGTTTCTAAATATCATATATAATCAATCCAAACTTAAAATATCGTATATGCCCCTAGAAACTAATTAATATATCATATATACCAAACATAAACTTAAAAAATATCACATATATACTCATTTTGACCTTAAAATTTCATATTTATCTATTTAACAATATTTTTCTTGAAATAACCTATTTAATCATTTCAATAAAAACAGATTATTTTCCTTTTTATCAACTTACTTTTTAAATTTAGTTTATAAATGAATACCAAAAACGTAAAATATGAAAAACTTTATGAAAGTTTAACTAATATAAGAGTCTTCAAATTAACATGAAACAAGTAAATTAAATCTCGGATTTGATATAAAAAAAACTAATTTAGTAATAGCTACAAATATATATATACATAAAAAAAATAGGAACTCAACTTATATAACATGTATTTATGTAATCAAAATAAAAATTTGGAATTAAAAAAATCTAACCAGGACTTTGTCACGTGACAACCACTAGATTAGTAGTGGCAAATGTGTATAATCAAAACTTCATTAAAATGGAAGGTCTTGGGTTCAAGTCTCACTTGTGATAAAAAATGAGAGGGTCCAGGTTAGGCCAGGGGATTTTCTCACATCAAAAAACCCAACCACCCTAGCAAAAAGCCAGAGATAAAGTACAAAGGAAACATGAATTTCCTCTTATAAAAGTAAAAATGACAGAATGAATTAATGACCGGTCATAGATCCAAATTACTTTGTCACGTGAATCGGCTATCTATGTCATCTCCTTTATATAGACACCCCTTCTGCCTGTTAAAATTTGCTTTAGATTCAGAGCAAACCAGAAGCCCTCTTTCCACCGTTACAACCCATACATACATATTTCTATATCTATACTAACCTAACCGATACAGTAAGAGGAGAACGATCGGTGCTAGGGAAGAGGGCGTGGTACAGCAACTATCCGACACAGAATTGCTTCTGTATGTCAGTAGATTGTACGCACTGCAACTACTACGGTGGATTTGGTGAGCTTGCTAACCCCTTGCAATGGCCTCAGCTTCGCAAAAGGCGTCGCATTCTTCCGATGATTCCTTGCCACTCCGCCGTCAAATTTCTCCAGCCTCCGCCTCCGCCGCTCCCGACGTCGTCGTTGTCGTCGAGGATTGGAATAACGCCGATCGGATCAAAAATTCCGTGATCAATTCTTCTGATCCTTCGGCTAATGCTTCCGCGAAAGGTAGTTATTGATTTCGCTTTGTGTTTATCTGTAGGTATTTGTATATTTGTATCGCTTTACGTGTTTATCCGTCACACGTATATCACCGTCGTACAATTAGGTATGCATATGAACCGTACAAGTTATACGGTGGATATACATATACTGTACGGACATATGTACTGTTACATACTAATCTAATGTATACGTATACGTGTATAGATATTAGATAAAGATATATGAGTTGGATAATGGATGTACAAAATTTGGAATGTGCTTCTATGTGTAGATTCAGACAATTAGATGTCAGATCTTGATGTTTGCTGGTGAGATTCGTCAACATCTGTTCTTTTTAGTTGTCACCTTTGTTGGTGGGGCTTACCTGAATTGTCATCTCCCTATATATTCAAATTTCAAATCAAAGAAAACACAATGTATTGATCTATTTAAAGTATTAAATCCTTTCAATCACTAGAGTTTTTAAAGTTATGAAGTGATAGACAGACTGTAAGGATAGTCTTAGATTTGATTATTATTTATTTGCTAGAATTTGTTATATTAGTATTTGTATGATTGTCAGGGCCTTGTTTTTCTAGAATTTATGCAGACAGCTTGCTAGGCCATTGGTTTGACATGACGCAATATCAGATAAGGTGTTCGGTGTCTTATACCAACCTCTTCTGATCTGGACTGCACCTGTTTTAAGGCGATTGTGTTTCTTTTAATTATAACAGGGGAGGGTTCCCACTGTTAAAAAATAAATAAAAAATTAAGTAAATAAATAACAGGGGAGGGTTCATTTTTAGCCAGCTGTTTAACTTTACTGACATCTGATGTGCACTAGAGTTGACTCATGTATGCCCATGCAAAACTATGAAGTATGAACACTACAACAGCAAAGGCGTATGGTACTATGATGTTTTTGGTTATTCGGATTCTATAAGTTGTGCTTAATAAGCACTTCAGACAAAGGGGATGGCACCATATGGACTTCTATCTTCAAGTTGCTACACATCTTCTATCTTCGAATACATTGCTCGACTGAACTCGTGTTTCTTATTTTGTTTAGCACGTCGAAAACACAAGAACAATCTTTTGAACTACCAGCCATCAATCCTAAACACAAATTAGGTTCCATGTGATGATGTCGCATAGCAACCTTTGAAAAGCGGAGACTGATTCAGTTATGTTAAAGATGCATCACCCATTCACACTGCATTGTACTAGGAAATTGGAGTTAATGTTTAGTCTCACTTTACATCTGAAGTTATATGCTATAATAATGTAGTAATTTGACTCACAAATCAAGGAGTGCTGCATTAACCTCTTATTGGTGTGAGACTTCCTTTTTGTTTTTGCTTTCCCTGTCGTTTTATCTGCTAATTGAGCTGTAATATTTAGGAATCCAAGTCCTCACAAGGGCTCAAACCAGGCATCCTTTGGACCCATTATCTGCAGCTGAAATCAAAGTAGCCATTGCAACTGTCAGGGCTGCTGGAGCAACACCTGAGGTACTAAATAATATTACTTTATAGATAAAGCATCTAATCATGGTAATATATTGAAGTGATTTTGATGGAATTTGTGAAATTTGTTAATTCCTTCTCTTTTTTAGGTCAGAGATGGCATGCGATTTGTGGAGGTGGTTCTATCAGAACCGGATAAAAATGTTGTGGCACTTGCAGATGCGTACTTCTTTCCACCATTCCAACCATCATTGTTACCCAGAAGCAAAGGAGGGGCTTTGATACCGACTAAACTTCCTCCAAGGAGAGCCCGGCTTGTTGTTTATAATAAAAAATCAAATGAGACGAGTGTATGGATTGTTGAGTTGTCTGAGGTGCATGCAGCAACTCGAGGTGGGCATCATAGAGGAAAAGTCATTTCATCACGAGTTGTCCTAGACGTTCAGCCTCCCATGGTAATCCCAATACATGTTTGCGATATTTAATGGATAAATGATATTGTAGCTAACTATGCAACATTTTGTCTTTCTGATATTTGCTGTCTTTTTACTAGATTGGAAAAAAAATCTTGTTAAAATCTGGAAAGAGCCATCATACTCAAACAATATGATGTTCTTCATCCACTTTGTTATCTTATAAACTCTTGAACACTGTTTCTTGCTGTAATGCCGTGGTCTATTTGACTGTACTTATTCTGTATGCTTGCCCTATAGTTTTATGCTATTTGTTCTCATATCATTATCCCTCTCAGGATGCTGTGGAATATGCTGAATGTGAGGCCGTGGTGAAAGATTATCCACCCTTTCGGGAGGCTATGAAGAAGAGGGGTATAGATGATATGGATCTAGTGATGGTTGATGCTTGGTTAGTTAAAATCACATGGGATTTTTTAACACACAACATATATAATGTAACTTATTCATGCTACATTCTTGTTTGAAAACTTCCACAGGTGTGTTGGATACCACAGTAAGGCTGATGCACCTAGCCGTAGATTAGCAAAACCACTTATATTTTGCAGGACAGAAAGTGACAGTCCAATGGAAAATGGATATGCACGTCCAGTTGAAGGCATATATGTTCTTGTTGACATGCAAAATATGATAGTGCTTGAATTTGAAGACCATAAGCTTGTCCCCCTACCACCAGCTGATCCGTTGCGAAACTACACTCCTGGTCATACACGAGGCGGTGTTGACCGCAGTGATGTAAGGCCGCTACAGATTCTTCAGCCTGATGGACCAAGCTTCCGTGTTAATGGGCACTATGTTGAGTGGCAAAAGGTAATGTATTGGTACTTTCTCGGTCGGGCGGGTTGAATACTAGGTCAAAAGGAGTTTGAGTTGAAACAAATTTTTAGTACAGATTGAAACGTGCCGAGTCGGGTTGACCCCCAAACAATTTTTGGTACATGTTTTAAAAGTTATAACCAATTAAGGCATTAGTTAAGATTAAAAAAAACTTTATTATTACCATAACAATCTAAATCTTTGAATAAAACCGGTTTATGAGATTTTATGCTATTACAAATAGACTTTGGTCAACTTTCACCTGTTTTACAAGTTCAACCCATTCAAGTCAAACCATTTCCCTTTTCGCTATTTTGAGATTAAGAAAAACAACCCAAACCAACTCATTCAATACAAAATGGGTCGAAATTGACACCTATGTCATAACATACATGTTTAATGAATGTTTTTTTTTTTTTGCATTTTGTTTGGTTTGCAGTGGAACTTTCGAATCGGTTTCACTCCGAGGGAGGGTTTGGTATTACATTCGGTTGCATATGTTGATGGTAGTAGAGGTCGAAGATCAATAGCTCATAGATTGAGCTTTGTGGAGATGGTTGTGCCTTATGGCGATCCAAATGATCCACATTATAGAAAGAATGCATTTGATGCTGGTGAAGATGGCCTTGGAAAAAATGCTCATTCCCTAAAGAAGGTTTGTGCTAAAACTAAGACGTCTTAAATTCTTATGTTGTAAGGATACATGTATGGGGATATGGGTGCATGATATGTCATATGTGGTTTATGGGGATTCAAAGATTCTAAAATACTGGGATAAGGTACGAGTGCGCATTTATATACGTACACGCTAAAACAAAACAAATAAAATAAGAAGTCCTTTAGTGATTCAACTCGGGGAGCATCATACGGGGTTCTCCTCAAATAGTGTGGATCTGCCTCTTCACATGTGCCTCTGAATTTATGGTCCACATTTTGGAGAACTTGATATGTGTTGGGTTATGAAGGCTTTGGGCCGAATTGGGCCTAGTGGGCCTGGGACGAGCTGGGCCTTGGGCCACCAGCGGCTGGGCTATTGGACCTTTTGGGGCTGGCCAGATCTGAAGAAGCAAGGGCTGGCGGCTCTTTCTTGGGCTGTTTAGCATTAGCTTGGTGATTAAGTTATTGCCTTAATTAGATAACCCTAATCTAGTCTTATAAATATATTCCTGATGTAATTGTATTCTCTTGAGCACCTAATAATAAAGAACCCTAGTTGCAAAGTGGACGTAGGCCAATTGGGGCTGAACCACTATAATTCTCGTGTCTTCTACTTTTCTGTTTATCGATTGTGTGCGTGTGTGTGTGATTCCGCTGCGTTAACGACTCTTGATACCTAACAAGTGGTATCAGAGCCTTGGCTCGTTGTGTACACACGGTCTGCACTGGTTCAATCGCTGAAGGGGTTAAAGGCTGTTTCGAGAAGGCCGTTGTGGTTCTGATAGGCTGTCTACTGCTGTCAAGGATTTCAGATCTGCTGCTACAGTACAGCCGCTACAGTGTTTTCGGGCTGCTACAGTGTTTTTCGCCCGTGAACAGTGTTTTCGGGAAGAAAAAAAAAACGTTTTTCCTGTTGCTGTTTTTTCAGGGCTGTTTGGTTACTGTTACTGTCGTTTTTTCTGCTGCGTTTAGGGTTATAAGAACCCTAGGAGCCGTCGCAAGTAGGGGACAGAAAGAGGCTGTTTGGAAATTGTTTTTTTTTGTGATTTTGCGATTAGGGTTTGGTTCCTTGAACCCTTGAAGTTGCTGCTGATCACAGGTTTTGCAGGTGAAACGCCGGTTCGGGTGTTTCGGGTTTTAGGGTTTTCTATTGGAGGTTGCTTGGCTTCGGTTGGCTGATTTCTTAATTTTTGGTTTCTTCTGATTCTCGTTTGCAATGGCTGAAGACGGGAAAATTCGAATCGAGAAGTTTAACGGGACTGATTTTGCATGGTGGAAGATGCAAATAGAGGCGTTATTCGGTGAAAACGATTTGGAGATGGTATTGGCAGAAAAACCGGATGGAATGAGTAAGGCTGACGAAGTGGTTTGGAACACTAAGGACAAAAAGGCGAGATGTAAGATTGTACTGGCTTTGACGAGGAGCGTAGCGTTCAATATCAAAGAGGAAACCACGGCTTATGGTATGATGACGGCTCTGTCAAACATGTATGAAAAGCCGTCTGCCGGTAATAGAGTGTTCCTGTTGAGAGAGTTATTCATGATGAGGATGAATGAGGGAAGCTCGGTGCCCGATCACATAAATAATATAAATTCAATTTTGTCCAGGCTATCGACCGTTGGGACAAAGCTTGATGATGATACTCAAGCTGCGATACTGTTATCCTCTTTGCCTGACAGCTGGTCAGGTTATGTGACGGCGATCACTAATTCTGGTGGAGCTGGGAATTTGAAGTTTAGCGTGGTCCGGGATAGTATTCTGGATGAGGATATTCGTCGGAGGAACACTAGTGGAGGATCCTCGTCTTCTGATATATTCAATGTGGGCAGAGGAAGGGAAAATAACAGGAGCAATGGGAGTAGGGGGAAGGAGTTTGTCTAGAGCTCGGAAAAATGTGAGGTGCTGGAGCTGCAATGAAGTTGGGCATGTGAAAAGTCAATGTCCAGGAAGGAATAAGGAAGAGTCTGGGAAGAATGAGGGCAAAAGGCAGGTAAACACGGTTCAGGCAGATGAGGAATCTGATGATGATGTTTTGGTTTGCTGTGTAGAGTCTTCTACAGATTCTCGGGTTATGGATTCTGGTTCTTCGTTTCACGCGATGCACAGCGGGGAGACGATGGAGAATTTAAAGGTTGGTAACTTTGGGAAGGTACGGATAGCTAATGGTGATGTTCTTGATGTTACGGGCATGGGTGACGTAAATTTGGTTACTTCTTTGGGAACCACATGGAACTTGAAGAGTGTCAGGGTTATTCCAGCTTTAAAGAGTAAGCTTATCTCTGTCGGTCAGCTGGATAAACAGGGACTAGAAGTAAAGTTTGGTGGAGGCAAGTGGAAGGTAACTAAAGGTAATCTGGTAATTGCTAGTGGAAACAGGCGAGGTTCTTTATACATGGTGGAGGTACCTGCTGAGGGAAGTATGACCGTCCCTCAAAACAAAGTTGGGTTCGCTGAGTCAAAGGGGCGAAAGAAGGTTCAATTTGCAAGAAGGGAGCCTAGTGCCAAGGTGATTCAAGCTGAGCGGGGTCGGAGGTCAAAACCAGGTCAGGGGTTTGGTAACAGTGGGAGCACGGGGTGTGTTTCGGTTACAGTTACAAAACAACGTTGGGTTTTGAAGACCGTTAGTCCGACTGTGGAAATCTCTCATATGGAAGTCTTGCTAAAGGAGGAGAGTGGTAATGGTTCTCGGGTTATCTCTGGAACTGGTGGATCGTGCAGACCAGTTGAGATAGAGAATGGGTTGGAGCTCGGGGGAGCTTCAACTGCCCCTTCATGTACTTGATGAGAGGGGGGTGCAACTAGGGGGAATTGATGAAGTCTGAGCTTGTTTATAGGGACTGAAGGCTCGGGAGACTTTGGATATGGGGGATACTGGAATTATTGGATCGGGGATTACTTGAATGGTGTTTGTGGATTGAGCAAAGCCTTCAAGTGGGAGATTGTTGGGTTATGAAGGCTTTGGGCCGAATTGGGCCTAGTGGGCCTGGGCCGAGCTGGGCCTTGGGCCACCAGCGGCTGGGCTATTGGACCTCTTAGGGCTGGCCAGATCTGAAGAAGCAAGGGCTGGCGGCTCTTTCTTGGGCTGTTTAGCATTAGCTTGGTGATTAAGTTATTGCCTTAATTAGATAACCCTAATCTAGTCTTATAAATATATTCCTGATGTAATTGTATTCTCTTGAGCACCTAATAATAAAGAACCCTAGTTGCAAAGTGGACGTAGGCCAATTGGGGCTGAACCACTATAATTCTCGTGTCTTCTACTTTTCTGTTTATCGATTGTGTGCGTGTGTGTGTGATTCCGCTGCGTTAACGACTCTTGATACCTAACAATATGGGGTTCACCTCATCTTCCTATTAGATACTTCTAGACAAATACGGACTATCGTGACTCTATGTTTATCTCCACAGGGATGTGATTGCTTAGGATATATCAAGTACTTTGATGCACATTTTACAAACTTCATTGGAGGTGTTGAAACAATTGAAAATTGCGTATGTATGCATGAAGAAGACCATGGAATCCTCTGGAAGCACCAAGACTGGAGAACTGGCTTAGCAGAAGTCCGAAGATCTCGGCGGCTCACAGTTTCTTTTATATGCACTGTTGCAAACTATGAATATGGTTTTTATTGGCACTTTTACCAGGTGAGTTTATTGTATTCAAAATTCAGAAAACTAAGTTTGCATGTTCTATAGTTCTATAATGAAACTCAACCTTTTCATTTAATTTATAGTAGGATTAGCTGGTGACCGCCCGTAATGTAGCACCTATAGTCATTACATAGCACTAATAGCATTAGAAAAGTGTATTTACAATTTAGAAAACTAAGTTTGCATGTTTTCTAGTTCTATAACAAACCTTCAACTTTATAGAGTTGTATGTAGTAGGGTAAGTAGCCAGAATAATCCAATTGCATTAAACAAGTCTATGTCCAGTGTTAGATGTATTTACAATTTAGAAACTAGATTTCCAGGTTTATATTTGTATGACAAACAATAACTTGAGTTATATGCCATAGGATAACTAGTACAATGACTATCCATAATTTGATGGCTAAATTACATTAAATATCCTTATATAGTCCATGTTATACGTCATTATTTTGGTTTTGACATCTCTTTCCCAAAAGTTCATGTTTTCTTGTATATGTTTAGCATACTTCTTTTCCAACTTTTTGTATGGTTGACTTCAATTCTCATTTGATAGAAACAGATCACAAGGGACGCACCATATTTCATTCGTTGAGCTACAATTACTTAATGACATAATCTTAGTATTTACATAGTCAATTTATTGAGGGCCTCGGCAATCCCTTTGGATTTCTGTTGTGTATTTAACTCGAAATTGAGGAGTTCTGGTTCTTTTGGGCATCCTGCCACAAAGTAGTGAAGCTATGTTTCGGTTTCCTGGTCTTGCAATAGTGGTAGCCTTTGCTTTACTTATTTGATATCAAGGCATTTAATATGCTGCTGTTTGCAGGATGGAAAGATTGAAGCTGAAGTTAAACTCACTGGAATTCTGAGCTTAGGGGCATTGCAGCCAGGAGAAGTTAGAAAATATGGCACTACTATTGCACCAGGACTGTATGCACCTGTTCATCAACATTTTTTTGTTGCTCGAATGGACATGGCAGTTGATTGCAAGCCTGGAGAAGCATACAATCAGGTATGCATCATCACTAAGTATTGTTTATGTGGTTATGTTAAAGTATTTTGGTTAAAACTCAGAAAATAAACTTCAGATTTTACATATATATTTCACAATTATCTCGTCTTTTGTTTTCTAGGTTGTCGAAGTTGATGTTAAAGTTGAAGAACCAGGAAACAATAATGTTCACAATAATGCATTCTACACGCAGGCAACATTGCTTAAATCTGAATCTCAAGCAATGCGGGATTGTAATCCATTATCTGCTCGTCATTGGATTGTAAGTCTACTAAATTCGGTTAATTTGTTGAATTGTTCACCATGTATCAGCAAAACGAATGGTTTGAAACTTTAAGTCATTATTTTCACGTGGTTTCTCAAACTCTTTGGACTCTTGGCGATGACTATTAATCCGACCTTAGCCCCATCCGGTTAGGTGGGTTGGGTCAGATTTTTGAACATGGACTTTTTCCTAAAAACATGTTACAAATAAACTTGGCTAAATTGAGTTGAGCTTTGCTGACTTTGACTTTTCTTAGTAATTATTGTTTTTGACTTTATTATTTTACTCATCCAAACTGTGATCACCCTCTTATATTCAGGTTAAAAACACTAGAACTGTCAATAGGACTGGGCAACTGACAGGCTACAAGCTGGTTCCTGGTTCCAACTGCTTGCCTTTAGCAGGTTCAGAAGCCAAGTTTTTGAGAAGGGCTGCCTTTCTGAAGCATAATCTGTGGGTTACACCGTATGCACCCGGTGAGGATTTTCCTGGAGGAGAGTTCCCTAACCAAAACCCACGTGCTGGTGAAGGTCTGGCCTCGTGGGTCCAGAAAGATCGATCTCTTGAAGAAACTGATATCGTCCTCTGGTTAGTAAATTCTTATATTAATTTAAGCATATTAAACATCTGCTAAGCTACCTAGTATTATTATTTGGTTTATATATTTAAATTTCCAGGTATGTGTTCGGGATCACTCATGTTCCTAGGTTGGAAGACTGGCCAGTGATGCCAGTGGAGCGGACTGGGTTTATGCTTCAGGTATGTTTGAAGGAAAATGAGTTTATATCTCAATAGAGGGGCTGGTCCCATTGATGAAAACAATTTATTTTATTTCATTGCGACTGAAATTGAAACTGAAATGGTGTGCAGCCACATGGGTTCTTTAACTGCTCTCCGGCTGTAGACGTTCCTCCTGGAGCTTGCGAATCAGATGTGAAAGACGGTCATGTTAAAGATACAATTGCTGCCAAGCCGGTTCCAAATGGGTTGATAGCCAAGCTTTGATTTGATCGTAAACAGTGTTACGGTGTAAGATAAATGTTGTAAAACACTGGTTTAGTTATGAACCGAGTCTTTTGGTGTATGAATCCAAACCAGTACAATCCTTGGATGGGTTTCTCTACTACTTGTCCGTTGCTTGCGTAGGTATATATATGCATGTCCTCTATATATGTGAACATATAGATATATGTAGGTATATATATGCATGTCCGCTATATATGTGAACATATACATATATGATATGAGTATAGCATAGGCAAATATGCATATGTAGTGGCAGAACAAGGATTTTTGCTCAGCGGGGGGCAAAAACGAGTTGATTAAAATGGATCAGCCAAAACGGATAGCTAAATTCAATTTTACCGCATAATAATAGTTTTCTAAACAAATTACTCAATTTTACTAACCCATTTAAATTAACTCATAAGTAAAAGATTAACTTGTAATTTAAATTCTTTCAAGTATCACTAATTAAATTTCATATAACATAATATGAAACATTTCTAATCCAGATTACTCTATTTCTATATAAGATTATATATATAATATTTTTCAAGGAAGTCTCATAAATCTGCAAGGAGTTAACCATGCATTTTCTTGAAGCTCCTCTAATAATTGATTAAAATATTTTTCTAAAAGTAAAAGATTATCAAAAAGAAGAAAAAAAATAGTCTCTTGGCATCTTTTGCTCCTAAGAACTTTTAAAATTTATGGAACTTTTGATCAAGTTATAGTTTTAACTTTTAGCTTTAATTAATTTACCAGCACTGATTCCTTAATTCTGATTGTTTAATCAGCATAATCATGGGTGAAGCTTAGTGAGCGTCCGGGGTCCCCGGCCCCCCAAATTTTTGTTCAATAGTATTAATTTATATGTATTCGGCCAAAAATTTTATAGTTCCGACCCCCTTGATAAAAAAAGTCCCGACCCCCGTACGTTTTTCTTCGAGCTTAATCACTGAAGATAGTAGTAATTGTTTTAAAATTAACATCGAATTGAATAATTAATTTATTAAAGCTAAATAATTCTTTTGAGCAAGAAATGATGCAATCCATATACATATCAACTTGCAGGGATAAAAAACATGATATTTCTTCAATGTCTAACATCTGTCGTTCTTGTCCCACGTGTCCACAACCCTATCCTCTTTACATACTCTCACACCCTCCCCTGTTCCTCACGTACCGCACCAACTCAGTGACTCACCACCGTCAATGGCGGAGCACCACCACCACTATGGACACCAACAAAATCATCCAATAGACACCACCAAGACCCACTCTCGACAACAAAATGAACACTCGACATCAAAAGTCCTAGCAGTCCTCACCCTCTTCCCCATCGGTGGCGTCTGCTTCCTCCTCTCCGGCCTCATCCTTACCGGAACCCTTATCGGGCTCACTATCGCCACTCCACTTTTCTTCATTTTCAGCCCGATTCTGGTCCCGGCGATGCTAATCATCGTGTTGGCGGTCACCGGGTTTTTAACATCGGGAGCTTTCGGAATGACGGCGTTTTCTTCACTGGTCTACATAGTGCACTACTTCCGGCGGACGAGTGGCGGTGGGTCGGTGCAAGATCAGTTAAATTATGCAAAGAGGAAAGCTCAGGATATTGGCCAGAGGACCCAAGAAACGGATTGGGCCTGAGGGCCTAGTAGTTGGGCCTTGTGAAGCCCATAATGGGTCTAATAGGATAGGGTCTTTGTTTGTAGAGTTGATGGTCTTGATGTTGGTTTTATAGTTTTTATGCACAGACAGATGAATAAGGATTGGGTACTTCAATAATGTAAGGTGGTACTGGAAACTAACAAGGATAGCCATTTTACTACGAATGTAACAGGGGTAAATTTGTCGTTTGGTAATTTTAAAATGCCTAAAGTAAGTCGAAAAAATAAATACAAAGTTGTTGCTGGGTTTCAACTTCTTCCAAGTAAAGTCGGGGGTAAATGGCCCATGGACCTTGGCCTTATAGTCAAGACTCGGTGTGTTGGGCCTTTTTTTAATCGAAATAAGTCAAGCCTCATGTGATTTGATGCTATTATTTTGTATAATTGGATTCATATAAAAATCAAGGAAGTCATAATAAAAAAGAGTTAATTACTGTTTTAGTCCCTGACATTTGACCATTTTAACTATTTGAGTCCTTTATGTTTAAATTCGTCTCTTTTAACCCTGACGTTTTATTTTTGCTTCTATTTGAGTCCAGATAACTAACTCTGTAAGTTTTTCTGTTAATGTTTTTCTAAAATAATCAATATGCCCTCAAGGACTCAAATGCCCTCAACCACCACCTGTACATTTTCCGTCCCCATTGTAATTTACTCAAATAATGGCTCGTAAATTGCTTCGACCTCGATTACAAAAGAAGCATTGTCCGCTGATTTGACCACGAAGACCTTGATTCTGAGTGAAATTGGAGTTTTCAATATGAGGTTTATGCCAAATATAACATGTAGATGCAGGTGTCCATTTTTACATTTTGACAAGATGGGGCTTACCATTTGAGAAAATTTTATGTGATTTGGGATAGGCAAGTCTGTAGATCTATACCCAAACAATGAGAAACGAGATGGGGACTTACTGGGATCTGCTTGAGCCTCGCCGGAAAAGCGATTTTGCCGGAGTGACGGTTGAAAACCCTAGCCGCCAGCGTCTTCGACCATCCTCCACCATGTGTAGCCGGAAACGCGATGCCGTCACTAGACCACCGGACGTTACTGCTGCTCGGATCTGGATTTGCAAGTTCCACCGCCGCCTCTGACCTTGTTCTCCTCCCGGCCGCCTCTGACCTTGTTCTCCTCCCGGCCGCCTCTGTCCTTGTTCTCCTCCCGGCCGCCGAAAGATTACACCACCACCGCTCCTCGCAGTGGTTTCCCGTCACGCCGTCTTCACTGAAGGAGATGGACTACAGGGTGTTGTACCGCCGCTTGGTCCGCCGCCGTCGCCTCCACAGGGCTGCCGGCCGGAGAGTAGGGTGGAGAAGAGAGAGAGTCCGCCCCTCTCTCTCTCTCTCTCTCTCTCTCTCACGCAGACTCTCTCTCTCTCACGCATGTGTGTGCTAGGCTCCATGAATATATTTGACAGCAGTGAAGAGAGGTGGTGGTGGAGAAAAGATGGAAGAATATATGTGTTTTTAACTATTTGAGTTTTTTTTAGAGCATTTTGGTTATTTTAGAAAAACATTAATGTAGCGTTTGGTATACAAAAATGGGAGGTGGAATGGAATGGACGATTACGAGGGAATGAAAAAAATGGTGTTTGGTTGGACGATGGAATGGAATCACCCATTTCACAAGAAATGTCATTCCCTTTAAATCCCTCAAATTCATTCCATCCACCTCCCTTGTTTTTTTTTTCATTTCATCCCCTCTTTCACCTTTCATCACCACCACACCCTCCTACCACCACCCACCACCACCAACCACCACCGCCTCCACCACCCACCACCACCGTCGCCACCGCCTCCACCACCCACCGCCATCTATCACCGTCACCACCACCGCCACCCCCAACCACACCACCGCCACCACCCACCCCCACCGTAGCCACCACCGCCGCCGCCACCACCCACCGCCACCTCCCACCCCCGCCGCCACCTCCCACCACCACCACCACCCACCACCACCACCACGTCCTACCACCGCCATCACCCACCGTCACCCACCGTCACCCACCACCACCACCCACCACCACCACCACCGCCACTCACCACCGATTTTATTCCTTCGTCTTTTCTAGCCTAACAAACAACATAAAGTAATTATTTATTCCATTCTCTCATAGTAACCAAACAAGACAATAGAATGGTCCATTTCATTCCTTTGTCCATTCCATTACCTCGTTCATTCCATTCCCTCGTCCATTTCATTACCCCATACCAAACAGACCCTAAGAGAAAAACTAACATAGTTAATCATCTGGAATCAAATAGAAACAAAAATGAAACGTTAGGGTTAAAAGAGACGAATTTAAACATAAGGGATTCAAATAGTTAAAATGGTCAAACGTCAGGGACTCAAACAGTAATTAACTCTAATAAAAATGGAGTGTATATTTATTTAATAATCTTATAATTTATGGTAATAAAGACACATAGTCGTATATAATAATACGAGAGTTCATCTGAAATTGTATGTTTGAGTTTTATTTATCAATTCAATCCTTGAGTTTGTATATAAAACTTTTATAATTATATAAATAATAAGCTGGTTAGGGTCATTAGTTTAGTCAAGTTTGGTATATGAAGCTTAGGCTCAGGTGTGTATTAAACGAGCTTAAATTAAATGAGGTATGGGCCGGACCTCGATTTAGGTTTTAGCTACCCCAAATTAGAGGTGCACAAATCGGGTATTCTCAAGAACCGGTTTCGGTTCCAGAAACAGTTCCGGTTCCAGGTTGAAAAACCGGAACCTATGTACCGGTTCCGGGTAATCAAGAACTGGTTTCAGTTCTTACCGGTTCCGGTAATTCAAGGCGGGTATTTCAAGAACCTATTTCCGGTAACCAACTTATTGCCTTTTCTGTTCATGTTTCAAAATTCTTAATTTAAGCCAATTTGGCCCGAGCACTGCAAATAAGGTTGTTGTAGCACTGAAGTGTGGGTAGCTTTTGACCATACATGTTATATTCGGTAATGACTTTATATTAGTTTTTTGAAACTAACTTAGTGAAGTTGCTGCAATATATTTAAGACAGTAATATGATTCACAAGGTGATTAGCTTTCTTGTGATTAGTAAATAGTAATTACATATCTATTTTTTTGTAAAATTGCTCATGGTCTTGCTTTTTTGTCTCTTAGGTTAGTGGATATGAAGATAAAATAGTTAGCTTACAAAATGATACTACAAGCACCGGTTCTTTGGTAGAACCGGTTCCGGGTATTTTTAGAACCTGTTTTGACTAGAAATATTGGAACCTATCCAGACCCTACAGGTAGGGTCGGTTCCGATTCGGTTCCGGAAGAACCGGTTTTCGGGAAGAACCGGTTCCGGTTCCTTGGGCTGTTCCGGTTCCGATTCAGGTTTTTTTTTGTTCACCTCTACCCCAAATGACACTATGAATTACTTAAGAGGTGATGGATTTTGGTTACCATCACTATACAGAAGCTATGATCAAAGTGAGTTTATAACAACTAATTAGGATGCTAGTAACATGAGAATCACCTTGAATAGTTGCTAACTAAATTCATCATTTTGGGATTGACAACTTCACAGTTTTTCAATAAATATGGCAGTTTGTATTCAACTAAGATCACTGATGTTTTGTCAAGAACAAGAATGACCCAAATAGTCGTCTAAAACACCACCAAGATAAAGAAAACATCTTTTTTACATAGACCTATGGCTACTCCCACCGCGCCTCATCTTTGCCAGAAAAACACTTAGCTTGGATTTTCAAAAGGTAATTGCAGGCAGCCTCTGAGTTAAAAGCTTAAACTCATTGTCTCTACTTAGCATGCTGATCCTCACATACTTCATGCTTGCCCCAAAGTGCTTCCCACCTCTTGTTAAGATCTTATGCCTCCTCAGAAAGCTTTCACAATCATCCACTTCTCCCTCACATTTTAACCAAGCAAAGGCTGCATAATAAAAAAAATCCAAATGGTTAATTTGTAGTAATTTCTGTTGGTGCTTAGGAAAACAGATTAGGGGCTTGAAGCGGCGCCTTGTGTACTTCAGGGTCCAAATTGGTTAAAACTAGAAATTATAAAAGATTTGCTTGATAAGAAGTCATATGTAAAAAGATGAGAGAAGCAGCTTCTGGTTGTAAATAAAGTGTATTTGTTGTACATAGAGCAATGCCTCACGTAAGTGATTTTTGCGCCTTGGATTTTATGACCTAAATATTCTTTAATCTTTTTCATAAAAGAAACCGTTGTGAGATTACCAGGAAGCTGTCCAAAAGTTCGCCCGCTGAATGAACATGTTTCGAGTGGGAAGTTGGGCAAGCTGAAAAGTTCAGTTTTATTTACAGCTTCTCTAATTTCCTTCCATCTTTGTGCCATGAGTTTGTAGCTATAATCAAAGAAAGTTTCAGCATCTGTTTGGTTGGCATGATCACAACTATCAGATATGGCTTGTAGAATCTTTGCGGCTCGGATTTGTGAATCTTTAGATACACCAATGGTGTTGATCTCTATAAATGTGGTCATTTTTTTAGCAATCTCTCTATCTTTAACAAGAGCCCAACTGCAACATTTCAATAGAAAGCCCAAATGAAGATAGTTCCTTTTACAGATGTTAAACTCTGACACGACATGAAAACATGACACGAAATTCACAGGTTTGGGTTTAGTCTAAACAGATTTGGTTCAGTTTAGGGTCGACCCGTGAACATGTTTAGCTAAAGGGGTTGTGTTTGGGTCAACCCGGTTGGTTCACTGGTTGACCTGTTTATTTTTATAAATTATAAAATGTTTTTAACAACAAAAATACAACGACAAAAGATAAAAGAGAAACGAGCTAGTTTAAAAACAATTGTTTAATATACATTCGCACTTTTGGTTAAAAATTTATAATTTTAGAGTATTAATATGTAAAAAAACAAATAAAATTTTGGGTTAAACAACTAGTATTTTTGTCAACCCGTGAAATCTAGTGTCATGTTCGGGTTCATGTGTCTGGCATAATCTTCGGGTTCGTGTCGGGTTCCACACGCCCAACCCGCAAACACGACCCATTTAACACCCCTAGTTCCTTTATCCCTATTAAGGGTTGCTTGATGTTTGATCCCAAAAGGTCAATGATAACAAGACTTAACAACGCAATGATTCGGCTACCAGCATGACCAGTACTTTTGGAGACAGTGAAGAGCATTATATTATCGTCTGCAGGCGATAAAATCGGTGTATATTGTGGCCAATAATAAGCAAGATCATGAACCAAAATTCCTTTCTCTCCTTTGACTACATCTTGTCTTGTAAATCCATCAGGGTTGTTAGGAGAAGTCACTAGCTCAATGTAAGATTCTTGCTTATTAAACACATTTGCATCACCTGCCCATTTGTGCAGTCCGGATTTCAAGTAGTCGGTCATCAACGGGTACGACTGCAAGCAATTTTAACAATATATTCAATCAAAATCTTCACCATAATGTTTTTCTAATCTCTATTTTGTTAGCTCAACATTCACCCAGTCACATTTTATGTTACCAGGATTACTATAACTGTAGACGTCCAAAAAGGTTTTTGGAGCCGAGGGTCTCACTAGAAGCTTGCCTTTCTACCCCACGGTATAGAGGAAAGGTTTGTCTCCATCCCACCCTCCCGAGACCCTACCAGTAGCCCTGCTGTGGGGGGGATTTTACTGTGTTTGTTTGTTTATTTTGTCAGCTCACATGTGCATCAAACTAATTCTCATTTTAGATAACTTGTATTCTAAGTAATATGTCATTAAGTTGACTTCTTAAAGTCATGCTGTTTTCCTAAGTAAGTGTAGTAGTTCCAAGTTCCAAGCTAAGTTATCTCAGTTTCACCAAATCCGTAGGCGCAACGAATTGAGTCACTAAATGCATTTGTGACCTAAACAGATGTCTCACCAGCACATGCAAACGCAACATATAAGGGATATGCAAGCAAAAGGAACAAAGTCATTAAAGCCTCATCAATACCAGTACACACAAACCGAATATAGAAAGACTTTTCATTTATTTTTGCTTTCACAAGAAGGGATCAATAAATAGTAATCAACAGTTTGCAGATTAAGAGTTTAATTAATTACCGAGTAAAATGGAGCAGCAGACACAACATTCATGGGGCCAGAAGCATTATGAGGTGAAAGTGCATAAAGTGCAGCCTGATAAAGTTGTGAAGAACCCGTTCCCACTACAATGTGTCGACCCTCTGTGACCGCATTGCCAACCACTTTGTGCAGCCTCTTGATTGCACTCATGAGCCCGGGCTCCAAAAACCAGCAAACATTTTTTATATCCGAAAAGTAACTTATATGCTGCCAACTGGAAGTCACAACGGTTGTTTCTTCGCCCTTTTGCTTCCAAAAGTTCTCATACATAGTCGGGTCGCCACTAAAAAGTGTCACATATATGTTAAAAAAATAAGTAAAATATGGTGAAAGAATCCTTGAAAGGTTTGGAAATACACAGAGAACATGGTAACATGTGTAAAGATCCCAATGTGCACTTAAAAAAAATAAAAGCAAATAATAACATATGCAAGCAACTGGGATTAAAAATTGTATTGAGTTAGGTATGCAAGGCAGATCTTGTCTGTAACATCTATCCCCTCTGCGAGAAAAATAACTATTTAATATTTCCTTTATTATTTTTTTCTAAATCTTTATTACTATATAATATATACTTTATAATTTACAAATCTTTATTACTAACTATTTAATATTTCTTTTATTCAATCCGTATAAAACACTGGTTTTTGGTAACCAGTGACGAAACTATTTTTGGGTTGAGTCTTAGGCAAATGGAAAATTATTTTTGGTAAAATCCTTATTCCGCAAATGTCACGAATAAATGCCCGCACAGTGGTGACTAATTTATGAGTCGTCGCTGATTAATCTCTTGATCAAATTAGACAGTCGGGACGAACAAGACTGTCGCTGGCACGACATTTAGTGACGGAAAAGAATGTGACAGATTAGTTTGCTGACTTACTCAGAATTCAGTGACATTTCAAGTTGCATAAACAGTGCTGGTAACGATGAATAGAAGTATACTGTGGACATGGCTTAAAAGTAGCCAGTTGATCATGCAATGATGCAATTGGCTTGTCCTTTTTGCTGCTTTAATTAAACTAAATAAAGTGGAAAATTATTATCTTGTTATTTTTTTGTTGAAAAGAACAAGGTGTATGAGAAAGGACAAGACAGCAAAGCAATGAAAATGGTTATGGGCGCGGTAAGGCCAGTATAAGCAACTAAATCAATCGTTTTAAACCCACAAAATTTAAGAGTGAAAAAGGTACTTTAATCTATATTTTAAGTTGAAAATATGTGGTTAGCCACTATTATTTATGTTTTTAGAGATAAATGAGAAAAAATAATAAAATGATTGAAGGTTTATTTGTGGAGTTACTCTAACAACATTCGGTCTAAACATTGATATTATATCTTTTGACGCTCTATAAAATTACATTTAAAAACTTTCATATATTTAGAAAACTTTAACAAAAATGCCTAAATTTTAAAATTCTCTTTAGGCCCAAAATTTCTTGAGCCGCTTTTTTTATATTAGTTGGTAGAGGCGGTGGTGGTGGACGCAGCGAAAATAGGTAAAAGAAAGGGAAAAATACCAAAATGGACATTTTGTCCATCTAAATAAAAAAGCGGAGGCTAAGCAGGCTGAATTCAAAAGCTTAGCCGGCAAAAACTAAAGGCTTAGCCGGCTTAGCACCGGCTAAATGGTATTTTTTAGATAACTATGTCCATTTTGGTATTTTTGCCTAAAAGAAAGTTATTAGTTGGTTAGTATTATCATTAATTTTTTTTTTATTCTAATCTTCTTAGATCTGGGTTTTCAGTTATTAAAAGCAAAAAAAAATATTTGACATCATTAGTGTTTTTTTTCGTTCTAAGGGAAATTCCAGTGGTTAAATGGTGTACCACATAATATGAGTTTTATCCTATAAAATCTAATAATTGTTGTTTAAACAAATTAGTGTTTTTTATTTTAAATCTTTTGAATTGTTTAAAAAAGAAGAGGACGATGGGCACATTAACCCAGAGTGCACATTAGCATGAGACGGTATACCCGAGAATCGGGAACGGGAAGTCATATTTTGGGGGGTAAAAACGGGTGGCTCCCCGAAACCTGACATTCACCGTAGAAATTCACGTCGTCTTGTCTCTGTCTCTAATCGAAATTCACGTATCTTAATTTGGCTCACGTTAGTGTCTTGTCGTTTTTCCATTCTATTTTCTTTAGGCTAGTTCATGAAAATATTAATTTTTTAAAAGCAGATTTTGTTATGCTTCTGTGATTAATTGTATATATAATATTTTATTTTATTAGTGTAATTTAAGATAATTTATATTCAAAGTTTATATATATGCACACTATACAATAATTAACATATATGTGAATTAACTTAAATATGAAGGGTTTAAAATATAAAAAAGATTCACAAGTTTAAAAATGAAATTTTGAAATTTAATATAAAACATCATGATAAATAGTATTACATAGAAAATAAACAAAAATATAAAGTATTAAAGTATTAATATATATTATTTTGAATTTGATAATTGTTTCCTTGGGTCGCCACAAAAAAAGCAAAAACTAATTAATTACTCCGGTTCTGAAAGGAAATCGTGTATCTCACACCTAAAATGTTAGGGGTTTAAATTAATCAAGGTGTACTTATTTTAGAAAATCTAGAATTACTGTTAAAAAAATTAATAACGTTAGTTATAATTTCAAAACGTCCGATAGTATCCATAAATGTCTTCAAGAAAGCCTAGTAGTAAATAAATAAATAAGGAATTAACCAAATTGATCATCTAATGATATAAAAAATAAAAAGAGTAAAAAAAAAGTATGTAAAGTAAATATATTTGGCAAAAAATATGTTAGCAGTTTTATATTGTTTTCTTCAAAAGCAAGTTTTTTGTCATAAATATAAGAACTCAATTTAAGATATCAATAATTTATTTCTTTTTTAGTTATAGAATGAAAGTATAAACTAGAAAGTAACTATTATTGCATACTTTTAAAAAGAAAATCAAAATAGTACCCCTTTTTTAAAAACCAAAATAATAACTTTTTAATAATAGTTATTTCATAAAAAAGTTAACAAATTTTTTTAACAACAATTATTAAAAATGCTAAAAACGTGACTTAAAATTTAAATGAAAAAAATATCAAAATAGACATCTAGCTGGCTAATTTTTAAAAGGCTCCGACTTAATACCATGTCCATTTTGGTAATTTTTTTCTCCCAAATTTAAAACTTTAAGCTACTAAAAACAATTATGATAGAATATAGGTAAAGAGTGGGTACTAGAGTGTACTCACTGGTCAAGATTGATGATGACGTTGACAGGACTCTCTCCGCCATCTGCAACGGAAGTAGCAGCACTAGACGACGTCGTTGCCAGTATCGTGCTACCATGCGCCTCCTTCTCCTTTCTGTTATTTTTCTCACCATTAAAACAAAAGCCACGAAAATGAAGCTTCTGCTGTATATTCCCCCAGCTACTCCACTTGTATGCTAGGGTTTCTTCATCATCGTGCCTTATTTTCCAAATCAACCCGATATTCATTGCCAGAGACAACACCAGAACATTCTTCAAAAAGAAGACAAAATCCGCCATGGATTCAATTTTGAAACGAAATTAGTTGAAAAGGAGTGAAGATTAAGTGGATCTGAGAAGCACGGGCATTTTAACCGGGTATTGAGAGTGAAGCTAGGTACCAAGAAATCAATGAAGAAGATTAACAGAATTAACCGAATTAAAGACCAACGAAGTTTGACTTTATTATCTTGAAAAATGAATTAACAAAATATACAGACCTAATCATCTCATTTATACTAATATGAGAATCTGACTTATTACACAAACAGTCCTTCTAAAAACTTGTAATTACAAAACACCCCTCAAACTAACATACTCCCCTCTAATTCAAGTTTTTAGCAACCAATTCCACAACACCAAGCATAGATCTCATTTCTGCAAATCTGACTCTAGGCAATGCCTTAGTCATCACATCTACCTTCTGCATATTACCACAAACAAAATCAACCCGAACTTGATTTCTTTCCACACACTCTCTAATAAAATGAAATCCTGTTGAAATGTGTTTACTTTTGCCATGAAAAACAAGATTTTTCATCAAAGAAATTGCTGACTTATTGTCCACAAGAAGTGTAACAATATCTTGCTTTTCTACTGTAATTTATTCTAATAAACCTTGTAACCATATAGCTTGACAAGCTGCTGATGTAGCAGCCATGAATTCAGCTTCACAACTTGATAAAGCCATTATTGACTGCTTTTGTGAATGCCAAGAAACTAAAGAACCATTGTAATAGAACACATTCCCTGAAGTGCTTCTACCATCATCTGAATCTGTCAAGTGATTACTATCACTATATCCCAACAGATTTCCTCCTTCAGTTCTTCTATACTTGATCCCATAATTGACAGTCCCCTTCACATACCTTAACAAGTGTTTCACTGCTTTCAAATGTGCTTCTTTTGGAGTCTGCATAAACCTACTCACATACCCCACTAAGTAACAAATATCAGGTCTTGTTTAAGTTAAGTACCTTAATGAGCCAACTAGCCTTCTATACATTGTAGGATCAACTTCTGGACCTCCTTCATCTTTAAACAATTTCAGTCCAAGCTCCATTGGTATTTTGGTCTCATTGCAATCCTCCAATCCTGCCAGTTTAACTATCTTTGAAGCATATGCCGACTGCTTTATTTGAATTCCTTCATCACTTTGAGCAACTTCTATTCCCAAATAGTAACACAACCCCAAATCTGTCATCTCAAACTTGGATTTCATTTGTTATTTAAACTCTTCTATTTCCTGTTTATTGCTACCAGTCACCAACAAATCATCTACATATACTCCAACAATTAACATTGAACTGCCTTTACTTTTCACATACACAGCCTGTTCATGTTGACATCTTTTGAATCCCATTTCCTTTAATACTGCATCTAGCTTGAGATTCCAAGCCCTGGGTGCTTGCCTAAGACCATACAAAGCTTTTGACAATTTATAAACTTTCCTTTCAGCCCCTTTCTGTTCATAACCCTCTGGTTGCTTTACATATACATTTTCCTTTAGATCACCATGAAGAAATGCAGCTTTGACATCCAAATGGTATACTCTCCAGTCCATCTTTGCAGAAACTGCCAAGATCAATCTAATTGTTTCTATTCTGGTCACAGGAGCAAAAGCTTCCTCAAAATCAATACCCAACTGTTGAACATAGCCTTTGGCTACCAATCTTGCTTTGTGTTTTGTGACTTTTCCCAAAGCATCTCTTTTTAATTTGAATACCCACTTTAACCCAATTGGATTACAATTTACTGGTGGCTCAGTTAAAACCCATGTCTTGTTCTTTTCAATAGATTGAATCTCTTCATTCATTGCCATTCTCCAAACTTTCGCTTTGACTGCTTCTTGATATGATACAGGCTCACCTTCTAGTGTCAACAAAAGTTCAATACTTTCCTCCTCTTCCTGCCTATTAGTACCATATTTGACTCTACCATCAAGCACAAAATCAGCTAATCTAGAGGACAATACAGGTGTTCTTGTTGACCTTCTCAACCCACCTTCAGTTTCATCTTGGATTACTTGTTCATCTACATTCTGGCCACCTGATTTTTCAACCTCTGTAACTGCAGCAGGTCCTTGATTCCCAATCTCTTGTCTTGATTGAGTTATTTCAGATTCAGATTCTTGAACTTGATTAGTTTGAACACAAAATTCAACCCATTCTGAACCATTATTATACTGCACATCTTTCAAGTAATTCGTCCAATTCCAACCTCTGGACTCATCAAACTTTACATCCCTGCTGATTACAATCTTTTTCATTCCCACATCATACATTCTATTTGCCTTAGTACCTGACTCAACACCTAGATACACCATAGGTACACTTCTGTCATCCAACTTCTTTATCCCTGGTTTGATAACTTTTACATGCCCAATGCAACCAAATACTCTCAAATGACTGATATTTGGTTTCCTTCCTTTTAGTGCCTCATAAGGTGTGCAATCCCTCAAGGCTTTAGTCTGTACTCTATTAAGAATGTAGACTGAATGTCTTACCCCTTCAACCTAGAAATTCTGAGGTAAACTCATCCTTTTCAAAATGCTTCTAGTCATATTTAAAATTGATCTATTTCTCCTTTCAACTGTTCCATTCTGTTGTGGAGAATAGGGAGCAGTTAATAGCCTTGCAATACCTTCTTTATCACAATATTGACTAAATTCTTGTGAAGTGAACTCCCCTCCTCTATCAGACCTGAGAGCTTTTATTTTAAGACCAACTTCATTTTCAACCTTGATCTTAAATCTTTTAAAAACCTTAAATGCCTGATCTTTACTTTTAAGCACATAGATCCACATAAATCTTGTGCAATCATCAACAAGAAGCATAAAGTACCTTTTTTCAGCCTGTGTAGTAGGATAAATTGGACCACATAGATCCATTGATACAAGCTGTAGAGGCTCTTTGGATCTATACACAGAAGCTGCTGGGAAAGGTTGTCTTGAGTGTTTTCCAGCCAAACATGCTTCACACAACTGTGCTGGATGTTTAATAAGTGGAACACCAATCACCATATGTTTGCTGGTCATGCTTCTCAATGAATCAAAGTTTACATGGCCCATCCTAGCCACGGCCATGGTGTGCTTTCAATTTTTGAATGAAAACACATTGGTGACCCAATGGTTAACTTTATTTTGTACAGCCTATTTGGGGATCTTTTCACTTTCATTAGTAGCTTTCCATCCTTTTCAAAAAGCCACAGAAATTCATCTTTCATTGTAACTTCACAACCAGTTTCAGTAGCCTGCCCCAGACTCAAAATATTGCTTTTCAAGTTTGGTATGTAATACACATCAGTTAGTAGCCTTTGTTCACTGCCCTTCCCTTCTAAGATCACTGAACCTCTTCCTTCAATTTCTACGCAAGACCCATCCCCAAACCTTACTTTGCCTGCCACATTCCTATCCAGTCTTGAAAATACAAACTGATCCCCAGTCATATGATTTGATGCCCCATTATCAAGATACCAGACTTGTTCTCCCTGATTATCTGATTCATACTTGGCAGGAACTACTTTCTGTTCATTTAGGAACACCATCTCTTTCTTGTTCTCTAGAACAGTCATAAGCAAAGCAGGTTCATCTGGTTCAACCTGTGACAAATTGGCTTCAGCATCTTTGTTCTTCTGGTTTGAGCATTCAGATGCATAGTGTCCATATACATCACACTTGAAGCATTTGATTTTTGACTTATCCTTCTTTTGTTTCTGACTCTTTGACTGATCAAACTCCTTATTCTTCTGATTTTGATTTGTCCTTGTCACCATAACTTTTATTCCCATGGTCATTCTTACTCCATTTCTTGTTCTTTACTTCTTGATCTTTCTTTTTATTCTGCCATTCAGAATAGGTTAACAACAGTTGGTCTTCTTTAACTGTTTGTTGTTTTTGTTTCATTCCAATTCTTTCTTCAAAGGCTTTTAGTCTCCCAATTACCTCTTGAAACAGCATGGTTTCAATATCCACAAATTGCTCAATTGAAGCAATTATATGCAAGAACCTATCTGGTACAGAATCTAGTAATTTTCGAACAAGAAGTACCTCTTGAAATGGCTCTCCAAGATCAACTACCCTTGATGAGATTGCACTTAATTTCCCTGCGAAATCATCAATGCTATCACCTTCTTTCATCCTTAACATCTCGAATTCGTTCTTAAGAGTGGCCATTCTTGCTTTCTTCACTCTATCTACCCCAACGAATCTGGTTTTGAAAGAATCCCAGTTATCCTTCGCTGTTGTAAGATTCGCAATCTGTAGGACTAGGTCTTCTGGCATAGCCTGATACAAATACGCTATTGCATCGTTGTTTTTCTTTGCATCAATCTGGGCTCCGGCTCTTGGTTCAATTACATCCCATAGGCTATGAACATTGACAATTGCCTTCAATTTCACTGCCCAAATGGTGTAATTGGTGGCGGTAAGAATCGGACACTGCAGAGGAATCGTCGTGAAGTTATCCCTAACCATAATCTATTGATTATTCACCACTGTCTCACCCATTCGTGTTCTTGACCTTCGATGATACGTTGCCTAAAATCTTGACTCCAGATCCTATCTATCTGAGAGAATTGAGCATTCAACCTGAAGCTCTTATACCAATTGAAGCTAGGTACCAAGAAATCAATGAAGAAGATTAACAGAATTAACCGAATTAGAGACCAACAAAGTTTGACTTTATTATCTTGAAAAATGAATTAACAAAATATACAGACCTAATCATCTCATTTATACTAATATGAGAATCTGACTTATTACACAAACAGTCCTTCTAAAAACTTGTAATTACAAAACACCCCTCAAACTAACAGAGAGGAATTAGGGGAAGTGATAGTGTTGTGTTGCTTCAAGGATCACACATACCAGTTATGAAGGGAAGAAGAAGAAGAAACAGAGGAAGAACAGAGTGTTTGTGGTATGGAAATGAACTTCAAAGGGTGATTACTGTTCTTTTGCGGTCGAGCTTTCCAACTTGATATATATATATATATATATATATATATATATAGATACAGATACATATAGATGCAGCGATGGAGTCAGGAATTTTTTATTTCCTGTTGCGTCATTTCTTTCGATGCACGGGTTTATAATAACCCGGAGTCCAAATTTTTGGATGGAATCACATAATAAAAATCAATATAACAATAAAGTACTATATCATATCATTGAAAAAAAAACACATAATAAAAATACAAATTCATTTGAAGTATATAAAAAAATACATTTTATTTTTACTCTAAACAAATCAAAAATAACTAAAATTAATAATCCTATAACTTTATAAGGACTAGGGTATCATACTGTCGTTAAAATCAATAACTAAGTCTAATAGTCGGGTCAGTAAGGGTGTTCAAAAAAATCTGAATCCGAAACAGAAACTGAATTATCCAAAATTCTGAATATGAAGTATCCGAAAATTTGTATGTCTGAATTTTCGGATTCGAATTCGAATAGTTTCGGATATCCGAAATATTATATTTGTATATATATATTTTAACTGTCTTTATAATTAAAAAATAAGAAAATTTGAATCGAAACCATAAATATTATATTTATATATTTACACTACCTATATATAAATGTTTTCGCACAAAACACATGAACCAACAGTGGTCCTAATCCGTATTTGTGGAGAATGACGATGGATGACACTCCTATCCTTGAATAAATCGATAAAATGGAAGAAGATTTGTATATAATCCCTGAGTTCATCAAGAGAACCCGTGAAAAGTTAAAAGCCCAACTAGAAGAACTAGATCGGATGGACATACTTAGTGGGGTACGCACCAAGTTGAAATTTGGAACCCCCATATGAAGGAACAATCGTTCCGAAAGAGGCCCTGAAGGCGAAGGAAACGTCGGATGAGACAATCATAGTTAATGATCAAAGCCAAGTTGACCGCGAACCTAACACGAGCAGCAGGAGAAGAGATCCCTAACCAGAAAGGGTCACATCATAAACACCAAAGGGCTTACACGACGGAGCTATTAGCTTCCCTGCCGACAACCCTAGGGACCCAGACGGGGCAACCAGTGTCGGGAATAGGACTCGAAGATAATCCAAAAACTAACTTAGACCCACTAAAACAACCGTACACACCATGCCACATGTCCAGTACATATAAATTCATCGAGAGGATATAAAAAGCTTCCCTTCCAATGGGGCTGAAAATACCTTATAACATAGAAAAGTACGACGGAACCAATGATCCGGAGGACCATCTGCATGTCTTCCTAGGTGCTGGTCAAGTGGGACAATGGTCCATACCCACCTGGTGTCACATGTTTACACAGACGTTGACTGGCGCAACACTTATGTGGTTCAATAGTTTACTACAAGGAAGTATTGATAACTTTGAAGAACTGAAGGACAAGTTCCTTAGAAACTTTAATCAAAATAAGAAAGCAATAAAAAGTCTTAATGAAATACAACACATCTGCATAAGGGATGATGAGAATGTCGAGGCTTTCATGGAAAGATTTGTAAAAGAAAGCATGCAAATCCGGGGACGTCCCTGAAGTGATGAAGATTAGTAGTTTCATGAATGGGGTGAGAAATACCCCCTTTGTGAAAAGTTGGGAGAGGAATTCCCCAAGACCTTCATTGATCTCATTGATAAGGTTCGAGCTTTTATAAGGTGGAAGGACGATGATCTCATGGATAAGGTTCGTGCAGATACCGGCTGCTACACCTCGTCCGACTACAGTCGCTCATACCCTCCCATTCATACCACCACCACTACAATCTCTCATCTCTAACGCCAACAAATCAACATGGCGTGTCCTCCATTTAAGGGTTTTGATGGTTTGACGTTCGCTTGGGTTTTAACTACCATAGTTCCCATATTTTCAGGGTTTAATTGGCTCAATTTCTAGTTAAAATTTCAACCGTCGTGTTTAGATTTTAATGGTGATGTGGTTCGGTCAATGATGAGGAGACAATGACGGTGGTTGTATACTTTCTAGTTGGAATCGATTTTTGGTTTAACGTGTTTATGGATTTTTTTTTTCTTCCAAATTTAGTTTTAGTTTGGACGGGGCTGTTTAGAAAGATATGTCATTAACACTATTGAGGTGTTTTTGAAAGATTGAATCGTGTTTTAAAATGACAAACTTAGAATGACGAATCGTCAAACTATGACCTAATAGTGATTTTGATCAATTGAAGGTCAAATAGGCTTATTATCCTTCTAATTAATGTAAGATACATATTGAAGTATGTTTATATGATTAATTGGGGAATTTCTATTGTAATACGTGTGCAAGAAATTTAAATTGATGGAAGAAAGTTGCAATGTGTACAAGTCTAGTTCATGTAAATATGTATATATTAGACTTGAATAAAATGGAATGAATTGGCATGTGTGTCCCTAAATGGTGAAAGTACAAGTGCTAAGCCGGCATGTGTTGAATAGAATGGATATATACAGATTATACAAGGGATGTTGTGTGTTTCCCCAAAAGATGAAAACGAACTTAGAAGTGCTTAACTAATTCTTAAATTAATGTTCTCATCATTCGATCGAATTAGTCTTATAAAGTACCATAAGGCTACAATGAAGCACCGCAAGCTTTACTATGATCCAATATTTTCTTATCAGCTATTTAATATTTTCTTTATTAATTCATAAATCTTCATTAGTATTTAATATTTATTTTATAATTTTTAAATCTTTATTACTAACTGTTTAATATTTTGATTATTCTAACCCGAATAAAACACGAGTTTCTAATCTAGTAATTTTATAAATAACTTAAATATCTAAACTTATCCTTTTTATGACATATATACACACGCATAATAGTTTTCTCTTATTAATGTGTATATGCATACTTTGTTCAAAGACATTTATTCCTATGAAGTTGATGTTTCTGCACATACACAGAGAACAATAATTTGTTAAATACATAAATCGTTATCGAAAAATTAAAATCCATAGACCCACAATATGATTGATATGGTTAGAGAATATATATGATAATATAAAAGGAATACGAAAGGGACACATTAGCCCTAAACCTTTGAGCTTATTTTAAGTTTTTAACTTACTTGTGGGTCCATCAAATCAGGCTATGGCTGACTTCATGGACCCATATTTAAAGGCCCAGCCCAGATCCAATAATTTACTCACAAATTTCTTTATAAGCATTAAATACCTGAAGAGATCTACCTATTTATTTTATAATTTTTTTATTATTACAACTATGTATTATACGGGTTGAATAAACAAATATAAAATATATAAATATTTTAGTGTTTGAATAGTTCTTGTGGTTGTTGATAGTTAATCATTCGATTATTCAATGTTTGATATTTATTTAATAAAATGCTTTGATCTTAGTAAAATGAAAGATATATTTTATAAATATATATAGACATTTTAGAACTAACATTTAATTGTACTTTTTTATTGATTGTATTTTTTTATTAATTGTATTTTAATTTTATGTTTATTTAATGAGACGTGATTTTTTTTAATGAAATATTGTTTTAATAAAAAAAATTCAAGGGCTTATTGGTTACACACACTCTTCTTAGGGTTGGAGAGAGTTCAAGAGAATAAAAATAACATGACAAATTTTAATTAGGTAAAATGAGAGGGTTCCATAGATACCATTCCCTCCACCCTAAACATTTAGAAACCCATAAACAGTTCCGTGCATTCGGTTTACGTAAAAGTTTTTGGTCAATTTTATAAAGTTTTTTCGGATGGCGTCAATTTTATAATATTTAATGTTATTCAAAGGTTCTCGTAATATATATACAAGAATGTGATGATATATTCTACAAGCACAATTTTAAAATCCCAGATTTTCCCGTCATTTCATTATCGTCAATTTAATTTATTTATTTTAACAGGACCAATGGTGCCACAAATTATTTAATGAAGTTTTAAATTTATGGACCATTTTATCCTTTAATTAAAACCCATGGTTCTCTAGTAAGGAATTTTCTTACTAGCTTTGACACGTCACTAACACGTAAAAATCTTCTCATAAAACTTTTGTTATATTTCTAAATTACATCAATGCATGGGTTTGAAACAATGACCTCCACAAAAGTCCCTGTCAAGTGAGCTAGTCTCACATTGACTTTAACGTTTATTTTTTATAATTTTTTTTTACTTTAGTAACTAATTTCGTATTTAATACTGTATAAACAAATATAATACCATTAAGGATAAAAATATATATTTAAAAGTTAGAAAGATAAAAAAATTAAACATTACATAATTAAACTTTACAATAAAATAAGCATTAGAACCCTCTTCGGCTTGTTGGCAGGATAATGGTTTCGGATCGGTGGGTTGAATAGTTTAACCTGAACATAATTCATATATTTATTTGTGTCAAAGATAACAAGTCTAAACCGACATATTTAAAACAGTGTCAAATGGACATGACATGTTTAACCTATTTACTAAAAGAGTCAAAGAGTTAGTTGATTGCAATCAAGTTGTAAATGTGTTAAACATAACTTAAATTTTATTAAAAATTGTCATTTTTTTTATTATTATGGACTTTTTAATTTTATCAAAAAGATTTAAATATAACTTAAATTTTAATGTCATAAATTAATATATATCTATTTTTTATTTAGGTTTTAATAAATTCATATATTTATAGTTTTATGAACCCGTTTATATAAATATAAGTTTTATAAATGCAACTTAAATTTTATAAAAATTAAGAGAAAAAAAACTAATAAGACCCATTTTGAAGTTTTTGGGAAGCCCCTGGCCACGAACTTTGGACTAAAAAACCATCCAAGAATCCACCCAACAATGGGAGAGCATTGGCCTCTCCGTCAATTACTGCCAGTCTGCCACATAAACATCATGGACCTTGTATTGTAAATGGTTAATAGTTTTCGCTCTTTTTATTGATCTAAATGAATACATATTGGAACAATCACTCATACACATTGATCTAAAAAAATATCTAAACTGTTGCTTGACTAAAAGTATATAAAAATATCTTTTGATCAAATATTATGTGGTCCTAGAAAATAAATTGTATAAAAAACGACACATACCTTTAAAATACGTCAATTACGTGACAGTGAGGGTATATTGCATAATCTACTATAGGGGTATTAATAAGTCGTTATAACTGACCAAGCTGTCTGAATTGAAACAAATCGGTCCGCTTGATGAGCTTAAGATTTATACCATGCTGTTCTCTTTTTAAAATTATGTCGGATTGTCTAATACTCTTAAAGTTTAGGGAGAAATTTTGAAATGTTAGCTATCATGGAGAAAGAGAAAGCGCAAAGTATAATAACTATATCATAAACAATATTTAATAACAAGAAGTAAATAATAAATCATAAGTGTTTTCGATTGATATATTTGACGTTACGGTTTTTTTATTGTGTATGCGTATTATTATATATCAAACTATTCATTTAAAAAACAAGAAATTATGTGATTAAAAATATTATTCCAATATTTGATATGTATGTATATTAGGTTTTTTTATAACAAACCCACACATATTCTAAATCTATATTTTTTATTTAAAATAAGGCTAGAACTTATTAACATTTTTTTTAAAAGAAACATATATTGGAACAAATGTGGTTTGATGCTATGTATATTAGGTGGGGAGATGGTGTAGATTAAGGAAAATGGCATTAAGGGAAGGGTATGGTCCTCAATTTATTCTTCATTGAGAAGGTCCCTACTGGGTATCTGACACGTCGCATTTTTAAAAATATTACATGCTTATTGTCGTTTATCTTGTAAGTTTCTAAGATCATTAATTTCACTAGGATATATTTTAGTATTTGTGTCTTGTCACAATTCAAATTTTACTATCATATATTTTGGTTTATAGCAATAAAAAGAGGCAACTTTAAATTAAGCTTTTTAAAGTGTTTTAATTAACAAATTAAGTAACTCAAGTTTCAAATAATGTTTTAATCCTAGATTTTATTTATTTATTCAACAAGTTATCATATATCATATTTCTTTTTATTCTTTTTTCTTTAAATATGTTTACCTGGATATTAACATTTTTCTAAGTTTAAAGTTTCAGGGATGGACACTCCGAGCTGGACCGGGTTAGTGAAGCTGATGTTGGTTGCTATATCTCAGTTTTAGGATCGGGTTAGATAAGCCGATGTTGGTTGCTTTTCTTTGGTACCGATGGGGGTAGGACGGTGTTCGCGTTGGCATCCCCATCCCGATGGCTATCCTGCATGCACTACGCCTTCCGTTAATGTTACTAAAATAGTATAACTACACGAATAAACTTGGTGGTCGATGATGTATCTTACAATCAAAAGGTTAGAGGTTTAAATCCTGTAGGACGCAGATTCCGGTGTATTTATCTCATATATTATAAGAATTACTATTAAAAAAACTAATAATTTTTTTAAATAATCATGTGTCGTTAACGGCATGAGTGTTAATACCTGCAACAAAGTTCAAAATTTACGTTCCAAACAAACATAACATTCTTTTATATACATCATGTACACAATTTCTCCTTAGTTTTTTATTTTACATTTTTATTCTTCTTAAGATAAATCATAAATGATACATACCAATAGTTAATGGTCTGAAACTGACATATTTACTTACTATCGGGTGTTATTAATTCTTTAGATCATGCTAGCATCTTGTGAGGCTTGAAAGTTGCCTGCGGCTACATCAAAAGCATGCTTGCATAGACCCATGACCAGCCTATGGACTCGCGTCCCATTAAATATCATGTTATTAATATTTTTTTTATGTGTCAACTCATACACGCTCAAATCATATTTCTAAAACTACATCGTTTGTTCATCATGAGGCTTGAATTCTTAACAGCTTGAAGAGTGATATCATTTCAACACAATTTGGTAGCACTAGACCACATGTCATTATTTTAACGACTTTTTATCCTTAAATACCACATAACCTTACACTTGTAACGATTTCAACTCACACCACTTTTATAGGAGAAAACACCATATCACTAGACCACTAGGTCATGGGTTAGCCACTGGTCAGTTGGTTTGTGTCATTTGGCCCGGGTGGACTCGTTTAGCAAAAGATGAAAAAAATATATGATGTAACGCTGACGTGGAAAAGAAAAAGTGTCAAGGATGAGAAGGTGATAAATATGACTCCACCACCCTAAAAGTAAATATGGTGTTATTAAACATCTCAAAACTGACGTTTTAATTAATTTATATAGAAACTACAACATTTTAATTAAATACGATGAAAATATATCTGGGACCACAAGGAGGAGACTTGATAAAGAGAAACGTTGTAAATGAAATAAATTTAAAGGGGTTGGTAAAATTAGGAAAGATAGTTTGTAATTATTTAACTAAAATGATGTAGCTTTGAATATTTTTTATGCAAATTAACCAGAACGACAATATTAAGAGGTTTCACATCTAACCTTAGATGTGTAGCAAAACCATATTCACTATATTTAAGATATTAATAATTTATAATTTTTATGACAAATGTTAGTAAGTCAAGTTAGCTCGTTCCTCAGTAAGTTGACTTGCATACATCTAAGCCGGTATTTGATCTTGTAATTAAGTCGAGTTAGCCTGTAAACATCTAAGCCGTTCATTTGAGCCTGCATTTAAGTCGAGTTAGCTCGTTCTTTTTTTATATATTTTTTTATTTTAGTGATATTATATGTTTCCTTATACTAGTGTCAAATACAAGTTAACAATAATCTAAATTCATACAAGTCTTAAATACCAAGTGAGCTACCTTGAGCTAAAACTCGAATATTTATACAAGCCAAATCAGCTCGAGTTGGTTACAAACGAGTTTTTACCAAGCTAATTATGATTGATGTACAAACGAGTTGCAAACCACAAGTTAGTTGGACAAGCTTAGATGTGAATTCTTTCATCTTTGTTACCCATTGAGTCTTGTTCCCATGGCCTAGCAGTCGAGAACATGCAACATAAAGCAGAGACTCAAAGATCAAATTCTCATTCCATATCCCTGAGCGCAATTTACACAATTTACATTTCTCATGTGGGCCATAGGATCGGACGATGTCTCGGCGAGTTCATCTTAAGGTTTAGGGTTTAGTGTTTAACTAATGATAATCCTCTCAAACTTTAGCCTAAATCTTCCTAACAACCACCTCCTCTACTAGATTAACCTTTAGGCCCATCGGTTGTGGTTTCACATTCACGCCCTCCGCATCACCGCTATATCAACATGGAACAATTACTAAAACAAATCACTAAGGTTCGTAGTGGTTTCACTATCCACACACAAATATATACACATGCTATGCAGTTAATGCGAAGAAATATCGGTTATCGGTCAAGGACCGATATTTGAAATGTCGGTTCTCGCGGTGGGATATCGGTGAGATATCGGTAATTTTTATATCATGCATAAATATATATATATATATATATATATATATATATATATATATTAAAGATTGGGTACCAGAGTATTTTATCCAACTTTTTGTAAATACATAAAATATTAAAGTACGTGGCGTTGTTATACCAGAGTTATGAAGAATTTAATCTTCCTTAGGGCCAATAGCCCCGCAAACTCGGGTTTCCAGCCTATATACTTTAGAAACATTAGAAAAAACATAAACTTACAGTGTATTTGCAGTGTGGATGGTATTTGCAGCGGATGAGTTGTAGATGCTATAGAGATTTTTTTTTTTTTTTTTTTTTTTTTTTTATTTTTTTTTTTATAGTAAGGGGTATAGTATGAAGTGCTGAAGAAATCTAAGAATGTAAAGGTTCACAACAAGAAATCAGAACGAGAGAATTTAAGCTTCCATAAGAAAAATTCTTATTGATTCTTAATGCTTGAGTTTCGGTGTGTTTTTTCAAATGAAAACTCATGCCTTATATAAGCAAATGCTAAGGCTAAAAGACAAAAGATAAAAAGAGTGTACTGATAAAGTAAAGGCGCACTAACAATCTCTATCGAAAAATAAACGGCTATAATTTAAAGTAAAAAGTTAAAAGACGCTAAAGTCTTGAGTGGTGGGGTCATCTGAGTGGTGCCTTTGTAGTCTGTCGGTGGTATTAGACGTCATTGCTTACGTCTCATTTGCATGATTGATTGTACTGTTCTTTTAGAAATCTCTGTGTGTATCTGGAATAGTGTCTGTATCATTGAAATCATGGAGATCTTCAAAATATCCGATGTCGTCTTCTGTGTTAATGATATGCTGTAGCTCTAGGTCTTCTCCTTCACTGGTAAAAGGAAGAAGCATGTTCCAGTTCTTGTGAGACCATATCTGTATATAGTGTCCTTCGGCAAGAAGGTGATATGATTCCCATTGTAGATTTGGTGGTAGTGCTGGAGTCTTCTGGTTTTCTTTAATAAACTGTGTTGTATCTTTTTTGTTTTCTGTGGCAAGACTGGCAAGGTTGTTGACCCAGTATAGTTCTGAAAAATCAATTTCCGTTTGTATGGCGAGTCTCTTAAGATAATCTTTTACAGAGGGCCTATGACTAATGAACATTCTTTTTCTTGCAGGTCTATATGTATGATCATTTGCGAAAGGGAATGAAGAGAAGATTTTGCAACTTATATGGGGAGAAAGAGGAGGAGAGGTGTGTGTTGAGATGTTCCCTGTGGTTAGGACAAATTTCTCTCCGAAGAGATTTATAATCCCTTCTGTTTTTGGATTATGCTCTAATTCTATGTAATCAATCATACCATTATGGTAAAATTGTAAAATTAGATCATCGGGCATGTCTGTCTGTTTGAGGTTGATCTGTAAGAGGAGAAGGCAGGTTCCATCACCATTTTCATTGGTTCTTTCGACGATGGTCAAGCCTTTGTATTTTTCTTCGTTTAGTGCTATAGACATGAGCCTGAGTTGTAGCTCATAAAGGACCATTGGAAATTCTGTAGTGATTTTTTGGGATATGATTTTTTCTAATTCTGGAAACTGATCGAAGGCTGTTTGGAGGCAAGATTTCCAAGGAGTGTCTAGCATTCTTGCTTTGAACGCATCGTAGCATATGTATTTGTTGTCTTTCTTATCTGGCCTTTGTAGAAGCTGTACAACTTTGGTTTCAAGTATTTCAACTTGTTGTTTTAATTGGCTATTCTCTATATGGACTTGTATAGATTGTGTATTTTTTCCATGTTCTAAGAGTTGTTTTTGCAAATTTGCAATAGTTTCTTCTTGAGCCTTTATAATCTGTTCATGGCTTGTCTTTGTAATCTGTGAAAAAGTCTGAACTTCTTCGGGTTCAATAAAGAAACTGTCTATGCCAAAGTGTTCTCTGGCTGTCTTTAAAGCTTCAGAAAAGCTAAAATATCCTTTGTAAATTGGTCCGGGACACTGTATATACTTTGCAACCGTTTCCCATTTGTTGAAAATACCAATCTTTGTTCCTCTAAAAATTATATAATGTGTATATTTTCGAGGCTGTTGCTGTTTTTCAGGGTTTTTAGCACCCTGTTCGCTAAAGTATATACTTAGCGCATTTAAAATCTGTACTTTGAAAGAAGAAGCATGTGGCATGGTTTGAATATGCCATAAGTTGTCTAGTAAACATTGCTGTTTTTCTGTAAGTTGAATCCCACTAATGGGACGAAACTTTGTGTGTGCATCATTACAGATTTGTAAGGCATAAGAGCCGAAGGTCATTGTAGAGTTATGTGGGTGGACAGGTTTTTTGTAGGTTATAATAGGTTTTGGGATGGGTTGTTGTGTAAAGAAATAAGGGGGTAACTGTCTAGTTTTTGGTAATACTTGGGTAGGTTGTATTGAAGCCTCATGTCTAGAACTTTGTATTTTTTCTGCATGTCTAGAGCTTTGTATTTTTTCTGTATTGAAGGCTTGGCTCATGAGTTTTTCAGGTTCTTCATCATCGTTTGATGAGATACTCATGGGAGATGAACTCTTTGTAAACTGTCTTGGTCTAACAATCATCTTTTCTTTACCCTTTAGCTTCTTATCCATCTGAAGAAAAAAGTTTGTTAATGTTTCTAGATAATAAATCTGCTATCCCATTATCTTTACCCTTTATATGTTCAAATTGTATTGTATATCCATTTCCTTGTATTGTATTTTGTAAATTTACCCATCTTGTTCTATTAGCTTTTTTACTTAGATCATTTTTAATAAATTTTACAATTGCTTCGCAGTCTGTCCTGACTGTAAAATCTTTATGTAAAAATATTTTAAATTTTTCTAAAGCATATATCAAAGCTTGTATTTCAAAATCGAGGCTAGTCCAAGTGGTTATGTTTTTAAAACTTCCACTTTGGTAAGAGCAGATTTTTTCTTCTTTTTTGTTACTATGTATATTTGGTTTGCAAAGGAGAACTGCTCCCCATCCTTCTTTGCATCCATCAGTTTCTATTATTATATAATCTGTTATGAGTGGTAATTCTAAAGGTTTAATTTCTTTAACCTTTTCTTTAATTCTTTTCATCAAAGCAATATCTTCTTTATTAAAATTTCTTTGTCCGTTTTTAGTAGTTTTGCTGTATAATGGTCCTACTAATTTCGAAAGGTTTGGAATGAATTTTCGAGCATAGTTAACCAATCCTAAAAAGGCTTGAATCTGTTTTAAATTAGTAAGTTTTTCTGGGAAATTCAGAATTTTTGTTGAAATATGTGGTTGTAATTCAATTTTTCCATTTCCTATTTCTAGTCCTAGGAACGAAATTTTTCTTTTAAATAATTCCATTTTTCTTTTAGATACTACTATCCCGTTTCTTTTTATTTCTTCAAATACTTGTTGTAAATGTATTTCATGTTCTTGAATTGTTTTGCTTGCTACTAATATATCATCAATATAGACTAAGCAAAAGTTGTATTTAAGAAATAAACTGTCCATAAAAAGAAACGGGATAGTAGTATCTAAAAGAAAAATGGAATTATTTAAAAGAAAAATTTCGTTCCTAGGACTAGAAATAGGAAATGGAAAAATTGAATTACAACCACATATTTCAACAAAAATTCTGAATTTCCCAGAAAAACTTACTAATTTAAAACAGATTCAAGCCTTTTTAGGATTGGTTAACTATGCTCGAAAATTCATCCCAAAACCTATTATAACCTACAAAAAACATGTCCACCCACATAACTCTACAATGACCTTCGGCTCTTATGCCTTACAAATCTGTAATGATGCACACACAAAGTTTCATCCCATTAGTGGGATTCAACTTACAGAAAAACAGCAATGTTTACTAGACAACTTATGGCATATTCAAACCATGCCACATGCTTCTTCTTTCAAAGTACAGATTTTAAATGCGCTAAGTATATACTTTAGCGAACAGGGTGCTAAAAACCCTGAAAAACAGCAACAGCCTCGAAAATATACACATTATATAATTTTTAGAGGAACAAAGATTGGTATTTTCAACAAATGGGAAACGGTTGCAAAGTATATACAGTGTCCCGGACCAATTTACAAAGGATATTTTAGCTTTTCTGAAGCTTTAAAGACAGCCAGAGAACACTTTGGCATAGACAGTTTCTTTATTGAACCCGAAGAAGTTCAGACTTTTTCACAGATTACAAAGACAAGCCATGAACAGATTATAAAGGCTCAAGAAGAAACTATTGCAAATTTGCAAAAACAACTCTTAGAACATGGAAAAAATACACAATCTATACAAGTCCATATAGAGAATAGCCAATTAAAACAACAAGTTGAAATACTTGAAACCAAAGTTGTACAGCTTCTACAAAGGCCAGATAAGAAAGACAACAAATACATATGCTACGATGCGTTCAAAGCAAGAATGCTAGACACTCCTTGGAAATCTTGCCTCCAAACAGCCTTCGATCAGTTTCCAGAATTAGAAAAAATCATATCCCAAAAAATCACTACAGAATTTCCAATGGTCCTTTATGAGCTACAACTCAGGCTCATGTCTATAGCACTAAACGAAGAAAAATACAAAGGCTTGACCATCGTCGAAAGAACCAATGAAAATGGTGATGGAACCTGCCTTCTCCTCTTACAGATCAACCTCAAACAGACAGACATGCCCGATGATCTAATTTTACAATTTTACCATAATGGTATGATTGATTACATAGAATTAGAGCATAATCCAAAAACAGAAGGGATTATAAATCTCTTCGGAGAGAAATTTGTCCTAACCACAGGGAACATCTCAACACACACCTCTCCTCCTCTTTCTCCCCATATAAGTTGCAAAATCTTCTCTTCATTCCCTTTCGCAAATGATCATACATATAGACCTGCAAGAAAAAGAATGTTCATTAGTCATAGGCCCTCTGTAAAAGATTATCTTAAGAGACTCGCCATACAAACGGAAATTGATTTTTCAGAACTATACTGGGTCAACAACCTTGCCAGTCTTGCCACAGAAAACAAAAAAGATACAGCACAGTTTATTAAAGAAAACCAGAAGACTCCAGCACTACCACCAAATCTACAATGGGAATCATATCACCTTCTTGCCGAAGGACACTATATACAGATATGGTCTCACAAGAACTGGAACATGCTTCTTCCTTTTACCAGTGAAGGAGAAGACCTAGAGCTACAGCATATCATTAACACAGAAGACGACATCGGATATTTTGAAGATCTCGATGATTTCAATGATACAGACACTATTCCAGATACACACAGAGATTTCTAAAAGAACAGTACAATCAATCATGCAAATGAGACGTAAGCAATGACGTCTAATACCACCGACAGACTACAAAGGCACCACTCAGATGACCCCACCACTCAAGACTTTAGCGTCTTTTAACTTTTTACTTTAAATTATAGCCGTTTATTTTTCGATAGAGATTGTTAGTGCGCCTTTACTTTATCAGTACACTCTTTTTATCTTTTGTCTTTTAGCCTTAGCATTTGCTTATATAAGGCATGAGTTTTCATTTGAAAAAACACACCGAAACTCAAGCATTAAGAATCAATAAGAATTTTTCTTATGGAAGCTTAAATTCTCTCGTTCTGATTTCTTGTTGTGAACCTTTACATTCTTAGATTTCTTCAGCACTTCATACTATACCCCTTACTATAAAAAAAAAAAAAAAAAAAAAAAAAAAAAAAAAAAAAAAATCTCTATAGCATCTACAACTCATCCGCTGCAAATACCATCCACACTGCAAATACACTGTAAGTTTATGTTTTTTCTAATGTTTCTAAAGTATATAGGCTGGAAACCCGAGTTTGCGGGGCTATTGGCCCTAAGGAAGATTAAATTCTTCATAACTCTGGTATAACAACGCCACGTACTTTAATATTTTATGTATTTACAAAAAGTTGGATAAAATACTCTGGTACCCAATCTTTAATTGGTATCAGAGCAAAGGCTTTCCTAACATCTAAAAGACTAAGACAGGTCCATGTCAGGCAGCGTGGTTGCTTAAGTCCTATTTATATGGAAACCCGCTTAGGTGAAGATTAGGGAAAAATTTTGCTTTGACTTACTAATTTAGAGAAGTTATCATAGAATTTTAGAAACTTGTATGTTTATTTTACTGTTCATATTGTTTATCTTTACTATAACGGGGTATAGGAAAATATTCTAAGAAGAAATTTAAAAGGTAAGGTTTTCATAATAAGAAATCAGAAAATTTTAATCAATTATAGACTCTTCGAAAAATTTCAAAAAACTCGAATTCTTAAATCTAGAATTTTCAGATAAAAGTGATCATAAAAATATCAATAGTAGTTATTATAATCATATTTGCAGATTTAAAGAATTACACACCCATAGTCTTCATACAGACAATACACATCTAAATAGCGTCACAGATCTTATTATAAACCTAGGATTCAGCTTACAAAAAGAATCCATAAATAATAAATACTATCTAGAAAAGATTATACACTTAATAACCAAACAAACAGAGGAAATTAAAAAATTTACAGATAATTTAGATTATATAAGAGAACAAAATAATCAAATTTTGCTAGAAATAAAAAATAGTAAAAAAGATAAAAATACACAAGGGGAAGAAGAAGACTCTATCAATAAACTCATAAATAAATTAAAAACAACACATATAAGTGATAATAAACCTAAACCATATAAACACTGGAAACCTAACGATGAATAAACAAATTATCCAAGGATCCAGAAAATCTACTAGTAATATAAAAGATATCATTACTTCTGAAAGCTTTTTAAACAGAATTTTAAAAAAAGGATCATCTTCTAGAAGTCCACAACAAACAATACAGCTAGAAGAAGAAATAGATTTAGACAAAAACATAAATTTATATAACCAACATCAACTAGACATCCTAAATCCAAGAACACTGTATCAAACAGGAATGCTAAATGTTAATACAACGTTAATACAGAGCAGTAGAGAAGAAAGTCTACGAGTAATAGACAAAATGGTAGAAATAGAATTATTTTCACCAGAAACAATTCAAAGGATTAAACAATCTGGAAAACAATTTGTACACACAGGACTTATAGTGATAGGCATTAAAGCCTTAGGAAGAAAAAATCTAGGAACAAAACTGTTAACTTTAATATTAGATAAAAGTTGGAAAACAGAAATGAAAAAAGCAATAATTTCGGGAATGGAAATAGATTTAAGCCAAAATACAGCTCTATTTTATTGTACACCAGGAATATTAAAAGATATTAAAGATTTACAAAAACTAAAAATAGCCCTACAAACAAAAGGATATGAAAACTATGAAGGAAACAATATAGTAATAAGTGTAGGAGTCTTAGGTAAAGCCAGCAACAGGTCAGGAATGAAATATAAAGTAAACATAGAAGGAATAGTAAACACAATAGCATCTAAATCCATACAAATGATAGAACCAGTAAAAATAGATCCTGAAGAATTAGCAGGATTAGAATGGCAAATAAACGATTTAAAAGAAACTGAAAGTTCAACATTAGTACCAAAAATGAGTCACATATATGAAAGAGCAGATGGTATACAAAGTTTAAGATTTACCGAATTTAAACAAGAAAACAGTAATTACGAAGAAAGTAGTAACTATTCTGAAGAACAACCACCAGAACCACAACAACCACAATATAATTTTATGAATGTCGAATCAGATGATGAATCTGAATATGGACAACCCATATATGATACAGAAAATGAAGAAAGTGATGATGAATACATAGATTCAGAGTTTAAGAGATTTGAACAAGAAGATATAGACTACAGTTTATTAGATTATTTACAAGAAAAAACAGAAACAAATACGATATTCAAAACAGAAGAAACAAACAAGTCATATGAACAAATAATAAATAGAAAATTCACTGAACACAATATACAGGAAGAGGTAGATGATATGCTTATAGAATGTATGCTTAACTTAGGCATAACATACGAAGAAAGTTATAATAAATTACAAAAAGATTTTAACCTACCATTAGTTAAAAGTATAATCAATGGAGACATAATGATCTCTGATTTTTATAAACATAATCTCGAAACCAACCTTATGAACCCTGAACAAAAAACTAAAAGACATTATACAGAAGGAAAAATAGGAGAAACTTCGAATGAAAACATGGGAAGGGAACCATGGACTAAACCATTCACAGAATACCACGAGTCAAATTATAAAGGAAAAGGAGGAAGACTACCTATAGGACAAATTTTTAGTGGTAGCATGTTACTACTAGAACAACAAAAACCACAATTATGGATAGATGAGGTTCTCATATGGGAACAAACAGTAGTAAGAATGTGGGAAACCAACAAAAAAGAAAGCATGGACATGTTTTCCTACTTAGAAACAACTTTAGGCCCAACAGCATTAGGAATATGGCAAAGTAAAAAAGCCCACAGCCCAGACCAAATAAACAGATTAAAAGCTATAGGAGATAATCCGTACAATTTTACCTCCCAAATTAGAGTCCTTATTCTAGGAGTAGACCCAGCTAAAAACAACAGTTTACTACAAGACACAGCCATTAGAAACCTAGAACAATTAAGCATAGCAGATATGAAATATATAAATGAATTTACATTAGATTTCACAAGGTTATTAGCACAAACAGGACAAGCCATGGATGATAACCTATGTGACAAGTATTTTATAAAATTACCAGGAGATTTAGGAAAAAGTATACATGAAGCTTGGAAAACACAATATGGGAATTTAGAAAACCTAGGAATTGGACCTAGAATAACGTTTACATTTGGAATTTTAGAAGAAAAGTGTAAAGAAGTAGCATTACAGGAACAACTAAAAAGAAATGCATTTGCATTTTGTAAAACTGCCATTTATACACCACAGGCTTACGGGTATTACGACAGAAAAAAGAAAATTAGGAAAAGTACTACATATCACAAAGAATATAAACCATATAAAAAATATCAAAATAAATACTTTAAAAAACCTCGCACTAGAACATGTAAGTGTTTTATATGTGGAGATACAGAGCACTTAGCCAACAAATGTCCTAATAGACATAAAAACGTAGAAAGAAGTAATCTAGTTGAGCAACTAAAAGATTACGAAATAGAAGCCATAGATACGGATCATACAGACAATGAATCAATATACAGTATATATAGTGAAGAAGAAGAGCCTATAACAAGAATCTCTTATACATATACAAATTCAGAAGAATGTAAACATGAATGGAAACATAGAAAAGGCAACAATTACATCAAATGTTACATTTGCGAATATTACCCTAGTATAGAAAAAAGATCACAATGTAACATATGCTTTAAAGAAATATGTCATATTTGCCTGAATGACGTCCATAACATAGATCCACCCAGTACAAGTCAAAATACAAACAGAACTATCAGCGAATATGAAGAAAGAATAGATGAAAAATTAGAAAAATTAGAGTTAGCCATAGAAGTCAATAAATTAAAAATAGAAATTATGAATAACAAAGTTACCAGGTTAGAAGACTTAATAGAAAAGAAAAAACAGGGTATAGTATTAACAGAATCTAGTAACATGGCTACAGAACCAGAACTAGAACCAGACCAAACCTTTATACAAACCACTGGATCAATAAATATGATAAATGTCCAGTGTAGGTTATGGCTTGACGCCAATACCCCAATAGACCTAACAGCCCTCGTAGATACAGGAGCTACTAAAAGCGTAATATCACATAGTCTAACACATGAGAAATTTCATAAACCGCTTAACTATAGATTAATGACAAGAACAGTAGAAGACAGGTTAATCGACATAACACATTATTTAGAACCTACAGGAATACAATTTCTAGACTTTTCAGAAAATTATAGCACAAAATATGAAATTCCACAGATAAATATAAATCCACAGCGTATTAAATCCAGAGATTTTGTCTTAGGATTGAATTTTATACTAGGATTAAACGGTGCTATTACAATAACAAGAAATTTTATAACCATTAGTAAACAAATTTACAGTTTCCCTACTCTTAGATATAAGAACATAAATGAAATTGCTCATAAAAAAGGAGAAAAAGGAAATTTAGAATTCCTAAACAAAAATAAAAGACAAAATGTTGCTGAAAATGAATCCATGCAACTCCTTACAAATTTTATAAACCGAGAATTAGAAAAAGGGAAAGACATAACTAAAAGCATAAATCATCCGATAATCTTACATTTAGAGAAAATAGGATTAATAGGAGAAGATATAACAAATTCTAAAGTCAATTATATCTGCAAGTTTAAAATAAAAAATCCAGATATTACAATAAGAAATATAAATATAGATTATAGTCCTATAGATAAAGAAGAATTTAGGACACAAATTCTTGAAATGAGTAAACAAGGACTAATTAGAAAATCTGAAAGTCCTCATAGATCAACAGCTTTTATAGTAAAAAACCATAGTGAAATTAAAAGAGGAAAAGCCAGGATAGTTTATAATTATAAAAGAGTAAACGATAATACAGAAGATGATGGATACAATATACCTAACAAAGATAGTCTAATACAGCTAATACAAGATAACAAGATCTTCTCTAAATTTGATTTAAAATCAGGATATAACCAACTACACCTAGAAGAAGAATTTAAAAAATGGACAGCCTTCACATGTCCTGAAGGATTATATGAATGGAATGTCCTTAGCTTTGGGCTAAAAAACGCCCCTTCAATATTTCAAAGATTTATGGACAGTTTATTTCTTAAATACAACTTTTGCTTAGTCTATATTGATGATATATTAGTAGCAAGCAAAACAATTCAAGAACCTCCTATTTTTCCTTCTGTATAATGTCTTTTAGTTTTTTGTTCAGGGTTCATAAGGTTGGTTTCGAGATTATGTTTATAAAAATCAGAGATCATTATGTCTCCATTGATTATACTTTTAACTAATGGTAGGTTAAAATCTTTTTGTAATTTATTATAACTTTCTTCGTATGTTATGCCTAAGTTAAGCATACATTCTATAAGCATATCATCTACCTCTTCCTGTATATTGTGTTCAGTGAATTTTCTATTTATTATTTGTTCATATGACTTGTTTGTTTCTTCTGTTTTGAATATCGTATTTGTTTCTGTTTTTTCTTGTAAATAATCTAATAAACTGTAGTCTATATCTTCTTGTTCAAATCTCTTAAACTCTGAATCTATGTATTCATCATCACTTTCTTCATTTTCTGTATCATATATGGGTTGTCCATATTCAGATTCATCATCTGATTCGACATTCATAAAATTATATTGTGGTTGTTGTGGTTCTGGTGGTTGTTCTTCAGAATAGTTACTACTTTCTTCGTAATTACTGTTTTCTTGTTTAAATTCGGTAAATCTTAAACTTTGTATACCATCTGCTCTTTCATATATGTGACTCATTTTTGGTACTAATGTTGAACTTTCAGTTTCTTTTAAATCGTTTATTTGCCATTCTAATCCTGCTAATTCTTCAGGATCTATTTTTACTGGTTCTATCATTTGTATGGATTTAGATGCTATTGTGTTTACTATTCCTTCTATGTTTACTTTATATTTCATTCCTGACCTGTTGCTGGCTTTACCTAAGACTCCTACACTTATTACTATATTGTTTCCTTCATAGTTTTCATATCCTTTTGTTTGTAGGGCTATTTTTAGTTTTTGTAAATCTTTAATATCTTTTAATATTCCTGGTGTACAATAAAATAGAGCTGTATTTTGGCTTAAATCTATTTCCATTCCCGAAATTATTGCTTTTTTCATTTCTGTTTTCCAACTTTTATCTAATATTAAAGTTAACAGTTTTGTTCCTAGATTTTTTCTTCATAAGGCTTTAATGCCTATCACTATAAGTCCTGTGTGTACAAATTGTTTTCCAGATTGTTTAATCCTTTGAATTGTTTCTGGTGAAAATAATTCTATTACTCGTAGACTTTCTTCTCTACTGCTCTGTATTAACGTTGTATTAACATTTAGCATTCCTGTTTGATACAGTGTTCTTGGATTTAGGATGTCTAGTTGATGTTGGTTATATAAATTTATGTTTTTGTCTAAATCTATTTCTTCTTCTAGCTGTATTGTTTGTTGTGGACTTCTAGAAGATGATCCTTTTTTTAAAATTCTGTTTAAAAAGCTTTCAGAAGTAATGATATCTTTTATATTACTAGTAGATTTTCTGGATCCTTGGATAATTTGTTTATTCATCGTTAGGTTTCCAGTGTTTATATGGTTTAGGTTTATTATCACTTATATGTGTTGTTTTTAATTTATTTATGAGTTTATTGATAGAGTCTTCTTCTTCCCCTTGTGTATTTTTATCTTTTTTACTATTTTTTATTTCTAGCAAAATTTGATTATTTTGTTCTCTTATATAATCTAAATTATCTGTAAATTTTTTAATTTCCTCTGTTTGTTTGGTTATTAAGTGTATAATCTTTTCTAGATAGTATTTATTATTTATGGATTCTTTTTGTAAGCTGAATCCTAGGTTTATAATAAGATCTGTGACGCTATTTAGATGTGTATTGTCTGTATGAAGACTATGGGTGTGTAATTCTTTAAATCTGCAAATATGATTATAATAACTACTATTGATATTTTTATGATCACTTTTATCTGAAAATTCTAGATTTAAGAATTCGAGTTTTTTGAAATTTTTCGAAGAGTCTATAATTGATTAAAATTTTCTGATTTCTTATTATGAAAACCTTACCTTTTAAATTTCTTCTTAGAATATTTTCCTATACCCCGTTATAGTAAAGATAAACAATATGAACAGTAAAATAAACATACAAGTTTCTAAAATTCTATGATAACTTCTCTAAATTAGTAAGTCAAAGCAAAATTTTTCCCTAATCTTCACCTAAGCGGGTTTCCATATAAATAGGACTTAAGCAACCACGCTGCCTGACATGGACCTGTCTTAGTCTTTTAGATGTTAGGAAAGCCTTTGCTCTGATACCAATTAAAGATTGGGTACCAGAGTATTTTATCCAACTTTTTGTAAATACATAAAATATTAAAGTACGTGGCGTTGTTATACCAGAGTTATGAAGAATTTAATCTTCCTTAGGGCCAATAGCCCCGCAAACTCGGGTTTCCAGCCTATATACTTTAGAAACATTAGAAAAAACATAAACTTACAGTGTATTTGCAGTGTGGATGGTATTTGCAGCGGATGAGTTGTAGATGCTATAGAGATTTTTTTTTTTTTTTTTTTTTTTTTTTTTTTTTTTTTTTTTTTTTTTTTTTTTTTTTAGTAAGGGGTATAGTATGAAGTGCTGAAGAAATCTAAGAATGTAAAGGTTCACAACAAGAAATCAGAACGAGAGAATTTAAGCTTCCATAAGAAAAATTCTTATTGATTCTTAATGCTTGAGTTTCGGTGTGTTTTTTCAAATGAAAACTCATGCCTTATATAAGCAAATGCTAAGGCTAAAAGACAAAAGATAAAAAGAGTGTACTGATAAAGTAAAGGCGCACTAACAATCTCTATCGAAAAATAAACGGCTATAATTTAAAGTAAAAAGTTAAAAGACGCTAAAGTCTTGAGTGGTGGGGTCATCTGAGTGGTGCCTTTGTAGTCTGTCGGTGGTATTAGACGTCATTGCTTACGTCTCATTTGCATGATTGATTGTACTGTTCTTTTAGAAATCTCTGTGTGTATGTGGAATAGTGTCTGTATCATTGAAATCATCGAGATCTTCAAAATATCCGATGTCGTCTTCTGTGTTAATGATATGCTGTAGCTCTAGGTCTTCTCCTTCACTGGTAAAAGGAAGAAGCATGTTCCAGTTCTTGTGAGACCATATCTGTATATAGTGTCCTTCGGCAAGAAGGTGATATGATTCCCATTGTAGATTTGGTGGTAGTGCTGGAGTCTTCTGGTTTTCTTTAATAAACTGTGCTGTATCTTTTTTGTTTTCTGTGGCAAGACTGGCAAGGTTGTTGACCCAGTATAGTTCTGAAAAATCAATTTCCGTTTGTATGGCGAGTCTCTTAAGATAATCTTTTACAGAGGGCCTATGACTAATGAACATTCTTTTTCTTGCAGGTCTATATGTATGATCATTTGCGAAAGGGAATGAAGAGAAGATTTTGCAACTTATATGGGGAGAAAGAGGAGGAGAGGTGTGTGTTGAGATGTTCCCTGTGGTTAGGACAAATTTCTCTCCGAAGAGATTTATAATCCCTTCTGTTTTTGGATTATGCTCTAATTCTATGTAATCAATCATACCATTATGGTAAAATTGTAAAATTAGATCATCGGGCATGTCTGTCTGTTTGAGGTTGTATCTAAAAGAAAAATGGAATTATTTAAAAGAAAAATTTCGTTCCTAGGACTAGAAATAGGAAATGGAAAAATTGAATTACAACCACATATTTCAACAAAAATTCTGAATTTCCCAGAAAAACTTACTAATTTAAAACAGATTCAAGCCTTTTTAGGATTGGTTAACTATGCTCGAAAATTCATTCCAAACCTTTCGAAATTAGTAGGACCATTATACAGCAAAACTACTAAAAACGGACAAAGAAATTTTAATAAAGAAGATATTGCTTTGATGAAAAGAATTAAAGAAAAGGTTAAAGAAATTAAACCTTTAGAATTACCACTCATAACAGATTATATAATAATAGAAACTGATGGATGCAAAGAAGGATGGGGAGCAGTTCTCCTTTGCAAACCAAATATACATAGTAACAAAAAAGAAGAAAAAATCTGCTCTTACCAAAGTGGAAGTTTTAAAAACATAACCACTTGGACTAGCCTCGATTTTGAAATACAAGCTTTGATATATGCTTTAGAAAAATTTAAAATATTTTTACATAAAGATTTTACAGTCAGGACAGACTGCGAAGCAATTGTAAAATTTATTAAAAATGATCTAAGTAAAAAAGCTAATAGAACAAGATGGGTAAATTTACAAAATACAATACAAGGAAATGGATATACAATACAATTTGAACATATAAAGGGTAAAGATAATGGGATAGCAGATTTATTATCTAGAAACATTAACAAACTTTTTTCTTCAGATGGATAAGAAGCTAAAGGGTAAAGAAAAGATGATTGTTAGACCAAGACAGTTTACAAAGAGTTCATCTCCCATGAGTATCTCATCAAACGATGATGAAGAACCTGAAAAACTCATGAGCCAAGCCTTCAATACAGAAAAAATACAAAGCTCTAGACATGCAGAAAAAATACAAAGTTCTAGACATGAGGCTTCAATACAACCTACCCAAGTATTACCAAAAACTTGACAGTTACCCCCTTATTTCTTTACACAACAACCCATCCCAAAACCTATTATAACCTACAAAAAACCTGTCCACCCACATAACTCTACAATGACCTTCGGCTCTTATGCCTTACAAATCTGTAATGATGCACACACAAAGTTTCGTCCCATTAGTGGGATTCAACTTACAGAAAAACAGCAATGTTTACTAGACAACTTATGGCATATTCAAACCATGCCACATGCTTCTTCTTTCAAAGTACAGATTTTAAATGCGCTAAGTATATACTTTAGCGAACAGGGTGCTAAAAACCCTGAAAAACAGCAACAGCCTCGAAAATATACACATTATATAATTTTTAGAGGAACAAAGATTGGTATTTTCAACAAATGGGAAACGGTTGCAAAGTATATACAGTGTCCCGGACCAATTTACAAAGGATATTTTAGCTTTTCTGAAGCTTTAAAGACAGCCAGAGAACACTTTGGCATAGACAGTTTCTTTATTGAACCCGAAGAAGTTCAGACTTTTTCACAGATTACAAAGACAAGCCATGAACAGATTATAAAGGCTCAAGAAGAAACTATTGCAAATTTGCAAAAACAACTCTTAGAACATGGAAAAAATACACAATCTATACAAGTCCATATAGAGAATAGCCAATTAAAACAACAAGTTGAAATACTTGAAACCAAAGTTGTACAGCTTCTACAAAGGCCAGATAAGAAAGACAACAAATACATATGCTACGATGCGTTCAAAGCAAGAATGCTAGACACTCCTTGGAAATCTTGCCTCCAAACAGCCTTCGATCAGTTTCCAGAATTAGAAAAAATCATATCCCAAAAAATCACTACAGAATTTCCAATGGTCCTTTATGAGCTACAACTCAGGCTCATGTCTATAGCACTAAACGAAGAAAAATACAAAGGCTTGACCATCGTCGAAAGAACCAATGAAAATGGTGATGGAACCTGCCTTCTCCTCTTACAGATCAACCTCAAACAGACAGACATGCCCGATGATCTAATTTTACAATTTTACCATAATGGTATGATTGATTACATAGAATTAGAGCATAATCCAAAAACAGAAGGGATTATAAATCTCTTCGGAGAGAAATTTGTCCTAACCACAGGGAACATCTCAACACACACCTCTCCTCCTCTTTCTCCCCATATAAGTTGCAAAATCTTCTCTTCATTCCCTTTCGCAAATGATCATACATATAGACCTGCAAGAAAAAGAATGTTCATTAGTCATAGGCCCTCTGTAAAAGATTATCTTAAGAGACTCGCCATACAAACGGAAATTGATTTTTCAGAACTATACTGGGTCAACAACCTTGCCAGTCTTGCCACAGAAAACAAAAAAGATACAGCACAGTTTATTAAAGAAAACCAGAAGACTCCAGCACTACCACCAAATCTACAATGGGAATCATATCACCTTCTTGCCGAAGGACACTATATACAGATATGGTCTCACAAGAACTGGAACATGCTTCTTCCTTTTACCAGTGAAGGAGAAGACCTAGAGCTACAGCATATCATTAACACAGAAGACGACATCGGATATTTTGAAGATCTCGATGATTTCAATGATACAGACACTATTCCAGATACACACAGAGATTTCTAAAAGAACAGTACAATCAATCATGCAAATGAGACGTAAGCAATGACGTCTAATACCACCGACAGACTACAAAGGCACCACTCAGATGACCCCACCACTCAAGACTTTAGCGTCTTTTAACTTTTTACTTTAAATTATAGCCGTTTATTTTTCGATAGAGATTGTTAGTGCGCCTTTACTTTATCAGTACACTCTTTTTATCTTTTGTCTTTTAGCCTTAGCATTTGCTTATATAAGGCATGAGTTTTCATTTGAAAAAACACACCGAAACTCAAGCATTAAGAATCAATAAGAATTTTTCTTATGGAAGCTTAAATTCTCTCGTTCTGATTTCTTGTTGTGAACCTTTACATTCTTAGATTTCTTCAGCACTTCATACTATACCCCTTACTATAAAAAAAAAAAAAAAAAAAAAAAAAAAAAAAAAAAAAAAAATCTCTATAGCATCTACAACTCATCCGCTGCAAATACCATCCACACTGCAAATACACTGTAAGTTTATGTTTTTTCTAATGTTTCTAAAGTATATAGGCTGGAAACCCGAGTTTGCGGGGCTATTGGCCCTAAGGAAGATTAAATTCTTCATAACTCTGGTATAACAACGCCACGTACTTTAATATTTTATGTATTTACAAAAAGTTGGATAAAATACTCTGGTACCCAATCTTTAATTGGTATCAGAGCAAAGGCTTTCCTAACATCTAAAAGACTAAGACAGGTCCATGTCAGGCAGCGTGGTTGCTTAAGTCCTATTTATATGGAAACCCGCTTAGGTGAAGATTAGGGAAAAATTTTGCTTTGACTTACTAATTTAGAGAAGTTATCATAGAATTTTAGAAACTTGTATGTTTATTTTACTGTTCATATTGTTTATCTTTACTATAACGGGGTATAGGAAAATATTCTAAGAAGAAATTTAAAAGGTAAGGTTTTCATAATAAGAAATCAGAAAATTTTAATCAATTATAGACTCTTCGAAAAATTTCAAAAAACTCGAATTCTTAAATCTAGAATTTTCAGATAAAAGTGATCATAAAAATATCAATAGTAGTTATTATAATCATATTTGCAGATTTAAAGAATTACACACCCATAGTCTTCATACAGACAATACACATCTAAATAGCGTCACAGATCTTATTATAAACCTAGGATTCAGCTTACAAAAAGAATCCATAAATAATAAATACTATCTAGAAAAGATTATACACTTAATAACCAAACAAACAGAGGAAATTAAAAAATTTACAGATAATTTAGATTATATAAGAGAACAAAATAATCAAATTTTGCTAGAAATAAAAAATAGTAAAAAAGATAAAAATACACAAGGGGAAGAAGAAGACTCTATCAATAAACTCATAAATAAATTAAAAACAACACATATAAGTGATAATAAACCTAAACCATATAAACACTGGAAACCTAACGATGAATAAACAAATTATCCAAGGATCCAGAAAATCTACTAGTAATATAAAAGATATCATTACTTCTGAAAGCTTTTTAAACAGAATTTTAAAAAAAGGATCATCTTCTAGAAGTCCACAACAAACAATACAGCTAGAAGAAGAAATAGATTTAGACAAAAACATAAATTTATATAACCAACATCAACTAGACATCCTAAATCCAAGAACACTGTATCAAACAGGAATGCTAAATGTTAATACAACGTTAATACAGAGCAGTAGAGAAGAAAGTCTACGAGTAATAGACAAAATGGTAGAAATAGAATTATTTTCACCAGAAACAATTCAAAGGATTAAACAATCTGGAAAACAATTTGTACACACAGGACTTATAGTGATAGGCATTAAAGCCTTAGGAAGAAAAAATCTAGGAACAAAACTGTTAACTTTAATATTAGATAAAAGTTGGAAAACAGAAATGAAAAAAGCAATAATTTCGGGAATGGAAATAGATTTAAGCCAAAATACAGCTCTATTTTATTGTACACCAGGAATATTAAAAGATATTAAAGATTTACAAAAACTAAAAATAGCCCTACAAACAAAAGGATATGAAAACTATGAAGGAAACAATATAGTAATAAGTGTAGGAGTCTTAGGTAAAGCCAGCAACAGGTCAGGAATGAAATATAAAGTAAACATAGAAGGAATAGTAAACACAATAGCATCTAAATCCATACAAATGATAGAACCAGTAAAAATAGATCCTGAAGAATTAGCAGGATTAGAATGGCAAATAAACGATTTAAAAGAAACTGAAAGTTCAACATTAGTACCAAAAATGAGTCACATATATGAAAGAGCAGATGGTATACAAAGTTTAAGATTTACCGAATTTAAACAAGAAAACAGTAATTACGAAGAAAGTAGTAACTATTCTGAAGAACAACCACCAGAACCACAACAACCACAATATAATTTTATGAATGTCGAATCAGATGATGAATCTGAATATGGACAACCCATATATGATACAGAAAATGAAGAAAGTGATGATGAATACATAGATTCAGAGTTTAAGAGATTTGAACAAGAAGATATAGACTACAGTTTATTAGATTATTTACAAGAAAAAACAGAAACAAATACGATATTCAAAACAGAAGAAACAAACAAGTCATATGAACAAATAATAAATAGAAAATTCACTGAACACAATATACAGGAAGAGGTAGATGATATGCTTATAGAATGTATGCTTAACTTAGGCATAACATACGAAGAAAGTTATAATAAATTACAAAAAGATTTTAACCTACCATTAGTTAAAAGTATAATCAATGGAGACATAATGATCTCTGATTTTTATAAACATAATCTCGAAACCAACCTTATGAACCCTGAACAAAAAACTAAAAGACATTATACAGAAGGAAAAATAGGAGAAACTTCGAATGAAAACATGGGAAGGGAACCATGGACTAAACCATTCACAGAATACCACGAGTCAAATTATAAAGGAAAAGGAGGAAGACTACCTATAGGACAAATTTTTAGTGGTAGCATGTTACTACTAGAACAACAAAAACCACAATTATGGATAGATGAGGTTCTCATATGGGAACAAACAGTAGTAAGAATGTGGGAAACCAACAAAAAAGAAAGCATGGACATGTTTTCCTACTTAGAAACAACTTTAGGCCCAACAGCATTAGGAATATGGCAAAGTAAAAAAGCCCACAGCCCAGACCAAATAAACAGATTAAAAGCTATAGGAGATAATCCGTACAATTTTACCTCCCAAATTAGAGTCCTTATTCTAGGAGTAGACCCAGCTAAAAACAACAGTTTACTACAAGACACAGCCATTAGAAACCTAGAACAATTAAGCATAGCAGATATGAAATATATAAATGAATTTACATTAGATTTCACAAGGTTATTAGCACAAACAGGACAAGCCATGGATGATAACCTATGTGACAAGTATTTTATAAAATTACCAGGAGATTTAGGAAAAAGTATACATGAAGCTTGGAAAACACAATATGGGAATTTAGAAAACCTAGGAATTGGACCTAGAATAACGTTTACATTTGGAATTTTAGAAGAAAAGTGTAAAGAAGTAGCATTACAGGAACAACTAAAAAGAAATGCATTTGCATTTTGTAAAACAAACCTTTCGAAATTAGTAGGACCATTATACAGCAAAACTACTAAAAACGGACAAAGAAATTTTAATAAAGAAGATATTGCTTTGATGAAAAGAATTAAAGAAAAGGTTAAAGAAATTAAACCTTTAGAATTACCACTCATAACAGATTATATAATAATAGAAACTGATGGATGCAAAGAAGGATGGGGAGCAGTTCTCCTTTGCAAACCAAATATACATAGTAACAAAAAAGAAGAAAAAATCTGCTCTTACCAAAGTGGAAGTTTTAAAAACATAACCACTTGGACTAGCCTCGATTTTGAAATACAAGCTTTGATATATGCTTTAGAAAAATTTAAAATATTTTTACATAAAGATTTTACAGTCAGGACAGACTGCGAAGCAATTGTAAAATTTATTAAAAATGATCTAAGTAAAAAAGCTAATAGAACAAGATGGGTAAATTTACAAAATACAATACAAGGAAATGGATATACAATACAATTTGAACATATAAAGGGTAAAGATAATGGGATAGCAGATTTATTATCTAGAAACATTAACAAACTTTTTTCTTCAGATGGATAAGAAGCTAAAGGGTAAAGAAAAGATGATTGTTAGACCAAGACAGTTTACAAAGAGTTCATCTCCCATGAGTATCTCATCAAACGATGATGAAGAACCTGAAAAACTCATGAGCCAAGCCTTCAATACAGAAAAAATACAAAGCTCTAGACATGCAGAAAAAATACAAAGTTCTAGACATGAGGCTTCAATACAACCTACCCAAGTATTACCAAAAACTAGACAGTTACCCCCTTATTTCTTTACACAACAACCCATCCCAAAACCTATTATAACCTACAAAAAACCTGTCCACCCACATAACTCTACAATGACCTTCGGCTCTTATGCCTTACAAATCTGTAATGATGCACACACAAAGTTTCGTCCCATTAGTGGGATTCAACTTACAGAAAAACAGCAATGTTTACTAGACAACTTATGGCATATTCAAACCATGCCACATGCTTCTTCTTTCAAAGTACAGATTTTAAATGCGCTAAGTATATACTTTAGCGAACAGGGTGCTAAAAACCCTGAAAAACAGCAACAGCCTCGAAAATATACACATTATATAATTTTTAGAGGAACAAAGATTGGTATTTTCAACAAATGGGAAACGGTTGCAAAGTATATACAGTGTCCCGGACCAATTTACAAAGGATATTTTAGCTTTTCTGAAGCTTTAAAGACAGCCAGAGAACACTTTGGCATAGACAGTTTCTTTATTGAACCCGAAGAAGTTCAGACTTTTTCACAGATTACAAAGACAAGCCATGAACAGATTATAAAGGCTCAAGAAGAAACTATTGCAAATTTGCAAAAACAACTCTTAGAACATGGAAAAAATACACAATCTATACAAGTCCATATAGAGAATAGCCAATTCCATTTTTCTTTTAGATACTACTATCCCGTTTCTTTTTATTTCTTCAAATACTTGTTGTAAATGTATTTCATGTTCTTGAATTGTTTTGCTTGCTACTAATATATCATCAATATAGACTAAGCAAAAGTTGTATTTAAGAAATAAACTGTCCATAAATCTTTGAAATATTGAAGGGGCGTTTTTTAGCCCAAAGCTAAGGACATTCCATTCATATAATCCTTCAGGACATGTGAAGGCTGTCCATTTTTTAAATTCTTCTTCTAGGTGTAGTTGGTTATATCCTGATTTTAAATCAAATTTAGAGAAGATCTTGTTATCTTGTATTAGCTGTATTAGACTATCTTTGTTAGGTATATTGTATCCATCATCTTCTGTATTATCGTTTACTCTTTTATAATTATAAACTATCCTGGCTTTTCCTCTTTTAATTTCACTATGGTTTTTTACTATAAAAGCTGTTGATCTATGAGGACTTTCAGATTTTCTAATTAGTCCTTGTTTACTCATTTCAAGAATTTGTGTCCTAAATTCTTCTTTATCTATAGGACTATAATCTATATTTATATTTCTTATTGTAATATCTGGATTTTTTATTTTAAACTTGCAGATATAATTGACTTTAGAATTTGTTATATCTTCTCCTATTAATCCTATTTTCTCTAAATGTAAGATTATCGGATGATTTATGCTTTTAGTTATGTCTTTCCCTTTTTCTAATTCTCGGTTTATAAAATTTGTAAGGAGTTGCATGGATTCATTTTCAGCAACATTTTGTCTTTTATTTTTGTTTAGGAATTCTAAATTTCCTTTTTCTCCTTTTTTATGAGCAATTTCATTTATGTTCTTATATCTAAGAGTAGGGAAACTGTAAATTTGTTTACTAATGGTTATAAAATTTCTTGTTATTGTAATAGCACCGTTTAATCCTAGTATAAAATTCAATCCTAAGACAAAATCTCTGGATTTAATACGCTGTGGATTTATATTTATCTGTGGAATTTCATATTTTGTGCTATAATTTCATGAAAAGTCTAGAAATTGTATTCCTGTAGGTTCTAAATAATGTGTTATGTCGATTAACCTGTCTTCTACTGTTCTTGTCATTAATCTATAGTTAAGCGGTTTATGAAATTTCTCATGTGTTAGACTATGTGATATTACGCTTTTAGTAGCTCCTGTATCTACGAGGGCTGTTAGGTCTATTGGGGTATTGGCGTCAAGCCATAACCTACACTGGACATTTATCATATTTATTGATCCAGTGGTTTGTATAAAGGTTTGGTCTGGTTCTAGTTCTGGTTCTGTAGCCATGTTACTAGATTCTGTTAATACTATACCCTGTTTTTTCTTTTCTATTAAGTCTTCTAACCTGGTAACTTTGTTATTCATAATTTCTATTTTTAATTTATTGACTTCTATGGCTAACTCTAATTTTTCTAATTTTTCATCTATTCTTTCTTCATATTCGCTGATAGTTCTGTTTGTATTTTGACTTGTACTGGGTGGATCTATGTTATGGACGTCATTCAGGCAAATATGACATATTTCTTTAAAGCATATGTTACATTGTGATCTTTTTTCTATACTAGGGTAATATTCGCAAATGTAACATTTGATGTAATTGTTGCCTTTTCTATGTTTCCATTCATGTTTACATTCTTCTGAATTTGTATATGTATAAGAGATTCTTGTTATAGGCTCTTCTTCTTCACTATATATACTGTATATTGATTCATTGTCTGTATGATCCGTATCTATGGCTTCTATTTCGTAATCTTTTAGTTGCTCAACTAGATTACTTCTTTCTACGTTTTTATGTCTATTAGGACATTTGTTGGCTAAGTGCTCTGTATCTCCACATATAAAACACTTACATGTTCTAGTGCGAGGTTTTTTAAAGTATTTATTTTGATATTTTTTATATGGTTTATATTCTTTGTGATATGTAGTACTTTTCCTAATTTTCTTTTTTCTGTCGTAATACCCGTAAGCCTGTGGTGTATAAATGGCAGTTTTACAAAATGCAAATGCATTTCTTTTTAGTTGTTCCTGTAATGCTACTTCTTTACACTTTTCTTCTAAAATTCCAAATGTAAACGTTATTCTAGGTCCAATTCCTAGGTTTTCTAAATTCCCATATTGTGTTTTCCAAGCTTCATGTATACTTTTTCCTAAATCTCCTGGTAATTTTATAAAATACTTGTCACATAGGTTATCATCCATGGCTTGTCCTGTTTGTGCTAATAACCTTGTGAAATCTAATGTAAATTCATTTATATATTTCATATCTGCTATGCTTAATTGTTCTAGGTTTCTAATGGCTGTGTCTTGTAGTAAACTGTTGTTTTTAGCTGGGTCTACTCCTAGAATAAGGACTCTAATTTGGGAGGTAAAATTGTACGGATTATCTCCTATAGCTTTTAATCTGTTTATTTGGTCTGGGCTGTGGGCTTTTTTACTTTGCCATATTCCTAATGCTGTTGGGCCTAAAGTTGTTTCTAAGTAGGAAAACATGTCCATGCTTTCTTTTTTGTTGGTTTCCCACATTCTTACTACTGTTTGTTCCCATATGAGAACCTCATCTATCCATAATTGTGGTTTTTGTTGTTCTAGTAGTAACATGCTACCACTAAAAATTTGTCCTATAGGTAGTCTTCCTCCTTTTCCTTTATAATTTGACTCGTGGTATTCTGTGAATGGTTTAGTCCATGGTTCCCTTCCCATGTTTTCATTCGAAGTTTCTCCTATTTTTCCTTCTGTATAATGTCTTTTAGTTTTTTGTTCAGGGTTCATAAGGTTGGTTTCGAGATTATGTTTATAAAAATCAGAGATCATTATGTCTCCATTGATTATACTTTTAACTAATGGTAGGTTAAAATCTTTTTGTAATTTATTATAACTTTCTTCGTATGTTATGCCTAAGTTAAGCATACATTCTATAAGCATATCATCTACCTCTTCCTGTATATTGTGTTCAGTGAATTTTCTATTTATTATTTGTTCATATGACTTGTTTGTTTCTTCTGTTTTGAATATCGTATTTGTTTCTGTTTTTTCTTGTAAATAATCTAATAAACTGTAGTCTATATCTTCTTGTTCAAATCTCTTAAACTCTGAATCTATGTATTCATCATCACTTTCTTCATTTTCTGTATCATATATGGGTTGTCCATATTCAGATTCATCATCTGATTCGACATTCATAAAATTATATTGTGGTTGTTGTGGTTCTGGTGGTTGTTCTTCAGAATAGTTACTACTTTCTTCGTAATTACTGTTTTCTTGTTTAAATTCGGTAAATCTTAAACTTTGTATACCATCTGCTCTTTCATATATGTGACTCATTTTTGGTACTAATGTTGAACTTTCAGTTTCTTTTAAATCGTTTATTTGCCATTCTAATCCTGCTAATTCTTCAGGATCTATTTTTACTGGTTCTATCATTTGTATGGATTTAGATGCTATTGTGTTTACTATTCCTTCTATGTTTACTTTATATTTCATTCCTGACCTGTTGCTGGCTTTACCTAAGACTCCTACACTTATTACTATATTGTTTCCTTCATAGTTTTCATATCCTTTTGTTTGTAGGGCTATTTTTAGTTTTTGTAAATCTTTAATATCTTTTAATATTCCTGGTGTACAATAAAATAGAGCTGTATTTTGGCTTAAATCTATTTCCATTCCCGAAATTATTGCTTTTTTCATTTCTGTTTTCCAACTTTTATCTAATATTAAAGTTAACAGTTTTGTTCCTAGATTTTTTCTTCCTAAGGCTTTAATGCCTATCACTATAAGTCCTGTGTGTACAAATTGTTTTCCAGATTGTTTAATCCTTTGAATTGTTTCTGGTGAAAATAATTCTATTTCTACCATTTTGTCTATTACTCGTAGACTTTCTTCTCTACTGCTCTGTATTAACGTTGTATTAACATTTAGCATTCCTGTTTGATACAGTGTTCTTGGATTTAGGATGTCTAGTTGATGTTGGTTATATAAATTTATGTTTTTGTCTAAATCTATTTCTTCTTCTAGCTGTATTGTTTGTTGTGGACTTCTAGAAGATGATCCTTTTTTTAAAATTCTGTTTAAAAAGCTTTCAGAAGTAATGATATCTTTTATATTACTAGTAGATTTTCTGGATCCTTGGATAATTTGTTTATTCATCGTTAGGTTTCCAGTGTTTATATGGTTTAGGTTTATTATCACTTATATGTGTTGTTTTTAATTTATTTATGAGTTTATTGATAGAGTCTTCTTCTTCCCCTTGTGTATTTTTATCTTTTTTACTATTTTTTATTTCTAGCAAAATTTGATTATTTTGTTCTCTTATATAATCTAAATTATCTGTAAATTTTTTAATTTCCTCTGTTTGTTTGGTTATTAAGTGTATAATCTTTTCTAGATAGTATTTATTATTTATGGATTCTTTTTGTAAGCTGAATCCTAGGTTTATAATAAGATCTGTGACGCTATTTAGATGTGTATTGTCTGTATGAAGACTATGGGTGTGTAATTCTTTAAATCTGCAAATATGATTATAATAACTACTATTGATATTTTTATGATCACTTTTATCTGAAAATTCTAGATTTAAGAATTCGAGTTTTTTGAAATTTTTCGAAGAGTCTATAATTGATTAAAATTTTCTGATTTCTTATTATGAAAACCTTACCTTTTAAATTTCTTCTTAGAATATTTTCCTATACCCCGTTATAGTAAAGATAAACAATATGAACAGTAAAATAAACATACAAGTTTCTAAAATTCTATGATAACTTCTCTAAATTAGTAAGTCAAAGCAAAATTTTTCCCTAATCTTCACCTAAGCGGGTTTCCATATAAATAGGACTTAAGCAACCACGCTGCCTGACATGGACCTGTCTTAGTCTTTTAGATGTTAGGAAAGCCTTTGCTCTGATACCAATTAAAGATTGGGTACCAGAGTATTTTATCCAACTTTTTGTAAATACATAAAATATTAAAGTACGTGGCGTTGTTATACCAGAGTTATGAAGAATTTAATCTTCCTTAGGGCCAATAGCCCCGCAAACTCGGGTTTCCAGCCTATATACTTTAGAAACATTAGAAAAAACATAAACTTACAGTGTATTTGCAGTGTGGATGGTATTTGCAGCGGATGAGTTGTAGATGCTATAGAGATTTTTTTTTTTTTTTTTTTTTTTTTTTTTTTTTTATAGTAAGGGGTATAGTATGAAGTGCTGAAGAAATCTAAGAATGTAAAGGTTCACAACAAGAAATCAGAACGAGAGAATTTAAGCTTCCATAAGAAAAATTCTTATTGATTCTTAATGCTTGAGTTTCGGTGTGTTTTTTCAAATGAAAACTCATGCCTTATATAAGCAAATGCTAAGGCTAAAAGACAAAAGATAAAAAGAGTGTACTGATAAAGTAAAGGCGCACTAACAATCTCTATCGAAAAATAAACGGCTATAATTTAAAGTAAAAAGTTAAAAGACGCTAAAGTCTTGAGTGGTGGGGTCATCTGAGTGGTGCCTTTGTAGTCTGTCGGTGGTATTAGACGTCATTGCTTACGTCTCATTTGCATGATTGATTGTACTGTTCTTTTAGAAATCTCTGTGTGTATCTGGAATAGTGTCTGTATCATTGAAATCATCGAGATCTTCAAAATATCCGATGTCGTCTTCTGTGTTAATGATATGCTGTAGCTCTAGGTCTTCTCCTTCACTGGTAAAAGGAAGAAGCATGTTCCAGTTCTTGTGAGACCATATCTGTATATAGTGTCCTTCGGCAAGAAGGTGATATGATTCCCATTGTAGATTTGGTGGTAGTGCTGGAGTCTTCTGGTTTTCTTTAATAAACTGTGCTGTATCTTTTTTGTTTTCTGTGGCAAGACTGGCAAGGTTGTTGACCCAGTATAGTTCTGAAAAATCAATTTCCGTTTGTATGGCGAGTCTCTTAAGATAATCTTTTACAGAGGGCCTATGACTAATGAACATTCTTTTTCTTGCAGGTCTATATGTATGATCATTTGCGAAAGGGAATGAAGAGAAGATTTTGCAACTTATATGGGGAGAAAGAGGAGGAGAGGTGTGTGTTGAGATGTTCCCTGTGGTTAGGACAAATTTCTCTCCGAAGAGATTTATAATCCCTTCTGTTTTTGGATTATGCTCTAATTCTATGTAATCAATCATACCATTATGGTAAAATTGTAAAATTAGATCATCGGGCATGTCTGTCTGTTTGAGGTTGTATCTAAAAGAAAAATGGAATTATTTAAAAGAAAAATTTCGTTCCTAGGACTAGAAATAGGAAATGGAAAAATTGAATTACAACCACATATTTCAACAAAAATTCTGAATTTCCCAGAAAAACTTACTAATTTAAAACAGATTCAAGCCTTTTTAGGATTGGTTAACTATGCTCGAAAATTCATTCCAAACCTTTCGAAATTAGTAGGACCATTATACAGCAAAACTACTAAAAACGGACAAAGAAATTTTAATAAAGAAGATATTGCTTTGATGAAAAGAATTAAAGAAAAGGTTAAAGAAATTAAACCTTTAGAATTACCACTCATAACAGATTATATAATAATAGAAACTGATGGATGCAAAGAAGGATGGGGAGCAGTTCTCCTTTGCAAACCAAATATACATAGTAACAAAAAAGAAGAAAAAATCTGCTCTTACCAAAGTGGAAGTTTTAAAAACATAACCACTTGGACTAGCCTCGATTTTGAAATACAAGCTTTGATATATGCTTTAGAAAAATTTAAAATATTTTTACATAAAGATTTTACAGTCAGGACAGACTGCGAAGCAATTGTAAAATTTATTAAAAATGATCTAAGTAAAAAAGCTAATAGAACAAGATGGGTAAATTTACAAAATACAATACAAGGAAATGGATATACAATACAATTTGAACATATAAAGGGTAAAGATAATGGGATAGCAGATTTATTATCTAGAAACATTAACAAACTTTTTTCTTCAGATGGATAAGAAGCTAAAGGGTAAAGAAAAGATGATTGTTAGACCAAGACAGTTTACAAAGAGTTCATCTCCCATGAGTATCTCATCAAACGATGATGAAGAACCTGAAAAACTCATGAGCCAAGCCTTCAATACAGAAAAAATACAAAGCTCTAGACATGCAGAAAAAATACAAAGTTCTAGACATGAGGCTTCAATACAACCTACCCAAGTATTACCAAAAACTAGACAGTTACCCCCTTATTTCTTTACACAACAACCCATCCCAAAACCTATTATAACCTACAAAAAACCTGTCCACCCACATAACTCTACAATGACCTTCGGCTCTTATGCCTTACAAATCTGTAATGATGCACACACAAAGTTTCGTCCCATTAGTGGGATTCAACTTACAGAAAAACAGCAATGTTTACTAGACAACTTATGGCATATTCAAACCATGCCACATGCTTCTTCTTTCAAAGTACAGATTTTAAATGCGCTAAGTATATACTTTAGCGAACAGGGTGCTAAAAACCCTGAAAAACAGCAACAGCCTCGAAAATATACACATTATATAATTTTTAGAGGAACAAAGATTGGTATTTTCAACAAATGGGAAACGGTTGCAAAGTATATACAGTGTCCCAGACCAATTTACAAAGGATATTTTAGCTTTTCTGAAGCTTTAAAGACAGCCAGAGAACACTTTGGCATAGACAGTTTCTTTATTGAACCCGAAGAAGTTCAGACTTTTTCACAGATTACAAAGACAAGCCATGAACAGATTATAAAGGCTCAAGAAGAAACTATTGCAAATTTGCAAAAACAACTCTTAGAACATGGAAAAAATACACAATCTATACAAGTCCATATAGAGAATAGCCAATTAAAACAACAAGTTGAAATACTTGAAACCAAAGTTGTACAGCTTCTACAAAGGCCAGATAAGAAAGACAACAAATACATATGCTACGATGCGTTCAAAGCAAGAATGCTAGACACTCCTTGGAAATCTTGCCTCCAAACAGCCTTCGATCAGTTTCCAGAATTAGAAAAAATCATATCCCAAAAAATCACTACAGAATTTCCAATGGTCCTTTATGAGCTACAACTCAGGCTCATGTCTATAGCACTAAACGAAGAAAAATACAAAGGCTTGACCATCGTCGAAAGAACCAATGAAAATGGTGATGGAACCTGCCTTCTCCTCTTACAGATCAACCTCAAACAGACAGACATGCCCGATGATCTAATTTTACAATTTTACCATAATGGTATGATTGATTACATAGAATTAGAGCATAATCCAAAAACAGAAGGGATTATAAATCTCTTCGGAGAGAAATTTGTCCTAACCACAGGGAACATCTCAACACACACCTCTCCTCCTCTTTCTCCCCATATAAGTTGCAAAATCTTCTCTTCATTCCCTTTCGCAAATGATCATACATATAGACCTGCAAGAAAAAGAATGTTCATTAGTCATAGGCCCTCTGTAAAAGATTATCTTAAGAGACTCGCCATACAAACGGAAATTGATTTTTCAGAACTATACTGGGTCAACAACCTTGCCAGTCTTGCCACAGAAAACAAAAAAGATACAGCACAGTTTATTAAAGAAAACCAGAAGACTCCAGCACTACCACCAAATCTACAATGGGAATCATATCACCTTCTTGCCGAAGGACACTATATACAGATATGGTCTCACAAGAACTGGAACATGCTTCTTCCTTTTACCAGTGAAGGAGAAGACCTAGAGCTACAGCATATCATTAACACAGAAGACGACATCGGATATTTTGAAGATCTCGATGATTTCAATGATACAGACACTATTCCAGATACACACAGAGATTTCTAAAAGAACAGTACAATCAATCATGCAAATGAGACGTAAGCAATGACGTCTAATACCACCGACAGACTACAAAGGCACCACTCAGATGACCCCACCACTCAAGACTTTAGCGTCTTTTAACTTTTTACTTTAAATTATAGCCGTTTATTTTTCGATAGAGATTGTTAGTGCGCCTTTACTTTATCAGTACACTCTTTTTATCTTTTGTCTTTTAGCCTTAGCATTTGCTTATATAAGGCATGAGTTTTCATTTGAAAAAACACACCGAAACTCAAGCATTAAGAATCAATAAGAATTTTTCTTATGGAAGCTTAAATTCTCTCGTTCTGATTTCTTGTTGTGAACCTTTACATTCTTAGATTTCTTCAGCACTTCATACTATACCCCTTACTATAAAAAAAAAAAAAATAAAAAAAAAAAAAAAAAAAAAAAAAAAAAAAAAAAAAAAAAAAAATCTCTATAGCATCTACAACTCATCCGCTGCAAATACCATCCACACTGCAAATACACTGTAAGTTTATGTTTTTTCTAATGTTTCTAAAGTATATAGGCTGGAAACCCGAGTTTGCGGGGCTATTGGCCCTAAGGAAGATTAAATTCTTCATAACTCTGGTATAACAACGCCACGTACTTTAATATTTTATGTATTTACAAAAAGTTGGATAAAATACTCTGGTACCCAATCTTTAATTGGTATCAGAGCAAAGGCTTTCCTAACATCTAAAAGACTAAGACAGGTCCATGTCAGGCAGCGTGGTTGCTTAAGTCCTATTTATATGGAAACCCGCTTAGGTGAAGATTAGGGAAAAATTTTGCTTTGACTTACTAATTTAGAGAAGTTATCATAGAATTTTAGAAACTTGTATGTTTATTTTACTGTTCATATTGTTTATCTTTACTATAACGGGGTATAGGAAAATATTCTAAGAAGAAATTTAAAAGGTAAGGTTTTCATAATAAGAAATCAGAAAATTTTAATCAATTATAGACTCTTCGAAAAATTTCAAAAAACTCGAATTCTTAAATCTAGAATTTTCAGATAAAAGTGATCATAAAAATATCAATAGTAGTTATTATAATCATATTTGCAGATTTAAAGAATTACACACCCATAGTCTTCATACAGACAATACACATCTAAATAGCGTCACAGATCTTATTATAAACCTAGGATTCAGCTTACAAAAAGAATCCATAAATAATAAATACTATCTAGAAAAGATTATACACTTAATAACCAAACAAACAGAGGAAATTAAAAAATTTACAGATAATTTAGATTATATAAGAGAACAAAATAATCAAATTTTGCTAGAAATAAAAAATAGTAAAAAAAGATAAAAATACACAAGGGGAAGAAGAAGACTCTATCAATAAACTCATAAATAAATTAAAAACAACACATATAAGTGATAATAAACCTAAACCATATAAACACTGGAAACCTAACGATGAATAAACAAATTATCCAAGGATCCAGAAAATCTACTAGTAATATAAAAGATATCATTACTTCTGAAAGCTTTTTAAACAGAATTTTAAAAAAAGGATCATCTTCTAGAAGTCCACAACAAACAATACAGCTAGAAGAAGAAATAGATTTAGACAAAAACATAAATTTATATAACCAACATCAACTAGACATCCTAAATCCAAGAACACTGTATCAAACAGGAATGCTAAATGTTAATACAACGTTAATACAGAGCAGTAGAGAAGAAAGTCTACGAGTAATAGACAAAATGGTAGAAATAGAATTATTTTCACCAGAAACAATTCAAAGGATTAAACAATCTGGAAAACAATTTGTACACACAGGACTTATAGTGATAGGCATTAAAGCCTTAGGAAGAAAAAATCTAGGAACAAAACTGTTAACTTTAATATTAGATAAAAGTTGGAAAACAGAAATGAAAAAAGCAATAATTTCGGGAATGGAAATAGATTTAAGCCAAAATACAGCTCTATTTTATTGTACACCAGGAATATTAAAAGATATTAAAGATTTACAAAAACTAAAAATAGCCCTACAAACAAAAGGATATGAAAACTATGAAGGAAACAATATAGTAATAAGTGTAGGAGTCTTAGGTAAAGCCAGCAACAGGTCAGGAATGAAATATAAAGTAAACATAGAAGGAATAGTAAACACAATAGCATCTAAATCCATACAAATGATAGAACCAGTAAAAATAGATCCTGAAGAATTAGCAGGATTAGAATGGCAAATAAACGATTTAAAAGAAACTGAAAGTTCAACATTAGTACCAAAAATGAGTCACATATATGAAAGAGCAGATGGTATACAAAGTTTAAGATTTACCGAATTTAAACAAGAAAACAGTAATTACGAAGAAAGTAGTAACTATTCTGAAGAACAACCACCAGAACCACAACAACCACAATATAATTTTATGAATGTCGAATCAGATGATGAATCTGAATATGGACAACCCATATATGATACAGAAAATGAAGAAAGTGATGATGAATACATAGATTCAGAGTTTAAGAGATTTGAACAAGAAGATATAGACTACAGTTTATTAGATTATTTACAAGAAAAAACAGAAACAAATACGATATTCAAAACAGAAGAAACAAACAAGTCATATGAACAAATAATAAATAGAAAATTCACTGAACACAATATACAGGAAGAGGTAGATGATATGCTTATAGAATGTATGCTTAACTTAGGCATAACATACGAAGAAAGTTATAATAAATTACAAAAAGATTTTAACCTACCATTAGTTAAAAGTATAATCAATGGAGACATAATGATCTCTGATTTTTATAAACATAATCTCGAAACCAACCTTATGAACCCTGAACAAAAAACTAAAAGACATTATACAGAAGGAAAAATAGGAGAAACTTCGAATGAAAACATGGGAAGGGAACCATGGACTAAACCATTCACAGAATACCACGAGTCAAATTATAAAGGAAAAGGAGGAAGACTACCTATAGGACAAATTTTTAGTGGTAGCATGTTACTACTAGAACAACAAAAACCACAATTATGGATAGATGAGGTTCTCATATGGGAACAAACAGTAGTAAGAATGTGGGAAACCAACAAAAAAGAAAGCATGGACATGTTTTCCTACTTAGAAACAACTTTAGGCCCAACAGCATTAGGAATATGGCAAAGTAAAAAAGCCCACAGCCCAGACCAAATAAACAGATTAAAAGCTATAGGAGATAATCCGTACAATTTTACCTCCCAAATTAGAGTCCTTATTCTAGGAGTAGACCCAGCTAAAAACAACAGTTTACTACAAGACACAGCCATTAGAAACCTAGAACAATTAAGCATAGCAGATATGAAATATATAAATGAATTTACATTAGATTTCACAAGGTTATTAGCACAAACAGGACAAGCCATGGATGATAACCTATGTGACAAGTATTTTATAAAATTACCAGGAGATTTAGGAAAAAGTATACATGAAGCTTGGAAAACACAATATGGGAATTTAGAAAACCTAGGAATTGGACCTAGAATAACGTTTACATTTGGAATTTTAGAAGAAAAGTGTAAAGAAGTAGCATTACAGGAACAACTAAAAAGAAATGCATTTGCATTTTGTAAAACTGCCATTTATACACCACAGGCTTACGGGTATTACGACAGAAAAAAGAAAATTAGGAAAAGTACTACATATCACAAAGAATATAAACCATATAAAAAATATCAAAATAAATACTTTAAAAAACCTCGCACTAGAACATGTAAGTGTTTTATATGTGGAGATACAGAGCACTTAGCCAACAAATGTCCTAATAGACATAAAAACGTAGAAAGAAGTAATCTAGTTGAGCAACTAAAAGATTACGAAATAGAAGCCATAGATACGGATCATACAGACAATGAATCAATATACAGTATATATAGTGAAGAAGAAGAGCCTATAACAAGAATCTCTTATACATATACAAATTCAGAAGAATGTAAACATGAATGGAAACATAGAAAAGGCAACAATTACATCAAATGTTACATTTGCGAATATTACCCTAGTATAGAAAAAAGATCACAATGTAACATATGCTTTAAAGAAATATGTCATATTTGCCTGAATGACGTCCATAACATAGATCCACCCAGTACAAGTCAAAATACAAACAGAACTATCAGCGAATATGAAGAAAGAATAGATGAAAAATTAGAAAAATTAGAGTTAGCCATAGAAGTCAATAAATTAAAAATAGAAATTATGAATAACAAAGTTACCAGGTTAGAAGACTTAATAGAAAAGAAAAAACAGGGTATAGTATTAACAGAATCTAGTAACATGGCTACAGAACCAGAACTAGAACCAGACCAAACCTTTATACAAACCACTGGATCAATAAATATGATAAATGTCCAGTGTAGGTTATGGCTTGACGCCAATACCCCAATAGACCTAACAGCCCTCGTAGATACAGGAGCTACTAAAAGCGTAATATCACATAGTCTAACACATGAGAAATTTCATAAACCGCTTAACTATAGATTAATGACAAGAACAGTAGAAGACAGGTTAATCGACATAACACATTATTTAGAACCTACAGGAATACAATTTCTAGACTTTTCAGGAAATTATAGCACAAAATATGAAATTCCACAGATAAATATAAATCCACAGCGTATTAAATCCAGAGATTTTGTCTTAGGATTGAATTTTATACTAGGATTAAACGGTGCTATTACAATAACAAGAAATTTTATAACCATTAGTAAACAAATTTACAGTTTCCCTACTCTTAGATATAAGAACATAAATGAAATTGCTCATAAAAAAGGAGAAAAAGGAAATTTAGAATTCCTAAACAAAAATAAAAGACAAAATGTTGCTGAAAATGAATCCATGCAACTCCTTACAAATTTTATAAACCGAGAATTAGAAAAAGGGAAAGACATAACTAAAAGCATAAATCATCCGATAATCTTACATTTAGAGAAAATAGGATTAATAGGAGAAGATATAACAAATTCTAAAGTCAATTATATCTGCAAGTTTAAAATAAAAAATCCAGATATTACAATAAGAAATATAAATATAGATTATAGTCCTATAGATAAAGAAGAATTTAGGACACAAATTCTTGAAATGAGTAAACAAGGACTAATTAGAAAATCTAAAAGTCCTCATAGATCAACAGCTTTTATAGTAAAAAACCATAGTGAAATTAAAAGAGGAAAAGCCAGGATAGTTTATAATTATAAAAGAGTAAACGATAATACAGAAGATGATGGATACAATATACCTAACAAAGATAGTCTAATACAGCTAATACAAGATAACAAGATCTTCTCTAAATTTGATTTAAAACCAGGATATAACCAACTACACCTAGAAGAAGAATTTAAAAAATGGACAGCCTTCACATGTCCTGAAGGATTATATGAATGGAATGTCCTTAGCTTTGGGCTAAAAAACGCCCCTTCAATATTTCAAAGATTTATGGACAGTTTATTTCTTAAATACAACTTTTGCTTAGTCTATATTGATGATATATTAGTAGCAAGCAAAACAATTCAAGAACATGAAATACATTTACAACAAGTATTTGAAGAAATAAATATATATATATATATATATATATATATATATATATATATATATATATAATATTAATATTAATAGTCAAATCAAAAGTCAAAAACATAAAATATGTCAATATTTTATATTAGAAAATAGAAACATGATCTAGTCGTAAGCAATGAAATCATCCTCCGATTGCAGGTCACTCAGCAGCCGAGCAACGTGGGATTAGAGTTCTGAACCTCCGATTGAAGTTAGGGCATTTATTTACATGCGTTTTAGACTTTTGGCTATGGGTTTTGAAGTTGGGCTAACATTTTTTTTATAGTGGAATGGGCTTTGGGGGCGGAATAATATCAAAAAGGCCCAAAATAGTTCGACCGATAAACTCGGTCAAAACACCGATATTCTGGACTTGAAATATCGGCGATATATCGGTAAATATCGCTGATATTCTCGGCACCGATATTCCTACCGATATTATGGACTGATATTCTACAGCGGACTTGATAACCGATATATCACCGATATATCGGCGATATTAACCGCATAGTATACATGTATATCCATAACACACACACCCATGCCCCCTTTGTCCATGAAAACCCTCACGCTGGATCCCCACACCCTGGTTCACGCCCCAAGGGCGCGCGCCCATGGTTGAGCCAGGTGGCTCACGCCACCACTTTCACGCCTCCACGGTGGAGGGCCTTATTAGTATCCAAAAGTAACAGATATGTTGTGGGACCCAAAGTCCATCTGCAATGCTACAAATTGATTATAGTGCAGCAGAGTAGAAGCTGGAATGCATAAATAATAGAGACTACTGACCAGAGTAGTGCCATACCCTTTTTCAAGATTCAATATTTGCAATATTGAAAAGAAAGTGACAGATTGGAAAAAGAAGAAAGATTGCACAATCTATTCTCACTATTTAGGCCTTTAGGGTCTTGTCTTGACCCTATAATAAGTAAAAGCAATTGCCACTCACACATGCCCTTAAAGTTACTTCATGTACATACATCATTATGTCAACTATATAACATCATCATAAACAGGGCCGGTCCTGAGGATTTAAGTACCTCGGCCGAGCCGGAAAAAAAGGCACCTACGAACAAAATATATAAACTAAATTTTTTTTAAATGACGATTAACGTTATAAGAATAAACATAGAAAAAATATAGTATGTAATAAACAAAAACAATAAAAAATCTATTATAAGTTTAAAGAGGGCCCAACCAATAAAAGTAGAATTTTTTTTTAAATGACTCAATGGTCATTGAATAAACAAAAGGGCCCAGCCATTATAAAAGAGGGTCCAACCATTAAAAAGATTAAAAGGGCCCAACCAGTTTAAAAAGGGCCCACTAATTTTTAAAGTTTTATAAAAAGGACCCAATATATAAAACCGGTATTTAAAATTTTATAAAAAAACATATATATATACAGACCCCGTAAAAAATTTAGGCCCCGAAAAAAACGGGCCCTGGCCGGCGGCCCGGCTCGGCCTACCCCAGGGCCGGCCCTGATCATAAAACCAACAAACACAAAACACCTTTTTACCACTCACATTTCTTTATGCCATCCTTCTTAAATATTTAACAAACATAAACATTTAGGTGTTTTTTAATAAACTGATGCTGCTTCTAATAAGCAACCCCAAGCACCCCCATAGTTCATATAATAGATTAAAAAACTATAAGTTGAAAATGAATACAGACATTAATTTCTTTTTCAATATCCAAACCAAAGGCAAAAGTACCCTTAAAAGTGAAACCCCAGTAGGGTATCAAAATCTTTTGCATTTCTCAAATTCCAAATTCATCAAACAGTCTCCATTATCCAGCATAAATATTTGGAATTATATCATTTAAACAAATAAGAAATAGGTACCTTGAACCAATAACAATGAATACGCACATCACTAGGCCTTCAAGAACTATCAACTTGAACTATGGCGGTGCGACGAGCAGTAGACTCATCACAAAATCACTCAAAGAATCAACCTAAAGTTCTTAACTTATAAAATATCATATCAAAGATAGAGATTTGGATTTCAATAATCTTATCCTGGGACAAATAAGGCTGGATCTTTTATAACTAACATTCAGCCACGGATGTAAATTATTAACATATGTACAGTCACAGGGCCGTTAAGTAAATTACATTATTCACAAGTGACTGACAAACTACAAACATGATCTATGCAAACATTATATTATTCACAGATCATTTGTAAGTGTACAACTGATATGAAACTATGAAACATGTATCAAAAGCTAAAAAGAGCGGGTTACCAGGATAGCATAAAGTTCCCTTTTGCAGCTGGATTTCTGTTCCATTCCCTTCTGAAATTTCTGTACTATCAAAGATCGAATCATTTCATATGTTCTTCATCATCTTATCAAGCACTGAATTGAGATCCACCCGAGACCCATTCACCGTCAGCTTTCTAACACAAGCTCGTACAAGGTCCCTCCTGAAACCCATTCCTGTTACCTTGTCAACTATATCATCTACTGGAACTGTATTCCCATTCTCTTCGGATCTTGATTCCTCTTTCACATCAATGGCAATTGGCAATGCATGAGGCAGTTTTTGGGCTACAGGGGTCTGAATGTAGTTACTTCTACTACTTTCTTCTTGGGGATGCAGAAAGGATTCAACAGGTTTCACATTTGAATTTTCATGTAAAGGTGACAGTTCAACATGAGGATGAATATTGGAAAAACTAGCAAATTCGGGCATATACTTAGCATGAAACTCAGACGTGTAGTTTCTGGGGTTGCTGATTTGGATAAATGGTGTATTGCTGAGCTGTGATTGTACGAAATGTGGAAACTGAACGTCTGATTTCTTCTGGGGAGGTATATGGGATTGCTGATTTGGATGAATCACATATTGCTGAGCTGTGATTTCATGAGCTTGCGAGACTACCAGATGATAAGGAACAGCTTGTGATAAACTGAGTTCATTTGATTGTTGTTTGAGAACTGGTGTATTACAAGATGACTGTGGAGCAATAACAATTTTGTCTCTTTTTGAACCATAAAGAATGGCAAGCTGAAGTTGTGTTTCGGCTATTTCATGTTTGTCTCTCAAAAACAGAACACCATCTTGCACCTGACACAAATTATTCGCTCATGGGAAAACAATCGAAATGAAAACAAAATACTAAAAGTTCATTAATCTTTGGCCATGACTGTAAGCTTTTTTGTTACCACTACATGAAACCAATATAAAATGAAATAAATCGGTGATGACAGAATGAAACCATAGCATTAAGGTATGTAGCGATCGAAACCTCTTGTAAAATACTTTGCATCTGCCTCAGCTTTCGGCGAGTCGTCCCATAATACCTTTCCTCAGAGTTCTTAACATCCTCCACATAGTTATCAAGCTTGCAAGTTTCATCCTCAAGGTGAGATATTTGTGTGCCGATACCTTCAATTGTGTGCTGAAGCTTATCAGAGATGTTCTTCATTGTATTGTCCAATTGTAATATCAAGGCCCCATTGTCAAACGCCCCAATTTCGACAGTATCATCCCGGTTCATCACACCACTTGTCTGGACAATAAACCAACCGCACTCTTATTCAGTTTACCGATTCAACTACCAGACAATTTAGGTTTTATGAGCTTCAACTTAGGGTTCATAAGTTTCACAAAGAAATGTAATCATAATCTAGTTGCGTGTCCAATTCAAATTAGGGTTCATAAGCTTCACAAACAAAATGTAATCATAATCCAGTTGCGTGTCCAATTCAACTTAGGGTTCATGAGCTACATGCTTATTTGCTTCTTTTTTCTAAGTTAATTTCTAATAACAACTCAAAATTAGTTATCAGATGACAATTATGAACAAAAATCTGATACACGAACTATTATTACCTGAGAATTAGCAGGCGGCGATCGATTAATCCCGAGGGGGCGATAAGTATGAAAATTAAAATCACAACTGCGATCATCATCATCAACATCGTAGTTCTGCGATTCATTGTAAATATCATCATCCAACTCACTAACGTCATCGCGAGGGTTTGTGAAGTGAAAGTAATCGTTGTTTCGAGACTTATAATGTTCCATTTTACACCGAAACTAACCTCCCTGAGATTTCCTTCCGGTCCGATCAAACACTTCCGTTATCACGTTCCGGTTGTTCTTGAATCGCTTCCGTTGACGATCACTAGCGTCTACTCATCATCGTGTTCTGGTTTCCTCTGTTTTTTCTGTTCGTTATCTGACCCCGTAAAACGGATCGATTTAATCAAATGCCGGTTTAATTTTAGAATCATATTAAAACGGCCTAACTGAACCTTTAGATTAGTTAACTTATTAATATTTTTTAAAAAGTTAATAAGTTAAAAGTTTGTTTGGGTAAACTGAAGGAGATAAAAAAATGGAAGAGAAAAAGGAGTTTTCAAGAAGTAAGTCACACTTTAGTTTTCAAAACTACTTATTAACTTTTTGTAAAAGTTAAATTGGAGTTTTCAAAAATAATCCCAAACATGCCCTAAAATCAAACCATTTTATTTGTTTTTACGGTTTGAGTTTACTGAGCTTTCATCATCTTTAGTCTATGTGTGATTGATGTTAGAAATATTCTAACTATTTTCACATTTATATAGATTTTGTGTGTTAGGTAACTTAAGGTATCTAGTTTGATGAAAACTAATATCCTAAGATGAAATGATTTGTGAGTCGGTTGTCACCGTTTATCCGAATCATTCTCTTCTTCTTTGTGTAAAGAACAAAATGATAACCAGAAACAGAGAATCTATAAGACCATAACTAAATTCAAATCCATCAATTGAGGCATCATAGACTCTTAATCGAATTAATCATAGTGGCTTCATCTTTAACATCAAACTTACTAAAGATTGAATCATCTCCTTCAAGTAAATTTTCTGATTTATTTATGAATTATATAATTGATATCATACGTAAAATTAATCATTATATAGTTGACCCTAAACTTTTAAAAATGTAACATTGTAACATACTAATTTGCACATATATAAACCCTATAAAGCTATAAAGAAAAGACAACTTTTACATAAAAGAGAGGAAACTATGTAATCTATATATATAAAACCTAATAAATAAGTAAATTTTGAGACACATGTCACTTTCCGGTGTATCCTCGACATGGTTTTCTCGCCTCTCTCTTATTAAATGTTAATCTAATTATGGATACTTATTATTTAATTATAGATGATTATTATATCATTAAGTAAATAAATTTAATATTACCTAACATAACTGTCATGTCAAAAAACATTATTTAGACATATTTTGATGCGCGTATGTGTTAACAGATTACATTATATGTGTAATACACAGGTTTATTCTACCGGTGTAATACATAAGTTTTTAAAGACATAAATTATTATTACTTAGAATATAATATTACATTGATTTAACTCGTGTAATACATGGGATTCTAACCTAGTGTTATAATATTCTATTACTCTTCTTATTAGTAAAATATTGCATTTTATAAACCTTTTTATATTAATTTAATTATACTTTTCGAGAAATGGTCCCAATATTTTTTATTTGTAAACAAGTGTGCGAAACAGTATTTAAAAGATTTACATAGATTTTACCATTATGTTAAAGCGTTCAAAGGTAAAGTTGGATACAAGCTACTATCAACATCGTAGATGATAACCCGATTAGTTATATACATAAAAACCGATTGATTCAAACAAAATACTTTATTCGATCCATTCATACATACCAAGACTCGTTCTAATATTGCCCTCGCTTTTGAGATGATTTTCCTAAAAAACGTCATTTTAAGCAACCATTAGTGAATGCTATGTGAGAACATACACAACTATATAAATCATCAATTAAAAAATCTAGAAAAAATGTTATTTAAAATCATAACTTTTTGAAAAATCCACCCTGACGTTGTAGATTCCAACTGCTTGGCTTACGGGTAGCGTACGCGCAACGTCCTGCATATACTAAGTCCAACCCCGCGCCCATGAACTCCCACCTCGGCACTCGTGTACTCTGCCCCCTAGGCATCTGAATTTTCAAGTGTAGTTTTCACAATTTCTTCCGAATTTCATTAAGTTTCACCAAAATTGTCATACACAATACGAGATATATCATAGTATGCATATAGGTGTGTGTATTGACCATTTTCCCCCACGTGCATTCAGGCGTATGTAATCAAACTTTGATTCATACAAAACATCATGCGTGTGTATTCATTAATCACCAACCCTTAAGCTTACGTGAAAGACCGATTAATTTATCACCAATGTTTGTATCCATGTATTACATATAATAATGCAACCACAATAACACGTATATTTAATCCTTGATCAAAACTTTTTTCAAGCGTTGACATACAAAGTCATATGATCACATCATTATGAATTTTCATTTAGGGTCACCCTTACCCTTAAGCACTCCTTTGTGAAGATTTAACATCTTCAACACCATGTTTCGAGATTCATTGACGTCGGTGTTTGAAGCCAAGCTTACGCACTATTGTGAGATGCAAAGATTTCATTGTGACATTCAAAGATCTCAATGCGAATGTTCACCCTTCAACGTTCAATGTGAATTTCATAGACTTCATAGTGAAGGTCACCATTCCCCATCCACATTATATACCACTTTTTTTACATCAAGTGATTTATCTTATTCACCCACGCATCATGTATCACTCATGGTTGTACTTATAGCATATCTTATTAAACAAGAGTCATTCACTCAATCCAAGTTAATATGCATGCTTCACCACATTCAAGTCAGTTAATGACAGTTGGACCGGTCCGAAATGTACGAGACCAAGAAAACCCATGAAAATGATTAAATTTATTTTATCAAAACAGTAAATGAACAGTTTTAAAAAGCTTTCACAAACCCAATAAATTATGGTACACTGATTGATCATAAAAAATTTGAATATTGGATCTGTGAACTATGAATTTAACGAGCATGCCAATTATAATTAAACCAGCACAATATACCCAAACCACCAAACTAGATTATAATGTTTACCATGGCACACGGCATAAACAATGACCGAATGTTCATCATACCCGAAGTTTACACCCATTTGTTTCTGGAGTTCTACCGAACTTCAAACAAAACATAATAAACGGGTCGTATTACATGAATGTAGACAGATTTGGCATTTTGTGAAGAAAAACGTTCACTCCCCGAGCATGACGTTTGGTAGGTTTCTTTAAATAAAAATACAAATGCAATGTTGATTGCAAATTCACAACTTCTCATTTTCAGTGCTCATTGCGTTTATGTCATCCTCATCACTGTCTTTGTTGCTAACTACTGTCTCGGTTACTTTGTGCTGCTTCTGTTGCAGCTCCTGCTTTAGTCTTTGGATCTCAAGATCTTTGTTTTCTAGCTTCTCTTCCAGGACTAGTGTCTGTAACGAGGCGAAAACATGTTGATTAACCCTTTTGGTGCAAATATATAAGTTCAGTACAGCTGATTTAGGTCAATCTATACTATATCTTGGTCAAAGTGTTGTTTAATTAAACATAGATAAGGGTTTTAAGAAAAATAAACACCATTTCATTTGATTTTTCGATTTCATTAGTCAATCCCTCCATGTGCTTGCTAAGTCCTGCATAAACAAACATGACTGTTAACAAATGGCTGCAATGAGGATCTCCATGATTGGCAAAATTAATAACAATAGGCAACAGCTGATGACGGTATTCCCTTGACCTTTCCATTCCGTTCCTCTATCTGACCTAAGCTCCCTTTGAATATTATAACTATTTTATACTTGGTGTTCTTCAAAGATTTTTAGTCACAAGATTCTTTTTATATTTATGAAGATGTTAAATAGTGCCAGAATAAACCTATATTTCTGGAAAAAGTTTTATGGCTTTCACAATCTAAATAAGGGAATGTACTTATTGTAATTCGATTACTAATTATAGCATTGATTAACATTTAGTTGAGGCCTAATATTAAAATATAAGTGATCTTAAAACAAAAGACCTAAATAAAAATCAGATATCTAGATTGGATATATAAATAGAATCCTAACCTTCAAAATGATTTTTGAGCTCCAGATTCTGAGATTTTTGCAATGCAAGTTTCATTGATAACTCGTGTATCTGCCAGGCAAGAGATGTGAATCAACCATTAATCAGAACCTTTTAGTTATACGCAATTTAGTTTTTTAAAGAACTATTACCTTTCCTTCCCTAGCCTGATTTCCAATCTCCTCGTTTTCCTCCTGCAGTGTCCTGCACTTAGCCATTAACATCTTCCCCATCTTACTTTGTGGAGTGAAATTAACAGCAGCAATATTATCTTGCAGCTCCTTAATTTTTTTATCCTTTTCCTCTACCAAATTCTGGAAACATGACATTGTAGAGTGCTCTTAGCATAAGTCTACACCTAATGCAATATAATTTGCATTTTATTTTTAATTTAACCAAATTACTTTTCAAGCAGATAAAACTGAAATAAACATTATAACTGTTCTTTATGCATTAAAAATTGTGCAATCTTCATTTTCATTCAAAATTTTATTTCTATGTTTAATTTTAGACCCAATTTGTGACTATCCATTTCCTCCACCTGATATGAGTCATATTCAAAGATTAAACTTCTTTACATGCCAAGTATTTAAGACTATAATTGTTTGTACATCTATTCTATGTCTACAATTCCACATCATAGAAGCAAATAAATATCACCTTTGCAACACTGCCTAATAGTATCATTGAATACTGTGGTGAATAGACTATTCAATTTGTTTTGTCAGTAAATTCATGTTATTAAGATGAACCTCTAAATCATTTGAAGATCTTAATCATTCAACATGGTTCATGCAGTTTTATAAAAAAACACCTAGGTTTGATCCATTTACCTTCAAACGTGTAAACTCTTCATGTATTGCTGGATCAAGTAACAGCCTTCTTGCCTGCAAGATTTTTCACAAAAAGTCACACCAAGAAAGTCAACATAATAAATACAGAAAACCACACTAGGTAATTTGATGACATTGAAAATTTCATCATTTCTAACTTTTCTAGTATGGTTTAATCATTACTTTACTCCAACTTTTTTGCAAGTTATATAGGCATGTCAACTATGAAAGTTGAAAGTAGTTGGCTTGACTCCAAAAACTAAAAGAGCACAAAACTGTACACAATGTACCTCATTTTGGATTTGGGAACAAAGGGAGATTAAATAAGCAATGACATACCTGCATTGATGGAGGCTTGAGTTGTGATCTTAAATCCCGAACTGCAGACTGATATAATTGAACATAAATAGCAATTAGGCAGGTAAGTGAAAGAATCCACAAAAATATTCTTTTGAAGTTAAAATAGAATCCAACAAAGTTCTATAGAGAAACCAACTAAGAGCACCAATAGTTTAACATAATGTGGTAATATAATGGAATAAGAGATCAACTTTTTTACACAATTTGTGAATATAGGTCTATTATGTATTCATGCAATCGACAAAAAAAATACCTTCAAATCTGCTATCTCCTGCTCCCGTTTTGCAATGGTTACTATAAATGCAGCTTCCTTTTTCTTTGCTTTTTCTAGCTGAAAAGAACAGGATAAATAATGTTGATTGGAACTCAGAAGTCTAGATGGTAATTTAATACAAACACAAAGGCTAATTTAAGTAGCTTCTTTTTTCATTGCTTTTTCAAGCTGAAAATAAAAATGTAATAGATAATGCTGATCAGAACTTAAAAGTCAAGGTTGGTACTAAAGTTCTAACACAAAGGAATTATTATGTAACCTGCTCTCTCAGTGATTCCTCAGAAGATTTTAAACTGTGGAGATAACTGATAACAACATTAGGTTCTGCATGCAAAAAAGGTAGTATATCAATAAAACCAAAAATAAGCACAAAGCATATGTTATAATTTCTCTTTTTAAATGCCAATGATATATATTACAGAAACCAACCAACTGATGTGCCTGTTGTAATGGTCTCATTCTGAAATACAGAATGCCACTTTTGAATTTCTGACTTTGCAGCTTCAAGCTCTGACTGGAAACAATCAGTATAATTACAAACAAGAAATATGCAGAAAAAGCCAGCATTTTAATGTCCATGTTCCATGAGGAATTTTAAGATTAAAAATTCATCTAGAACAAGTGTAAAAGTAATATCATACGTACTTGGCATGTTGCAAGATTATCCTTACAGCTCTGGAGACTACAGATGACAACAAATAGAAAGATGTGCACGGGTTGGTTTATGTATGATCCAACTATAAGTATTTCAAAAGGGATATAATCTATATCAGCTAACAGTACCTCTCACGAAGGGATAAAATCATCCCAGTTGTCACACCTGGTACAGTTTCTTCTACTTTTGAGTTAGCCTGAGATGCAATAAAGCAGTAATAAGCATGAAAACTAATCATAAATACTCATTTAACATATGAGAACTATAAACACTGTACTGATTATCAGCTACACACAGACATAATGCAACTAGAAGTAAAGATCAAATGTTAAGTAACTAGGTAATACTTCATCTAATCTGAAATAAATGATTGTTCAACACATTCAAATCATGGAAACTTTTACCATAGCATGTTTAATAAATATTTTATTCAAAAAACAATCTGGACACAGCTCAATGGGGTGATTAGCTAGGGTTGTAACCCCTCGTTTTATTGTTCTAGTTCTAAAAAAGTATGGACTGGTTTATTTGGCCGATTTTCACGCTATTAGTTTAATAAGTTGTGTATACAACATGTTATCAAAGATATTTGTCTCTCGCTTGGCAAAGGCGATCCACAAATTAGTCAATAGTAGAGGATTTAAGCCCTGTGGAAATGTTCCTGACCTGCAGCCTTTGACTGCATGGACTGTGGAAATGGGCCTTAAACCCAAAGTACAATACTCATTTATCCAGAGGTTCAAGTTCAGACTCTAATCTAGGGAAAAAAACCATGTATGGAATAGGTTGCTGCCCCATAAGTCAATACTTGTTTCGTTTTGGTGAAACCTAAACCTCTGGGTTTTCTTACAAAGAACCATGAAACCAGCAACCACGTCGATCTTATAGAAAAGCTAGTTCAGAAACAAACAATGGAAATGTTTATACAAAGGTATACCAATGCAACACAATAATACTGCATCTTTGGTCCTTTTTTCATATATTATGTTATTTATACATTTTTCAATAGTAATTTGTAAAAATGTACCAAAGATGCATATGTCCGGCCCACGAGACAGTTAATTTTAGCCGGACCTAATTATTCTGTTAACCCTAGATTAGTCTTATAAATAGATATCCTTATACTTGAGCACATAATAATAAAAGAGAGCTAGTTGCAACCTGTGCACGTAGGTCACATCGACCAAACCACGCTAAACCCTTGTCCCCTTATTCTCATTTGTGTGTGTGCGTGTGTCTGATCTGACCTAACAGCATACCCATGTTCTTAGAACAATGCATAAGAAATAGATAAGCTGATAGTGTTGAGTTGCATTGTTGCACCATTGCACAAACATATCCATGCTAGTTTTTTAACTAGCCAGCTAGTTTGGAGCTCTTATTAGCAAACACTCAAAATTGAGATTTCACAGTACCGTACAACACTTAAGAACCATTGATTGGGGCATAACTACACTAAATATGAAGCCCACATAACAAACTTTGCAACTGTGATTCTAATTATCAACCTGAGAAAGTATAATCAATAAACAAACAACAAGATGGAAAACCTTTTTGGAGCCGAATATATCGTCCTCGTCATCATCAAGATCTCCAAATCCTCTCTTAGTTCCTACAATCACATTACGAAATCCAAAAAAAAAAGTTAGATAATAATCAAAACCACCAGTGGCTATAATTCAGAGAAGATTGATCATAACCTGCGCGCCTCGATGGGTTGGTTCCGGTAAAATCCCCATCGAAATCATCATCCTGCAGTTACAGTTAATTAGGAAAAAGATGATTCAGAACAAATTAGTATATAATCAAAAGGCTTCAATACAAACCCTAGAATTTATGACTTACGTCGTCCATGTGAGTACGAGATGCCATAGGTGTTAAACAACAGAAATTTTGGGTTTGTTGAGTCAGAGACGAGAGATTAATCCAACCGGTGGTCCTTGGCTTTTGCTATTGGCTCGACCAGAACCCTTTCCGGCTCAACTCTAATGCGGTCTTTTAGGTTTTGTGTTTCGTCAAAGGTACGAGTCAAGCGGTTCAATTCACATTTACACTCTAGAGGGGTCTATAATATAGAGTGAAAATGATTATTCGAGAAAGTACGACTTTGTCGGTGGTCACGTTAATCGCGTTTTCGTCATATAATACGGCTCATGTGACATGTTAGTGGTGTTTTTTTTAAACGTAGCCTTTTATATTCTAATTATTAATAATAAAGATGTTTGATCTTACTATCTAAATATTTTCTTATATGTATAAAACAAGATTATATTCTGTTTTAGGCTTTGATCCTCATTCAAAGATTTTGGAGTGGTATGTCAATGATTGCTTGGTTTTCATAGGATTGGTATTGATTTTTCTAGTTGTGATTACATGTTCTAGAAACTAAATAATGGGCATTTTTTAGGATTTGATTTACGGGTGATGTTATGTGAGGTAGGATGTATCTGATATGTCGTAACAAATACTTTAGTCTTGTATATTAATCGCTTAGAACAACAGTCCTAAGAATATTATGAAACGAAGAAGCAAAAGCGTAAATTCAGTTTCGTGGACATGTGATGTCACTTGTTTGGTTCAAGAGTGGTATCTGTGTAATTTTCACTTTTGCGATTTTAACTTTTGAAAAATTAAAAGTTGTGATTTTCACCTTTATAGGTAACATGTCATCTTTGAACTTTTCTACATAGACATATTGTTATTCAATGAAAAAAATTATTGGACAAAAATTAAAAAAATTGAAAAATCTTGTTACTATTCATACTATTCATTTCATAAACATTTTCAATAAGAACTATTCATTTCATAAGCATTTTCAATAAGAATAAGAATAAGCAAACATATCTCATATTCTCCTTATTATTGATTTACCTTAGTAAATGAATAGTAATTTTTTTTTTCTTTTTTTTACTCAACCTTTTAGGTTCAGCTTGTTGTCGTATAAATTCGAGTTAGTCTACATTTCGACGCCGCCGCAACGCAGGATGGGTAAAATTCCTAGTTGTATTTATTATTAACTAAGAGTAAATAATTGTTCGTACCGACCAAATTACATTAAAAATGACATTTATTTATTTATTTATTATTGATTTACCTTAGTAAATGAATAGTAAACTTTTTTTTCTTTTTTTTACTCAACCTTTTAGGTTCAGCTTATTGTCGTATAAATTCGAGTTCGTCTACATTTCGACGCCACCGCAACGCAGGACGGGTAAAATTCCTAGTTGTATTTATTATTAACTAAGAGTGAAAATAATTGTTCGTACCGGCCAAATTGCATTAAAAATGACAAATATATTTTGTTTCGGTTTTCACCATAGTCGTGTCTATATCTCTGATCTAAAAATTTCAAACTCGCGCGTTCTTGCATGCTCATGTCATCACATACTTAACAATGCATCTTGTGAGTCTTCAAATTCCTAAATCGTAACTCGTAAATCTCAAATATGCCAACGTTATATTTTCATTATTATTCGACTTCTTAACTCGATTATACAAAAAAAAGTAAAGACTCAATTTCCTACCTTAACTAACATGGGTCAAGTGAGGAACCATCATGGTTAGAAAATCCCAGTTTAGATCATGATTAGAAAAGCCCAATTTAGATATCCATTGTAACATTTGTAACATTTTTGACTTTCCTGTTTTGATTTTAGTGCAATGAACAAATATTTCAATTTCAATTTCAATTACAATACGTAGTATAATTTGGACGAACATTACAGTCCAAGTTTCTATTCAATACTATCCTAAATTCTTACACACGTACGTTTTAAATTAAGGATTATATATTTTAGGGATGATATATATTTACAATTTAATATAAACAAATGGTTTGAACCCCCCTCTCTTTGAGCCTTTGAACCCTCATAATGAACCCTCTAGACAGTTGAACCCCTTTACTCTTGAAATTTAACCCATAAATCCTCAATTTTGACCAAATTCAAACTTTTTAAATAGTTTGACTTTTAAAAGTCAAACAGTCTAAGAAATCTTGCAATTCAAGACCAAAAATCGAACAATCATAGCTGTCATGGACTTTCTATGGATACCTAACCATACATCGATCAGTTTCAAGCCATCTTAACATCCCAATTTAACCAAATGCGCGGCTCATTTCAAAATTTAAACAAGTTTGACCTACCGGGGTCAAATCGTGTCAAATTCAATCCTAATCAAACAACTCCGACGTATTTAAAGCCGGAAATCACGCGCAATTAATCCTACCCCGAATACAGACCTGATCCGCGACCCAATTCGCTTCTAATCGGCCAAATTGACGCGTAAACCCGTCGATTACGGTCACTTTCAAACCCGTAATCAAATCGTGCGTTTAAAATGGAATTTCACTAATTAAATCACCACACACCATCGCACAACTCCTCTGAATCTCTCCCAATCACCAATCGATCGCCATTGCACCCCTAGGAACCTGTCGAGCTTCAAGATCATCGAGTGGCTGGATTCTGTCGATCCCCCTTTTTTTCATAATCATATCAGGTAATCGTTATATCAATAGTTTCGTAATAACCCATGGATCGAAAGCCCCAAGGTCTGGGCATTCGATTTCGTGTAATCGGGTGACTAGGGTTGGATATATTTTGCTATGAGGGACGATGACAGGTTGGAATTGTCACACCCCCAAATTCCACTAACGGAGTTTTACCGTTTTGGGAAGGTGACACACCAGGATCTCAGTCATTAGTTACACGGAACGACTCTATATGAATTTAAGTAAACCACTAATGCTGCTCATAGTCACGAGACAACAAAAGTTCAAATTTGAAAACGTTGCGGAAGCGTAAACATAAACCAATGCAAGTAAAAGTAAGATGCGCGAAACAATGCGCCCAAAACCATGCAGTTCAAATAAGGCAATAAATTAATGTTTGATAAAAGTGGACTCCATGCATGTCCTAGTGCTCGTGCTTGAATACCTTATTGACCTGAGAAAAACACGCTAAAAAGTGTCAACACAATGGTTGGTGAGTTCATATAGTAATGTAAGTAAAACCAATTGTTTAACGCAAGCATCCCATGCTCAATGTTTGTCAGATAAAGTAATTATTGTTTACCGATAGATAGCTAGTCTAATGCATTGCTACTTTAAGCGTTCGCAACCGAAGCTGACTGTTTGTATGTTTGAATGCCTCCAGCCATGTCTACCGAACACTGGCTAATGTTTAGGCAAATTTTACACCCGTTGACCTCCAATCATAGTTAGAGCGACTAACTCGGGTGGGGCTTTGTCAAAACCCAGTAGTACTACTCAAAATCCCCTCGCTATTCCCCGATACTAACGGCTCGAAATGTAAGGACTTGTTTGGTATGTTTGTGCACTTTCAGTACGCAAGCGGTAAAACAGTAATACAGAATCCCAAAATGTTTGAAATGTTTGAAAGCATGTTTTATCCCCCAAAAAGGAAAACGAGTAAAATAGGGGTTATGAAACTCACCTGAGTGCGTATGCAAGTATGAAAGCTAAGAAGCAACTGCTGGACTTCTAACTGCCACCTATAACCGTAGTCTATAAGTGCGTGTTCGTGTTGTTCGATATAGACCCATATATCCAAACAATGTTGTTGTTAAAGGTTTTAGAAAATAGTTTGCAAGTGCGACTCAAGTTTGACACGACGACCCGTTGGTGACGCGTTTGTGTTTTAATGTTTGAGTTGCATACTAACACATAGCACACAATTGATCATACGATATCACGTAGCAACAAATCCTATTTGTTCTAGAAAGATAGCATGTTTCCATTAATGGCAGGTTTCCATAATTAGTAAGTTTCTATAAATAGTAACCATGTTCGGGTTTCACATCATTGTTATCATATGCTTGCAGGTTTCAATTCAAGTAGCACATAGCAATCATCATATCCTACAACAATTCTATTCTACTTAGCATGTTTGACTTGGTTCCGATAAAGTTTCTATTTTTAACAACCTATGATGAGCATGCGCGTTTTATAATCATCTAGCAAGTTCACACATGTTATCATGTCATATCAGATACAAAACCATCATCAATAAGCTATAGAAATCGAAACGAGTGAGCGGTTGAAAAACTGAAAACCAAATAAACTTTCTGTTTACAGGTGTCCCTCGCGATACGCGAGAGAGGAGAGGGTTCTCCCTCGCGGTACGCGAGAAGATTAGGAACTCGCCCAGGTTAGCTTGTCTCCCGCGGTACGCGAGAGATGTGACCTTGGTGCCTCGCGGTACGCGAGAGAACCAAAAACCAGTCCCGACTATTTTGTCTCTCGCGGTACGCGAGAGAGTTGTCCGATGGCCCTCGCGGTACGCGGGCGGTCAAAAATACAGCAAATTAAGTTAAACATTAGGGTTTAGCCGTTTCTCATGCAATCCAACGATTTCAGTAACAAAGTTATCGACTTTAATCATGTTCTACACTATTCTAACATTACTAGTTTCAATAATCAACAACTAATCAGTCATACATCGCTAGGGTTTTAGCAAAACATCATAAATCAACAATATTTAACAAAAACACATCAAGCTTGCAACTTTATTAAGAAAATCATCATGTTTGGATGGATCTAGGGTCTGATCTAACTGTAAGAATCAAAAAGTATTCAAATCGGTTGAAACAACTTACGTGTGGATGTTAGAAACGTAAAGAGGATTCCGAATACGCGTTTAGTTCCAAGATTGAAGCTTGAATGAGCGATCCTTGCTTGGTTGCAGGTTTGAAATCGTGAGAGAGGGTGAGAGAGAGAGAGAGAGAGACGGCGAGATTGAGAAAGAGAGTGATTTAGGTTAGAAACTTTTATAAAAATCTTTTTATAAATCTTGTACGGGCTTTTACTAACGGGTTTGGGTAATTACGGGCTTTTAATTTAACTTTAACTAGTTAACAATTAAAACCCTTTAACTAATTTATTTTATAAAAATACAATCTTTATAAAATAGCAGATAAATAAGCAGTCCGGTAATTCTACGCGATTTAACGAAAGTTCACGTATTTCACAGATAATTCACGTAGCACGTAAAAACACATAATTTATATAAACTATAAATTATTTATTGCTTGAATTATTATTAATTAATTATCACCAACGTTCCGGGTTCGACTCGTGTGTGATCCGATGTGTGCGAACTAACTGACACATTTAATTAATCCTAATTAAATGCAATGTATGCGTGACGAACTAAGATAACTGAGTTTGTAACGAAAAATGTTTGAACTAACGAGGTTTGAGTTAACGGAGTTAACCTGAAAATGCCGGATGTCACATCATCCCCTTGTTGAAAGAATTTTCGTCCCGAAAATTAAGCGAAGTCGTTAAATGTCTGAAACAAAAGTTTGGGTTGTCACATCATCCCCTTGTTGAAAGAAATTTCGTCTCGAAATTTAGTTAGTACCTTTCGTGTTTGCCGTTGAATGTTTGAACAGGTGAGGATACTTTTTCATCATCTGATCCTCGCGTTCCCACGTGAACTCCGGTCCACGCTTCGAGTTCCAGCGAACTCTGACAATAGGTATCTTACTGCGCTTGAGGGTTTTGACCTCTCGGTCCATGATCTCAACTGGTTCCTCAACAAAACGTAGCTGTTCATCAATTTCAAACTCCTCGAGTGGAACTACAAGAGTCTCATCTGATAGGCACTTCTTTAGGTTTGAGACATGAAAGACATTATGCACTCCATTGAGTGTATCTGGTAGATTCAGCTGATATGCTACTGGACCAATCATTTTCTCTATCTCGAATGGTCCAACGTAACGCGGGTTTAGCTTTCCTCGTTTTCCAAAACGAATTACACCTTTCCACGGTGAGACCTTTAATAAGACTTTGTCGCCCACTTGGAATTCTAGCGGTTTTCTGCGCTTGTCTGCATAACTCTTTTGACGGTCACGCGCTGCCGCCATACGGTTTCGGATTTGCACGATTTTCTCTGAGGTTTCGTGCACAAGTTCAGGACCAGTAAGTTGACTATCTCCAACTTCAGCCCAACAAAGTGGTGATCTACACTTTCGTCCATACAAAGCCTCAAACGGTGCGGCTTTGATGCTAGTATGATAGCTGTTATTGTAAGAGAACTCCACTAAAGGCAAGTGCGTCTCCCAACTGTTACTGAAATCAATCACGCAAGCCCTTAACATGTCCTCTAGGGTTTGAATGGTACGCTCACTCTGGCCATCTGTTTGAGGATGATATGCTGTACTCATGTCCAGGCGCGTGCCTAGAGCTTTCTGTAATGACTGCCAGAAATGTGAGGTGAATCGGGCATCTCTATCGGAGATGATGGAGATTGGCACTCCATGTCGGGATACTACTTCTTTAAGATAGAGGCGAGTTAACTTTTCCATTTTGTCGGTCTCTTTGATAGCAAGGAAATGAGCGGATTTGGTTAGACGATCCACTATCACCCAGATTGTGTCACATCCAGAAGGGGTTCGGGGTAATTTGGTTATGAAATCCATGGAAATCTGCTCCCATTTCCACATTGGAATTTCCGGTTGTTGGAGTAATCCAGATGGCTTTTGGTACTCCACTTTAACCTTGGAACAAGTCAGACACTTGCTCACGTAGGTGGCTATGTCGGCTTTCATGTTCGGCCACCAGTACAAAACTTTTAGATCGTGATACATCTTGTCAGATCCCGGATGGATAGAATATCGGGATTTGTGAGCTTCATCCATGACTAGATTTCTTAAGTTTCCATATACTGGAATCCATATTCGTTCCGCGAAGTAACGAATACCATCTGATTTAACCTCAAGTTGTTTCTCCATACCACGTGTGGATTCCAACGATAAGTTCTCCTCTTTTAAGGCTTCAAGTTGGGCATTACGGATCTGTTCGGGTAATCCTGTATGAATAGTGAGTTGTAACGCTCTAACTCGTCGGGGTTTGGTTTCCTTTCTGCTTAGGGCATCGGCCACCACATTAGCTTTGCCCGGATGGTACTTGATTGCACAATCATAATCGTTTAATAACTCGATCCAACGACGTTGACGCATGTTCAACTCTTTCTGCTCAAAAATATGCTGAAGACTCTTGTGATCGGTGTAAATGGTGCACTTGGTACCGTACAAGTAATGTCTCCATATCTTGAGCGCGAACACAACGGCTCCTAATTCCAAATCGTGAGTCGTGTAGTTCTTTTCGTGGATTTTTAATTGTCGAGAAGCGTATGCGATAACCTTGTCACGTTGCATCAACACGCAACCGAGACCTTGGATAGAGGCATCGCAATACACCACGAAGTCATCCGTTCCCTCTGGCAGAGATAGGATGGGTGCGCTACATAGCTTCTGCTTCAGTAGCTGGAATGCTGATTCTTGAGTCTCGCTCCAATTATAGGGTTTATCTTTTTGGGTTAAGGCGGTGAGAGGTTGAGCAATCTTTGAAAATCCCTCGATAAAACGACGGTAGTATCCGGCCAATCCTAAAAATTGCCGAACTTCGGTCGGAGTTGTTGGTGCTGCCCAATTCTTAATGGCTTCTACTTTGGCTGGGTCGACATGTATTCCTTTCTCATTGATCACATGTCCTAAAAATTGGACCTCGCGAATCCAAAAATCGCATTTGGAAAACTTTGCGTACAGCTGCTCCTGTTTCAATAGCTCAAGGATCAAACGCAGATGCTCCTCATGCTCTTCCTGACTCTTAGAGTATATGAGGATATCGTCAATGAAGACAATGACGAATTGGTCGAGGTAAGGTTTACACACACGGTTCATGAGGTCCATGAACACCGCGGGTGCGTTGGTTAATCCAAATGGCATGACCAAAAACTCGAAATGGCCGTACCGGGTTCTGAATGCAGTCTTGGATATATCTTCATCTCGAACTCTCAGCTGATGATATCCAGACCTTAAATCGATTTTTGAGTAGAAACTCGACCCTTGAAGTTGGTCGAATAGATCGTCAATGCGGGGTAAGGGGTAGCGGTTCTTAACTGTTACTTTGTTTAACTCTCGGTAATCTATGCACATTCGGAAAGTCCCATCTTTCTTTTTGACAAATAGGACTGGGGCTCCCCATGGCGATGAGCTAGGTCGGATGAAACCCTTATCCAACAACTCTTGCAGTTGTGTGGATAGCTCTTGCAACTCGCTTGGTGCTAGTCTATATGGTGCCCGAGCAATAGGCGCTGCTCCGGGTGTTAGGTCGATCTGAAATTCGACCAAACGATGAGGTGGAAGACCAGGTAGGTCTTCAGGAAATACTTCTGGGAATTCGCGAACGATTGGGATATCTTCTAACTTTTTCTCCTCGGTAGATTTGTCAGCAACAAGGGCTAATATTGCGGTATGACCCTTACGCAGACACTTCTGGGCCTTCATGAAAGATATGATGCCCATGGCTGCACCACTTCCTTCGCCCTGAACAGATAGGATTTCTCCACTAGGAAGGGGTACACGAACGATTTTCTCACTACAGATGATCTCAGCTTGGTTTTCAGACAACCAATCCATGCCCACAATTATGTCAAAACTGCCAAGTGTAACTGGCATGAGATCGATGTCGAGTTTGTGACCAGAAAGTTCTAACTGATATCCCTTGAGAATGTGGGTTGCCTCGATTACTTTACCGTCTGCTATCTCTACGGTATAATGGTGTTCTAATAAAGTTGGGTTTATTTCTAATTGGCTACTAAATTCTCTAGAAATAAAACTTCTATCGGCGCCAGTATCAAAAAGTACAGAAGCATAATGATCGTTTAAGAGAAACATACCGTTCACCACGTTCCGATCATTCCGAGCTTCTCCCGATCCAATCACAAATGCTCGGCCCTTTGCGCCATGCCCGTTGTTGTTACCGTTTCCACCCTGATGATTGTTGCCATTCCCATTCCCGTTCCCGTTTCTCCTCAACTGCGGACAATTCTTCTTGAAATGCCCTTCCTTACCGCACTCAAAACAGCCTTTGGGTGCGTTTCCAGGTGGTGCCTGTTTGTTCTGCAAGTCTACCCTGCAGTCTTTGGCCGCATGACCCATCTTTCCACACCGTTGGCAACGGTACCGGTCACATGCTCCATGATGGTGAAAATTGCATTTATTGCACTTCGGATACTTACCACTATAAGAACCCTGACTTTGCTGATAAGAATTAGACTGGTTGTTGTTATTTCTTGATGGTTCAATTTTACGGTGCTGCTGTTGCGGTTGCTGAGAAGGTGTATTTGATTGAGCGGTTTTGGGGAACGAGTTGTCGAACTTTCTTTTGTTGTCATTTGTCTTTGACAACGCACCTCTAGGGGGTAGAATGCCCTGAATAACTGCTTGATCTGTTAGTCTGTGAGCCAACCTGATCGCTTGCTGGATTGTAGTAGGATTAGAAGATGTCACCATGCTTTGAATTTGCGGGACCAGACCATCATCAACTTGCTCAATCCTGGTGTTGAGTATATCTAAGTTCCACTCCACAGTGTTCAGTCTGTCCTCCATATCCACACATCCATTTGCTAAGTGCTCATGAGCCGTATCAGTTGCTGCTAAACTTGCAGTCAGTGTGGTGATCCTCTGATTCGTCAACATCCCTTGCTGAAGTATGCTAGTAATCTCTCCAGCTGCATCTCTCATGTTCCGGATCTCCCGGTCCATTCTAGCCACAAAGGCAGCTATCACCTGCTCGTAGGGGTACTGCAATGGTGGCAACGCTCGTACAGAAGATGATGAAGAATAAGAAGCAATATCAGTAGTGAGTGGAGGTGGGACTTCCTCCTCGCGGATCCAGCTCCTGATCCTATCGGGATACCAATCCCAGTCCTGCGTGTTGCCTCTGACACGCACATGAATAGGCTCATCCTGCCCTATTGTGGTGTTGATCGGGTTGAGTCGACGTCTCCTCGACTCTGGCAAAGGTACTGTAGGAACATCGTGCTCCTGAACGTCTGGGGATGCTGGTGAATTGGGTGGGGTCGACATTTCCTGTAACGGGATGAGTGAGTGCCATGTTTGAGTGTAAGTGGTGTGTAACTAATGCATGTACGTGGTTATAGTCTAGTATGCAATTCCTAGTTCACTAAAACCTGGCTCTGATACCAATCTGTCACACCCCCAAATTCCACTAACGGAGTTTTACCGTTTTGGGAAGGTGACACACCAGGATCTCAGTCATTAGTTACACGGAACGACTCTATATGAATTTAAGTAAACCACTAATGCTGCTCATAGTCACGAGACAACAAAAGTTCAAATTTGAAAACGTTGCGGAAGCGTAAACATAAACCAATGCAAGTAAAAGTAAGATGCGCGAAACAATGCGCCCAAAACCATGCAGTTCAAATAAGGCAATAAATTAATGTTTGATAAAAGTGGACTCCATGCATGTCCTAGTGCTCGTGCTTGAATACCTTATTGACCTGAGAAAAACACGCTAAAAAGTGTCAACACAATGGTTGGTGAGTTCATATAGTAATGTAAGTAAAACCAATTGTTTAACGCAAGCATCCCATGCTCAATGTTTGTCAGATAAAGTAATTATTGTTTACCGATAGATAGCTAGTCTAATGCATTGCTACTTTAAGCGTTCGCAACCGAAGCTGACTGTTTGTATGTTTGAATGCCTCCAGCCATGTCTACCGAACACTGGCTAATGTTTAGGCAAATTTTACACCCGTTGACCTCCAATCATAGTTAGAGCGACTAACTCGGGTGGGGCTTTGTCAAAACCCAGTAGTACTACTCAAAATCCCCTCGCTATTCCCCGATACTAACGGCTCGAAATGTAAGGACTTGTTTGGTATGTTTGTGCACTTTCAGTACGCAAGCGGTAAAACAGTAATACAGAATCCCAAAATGTTTGAAATGTTTGAAAGCATGTTTTATCCCCCAAAAAGGAAAACGAGTAAAATAGGGGTTATGAAACTCACCTGAGTGCGTATGCAAGTATGAAAGCTAAGAAGCAACTGCTGGACTTCTAACTGCCACCTATAACCGTAGTCTATAAGTGCGTGTTCGTGTTGTTCGATATAGACCCATATATCCAAACAATGTTGTTGTTAAAGGTTTTAGAAAATAGTTTGCAAGTGCGACTCAAGTTTGACACGACGACCCGTTGGTGACGCGTTTGTGTTTTAATGTTTGAGTTGCATACTAACACATAGCACACAATTGATCATACGATATCACGTAGCAACAAATCCTATTTGTTCTAGAAAGATAGCATGTTTCCATTAATGGCAGGTTTCCATAATTAGTAAGTTTCTATAAATAGTAACCATGTTCGGGTTTCACATCATTGTTATCATATGCTTGCAGGTTTCAATTCAAGTAGCACATAGCAATCATCATATCCTACAACAATTCTATTCTACTTAGCATGTTTGACTTGGTTCCGATAAAGTTTCTATTTTTAACAACCTATGATGAGCATGCGCGTTTTATAATCATCTAGCAAGTTCACACATGTTATCATGTCATATCAGATACAAAACCATCATCAATAAGCTATAGAAATCGAAACGAGTGAGCGGTTGAAAAACTGAAAACCAAATAAACTTTCTGTTTACAGGTGTCCCTCGCGATACGCGAGAGAGGAGAGGGTTCTCCCTCGCGGTACGCGAGAAGATTAGGAACTCGCCCAGGTTAGCTTGTCTCCCGCGGTACGCGAGAGATGTGACCTTGGTGCCTCGCGGTACGCGAGAGAACCAAAAACCAGTCCCGACTATTTTGTCTCTCGCGGTACGCGAGAGAGTTGTCCGATGGCCCTCGCGGTACGCGGGCGGTCAAAAATACAGCAAATTAAGTTAAACATTAGGGTTTAGCCGTTTCTCATGCAATCCAACGATTTCAGTAACAAAGTTATCGACTTTAATCATGTTCTACACTATTCTAACATTACTAGTTTCAATAATCAACAACTAATCAGTCATACATCGCTAGGGTTTTAGCAAAACATCATAAATCAACAATATTTAACAAAAACACATCAAGCTTGCAACTTTATTAAGAAAATCATCATGTTTGGATGGATCTAGGGTCTGATCTAACTGTAAGAATCAAAAAGTATTCAAATCGGTTGAAACAACTTACGTGTGGATGTTAGAAACGTAAAGAGGATTCCGAATACGCGTTTAGTTCCAAGATTGAAGCTTGAATGAGCGATCCTTGCTTGGTTGCAGGTTTGAAATCGTGAGAGAGGGTGAGAGAGAGAGAGAGAGAGACGGCGAGATTGAGAAAGAGAGTGATTTAGGTTAGAAACTTTTATAAAAATCTTTTTATAAATCTTGTACGGGCTTTTACTAACGGGTTTGGGTAATTACGGGCTTTTAATTTAACTTTAACTAGTTAACAATTAAAACCCTTTAACTAATTTATTTTATAAAAATACAATCTTTATAAAATAGCAGATAAATAAGCAGTCCGGTAATTCTACGCGATTTAACGAAAGTTCACGTATTTCACAGATAATTCACGTAGCACGTAAAAACACATAATTTATATAAACTATAAATTATTTATTGCTTGAATTATTATTAATTAATTATCACCAACGTTCCGGGTTCGACTCGTGTGTGATCCGATGTGTGCGAACTAACTGACACATTTAATTAATCCTAATTAAATGCAATGTATGCGTGACGAACTAAGATAACTGAGTTTGTAACGAAAAATGTTTGAACTAACGAGGTTTGAGTTAACGGAGTTAACCTGAAAATGCCGGATGTCACAGGAATGGTTGCTAAAACCAAGCGGATTCACTCTTCTTGCAAAGCATTCCGCTCAGACCAACTGGTTAATAACCTGGACTTGCACGGAAAGGTCGCGGGTTCGAACCAACCCCGCACCTTTTTGTCTCTTTTACGCATGGTTCCAGCCCAGAAACCCGGGCCCCTTGTAACTCTTGATTTAAAACATATAAACCAGTCTAATACAACGGATGGACCTCTGGTCCAATGGTTAAACGCATGAGCCTCCACCGGGTTGACCCGGGTTCGATCCTGGTCCGCCCCATTCTTTTTAAAAAAAATAGTGTGAAAAACAAAAACAATTTTTAATACCCTTTTTAATTATAAATGTTATTTTATAAATCTATTACCTTTAGGAACCAAATTGTGCAACAACAATCAAATTTTAAATAAAAAAACTAAGATTTTCACAATTTAGATTATTATTTATAATACAAATTATGCAAGAAATTCATTCCCATTAGTTTTAATTAGAACATTATTTTTCCAAATAATAGTATATATATTCTAGGGTTTAAACCCTATTTTAACAAATATATTTTTCTAAATATATACTCACACTTATCGTTTTTCTTGACATACCTTATTATTAATCAGTAATTACACAAAAATAATTTAATTACTTAATCTAGTTGTCTTTATACATCAATAACTCACTTAGGATTTAAATTATATTTAGTATAATTTCTCAAATATAGATACTAGTATATTTACACCCTTTTTTGTTATGACACATTATTATAATAAATAGATGAATAAAAGAACTTATTCATTATTTACCCACTTTAAATAAAACCCTAAAACAAATGTCATTTTGAGTTTATACTTTATATTAACCACTTTTATCCCATTACAAACACCAATTCACACATTCATAACTTGAGTTAACAAAATCACCTTTTTACAAGTCCCTACACTCAATCCCGTTGGAAACCCTAGACCTTGCCTTAGACATTTGTGCATATTATTAATTCATATTCATATACATTACACTCTAGGTTAACTTGGTGATTTGCAAAAGAATCACTTTTTCTATCTTTTGCTCGTGCTATCTACACCATTATTCCAGGTGAGTTTTACATAGCCCCTTTTTCACTGTTTTTACATTTTGGGGTGAAACATGATCACAACTTACAATGATTTACATAAACTACACAATACAAATCCACTTTACAAATTTGTGTGCAATTTGAGCTTTATGTTTGAGTGCTAGGTGTGTTAACTACTTATTTGCAATTACATGTACAATCATTAACTAACCAAGCCAACGGTTAACAATGATAGATCTATTGAGTCTGACAAACCCACCTAGATTGGGGTGATTGTTACCGACAACACAATTTTTGCATGCTAGTTACAAAGGTTTGATTGTACTACTTGGTTACACAATAGTAACTCCCCATAAATGCCTTGTTAATCATGACTTGTATGGATTTGTTTACACGCAACACTTTAATACTATTTAGAGTCAAAACCTATGTATGCTCACCAACTTTTTAGTTGACCTCGTTTTCATCATGTTTCAGGTACAAAATTATGAGTTGATCAAGTTTGCTTCACTTAGGTTGTGGACCTAATTAATTGAACAAGAATGAACATGTTATGTATTTCAATGCTCATGTATTATGGATATTGTTTTGTTGGTGTTATGAATGGAAATTTAATGTATGAATCTATTTCAATTTAGTCAACCATGTGCTCATGAACAGTCTACAAGTCCCGCCCCGACGTTTCCGCCGTCGGTTGGGGTGTGACATCCATCCCAGTAAGCAAACCATCTAACTTCTAAGTCCAACAGCTACTTGTTTACAATATTTAGTTTGTAATGGTGTACAAATCAAACTCTAGCTCTAGAGGTGGAAAAAACAAATTCAGTTTGGGGTTGTGGGATTTGTTTTTGGGGTAGAAAAATAAATTTGAAATTGGTCTATTGGATAGGAGGGACCAATCACAATATACCCAAATTATCTATACGTAATAGGCTAAAATTAGAACTTGTAAGCCGAAAATCAGGGGGGCGGACCCCCTCCCGCCCCTTATAAGATCCGCCTCTAGGTTTGAGTGAAACTGGATTAAACCAGTGGTTTGAAATCGGTTTGAGTATTTTTAAGAGGAACCGGTTTGGAGCTGCTGGTAAAATATAGCCGTTATAAAACGGCTATATAATTGGTTTTTTTTTTTAGTTTTTGTGATCATTTTACCCAACTAAGTTAGTATAAATAAGTATTTGGATGTATTGTCTCAATTACAACTCTCAAAAAACTCTCTACTCTCTCAAAATTCAAAATCGATCTCAAAATAATGGCTTACTCAAGTCAACAATCATCCGTTGGTGTTGGTGGCTTCTCTAGCGAAGCAACCGTTGTGAGGATTTTACCAACAACAAGGAACCAACATATTTGGGTACATTACGATTTATGCGAAATGTCAAAACGGTTCACAACGAGCTCAATACAAGTTGTGTGCTATGTTTTTAAAAAGGAATCAAACTCGAGTTTGAAAAATCATGTTGGAAAATCATGCATGGCGTTGAAAGGCGTTCCGACTCGAGGTCAAGCAACAATGTTAAACGAGACAGGTATTTGGAATTTTGACATAATACGATTCGAGATAGAATGACAAAGTTTGTGACTCACAAGGTTTTGTCGTTCAACCACTTCTACAACCCCCGTTTTGTAATATCCTGGATTTTTCCGATGAACCTTTTTCTAAAACGCTTACCGTGTTATTTTAAACTTTAATTCTTATTTCCTTAAATAGTAAATTTTTATGGATTTAAGGAAAACATTCATATATGTATATATATATTTGTATGTTTATTAATTTTATCTTTATTAAACAAGATATTATTAAAATTCTTAAAATATATAAGTTTATAATTATATAAAATTTATAATTTCTAAAAACATTTAAGCTTTCAAATCCTAGAAATTATTTCATAAGGAAATAAAAACTTATAAAACTTACTTAGTTTTTATAAAAATAAAACATATTTATGTTATAAAAAGTCCGGGGACCAAACTGTCATTTTCTGAAACTTGTTTTAAACTGAAATTAAACTTTAAAAAGAAAGTGATAAACCCGAAACCCCAAGGACCTGTTTTGTCAATTCGCTGAACTATCGAAACCCAGAATCGGTCCTAGGTTCGAGTCCCGCAGCACCCGTTTTCCACCCCTTTTTCTCCGAAAACGCGATTCCGTCCACATTCATCGAACCTCGATGCTCGCCTGAGGCGTGCGATCGAAACCCAAGAACCATCAATGCTTGAACACGGCCCGAGACACGCATAAATTCAAATTTGGGCCGTTCGAACCTAACCGTGACCTCCCCACCTAATCGAGCATTTAATGCTTGAATCCACTATAAATACCGGGTGTAATCAAGCTACGAAATCACCCTCAATCTTCCTAAACCTTCAATTTCATAAACTCGTACCTGCATTGCTCGATTCTTCGTCGCGACAGCCGACCCAGAACCCAGACTCGTTCTCCGTCATCTCGATATCGAAACAGGTACTTCTTGTGGTCAATGTGTTCGTTGCATCATGAAGATCGAAAGCCCTCTGTTTAATTCCATTAACAGAGGGCAATTCGATGCGTATTTGGCGATTCTTGGTTCTAGGGTTCATGTCAATTTGGGGGATGATTTGAGTATATGTTTAAAAGATTTTCGTTTTATGTTATACACTAACGAGCCCGTAGTCGGGATGGTTAGTGTGTTTGTGCCTCAGTGAACCGGGTCAGGTCGTGGGTTCGAGTCCGGCCGACCTGGGTTTTGGCACTTCATTTTTTAACACTATTTCGCCCATTTTATACACTTCCGAGTATTTTTATAAATTTTCTGATACTTTTATAAACTTAAATTTGATTTTTATTTACACTTTAATATTCCAAGAACTATTTTATTTAATTAAAATGTTGATTAAACTTATGATATTGAACCATTTAATAATAGTTTTTAAATATTTAAAAAATTGTAAGAATACTTGTAAACTTTTATAAAACTTGTATTTATACGGAAACTATTTATTTAAAGTAAACTTTTATTATTTGTATTCTAAAGAATCCTTTTACCCTAATCTTTAATTTACACTTATAAACTTTTAAACTTATATAATTTTTGTAAACTCATAAAAGTTTATAAAAATTTACTTAAAAAGCATAAACTTATAAATTTATACACTTTATAATATTTATATAAGCATAAATCTATTTGTTTATATAAAACGAGAGAAATAATTATACTTTATTTATACACTAAATAATTATAAACTTAAACTTTATAAAAACTTAAAACGTTTATGAACTTGTAAAACTTTATTTAAAACCTATTAAACTTATGGTTTTCTTTTAGACTTTAAAAATATATTTATAAACTTACAATTAAGATATAACCGTATTCTATTTAAATAAACTTACAAGTGTCATTATTTAGTTAAACGTATTTATATTACGAACCAATTTGTATTATAAGTACTTAATACTTAGAAACTTAATCAAATCTCAAATGAGGTATGTTGATTAAATAAGTAATTATTCTTGTAAATCACTTAATTCTAAATACTTAGGAAACTATTTTGATTATAATTGTGAAACTTATAAATAATTATTTTAATTAATAATTATTCTAATCTATAAATCTATTAAACTTTGACATACAAGTCTTGTATCATTCTCTCAAAACCTTTATTATAAACTCGATTTAAACTTCAATCAATCCCATCTCCCATTTGGAACCCTAGTCGAATCTCGAAATCCTAGATCCTTTGTCTTAGGCTTTTTATTTGAAACTTTAGACTTATATTCTTAGGCTTATTGTGAGGATATCCACCCTCTCCAATTCTTGCAAACTCTTGTCGGATACTCGTCATCCAATCCAAGTGAGTATACTTAGCCCCTTTTTCCTTTCTATACTTTTGGGGTGAAACATGTTCAAAACATTAAACTTATACAATTCTTGTACAACTATGACTAGATGCTTATTCTTATGTTAAACTTGAGACTTGTATGCGTAGATTAAACTTAAAACTAGCATATTCATTAACTTTGATCAAGCCTATGGTAACAATGATAGATCTATTGCATTTGACCAATCCACCTTGATTGATTGACCCTTCGGGGGGAGCCCTTGGTGATTGTTACTGAAGTAAACTTTTAAACTTGAGACTTATAAGGATAACCTGCGGGTTATGCCTAAACTTGGTTGGAGGGTTGATGTGCACAATGTCTAACATGCTTGTTTTCTCATACTTACATTATAGAATGCATATATCATAGTGAATTGTAACTCTTCTCAAACTCTTGTTAAACTGTGTCAAAACCTTTGTATCTCACCAACTATTTTATAGTTGACAGATTCTTTCACATGTTTCAGGTTCTACATCATGAGACTTATTCGTGATCACATAGGATGCTTTGGACCTAGAATACTTGTTAAAGAAATGTTGTAATCTTGTTATTTCCTTTGTATTGAACCTTTGAATCTATTTATTAATGATATATTGAAACCTTAATAGTCAACCTTGTGCTATTGAACAACCGCGTCCGCCCCGACGTATAATCCGCCGTCGGTTGGGGTGTGACACGTTTGACTAGGATGATTCAAGAAAGTCTCCAACCGCGTTATAATCATGTAAGTCACACTACACTTTTTGAAAATATAGAAAAAAGCGTAACTTTAGGCTTTAAAAAATTACAAACCGGTGTGAACTTAACAACCAATGTTTTGTTGACTCCACACGATTCACCGGATTAGCACCTTTGTGTTACCGCTCATACGTGGCAAATGATGTACCACACCTTTGGGTAAATCTCGATACATGGCAAATGATGTACCGTACGATTGCATTTGAATTGATTAGATATCCGCATGACGGAGAAAATTCATTTTACATTTTAGATAATGTAATAACAAATTTTAAATTATAAAACAATTTTGTTTTTCAATATTAGTTGATAATGCCTCAAATACCACAAACGTAGTTTCAAAATTAAAATATCAACTGATTTGCAATGACGTTTTTTTTCCATAGTCGATGTGTTGCACACATAACACAAGTGAAATATGTAAAATATTTTAAAGAGATACCTCTCGTTATTAATTGTGTCGCCGCATTAAACCCGACCCTACATGTCACCCTACGTTGCAACACCAATGGCGATTTTTGAGGGCATAAAAATCGCCAAAGGTAACTTTTTAGCCCAATACCGTGTCAATAACAATATTTATATATGTGCACATGAAGCCTATTATTTGTGTTACATTTTTTTTAATGACAAACAAGCACACCTTTTAAATCTACACTATTTGTTCACAACGAGACTTGAACCTTTAACCATTAAAGAAAAACTATTTCAACACAAATTTAAGCTACCATTAAACTACAATACTACATGCCCTTTAGTTATATATTTTCATGTAATTATTTGTAACAGTTGACCAGTTGTATTTTTATAGTTTTGGTCATATCTCTCTTCCTCTCTCCGTATATAAAATGCTTATTCAAAATGCTCTTTCTTGTAAATTGAATGGATGATTAATGGACATTGGCTATTGTAAATTGCCTGTAACCTAAAAATCTAGTTATTCTTAAAGATACATCTTGCAAAATATTATAATATTACCAAATAAAATACAGTAATTTGCATATATCGCTCCTCATTGGTGCTACCATTGACTTGTTAAAATAACCATGGTTTAAGAAACACATGGTTTTCAAAATCTTTTGTTACAATTAATAAAGACAAAACAAGATCTTGGAATTATCCCCGTGCATGGTTCATTATTTCTTAAATGCTCGACATACAAGATGGGTTGGGTTTAGAAATAGGCTTGTCTTATCTCCATCATCTGTGCCGAGTTGACTGTGAGTTGACTAAAATATTTTACCATGTAAGATTCATTATTTTTCCAAAGTTGGTGTGTATACTCTTTGCCTCAAAAATAGTGTAACTTAGACTAAAAGCATAGTGCATAGATATATAGAAGGGTTTGTTAAATAAGGACATCTTTTGAACACAAATCTCGTGGCTAGTTACCAACATTTTAGTTGGTTGCGATGCAAGGCGAAAGCGATAAAAAAAGGCTAGGTAAGTTTATTATAATATTAGAAATTGTCAAAAAAAAAATAATAATAATAAGAACATCAATTGACTAGACTTAAATAAAATACACAATATAACCGAAATATTAATTTTTAGTCAAAATAACCATCATTTAGACTTAATTAAAATAAAAAATAAAAATTAAATTATTAAAAATATGTTGTGATGATCATCTTTTCGAATTATGGATCGTTTTTTCACTCTGTTTTCGTATTCTCAACAATCCACATATAAGTCGGTCATTTGAGTTATCCATTGCTAGCCTCATATCATATGTGCATGACTATGATATATAACCTTAAAAGAATTTTTACCATTGCTTCCCTTTATAACCATGGATAATTTATTGACTATTTGAAGTTACATACTTACATGTTAAGTCATTTTCATACCACCAAATGACTTAACTTACCCCCCACCCCCCACCCACCCCCAAACACCCACCCACTGTGGGCCCTGCTGTTAGTTAAGGCTGTGGATTGAATAAAGTCATATATGAGTATATGATGGTGATAGAAGGGTGTTTGGTACACCAATATTAGGTTATATTGATGGATGTACCTTTCAATATTACCAAAAAATAGAAAATAGTAGAAGTAGATATCCAAAACATTGACTTCAATTTTTAGGTAATTTGTTTGCACCTAAATTCACATATGCAAATGTACCATATTAATACATATTCAAAAGCAAAGTCAAAAAACACTCGATAACAAATCCATTTCACAGCGCCCACTACTAGAAAACAGACTTTCATCGAAGGTTATTGTATTAACCTAGACCTTCTATAAAAAAAACTTATATTCAAAACTAACAAACTCAAATTACTATGTAGGGAAAGAATTAACCACATGACAAAAGGTTATAGACCAAATTGATTTATTTATTGACACCTTTCATTCCTTCCAGGACCTCCATAATAAATATAATCCCCCCACACATTGTTCTTTCCTGCTTTTATATCATAACAATTTGGATGATCAGCCAATAGATGGAGATTTGTTAGAGGAAGCAAACTATTGTCCCAATCAACCACCTTTAAATTTCTAAAATAAGAAGCTTTTCCAAACCCTTCATCAGCAAAATGACCACTACCCATTTGTGTTGAAGTGTGATATCCCCTTGACCTTGAGTTCACTATCTCCCCTCCAAACTGTATCATGCTTGCATGTCTTTGTAGATGACTGAACAAGAAAGATGGCCAATAGCCTATGAGTAGTCCCGACCCGAATTGGAGCCACCAGTGTCCATGTTTAGGGTCCTAGATCGACAAAGAAACAACATTAATATTCAATATGTGTTGTTTGAAGCCGCGATAATATATCACTTGTGAAAATCCGAACAAAAGGATTATGTTACTGAGAGTAACAGACTAACAAACCAAAACCTTTCAGTTGGAGGGTCGACATAGTTTTTTTTCTAGTTAACTTGTCTTTTAATGTTTCAAGTAAATAGAACATTTCATAAACTTAACAATCTGATTATTTGATTATAACAACTTTATATAGCATAAACACATCCAAAGTAATTATATAGATAAATAAATAAATAAAAGTGACAAATCTTGGTATCAACTTAGTACTATTCTAGATTAGTTAAATATCTATGTCAACACTGGGAAAAGGTCTACACATGGGAGACCACTTCCTCGAAGAAAAAAAGCATCTAACAATTTAAAATTAATAAGATTGGTGTCATAACCAGAATAAAACTGTTATGGATGTTTTGGTCCATATAATTAAAGGTAAAAAAAGTATCTGTATCACTGTATGGTCCACCTCTAGCCTCGAGAAAAACCCCTAGTAAAAGAAGGTTACAAGCATCTTTTGTTAAGAAATGGACTCGAATCGATGGTCAGACCAGAAACCAACTACATAAAAGTTCCGGTTGAGAATTTAAACCACTTTCTCTCTTTCTTTTTTTCAAAATCTTTATCTTTTAATTAGACTACTGCTTCAGACTTTATATTTTATTTATTTAATACTTCGTGTTTTGTTAACATTGTAAATCCACAACAAAAGATAAAGCAGTTTCGTATTATTTAAATTATTATGACGTCATGCGATTTTGAAACGAGACCACTAGCTCGTAAGACGATCGATTCGATAAATGTTCCGGTTATAAAATTAAAACATTGGTTATAAGATCGAACCTTAAATGGCCCGTACCAAAAAATTAAATGTGTAAAGATTTTATTTAACGAACATAAATGTATTACCTTCCATATCATAATGGCAATATCAAATTGTTTATTCTTGTAAGATGATCTTGGAGAAATTGCTGCACCTATAGCAATCCTGTTGTTTGTCTGAACAAACCCTGAGCATAGCAAGTTGTAGCATCCAGTGGTTTGGTATGCATCAGTCTATAAAAATAGATGAACATTATTTTTTTATAAATATTATATATCATCTAAATCAAGGGAAAATTACTAAAATATACATTGACCAAGCATAAAAAAATGGGCGCCGGCTAAGCCTACAATAACAAAGGCTTTAGCCGATGAAATACAAAGGCTTAGCCTGTGTTTCGCCGGCTTAGGCTTCAATCCGTCGGCTAAATGTCTATTTTGGTAATTTTAACCAGGTCAATGTCTATTTTGGTAATTATCTTTCTAAATCAATGGTCAATACTCAATAGTCACTTCAGAAATTTCAGTGGAAGTTTCACCAAATCCCACTTAAAATAAAACTATATCTAGCTAGTGAAACATATTAGTTAGGTGCTTCACATTGACCGTTGACCATTATGTAGTGGTGAAGAATAATATATGTTGATAATACTTACCGTCCAGTAAGTGAAAAATCTAGGGTAACCATCTCCATATAACTCTGGGCTTACCTGAATATATAAAAATATAACTCGGATGACAATTAAAAAAACTAATCAAATAATAAATAAATTAACATATTGATTTGTATAGTATAATACATATCTTAACATAGTTTTTGTAACAATATATAATGCATACACTAGTTAAAAACCCTAGATCTAGAAATTACCTGCCAACCAGCTTCAACTGTATTCAGATCATTGCCGAATGAACCCGAGATAACCCATAACTGTGATAGACTGAATTCGTATGGATCTGTAACGGCGGGTGTCCATACATTTATACTGGCCTTAGCTCCATAATACTGATCTCCATTCACAAAAGCGACCGCGTGCTACAATATAAATAACCATATTATGATCTACATATAGCTTTTGTACAGTTACATAAAATATATTAGTTAGGGTTTAAAGTAATATCTCTACTATAGTCGGGAGATATGATTTGATTAAGTTTTCTTTTTAATTATCCTTGTTATATTCTGAAAGAGTTTTCATTATTGTATACTTACTTCATGACCGCCGCTTGTTGTGTCACGCCTTACAGGCCTTATGATCTTTCTTCCAAATCGTTTTACAGAACTCGCTCGTAAAACATCATTTTCTGTAGTTCTTCTGATTGGAACAGTGCCTTCTGGGCAGAATTCATTGGATTCTGTCCAGAGTTGTACTGTTTCAATGTTTTCATCGCTAGAGTTGTATCCGTTTGGCTTCTCTAGCGGTGGCTCCTACAATTTCATTGAAAAAACACAAACCATTTAAGATCATGAAAACTTCTATATATAGAAACAACCGAAAACTAACCGAATTTAAAAAGCAAAAATACCAATGGTTTTTGTCCTTTGAGCATGGGATGATCAAATGCAGGTTGAAGATGAGAAAGAACACAGTCTATCAAGTCTCCATCAGGACTCTGGTTCCAAACAAAACATCAAATGTATCTTGTTAGTTACTTGACATTCAAGAAACAGTAAAAATGAAAGAAAAAAAAAACTATGAAACAAAAAGAAGAAAAATGCCTGAATGGTCTTGATTGAAGGCTTGTTGATCTTCTTTAAATGGCTTCTGATTCTTTTAAGCTTCTTTAATTCCTGCATTGGCTTGAAAACGGTTTCGTTCTTCGGTGCAACAGGTACAAACATGAGTAGTAAACAAACAAATATGAAGAAAATGGAAGAAGAAGAAGAAGAAAAAGAAGCCATGTTTGTTTTTTTGGTGTTTGGCTGTATTAAGGTGAGATTGGATTTAATGCTGGTGTATTTTTGCAGTTGGAGTTGTCTTGTTCCTACAAAACTGAGATTTTATCAAGAAAACAACAAGAACAAGAACAAGAAACAGTTTTTGGTTTTATCCCAAAGTTTTGTCACATGGAAGAAAATGCAGATGCATACAAGACACAAGAAACTTGAAGATGCAGTCCTTCAAAAGAAAAGAGACAGTGAGTTTTTAAAACAACTCAAATCATTTATTTTATCTTACTTGAAAAGAAACACTCAAATAATTGGGAAAGCTAGTCCTATATATTTTTCCCTAAAAGTTTACTAATTAATAATTGGGAAATTATAAGAAACTGCAAAGTTGGATTAAATAATTTAAGAAAGAAAAATGTTATGTATTGTAAAAGTCTAAATTAAAACCCTGATTTAAAGTTGTGGAAATTAAATGATAATTAAAAAAGAACCATAAAACTTTACCCATGATTGATCAGGTTTTATTTTAATTAATTAATATAAAATTATATTTTAAAAGATATAGTTCAACATTAACTATAATTATTAAAACTACTAAATAAATTAAAAAAAATTAAAGAATAAGATTCTTTTTTTAAATAAGAATTGATGGGGTTGTGGGTTCGAGTTTTGGAGGTGACAGTTTCATCCTGGATTATATAGGTGCTACCCGTTTTATCCTAGATAATCTAGGTGATAGTGCTCCAAAAAAAATGTATATATTATGAGGACACTTGAAAAATGTGTTATTATATCAACAAATAATAACACATTTTCACATAAAAGATGAAAAATGTGTGATTATTTAAAAAAATATATTATTTAAAGTATTGGCTATAAATATTTAAACTATTATTTAGAAAATAAAAAATGAGAAAATGGGCTCACTTGGAAGAAATGTGTAAACGCATTTTTTATGTGTTTTAGTTTATGGTTTCTAAACCCAAATCTTAATATTGTTGACTAAACAATTACACCACACCCGATCATATTCCAATACCAAGTCACCAATTTAGGAGGAAACCCAATTTTTTTTTGGAAAAACCCTATTCTGAGATTCAAACCCATGACCTTATGGTCACTGAGTCTTATCACACTATCAAGATGCCGTTGGGCTATTATGCCTTTGACAAACCAGTTTTAATTTAATTCATCATTTCAAAACCCACCAAACAGCACGCTTTGGTTTTACGTTTGCCTTAGATGGTCCAAGTTAGATAAAATGCGACAACTGTTTAAATAATTTGGATGTATATTTTCATTTATTTATATAAATTTATTTATTATTAACTGGAAAGCAGAAACATGTGGCAGCCAACCTCGCAGATGCCTAAAAAGCAGCGTTTTACTCGCAAATCGCAACATTGTTGTTTGGTTCGCAGGTGGTGCGGTCTGGCCAATATTGCAATAGGGAGCAATCCAAGGATTATTTATTTTGCATTCTTACATCAAATACTTGTTGTTTACTGTCAGTCATATCAAGGTATCATAAAAGTGAAATTAATAAATTATTATTTTATAATTAAAAAGGTAAATTTTCAAATCAAAATTAAAATCATTGTTTTCTAACACCTTCTTTTCAAGGAATATAATTCATTGATAATTGTTGTTTATGGGTAATGCCTCATACCGAGTCTTAGACCGTTGCACAGTCCTTATCGGGTTCTACATATACCTGTTTATAATCTTACTAGGTTATATACTCATGTATTACATGAGTTGTTTAATAGAAAAATAAAAGTATAATAATGTGTAAAAAAATTTAAAATAATGTGTAAAATAAAATTCTTTGTTTCCTTAATTAAGTAATAATTAGAATTTAATTTTTGTATTATTTTTCTGAAAAATAAAAACATTAAGATAATTAAATTTTAAAATTCAAACTTATTTAAAATAGGAAAAATTAGAAGATTTTAATGAGAAAAATATGGTGATGACAAATGACATTATTTGGAATCATTTATTAGAATAAGGATGGTTCAAAATGACTTGTTGGAATGCTCACTATTTGAAACTCGATCTTGAACTCACGTAAAAACCGATTTGAAATATAAAATATTTAACTACCCTTATAACAATTCTACTAATTTAATAATTTTAAGTTTTTTTTAACTTTAACATACTATTTGTTATATTTTTTAAGATTATATAATGTAGTAATATATTTGGTGTTGATGCGGTTAAACAGGTTCAGTTAATCGGACGAGTATCACCTAATATTATACCCGTCTCAACCCTGCAAAAAAAATTAAAATCAACCTCATATATGAATATCCGTCTCATTATAAGTCCCAAATGCTTTGGATTTTGAGTTTTTCTATTTGGTTCGGGTTCTTTTACCATCTATAGTTGCTTACTCCTCTTATTCCAAGCAACCGCATGCTTCTCATGGTTGTACTTTGTTCATACATGATTGTACACTTCATAAAACACCTTTACCTTTTGTACTGGAAAATGAAGGTGCCCACTGTTGTATTGTAGCTTTATCCAAGAAAAAATGCAGCTACTAAGAGTTATACGTTGTGCATGACTAGTTGTACATTAGGTTGTCAAAAGAGACCAACTTTTTAAAGCAAATAATAGAAAACTCTTATCTCTCTTTATGGTCATTTGGCCCCCTTGAGAAAACCATGTGGCAGTGGTTTGCCACTAGCTTAAGAGAGGACAAGTGGGTATGGGCCCTTTGAGGCTCTTTTCTATCAAAGGTTGTAGTTAAGAAATGCCCCCCACTGTCCATTTAGTTTAGCATGTTTTTAATAACCAAATATATTTATAAAAAATATGATAAATTATATTACTAACTATATTTTATATTATCTCTTCTCTAATCAATTAATTATTAAAAAAATGAAGTAATAAATTAATTCTATGTTTATCAATTCACCCCTGCAAAAATCAAACCAGGTTCCTAGAGATCATACATTACCGTATGTTAACCTAAAACAAAATTGTGAGTTGCTCATCCAAAGACGGTCAGCACTAGTTGATATGAGTGATCAAATGTTACAAATCTTAATACAATCACTCATTTCCTCCTCATAATTGTGAGGCAAACTTTCAATAAGTTATTCAGTTGTCAAGGTATCTAATCTTTCCCCAAACACTAATTTTTATAGGTGATTTTAGTGTCTCAACTATTTTATTGTAACTAGACTAAAAAAAACAAGACCTTAGGGGTTTACTTATAATATGGGTTAGGATATGTGGAATACACACTTGTATAAACTGATCCAATCGTCAAATGACATGAGATGATCTATGACTTATAGTTGGATATTATTAATGTGTGTGAAAGTTGACCATTTTCTAATCAGTTTAGGAGTCGCTAACCAATGTAAGCCATTTTACAAATGCAACTCTTTAAATAGTACATTTGCGGTTAATCTTCTAAAGTTGACCTTGATTGCCACGTTGACCATTAAACATCCATGTTCAGAGTGGTGATCAAACATTATCACCACACGTTGAAGATTAGAATCCTGTGAAATTTCAAATTTTAACTTTTATTTCTTAACCAGTACGAATGGAATGTTACGTATGTCTCAACTTTTTTCTTCAGAATAAAAATGTGTCAATGTTCATTAAATGGTATAGTTTAAACAATTAACTAATTAATTAACTTTGTATGAATGATTGCAACGTTTCATGACAAGGTAACTCAGTTAAGTATATTGTATATGTGTGAGTGTGTATATTGAATTTGGTCTAAAGGATCGATTACGATTTTGAATCCTCTACAACCAAATTCGCATGCAAACATGCTTACAAATTCTTTTTGTTCGTGCTCTTAGTCCCAAACAATCAAATGAATTATATTTTATGTGACAAACATGGTTGTTAAATCAGTTAAAGACATGAATTTCAATTTGAAAAGTTAGAGAAATTTAAAGGCAAAAGATTTAGGAGATGACAAAAAAAGATGCTCACGTCTGCAACCAAATTCGCACACAAGCATGCTTACAAATTATATCTTTGCTTTTTTTGAGTTATGACTTATCATTTTGCTTTCTTTTCAATCTTTTGTTGTCCTTTATTAGTAATAAATTGTTGCTATTACTATGTGTTTTTGTGTTAGTATTTTACTTTATTCTGTTGAAGTAGAGAGGATCACACTTGTTTTTGTAGTTCTTAATTTGTTATTTATTTTAATCTTTTTTTACTTTTGTGTTCTCTGCGTAGGAATCGTTCGTATAAAAATAATAAAAATAATTTTACTAAATCTAACTACAATATAAAAAGGAAATAAAGCAGTAAATTATAGTACAAATTACAACTGAAATTAACAAAAAAATACAAAGAATGGGGAAGAAGCGGAGATTCGTAGCTAAGGATTCGTATTCGATACGGGTCTCTTAAAACAAATTTCGAGTCTCTCAAGAGAACTCGTTTGTTTCACATGGTACAACAACCGAAACAGTATGTAAAGAATACCTTGAGAGTAGAATAGTATGAAGAACAGAAGCTTTGCTAGTCTGTGTTTTGAGATATCTTGGATGTATGGGGTGTATCTCAACCAAGGAGCACCTTGGTATTTATAGACGAAACAAAGTCGAAACAGTTAAAAAGAAATTAAAACGAAAATTATTTGCATTACACGTCTTCAATGCACTTTATTCTGTTTTAATTCTCCAACTCGTAACTGTTTCTATTTCAAAATTATGTGTAACAGAAGTTGTAGGAACTAAACTTGTTACTCAGGAGTAATTGGTCATGCTGACCAGATTTCTTCCTCCTGTGTAGGTGGGCTCTCCGAAGTGTCTGGTCATGCTGACCAAATTTATTCCTCCTTAGTATAATGACTCTCCTGAGTGAACTAGTCATGCTGGACAGATTTCCTCCTCTTAAGTAGAATGGCTCTTCTGAGTATCTGGTCATGTTGACCAGATTTCCTCCTCCTGAGTAGAATGACTCTCATGAGTGAACTGGTCATGCTGACCAGGTTTCCTCCTCCAGAGTAGATTGATCCTCCTGAGTGAATTGGTCATGTTAACTAGGTTTCCTCCTTCGGCGTAGTTTATCTCTCCTGAGTTAAATGTGCTATCTAACTTCACACCAACCTTCCAAAAATATAAGGCCATCTTTCAAGTGCGCCATCAAAACGTCACATTACGTCCAACGCCCACGTCATACGTTGTTTTGTTTTGGAAAATCTCCGCATTGTGGAATCACCATAGAACCCACCAAGTAGCCATGATTATAGCTTCTACAAGTTCCTTTTATAACTCTTCATCGTCAAAAACTCAATCCACGTCATTAACTCCATCGGATCTTTAAAATTCGGTAAAATAATCTCCAACCAAGTAGCAACTAAACCCATATTCGGATAGCAAAATTACATCGACCAAGGAAATGCTATGTAGACTCTGAATCGATATTACATACCGGGCAAATAATGGAAGGAACATCCATACCTTTATGACAAATAAGTTTCATTAAATAGAAACTAAAAGTTTTTTATAATTAAATAATGATTCGATTGAGTGGCATGTGAGATAATTATGTCTTTTTAATTATAGAGTAAACTGTCATTTTTGTCCTCGTGTTTAGTCATATTTGTTAGTTTCATTCAAAAAGTTTATTTTTTTACTTGTGTATACTCGTGATTTACAAAACTTGTCATTTTCATCTAACTGGTTAACTCCATCCATAATTTAACGTTAAGTGAGAGGTATGTGTCTTTTTATAAATTTCTTTAAAATATATGAAAAGAAATATATTGATGGATTTAAGTGATTGGACACAATCATCATTTGACGTTAAAATATGGATGAAGTTAAGTGATTGGATGAAAATGATAATTTTTGTAAACCATAATGATACATAGGAGAAAAACAAACTTTTTAGATGAAATTAACAAAATTGAGGGACAAAAATAACAATTTACTTTTAGTTATATTAAGAATTGTTTAACTATTTTCATTATTTAATACATTTATGTTGTTTAAAATGAACATAATTTGTGAGATACCTAGCACCATCAAAACTAATTACTATAAGTCTATAACTTCCAATCCTATACTAATCCATCTCCACCCTTTCAACCACCGTTAACTCAAGTTGAAATACACCCAAGATACCATCATCTCAGGCCACCTCACCACCATCAACATCTATTTCAAGCCTAGGGGTTTACATGGTTAGGTTTGGTTTTATTTTGTAATAGAACTATAACCGAAAATTTTAGTTATTGAAAGTGTATAACCAATTGATTCGGTCTTGACCAAACTTTATCGAAGGAGGCTAGGCTGTCAAAACCAAACAAATTACATAAAGTTTATGTTCAAACCCTCTAAATTTTATGTAATTTGTTTGGTTTTGACCGCCTAGCCTCTTGCTGGTTGGTGTTTGGTTATTATAAATTCTGCAGTTAAAAAAAAAAGAGTTTCATCATTTGTACAATGTTTATTGGTTTATATGTGTTTAAAAATACTCAAATGATAAATCTTATATAAAAAGAATACATATCAAATTTTAAATTTAAAATCCAAAAGAGCATCAACTATTTACCATACCCAGAAGAATATGCTCCACCTGCAGTTTGTGTGTGCTTTATGGATTTGAAAATGGTGGTCATCTTCATCTTACTGTTGGATGAATTGTTCTATAAGGTATGCAAAAGCTGAACTGCTTTATATAAAAGTTTCCACTAAATAAAATCATCTTCAAGTTGCGATTTCTTATTTTTCACTACTAGAAAAATCACTTTCAATCAAAGAAATCATTCATCGATGAATGGACTCGTCGGTGATTATTAATGGATCACCGATAGATAGGTTAAAATCCTGAAAAATAATAACTTTTTAATAGTTGTCATCATGGAACACCACGAACGCTTTAAGAACATTAAAAATAAAAAATAAATTTACTATGCTGGTATGTAATCCATTTATAGAAAATAGCCAATATTTTTTATGTACTTTGATAAAAAAAATAGCTATTATTGACTGGCAAACCCGTTGGCAACCAGTTGTGAAACGCCCTTAGTTGATATGTTGGTAAAAGGTCTGGTGGTGAGTTATTCGTCGCTAGTTCTCCGTGATAGGTGATTTGGTGTTATTGTTTGTTGATGAACATTGTTCGTCAGTGATGCAAGGTTATTAGTATATTCACGGGGCGAATTTTCAATAAAGAATACCCAAATGTGAAAACCAATATTAACCAATTTTCAATAATTAACCCGCACTCTGCCACGGTGAAAACCAATATTACAAAAAAGGATACCCAAATGTTCATTAGTATATTCATGAGTCGAATTTTCAATAAAGAAACATATTTTTTATATTAAAAAAGGCGTCCCGAAGGTATGTTTGAAAGTATTAAGGAACATGAACGCTAATTAAAAAAAATCCAAATAAAAAGGGAATTAGAAGAAGAAGCAAAAAACAAATTTAAAAAAATTAACACATCAGCGATAGTAAAAAAAATACAAATTTAACATTCTTAAGAAAACATCAAATTAAAAAAATTATAGCCCAAAATGTAAATTATTAAAAAAAATATTAATTTGTATTAATTAAAAAAAAAGCACTGCTAACGTCAACAGAGACATTGCTAACGTCAGTTAGTTGTATCGGGAGGGCAGGGGCGAATTTATGTAGCTTCCAGTGGGGGGCGAGACACCCGCTGAGATTCATCTGCGTAGTGGAAAATTTTTTATCTCTCTTAGTAGGCACCTTCCTAAATATGCTATGAGGCATCCGTCATCCGATTTTCAACAAACCAAGAGAGAAAGAAACCAAAGAGATTGATGAGAATTTTAAGTAAAGATGGTAATTTTATATAAAAAGCCATGAATGCTTAAAACTTAAATGGAGAAAAAAAATTAGAGAGAGAGAGGAAAAGAGAAGAAGAAGAAGATGATGAAGTGACATGGGAAAATGAGAAAGTGGGAGAGTGGGAAAACAAAATGTTTCGTTGATAATTAAAAGAATAAATAAAAATTTCATCTAAACCCTTGTATGTCACACCCCCACCGATGGCGGAATTTACGCGAGGGGTGACGAATTGAAATCATCACAATGATTAAAAGAAATAATATTAAATTAACCGAATAATTGCATTACATTGTTTTAAAAACACACAACCAAACAAAATAGATAAACAAATAGTCTTTATTAAACTTTATAAATAGCTAAATCTCCTAGAGCCAAGTCTCGAAGTCCTAGCGTGATTGTAACAGCAACCTAGTTTTTAGTACCTGAAAAACATGCTAAAATATGTCAGCTATAAAGCCGGTGAGAACATAGGTTTAAGTAATTAAATAGTATAGATAATGAAGATTTTTGCAATTCATAAACAAGATTCAATAACAAGTAAACAAACTTTTATACATCGATTCAACCAAACCTAATGACAAGATTGGGTTCCCATAGAATTGATATAGCATGAATAACAAGTTTTGCAGTTTCTGTATATCTAGTCTCAAGTTGATATCGTATCTCGTCAACTTAAGAACTAGATCGGCATGTCAGGCCCATAGATCTATGACTTACTCCCGTTGGCTTATCCCAAGTTAATGGTTGTAGAGTGTGTATAAAACCTTTTTAGTTTACAAGTATAGAAAGTTGTTATTGAAATTGTAAAAGTAGTATTTGAGTTTGATATAGTTTGTACAACCTTTGATATACGAGCATGTTTTCCACCCCAAAGATAAAAAGTAAAAGGGGCTATGTATCTCACCTTGAAGTAGGTGGGTAGAATCTTGTCCTGGTAGTAACTTGGTTACGAGAATGCCTTAAGGATTAAACCCTAAGTAAGTTATAGTGCAAGTTAGTTTTAGAATTTAAGTTTAGAATAGATAAAGGTTGATATTGTAATTAGAGGAAAGTGGTTGTCGTATACTAGAGTGGTTATCGTCCCAGAGTAGTACCTCCAACAGAAGCGTTCCCAGGAAAGAGTTGGTTAGATCAAGACCCCGTCTTTCCTAGCCAGAACTTTCTGCTTGTCAGATAACTACATATCGGTTGGATGGTTACTCTATCGACATACTAGACCAAGTTTAGGGTTTATTTGGTAACTTTAGAAAGTGTAGGGGCTAAAGTGTAAATATGATTTTAGTTGGGATTAAAATGAATGAGTTGAATATTAGAGGATTATTATTGAAAAAGTAGAGAGTTTGAATACAAACATGATTCAAGAATGGATAAAGAGTAAAAATGAATCAAAGCTTAGATTTCTATATAAAAAGTTTGAATGCGATTAAAAGACTTAAGAGTATAATAAAATTCTGCATTTTTATAACTTATAACATGATAAAATCACTTATTTTATAAGAAAATTCGTATCTTTTATAAAAATTATGAATATCATGAAAGTTTGCAAAAAGGGGGGTTTTTGACAGCTTTGCGCAACGATCTTGCGCGGGCTGTTTGAGGGACTTAAACTATGAACCAGAAGACGTGCGAGTAGGCGTTTCGACCGGGATACCTTAAACTTGATTTTCAAAAAAGAAACGCTTGAAAAAGTTCTGTTTTGAGTGAGTTATGGCCCCGATAAGATAGGGTGACGAATCTGTCAAAAATTCAGCATTATAGTTTTTATGTTTTAGAGAAAAGTTTTTATTTTTATTGATTAAATCAAGCTTTGATAGCCTAGATCTATGATTATAACATGTAAGTGTTAGGGAATCATAGATATAAAGTTGTTTTCATAAAAACATTGAATGAATTAAAGATAAAAAGTTATGAACACGAAGAACATGATGACTAGAACTTACTTGTGAACGAGGAAACGACTTTGGATCTTGAGGGAGGATGTAGAATTCGATTTTGGCAGCCCTAGGGGGTATTGATTTCGAGTTTTAGAGTGAAGAATGAAGGTGATGGAAGGGTCTTTATATAGGTGAGGATTTGAGATGAATATGGAGCTAATAGGGGAAGAGATGAACTAGGATTGTTAGTTGATAGGATTGTTAGTTAGGCTAGGAGATTTAGGATAGAATTGTAGTTGGTTAGGTTTTAGATAATTATTAATAGGTTTAATAATATCCAAGGGTAATTAAGAGGTTTAATTACATTAATTTATATATATAAACTAAAATCGTAGGTTTTGTTTTTTTTAAAAAGAGAATATGGGCATTTATCTTTAAGGTTTTAATAACATTAATGACTAAATAATTACTACAAGTATTAGTTATATGTTGAATTATATAAAAGGTTTAATATGTTTAGGATAATTACAAAGTTAAAGAATTAGATTTAAAAGAAATATTTATATTTATTATTATAGATTTTCGAAAATAATGATTAAATAAATATTAAAACTTGATTTTTATAAAAGGTTTAAATTAATAATATTTTAAGTATTAGGTTTTATAAAAGGTACACAAATGAACCTTGAAGTTATATATGTGTAGTTTTAGACTTTCTAAGTTTGAAATTAGGTTTCTAAAGATAGAAAAATTTTCGTAGATTTTATTTTGATTAGGGTTTAAGGCATCTAAGTTACTACATTAGGCAATATATAGTATATATAGCATTGAATCACATAGAATCACCATAGTAAACGACAATTTATAGAATCACAATGTATTGAAACTGAAATATGCTAACGCTTTCATAGATCGAAATAGTTTCAAGAATGCATAATGAATCAATAGTATCACCAAAAGGTTACCTAAATAGCATGGAAAAATCAAGGATGTTACATTGTAATACAACTAAATTTACACATTAGACCTTTTACTTTCATTTGATTTTTACATAGTCTTATATTAAACATCTAAACAATAGACATTAATCATAACAAATTAAATTTTATAGATAAATAATATGTTTTATTATTGATTATTCAACTGATTTATGAGTTTTTTTTTTGTTTTTTTTACTTTTGGTTTATAATTACATTTTTTTTTCTTCTTATTTATGGTTTACAGGTGTTTTTTTTTTCTTATTGTGTCATATTCTTGTGTTTAATCAGTCATCTGTACACGTTTAAGTAGTAAGTATGAATAGTTTTACAATATCTTTAAGTAAATAGGTATAAATATTTTTATTGTATCGTTATGTAAATAAGTATTTGTTTTTACCTGACCCATTTTGAACCGATTTGTTTTGACCAAACTCGCTTTGATACTTTGTGCACCTGCTTACAAAAACTTTTGGATCCGCCACTGCGGGAGGGGCAGGTCGTTAGGATTCCGTTATTACTGTGTTTATTTTGTCAAGTTAACGACACCTATTTGATTGTTTGTCAAAGATTTAACCAAAAGAATTATATTGGAATGACATCTAAACTTTAAGCCTGTAAAATACAATTTCTTCAAATAATGCTCTAAGAGAATTATAAATTATGCATTGAGAATCTATATTTTAGAAGATATGATATTACAAAAAAAAATGAATGATTCTGCTTCCTCTTATAAAAGATGTACTTTATATTTGAAAATAATTTTATAAATAATACGGTTTGGTTTTTGACGGTTGGATTTTTGTTTAAACCGCAAACCAAACCTACCATTCAATATTTCAATTCGAACATTTATAAGCCTACAAGAAAACTTTTAAAAGAGCTGATTGTAAAACCAAACCGATGATTGGTATGAGTGTTTAACCGATTTGAACTGAACCATGAACACCTCTATTTATAACGTTCCAAGAATCAAGATTGTGGGAACTCGTTTTCTAACTTATAATAAATGAACACCCCAAAACGGTTGCTTATTTTGTAACTATGCATACTCAACTGCACAGTATAGTTCTCCACTGTAAGTTATTAGGAAGAACAAATGAAGTTTAGATGGATGTTGATGGCTGTGAATCAACTATGGTGTCTGCATACTAAAACTCTGTTGACCACAGGCTTGGGTTTGCCAAGATGTTTGACCAGTCGGCTCGGGTTGCGGGAAAAAACCTGGCTATAAAAGAAACGGGTCAAAAGTTCTCAAAAGTGCAATTAACCATACAACCTTCTATATTGTCTTGATCATTATTATTGAAATAATACAACTTTTGTTAACCAACCCTTATACAACTTGTTTTAACCCAAATAAAAGAAAGAAGCACCCGTCTTGACCAATCATCCAACCCACCTGACCCATTCATTTTGCCACCTCTAGTATTACAAAACACGATACAACAGCTACATCATTACTCACAATTTCTAAAAAAATTAATCAACTCGCTGTTTTACAACTTACAAAGTAATGTCTATATAAATGAATCAACTGTCACAAGCCCGGTCAGCCCGGACCCTAGGTGGGCCGACGTTTGGGACCGATGTAAGATGGCAAAGATGTCACCTTCCTTCCTAACATAGGCAACTTAATCTGGCTGTGATACACAGCGAATAGAAGTAAAGCAAGAATAAAAAACAGAAAATAAGGTGAAAATATCATCCTCTTAAATCTTAAATAATAAATTAAACTAGCTTTAGAAGTATTAGATTCACGGCCCTGTTTGGTAGCCTCTTAATGGTCATTAAGAGGCTACCTCTTAATGGTTCAAAGCCCCTTAATGGTTAAGAGGTAGCCTTAAGTCTGAATGGTTAAGAGGTAACCTCTTAATGGTAAGTCCTCACAAGTTACATGGCCTCTTACTTCTTAACCATTAAGAAGCTTTGAACCATTAAGAGGTAGCCTCTTAATGTCATTAAGAGACTACCAAACAGCCTCGCCATAAGTCTTTTCCTTCAACCAATGCAGCTCCTAAAGTCCAAGAAACTTCCCCTGGACCAAATATGATCTCTTTATCACCAACACAAGGTGTGTTTTCAATGAGTGAAACCATATACGGAACTCGGAAACAGAGAAAATCAGCATACTTTTGATTTATTCGCGTTTTAGTCAAACCAGACAATGATCTTGAACATAGTTCCTGGCCTTTCTCCCAAATCTTTGATAGATTTGTTGATGGATTCAAGCTTAACAAATTGTTAACAGCAAAGAATCCAGATAACGCGTGGAAACGTGCAGCTGAGTGAGTTTTTCCAACCAAATTGAGCATACTTTCACCTGCAATACAAATTTGTGTTGAGTTTCTATCCCATTATACCATCTGTGGGCCCCATTTTCAATCGCAGACATCATATCAGTTTATAGCAACACAAAATCAGGGGTGGCAATTTTGACCCATATGTGTATGAACGGGTCGATTTGAGTTATGTATTGTGACTGTCTTAAACGGACATATAAAAAGTATCTAAAAGGGTTGAATGAGTTGAAACTTGAAAGTCGTTCAAAGTCTATTTTCAATCAATACAACCTCCCAAATTGTTTAATTTAAAGAATAGGATTTACTATTATAACTTTTGTAATCATAAATTAACACATTAATAATTCATCAAAAATGTTTAACGAAGCACAAAACTTTTGTAATCATAAATTAACACATTAATTATTCATCAAAGATGTTTAACAAAGCACAAAACAGTGTTGCTAGGTCAACACAACCCGACCCGTTTCAATAAGAACCCTTTTTGACATGTTACCCAACCCACTCGACTCGCCCATCTTGCCGCGTCTACATGGAATAAAAATGTTAAATGCCGAAAAGGCGAAACCATGTAAAAAATAAAGAACATAACAGAATAGTTTGAAAACTGACCATTTATTGAAGAAAGTCCTGTGCAGTATGAGTCATCTGATAACTTTGACCAGTCTGATGAACTGCTTAAATTAACTGCTGCAGCTCTTGCTATCAACTTGCATTTCTCCCAATTTGGCTCTCCAACTAAATTTATAATAAAATTATTGTTTCCCCTCATTTTCCTAGTTAAATTTCCTTCAAAGCACCCATGACAAGTGTAGTTTTGTGTAAACTCAAAACCAAGACATGGATGCCCAATCTCAAATGTTCCAAAATCACGTTCTATAAACGCTCGTGAATAACTAAGCATAACAACAGTTCTATCAAAAGCTTCATTCAACCCAAAAGCCGGTAATGAGGCTGCCATAATCCGGTGATCAAAAGAACCAATCTTTGATCTGAAAACACCATGATCATTCACTATTGGTTGTTTGATTTCTGTTGCTACCTGCAACGAAGAACCACCAAGATCAAGAAGACCTAAAGTAGGCAATCTTGATGAATTCCCAAAAATACCCATGTGGCGGTTTAACGCAATCCAACCATAATAAGCTTCTTCTTCCCCACTCAAAACCCTAATCCAATCTTTCCTACACTTAAACTCATGTAACTTAACAACCGCCTCAATATCATCCAAAACTGCCCTAGCAATTTCTTTATCTAGTCTTCTCAATCCGGCCGTAGCCAACACAAAAATTGGAGTATCTTTATGTCTTTCATAAGGCACCCATTTTTCGGCCCTACGAATCAACGGATCTAAAGATCCCTTGATCCCAGATGCATTTCCTACAAATTTATCCAATCCGGGCTCGGTTTGCAGACAATGGTATGTACATCCATCTTTACGGTCAACGATTTTCGTTGAATTATCAGGAAAAGTATGTAGCAAAATTGGGAATTCCAGATTATTTTTACTATTAGTTGTAACTTGATTGTTTGACATCCATTCATATACATATACTCTTGTTCCACTACTTCCACAGTCTAAAACAACAGTGAAATAAGAAGTGTTTGTAGCAAATCCAGAATTATGAATAAGGTAATAACTGATTAATATCAACAGTATAACTATTAGTATGGCGATTGCCAGTTTTAAAGCCCTAAATTGATGAAAAAAGGGCAAAATTGGAAGCTTTGCTTTTGAAGGGGATTTGGGTTCCATTGGAAGATTATTAACATAAAGTAGGAGTTCTGATTGGGACTAACTAATTCCGGGATTGTTACTGTGATCTGGCCTTTGGATGATTGGATTGAATAATGGATTGCAGGTTTTAATCAATTTGTGAACCGCATACCTTTTTGTGTTATATAAATCTCAAATCCACCGCCTTGAATTGAAGAACTCCGGGATTGAGGGGTGGAGAGAATAGCCTTGCAACCGGCGATCACTCCGTTTCTGCAGATCGTTTGATCTGATGGTAGCTGCCACAAGGATCGAGGGTCAGAATTACGTCTTATTGCAGGGCTTCATTGGTTTAACTTTATTGCTAACTACGTCTAATAGTCGCCGTTTTATTTGTATAAAGAACCCTTGATTGTTTCGATTCGACTCGAAAAACCAACATTTGTAAGAAACGAATTCAAATTACGAATTTTCTAATGGGTTTAGTGCCCAAATCGAATTTCAAGTTTGTTTCTCGAATTGAATTTATAATTACTCAAATTTTCAAATTCTAATTTATAAATGTTGAAGCAACTACCCGTCAGGATTGATTGATTTCGGGTAGATGGCTTCACGGGTGTTGAGTGGAGAAGGCGAGACTCATCCGGTTGGGGTCCGTCTCATTGGTGATGAAACCTCGTTTCGCGTCTCTTCGAGTCAATAAACCAACTTCAATTACATGAAACTCGTTGGAGGTTTGCGGGCTACTAAGATACTCACAGGGAGAAAGACGAGTATACATGTATATGTAAATATTAAGCCATGTGGACACATGGATACTCAAGTTAAGTTAAAGCTGTTTTACTTAAGCTAAGTTTTTAGTTTGCCATATTTGATGGTGCATAGTTCTGTTTAGGACTCCATTCGTTAATCTTGTAGGATTTTCGAACTTGAAAGGGGTTATCCTAAGTATCCTTCGTCGACCCAAGTTAGTTTGAGTTTGAAAGGATAATATCATCTGAAATGGTAAGAGTTGAGTACAGAGGAGAATTACAATGCATGTATATATGGTTGTTAGGTAGAATGTGGACTTATAATGTGTTAACCTAGTTGTTAATATTGTTATATATAGTGAGGCGTCATGGATTCTTTCCTCGTACAGTCGTGCTCCCATAGCATGCACGTGAGTAAATCTCGATAGTTGAAATATCATTCCATTATATTTATTAGAAACCTAAGGAAGATGACTTGTCTGGCTAGTTGGATGACATAACTCACCTTACGTACCTCAGTATTGTCAAGGATTAACCTATGTCCGGACGAGCCACTATTGGTCACTGTGTTATTCAATCGTTGAGGCCTGAAAAGTCATTGGTTGTTGGTGCAAAAGGGTCTTGTCACCGACCTCTTCTCGTATGCTAAACTCGAGTTATCAGTTTTACTTTAATACTGTCGATATTCATGGGGCTATTACATACATATATGCATGTATACCTAATCATGTAACAATATACAACTTGTAAGTTCTAGATGTTAAGTCCATATGAAATTGTGTGGTAACCTTATGAATAAATTTCTACTTATTAATTCCTATAAAAGCACAAATATTTGATTTGTTTTATACTAAACTAGTTTATAATCCCATGTATTACACGGGTTAAATATATATAATGTTAAATAGGTAGTAATAAAAAGTTTATGTTTTTAAAATCCGTGTAATACACAGGTTGAATAAAATATAATGTAATATATTAACACATACACTCGTCAAAATGGAACAATGTGAATATGTAAATATACGATTAAAAGTTTTTTATTTGAATCCTAGTTGGGTATAAAATTGTTTTCAGTTTGTAGAGTTCATAAAAATACGAGTGAACAAATTAATTGATGATAAACACAATTTTAAATTAAAAAATGTGTAGACAAAATTTGAAACAAATAATTAATTTAGTTGCCTAAAATAGTGGAGTTGGTTATTAATAGGAGAGAGAGACGGGAAAATAAGAATAAGGATGTCTAAAATTGTGACAAGTGTCCTTATATTTTATTTGTTTATCTTATTAACATAATAAATAAAAATCTTTTGTGACACGTGTCACTCTCTGGTTAGTTCTCACTCTTATTTTCCCGCCTTTTCCTATTAATTATTCCGCTTCTCTCTCCTATTAAATAATAATCTTTGTATTAATAAATAAATATCATATGGACACGTGTCACTTTGTGGTTCATTTTTATCATTTTTTTCACTCATTTCTCTCCTATTAGATAATGATATCAAAAGAATTTATTTTTAGGTGTTTAATATAAACTAGGTTAGAATCCCGTGTATTACACGGGTTGAATAAATATAATGTTATATACTTAGTAATAAAAAATTTATGTTTTTAAAACCCGTGTAATACACGAGTTGAATAAACCCGTGTATTATACGGGTTGAATAAAATATAATGTAATCTCTTAACATATATACACTCGTCAAAATGGAACAATATTAATATGTAAATATATGATTAATTTTTTTTTATTTGAATCCTAACTGATTATAAATATGTTTTCAGTTTGTAGAGTTCATAAAAATATGATTGAACAAATTAACTAAAGATAAACACAATTTTAAATTTAAAAATGTGTAAATAAAAATTTAAACAAATAATTAATTTAGTTGCCTAAAATAGTGGAGTTGGTTATTAATAGAAGAGAGAAGCCAGAAAATGAGAATGAGGAGGTCTAGAATTGTGACAAGTGTCCTCCTATTTTACTTGTTTATTATATAGTATAGATTTAATTACAAATACTTATTATTTCATTATAAATAGTTATTGTATCATCAATCAAATAAATTTAATATGAATTAACAGAGCTTATAACTGTCACGACAAATTACATCTTTTAAAAACATATTTTGACGAGTGTGTGTTAACAAATTACATTATATTTTAATCAAACAATGTAATACACTGGTTTATTCAACCCCGTGTATTGCACGAGTTTTTAAAAATATAACTTTTTATTACTAATTAAGTATATAACAATTTATTTATTCAACCCGTGTAATACAAGGGATTTTAACCTAGTTATATAGTATAGATTAATCAGAACTAGTTTAATCGATTACACGGTTACACCGAACTAAAATTAGGTAAGGGAGGATTAAGATGGTAAATAAGTTAAAAATATGATTATGCTTGCATATGACATTGATGTATAGCAGGCTCTTGAAGAAGGTTTCCAAAACCTACGAATATTGAGATACTAGGACAAAGGTATTCACCAATAACCACCATAAGCAATGGCGGTAGTAGAAAATTTTTACCAGAGGGTCGTAATAGAGTTGTTTTACATTCGTAAGCGTACATAAAAAAAAACTTTTTTTTTACAAATTGATGTATCAGTTGATAACTGAAATTTTCAATATACCGTGATATTGTTGTAAAATTACTTCGTTTTTAACAACTGTAGAAACATCGTTTCTCGATATAACAAAATAATAAAATGATATTTTGTGTGTGAAAATTTGACATTTCAGTTAACAAGGATCTTTCATTAAGTATTGTCTCATTATTTTGTCTCGAATATCAATCAAATAGTCATTAATTGGTTTATGCAAGGTCGGGTCACCAGCAACCTAATCTTCTAGTATATCAGCTTCTTATCGACTTTTTTATTGTTATTTAATTGGTATAAGACGGATTTTATAAAGTCTAGATATTTGACTTGGGTTTTTTTATTAAAAAAAAGTTTAACAGACATTTTTATGCATGAAAATGATACAAAAAATTATGATAAACAATTAATAAAACTATATATTATAAACTAAATAAGTTGATAAATAAGTTAAGAAATAAATAATAACTTAATTAAATCTAATAATATAACATAAAATAAAAATTTAAACTTATACACGATTATTTTATTAAAATAATAATCAAACTAAATCAAAATGAAATAAAGTAATTTAGGTTGGCTAATTTGTTTGAAAAGAGACGGTAGACGGTGGCAGTTGATGTTTGTAGCCTGACTCGACACTACTGCAGCTAAGAAAAAGATAGAAAAATAATAATAAAATATTATTTATTTAGGTCTATTAAATAAAGAAGAGTTTTCATTTCTTCTTCTTCTTCTCCACTCCATATTTCACAGAGCCCGCATCACCACCGTCTGCTGCAGTCCGCCGGCCGTTTAAGAGTAATTTTCGCCGGCCGGAGGGTCAACGGACCCCCCCGACCCCCCGTAGTTCCGCCACTGACCATAAGTTACGCATGAAGTTCCATACATTAAGTTAACGCATGAAGTTTCATACATTATCAATAATACGCTACATTCGTTTAAACGTTACACATTACATAGTATCTCATTTACAAGTGTCGGTGGCAAATACATTATCAATAATACGCCACATTCGTTTAAACGTTACACATTATATAGTATCTCATTTACAAGTGTCGGTGGCAAATCCTCAACTTTGATGAAATGGTAAAAGTCATCTTCAAGTTTTTAAAGTTTCAAATTTACCCCATATAGTATATATAATATGATTCTCCTTAATAACTTTCGCGTTTGTTTGTTTATTTTTTATTGACGTCCAATATATATATTTTTAAACCGTTTAAGGTCCCCTCCCGCCGTGAGACGCGGGAAAAAGTTTATTTAACCACGTTTTTTTTTGTGTTTAGCTATGTTAATGACACCGTCTAAATCGAATAAGGTCTACTTCCTGTCAAGAAGCGCAAGAAGCGCGTGACAAATTTTCTAGTTTATATTTATTATCTTTCAAAAAGAAAATTATAAACAAATCACCCCCTTTTAACTTGTATCATATGTTAATTAAAGAGATATGTTAGACGATAAGAAGATAAAATTTCGTTAAATGTTACGTAATGCAATGGGTGACGACGCTGGTTGTCAAACAAAGCTTTGACTGTAAGTAATTTAAGAGCATTGGTTAATAACCAGTTTTCTTATTCTTTTTTTGGGCTTAACCTTTTCCGGTGCTCGACCCACCCACCCCAACTCCTTCGATTCCCCTTCGCATCACTGCTCTCCTCCACACACGCACACGGACACCCCCGAACCATCGGAATACCTAACGCCACCGTCTCCGTCACAGTCGCCGTACCGTCCTCGTTCTTCTCAATCTCCATCTCCTCCTCATCATTGCTCTTGCTTGCTATCTCTTTCGAAGATCGCAGATCGGACTCCTAGTCATAGATCCGAATTATATATCTCCGGTGATCAATTTATCTCCTTACATATGTGCAATTTCTCGGTTTTTATTATAATTTTAATTGTTGTTTCTCAGGTGTTGTTAAATTAGAGTTGAAATTAGGGTTTGGAGACGTTCGCACGTCTGATAATGTTTATAGAGGAAGTGCGTTTATTATTTTTAGCGTAAGGCATACATGTTCGTATGTGAATCGATAGATATGCATATACGGAGGCTATATTGCGAAACTGGCATACGTGCTGATGGAGGAAGCTCTTTTTTATATTTTAATCAAGACAGGATGAATCTGGAACGGGATGTCATATTTGTTTAAATAATATTTTGATAGTACGTCTGCTCAAGACATGTTTTCGTTCATAGTTTATTGTAGTTAATTATTACATTGAAGCAAATAGTTTTTCTGAATCCCTTCAGCATGCTTGGTATGTATGTGGCTTTACGCTTTATGAATTAGTGATGGGAAGGTTGCTTGAGGTTTTTATTATGTGAGAAGCACATAGCTGGAATTTTACGTCTTTGAGTTTATGGTGAATCATGTTAACTGCAAAGTCTACTTCGTTCATGGCCGAGTTTATTGTAGTGATAGCATCTGCTGGTTAGATCTCTAAGCACTAGTGGATGATGCAATTTTTTTTGTATCATCAGTTAGTGTTAAAGGTTTGAAGGTTTCTGATCAGCAGTGTGTAATTACCTTTGTCATTAGCAGCCAGGCATGATGCAAGGTTTAGTCTTTGTTAGCATCCAGCTCCAGGGGAAGGCGGGAAGCCATACTGATGCATATTTTGAGTTCAGTTTGCTATAAAAAAGCTAAAAGAAAATACAGGAAAAGAGTTACCTTGCTAGGCTAGGGCTCTTCTCTTCATCTTGTTCATTTCTGGTGAAAGTATACGCTTTACCTTTTGATGAAGGTTGTGCATTAGGCATTGCACTAGGTCTGCATATCAAAACACTTATTATGAACAAACTATGTACGTGAATAGTTCAACCTCTGGTAGATTACAGGTTTACACGAACACACCTTTTTGGCTGGTCTGCGGGGTTGAGTTCAAAATGGGTCATCAAATTTGGTACAAGAGTGTTGTGATCAGTATCATGTGTCTTCAGAGGGTTTTTACGTTCGACAGGTCATGAGCTACTATAAAAATTTAGGTTTATTTACGTGCTTCATCTTATTTCCATATCGATAATCTCTACGGCTTCTTCTTGAATCTCTATCTTTTGTGCATAGATACTAATAAATCTCTTTAACAGTCTTGCTTGTAATAGGTATCCCCTAAAGCTCTCTTAGATCCACCCAAAACACCATATGGTGTATTAATTTAAGCCGAGCTTATGGATACAACAATGATATTCATTACCAGCGTTGTTTCTTAGGATATTTTATGTTCTACCACCTCGGTTTTTGAGGCTGCTGCAACTTCTGTTTTGAGATATTTCATGTTCTTTGCTACCCTTTTTTTTTGAAAATTTTAGAGGTAAAAGTTAGGCAGTTAACTCAAGTGATCAACTGATTATCACAAAATTCCTCATTGATTGTGACAATGATATATTGATGTTCGTCCGGAAAGCTGGTCTTCATTTGAAAACTGAAAGTTAATCTCAAAACTCTTTCTGTCTGTTTTCATCATGATATAATGGTATTACAGACATTAGAACTAGTCAAACTCTTCATTAATCCACTTTTATACATTGTTAGTGGGCTGGGGTTGTTATACCGACCCTTTTCTAGTGTTATCTTACTTCAAGGAGAATAACTGGGAAGCTAATGCCCATGGTCCTATATTTTGTAGATTTTACATGCCCTCTTAGATTCGTAGATGTATTACTTATTCACTCTTGTTCAGGGTACCAGTTGGGTACCATGAAACAGAATAGAATAAGAACTGTGAAATTACAATTTACATGAACTGTTGTGTAGGAAACAAACAAGAAAATTGGCTCATTTATTTTACGTTGGTGTTTTTCTTCTTGTCCAGAGCTCATTTTTGAATCATTGTTCTTTGGGCTTTGAATAGTGGACTATGCTAACCTAGGAGGAGCAGAGGCAAACTGTCATGGGATGAGCTGATTAAAGAAGATTTGCTAGAGTTGGACCTCTTTGAGGACATGGTCCTGGATAGGAGTTTGTGGAGACGTAGGATTAAGGTTAAGGACTGTTAGGGGAGGGTACAAAGATGTGGTTGCTGTGTCTTATGGGCTTAGATTTTCCCAAACATTTAGTGGACTTTGCTTGTTTTTGTCTTAGTGTACTTATGTCTATTTATATCCATTGCATGTTATTGTCTTACTGTACTTATGTATATGTGTTGTTTATGATGTTATATCTGTTGCTACTTACTCTTTTACCCTCTTTTGTTATCGGTAACTTCCTATGTGCTATATTTTAGTATTGATTGTTTGTCTACTGTTGGTAATGTGTGTCTAGTCTTCTACTGTTTGTTTTTGGAGCCGGGGTCTCTCTGGAAGCAACCTCTCTATCCCTTGGATAGAGGTAAGGTTTGCCTACATCCCACCCTCCCCAAATCAATAGCATTGCTGTGTTTGGGGTTTACTGGGTATGGATATGGATATGGACTATGCTGACCTAGAGGCAGTGATTAGGCGTTAAGTTGCTGACGTTGCAATCCTCATAACATCTCTTGTTGCAGGGCAGAGTTAAAGTCTCCAGTTCTTTATTGTAAGACAAATAATATCTTTCTTTCATCTTCAGGCTTTATAGATAGTTCTTGGATGACCTTGGGGCTACATTTAAACAATGACATCGAGTATGTTGGCTGGAGAACGGAGGTATAATTCTTTCACCCATATGCATCACATCTGGTCTCAGTTGCGTTTTACATATTTTTAAATTTTATAAAGCATGTATACTGTGCACAAGAACACAGTTTTTCAGAACATGTATCGGTTTTTAAAGCTTTTGATTTACTTTCTATTTTCCTGTTTTGCATTTTTATTCATGAATAAATTATAACCAATCATGGTATAGCCAAAGTTTAAAAGAACGGAATCGCGCCTCGAGGCGTTTTCCCTTCGCTTCACGAGGCGTAAGCCTGAGGCGGAATTAAAAAATAAATATAAAAATTATATATCTTACAAAAAATAAAATACTAAACATCAAACAATGTTTGTATCTTGTTTGTTGACTACATCAACCCCTTCCAAACCATGGGTATAGCATTACAGTCGAGATTTCAAAATACAATGGTATAAGGTCTACACCTTTGAAGGAAAATTCAAATATCAGGATGTACTTGATCTTCTATTGGCTTTTGTTTTAGGTGGGCTTCTTCAAGAAGAGGTGGCATGACTGTCTTGGGCAAAGTTGCTGTTCCTAAACCTATTAATTTACCTAGCCAGAAGTAATTTCTTACATCTTAATATGATGAATTGTCTTATGGTTTACATAATTATAAACTGATATTTTCTGCTGCTGTTTCAAGGTTAGAAAACCATGGTCTGGATCCAAATGTAGAAATTGTCCCTAAGTGAGTCTTCAGTCTTGCTTATTCGTTTTTGGACACCTTTTCCCTACATTTTCTCTATGCTAGTTTTACCCTTCATCTCATGTTACTCACAGGGGTAGCCTTAGCTGGGGCAGTCGATCATCTTCATCAACATCAAATCCTTGGGGTTCATCAACAGTTTCTCCAAATGCTGATGGTATCACTGTTTCGCCACATCATCCTAGTGGCCGACCTTCATCAGGCGGTGGTCTTAGTCGGCCATCAACAGCTGGCAGTGACAGACACGAGCCTTCTGCTAGTACATGGGGCCCAAATTCTAGGCCATCATCAGCTTCTGGGGTGCTGACATCTAATCAGTCATCAGTAACATCTTCACGCCCACTCAGTGCAGAAACAAGACCAGGCAGCTCACATTTATCCCGTTTTGCCGAGCCTGTATATGATAATTCAGTAGCGTGGGGCCCTAATAATACTGCAGATAAGCTTGTAAGTTATTAGCTTGAATGATTGATGTAATCTGTCTCATAACAGAGACAATGCTTGTTTTTTTTTGTATCTGAACTCTTTCACAAGTACATCTGGAAACCAGAAGTTCATTTTAATCAGTTTTAATTTTTTTTTGTTCAGTCAATACCCTGTAAAGTCAATGATTTCTCTCTGAGTTCTGGGGATTTCCCAACGCTGGGTTCAGAAAAAGATAATACTCCTAAGAGTGGTGAACCACATGGTAATTTCTACTTATTATGGTACAATTATAAGCAATTGCTGATTTGCTGAGTATGATTTCTTATCGTAATTGGTAGTTTTGTTCTTTCCTATATCTTGCAACATTCTTCGTTCTACTTGAAGTTTTTTAGTTCCTTGTGCTTTACAATACAATTATATATGGAAATTCTCTGGCCACTACAGAAAAAGGCATAAGTTTGTTTTGATTGCGGGGTGAGTTTAAAAACGGACAACCATGCTGATATGAAAAGGGCAAAATGCAATTAGTATCAAGTTAGCGACCAGTGAAACCAGCGTTGCCACTTCTTATGATTATAGCAACCAGTACTAGTTTAATTTCTACTAGCAACCTGCTTGTATTTTTCTACCAGTAATAGCAACCCCTAACCTTATCATTAGGTTATCAGTCAGCTTTTGCTGAGATGTCAATTTTGCTAGCCTGACAAGTGATTTGTCAAATCAATGCTTATGTGGCTGCTGATGAGGTATTTAATACATTTGTGATGTCAGCAGCATTCACGAGGTAGTTTGTGCTGTGTACCCAAGTGTCTGATTAGTTTTAGTTCCATTTCATTTTAGGATTTCATCTTAGGTGCTACCAGACTTTCCTAATTCCAACATGATCTGTTTGCTGTAGCCATGAAGCACAATAACCAAGTATATATAGCAACTCTTTTTTTTGCAATCAACCACATATTATCTTAGTGCATGCAATTAAAATGGTTCAAATAACCAACTCTATTTTGCTACCAGGTCATCTAATAAGTATCATATTTTGCTTTGTATATACATGTTGATTGTAAGAAATATTTATCATGCACAATCTACTGAATCTGGACTTGCATATGTGGCAGATCACGGTTCTCATGTTCGTCCAGGTTCAAGCTCTGGCAGAACTGCACCTGCTAAAGCTGGTTTGTGTTTAGTCTTCATCTTTCCATTAGCTCTTTAAGTTAGTTTATCATGCCAGCTAGCGAGCAAATAAAATAAATTTTGTTTTTTATCGAGTGCAGATCACAAGAGTGGAACTGTTGATACTTGGACAAGAGATGGTTCTCCAAATTTTGAAGAGGGGGGTCACACTAATGCTGACAAGTGGCAGGGAGACCCACAGCAGTACATCAATCCTAATGTACCCCCTCAACATTATGATGCCTGGCGTGGCCCTCCTATGAATGCACCTCCTAGTTTTTGGTATAGAGGACCACCACCTGCAGGTCCACCATATCCACCTGTTCCTCGTGGTGGGTTTCCAATGGAACCTTTTCCTTACTATGGCCCTCAGATCGCCCCTCCGTTAGCAAACTCACAATCAGGCCCTCCACCAGGGCCTGGCCCAAGAGGTCAATATCCAAGAAATGGAGATTTCTACAGACCTCAAATGCCTGATGCTTTTATCCGTCCAGGTATGCCAGTTAGGCCTGGATTTTACCCTGGTCCAGTCCCTTATGATGGTTATTTTGGTCCTCCGATGAGCTACAATCCCAACGACCGTGATATGCCATTTATGGCAATGCCACCTGGAGCACGTGGGCCACCTGGACCACGTGGACCACCTATTTACAACATGTGTCCACCTCAAAACCCTCCAGAATTCAACGATCCCCACTTTAGTGGTGGTGGGCGTGGGTCAGTTGGAAATATGTTTGCTTCCGAAACGTTGGATTCTGCTCCACCTGAGGAATCTCGTGGTCCCTACAAAGTTCTTAGAAAACGTGAAAATGAAAGGGATGCTGAAATGATAGAAGACAATTGGGAGCAGAATATAGAAAAGAGTGACCATCCAAGGCCATCGTTATACAAAACTGACACCAGAAGGAATGAAGATATGCCTTCAAGAAGAAACACATCAACCAACCAAGGTTATCCTTCTGACCCTGTGATTGTACATTCATCTAAGGGCCCACACAAGTCTAAAGCATCCAGTGAGAGCTGGGGAAATAAGTCATCCTTTCTTGAAGATCCAAAAGATTCAAGTTTGACACAGAATATTGAAGGTTTGAATGCAAAAGTTCGGGCTTCTGATATTCAGGGGGATGCAGAACAAAGTAATGAGTTGTTAATTAACCCTAAGGGTAACTCTACTATTGCATTTGGGAGCATCCCCATCGCTGGAGATTTTTCCCATTCGTATGACAAATCAAGGTCTATGATTTGTATTTGCTGAAGTCAAACTTTATATTCAACATTTTTTTGTTTTAACTAAATATGGTTATTTCAGGCAAGTTCATCATGGAGTGAGAAACCGAGCAGATCATAACAGAGAAAGAATAAGTAATCAAGATACTGATGGATGGCGAAAGAAACCTCCAGTTCTAGGTTCAGAGGTTGCTGCACCAGAGAATTATATTTCGGCTGAGAACCCTGAAAATAAGAATACAGGTGACTCCTTGACACAAATGGTTGATCTTGCTGATGGTCAAGCACAGGTAAAAGTTTCGTTTATGAAATTTATTTTGGTTATGTGTGTCCATTTGTTATACATTTTTTATGCATCGCCAGCGAGCTAGGATGAGGGAGATGGCAAAACAACGGGCGATTGAACTACAGAAGGAAGAGGAAGAAAGAATAAGAGAGCAGAAAGCAAAGGCTCTTGCAAAATTGGAAGAGTTGAATAGGCGTACACTTGCAACAGCAGATGGTACAGCGCCGACTGCAGAAAAAACTGCCACTGGTGTTCCTGAGCAAGTGGATGTGGATGGATCCCAAAAACCAACTGGACTAGTTATTGAGGATATCAAACAAGAGTCTGCTGTCCAGATCAGTGAGAACATTCAGCAAGAGCCTGTTGACCAGTCTTTGCTTGTGAAACAAGGTATTGCTAATGCAACTGATGCTGAAAGCAAAGGTGTTTCACTTGGTAATGATGGCGGTGTTCACAGGCAGAAGCGTGCTAGTCATAAACAAAATCCGATTGTACCAACGGTAGAGACTCTGGTTGACAAGTCAACTCCGAGCGGGACAGGTGACACACTTAAAAAAGATCCTGGAAGTAATGTGACTGTATCAGGTGAAGCTGTATCAAGTCAAGAGCCAACTCTTCTAAACAACACAAATATCGTGCCTGAGTCAGCACATCAGAAAAAGAGAAATAACAAGAGTAGCAAGAATAAGCATAAGCTTGGTGATGCATCTGCATCAAGAGAAGTCGATCTTTCAAAGCCAGAATCTCCTCAGTTGGATTTAAATTCAAGCACCATGTTGGTGACTGACAGCAAGGATACAAAGCAATCTAATCTAGAGCAGGTTTCTTCTTTCCCAAGTAACCAGCATAAACCTCAGCATTCGAGAAAGATGCCAAGAAACCCACAAGCTAATAAATTTCATGTTGGTGATGTGGCTGTGTGGGCCCCTGTGCGGGCCCAAAACAAAAAAGAGACTGTACAGGACGAATCGCCTTTGCCAGAAAAGAGCTTTACCCCCAGCCAAACCAATCTGAAAAGCAAAAGGGCAGAAATGGAAAGATATATCCCAAAGCCAGTGGCCAAAGAGCTGGCTCAGCAGGGAAACACTAACCAATCAGCACCATCTTCACCCAAGAAAACCACATTAGAAGATATGACAGATAGGCAAGACCTGGGTTCGGGTTCTCACACAACAGTCCCTGTATCTGCGACTGTGGGGCCTACGGTAGAGTCCAAAAGTGGTGATAACAAGCAAAATAAGCAGGTGACACCTCATGGAGCCAACGTGATCAGGGGTTCGCAACAGGATTTGAAAAGTCATCACAAATCTACGAGCCAACATGAAGAACTGAACCCTGCCCCCACTGAAACTAATGTTATGCATGAGTGGGACCCATCTGATGGCTGGTTTATGCCTGATGAATACCCAACAACTGAAGTTACATCTGTCACTACAGTTGTGAAAGATGAAGGTGGAGTCACGGGTAAAGAGAAACGACCAGCTTACAAAGGCCAGAGGAGCATGGTTAACAATTACAAGGATACTAGTGCTGCAGAAATGGAGGTTGACCAAACAGATCGGCCCGCGTCTTCTAAAGAAAATCGTTCTTCTCACTGGCAACCCAAACCCCAACCATATAAAGGTGGTTGGTCTGGTGGAGGTCAAACTTCCAACACAGAATTCAAAAGGGAATCTAGAAGATATTCTTCTCAGGTTCAACCTGAAGAACCTGTTGATGGGAATCAAGAGAGTAAACGAGAGAGAAAGCCGTCTTCATTCAGAGCACGGAACTACTCCTCAAACATGGAAGATGAAGCCCAGGTCCAGTTTGAGCAGCAGCATGTTTCAACAGGTTTTAGGAAGTATGGAGGTCAAAATAACCAATCTGGTGGTCAAGATGATAAACGGAAGCATAATCAGCATAATGCAAATACAAACACAAACAGGGAAAGGCAGAGGCAGAATTTGCATTACGAGTACCAGCCAGTTGGATCAAACAACAATAACAGTAATAAATTCAGCAGTCTTGATGCACCTGCAGATGGATCCGGCAATGCAGGTTCAAGGTACAAAGAGAGGAGTTCGGGTTCAGGTTCAGGTCAATCCAGACGAGGTGGGGCTTTCATGGGCGACAATAGTTTCATGGCAGCAGGTTAAGAGAATTCGGATGAGCTTCTTATCTTTTTTTAGTCAGAAAATAGATCCGTGGTGTCAGGTATGATTTCTAAGTTATAATGTTATGGATAACCATCCTGATGTTGTTAACTCCCGGTATTGGCATGGCAGGTGCATTGATCAGGGATAGATTCAGATTGTTAAGAGCAAACGGTAGCAAGGAAAAATGTTGCACTCACACGGGAGGGCAGGCGGGTTTGTTATGTGGTTTGGTTTAGAAAAGATGTATTTGTTCTGGAAGTTGTAATACGTTGTGGAATGGATCTGTTGGTAAATTGTTGTTGCGATGCGCCCGTTTTTGTTTGCTCTAATGTTGGTTTACTGGAAATCATTGAACTTGCTTCCCCTATATATATGTTAGTGGATGGTGGGTGTCTAGGCGATCGTTTAATTTAACAGAGTTTGAGCTCGAAACCGAGTTTGGTTTAGGCTTACGTTTATTATTTATTGATAGTTTAATTATTATTATTATATATATATAGTTTAATTTGTTTTATATATAACTTATTTAAAATTTATATAAGTATTAGGTTCGTTTAGATTTGCATACCAAGTCAAACTTGGTTTATGAAGTTTTTACTAATAAATTGGTTCTAGTGTAGGCTTAAACTTGTGATCGAGCTCGTTTAAACTCAGCTCATTTCAAATGTTTAGTGACCTTATCTTTGAATAGTTTACAAGGGTCGTGCCTCGTGTAAACCTAGTATATAGGTTTGGATTTTGATATTTCTTTATTTTTCCCTCTACTGTAAAAGTTTCAATAAATTTGTTCTAACAATTGCTCTTTTGATAAATAGCTTTTTCTATAAATCATTAACTCATTAAGTATATAGGTTTGGATTTTGATATTTCTTTATTTTTCCCTCTACTGTAAAAGTTTCAATAAATTTGTTTTAACAATTGCTCTTTTGATAAATAGCTTTTTCTATAAATCATTAACTCATTAAGTATTTAATAATTATTAATTAAGCGATTGTAAAAATCTCGTATGATGAACAGTGGTGTAAGTTTGTAGATTAAATAGTGTTTATTCATCATTATGCACGCATGTAGTGGATGCATCTTATTGTAAGAATTTCCTTTATCATTGAGGCTCTTCATGATGAGACAATAAAAGTAGCTACTAAACCCAACGTTTCAACACAAATTGAGTAGATACTATCTTCAAACATGTATTGATACGAACCCAGCTAGACCCGAACCAGAAAATGTGGAGGATCCAACCAACCCAACTTGATTTCCATTTCCGCTTTGGATTCCCGCCCAAGTTGTAAATGGTCCACAAAATTTGCACGAGACAATTAAAGGGAAGTTAATTTGGTAACCGTTTAATTAGGATTAGTAGGGGAAGGATCAAGAGAAAACCACAAAGTTAGGCGAAAACCGAGAAAACCACTAAAACAATGTGTAATACTATGAGTTACGTATACGTAACCGTAATTTTTTTGTTTTCTGTTTATGTGAACGTAACACCATGGGTTACGTATACGTAAGCCAATATTTAAATTATTTTTTGGGAAAAATGAGTAATATTACATTGATACTCTTATAAAAAAATAAAAAAAATAAAAAAATATTATTATATTATTGGTTAAAATTTGTTTTTAGTGGTTTTCTCGGTTTTCGCCTAACTAAGTGGTTTTCTCTGGAACCCTCCCCAGGATTAGTATTTATAGTATGTTTCTTGTTTTAATTTGGGGTCAAATTTTATTTATCAAAATTAGGGTTTCTATACCTTGAAGTCGGAGATCACATTTCTCGAACAAGGCTCTATCTTTATTTTTTTTCTATATGAATCAATCAAGCCGACTTCCGTTCTTATCAGTCTAGTTTCTATCTCTCATGTTGACATTCTTCTTTATCATCAATAGAAACCTAAACCCGCTCCAATGCACAAAATATATCAGTCGGCCTGATTCGTGATGGGCAAAACTCCAGTTACAAGGTACGTAAGTAATTCAAATAAACAAAACAATCCTAAAACTAGAACATAAGCCAACGAGTTTTCTGGTGAGAAGTCAAACAACTTTTTGACATTTATTCCCCTAAAGATCAACAGTCTCATTTACTTACAGTTTTCCATAGAGTTGCTATTTCCTGGATCCAACTGGTCGGACCCATTGGGTGGGGTCTGATTCTGGGTTTGCATCAATACTTCCCGCCCGGAGAGACGACTTATCCTCAAGTCGAAAATACAAGAATTGACCTGCCAATAAGTCATAACCTTTCCGACTTGCTTCTTTCAACGAATGGTTGCACCAAGCGATAAGCCATTCGACTGTAGGCTGACCCGCTTCAAGGACCCAAAATTAACTTTGGTTGCTGGTTGATTTCTCCATTTTTAACAACTGGAAGAGCCATAAGGGCGGCGAGTATTTTTTTGGTGAAGGCCTTGCAATGGGTCCACTAGACATGCCACAATTGAAGGTGAAGTCAGTTGTCTCTAACCCAAATCCCAGTGCAGCCCAGAGAGAACCCGGTCCCGTGGAAATTTCCTCCATCCTTCACCACGAGATCCATTTATCACGGGTGTCTTCCTTTTTAACATCTGTTCGCGTTCTTAGCCAAGCTTCCCTGACCAGATCTGTCAATGGGCCTTGAGATTCATCTCGAGGTCCCTCGTCATTCTCCGGTTCTGGTTCTGTGTCAACACTTGTCTGACTTGAAAGAACCATCGGTTCTGAAGATGTAGTTGTAATGTCTTTAACTTGTATTGTCAATGAACCGTGGGGTTCATTATCAAGTCCTTCGTCTTCCTTCTGCTCTGGTCTTGTGTCAACGCTTGTCTGACTGGAAAGAACCATTGATTCTAAAGATGTGGCTGTGATGTCTTTAACCTGCATTGTCAATGAACCGTGGGGTATGGAGGTAGGAAAGGATCATGTTGTGCTACATCGTAAAAAGGGTTGGTCCACTAAGAACCTGACGCGTGTAGGGCTGACACAAGCCAAGCGGTAGCGGACCCCTACCTCCAAGCTTAGCGGTCCGCTAACATTCTCAATTTCAGCCTATAAATTCTTTCATTTGGCCGTCCATTTCAACATACAAACTACAAATCCCACTTCCAAACTTCTTGTAATTCGTGCCCACTCACCTTTAACGAGCCGTACTCTTACCAAATCACTGATACTCACTTAAATAACCGCAGTCTTACTCGAATGCTCTTCCGGTTAAGTTGGAACGCTAGGATTTTGAGAACTTTGCTAGAGCTACTTTTCTAAGCAGTTGCTAGACTACTTCTGAATACGTTTATTGCTTTAAGAACATTGAAACGTTTACGAAAATGGCAATGCAAGTATAAAATATTTTAATGCATAAGGGCTTCTACGGGAAAGCATTAAGACCATAAGCATACGTAAAATTTGATCAAAGGATACATGTGCATGGGTGCAATTCCCATAACATGGCTAGCATTGGGCTATAATATAATGTAAGACGGAAGGTCCCGTGTGACCACCCATATAAAGTAAGACTGGAACTGTACAAGTGTATACCGTTGTTGTACACTCATATGAAATACTTCCGCTGGATGTGTAGATTGGACCCAAGTTATGGTTAAATATATTTTATTATTGTTATTGTCAAAATGATTACATGTCCTGGTAAATGTATTCACCAGCATTCATGCTAACGTTTCATTTTTGAAAAGTTTTCAGGTAATCAATAAGATGCATAGATTACCAATCGAGACTAGTACTACGGAATAGCCTTGTGGAAAAATGTAAATATGTTTTTAATAGGGTTATGTGTCGAAAGGATTCCGACTCCTTAGGCTCAGGAGATAGTCCTGCAGGATATAAATCAATAGGAGGTATCTTAGAATGACAATTTCTTAGGCACACGATACTCCCTTGATATTTGCAAGGATAGGTGCTGAAAGGATAAAATCCCTAGGCAGAGGCCAAACTACCTTGTGGCTCAAAATAAAACATGCAGTATTGCAGGAGACGTTGTAAATGTATCGAACCATATTTTGTAAACAAAAGGGTATTTAAATCCCTAAGAAATGAAAAGATTTGATTTAGTCCAAAGGAATTTGGATGGCTTCAAAATCAACCCTTGTGTTGAGGATTATGTAAAGATCAATCCAAAAGATTTTTCGCTGCAAAACACTCTGATTATCCTGAAGGATAAGATTGCATTGATTAGAGGTTCCAATCTGGTCGCACACCCGGGTGTCCTGAAACCGGGGTGTAACAACAAAGAAAGTAATCTCATGAGTCACGAGACATGGAGGTTAATTTAAGCAAAAATGACATACGAACAATTTCTTAATAAAAGGTTTAAAAGGATAAAAATTCCAAACTTTTAGCATAAGCAAAAATGTAATTAACTCTTATTTATAGAAAAAAAGTTTTAAATATAGTTAACAATAAAATATTTTTGTTAAGGGCATTTACATCAAGATTTTCTATCTCCATCTTTATTATTTAAAGTTTCTTCTATTTTGAACATGCATTAAAATATCTATCTCTGTCTCTATGTAAAATTTATAGTTTAGAAAAATGGAAAAAATGAAGATTATCTAAAGAGAAAAAATTAATAAAATAAGTGTGTGAGTGAGATAGAGATAAAGAATGAGATATGAGAGGTTAAACAAATTTAAAAACAATATTTAAAAAAATATAATATTTAATTAAATTACATAGATAGAGATAAACAATACTCTGTCACCTGAAAAATGGACATTTTAAAACTAATATCGTCTATGATGGGATAACTAACAAAGGCCTGGAAAGGCCATGCTTGGGCGTCGGATTTATGAAGCCTGGGTAACGGATGACATATATAGAGAGGATAATGAAACAAAAATAAAGATTAAGGGAAAAAATGTTGTTTAATGTCCTTATTTATTATAGGATGAAGATGACTCCCTCACCAAGAAGGATATTGCAGGTATAACTAGAAAAGAAGTAGACATGGAGATAAATACAGTGGTCACGTTGGCCAGGCTTCATGTTAGAAGTTGGGCAATTTAACTTCCACTGACAAAAGTGTTGGGGTTTAACATGTCTTTTGAAATCATTTTGCAACGGAAGCGGTTTTGACATGTTAGATCTAAAACGTTAGAAAATAAAAACCCACCAAGGATCCATATGTTGTTACTTGAAACTTAAAATAAAACAACCATAGGGTGTTTATAGAAGCAACAACCTTTATAGAGAAGTGGTTGCAACAAGGTCGATGAACAAGGATTCAAGTGCTTCCTCTCCAAGAGTGAACACACAAAGCAAGCTCTTTCCAAGATGCTAGTCTTCAACCGAATGTCAAGAAAAGACACACTCACAAGATCACTCTTTTAAGTGAATGTAAGGGTGTAAAATAGAAATCTAAACAAAGTAAGAACCAAAGCAAACTACAAATGATTTTAGTAGTTTATTAGAGTTCTTCACTTGCTTATCATTCAAACTCATTCTCCATTCCTTCAAAAAAAAAAAAGATCTCGGCCAGAATTTCTTATTTGAGGAGTTTGACTTGCAAGTCTTTTGTAATGGATAAAAGGCAAGGAATCATGTGCTCTCTAAGTCCACACTTTTGTAACCACAAAAAGGTGTAAGCCTTGGAACTATACAAAGAGAATGCAAGTCAAACAAGCAACAAAAACAAATCTCCATATGGAGATCTCGGCTGAATTCAAAAAGAAAAAAGAGAAGGCATTTTCCATGTATATGTTGGGTAAAAGATACAAACTTGTTAAATTAAAAAAAAACATCTTGATTTAATTAATTAATTTTTTTTAACAAGTTTACTAAACTTTTACATGTCTTATATATATATATATATATATATATATATATATAGGGGAGTGTTCCAGAGAAAACCACTAAAAAAACCAATTTTAGTCAATCATATAATAATTTTTATTTTTTATTTTATTTATTTATAAGAGTATCAATGTAATATTAAACATTTTTACACAGTGTTACATATACGTAAACATAAAACAAATAAAATTGCAGTTACGTATACTAAAATCAAAAAATTTGCTTTTGGATACGTATACGTAAATAAAAAAATTGCCTTATGATGCGGTTTTCTCGGTTTTCGTCTAACTTTTTGGTTTTCTCTTGATCCCTCCCCTATATATATATAAACATCCAACATTCATAATGCATATATAATGACTAATAATATATATATATATATATATATATATATATATATTTATTTATGTAACTCCATAAATATATTATGCAATGGGTTATTCCATTCTATCATTTTACTTAATGATAATAGTCTTGACTTAATTACCGGGTTGTACACGTTAAACCTAGTTTATACGTGCATATGGAATATTTGCTTGGTGTGTGACCTTTTGGGATCATACATCAATAGCAACTATGTTATACGTTGTGTCTTGAGCATATAGGTCTAACAATCTCCCACTTGCACAAGATTCAACGTACATCAATGTAGACAGTGGTGGACGTCTAGCAACATCTCAGTTCCCCAGTGATATAAGACTTAATGTCATCCTCAAGACCTATTTAGTTAAGCCTTCAACTTAATAATAATAGAGTATGGTTAGCTATCATTTATCCCTCTGTAATAGATATCTAGTTGAACATGAGACATGGATTTACATCAATCTCATATATTGTTCAACCATTATGTTTCTCGATCAAGATTCAACGTAATTTAAATCAAACATAAGTTTGAGCACGGCTATGCATTTGAATCAGCTTGAATCATCGAGGGGCCCAAAGATATCAACCTTGTAAAGGTACAGATCCCTTATTGACTACATACACCTCTCACTACACTTCGCTTTGTTCCAACAAGAGCCCTTATTACTGCCTGGTCAGAGAACAGTGTTAGGCAATATCAAAGAACAACGCTCTATGCAATCAAGTCCCAATATGTATCTCAGGTCAAAGGATACAAAGATACTACCATTTTTAAAAACACTTAAGACGCCGATCCATGAAGTGTCTTTGAAAGCGGTCACGTCCAATATTTACCTTCCATAAACATTTGCGGTCTTTAGTTACTCATCTCCAAACTAAACGACCCACAATAGTCTTAATTCAAAGTTATTCCCATAACATTAACCGACTATGGACATTTTGAATAACTTAGTTATTCATGGATGTAATCGTGCTAATATAGAATACAGTATGCATGAAGAGATAATATGTCAGGATAAACAAAATGATACTGATATATAGTTCCAAAATATCTAAAGTACAAATTAGATCCAATCACTAGACATACAAAGCCCTATTGATCTAGCATGCGCCTCATGTTTAGCTTGAGGCATGGGCTTAGTGAAAGGATCCGCCAAGTTATCATCCATGTGTACTTTGCTAACGATGACATCTCCTCGTTCCACTATTTCTCGAATATAATGGAAAGTCCTCTGAATGTGCTTGTTTCTATGATGCGCCCTTGGTTCTTTCACTTGCGCTATAGCACCAGAGTTATCACAATAGATCTCAATAGGTTTCTTGATGCTCGGCACCACCTTGAGATTAGAGATGAATTTCTTCATCCATGCAGCCTCCTTGGCCGCCTCCGAAGCAACAATGTACTCAGATTCAGTCGTCGACTGTGCAACCACCTTTTGCTTGGAACTTCTCCAGGTAACCACTCCACCATTAAGGGTGAAGACATATCCTGATTGGGATCGAGATTGGGATCGAGAATCATCTCGATCAGTCTGGAAGCTAGCATCCGTATAGCATCTCATAGTAAGTTCCTCTTCCACACCTCCATATACCAAGAACATGTCTTTAGTCCTCCGAAGATACTTGAGAATGTTCTTAACAGCAATCTAATGCCTTTCTCCAGGATTCTGTTGGTAACGGCTTGTCATGCTTAGAGCATACGACACGTCCGGTCTAGTGCACAGCATGGCATACATGATGGATCCAATTGCCGAAGCATATGGAATCCCTTTCATTCTCTTAATCTCCTCATCCGAACTAGGACATTGAGATTTGTCTAGAACTGTGCCATGCGCCATAGGTAAGAAACCTTTCTTGGCGTCTTGCATTGAGAAGCGTTTGATAACCTTATCAATGTATGCACTTTGACTCAAGCCAATGAGCCGCTTAGATCTGTCTCGATAGATCTTGATTCCCAGTATGTACGCGGCTTCTCCTAAATCTTTCATTGCAAAACATTTTCCTAACCAAGACTTAACGTCCTTAAAAGTTGGAATGTGATTACCAATGAGTAATATGTCATCGACATATAAGATTAGGAATGGAACCGTGCTCCCAGTAGTCTTCATGTAAACACATGGCTCATCTTCATTTTTGATAAATCCATATTCCTTGATTTTCTCATCAAAACGAAGATTCCAGCTCCTTGATGCTTGCTTTAATCCATAAATTGATCTTTTAAGCTTGTATATTTATCAAGATGTTTAGGATCGACAAAACCTTCTGGATGAACCATATAGACATCCTCAGTTAGATGTCCATTAAGGAAAGCCGTTTTGACATCCATTTGCCATATCTCATAATCGTGATAAGCGGCAATGGCAATCAATATCCTGATGGATTTAGTCATGGCTACAGGAGAGAAGGTATCCTCATAGTCAATTCCTTGAGTTTGAGTGAATCCCTTCGCAACTAGCCGTGCCTTAAATGTATGCACATTTCCATCCATGTCGGTTTTCTTCTTGAAAATCCACTTACTCCCAACGACCTTTCCATTGGGAGGAAGATCAACCAAGTCCCAGACTTGGTTGTCATATATGGATCGCATCTCGGCGTCCATGGCTTCAAGCCATTTATCAGATTCTTTGTCTAATATAGCAGATTTGTAGGTGGTAGGTTCGAACTGATCAACCATATATACCTCATAATCATTATATCTCTCAGGTTCTTGACGAATGATCGATGTCGTTTGGTCAATCAAAAACAATACTTAAACACCTTAGTTAGCAAGGGTAAGTAGAGGATCGTATCCACGAGGAGTATGTGGAAAGTGTTACTTCGTTACAATGATTCAAAGACAGAAAACAATAAACTGATTTGGATTTAGGTTTAAAACAATAATGAGAAGGGTAATCCTCTCCGGGGTTCGGGTATGCAAGCACAAGTTCATCCAAGATAATTAGCAATCGATTACATAGACATAATCATTCGGTTCAATTTAATTCAGTGATAATATGAGAACCCGTTGTAAATAAAACTTATTCTCATACAACCATCAATGACAAACCAACTATAATCCAACCCCCAAATTGTCCCCGATGTAAAGAAATCCGAGACTATTGAGACTTGAACAACAATTCGAAATCAATCAATGACATTTAAAGTATTCAATCAATAAATGGGATAATATGGCTTAACATGCCAATCAAGATTACAAACCAAGCTAAACATACAAGAATTCACAAGTGTTCAACAAAACCCTAGACCCAAAGAGGACTACAATGGATTTAGCCACTCATACTCATAACAATAATCAAATCTAGTGTACTAGGACTTACAATCATGAAATATCAAGAACAATCGGTCCAACTATGGGAGGAATCGCCTTCTTGGAGCTTTGGGACGGCTGTAATCGATGGAAGCCGGGATGGGGGCTGCTCATGGTGAAAACCTGATTTAGGTTAATTTTTCCTGTAAAACACGTTCCTCGCGTACCGCGAAGAAGATAGACAAGTCCCTCACGTACCACGAGGGACAAAAGAGTCGGGTGCGCCTTTTAAACTCTTCGCGTACCGCGAGAGTCTTGGATAAGTCCTTCGCGTACCGCGAAGGACAAAAATGCCGGGCAGCCTTCTCTGATTCCTTGCGTACCGCGAGAGATACCTCCAAGGTCTTCGCGTACCGCGAGAGACCTAATTTCCAGGAAACTTAACTTTTTGTCCTTTTTGATCCTCGTGCTTCGTGTCCGACTGCTTGGCTTCCGTTTCTCGCTCTTTTATCACATAAAACCTGGGAGGTAGAGACAACCACAAACACGCATAAAACCGAACAACTATACAACTCAAAACAACTAAAACGCACACGTAACGGGATATAAACACGGGTTATTAAACCCAACATCAACGAACTCTACATGATCTGCGGACGTCTTGTGTTACATGGGGTACTTGAACCAACATAGGTTCAGGTTCAACAATATTTTGTTGAGCAGTGGTTCCAACCTCAGGTCCGACATTGTGTGGTTCCCGAATTTCTTCAAGATCCACACTATTTCCACTTGGTTCTTTTGAAAGAAAGTCTTCTTCCAAGAAAATTCCACGTCGACTAATAAAGACTTTATTATCGATTGGATGGTAGAAATAATATGCCTTTGTTTCTTTTGGGTATCCGACGAAGATTACTTTCTCGCCTCTAGGATCTAGCTTGTTGGAGGTTTCACGTTTAACGTAAGCCTCGTAGCCCCATACCCTAAGGTAGGATAAGTTTGGAGTTCTTCTATGCCATAATTCGTATGGTGTCTTATCCACCTTCTTTGTTGGAACCATGTTGACTATTCGAGCAGCCGTCTCCAAGGCATAGCTCCAAAAGGAGTGAGGCAAGTTCGTACGACTCTTCATGGAACGGACCATATCAAGCAAAGTTCGGTTTCTCCTTTCGGACACACCATTGTGTGGTGGTGTTCCTGGTGGAGTGAGTTGAGAAACTATCCCACATTTCTTGAGATATTCATCAAATTCGTAACTGAGATATTCACCACCACGATCCGAACGGATGGCTTTTATCGTTTTCCCAAGCTGATTTTGTACTTCATTTTGAAACACTTTGAAAACCTCAAATGCTTCATGTTTATATTTCAAAAGATAAACATAACCATATCTACTGAAATCATCAGTAAATGTAATGAAGTACCTCTCACCACTTCTTGACATTGTTCTAAAAGGACCACACACATCAGTGTGTATAAGTCCAAATAGATCCGCAGCTCGTCCACCCGTACCGGTGAAAGGTGCTTTGGTCATCTTGCCACAAAGACATGATTCACATATGTCAAAGGATTCTAAACCGGTGGGCTCTAGGATTCCATCGGTTTGGAGTTTTGACATACGTTTTTTGTTTACGTGGCCAAGTATACAATGCCATAGATACGATTTGTTAAGGTTCGGTTTTGATCTTTTAGTGTTGAGAGTGTAAATATAGTTATCACTACATTAGCCATGAATATCAACTTCATAAATTCCGTTATAAGGCCTAGCCTCAAAGTACATAACGTTGGATTTGAAAGTCAAAATGTTTCCTTCATGGAAACCAAAAGTAAATCCTTGCTCATATAGTCGAGCAGCTGAGATAATATTCCTAGTTAAACTAGGTACATAACAAACATTGTTCAAAATAAAATATAGGCCAGTTGGTAACAAAATGGAGTACTCTCCTACGGCTTCAACCGCTACATTTGCTCTGTTTCCAACGTGGAGCACCAATTGGCCTTCTCTCAGCTGTTTAACCTTCCTTAACCCCTACAAATCATTGCAAATGTGAGTACCACAAACTGTGTCAAATACCCATGAGTTACTAGAGAAGGCATATAACTCTATTACAAAGATACCTGAAGTTGAAGCCTCATTGGGGTTCTTTTTCATGTCAGCTTGAAACTTGGGGCAATCCTTCCTCCAATGTCCCGCTTCCCCATAATGGAAACAGTTTGGGTTCTTTGGAGGCTTGGCAGGTGCCTTTGCTGTTGGTTTTGGGACCGACTTCTTGTATTTCATAACAGCCTTTGGCTTTGCCCTTGGACTCACCCATGGCTTCTTGCCCTTGCCTTTGCCTTGAGTAGTTTGCTTCTTGATTTGACCCTCCCTTATCATAAGAACCGGTTGAGACTTGGTGGTGATGTTCTTCTCGGCAACCCTAAGCATGCCAAGAAGCTCTGAGATGGATTTCTCAAAACCATTCATGTTGTAATTGATTACAAACTGGTTATACGACTTCGGAAGTGACCCTAGTATCATGATGATGGCTAGGTCATTTTGAAGTGGAGATCCAAGTCTCTTCAACCGTTCCATGTAGCCTTTCATTTTTGACACGTGAAGGCCTACGGGAGTTCCCTCTTGCATCCGGCAATTAGTAAGTGAGATCATGGTGTCATAGATCTCTTGTCGGGCTTGATCTTGGAACATCAACTTGAGTTCCTCAATGATGTTGAATGCCTTTTGGTGCTCTAAATCATGTTGCAGATTTGGTTCTATAGTGGCAATCATAAGACATGCTGCACTTTGTGCATCATCAAAGTGTTTAGCCCATGCATCCCTAGTAGCTTTGGGAGCATTTTGTGTCGGAGGGTCGGGGACGGGTCCCTCAAGAACGTACATCTTCTTGTCTTGCGTAAGCACAATCCGAAGATTGTGATACCCATCCATGAAGTTTGCGCCGTTGAGTTTCTCCCGATCCAAAATGGGTCGGAGAGCGAAAGAGTTTGAGGCGGGAACGATGGCGTTAGTAGGTGTTGTTGTCATCTACAAAACAAAGTTTTGATTTTAGTACTTTTGATATTTTAATTCCTTTAATAATTAAGCACCCTTGTTTTATTAATTAAAACCTTAATTTTTTTAAAGGCTAAGATCCACATCACCCTTAACTTCTTTTAATTGGCCTAGTGCACTTGTTACAAGAAATAAGTTGATTGGTAGGTGTATAAACCAATTGCTAACTTGCAACTCTTAGACTTTTGGGATTTGATAACAATTAATTGTTAAAACGACACGATTAATCCCGAACTATGCCAACCCGCACTTTGTGTTTGGCCTAGCGCACTTACCACAAAGTCGAGTTATAAGTCGTCATACTTTAGAGACGTGTGATATTCGGTCCAAGACTCTTGGTGACCCAAAGTATCACCTTATACACGTTATAAGGTCAATCAAGTGTTTGGCCGAGCACACTTACCACTGGAATACCTTAGTAACGTCATAAGTGTTCTAAAGAGGGTGGCAAAAACTTATATTTTGAAAAAGGGTTTTGACGTTTTTAATCAAGTGGGTTTGGCAAAAACGTTTATGTAACGAAAATTTTCATGCATTGAAATCGTTACATTTAAAATAAAACCGAGTTTTACTACATTGGTCTTGCGTTTAATTTTACGGAGCGTGACGATATAATTTTAATATCCTAGATATTAATACGTCGGTAGTTAAAACGCGTCGCACCGATTTTAGCTATTAATAAATCCTCTTATTATTAGCCATTGAGTTTTATAAAATAAAATCCTTATTATTTTATTTTAAAACCCAAAATTATGAAACTCAAAATAATCTTTATTTTAGTTTCTTACAAGTCTTCCAACTTGTTAAAATATATTTTGTGTTAGAGTTTATAAAATGTCATTTTATCAAACTCATTTATTTTCGCATTTTATACTTGTTAAAATGGTTTGAAATCCTAAATTCAACACAACCACCAAACATAATAAACATACAAAAAATAAGTGCAAAGCCGTGCCAAAAAGTATGGTGTTCTTGTGAGCCAACAAGAACACCAAGAAGGGTCAACAATACACAAATCTTGAACTTTTGCTCCCACTATCTTCAAGATCCAAGTATGACCACCTTGTTGCAACTTATTTTGGACTCCATCTTTCATGTCTCCAAAATTACATTTTGAAATAAAAATACAAAGTAATCTATATTTTACATCTCAAAAAAAAAAATACAAGACTTGAAAGAAAAATAATAATTACATGCCCAAATAAATAATATTACAACCAAATCGAAAATCCAACACAAACATACAAGGGTCATGGCTTGCTTTGCATTACAAACAACACAAAATATATATTCTTGACATTTAGCAACTTGTTACCTACTTGCAAGCATGATGCAAGTTGGTAACATTAAACTAGCTTGGAAATATAAATGTTGCTACCACATATATTATTTTCTTACTTGAAAATAATATACTTTTGGTTTTATAACTTTAAAACCAAAATATGTCTAAAAATTTCAAGAACAAACATAAGAGGCTCTAGATACCAATTGTTGGGGTTTAACATGTCTTTTGAAATCATTTTGCAACGGAAGCGGTTTTGACATGTTAGATCTAAAACGTTAGAAAATAAAAACCCACCAAGGATCCATATGTTGTTACTTGAAACTTAAAATAAAACAACCATAGGGTGTTTAAAGAAGCAACAACCTTTGTAGAGAAGTGGTTGCAACAAGGTCGATGAACAAGGATTCAAGTGCTTCCTCTCCGAGAGTGAACACACCAAGCAAGCTATTTCCAAGATGCTAGTCTTCAACCCAATGTCAAGAAAACACACACTCACAAGAGCACTCTTTTAAGTGAATGTAAGTGTGTAAAATAGAAATCTAAACAAAGTAAGAACCAAAGCAAACTACAAATGATTTTAGTAGTTTATTAGAGTTCTTCACTTGCTTATCATTCAAACTCATTCTCCATTCCTTAAAAAAAAAAGATCTCGGCCAGAATTTCTTATTTGAGGAGTTTGACTTGCAAGTCTTTTGTAATGGATAAAAGGCAAGGAATCATGTGCTTTCTAAGTCCACACTTTTGTAACCACAAAAAGGTGTAAGCCTTGGAACTATACAAAGAGAATGCAAGTCAAACAAGCAACAAAAACAAATCTCCATATGGAGATCTCGGCTGAATTCAAAAAGAAAAAAGAGAAGGCATTTTCCAAGTATATGTTGGGTAAAAGATACAAACTTGTTAAATTAAAAAAAAAACATCTTGATTTAATTAATATATATATATATATATATATATATATAAACATCCAACATTCATAATGCATATATAATGACTAATAATAATCATATATATATATATATATATATATATATATATATGTAACTCCATAAATATATTATGCAATGGGTTATTCCATTCTATCATTTTACTTAATGATAATAGTCTTGACTTAATTACCGGGTTGTACACGTTAAACCTAGTTTATACGTGCATATGGAATATTTGCTTGGTGTGTGACATTTTGGGATCATACATCAATGGCAACTATGTTATACGTTGTGTCTTGAGCATATAGGTCTAACAAAAAGCGCATACACAAGGAAGATAACTTTAACGAAAACCAGCCACAACATTAAATGATCAAGGACAAACACCACAACATTAAATGATCAAGGACTAGAAAAACACTTTGTAGTTTGTATGATATCCTCTATGATTATGGTGGCTTGTGATGTATTGATTGTGCTCTTGTGATGATATATATGTATATATGCTTGTTTCCCATTAACTTAGTTTTACAAATACCAAGGAGGAGTTCTATGAATAAGGGGGAGTCTCAAAAGTCATGCAACTTTCAATGGGGATTACCTTTTTGATATTGACAAAAAAAAAGGGGACAAAGAAGATAATACTTGATGAAAAAAAAGGAGATACTTGATTATAGTTGTGTTAATCAAGTGTTTATTAAAGATGATCATATATTAACACACATATCACTGGACATGTCAATATATCACACATAGATGTGATCAACAAGTTCTATTTTACATACAAGGTAATGTCAATGATCAAATAAACAATTGAAAATTATGGTAAAAGATCTTCAACAACATTATGATCATGCTTACAAAGGAAGGTGTGCAAGCTGCAGCATGAACATGTTGTAGAATTAGTGAGAAAAATAAAATGACATAAAAGTTAAGTTCTTATGAAAATCAAAATGATTTATAAAAACTGTTTTATAAAACGAATGCCGTTTCCACAAAGATTTTCTTTTTTTTATTATAAAAAGCCAAAGTTGTATGAAAATCAAAATGATTTATAATAACAAGGTTCTACCTTTGGCACCAACGCTGCAGTTTTAACAACCATGATGGATGAGGATCTTACTCACCCGTATCAGCCGAAAGACCTAGCAAAATAGTCCAAGTTCACTCAAAGGATCCATAACACGGCTTTCCCACCAAAACTCAAGATGCTTGCAAATGTGGGGAAGTACGATGGGTCCAAAGTAGGGGTGTACAAACGGGCCGTACCCGTATACCCGTACCCGTACCCTTTTGATGACAAAATACATACCCGTGACCCGTATAATAGTTAAAAGGGTTGGTTAAGGGTCCATGGGTAAACGGGTAAGGGTTCGCGGGTTTTGCGAAGATGGACCCGTATAGTCAATGTCGGTCGTCTTGTTTTGAAGATGAGACCGTAATAACTAAGAATAATTCCGTAAATTTTGAAATCAAATTTCAAACTCTTGCTCTTAGGGTCAAGATATATTTAAGGAAAATGAATCATATGCAAGTTAACGTGATTTTTGATTAATTCAAATTATTATTTTTATTATTATTATTATTATTATTATTATTATTGTTATCGGGTATTATAATAAAATTCTAAATAATTATTAAAATATAAACTTATATACATATGCTACACTTTTAATGTTTTTCCTTTCATTTATAATATTTGTAAATGTTATAAATGAGAATTATATAATATTTTCACTTATATAATATTTTTAATTATTAAAATAACATATCTTTTAAATTTGGTAAATATAAAAAATATATCACATATTTACATATTGATCAACACTAAATATTTAATTATGTTTAATATTTTAACGGGTATACGGGTTGTCTTTGGTTCTAGACCCGTACCCTTTTGAGGCTAAATCATAGACCCGTTTACCGTACCCTAGTTAGCTTTCATGGTTCCTCACGGGTCGGTTCTAATGGGTTTGACGGGTAATACCCGTTAAGTGCTCACCATAGTCCAAAGATCCATAAGATCATCTACATGGTTTCACATGAGCAGCCTATGTGGCGCGATGGACCATGCTGATGTAGCCACATGTTTGTCCAAACATTAATAGCTAACGCACGACTATGGTTTGATGACTTGCCCTCGGGAAGTATCGATGGTTTCATGTAGTTGCACAACTTTGGCGAGAAGAACAAGGCTATAATGTAGATACATGTTTTGGTAACTATACATAAAATTCTATGTATTAGTGTACTTAGCTAGTACATAGGAGGGTGTTCCTGCGTACTAGGCTTGTACACCAGTTTGGTCCTACGTACCTAGCTAGTACGCAGGTAATGTTGTTGTCCCTATAAATAGAGGATGTTGTCCTCATTTGTAGATGGGACAAATGTGAGAGTGAGAGAGGTCCGGCCGGGATGAGCTCTCCCAGCCCGTGGACCGTGAACGTAAACGAGAGATGTGTGATCCTTCGGTATGTAGTCTGTAATGACGGGATGACTTCTTTTGTTATGGATTACGTATCGTTTCTGTTGATTCTCTTGTTGTATGCTTTGTGTTTGTTTCTCTCGTCTCCTTTCGTTCCCACACTAATCACGAACAGATCGGTGTTTCTTCCGCTGTGCAACGAGGCTCCCAGGACCTACAAATGGTATTAGAGCCTCGGTGTTCGTTGATTTGTGTTTCTGTTGATGAAATTTAGGATTTTTGTAGATATGAGTTTATGTGCAGTTCGTACGTTCATCGACCTAGAAACCCTAAATTCGTCTTCATATTTGCTTCATTTGTTGTTGGAAGCATCAATTTCATAGATCCAACTGGTTTCGAACATTCTCCTCAAGATCGAACAAGTGCGTTGTGTGTTGTTTCGTAAGTACGCATGAAAAGGTACTACGTACTTAGTTCGTAGGAGAATTTTGTGTGCATACTTACTATGTACACATGAAGAGTTGGGCTGCGAACTTGGTAAGTACGTAGAAGCATTTGGCTCTGCGTACTTGTTAACACGCGTGGTTACTAGTCTCTGGGATATACATAAAAAAACAAAAAATTTAGCAGAAAAACTTTTCTTGGCCAAAATTTTGACGGATCATTTGAATGCTTGTTTCAGGCCATTTTTGAGAAGATAGTAATTTTGGTTTTTCAAGGCTGATATTTGTAATTGATATGGCATGGCAAAACAAGGACGAGACTTTTGTTGGATGATACCATTTGGCATATTGCTTAGGTGTTCAAACCTGAAAATGTGGGCTACAAATATCTGGGATACTTCTTTAATAAGTGATGAATGCTGAAACAATTTGAGCAACTGGGTTGTCATCGACTATAGGTCTCGGTTTATTTGTGAAGATGTGTTGCTATGGGTCTTTGGAAAAAGAATCATATTATTTAGGTGTTCAAACCTGAAAATGTTGGCTACGGGTATCTGGGATACTTCTTTAATAGGGATGAATCCAGATATACAACCTTGTTATGGGACTTCACCGTGGTGAATGTTACAGATTAGGAGATGTTAACAAGGAATGAAGATCTAATTGAAGAATGTTAGACTTTGGATACAGGATGATCACTGTTGAGCATTATTTGGTGCTAGATTTTGTCTAGTGTTTTCATGATGAAATTGGATATCCGTTGGATGGTTAGTTGAAGATGGAACCTTTATCATTTGTTGACAGGATAGAAGACATTCCCTTGTTTTTGGTCTAGTCAGGAGAAGCTTACTTTGAAGGGGAAATTGGATATGAACCACTTCGGGGATTTAGTTGACTAATGAAGATACAGGATAGAGTTGGACACATCTGGCTTGAAGACTAAAGTTTATCTTACTGGAATTCCTATCTTTATAGGAGCCGATTATTTTGATGCATATTATTGGAAATTCAAACTCTCTATCATATGCCAGCTGATTTGGAGTAGATTGGAGAAAGCTAATATTGAGAGGATGAACTACAATAAGGTGTGTTGAGTTAGTTGGTTCTTATTGAAGAACTTGGTTTGATCTACAATGCAAGCATCAGTTTATCTGAAGATTGAAGATTTGAAGATTACAAGTGGAATGCTAGAAGATCAAGTCTCGCCAGAAGACACGTGATGTCATTAGTTTAGAGGGAGTATGTTAGGACATTCTTTGTAACTAATGATTGTCAGTGTTAGTGATAAATAGATTTTGATGCTGTAGTTAAGAGAGAGTTTGTAGATGCATGTTTTGGTAACTATAGATAAAATTCTATGTATCGGTGTACTTAGCTAGTACGCAGAAGGGTGTTCATGCGTACTAGGCTTGTAAACCAGTTTGGTCATGTGTACTTAGCTAGTACGCATGGAGCGTACTTAGCCTAGTATGCCGGTAATGTTGTTGTCCCTTTAAATAGATGGTGTTGTCCTCATTTGTAGGTGGGACTAATGTTAGAGTGAGAGAGGTCTGGCCGGGATGAGCTCTCCCGACCCGTGAACGTGAGCGTAGACGAGAGATGTGTGCTCCTTCAGTATGTAGTCTGTAATGACGGGATGACTTGTTTGTTATGTATTACGTATCGTTTGTGTTGATTCTCTTGTGTATGCTTTTGTGTTTGCTTCTCTCGTCTCCTTTCGTCCCCACATGAATCACGAACAGATTTGTGTTTCTTCTTTTGTGCAACGAGACTCTCGAGACCTACATATAAAAAATCCTAATGAAATCATGCATCTAAGAAGACCGAATGATGAAACGATGGAGCGATTCACATGCAGATTCGTAAAGTCCCCGAGGTAATGAAAATCAGCAGTTTCATCAACGGAGTGAGAAGCAATCATGTATGCAAAAAACTGGGCGAAGAATTCCCTGAATCTTTCGACGTATTATTGGATCAATTCCGAGCTTTCATCAGAGGGAAAGATACATCTGAACATGCTTATGAATGGGATAACAGAAAAACCTCAACTTTTAGCAAGACAATGTTTACCAGGGAAACCACATAAAGTAGGTCCAACGCTTATTCCTCGAGGCCCAAAAAGCCATATGAAGCTTGGGGTAGAAACTTTTGACGCCCATATCACTCGAGAAAAAGTTGTGAAGGAGAATACTTTGAAAAGAAGTTGCATGAAGAAAAGAATAGGGGCGAAGTGCGTTTAACGTCCTTTACAAAAACGCCTACCTAAGTCCTGACAACAAAGAAGGTAGGACGTAACTTCCCGATCCCTCCAAATATTAGGCCAAGTTCTAGCAGTTATGGATCCATGTTACATTGTGAATCCATCGCCCGAAGGGCCATGCAACTGCTTCTCGGATGATGCTAAAAACGGAGAAGTTGTCCCACTTTGTGAATGAAATAAAAGCCCTATAATTGAAGGGAGGAAGGTAAGACTGAAATGAAGATGTGGAGGGAACAAGGGTAATGGTAGACATGGCAAGAAGACAGAATATGGAGTCTCGTGGAGACAATTTTAGAAGCAAAAGACAGAATCTTTAGAGATCTGAATAAAACAATCGCTATTTTTTCAGCCCCAAGAAGACGAAGATGTCTAAGACGTCCCTTTAATCATCTATGCAAAAATGACAGGCCACATAGTCGACCAAATTTACGTGGATGAAGGAAGTGGCGCAAAGATAATGTATGTGCATTCCTTTTGTCGTCTAGACAAAGACATCAAGGACCAATTGGAAGAGGGCCCCCTTCCGGTCATTGGCTTCTCAGTGAAGTGGTCCGAATGGTCGAAAAACTCTCTACCAATTACGGTAAGATACACTGAACATTGTCGAACAGTCCACTTAACCTTCTCCGTCGTGCGAGCCAAGTTGTCACATCATCATCATACGGCAACTCGAAATAAAACCACTGAGAGCACTAGTATCACGATGCACAAAGCTTTGAAGTTTCCCACCCTAAAGAGCATAGCCGATGTGTACTCGTAAAAAATTGTAGCAACCCTTTCCAACCTAAAATATAAGCAGGGGCAACCCTAGAAGAAAAAGAAGAAGAATGGACACTCAACCGTTCTATCTAATACGGGCTCAACTATCTAACAAAAACTGAAGAAATCAATTGAATGTACTGCACAAAAGAAAAGAAGCATGGGTCGACAGCTGAGCAAGGCAGTGTGTGAAGAAATTAGGAAGTTACTGAAAGCCAGTATCGTCAGGGAAGTTAGATATCAAACATGGATAGCTAACTTGGTTTTCGTTTTTGGTAAAAAAGGGAGACAGGACGTGGAGGTTGTGCATTAATTTCAAAGACCTCAACAACGCATGTCCTAAAGATTATTATCCTCATCCAAACTATTCATGCCACGTGTCACAATTCTATGAACTTAAAATTCCATTTCCCACTATTTTTTCCGCATTACTAACTATTTAATATATCCTTTATTAATTCATAAATCTTCGTTACTAACTATTTAATATTTCATTTATACAATCCGTGTAAAACAAGCTGAAAGAGACATTGGACAAGCCTACAGTTTAGAAAAATACATGCGGCGACCGAGTCTCAAAACACAACAATAGAAGAAACATTGTGGCCCGGTAAGCTAGAATTCCCTTAGACGTAGTTATTCAACCTCGTCCAATTTACGAAGATTTGATTTTACATGCACAAACCTAGAACCTGCAAGACTGTTCATCCATCTTTCATTCGTACATTACGCAAGTAAATGATGTTCGCCCTCATGGAAATTGTGAAACGTATGTTACGCTTGTTCAACCTCAAGGAAATCGTGGATTTCGATCAATATTTGGAGAAGATCAAACTAGATAGTGAACAAGTTTGGCTAAATCATTCACATGTTAACCAAACAAGGGAGTACGACTTGCTTCCCCCTATGAAAAGGTACAGACGAGTTCCCGGTCCATCAAACCATTACAATTGCACGTGTACGGTAACCATTATGTGATGGTCAAATTACAAAAATAGTTTCATGTAGACTTTCGTGGCAAACAATGTACAAATCATGTATACAAATGTATGACTGGTTGTACAAGTCATGTATACAAAGGTATAAAAACTTCTAAAGAAAAAACTAGTTTTAAAAGGACGTATGGCTCATATGACTTCCCGCATTGTATTATGTAGCTCATATTACATGGTCAACGATAATGACTCACACGACTGATAACGCAGCCCATATCACTTGGTCAACCACAATGACTCACACCACTGAGAGTAAATACATTCTCTAGTATTTACTATAATTGATTTCTGGTTATTGTGAGGGGAAACCTAGAATATCAATTTTGGTCCGTCGTCAGAATCGACGTTGTAGTTCATGGTAAAATCGTCACACTCAAGGACGCTCGCATCTCCTCCATACACATTTGCATCAAATCCGATAATGAACCAAGCAAATTGTCACACCCCAGTTTCAAGACCGTATACGACCGATTGACACCTTCAATCCTTTTTAATTCATTCCTCTTAATCATAAGAGTATTTTGGTAGCAGAAAATTATTTGGATCAATCCTTTTTCATAAATACTCAACTAGAGTGTTGATATTGAACACATCCAAATCTCTTTGGAATAAATCAATCTTTTCATAACCATTACAAAACATGGTTCGAAACCATTTTACATCCCCTACATCACAACACTTATTTATGAGCCACAAGGTAGTTTTTATGTGGCTAGGGAGTTTATCCTTTCAATACCAAGTTTGTTCGACAAGGTATCAAGGGAGTATCTTTTTGGCATCTAGCCTTGTAAATATCAAGGGAGTATCTTGTGCCTAGGGAGTCGGAATCCTTTGAGCACTCCTCTTGGTTTATTTTCTGCAGAGTTATCTCTTGTGTCTAGGGAGTCGAAATCCTTTCAACACATAATCATGTCATAAACATATTTACAATTGTTCTCGAGACGATTTCTTAGGCCTAGGGAGTCAAAATCATTTGGGCCAGTATCGACAAACAATTAAACATTTTATTGATTCCCTAAAACATTTTGGAAAATAAAACGTCAACGCGAACGCTAGTGAATATGAATACATTTATAATGACAAAAAATATTTCAGCCTGAACAGTACTAAAGCTTTTAACCATAATATTCTGGAGCAGTCTACACATTCATTCAGCAAAACTATTTCATCTGAGTGTACAACCACGGTATACACTGACATCTCCCTCTGTAATGTGACTGATGCATTACAGTCTTACTTAATGTGCGGTTTCATGAAACCTCCGTCCTACATCAACATTACAGATTCGGTGCCAACCATGTTATGGGAATTTCAACCATAACACTTGTACTCCTTGATCAAGTTTTATGTATACTTATGGGTTGAACGCTTATCTATAGAAAGCCCTTATGCAATTAAAACATTTAATACATGCTTTGCGGGTTCGGGTTGTTCTGGTTTCATCTTAAACGGTTTGAAAGTTTTGAAATGAATGAATGTATTCACCTTACGAGAAGATAACATTGGCTAAGGTTGGTGGTAGCTTAAGAACGTGGCACTAGAGCTCTATCACCTAATCCTTGTTTCGTCGGAGCGTTCTACCAAAAGTGTGTACGGCTCGTATACGAGAGTGGGTGTATAGGTCAGAAAAGTGAAACTCGTTTTGGAGTTTTGGTTGTGAAATGAACGGGCTAGAAGTTACAATTTATAGGCTGAATTGAGAAGGTTAGCAGACCGCTAAGCAAAGGGGTAGCGTCAGCCCTACACACGACAACTTCTTAGCAAACCACCCTTGATTTGCGGCGTAGCAAACCGCTAAGGGGATGGATAGCGGTCTGTTATCCATGACACGCGTCAGATTCTTCCCATTAGTCATCAGACACGTGTCCACTGATCCATTCCTTCCACATTACGTAGCGAATCGTAATGGCGTCGAGAGCGGTCCGCTATCAAGTCGTAGGGTAATTGCATAACCAACCCATAGGGTTTTATTTCTTGCATAATTAGGACCATAATTTGATTGGTGTTTTCAGAGCAAGGTCAAACACCTAGGCTTTTTCTAGAACGACATGCTCACACATCCACTAATTCTACTTCTAAATCTACACCTTTCTAGCCCACCATGGGATTGAACCCTCAACCACTCGAAGAGAGACACTTTTCCAACACCCCTTGATACCGCATGCCGTTTGGTATCCATCTAGCTAAACTCGTGTTTGTTCACTGCATGAATCCTACGCACATAAAAAGTTACAGATGGATCATTATCGATTGGCAAGAGTGCAATACCTTCAAGATCTGAGGTTCAAAATTCCAAATCCTTTGCCTATCCACAAAATGCAGCAGTGAAACTTTATAACAAAGGGAATTCCTAAAAGGCCTGTTTAGTAATTGCCATAGTAAAGCACAACTAATCACCTAAAAAAGATCTAATAAAAAAAAGGCTAGCTAGTTAGTTTTCACCCTTCACAATCTCCAGACCCTGCCATTCAGCCAACAATCGAGCATACTCTGCTCTGGCATCTCCCAGTTCCATTTTAAGCCGCATAACCTGTCATTCATATGTACCAAAGTCAAACATTGCTGGAATACCCAGTCAGCGCAAAATCGGGTAACTGGTCAAAACAAGGTAACGTTTGAGCAATGGCTCAAACAGATTGGGAGGCCTAAACACTTTTCGTCTCAAAAACCTAATATAAAAATAATGCACTAAATACGCTTTAGGAAAATTATATACTACAATTATCTATTTATTTCTAAAATAAAGTGATTTAGTAGGTTGTCATGTACGCAATATAATACGTATGGCAAACTTATGAGATTGCTTATTCAACCCATTGGTGATAAAAAAAACACTGAAAATACAAACCCAAATCGACCCATTGGGTTAAAACTGCCACCTGTACGCATTTATATTGGGCTAATGATACCTTGTGCTTAAGTTCTTCTTCTGCCTTCTCAAACTCCAAGCATCTGAAAAGAAAAGGAACAAGGAAACGATTAAGAAAATTCAAGGTTTTGTCATTTGCAACTATAAAAATGAAAGCATCACCATGATTATTGATAAAAAAAATGGTTAAGAAATACACAGATAATCAGAAGTAGACGAATATAAAAAGTATACTCACTGGATTTTGAGCTTTTTGTTTTCATCTATCGCGCTTATCGCCCCTCCATTATTTCCCAAATCAGTCTACACATGAATTATCACACAATATTAAAAACCCAACAAACAGATTTCAATCTTTTGCATCATATAAAATAAACTAAAGACTTATTATACTGTTATCGAATAGGAGCCGACATTTACCACACTGGTCCCCATCTGGGCCTCTGACTGAAAACTTTGAGATTCGTCCCTTAAATTCCTTTTCAAATTTGACCCTTAAAAACGATCACGAAGCGTAAGTGATGATATAAAATAAACTAACATAACTGAAAATTTATTTTAAATTTATATTTATTCACTTCTAACCTTCTTTGAAACCTGGTGGGAAGCTTTGCTTTAATTCTACTGGTTGTAAACACGAGGAACTAGAATAAAAAGCAGCCTTGCTGTTTACTGTGGCTATAAACGGTGCTCTTTTAGTGGGCCCACCATCAGAACCTTTCCTAGAAACAGACTGACCTTCAACGTGCTGATGAACAAAACTAGACGAGCCCAGGGTATATGATGGGGGTCGGGGTCGGGGTCTTTTTTGGGTTTGATACCCAATCAGCGCACAATGATAATCCCTGAAGTGTTTTTTTATAAATTAAGATAAAGAAACTTAAAAAACAATTAATGTACACACTTTTTAGAATCAAGGAATTGCTTTACCAGTATTCCCCAGTCATTTCTTTCAAACGGGTGATGAGTTTTTGGAAAAGAGAGGTTTTCTCGAAATCTTGTTTATTGTGCGTTGGTTCAATAAAGTTTGTTTCAAGAACACCTACAATAATAATTAGGTTTGTTAGACATACAGTTATAAACTCATTTTTTTCTTTATTAGAGAAAAAGAAAAGCATACAAAACCTTACCAATAACACCTCTGCCTCGGCTGCAACCAGAATGTGAAACTTGTTGAAATGGCTGGAAAAAAAGGGGCATGAATGTTGCAAAAAAATAACCAAAAAAGGTCACATTTTGAATTCAAAATATTCAAATAAAATTAACAAATTAGGTGAAAAGGGATGAGAGTCATTCACCAGAATCAAACGGTTTTTGTGGTAGATGTTGAAACCATGGACGTTTACGTTTGGGGCAGCCTTATCAAACCCTATTGTTGTAACCACAGTACCCTGAATTGATGATTAAATTCAAACATGGGTAAATCAAAAACTATATAACAAAAAGTAGAATTGGACTATATGTCAACTTATTACAACCTCAATACATCCATCACTTTGGGGTTTATACATGATAAATTCTGGGTGCTTCAGGTCCATAGCAATATTATGATAGAGAACGACTTTCCCACGCAATACCATTGCAAAAGTGTCTGGTAATTTTAAGTATAAAATAGATAGGTATGCCTGAAACCGGATCAAAATACAGAAAGTTTAGAAGTATTATGTAAATAAAATAAAAATGACGAAATATATGTGTGTGTATATATAATCATAAAAACTGACGAAATATATGTGTGTGTATATATAATCATAAAAACTTACACGTAGAGAATAACGGAGGCGATTAGCAATGTGTTGATCAGTTTCTGCATTACGAGTACCTTCTTTTGCTTTACTTTTTCCATCCCATGTAATACAGATGTCCTGAAAGATGTTACGTTATTATATACATACATGAACATACACACACGTATATACATACACTATTTCTACACATATGATGCGGGAAAATGAAGAAGAAATAGGATTAAAACCTCGGGATCTGAGTCAAAATCAAGCTCCGTATTACCATCATCATCAAGCCATAAATTGTATATGACGATTTTCGTGCCATGAGAACCAACATCTTCAAACTACACATATCAAGAATCTAGTTATGTTTCAGTAAATATGATAATTTCCCAACAGTTAAAATCAACTGTAAACTAAGACTTACTTGCTTCAGTAGCTCTTCCTCTGTCGAATATGGAGACCATTTCAGAATGACAGATAGATTTGAATTAGGGTCTTCAGTACTCTGAGAATGTAGAGGAACAAAAGTTCCCGTCATAAAATTTAACTTGTAGTGAACCTGCATTTTACAGATACTTCAGATTTATATCATTTGTTATTACAATAACAAATCTTCACATTTTATTTGTAAAATAAAAAAAGTTAATTAAGAGAACTAATTCTCACCATCGGGACTACTATCCTGTCATAGCCTGCTCGGGTTAAAAATGTATATGATAAAAGACCAATGCTTTGAGTTAATGACCTGACAATAAGAAAATCAAAGCACCAAAATATAACTTTAACACACATAAATAAATATAAATATATTAAAGATTTATTGATGATGAAAAGTCAACAAAAGTCATACGTTTCAGTTAAGTAACGGCTGAAAACTATCACATCTGCTCCAAGCCTCATTGTGCTGGTCTTGAAACCATTTCCATCTGAACGCGTCTACAAGTCAATCAATCAAAATGAAGGGACAAAATAAACAACAAAAATTACGAAAAAACAGTTGAATACCAAGAAAACATACACTTCCCAATTGCAAATTTTGACTTCTTATCTGAAAACCCGAAACTCAAACAATGGCGCATTGCTTCTGGATCCATCCCACTCCCGTCATCTAAATTCAGTAAAATAAAACCTAGTATCAGAACCTCAAATGCCAAATAAAAAGCTAACAACCACAACAGAAGAATAATTTTGGTAAAAATGTTAACCTTGAATTAGCAAAGCTGTACTTCCATTTCTTGGGTTAATTGTTTTGTCTATAATTACATAACGGGCATCCTTTTGTATCTACACGATATGAAAATGCCAAAACATAGAATAGAAGATCATCATAATATATATAATTCATAAAAGTGATAATAAGAATCTTGGTGTTAAAAAGCTTGAGGCGCTCCAATACGTTTAGGACTCAAAAGCCGAGGCGCAAAGCGTGAGGCGTGAGGAGTGAGGCGAGGGCCTTACGTATGTGAGGCGTTGCTCTATGTACAACCAAATAGGCCTTACGTACAACAAAAAGTTGCAGTCTCATTTTTTTTACACCTTGGCCTTTTTTATCATGTAAAACATTCATAATCTATTAATCTCTTTGGTTGTTTCTACATATCACCCTCCTACGAACCCCAATCTTGACCAATTTTGACCCAGATGTCATGAGGCGTTTTCCTGATCGCCTCACACCGCAGGCGCTCCTGAGGCGCTATTTTTGAAACCAATATAAGAGTAATGAAGGTCATTACCTCATCCACGGCATTGTCAATAAGCTCTGCAATGGCTGCAGATGCAAATTAAATGAATTTATCAAACACATAAAAATTTGCAATTAAATAAAATGAAAATGAAGTTAAGCTCAACATACCACCAAATGCCCATTTGTGAGAAGTAGCATTCGAGTGAAGGAATTTCGGGTGTATGTGTAGATAACTAGATCCCACTGACATGTACATTAAAAAATCATCAATAAACTAAAATGTGAATATACACCAAAAAAAAGGTTAAATCATAGTAGTCAAAGGCGCGCGGCTAGGCGCCCAAGCGTAGCGCACCAATAAAGGCTTGCATCCATCAAGGCGCACAACGCCTTGTCGCCTGAGCGCCACACCACAATAACGGTTTGCATCCATCAATGCGCGCAGGCGTGTGGCTAGGCGCCTAGGCGCATCAAAAAGTTGGTCTAAACCGGTATGAAACAGCTAAAACTGGTTTGAAACATCTAAAAATGATCTGGAACGAGCTTGAAACATATGTCTAAAACATATAAAATGGCAATGTTTACACTGTGCGCCTTGCTTGTGTCGGACCCTCGCTTTTTAAGCACCTTCCGCTTAGGCGACAAGCTCACCCTTTGCGCCTTGAGCCTTTGACTACCAAGTGTTTAATAACATATTATTAAAAAAGATGAATACATTTAGTTGTAGACTTAGGAGCAAGATCATCATTGTAAGCCCCAGCTTTCCAAAATTGTCTACAAAGTGGTGCAGCACAAATTGGTGATGTGGAACAAAGGTTTGCATCATCTACAGGTGACTGTTCTTGATCCAACACACTAGTGCCAGTAGAGCTCCTATTCTCTTCATTATGGTATTGTTTTTGTTGGGGTGGGGCCTCACCAAGATTTGTTTCCAACTTAACAGCCGTTGGATCCATTTCCACTTGATCATAATCACTAAAAAACTCAGCAATGCCCATCTAGATTATTTGTCACTGCAAATGGATCAGGGAGTGAGGAAATTGGGTTATTACCCACAATAAAACAGAAGATAGTTGATAAAATTCTGAATGAAATAACTATTACTGTCATGTTTTTTTGGGAAACTGAAACTGACATCCTGTAATTGAAATTAAATGACTAAATAAACACGTGAATTAATTGAAATTAAATGCCTAAGTAATAGCGTGAACTGATTGAAATAAATGACTAAAATAAACACATGAATTATTAACTGGAAGTAAATGACTAAATAAACGCCTGAATTAATTGAAATTAAATGACTAAATAAACGTGTCAAAATAAAAAATGAGGTTTGGGACTGGCAAATGTGGGTCACAATCAGGGTTGGTGAGAGGCAAAATCTCTTGAAACACCTAGGGTCGGAGGTTTGGGTTCAAGTCCCACAAGAGTAAAAAAAAAATAGCCGTTCAAAAATAAATAAATAAAAAAAGTTGGCCCCTTTCTACTTGGTTGCTCAAAAGATACATACAAACAAACATATTATACATACCCAATAAAATCTCACTCATATTCCAATCAATAGTGTAAAGATTCACAAATCAAACAGTAAGAAATTGGAAAAGTATGCAAAAAATAAACAATCATAATTTCAAACCATTTATAACTGTCCATAAAACATACAACAGAGCGACACGAATAAATCAAATATAACCAACCGATTTTGGTTATAGAAAACCCTATCAAATCAAAAATGGATGCACATGCAAATGGAGAGATCAGATACCAGTATGTTTCTGTGTTAATTGTGGAAGTCGCCGGAAAATGGGGAAACCCTCGAAAGTGAAAAAAAATAGGGTTTCGAGTTCACGGAGAATTTTAAAAGTCGGTTTTTTTTTCCGATGCATGTAATGGAAATCAAATGATATTAAAGAAGCGATTAGAATGTCGGATTTCCGATCGGAATTGATAAACTACCGGCGGGAGAGGGAACGGCGGAGTGGCATGTTAAACAGGCATGCACTAGGATCGCTTTATAGAGAGTCGGTGTTGAGAATAGAAACTTGAGGGAGAATTGATTCCTAAAATATTTCTTTACCCCTTTTAACAAATTGATGTGAACGTGTGTAGAGGACGGTTAAAATGATAACATTTATTTATTTTTTTATAAAATATAAAACTTTTAATTAGTTTTTTACTTTACAAAATTACACACTATCTCATGTAATTATATTTCAAATTTTGAATTCCTTTATTTTCTCCTTTAAATAACGGTTTTTTTTTAATTTACATTCTAATCCTCAATTGAATTAATCTATTGTTTCATCTTCGTTCATTCATTGAGTTTTTCGGTTCTACTAGAATATTTTTATTTGTTTATCGTTATGCAATAATTCAAGTTATGATGCTAAGGTTTTTTTTAAACCAGCCATTTCATTGATTTCGTCCGATACAAGAAAACACGAAGAATATGATAAACACAAAGATAAATGTTTCAAGATTTTTCTTAACAAACGATTAACGATAATTATAGTTTAAGAAGATGGTTGATCATGTTTGTTTATCATAATAGAACATGATGCTAATTATATTATTACACATATGTGGATTTGTTAATACATTTATGTAATTCTATTAACGTGAACATGAAGAAACTGTAATAAATTTTTTACTATGTTGTCTTCTTAATAACACTGGGGTTCATCATTCTCCGTCAAAACAGGTAATTAACCTACGAAGAGCATCTCTATGGAGGTCCTATAGCTCTAGATCTTCTGACCCACTATGGAGCTAGAATTGGAGGAGGTGGATCATCTTCAACCTCTATACTCCCACTACGAGGAAGATCTATCAAATCTATCATCTTCAATTTCGTCTTCAACCACAACTTGTTCTTTTCTTGTATGTTCTTTCTGAACACTTGAATATGCTTTAGTGTGTCTTCCCTAACTTTGCGAATGTAACTTTTTTCTTTACACAGAGCTCGTGGAACCCAACTTCCACTTTCTTCATATTTGGAGTTTCACCTTTTGCAACTAGAATATTCATGCCTCTTGCATTAACTCCATTTGATTGTACCTTGACCGTGTATCTCTCATGCCCAATATATATAGTCCCATCATCCGCAGGTCTTACCTTCCTGAAGTCTCCAAGTTTTAGATTCTTCATCATCTCCATGCAATGTGTGGCATATAATGATGCTCCTTAATCCATGATCCATGATTCGACATCACTCTCAACACTACATATTAAAGCATCACCTGATTCTTCTACTGCAATGTTCACCTCTTCTTATTCTTTGCATCTGGTGGGTTGTGCATTGATTTCTAAAGTGCCCTACATATTTGCAATTCCAACAAGTGATGTTGTCACACCCCAACCGACGGCGGAAACGTCGGGGCGGGACATGTAGACTGTTCATAAGCTCATGGTTTGCTAAAGTTGTAATAATTAAACAGTAAATTTCATTTCATAACTCAAGTAATCAGTTACATCATTTACAAGAATTTAAGAATACATAGATCTCCATATTAAAATTTAAGACTAGGTCCTCAACCCTAAGTGAAGTAGCTTGAATCTTAACTCAAACAACTGTACCTGAAACATGATAAAATGAGAGGGTCAACTATAAATAGTTGGTGAGCATACATAGGTTTTGACACCACAAGTAAATTTCAAATGTTTTGAGTACAATTCATATGATGCATGGTTTATAAAGCATTTATGGAGAATCTAAGTTAAGCTAGATGTACAAATGAAACTTTGTAATTGAAGGGCATAACAACACATGTTATCCTAATGTAGGGCATAACAACACATGTTATCCTAATGTAGGGCATAACAACACATGTTAGCCTGCAGTATTGTATTTGTGTTTGAACGTGTATATCATGTATAAGTAGCCTTAACAAATAGCATTCAAGCATAAAGCATAAATAAACACATATGATCATATTGTTGAATTGTATATAAGTAGTTGCAAAGAGTTTCAAAGTGTAATCATGTTTCACCCCAAAAGTGCAAAATGTAAAAAGGGGCTATGTAAACTCACCTTGCAAGTGAAAGGGTTGAACTTGAACTTGTAGTAACTTGGATTGAATGCCTTAAGGATTGCCTAAGTTAAGTTTGTTACGTTAGAAACAAGTTAAGGATAGTCGAGGGGTTGACAATGTAATTAGTTGAAAGTGGTTGTTGTACACTAGAGTGGTTATCATTCCAGAGTAGTACCTCCAACATAAAAGTTCCCAGGAAAGAGTTGGTTGGATCGGAACCCCGTCTTTTCCTAGCCAGAACTTTAATGTTTGTCAGATAACTACATACTAGTTTGAAAGTTACTCTATTTGCATACTTAACCAAGTTTAGGGTGTGTTTGGTAAGTTTGAAAAGTATAAGGGCTAAAGTGAAAATATAAGTTTAGTAAAGATCGAAATGAAATAAGTTAAATATTAGAGGGGTTTAATTTAAAAATAAGGAGTTTTAGTAAAAACATGATTTTTGAAATTGAAAAGAACAAGAAAGATCAAAACCAAGTTTTTAAATAAAAGTTTGAACAAGTTTAATTAAAATAGGGCATTTGATCTTCGATAGCTCTATGATTATAACATAAACATGCTAGGGAATCATAGATCTAGCTAGTTATGAGGAATTTTTGAAAAGAAAAGTATGAACAAGAAAGAACATAAGAAGAACTTACTTAGAATGGAATGATTTAAGCTAGAATCTTTCAAAAGATGAGAAGAACAACCTTTAGTTGCTAGAGAGCCCGAGAGGATTGTTGAGGTGTGAAGAATGAATGAGGTTTAAGGCTCTATTTATAGGGTGGGTTTGAGAGGAAAAAGGGGAAAAGTTGGTTAGGTTTTTTTTTTATTAGGATAACAAAGGTGATAAACATAGGTTTATAAATCTTAGAATTTTTTATAAAACTTTTGAATAATGGATATAGGGGTTAGGTCACGAAATTTTGAGGATATGGATGATAGGATTGAGTTCAAAATTAGTTAGTTAAAGGATGGAATGGATTAGGATAGGATTTAAGAATAAAAATAATGGTTTTAATTCATTTTGGATAAGTTTAAAGGAATTAATTGATTTTATTAATTTAAATAATAAATAATAATATATAAACTTAAAATTTCGAAAATTATATTAATAATAATGATATATGATTGAATTTACAAAAATTAACCAGATTTCGAAGACGTTACAAAAGAAACCCTGAAATTTACGTATGTGTAACTTTTACCCTTGAAATTATATTTTAGTCAAACGAAGTTACAAACTTGAACCGTTTAGAGTCGGCATCCAAAGTTACTATAAGTAGCAAGATTAAGAATGAATACCAGAATCAGATATAGAATCACAATAGAATAAGCAAGTCGTTCTAAAACGCAATAGAATACTCGCTTTAGACTAGACTCAAACGTTTGAAATGAAATGGTATCACAAGTGATATGAGGCATCAAAAAAAAGGTTCATGGTAATAGATTACAAAATAGAATCATAGGATCAGGCATAGAAATGAGGGATGTCACAGATGTCTTTCCGGTAATTTAAATGGCTCCTCTTTCTTGATTTTGATTTATCTCGATTGTTTCCCAGTTCAAGCTTTATTCCTATGCCTTCTGTACCTAATAGTGAGTCTGAAGAGTCACATGAATTCCTACGTCATATGTATTTTCTCATAATCCGATCACGAATACCTTAAATGTATGCTTAATGATTTTGAATGAACTACTAACTATTGTAACTATTCTTGACCAACTTTCATGCAAAGAAGATAGCAAAAGAAGTGTTTGAATCTCATCATCAAATTTAATGTCAACTGATATTAAACGGGATAAGCTTGAGTTAAAATCATTGATGTGAGAAGTAACATAAGCACATAATTTCATTATGATTAATCAACATAATTATATAACAACAATTTCCTTTATTCTTGATGGGGTATAAGAATTTTTAGCAATGTTGAACATCTTCAACCTCTATTGTTAATCTTCATGTCAGGCGGCATCACGAAGGGAAAAAGATAACCGATTTCGTAAGCGTCCCGTACAGGAATTATCTGTCGCAACGCGCTATGGGGAAACACCTAGTTAATATTGATTTTGTCATCACACCCATAACATCTTGATGAAATGCCCAAATGAAATTAAAGAAAACTAGCATGATTCCAAGCCGTGCGTTGCGGCGGGAAGTCCTCCACGATACAAAATACCTAAATGCGTGCTCAAAAAACCTAAGGCATAACATATAAAAAAGCGTTCTCGAAAAAACATAAGGCATAGAAAAGTAAAAATAAAATAAACCCAACGCGACGTTAAGTAAACGCAAAACAATTAAAAAAATAGTATTAACTCAAGTGGGAAAAAAGAAAAGAAAAAGTAAATAACACCCAGGGAGTCGAACCCGGGTCAAAGAGAAGAAAGCAAAGTGTCTTAACCAATCAAGCAAACAACCCTTTTGTGTTTAACGCCGCCTAAGTATTATGTAACATAAAAAAACTTCCGATTTAAAAAAAAACATTTCAACCAGAGGTCCAATCATTTTCTTGTATTGTCGCTAAAGAAGCTGCATTTTTAAATAGGTTAGATAATTCTTCTGGTTTGTGTCTCAATAATCTCTTGAAGAGACCAAAAACATGCATGCTACAAGAATGGAAAGTCCATGACTTTGAGGTATGGGCTACTTCCTTTGACCCTGAGTCCCTGACCACCACATCTGGGTACACCGGTTCAGATGACTACAAATTTAAGCCCATAATTATTTTTTTAGAAATTAGATTGTCTAAAGTTATTCAGGATTTTCATGTTCACTATAAGGGGGGGACGGAGTGGAGGGCACGGGTTGCTAACGGGTTCCACGGGTTGGACGGGTAACACCGCCGCGACCATTGCGGGTTTCTCACGGATTGGATGGCACGGGCTTTAATACCCGCTGGAACCCTCTCCTTTTGAACGTTAAATGTAGCCGTGGGGGGGGGGGGGGGTTCTTTAAATAAAAAAAATCAATTTTATATATTCTCTCAATACATACATATATATATATACATCTTTACACAATATTATTTACATATTCTCTCACAAATAAATCTCAAAATGTTTAAGCGCGCTATTTACATCCCGGAATCATCTAATAGTTCGTCGTCGTCGGACTCGAGTAGTCTTGAATTTTTAAACCTCGTTGTTCAAGCAGCCGAGGTTGAAGACACTGCAAGATCGACTCACCGACATGTGGAACGTGATCTTGTCCAAGCATATGACACATGTTGCCACAAACTTGGACATCCATCTAACGGACGACGAAGACGAGTAGTTTTTTTTTATTAATTGTAATTTTTTTTATAATTTTTTTATTGATTGTATCTTTTTTATTAATTGTATTTTCATTTATGTTTACTTAATGAGATGGTTTTTTTAATGAAATATTGTTTTAATAAAAAAATATTCTAAGGCTTATTGGTTCCACACCCTCCTCTTAGGGTTGGAGAGGGTTCAAGAGGGTAAAAATGACATGACACATTTTAGTTGGGTAAAAAGAGAGGGTTCCATGGGTTTTTTTTACCACTCCCTCCACCCTAATGATTGAAAAATGAAACTGGTGGGCTAGAGCTAAAGAAACAGCAATGACATACTATCCATATATAAATGACGTGTCATACGACCGTATGACCAGGTGAACAATGGTTATACGGGTTGTAAGACGTGTTATACTGACACATCATATGGGCCATAACGTTTTATATCGGATACGGGCCGTATGATGTGTCATAGTGTTATACCGAAACAGAAATGATTGATGTGATGACGGACACCATCTATGACAAAAGTCATACGGCCCGTATGATGTGTCAGGGGTGCTGGTGTGCACATGTGAGGGTGGGTACGTATAGTACAATCCAACTGGTGTCATGTTTAGTAAATGACGAATAGGGTTGATAAAGTCTGGAGCTTTCATAACTGTGTTGAAATGATGATAATGTTATTTTGATTTTTTGTGGTTATAACCTAATGTATTATGATAATATACTGAAGGGCACTAGTTGGCCATAGATGTTTGGAAGCATTCAAAATATCCTCTTATGTGGGTTCACAAAACCAGTGTCATTAACTAGTAGGATTTGCCATTGATTTTGGGAGCATTAAGAAATTCTCTGAGTTGTCTCTTTCAAGTTTAAAGTTTATAATATTCTTTCTGAGAAGTCCACATTGATTTTGCCATTTTGGGAGCATTCAGGCTTCTTCAAATCCCTGCAAAACCACCTTGAAGGGTTACCCAACACTGGCCCCTAGTGACTTGAAGAACATAAAAGAATAACATTGTTAGAGAAATAAAAGTTACTACTTGTTAGTAAATGATGGAGGACCATGGGTTCAATTAAATATCACGATAGAACTGCATAAACATTTATACATCGTATTGAGTTTTAATTCTCTGATTAATTAACGTATATAAAATAGAAAGGATAAAACCGTAATATTTTTGTATTTCTCTTTTCAACTTTCTCTCATTTCTTCATATTAAAAAAAAATACAACAGGAACATGTGCATGTAATGTATATGTGCGTGTAACTATTTTCATGTATTATACAATGGTGGCTGACCAGTGGCGGATCTAGAATATAATTTCAGGGGTAGCACAAAACGGAAGCCGGCAGCGAGTGGCGACATGAGCTGGGTGGGTGGTTGGAAGTGAATAGAAAGTCCCATTTTTTTTATTTTGTTAATTGTTAGATGAGTTTATTTTGAGGTTTGACTTTAAGTTTAAATTAATTTATGCTTTTGGGTTTTAAATCTTTTAATTAACTTGGGCTTTTTAGTTTTATAAACTTGAGCTTTAGAGTCAATAATTAATTTTTTGCCTTTTAAAAAAATATTAAGGGGGTAGCAAAATATATTTTCAAGGGTAACGTAATACATAAAACATTAAAAAAAAATTCACTTCGTCGGAGAAGTTGAGGGGTAGCACACTCGCTACCCCTAACAATCCATATATAATGTAGTATCATCGGTATACATTAAGTAGTATATTCACCGGTGTTTGAGTACGATGATTTGATATTTTTATTTTAGGCCTCATAAACATTATCACTTTCCTTGCTACTTGCACCCCCATCTCCTGCCCATCAAGGATGGTTGCCACTTGCCAGGCAGAAAGAAACATATGGGAAATACTAGGAGAATTTACCATAAAAGGGATGCTTTTTCATGAGTAAATTATATTTTACGTCCTTTTAGATATTTACGAAATTTCAGTTTACATTCTTTAACTAAGGAAATTATAGATTTTGTCATTTATATTTAGTAAAGTTTACACGTTTCATCCTTTAGACTATTATGTATGGTCACATGCCCCTCACGGCTCACGTGAGAGCAAAATCGTCTTTTTATTGTTAATAAAAGAACAGATTACACTTTTTGTCCTGTATGTTTATACTAAATTTCAGATTTCATCATTAAACTAATATAATACCAGAAATTGTCGTTTATGTTTAAACTTGTTTACACATTTTGTCATTTACACTGCCCAACTATTTTTGACGTTAAATGAAGTTACGTACCTCTCACTAAAGACGAGAAATTGCCGGCCAACATCCGTCATCGTCGTTTCCGGTGAGATGAGAGTTTTGATTTACTCCAAGGATTGAAATAGATACAAAAATAAGGTTTCGATTGAACATTTAAACGATTGCTTTTAGATGTTATTTTTTATGATCTTTAACATTTTAACACTCAATGGTTTATATCCAATCCATTATAGTCATGAATTTCTTTTTTCACGGTTAATTATCTTATTAATGTTGTGTTAAATGTAACTTTTTGAATAAATATCTTGGCTCAAAAGAGGTTAAATTCTAGAATTCAATAAACATGTAGTTTCTTGGAAAAATAAATGTTATTGTTATGTCCTTTTGGTACAATTTGCTGTCGAAGAATATGATATTTATGTCTTCCATTTTGTCCTCTCAACCAACATGTGTGCCAAGTCATGTTTTATGGAATCTTTTGTATTTATTTATGTCCTCAAATTCAAATTAAATAACGTTTTTATCATTATTTATTGGTTTTTATTATTAAACGAGTTTAAATCTAATTTGATTTCCCTTTTAGCAAAAATAAAAACTCAAGAGTTGGGTATGGTAGTGTCAGTTTCAGCTCACCCAGAGACACACACTACAGTCATGTATCTGCTTCTTTCCAAGAACTCATGACCTCAAACCGTTCTCCAATGGCTGCTCTACTCAATTTCCACCCTCCAACCCGAACAAACAAAACGGGTTTCACCAAATATTCATGGGTTATTTGGGTGTTCATTGTTGGATTCTTGTGTATGGAAGTAGAGTGTGATAGTTCACAGATTTCTGTTAAGTTAATCAAGAAACCTGAACCCATCTCCAATCTTGACTCGCCTACATTTGCTTTCGCTGATTTCTCATGCACCAGTTGTACCTCCAGCTGCACGGTTTGTACATTCTATTCTCTTTAAATATGCTCTCTCTTCTATCTCGCAAACTAGAAATGGAAAAATTATAGGCCAAACCGTTAACTGCGGTTTCAGGGAAAGAAAACCAATAAGTTGGTCGGACGGGCTGATTTTGACGGTTTAACGGTTATCTTTTGGAGTTTGGCGTTTTGAAATGACTTTATTTTTATTTTTTTACTTTTTTTCAAATTGCTAAAAAAAATTAATTTTTTTTACGAGTGAACACATGCTCTATGCTCTACTCCTAAAAGCACCATGCCCGCACTCAATAGGATTTGAACTCATAACCAAATGATTGGGGAGTGAGTACACCACATTATTGGTTTACACATGATTCCAGGTTCCAAACCGGACATAACTTTTAAGCCGTAAAACTGAACCGTGAATTATACCGTTTGGATTTCAAACCAACCGAATTATACAGTATCTTTGTTTTCCTTTTGATACAAAAATATTCTATACATTTGGATTATTGCTGGAACACATTTGACCATAAAAGTCAAAAGTTAGTTCTAGCTTTGAAACTAAGACAACAGTTAAAGGAGTTTGATTTCCAGTTGTGATTTTTGCCTTTAGGATTACAAATTCACAACTGAATAAGATTACAGTAAAAAACTGCAATTGAACAGTTTACAGTTCTATAAAAAGTCAAACATGTTAAATCTTAAAGACTACTTTTAATCTTTACAACCTTCTGAATTGTTTTATTCATAGATTTGTATTATTAATATAATAATATCGTTTTATAATCATAATTAATTAACTATATAAAAAAAAAATATAATTAAAAAGGTGTTTCGAGTTAACAAACCCGCTTCACTCGTAGAAAATGACTCATTTGCATACATGTCTTTATAATTTCAACAATGTCACAAAGTTATTCTTTTGTTTCTATGCAGCTGGATGATCTCCGACCATCAAACTGTTCATCCGGGGAAGTTTCTTACACTAAATTGCAAGACGGGAACCATACGTTTAAAGTGTGCACCAACGGGCCTCAACCGACCCGCTGTGCTACTTATAACTGGACCATTGGTTACCTAACTATCCTTCATCCTATTAGTTGATTTTATTAGTAGCTATATAATGATGTACAAAATATAACATTTTCCAAAACTATAAGAGCTATTGCACAAACTCATTATTTATAGTTACTCATTGATCATGCAGACACTGTTCCCCCCACAGCAAACGTTACAGCATCGACATCTTTTACAAATACTTCGGATGTTACTGTGTATATATCTTTTAGTGAACCCTGCGATGGTGGTGATGGTGGTGGATTTAGGTGTTTATCTGCAAATGACTGCAGCGTAAGTAGGTGCTTCCTAGCGGTTTTGTTAGATACAAGGTTGTGTATCTATATGATTCGGATTTTAATCTGAATACATCAAGTTTTTCACTTGCAGCTTCTAGTCTATGGTCAAGGCCAAGTTATTCCAAACACTCTAAAGACTATCAAGCCGAATCTTGAATATTCTATTTCAGTGAATTTGTCTACAAATGTTGAGTATGGAAGAATTGTGTTAGTAACAGACACAAATTTTTGTAAAGATGCAGCCGGGAATCGATTTACACGAACAACGGGTTCCAGTTTCTTGGTTCATTTTGGTGAGACTGACTTCTTTAAGGTCAAACATCGTAATCTTAAAATCCAAATTTGATTCAGATATTTCAACTTCAAGAAGAAACTTATAGTTTAAATAGAATGCTATAACTAACATGTATCGAATAAACTACATTTGATTTCAAATTCAGTGAAAACCCGGAATAATTTCGTAAGTAAAAAGTAGGTGGTTTGACTCAAAAAGTCAAAATGTACTCACTGGTTGACTGATTTTACAGATAGAAGAAATGTATATGTTGATCTGAGGACTCATATACCCGAACAGCTACTTCAGCTCGATAATAATGTTAGATTGGTTCAAGCAACTAACAAATACAAGAACTTGAAGTTGTATCTATATTTTACACATCCTATAGTCAATACATCAACTGAAGTCTTGAAATCTCTAAAAGTTAGTCAAGGGTCACTTGTTTCAACCACCAGCAACAAAGATAGCCTTGGAAACCGAAGATTCGGCTTTCAATTTGTAGATATTTCAGAAATTGCCATTGTAACCGCTAGGCTAGAATCAGGATCACTTCTAACCAGACAAGGCTCCCCGGTTTCACCTGTTGCACCAGTCACATTTCTTTTTGGTACATTTGAGACTCTGAATTTGAATTTAGAACTTAGTAGCTTTGACTTCAAAAGTCAAAGTTGTTTTCATGGATTCAATTGAGACTTTGTTGGAAACCTGTGTAGATTCTCAACGTCCTTATGCGAGATTAAGCACGACAAGCCATATGCCGACACAACAGGAGCGTATCACTGTGACGATAAAGTTCATGAAGCCTGTTTTCGGATTTAACTCATCTCACTTCTCTATTTCAGGAGGACATATACTAAGGTTAGTCTTTTTTCTTCTACCGGAATCGTGTAACATGAACATGACCCGTTTAACCCATTAATCTAAACGAGTTGACAAGCTAGCAGATAGTGATAAATGGGCCGAACGGGTTGCCAGATCGACATATTTGATTAAACAGGCGAAACAGCTCAACCCGAATACTTACTCCAATACGATTTTATGCAGGTTTCGTGAAATAAGCAAGATTGTCTACTCAATCGAGATCCAACTAACCGAAGATTGGGTGTTCCTGCACGTTCCTGAAAACGTAACCACTGATGTAGCCGGGAACACAAATCTAGCATCGAACACCTTACGATTATTTCACTGTATGAACTTGTTCCTTCATATCTTGATACAGTTCTTCTAAATCACAAACCTACAGAGACTCAAATAAACCTCTTACAGATTCTGTACCCGCCGCATCCTCTGTGCTTTCTACCTCTGCAACTGCCGCTTTCGTGTTGACCGCCGTGGTTGCAACCCTGCTCACGGTCTCCACCGCCTCCCTCCAGAACTACGGAGCATTCGCAACACCATCGCCGTTGTTAACTTCCAGTCCAGCAAGAATTCTTTTTGTAAGATGATTTTTTAACTACCGTACACTTTCACCGAACCCTAATTTTTTTTTCGTCGTGTAATCAGCGAATTGTGTGTTATATTCAAATCTTCGCGTTATCTGGATGGTTAGCGGTTCCATTGCCGATTGAGTACAGTGAATTTGTTAAGGGTTTGAGATGGAGCATCCCTTGTTTCAGACTCCCGTGGGAATCTGGTTACGTGAAGCCTATGTGGCCTATGAATCCACATTCGTACGGTTTCAGAATCGATGATCCTGAAGCTGTAGAAAAAGTTGAATCAGTGTATGGATTGCCACTCACTGCAATGGAGTATGGATCGTTTTTCGAGGTCAGCAGGCTATGATTCTGTAATTTCCCCAAATTATTGTTTTTAGGGTTTCTGATGGCGGTGGTATACGCAGGGCCAAAATGAGGCGCCGGAGGCTGAATATATTACAGATTCGAATGATTCGCACGGGTATGTTGATAGATTGTTTACGTGTATTGGTTTGATTGTTTCAATTGAGGTTGGATTGTTTGTTCAGGTGGACGGATTTCAACCGGAGTGTGTTTTGGCTGGCGGTGATGAGCGGCGGCTTGATTATTCTGCATATCTTGTTCCTCCTGATACTCAAACTTAGGAAGAAAAAGGAGAAAGAGAACACTTATGTCTCTGTCATCTTCCCAAGATTTGAAATCTTTCTGGTGATTCTTGCAGTTCCTTGTGTTTCTGCAGCCTCTGCGTCTCTCCTCAAAGGTATATTTTTTACTTTGACTTTCAAGGTCAAACCTGTTACCTTTTTGCCATCATAAGGGTTGGCAAATGAACAAACCCGAGACATTGAGACGGGAATGAGATTAGTTTTTTTTTTCTTCCTTTTTTGTGGTTTTAGAATGGGTATGGCTAGGTAGTCAAAGGTGTTCGGCGCACTCAAGGCGCAAAGGGTGAGCGTATCGCGTTGACACAATGCGCTTAAAAAGCGTGTGCCCGAGACAAACAAGGTGCACGTGTATTCCAAGCCATTTTTAGATGTTTTAGACTGGTTTAGGTTGTTTCAGACTAGTTTAGACTTTTTTTTTGGCTTGTTTAGACTAGTTTAAGCTGATCCAAACAAGTTCCCCCCCGTATTTTGGCCTGTTTTTTGACGCCTTTGCTCCTTGATGGACGCAAGGTGGTTTTGCTGCGTTGGGTCACGTCGAGGCGCATGCCTTTGGCGCTTTTGACGCCTTTTACTACATAGGGGTATGGTATTAGGTGATAACCTTCCAGTTACCCGACCCCGTTTACCCGTATAGGAATAGAATAGCAGAATACATTAATATCTTATATTATCTTAAATTAAGAAATAATACGTTAAACTTGTTATAAATTTGAAATTATTAAAATTATAGAATTATTATAAATATAGTTTTTTTTTTTTTTGAAAGGCATATTTCTTTTATTCCTAAGGGAGTGGGACTTGAACCCATGACCTCCTCAATCCTTAGTGTTCCTAGAGGATTTTCCTCTACCAATGGGCCACCAACCCCATTGGCTTATAAATATAGTTGAATATTTTATATTTTAAGTCGGTTTTTGAGATTAGTTTAAGGGCATCTGAAATGGTAATTTTGAATCAGAAAAGACCATAAAGGGTTTAGCCGATGTGAGGGAACCCGATGGGTAGAGTACCGGGTACACGATGGGTATGGGACTGGGATTACCAAAACCTGTCTCGTACCAATTTTTAAATCTGAAGATTTATCTGTTTGACTTCTAAAGTCAAACTTGTATTCTGTTATTTCAGGTGGATCTGCTTCAGGGATTACAGTTGGGACTCTAATTTTAGGAGCTGTGTTTTTCCTAATCCTAGCACTGTTTATGTTTCTTTCTATTGGGATATCACTGGGGAAGCTGCTTCAATACAAAGAAATTCACCAAGAAGATCAACACATGCATTGGTATCAAGCACTGGTGAAGGTTACTTTGGGCCCTGGAAAAAGAGGTCAATGGACATGGATCAACACCTCAAATTCCAAATGGCTAACCATTTTAGGACCCCTTTTCGAAGACTTAAGAGGCCCACCAAAATATATGCTCTCACAAATCACCGGAGGACCGGATTACAGCACGAGCAGAGGTAGTATAATCGCCTCAGATGATGAAAATGAAGATGCAGAAGCACCCTTTGTTCAAAGGGTGTTTGGAATTTTGCGAATCTACTACATTTTTCTTGAATCAGTTAAACGGGTCATGTTAGGAATCTTGGTGGGTACTTATTCAAGAAACGGGCATTCTGAAACACCCGCGAAAATATTACTATGTGTGACCTCATTCCAACTGTTCTTCATGGTCCTCAAGAAACCGTTTATCAAGAAAAAGGTTCAGTTGGTGGAGATAGTATCGGTTTCTAGTCAAGTTGCAATCTTTATGATTTGTTTGGTTCTTTTGAGGAAGAATCTTTCAACCCATGATCAGACTAAGATCGGGATCACAATGCTTTGTTTGTTCTTGTTCGCATTCGTTGCTCAAATCTTGAATGAATGGAACTCTTTGCTTTGTCAGATAAAGCAGCTTGATCCGGATAATGAGTCTTTGTGTATGGGTTTGAAAATAGCATCATGGGGGATTCTTCTGCTTTTTGTCCCGATTAAATCGATGAAAAACATCGAGAGTCAGTTCCCGTTGAAAGGGCGGAGGTATAACGATACCACCGAGGTGGTGGTGCCGCCAACGGGGAGATTTAAAAGCTCGGGTACACCGGAGCATGCGTGGAAGAAGCAACTGAGAGATTTGGCTAAGTCTAGTTTTAGCAGGCAAGGTAGTGGCGGGAGTCCTGGTGGAATTCCGACCGATCCATCGAGCAGTCGGACAAAATGGAGCGGGTTTTGGACCGGGAAGAAAAGTGGGGCTGGGAGTTCTTCCCAGACGACGACATCCAGCGACTCAAAATCAGGACAAAAAGGGATGTATAGAGATTTTGAAGCACTTTTTGGGTTAAGTAAGTGATTTTATGCATCATTAATAAGCTTTGATAATAATACTTTGAGCTTAATTAGCTTGTAAATATGTTCAACGATGAAAGAGCGGTTGATTAACATATGTGAAATATGTTGATATGTCACAACACAAGCATTGATATTGGGGCATTTTAATATGACTTCGTATAATGTCTAATCCCCAATGTTTTTTGGTTTCTCATAAACTTTTCTATTCTAATAAAATCAACAAAGATCGTGATCTCATAAAAGTTAATCGGCCGGGTTCCCTTATTCTATAAAATTTCTAAGTATAAAAAATTATAGATAAAAGGTTGATTTTATAGGGAGGATATAAAATTATATATAAGTTTACAAAACCCGTCTTAAACTTCAAATCTTATAGCAACTGTAAATTTATGACTAACACCTTATTCATAACTCTGTCTTATAAATAACAAAGTAATATATTAACAAGATACGTACACGTGACATACACAAAGGTTAAAAAAACTAGAGTAAATTAAACAGATTGTCCTTTAATTATATTAGAAATTACACTTTCTGTCATTTGACTTCAATAAGTACACCACAAGTCTTTTTCTTACATACTTTTGCACACCCTGGATCCATGACAATTTGGATGCTGCCCCAAATTTGAAGTATTAAATTTCAATTGAAAATGTAAATAATTACATGTTTTAGGTATTTAGAGCAAAAAGGGGAGATAAATTTCCTTCTGAATTTTAAACGAGAGAAGTTGAATCAATTAATGCAAGTGAGGAACAAGTTAAACAAGAAGGCGAAGATTTGATACAGTTAGAAGACGATATAATGGAAGACGTGAATGATGCACCGGTGAGAGAGAGATCGGAAGGTGAGACTAGAGGTCGTCGGATTTACAAGTGTTGCTGGAATTTCGAAAAGGTCGCGGATTGAACCAGATGGAGCTTTTATGGTTTATGGGAAGAAGATGAAGATGTGGGGTCTAGGTGGGTAGGGGATGGGTAGGATTTTTATAAGAGAATGGTTTATACCCATATGATTATGGTGTGATGTGATAATAAAGTGCACGCCACGTGGCGCCACGTCAGATTCTGGAAAAATCACATCATAATCACATGGCAAGGGGTATACCCATGTGATTGTGTGGTGTGATAATTTAATGTTTATTTTTGAATTTTTATTTAAATAAAATAAAACTTAATAAATAATATTCATTAATAATAAAAAATTACATTAATTAAAATAATTAAAAAAAATTACATTAATAATAAAAAAATTACATTAATTAAAAAAAACATAACCAAAACCTACGGGATACCATGACGTTCTTTGATCTCCTTTTGTTTTTTTTTCAATCAAAAAACGTTGGACGGTTGAGAGTGAATCTATGTTGAGGTCGTTGCCTACAAAAAACAAATATTCAAATTAATAAACATAAAAATAAAAAAAGGAAAATTTTAAAAAATACAAAAACCAAAATTATTGTTACCGATTATTGGATCCTCCGAGACGTCTATATACGCCTTAACCAAGAATAGTGGCTCGTCTTTTTCCCACTTTTTTTTTGTATTCGGTCGGCTAGAAGTCTCTTGTGAAACCTTCTTCTTTCCTTTTTTTGTGAGACATTTTGATTCTCGTCCACGGTTTCTTGTGGCATTTCTTGAGTTTCGGGTACAAATTCTAGTGGTGTACCCGGTTGAGACATTGGGGATTGGTAGTTAAACATTTGAAAGTTCGGGTTTGGTTGGAAGTTTGGGTTGGGTAGGAAGTTCGGGTTTTGTTGAAAGTTCGGGTTTTGTTGAAAGTTCGGGTTGGGTTGAAAGTTCGGGTTGGCCATAAACGCGTTATCATGAGCCGCGTATTGAGCCCAAAAGTTTGGGTTCGGATCGTTACTCATTTTTTGGTAGAAAATTTGTGAGTAGATGATTAGAAATTTAGAAGATTGGTGGGTAGAAGTGTGAAAAATATACAGTAAAAATTGGGTATTTGTAGTGAGTAAAATTAATATTATTAATTATTATTATTATTTTACAACGGTAAAAAATACTACCGTTCAACGGTAGTATTGTTTTGAAAATGGAAAAAGCTCGCGTGATATTTCTCACGGGAATAGATCACGCCGTGATTTATCAAACGAGGGGGCGGTGTTCCCTACAAATCACGCCGTGATTTGTTACGCCACGTAGGACCATGCCGTGGTTTGGGCTTGTATACCGGACGACCTAAGTGGACGAGGGATGAGATTGAGTAGGTTAGTTGTGGGCCCCACTATTTAATTATTTATTTTAAGTTTTTTTTTAATCTTTAATATAAAGGGATAGTTTGGTCTTTTAACAACTACTTAGCGGAAAAAGTTAGCTTTCATCTATTATAGGGACCGTGAGTGAAACAAAATCAAAGTATGTTATGACTAAATCGTAATTTTTCAAAGTTATGGACTATATCCGTAATTTGGTCAAACCACAGGAACCATCCATATAATTAACTCAAAATATTTTAAGTTAGACTTTTATAAATATAAAACAAAATTGTTTATTTGTACTCTCGTAGGTTCATCTAATTCATATTTATTAATATTTTTCATATCAAGTTTGTTTGATTTGATATAATTCATATTTATTAATACTTTTCATATAAAGTTTGTTTGATTTGATATATTTCAAAACTTTCAATTGCTTCGATACTATTAATGTTCTGTATGAGAGTTATACTTTTGCTCCAAACTTAAGTTTACATTCATAATCGTGAATACATTCTCATTTTCTCCAAAAAATTCTTCATTTAAAGATATTAATGTAACCATTAATTATGTAAAACAGGTTATTTGAAAAAGGAAACGGAAATCTTTTAAGTAACATGTTCTCTTTATCCATGAAAACAACTCATAAATTCATTTCGTGATGCCCGTTTTTTTCCACTAAACTCATGCATAAATGTTCAGAACATAAACACGAACAATAGTTAAAAAACACATGGTCTTCATCTACTAAACTGAGTATATGCATTTACTTGGAGGATCACAAAATTCCATCAAATTTAAAGAGGACTAATCACATAAAAAAATAGTGTTATCTAAGCAAATAGTATAAAGACCCCTCTTTGATCATCAGAAATTCAAATAGGACATTTCTCATCAAATCCTTGATGTATGTGAAGTGCATGTGTTGAAATCTCTTTTGCCCCATATTGCATGACGTGAGAAGTCTTAATGGCAGCGGCTGGACCCTATTTCACATGTACAACAAATATGTATCAGTATTAACAATCACATTGAATTAATAAACACAGACACCATTTGAATACAAAAGTTAGTCTCTAACCTTTCTATCTTGTTGTTCTAAAGTTCATTTTTACGGTTAAGTGATTCACCGTAAGAAATAATTAGGAAAAGTTAAATTTGATGTTTGCATGTGGAAGGTGTTCACGGTCCGGTTTTCACGGTTTTTAGGTCAAACCGTGAACAAAACCGTTAGTAACGGTTTTTTTTATTGAAAACCAAAACCGAACCATTGAAAATTAAAACCAAACCGAACCATTACTAACGGTTTGGTTCCGCGGTTTGAAAACCAAAATCATCTTTCTAATCCTCTTCCATATCATCATCCTTGATGATATTAACATGATCATTGGCATCTTCGTTTTCCATTTCAAAGTTTCCTGTAGAACATTCGTAGCCCAAACGAAACCAATTTCTTTAACATAATAAATATCAAAGAAGATACACATGTTCGATCATCGATTAAAGATGGACTTACAATTGGTGACGATTGTCGGTTGTGATTGTTGACTGTCAATTGTGAGAGCCCTGAACAACAGGTTATCGATTGTTGAACAAACGACTGTCACACCCCGACCGATGGCGGAATCATCGAGGCGGACAATGATATGATTGTTCAAAAGCACATGATAACTAAAATGTTGCATAATTCATTAATTAAATTTAAAGACAACAAAGATCCAAATACAATACATTTCAGATAACCTAGTCTAGTTCAAAACATTGATTTATTTAACTAGGTCCATAGTTCTTAGGTGGAGAAATCTTCGGCAAGCAATCACATATCCAAACCTGAAACATTATTTAAATCAAGTGTCAACTAAAAAGTTGGTGAGTACATAGGTTTTATAGTTCCGATAAGTAGTAGATAAAACGTTTTGCAACTCATTGTTTATCTTGTTAAACATAGTATATATATGATGTATCATTTATCTAATCACAATTCAAACCCTGTTTGACGCGCTTGAACATAGCACAACAGCTAAGTCCGGTATGTTTGAATATAGTTACCCACTATATCTGGTATGTTTGAATATAACACGCGGCTATATCCGAGTATGCAGTAATAAACACCCTAACCGGGTGGGCTGGTCAGGCACAATAGATCTATTAATATTACTGTTGGTTTTCTTGTGTTTAAATGTATGTACATCTAAGAATATAAGCATATAGTCCACATGTAAAACACGTATAAACAATGTGAGTAGCATGTATAATGTTTCACCCCAAAATGTGCAAAAATGTAAAATAGGGGCTATGTAACTCACCTGGCTAGCGGATATGATAATCCACGAGTGCGGGTGATAAGGACGTTGAAAACTAAGCACGATGAAATCCTATGTGGATAGATAAGTATTATTGTATGTTTGTACGAGCGTATTCGTATTTAAATGTATATAGGTTTTATAATAATATTCCTTAATATTTATTTGTATAAAATATGGTAGGAATATGATAATGGTTTTGTAAAACTTTAACTTAAAAATATATATATATATATTGTTAAAATATTATATTTTTAAATAAGTAGTTATTAGGTATTTATAAAAGTTTCTATTTATTTATTTATTATTATTATTATTTTATCATTATTATTTGTAAGTTAAAACTATTTTAACAAAAATATAGTGTTTATTATTTTATAAATATTTTGGGTAGGTTAAATATATAAAAAAAAATGTTATTTGATGGTTTCGAAAGTAAACGATCGAGTTAATCGACCCGTATTGGTTTTTATTGTGTAAATATGGTGGAATAAACAAATAAATTAGATTATATTTTTAAAACAGAAAATAGAAAAAAAATGGGTTGGGCCGTAGGCCACCCGGATCGAACCCGCGACCTGTGACACAAACACACACACGCATAACCAGCCGGGCTACTGCCCATCGCTGGTTATGTGTGTGTTGTTTAATTCATATACACATACTCAGTATTGATCGCTGGTCCTCGGCAATCCGGCAAACCGTATCCGAGGACTTGGGTTTGCCCGGTAATCGACGGTTTCATGCCGCGATTTCGATTAGGATAGTTTGTCATATGATAACAGAAGGTAAAGGAACAAAATTGAGGCTCGAACCTGGTCGCGACGGGCCTGGTCGGCAACGCTTTTTGTTCGAAAATACCAAGAACTTGAATTTCAGAATTTGAGTTGGATTGAGCCTTATTGTCACAACCCCGGGCTACCCCTGCCCGGGCGTCGTGAGACAACGCTGGTATCTGAATGAGGTCCCATAAATTTGGACAGCGGAAGTCTTTGTTTTTACTTGATGCCTTTTTGTAATGAAATGTAATGTAAATAACCTCAAGGGTTAATTCTGTACTTTTTGTCAAAACTTGGGATCCACGTCCCTTTTCATTTCATGATAATAGATCTTCAAAAGTCTATTATATAATGTACAGTGATTGAAATAATTTACATAATACAAGCCATTCAAAATGTCTAGGATCTACGTCCGTTCCAACATTTGGTCTTGTATTAGTCTGCCACAGGGATTTTGATATGCCTAAAGATCTTGTCTTTACTGCATCACCCTGAATTTAATGATTTCTTTCATTACCTGTGAAAAACGTTTTGAAAATGAACATCAGCATAAAGCTGGTGAATCACATTTAACTGACACGAAAATGATTTCTAACATAAACCAAATTAAAGCCTTTAAGCACGTTTTTGTATGGTAAATCTACACATTCAGCAGTCTATTTCACCTGAAGTATATACCACCTACATACACTGGGTTAACTGCCATGGGGTCAACTGGCTGAGCGCTATGTCTCAGACTGATAGCCTATTCCCAGGGTGATGATGCTAAGAACCTTGTTCTTAGTCTTACATGATACTCAGGAACTCGTCCCTCGTATAATCTGCTAAGGAAACCCATCCTTAGTCTTATGATTTCCCATTACATGATCTGTACCCAGCCACGGACCGGACTTTCACCCGTCACATGTATACCATTTGATCAAATCTACGTATGCTTATGGCCTGAATGCTATCACGTAGATTACCCTTATGATTAAAGCATTTAATTTGTTTCATGCCGTTTTCGTAAATAAAATGGTTTTATCGTTTGAAAAGCGTTAAACGTGTTCACCTTGATTTTGATGGCTGGTAGGGTTGTAGGCTTCGGAATTTGAGCAGAACCTCGACACGTTTGATTAACGAGAATATATATGAGAGAATATATATATAATTGCGGCTATATATATATGAATAGTTTTAACGATACCTACTTCGCGGGATTTGGACGGAACTACGGCTTGAGCAGGGTTTCGTTGGAAGGTTGGACGACGGCTTGGAACGTCGTAGAGTTTGGAAAACGGGGTTTGTGTGAAATGAACGTTTGGAAATTGTGTAGAAATTTCAATCCCCTTTGAAGGCCTTTTATAGGCTGGAATTCCGGTCCCTCGCGTACCGCGAGGCCGGCCAAGGAAATCCCTCGCGCACCGCGAGGGGATGAGGTGTCGCGAACGGTGCTGAGTCAGCATGACACGTGGCGGCTGGTGGCAAGGGTGAATGACACGTGTCTTCTGACCTGACGCGTGTATTATACCCTCGCGTACCGCGAGGCTTGGTTGGGAATCTTCTCGCGTACCGCGAGAAGGTGTAAATCTGGCGTATAAGCAGCTTCTTCGCGTACCGCGAGGTTTTGTCAAAATCTCCCTCGCGTACCGCGAGGGAGTGAAATTTTGAATTTTTCCTTTCTTTTTATTTTTGGGTGTTACACTTATAATCTGGTCACAGCTTCGTCTGAGGATGGCGAAGGCGATGGTAGTCTCAATTTGGAGTGAGAGTGGGTGGAGGAGGGGTGGCGAGCTCGGGCATGTCTGGAAATGGCTTTTTATAGTCGAGCTCGATCCCGACAATGAGACAAGCAATTGAGCATGCCCAGACACTCGTCTGGACGAGACGAAACTGTCGAGACCTCTTGCAAGCGTGGAGGTCTACTGTCGGGGCTGTATTAGAGGCGTGGACTTTCGGCCATAGACACAATCAGGCTTTCCTTATGTTTAATCGACAAATTGGTCGAGGGCTTTTGTTCGCGTGGGGACGACGAGGTCAGGGAGACCACTTTCGGCTGTCGAGGTGTAGGGGACAGTCGTGTCGAGTGGGTCGCCGGAAATAAGCTTGGACCGCCGGACAAAGGGAAAGGGATGACCGGAAATGCGAATTGGACTTTGGCAGTTTCAGTCCCTGAAGTTTGATTTTGTTTTAATTCGACCCCTGAGATAATTACGGATGAATCCTTGTAGTTTGATTTGTACAGAAATAGTCCCTCAACCGATTTTATCTTAAAACCTTCTAGTTTGAAAATTTTCAAATCAACCCCTCGACTTTTATAAAAATAATTAATTAAATTTTTCTTTGATTTCAAATATATTTTATAAACTTATATTATTTATTATTATTATAAATACTTTTATAAAAGTTAATTATTTTATTTAAATAGGTTATTTTGTTTATAAATGAACCTTTTAAATTTAGATTTTTATATAAAATTTTATATAAGTTTAACACTTATAAAATCTTATTTATTTTAAATCCCTAAATTAAATATATATATATATATACATATGTATATGTATTTATATTTGTACAAAATTTTAAATAAAACCACTTGCATTCTATTGAATAGGAAATGTTTACAGGATACATAATATAAAAACGTGAATAAAAACCCGAAATGTCACAGTACGTAGCGGGTTGAGGTGAAAAAGTGATGAAGAGGCGGTCTCAAATGAAACATCTGTATGTATTATTTTGTACAAAAATGGATTAAGTAATGAAAAGCCAAGCTCCTTTGGTGGGCTCCTTTTTTCACATATTTAGATTTTGCCTCCAAAATTCCAAGTGTCTAATAGTGTTAATGATTTCATTGTTTAGCCCAAATTAATATAATATTAATAAAAAGTAAGATACGGTTCGGTCAGGTTTTTTACAATCGGTTTTTGGTAAAAATCGTAAACCAAACCATTCGCTACGGTTTGAAACTTTTGAAACCGACCGACCGAAAGTTAAGAAAAAAATCAATCGCGAAACCAAACCAATGACCGGTTCGGACGGTTTCACGGTTTGAAACCGAACCGTGAACAACCCTATGTGGAACACAACTGTAGATTTATACATTAATTCAAAACGTATTAAACGAAACGATCTTTTTTGTGGGGTCAAGTCGACGTCAGTTTGTGTTTGTAGTTTTCAGTTTAGGGGTGGTCAAGTAGTTAAAAGGCATGAAAAGAAATACATGTCTTTCATCGGGATGAACCAAAATGAGTTGCCAAGGTAGTATTATGATCTTCCGAATGATACACTTAATGAGTAACCTCCCAATCATGTGAGGATATCATGGTATATCCGTTCATCTCCTTATTTATATATTATAACAAACTCAATCACTTTAACACGAGCTTTAAAACTATAGGAACTCAATTTAAAAAGTTACACTATAGTTACAACTTAAGCTTTCGACCACTTCTTATTGTCATGAGGTTAACTTTTCAAGGTATCATGCAACACTTAGTCTCTACTAAGTTCAACCTTATCCATGATAATCATAACAATTCACACGCCTTACAACGAAACATAAGATTATGAAGAAAAAAGGATGTGCATTCGTTGAAAACACTTTATATAAGTTTTTACAAGCATGGGTGAACAAATGCTCATAGGTACATGGCCGATTGACCCTGAGTGTTATTACCAATTTTTATGTATTTACAAGGGGAGACATTACATTGATATGGATTCTAAACCGTAATGTCGTTGAGGGTTTAGAAATGACTAAACACAACATGTTATCAGCAAACTTATTAGCACAAGAAGTTGACCCGATAAAACTATCTCAAAACCCAAAATATACGATGAAATCACCATCAAAATCATTTGAAAAAAACTAAAATCACCTTCATACGACACGCAACCTCACCCGATCTAAGATAAAACTAATAAAAAAAAATCTCATAATCAAGTTATTGATACCTAAACATATACTACTAGTAGTAACTCATTCAAAAGAATTATTATGCACCCCACTATTTACAAGTGTTTTTAAACATCAATTTCAAGGTGTGTTATGTCAAATAAAATCACCTTTATTTATACTACTAACCACTCAGAATACTTTATTCTACACACATATTTTACGTAGAAAATGTCTACATCTTTCCATGATTTCCATACATTTTCCAAGGAACTCTTATACGCCATATAGAGAAGTCTTGTTTTTCCACTAAACTCTAGAATCTTCGAACCTTTTAATTAATAGAGTAAATTTCATTTTTGGCCCCTAAGGTTTGACCTGTTTAACTCTTTCAATCCAAAAGAGAATTTTTTAACATATAAACCCCTGTGGTTTGCATTTTGTAACGGTTTTGGTCAATTTGACTAACTTTGTTATATTTTTCAGTTAAGTAGAAGGGTAATTCACTCATTTTAAATATGAGGGACTATTTGTATAACTCATTAAGATAACTTGATGTTTAGGGATTGTTTTTGTAATTTACTTAAAATAATAAAAATATAAATTATGAGTGCTATTTTAGTAAAATTTTTATAATATATATAACCATAAATCTAAATATCTTTAATGAAGGTCTATTAAATCTCCAGTTTGGCTCATGAGTTGTTTTTATATATAAATTTTATAAATATATATATCTTTGTTCGTGATATTTATGTGCATCGGCAAATCGTCGTTTGATCCTTGTTTTTGTAATGATTCTTTTAAAATTGAATAAACAGTACAAAGTGTTTTAAGCGATTTAGTTGAATATTTTACAGTACAAAATATTTGTTTGAAATTGAATATATAAAATACAGTACAAAATATTCTAAGCGATTTAGTTGAATATTTTACAGGTTTTAAGCGATTAATCGATTTATATTTACATATTTAGTTGAATATATAAATACAATACTAAATTTTATAAATATAATAAATATATATTTATATAATTTATATATAAAAATAATTATAAGTATTTATATATATATATACACACATATATATTAACTAATAAATAATAAATGAGTCGAGCCGAGCCAAGCTTGAGCTTGAAAAACTACTCACGATCCAAACTTGAGATCTACTTAGACCTTCATTAAAAATATTTAGATTTAGGGATGTTAAATATATATATATATATATATATATATATATATATATATTACGTATAATAAATAGAAAATAGCCCCTCATAATTTAAATTTTTATTATTTTAAGTAAATTATAAAAACAATCTCTAAACATCAAGTTACCTTAATGATTTACACAAATAGTCTCTCATATTTAAAATGACTGAATTACACCTCTAGTTAACTGAAAAATATAACAAAGTTAGTCAAATTTGTAACGGTCGTTCAATGAATTTGAGCTTTTCATTTACTTCCACATCTTGTAAAGGCATAAGCAAGGATTCATCAGCTAAACACTTACGTAGGTTTGATACATGGAATATATCGTGTACCCCACCCATCTCTACTGGTAGTTCAAGCTGATAGGCAACAGATCCGATTCGTTTAATGATTTTGAAAGGTCCAACAAAACGTGGATTTAACTTTCCTTTCTTTCCGAAACGAATAACACCTTTCCAAGGTGAAACTTTTAATAACACCTTGTCACCGAATTGGAATTCTAACGGCTTTCTTCGTTTATCTGCATAACTTTTCTGTCGATCTCGAGCCGCTTTTAAACGTTCACGTATTTGTAATACTTTATCAGTGGTTTCTTGGACTATCTCTGGTCCTGATAACTGATTTTCTCCGATATCTGACCAACATACAGGCGTTCGACATTTCCGTCCGTACAATGCTTCAAATGGTGCGGCCTGAATACTTGTGTGATAACTATTGTTGTATGAGAATTCCATTAGAGGTAAATGATCATCCCAATTACCTCCAAAGTCTATCACACAGGCTCGGAGCATATCTTCTAGGGTTTGTATGGTTCTTTCGCTCTGCCCATCAGTTTGTGGATGATAAGCAGTGCTAAGATTCAATCGAGTTCCTAGAGCTGTTTGAAAACTTTGCCAGAATCGAGATGTGAAGCGACTATCTCTATCTGACACTATGGATAGAGGCACACCATGTAACGTTACAATTTCATTAACGTAAATTTGCGCCATTTTGTCCATACTCATGGTGTCCTTGATAGATAGAAAGTGAGCTGATTTGGTTAAACGGTCAATGATAACCCAGATTGCATTATTTCCACGAGTGGTTCGAGGAAGTTTGGTAATAAAGTCCATAGTTATCAATTCCCATTTCCAAACTGGTAATTCTAACTGTTGTAATAACCCAGCTGGCTTTTGGTGTTCTGCTTTGACTTTGGAACAAGTCAAACATTTTGCTACATAAATAGCAATATTCTTTTTCATACCAATCCACCAATAACTTTCTTTGAGGTTCTTGTACATTTTATCACTTCCTGGGTGCATGGTGTATTTGGACTTATGTGCTTCTTCGAGGATTCGCTCTCGAAGATCACGTATAACTGGTACCCAAATACGTTTATTCATGCGAAGGATATTATCTTCTCCTTTGATCAGTAAATCAAGCATTCCTTTCATTCCTTCTTTTTCAAAGTTATTGTCTTTCAAGGCTAACTCTTGTGCTTCTTTTAACTGACCTACAAGATCAATTTGTAGTTCAAGTCTGAGAGAACGTACTCTCTTTGGCTTGACATTTTCTTTTCGGCTCAAGGCATCTGCTACTACATTTGCCTTTCCTTCATGATAACAAATTTCACAATCATAATCATTCAGGATTTCCATCCATCTTCTTTGTCTCATATTTAACTCCTTTTGGCTAAATATGTACTTGAGACTTTTATGATCAGTGTAGATTGTGAACTTAACCCCATAGAGATAGTGTCGCCATAACTTCAAAGCAAAGATTATAGCGCCCAATTCTAGATCGTGGGTTGAGTAGTTTTTCTCATGGATTTTCAACTGACGGGATGCATAAGCAATGACTTTCTTGCGTTGCATTAATACGCAACCTAAACCAGTATGTGAGGCATCGCAGTAAACTACGAAGTCTTCAATACCATCTGGTAAGGATAAGATAGGTGCGTTTGTCAGTTTTTGTTTCAAGGTTTCAAAAGATTCAGATTGTTTGGGTCCCCATTCGTACTTTACAGATTTCCGAGTTAGGGATGTGAGTGGGATTGCTATACGAGAAAAGTTTTGAATGAACCGGCGGTAATATCCCGCTAATCCCAGAAAACTACGAATGTTGGTGGGTGATTTGGGAATCTCCCATTTGGATATAGCTTCAATTTTTGAAGGATCTACTTGAATTCCGTTCATGTTGATGACATGACCAAGAAATTGTACTTCTGTTAACCAAAACCCGCATTTGGAAAACTTAGCATATAATTTCTCTTTTCGAAGAAGTTCAAGTATGATTTGGAGGTGAGTTTCGTGTTCAACTTGGGTTTTGGAATAGATAAGTATGTCATCAATAAAAACTATGACAAACTTATCTAAGTAGGGTTTACAGACACGATTCATCATGTCCATGAATGCGGCAGGAGCATTTGTAAGTCCAAATGGCATAACCGTGAACTCGAAATGTCCATACCGTGTTCGAAATGCAGTTTTCGAGATATCGTTATCATGCACTTTCAACTGATGATAACCTGAACGAAGATCGATCTTTGAAAAATGACAAGCTCCTTGGAGTTGATCGAATAAATCGTCAATCCGTGGAAGCGGGTATCGGTTTTTGATGGTAACTTTATTCAGTTCCCGATAATCAATACACATGCGCATTGATCCGTCTTTCTTCTTAACAAAGAGAATTGGAGCTCCCCAGGGTGAAGAACTTGGTTGGATAAAACCTTTCTCAAGAAGTTCATCCAATTGTTTCTTGAGTTCTGCCATTTCTGTGGGTGCCAGTCTGTACGGGGATTTGGCAATTGGAGTTGCACCAGGTACAAGGTTGATTCGAAATTCTACCTCTCGTTCTGGTGGTAATCCAGGCAGTTCTTCAGGAAAAACGTCTGGAAATTCAGATACTACATGTACTGATTCTATCTTCTTCTCCTTTTCCAAGGCAGTAATTGATACCAGACATGCCAGATATCCTTTTCTTAAGCACTTGGTTGCTTTAAGTATGGAGATTATCTGGATAGGTTTTGTGGGTTTATCACCTTGGATAGTTAGAGTTTTGTTTGTTGGTGTAACGAGTTTTACAACTTGTTGATTACAAAGGATTTCGGCTTGGTTATTGGATAACCAATCCATCCCCAAAACAATGTCAAAGCCAGTTATTGACATTGGTAACAATTGTACTGGGATAGTGAAACCAGCCAATGTAATGTAACAATTGTTCAGTGATTGGGATATTTTTATCAAATCACCGTTCGCTGTTTCTACTTCATATGTTTCAGCTAAGGGACTTAATGGTTCGTTTAATAGATTACAGAAATTACAATCTATAAAACTCCGGTTCGCACCTGAGTCAAATAAGACCTTAGCATAAACATTATTAAGAAGAAACGTACCGGTAATTACGTCCGGCGTTCTCTCAGCTTGATTAGCATTCATGACAAATGCTCGCACGATCTTTTTGGTTTCTGGAGTTATCTTAACTCCTGATCCTCCAGCTCCTCTGGTCTTTGCAAACTTAGGGCAATTCGTTCTGATGTGCCCTGGCTCTCCACAATTGAAACAAGTAATCATTCCCTTTCTCTTGAAGCAATTCTCAGTAGTGTGACCTGAGACCTTGCAATGATTACAGAATGGAGTTTCAAAAACACACTTTCCACTATGCCTGCGTCCGCACGTTTTGCATGGTGGATTGTTAAATGGAAATCCTTTTTGCCCAAAGCTTTTGCTAAATCTTTTGGCTTCGGGTTTTGTTTTTGTAGAGGATTCCATTTTCTTTCTCTCTTCTAGGTTTCTGATCAATCCAGCCGTCATGGTACCGGTCAGCTCTACGGTGGACTCAATGGTTTTTGGTGAGACAACCTTCACCAAATCACGGATCTCTGGAACTAAACCGTAAATATATCGAGTTATGAGAACCGACTCGGGTTTAGCCAGGTGAGGTGCCAAACGGGCATATTCAAAAAATTTGGTAGTATACTCTCGATCATTGGTACCCACCATCCTGTGATCCAAAAATTTCCTTTCAGCTTGTTCTTTCTCATTCTTGGGGCAAAATTTCCTTTTCACCTTTGCTCGGAATTCTTTCCAATCCATAGCATTGGTCTTTCTCCTCCCTTTGGCAGAAATGATTGAATTCCACCATTCCAACGCTTCATTTTTTAAGGAGTTTGAAGCATACAGTACTTGATCTTTCTTAGCACACTTGCTAATTGCTATTACTGACTCCATCTTCTCTAGCCAGTGAAGAGTAGCAATACCGCCTTCGGTGCCCTTAAATTCATAAGGTTTACAGTCCTGAAAGGTTTTGTAAGAACACCCTTTGTGTCTATACCTTTTTGTTTCATTCTCTTCTTCTTCAGAGTCTTCACTGCTTAAATTTAAGGATTCTTCAGATTCAGAATACTTATTGCTTGATGTTCTGGATCTTTTCGAGGTTTGAGGTTTACGAGAGCTTGCTACTTGCTCTGTGTGGGTTTTCGAAGGGTTTTCCATTCTTTTTGAAGGAAGAGTTACGTGGCTTGGAGTTTTGATGTTTTCTTGTACTTCCTTTATTATGGCAGGAAGCATTTCTTTAATGCTTTGTTTGACCAGTTGTTGCAATTCTGGTTGTTGAGTAGTTATTTCAGGATTATTATTAACTTCTTTTCCTTTTTCCTTGATAATGTAGGTAGATGGACCGCTATTGTCATTGTTTTGTTGAGACATCTAAGAATACAAGCACGAATTTGGGTCAAAATTTGAAGTTTATTATCGTTAAACTTCATCTATTCATTACAAATACAGAAATATAGATATGTATCTATATCACGTAGGGTTAGCTAATTATACAAATACTATTATCAACTTCAACCTAGAAACACATCTCCCAAATCCTGATAGAATCTCCCCAGGGTCTCGGTCATAGCACCCTTCTGGATCAACTGATCTGCCACCCATTGCTCTGCATACTTCCTGTCTTCCTGAGCTAGCTCATAATCAATTATAGTTTGTTCATTCTGGACTACAACTTGTCTGGTGAAGAACAGCTCAGCACGTAGATCGTCAGCTTCCCTAAGAGCACGATCAAGGTGTTCATCCATTGAGTTTGGCAGTTCTTCAGGGTATCCATAGCAAGGAGGTGGTTTCCTGTGTCCCATCCTAAGATCATGATATGTTGAATTAACAGACCTTTCCGTCGGTTGCATACTGACGTCCATCGGAGGGATCTACATAGAAGAAAGGTTCCTTGAAAACGGGATGTTCTGGAATAGGGTCAAAGAAGTATTTTCCACCACTGCCTTCACAAACGGCAGCCTTGTCAGATTCAGCAAATGAACGCGAAGTTTCTTCACTTGGACTTGGTGGATGTTCTGGAATTGTTCCGGTATGATCTACCACGTCTAATGATTGAGGTGGTGGCATAGATGTCATAACAGGACGTAAAGATTCTCTTGAATCTTCCATTTCCACTGAATACTCTGATTCTTCTCTCAGAGGTTCAAGCCTTGCTTGAGTCTGCTCCACTTGTTCTGCGACCATTCTGTTCCAATTCTCCGGGGTCGGCAGGTAGTGGACATAATCATCATAGCTTGGTACTATTTGATCGTTTCTTGGATTAGATAATTCTCCAGGGTAGTTATGAGGGTAATAGTATGGATCTGTCATCCTGAAATTTATTGGTTATGTTAAAGGCATTTTCCTACCGTTCGTTTAGTAGGCACAACTATTGGTTAAAGCTAAGATACAATCATACAAGTATCTAATTTTGCTAAAACCCTTAAATGTGGCTCTGATACCAACCTGTCACAACCCCGGGCTACCCCTGCCCGGGCGTCGTGAGACAACGCTGGTATCTGAATGAGGTCCCATAAATTTGGACAGCGGAAGTCTTTGTTTTTACTTGATGCCTTTTTGTAATGAAATGTAATGTAAATAACCTCAAGGGTTAATTCTGTACTTTTTGTCAAAACTTGGGATCCACGTCCCTTTTCATTTCATGATAATAGATCTTCAAAAGTCTATTATATAATGTACAGTGATTGAAATAATTTACATAATACAAGCCATTCAAAATGTCTAGGATCTACGTCCGTTCCAACATTTGGTCTTGTATTAGTCTGCCACAGGGATTTTGATATGCCTAAAGATCTTGTCTTTACTGCATCACCCTGAATTTAATGATTTCTTTCATTACCTGTGAAAAACGTTTTGAAAATGAACATCAGCATAAAGCTGGTGAATCACATTTAACTGACACGAAAATGATTTCTAACATAAACCAAATTAAAGCCTTTAAGCACGTTTTTGTATGGTAAATCTACACATTCAGCAGTCTATTTCACCTGAAGTATATACCACCTACATACACTGGGTTAACTGCCATGGGGTCAACTGGCTGAGCGCTATGTCTCAGACTGATAGCCTATTCCCAGGGTGATGATGCTAAGAACCTTGTTCTTAGTCTTACATGATACTCAGGAACTCGTCCCTCGTATAATCTGCTAAGGAAACCCATCCTTAGTCTTATGATTTCCCATTACATGATCTGTACCCAGCCACGGACCGGACTTTCACCCGTCACATGTATACCATTTGATCAAATCTACGTATGCTTATGGCCTGAATGCTATCACGTAGATTACCCTTATGATTAAAGCATTTAATTTGTTTCATGCCGTTTTCGTAAATAAAATGGTTTTATCGTTTGAAAAGCGTTAAACGTGTTCACCTTGATTTTGATGGCTGGTAGGGTTGTAGGCTTCGGAATTTGAGCAGAACCTCGACACGTTTGATTAACGAGAATATATATGAGAGAATATATATATAATTGCGGCTATATATATATGAATAGTTTTAACGATACCTACTTCGCGGGATTTGGACGGAACTACGGCTTGAGCAGGGTTTCGTTGGAAGGTTGGACGACGGCTTGGAACGTCGTAGAGTTTGGAAAACGGGGTTTGTGTGAAATGAACGTTTGGAAATTGTGTAGAAATTTCAATCCCCTTTGAAGGCCTTTTATAGGCTGGAATTCCGGTCCCTCGCGTACCGCGAGGCCGGCCAAGGAAATCCCTCGCGCACCGCGAGGGGATGAGGTGTCGCGAACGGTGCTGAGTCAGCATGACACGTGGCGGCTGGTGGCAAGGGTGAATGACACGTGTCTTCTGACCTGACGCGTGTATTATACCCTCGCGTACCGCGAGGCTTGGTTGGGAATCTTCTCGCGTACCGCGAGAAGGTGTAAATCTGGCGTATAAGCAGCTTCTTCGCGTACCGCGAGGTTTTGTCAAAATCTCCCTCGCGTACCGCGAGGGAGTGAAATTTTGAATTTTTCCTTTCTTTTTATTTTTGGGTGTTACACTTATAATCTGGTCACAGCTTCGTCTGAGGATGGCGAAGGCGATGGTAGTCTCAATTTGGAGTGAGAGTGGGTGGAGGAGGGGTGGCGAGCTCGGGCATGTCTGGAAATGGCTTTTTATAGTCGAGCTCGATCCCGACAATGAGACAAGCAATTGAGCATGCCCAGACACTCGTCTGGACGAGACGAAACTGTCGAGACCTCTTGCAAGCGTGGAGGTCTACTGTCGGGGCTGTATTAGAGGCGTGGACTTTCGGCCATAGACACAATCAGGCTTTCCTTATGTTTAATCGACAAATTGGTCGAGGGCTTTTGTTCGCGTGGGGACGACGAGGTCAGGGAGACCACTTTCGGCTGTCGAGGTGTAGGGGACAGTCGTGTCGAGTGGGTCGCCGGAAATAAGCTTGGACCGCCGGACAAAGGGAAAGGGATGACCGGAAATGCGAATTGGACTTTGGCAGTTTCAGTCCCTGAAGTTTGATTTTGTTTTAATTCGACCCCTGAGATAATTACGGATGAATCCTTGTAGTTTGATTTGTACAGAAATAGTCCCTCAACCGATTTTATCTTAAAACCTTCTAGTTTGAAAATTTTCAAATCAACCCCTCGACTTTTATAAAAATAATTAATTAAATTTTTCTTTGATTTCAAATATATTTTATAAACTTATATTATTTATTATTATTATAAATACTTTTATAAAAGTTAATTATTTTATTTAAATAGGTTATTTTGTTTATAAATGAACCTTTTAAATTTAGATTTTTATATAAAATTTTATATAAGTTTAACACTTATAAAATCTTATTTATTTTAAATCCCTAAATTAAATATATATATATATATACATATGTATATGTATTTATATTTGTACAAAATTTTAAATAAAACCACTTGCATTCTATTGAATAGGAAATGTTTACAGGATACATAATATAAAAACGTGAATAAAAACCCGAAATGTCACAGTACGTAGCGGGTTGAGGTGAAAAAGTGATGAAGAGGCGGTCTCAAATGAAACATCTGTATGTATTATTTTGTACAAAAATGGATTAAGTAATGAAAAGCCAAGCTCCTTTGGTGGGCTCCTTTTTTCACATATTTAGATTTTGCCTCCAAAATTCCAAGTGTCTAATAGTGTTAATGATTTCATTGTTTAGCCCAAATTAATATAATATTAATAAAAAGTAAGATACGGTTCGGTCAGGTTTTTTACAATCGGTTTTTGGTAAAAATCGTAAACCAAACCATTCGCTACGGTTTGAAACTTTTGAAACCGACCGACCGAAAGTTAAGAAAAAAATCAATCGCGAAACCAAACCAATGACCGGTTCGGACGGTTTCACGGTTTGAAACCGAACCGTGAACAACCCTATGTGGAACACAACTGTAGATTTATACATTAATTCAAAACGTATTAAACGAAACGATCTTTTTTGTGGGGTCAAGTCGACGTCAGTTTGTGTTTGTAGTTTTCAGTTTAGGGGTGGTCAAGTAGTTAAAAGGCATGAAAAGAAATACATGTCTTTCATCGGGATGAACCAAAATGAGTTGCCAAGGTAGTATTATGATCTTCCGAATGATACACTTAATGAGTAACCTCCCAATCATGTGAGGATATCATGGTATATCCGTTCATCTCCTTATTTATATATTATAACAAACTCAATCACTTTAACACGAGCTTTAAAACTATAGGAACTCAATTTAAAAAGTTACACTATAGTTACAACTTAAGCTTTCGACCACTTCTTATTGTCATGAGGTTAACTTTTCAAGGTATCATGCAACACTTAGTCTCTACTAAGTTCAACCTTATCCATGATAATCATAACAATTCACACGCCTTACAACGAAACATAAGATTATGAAGAAAAAAGGATGTGCATTCGTTGAAAACACTTTATATAAGTTTTTACAAGCATGGGTGAACAAATGCTCATAGGTACATGGCCGATTGACCCTGAGTGTTATTACCAATTTTTATGTATTTACAAGGGGAGACATTACATTGATATGGATTCTAAACCGTAATGTCGTTGAGGGTTTAGAAATGACTAAACACAACATGTTATCAGCAAACTTATTAGCACAAGAAGTTGACCCGATAAAACTATCTCAAAACCCAAAATATACGATGAAATCACCATCAAAATCATTTGAAAAAAACTAAAATCACCTTCATACGACACGCAACCTCACCCGATCTAAGATAAAACTAATAAAAAAAAATCTCATAATCAAGTTATTGATACCTAAACATATACTACTAGTAGTAACTCATTCAAAAGAATTATTATGCACCCCACTATTTACAAGTGTTTTTAAACATCAATTTCAAGGTGTGTTATGTCAAATAAAATCACCTTTATTTATACTACTAACCACTCAGAATACTTTATTCTACACACATATTTTACGTAGAAAATGTCTACATCTTTCCATGATTTCCATACATTTTCCAAGGAACTCTTATACGCCATATAGAGAAGTCTTGTTTTTCCACTAAACTCTAGAATCTTCGAACCTTTTAATTAATAGAGTAAATTTCATTTTTGGCCCCTAAGGTTTGACCTGTTTAACTCTTTCAATCCAAAAGAGAATTTTTTAACATATAAACCCCTGTGGTTTGCATTTTGTAACGGTTTTGGTCAATTTGACTAACTTTGTTATATTTTTCAGTTAAGTAGAAGGGTAATTCACTCATTTTAAATATGAGGGACTATTTGTATAACTCATTAAGATAACTTGATGTTTAGGGATTGTTTTTGTAATTTACTTAAAATAATAAAAATATAAATTATGAGTGCTATTTTAGTAAAATTTTTATAATATATATAACCATAAATCTAAATATCTTTAATGAAGGTCTATTAAATCTCCAGTTTGGCTCATGAGTTGTTTTTATATATAAATTTTATAAATATATATATCTTTGTTCGTGATATTTATGTGCATCGGCAAATCGTCGTTTGATCCTTGTTTTTGTAATGATTCTTTTAAAATTGAATAAACAGTACAAAGTGTTTTAAGCGATTTAGTTGAATATTTTACAGTACAAAATATTTGTTTGAAATTGAATATATAAAATACAGTACAAAATATTCTAAGCGATTTAGTTGAATATTTTACAGGTTTTAAGCGATTAATCGATTTATATTTACATATTTAGTTGAATATATAAATACAATACTAAATTTTATAAATATAATAAATATATATTTATATAATTTATATATAAAAATAATTATAAGTATTTATATATATATATACACACATATATATTAACTAATAAATAATAAATGAGTCGAGCCGAGCCAAGCTTGAGCTTGAAAAACTACTCACGATCCAAACTTGAGATCTACTTAGACCTTCATTAAAAATATTTAGATTTAGGGATGTTAAATATATATATATATATATATATATATATATATATTACGTATAATAAATAGAAAATAGCCCCTCATAATTTAAATTTTTATTATTTTAAGTAAATTATAAAAACAATCTCTAAACATCAAGTTACCTTAATGATTTACACAAATAGTCTCTCATATTTAAAATGACTGAATTACACCTCTAGTTAACTGAAAAATATAACAGAGTTAGTCAGATGGACCAAAACCGTTACAAAATATAAACCACAGGGTTTTATATGTTAAAAGCTTCTTTTTTGATTGAAAAGGTTAAACAGACCAAACCTCAGGGGCCAAAAACGAAATTTACTCTAATTAATATATCAATTTTAAAAATTAAAATGTGGAGTGCATATTTAACCGTTAAGTAACGGCGTCTAGATTGGTCGGTGTTCTAGATGAAGTCGCAATCATTCCAAGGGGGCATGGTATGAATACACTAAGCAAACGCGGCTTCATCCACATCATCTCTCTGGTTGCTTGAACAACAAGCAGCATTAGGGTTTATAAATGGGAACCGTTTGGAGCGGAAGACAGATATCCAGAGAAGAAATCGAAATGGCTCTTTCCAAAGCTAAAGAAATTGTTTCATCCAACTCCGTCGTCGTCTTCAGGTTTCCCCTCTTTCCATTCCGATTACGATTCACTTTTTTAAATTTGTGATATTTTGGTTCTGATGTTCATTTGTGTATTCATTTCAAACTTTTTTGTTCAATTCTTTCTGTGTTTTGCGATTTCCATTCTTATTGGAATTATTGTGTTGCTATAATCATTTGAAATTCTCATCCACTTTTCCCCTATCGATTACCTGTTTTTGCGAATAATAGAGTTGACAGAGCATTGAATTTCATGTTTTCGTATTGTTCGACCATCGATCTTAGAGATCGAATTTTAATAATCCAAACTATGACCGGCTCCATACGGTCAACTTGATCGATGAAACTTCTAACTTCCTTTCATTATAGATTTCTATTTGATTTCACTTACATTCCTTGTAAGCAAAATCAAGCATAATTAAGATTTCCCACAAATGTGGAAGTTAGTACCGGCATATATGTCAGTTTGGATTATTATTAGCCAATGAATTATAACAATCTCGATTACATAATCATTATAGATTTACACTTGATTTTTAATCGATTTCGTTCATGGGATGGTTATGCGTGAAACAGGGAAGATTACATTCCTCGCAAGTGAAATCAAACATAATTATGATGATAAATAATTATGTAAGTGAGATTGTCCTTGATAATAGAAGTTGAAGTTATAACAATCTCGATTACTTAATTATTAGAGATATTTACACTTGATTTTCAATCGATTTCGCTCATGGGGATGATTATGATTGAAACGGGGAAGATTACGTTCCTTGCAAGTGAAATCAAGCATAATTATGTAAGTAGGATTGCCTTGATAACATAAGTGGAAGTTATAAGCGACATCGATCAAATTGTCAGTATGATGTTATTATTGGTCAATGGATCATAGTTTGGATTATTAAAATTTAAAGTCAAAAGTTAAAAAAAAGCAGGCCTTAGTGTGAGTTTCTCCTAATCTCTCTGATCAGGAATTAAAAAAATTAACTTGATTTTGGCAGCAAAACCTGGTGCGGGTACTGCAAGAGCGTGAAGAAGCTGTTCTCGGAGCTTAACGTGTCTTACAAGGTTGTTGAGTTGGATGAAGAAAGTAAGTTCTTTGTCTTTCCAATCAATTGATTCATATTTGCACTTGTATCATCAACATTTCAAGAACTAAGTTTTTGTGGATTTGAAGGTGATGGTGGTGAAATCCAATCCGCTCTAAAGGAGTGGACCGGTCAGAGTACCGTCCCCAATGTGTTCATAGGTGGGAAGCATATTGGTGGGTCAGATGGTGAGTTTTTTTAGCCATTTTCTGTTGGTTTGTGAGTTTTTAGTGATGGTGTGTTAACCTGCTATGGTCTTTCTTTTTGCAGCTGTGATGGAGAAGCATCGGGCGGGGAAGCTGGTGCCGTTGCTGACCGAAGCAGGTGCCATTGCTAACAACTCTGCTCAGCTCTAAAGATTGGTGTTTCTTAATAATAAGATGATTGAAGTTTGGTTTAGGAAGAAAAAACAGTGGCCTATTGTCATTGTGATTGTGGTGTTTTGTTTAGTGTGTTTGATCATATGAAGTGTTTATAAATACAGTCTTTGATCATATGATATTTTGACAGCGAAACAGCATCTTCAGAATTTAAGAAAACTTTGCTCTCTTGTGAAAAAAGAGCGTACTAAAGGATTAATCTTGATTATAGATAATTATTAATATTAGTTTATTAATTATTTGGTTGAGTTCCTATTGGACTAGGAGTGAGTTTGTTCATTTATTTGATTATTTAATTGAGTTTGAGTTGGTTTAGGATTAGTATAAGATTTATTATAAATAGATGGTTAGGGATTAATTGTAAAGTGTGAGTTGAGTTTTTATTAATTTATTAATAAAGAGTCGATCTTGGTTGAGATCAAATTTTGTGTTCGTGTTCATGAGACTGATTTCCAACAATTGGTATCAGAGCTTGGTTAAAGTTTCTGTGGTTTTGAGAGTCGTTTTTTTCCGAGAAAGGGAGCAGCCCCATGTAGCTGTGGGGCTGGGGAGAAAAGGACGACCAATAGGTGTGCATGTTTTGTTTGTTTTATGTGTTTAAGTTAGTCTGGGCTGCAAGTGTGGAGCAGCATGATCGTATGAGATTGCAGCAACAAAGATCGAACGGATGTTGGTTGTTAGCTTTCTGGTCAAAGGGTTGTAGTAAGGGAAGAAAATTGGAGGCCGCAATTAAAAAAAAAAAGGGAAAAGTAAGCAGCCAAGCACCCACGATAATTAATCAAGTTGACATGGATTTATTGTGAGTTGTTTTGAAATTGGATTTAATGAATTAAAGATTATTAAATCAAACAGTGGGTGGGGTAATAACTGAGCTAGAGATTTTAGTCCAATACTAATTGGCAAAGGAAATTAAGGATGCTTGCATGAGAGTTCACGTGGGTGTGAGCATGTACAGGAGGAGCCAAAGTTAGCAGGTGGTGTGTTCTACCTGCGACGCGATTAGAGCCGGAACAGCCAACTCGCGGCTGTTGGGTGGTGTTCGAGCAGCGGTCATCGACCGGAGCAAGCGGTGGTGTTAGATGTCTGTTCGGGTTTTTGTCGGTGTAGCGGTTCGCGATCGTTTTGGTCAGAAACGCGTGACCGTGTTCGATTAATTGTTTCTGAGCGATTCAGATTGAGTGAAGGTTCAATCACCTGCGAAGGGTGTAGGGATCAACAAAGTGTTTACCTGTGCAATTCAGGGTGGTACGGTATGATACCGATGAGGAATGTGGTTGTCAATCCGGGATAGATTGATTAGTAACCAATGCAGATTTGTGATCAGCAAGTGATCAAACAAGGGCGAATATTTTGTGTGAGACAGGATTGAAAACCGTGTGAAACGGGGAGAAGAATCTGAGTGATTCAGAGTAGGGTGAAGGTGCGATACCTATGTAGAAAAAAGGCTGTGAGAGCTGCATGGAAGAAGATCTGAGATAGATCAAGAACTATCTGTGTGATACGGATAAGTGTGAAAGATTTAGGGCGAAACCCGTGAAGGGTGAGTTCGAAAATTTGGGATGTACAAATCAAGATTAAGAGGGAGAAGAAGGATTAATCTTGATTATAGATAATTATTAATATTAGTTTATTAATTATTTGGTTGAGTTCCTATTAGACTAGGAGTGAGTTTGTTCATTTATTTGATTATTTAATTGAGTTTGAGTTGGTTTAGGATTATTATAAGATTTATTATAAATAGATGGTTAGGGATTAATTGTAAAGTGTGAGTTGAGTTTTTATTAATAAATAGTCGATCTTGGTTGAGATCAAATTTTGTGTTCGTGTTCTTGAGACTGATTTCCAACACGTACGAAAACGAATTTAAAAAAAAGGAAGAAGAAACCGAATGTCACCGAGTTTGAAACTGAAGAAGTTGAAAGGACAGCATGATAATCAAATGGCAAACAAATATGTGCCTGAAAATTATGATTCTTCCTTTCCTTTATATTATAGAAACAAAAATAAATGACGCTGCATAATTAACAATAATCCATGCAAAATCGAGTTGCAGATGATGACCACAGAGTTTCATATATATTCTTTCAAATTTAAAAATATTATATTTACTTATTCCATAATAAATGAAGTACTTATGTGCTGATATGATTCACATAAATTATTATTATTAAAATAACGATCCAACTTGCTTTAATAGAAAAGTTTTGAAATAATGACACAACTTGTTTTTAATTGAACAATTTTAAAATAATGACCCAACTTGTTTTGAATAGACCAATTTGAAGGTTGTTGTTAAAATAATGATCCTAACTAGTTTTTTAATAGAACAATTTGAAGGTTTTAAACGCTTGACTATGTCATGAACTAGTAGGATTCCCTTGCGCTATGCTGCGAGAATTTGCTCAGTATTGGCGGTTCGGTTCGTTACAGAACCGGCACTCGTTATAGCAAACGAAAGAGAAAATGTAAAAAATAAAGTCGTTACATACCCAAAAGGATATCGGCAAGTGTTCTACATCTATCGAAAACCAAAACAGGGAATACCAGTATCATTTAATAATAACACCGGAACCGATGCTCGGTGGGTATCGGTTAAGTGTTAACATGTGTATGAAATGACCCAAACCGGGTACCTCTCACAGTTGACACATATAAGCATAAACATAGTTCTTAAACTTTGAATAAACATTAAAATCAACAATGGAAAACTATTACAAATTCAGCGTCATTTAAAACTTTCAATTAACATTGTTCAACATTCATAAAACTATAACTCTAAGGATGTTAGTCATGATCAACAACAACCAACATCCATCCATTCCAAGCTTTCACAGCTTCATATTTGTTTCTTTTCTGTATCACCTGATATGCATACTAAAAAGTCAGCTAACGCTGATGAGTTCAAGTTTTCAAAACATTAAATAAGTAACTTTTCTTTTCTCATGTTATTCATGCAAAACTCATTTAATGGAAACATACTTTAGACATACTTTATACTACTAAGTAATATATATATATATATTACAATACAACATGTCTACGAAGGACCCGTTACTTCCACGAGGGATATTTTGTTATCCACAAAGGATTGGATTGTCCACGAAGGACCTCTTGCTTAGTGAGTATCCCCAAGGATCAACGTCCAAAGGCCGATACTCACCCGTTACGTCCACAAAGGACCCGTTACTTCCACGAAGGACATTCTTTCTTTTGGTGACCATACTCGGATATAGACAACATAACATACTTATTTCTTTTCGTCCTCTTTCGTTTATAAAACATATAGTTAAATAAACCCGTTCTCTTTTCATACTTATTAATTTATAAAACATATAGTTAGATAAACTCGTTCTTTAACCATTTACTGTTTACAAAACGTTAATTAAGTAAACATTTTCTTTCTTATCATTTACGTTTAAGTAATAAAATACATTTATTATAAAGGTCTGTTACTGAGTATGCACACCACCCTAAAACAGTAAAAATAGAGATTATTGACTCACCTGATAAACTAGTGTATACGTGCTATCAACTGCTCACTGATGTTGTTCGAAAATATGAAGTGATAGTCAAACTATATCAGTTCTAAACGTTATTCTGTTCTGAGTTTCGCTCCATTACTCTAAGCGAAACTATACTCTTTCCATTTTATAACTTCCAGCAAAACTATGTCTCAGGCGAAACTATATTAGTTTTGCTCCCTCTGAACTAGGCGACACTAGTCAGTTTCTCCTAAAGAACACTTTCGCTTCCCAGGTAGTGTCGCTTGGTTGTCTTCTCCTGCAGAAATTTAGGGTTTCTGCATGGATACGACGACCAATGCTTGAATCGATCACGTTTACTTTTTATGTTCAAAACGTTCAATTTACAACCGTGAACCTAGATCTAAGGTTGGTTTCGTGTTTAAAACGTAAAAATACCATCTTTTCCCCAAAATCATATAAACTTAAACACAAAAAACTCAGATCTGGGTTGATACTAACCTCTGATCGGCGCAAATCCTTAGAGAACCTTCTTGTGAATGATGGAGGAAGAAGCTCATGCGATCTTGATCCAAAACCCGACCCTTTCTTTCTCTCTAGAACTTAAAATTCTGAAATATGGAATGGTTTGGGATGAGGTGCGGCTAGGGTTATGGAGCCTCCCCCCTCTTTTCGTCTTTCGAACTTGTGCCTTTCGGCCCCAAGTTTTTTCGTTTTCATTTTACGCGATCTCGTTTTATTTAACCTTTATTATTTTGGGATGTTACAAGTCTATCATCCTTACAAAAAGTTTCGTCTTTGAAACCTGTCACTGGTCAAACAGTTGAGGGTACGACTCCTTCGTTTCTGACTCAGTCTCCCACGTTGCTTCCGATCACTTACGATGCTTCCATGAACTTTGACCAGTGGTATGACTTTATTACATAAACGTTTCTCTTTTATGTCCAGTATAGCCACATGCAACTCAACGTAATCGAGGTTGTTGTCTACCTCGATGTCATCGAGTGGTACGTGCGTTGAATAGTCGGCCAGACACTTTCGCAAGTGCAACACGTGGAAGGTAGGGTGGATTCTACTTAACTAATCAGACAACTCTAATCGGTAAGCGACTTCTCTAAGCGTGCCAAAATTCTAAAAGGTCCAACAAACCTTGGATATAACTTTCTTCTTTTCCGAAATCGGATTATCCCTTTCCAAGGGGACACTTTCAGCAATACTTTGTCCCCAACTTGGAACTCGAGATCTCTCCTTCTTTTATCTGCATAAGATTCCTTTCTATCCCTAGCGGCTTTCATCCAGACTTTAATTTGGTTAAACTTCTCAGAAGTAGTTATAAACGAAAAAAATATGTCTAAAATTAATTATAAAGATTAAAATATTATAAAGATTAAAATGATATAAAAAAATCTACTTATACATACAAAAAGTAGGGCTGACAGTTCCTGACATAATTAAAACACGATTAAACATGTTTAATAAAAAGTACATTATGTAACTTTATACATTTTTAAAAATAAGTAAATTTAGGAGGCTAGACTTCATCATTTCTCCTTTTGATACATAAAAGATACAACTGTCTTATAGACATGAGATATAAAGTAGTTACGAGTTGTATATATGTTTGATACTTTTGTTATCCGCGTCGCCTCTGACCTGTTTAGACATGAATTGACCTGTTTTGTCAGCCCTAACAGAAAGTAACCTTTACGTATATAAAGAAAACTATGAGTTGATAGTATTTACGTCTTTCAAATGTATGTATATGAATTACTTTTAACCAACCCGCTTAACCCGTTTGACACTTTAACCCATAATCATTTTAGTTAACTTTCTTTTAGTTTTACCTGTTAGCATTATAACATGAAAAAAAAGTCAACGAATTCTCATATATTGATTGACGCTGTCATAAATTCATAGATATAGGCAATCACTAAAAGCTATTTAAAGATCTACCATACTCTTTATCCTATCTTTTATGAAAGATATCAAAAAGGATACAATCTGGTCCCATGAAAATTGCAACATTTCCTTTTTCAAAAGGACTCCAAATTAAAATCACCTAATTGCCCAACACTTGGTATTGATCTTGGATTCTTGGTCCTACAATCTACTTGTATTTTAGAATTTAGATACTCAACAAATAATCAAGATTTTAAGTAAACATGTCAAGTCAAAACATTAGTCAAACGAACACCAAAAATGAACACAATTCATGTTCTTGGCGATGAGGCCGAAAAACAAAGATATGTATGGGTAATGGATGCATGTGTTTTTAAAGTGAAATGGAAATGTGACAGGGCGTCCAACTTTAAGCAAAGTTTCTTGAGAAGAAGACTTACTCAACAACATAAAATGAAATATCCATAAGAAAGTGATGTAAATTTATAATGAAAAGAAAACAATAACTACAAATAATGTGAGAAAAAAGCACCTCCATTTGCTCATCAGAGAAAGACAATGCTTGTGAAACCAGTCCTGACTTTGGAGCATACTCATCCTGCAAGAAGATAACATGTAAAAGAAAACATAAATAGAATTAAATTGGAACAAATCACGTTGGACTTATCTTGTCATAGTTTAATAGTTACAGGGATTAATTAGTAAGTTTATTATTGGAGTCGTATTTTAAGTTAAGTTTATTATTTGGGGCCCATTTGATCCGTTTTCTATCAACCTAAATTTTTATATTTACCCGTTTAACCCGTTATAGATCAACCATAACTTGAATTGACCCATTTGAACCTTTTCCTATTAACCTAATCTTCTTTTATGTTACCTGTTTAATCCGTTAGAAATCAAACATAACTTAAATCAACCCATCTTCTTAGTTGACAAAACTTTTTTTTCTACGTTTAATTCATTTGACTTGATACTACAACTACTGGTCAAAGAAAACGCCAGTAGATGGTTCATGCCAAAGACGGAATGGTCTATTCTGTAAACATTTTAAACTATGAAACAGTTAATTTGTCTTCGCTTACTGATTTATGTGCACATATGGAATTCCCGACGTAACACGCGGGCTTGTAATCAACTTGGTATTTCTTTAATTTGTTTTCTGCCTTACAATTGGAAATGATGAGTCTTCAATTACAGCCAAATTTACCAACTTTCAATACCCTTTTGAAGGGGTTAGTTGAATCTTGTAGGGGAGTCAAAAGTTGCTTTTTGGGTTATCATGATAATAATGTGTAAGTACGGATTTACCCCTTCATTTAGTTCTTTATCAACTCTGTTGAAGAAATTTTTGGATTCCATGGAGTTAGTAGATGCAATCATTGTGCTGGAACTAATGTTGGAATTTGATTACATCCCAACTGAACCCAAAGCAATATTGTTAGTTAACAGCTTGATCAAACATGGGATGATTCAAGATGCTTGTTTAGTGTTTTTTAAACTATATGGGAAAGGATATTGTGGTCTTTATGTAAATCTGATCAAGTTAATGGAGCTTTAGCATTCATTTGTTTTGTAAAGAAAAAGGGTCTTGGACATAATGAATCTTCATACACTGCTCTTGCTTAAGGTTTTAGTAAAAAAAGACTATTTCGTGAGGCTTTTCGTCGTTTGAAGATAATGGAAGGTGAATTGGGCTGTTACCCTGATGTTAAAACGTACACAACAATCATCAAGTGTTTGTGTGATCATAGAAGGGTAAAAGAGTCATTATGTCTATTGGGAGAAATGGAAAAGAAGGGACTTGATCCGGATTTTATTATTAATTTATTAAATGGCTATTGTTTGTAGACGGTTGTTTATAAACGGTTGAAAGTAGGTTGTTTAGATAATTTCTTAACTAGGTTGTTTATAAACGGTTGAAACTATTTTACCGCTCAAACCAAAACACTTCTTCCAATTTCCAAATGTTTTTGTTAACAAAAGTTTGTCTCAAAATCATTATTTCGAGCCCAGATGTTCAGACCCATATTCATTTGTTTGGGCCACTTTTCAGGTCCAAACAGTTCAAGCCCAAATGTAAACAATGTAAAACCGAAACCGATCCATAACCGGACCATACCCATACGTAAACCGAAAAACTAAAACCGACATGTCTCCATTCACTGATAAATCGAAAACTCGAATTTGTTCAGTCTGAGCTTAGAACTAACCTAAACCGACACACACATCCCTACTGCTTGGCACATACACATTTGGATATAATCCAATTCCTAGCACTTAAATACAATATGAACACGTTTCATATAGCTCGAGAACATATATTATATGAGTTTCTCAAATGCACGCATGAAACCGACTTGAGCTATTGGCTTGGCCCGATACCCATGAGTCTCTACTTCTGATCTCCCTTTATAACCAAACAAACAGGTTTTGATGTTTTTATATTATAAAGTATTCAACGTATGTTTGCATTTTGTTGTATAGAACAATAACTTATACTTGAACTATTATACTTCAATTTGTGTTAGATCATCTGATATGGAGTTTTTTTGGGTGTATTCGAGGAAAAAAGAAGTATGATGTGAAGGAGAGAGGGAGGGTGAAAATGTTTATAGCTGGTTTTAAGATTATCCGGTGTGGAAGCCGCTTCACTGCTGCGTGGCTGATGTGGAGGGAGGGGCCGCCGGGGGAACGCCACCCCCTTTCTTTTTTACGCTAGAAAGATGTGTTGCGTGGAGAAACCCACACTCAAATTAACCCCCACTTACTTTAGTGATTTTTGTGAAGGTTTGTTTGAATTTTTTTTTTTTGAGGGAAATATAGCGTGGAGTATTCTCTTGGTGGAATGGAGAGTGATGTGGCACAAAGTTGAGGGAAGAAGGGACTGGAGCACACCCCTAGCCTAATGGTTGTAAGAGCAACCCCAATAAACCATTTTTAGGCGTTTTTAAGGCTGAGACGAAGGAGAGAAGGGGTGAGGTGGAGGAGAGAGGGAGTGGTGTAGTTCTTGGGCAAAACCATCGGTTTTGGAGTATGTGAGGAAAGGGAGGAGAGAGAAGGCTGGTTTTAAGAAGAAAGAGGGTTATGTGATAAGGGCAAAAGAGAGAAGGTGGGGAGCCACCTCATAGTCGGTTTTGAGGGCCCTTATTGGGACTTCTCTAATATGGGCATTTTTATGGTATCTGGCAATCGCCTACATGACCATGTTTTTAAAACCCACTATTAAAGGTGTTCTTACATAGATTATACTTGAGTTTACGTTGATGTCCATTGTCGCAACTCGCACGCTAAATGAGGTTCGTGTGGAGCTTGAACCAAATTCAAGCAATGTATATAATCAAGTACCTTTTGAAACTGATAGATACATACACTACCTAAGACGACTATTTATAATAGTGCACATCTAGCGGTCCAAACAATAGAGACACAAACTTTGGTGCACATGCGGTTGTGGTGGATGACCGCTGTTGAATGCTTGTTGAAAAAGCATGTCAAAGTTGAGAATTTAAATCCCTTGGTGATATTAGGTGTTTATAACTTAGACACTCTTTTTTTAACAACTTTTTACTTTTAAATACCATCTAAATATGTATTTATAAAATTTGAACCTACACCACTTTTATGTGAGCAATCACCACTCTTAAAACTTGTGAAACCTTAAACTTAATCTTAAATTCGGATTATTAAAAATATAAGAGTTTAAAACTTGTGGAACCTTAAACCTAATCTTAAATTCGGATTATTAAAATATAAGGGTAAACTGAACCTTTTTTTTCGATTAAAATTTATAATCAAAACAAAAAGGAGTATAATCCTATAACGTAGTATATAACGTAGTATACTTTCATATTTAAAAAAGAAGAAAAAGAAAAATAGAAACATTGATGTTAAAATTAGTGATTTATAGATGTCACAGTTTTCACTTATTAATTATAAATGGTCAATTTAAGTTATGTTTATCATTAAAATAAAATAAAAGATAGTAAACATGTTAATTTGAATCTGCATTTAATTAATAAAAGGCAATCAATAGGTTAATTTGAATTTGCCTTCAATTAAATTTGTTATTGGCTTGTGACAGTAAAATAAAATAAAAGACAATCACCGGATCAATTTGAATTAGCCCCAAACTTAAATTTATTTTAGGATTAACCCGTAACACGACCTATTTAATTAAACTTTATCTTCTTTAGAAACTTGTTTGTTTTTTTGGAATTTATGTCCAATTTGGTTAAAATAATTTGTAACAATTCAACTTATGAAACAATGATGATACAAGTTAAATTCTATGATTTAAAAAGCTCTGAAATGGTTGTGGTTCTTGAACTATTTGAATGTGTTTTTGGCTCAAAAACAGATGGATCAGAAAAGTGTAAAGTCACCAATTCTGATTCAATATCTTTTTTTGACCCTGCAGTGGTCAACAACCCATAAATTATCTGTAGCAACAAAACCATCCAATGTACATATTATAAAGCATAAAGTACTACTTGATAAAAAAACCAAAAACAATCAAAAACAGTTATATTCCAAATTTTCTAGAAATACTATTAACATTCTAACAGTTTTATCAGTTTCACAAGAAAATCTTGATGTTCAGTCAATCTCTAAGGTATGCAGCCATCGTCTCGGCCCCTGTGGGCCCATTTTAAGACTCGGAAGCATCATAAAACGTATCGGGTCGAATCAGGAAACCATTTCAACAAGAGAAAGTGCTTCAGTTTTATCACTAGAACAAAAATCCCATAACATGGTATGTGCAATAATGCCACTGATAAATACCTGCATACATGTATCAAAGATTTAGAAAGCAAGTTCTTGATGAAAACACACACAACACCTTCACTGTGTGTTTTTGCAAGAGAGCATTAAACATACCATAATGGAGAGAATGAGGATGCTAGATCAAGAAAAGGATAAGGCCACCTATTAAAGATCATCATTACATGATTAGTGATGAAAACACACACAACACATTCACTGTGTTCTATCATATATGTTAGAGGAATCAATGTTGTCACCACCACCCGAACCAGGTGCCTAACCGGACCGGTTAGCCTATTAAAACTGCTTTTTAGTCGAACCGGAATTTAATTATTTTTTTCCCCTTCAATTTCTATACAAAAAATATTTTCATATTTTATTTTAAATTATATATATATATTATTTAAATTTTTATAACATTTATGACGTCATCCGGTTCTCAAATTCAGTCCGACCAGTGGACCGGTTTAATGTCTTGTCCGGTTCTGAAAACGTTGAGAGGAGTAAAAAGAGTGACTATTTACCAAAGTGCTATGCACGCGTGAACGACCCACTGGAAGACAACAAAAACGCATGTCCAAAGAACAAAGTATCCGATTCGAAACCACGGGAATCGCTGAAATTTTCAGACTTTCTAAGAATCATAACAGGAAATATGATACCCGAAAAGCGAAAACAGCTGATGATGAACTTACCAAGCTGTTCAAGGCAGTGTCACCAAGCAAAAATACAGCATTGATGGAGTGCATATTGATGATGAACTGCATAATATAATACCCGAAATCAAATCAGAAATAAAAAAATAGGCTTGAATAGATTGAACAAAAGGGTTGATCAGTTTACAGTTGGACTTACAAAATTTAAATTATAATCTTTCATGGCAAGAAATGGTACTATGATAAACCAGAAAACACAGTCTGTAAGCACAATAGCACCTGCTTGCATCTGAAAAACACAAAATGTTTTCATGAATATTTCCATTTTTTGTTATTTTTGTTTTTGGGTCTTTTTACCTGAAACATGATCTGAAAAACATAGCCCCAGAAGCCAGCAACTTGGCGAGGATGTACAAGGTCCATAGGGTTAGGGCCAATGTATTTTGCAGCATTGGGCAAATTGGTAATTTCAGCTCCTGCAGCTTGTTCTTCATCTTGTTCCTCACTTCTATCACCACCAACTTTGTTGTGATGCTGGCAACACCCATAAATTGACAGCAAAGATCCAATCTGTGTGATAAAATACACCAAGAACATAAATTCAAGAAAATAAAAATAAAAAAAATAAAAATAACAGCTTTAATAAAGAAAGATAAAGAGGGACATACACCAAAATATATGGTAATCAATGTAAAAGTCCACCTGCAATCACCACCCAAAAAGAACACAAAGTAAAATTTCAGAACATGATGTTAAAAAAGACATAAATTTAAAAGAAGTATAGTCATATCGACACACCACCCCCACCTTATTAAAGCAGCTACCTTCTTTCGCTTACAATATAGGGCCGTATGAGGTGTATTTATTTTTCTCATACGGACTGTATGATAGATTCAATGCAAGCCGTATTACTATTTTTCGACTACAATACAACCCGTATGATGTGACATGTGCATTGGTGTGTAATTGGGGGGGGGGGGTGGTGTACCGATATCAAATCCCATAAAAAATTCATGAAATTGAAGAATCAGAATAAAGCCACTCTGATATTTAACTTTAGTAAAGTTATCAAATTTAGGTAAATAATAATTATGATTTGAAGACACACAGGATTTAAAAAGGCTATATAATCAAACCAGTTTTGCAGCTTTCAATGAACATAGGTAATTTGGTAATAGTGACATGGGTAAATTGGTAAAACAAAGATTCTTGAAAATTAAGTGGAAAATCAAGATTGATGAAACTTACTGTGTGTAGTAGTAAAATATGCTACCACCATCAACAATGGCATTTAGGATAATAAGAATCAAGAGCACAATAAAAGCAAATATTCTGTAAGTCATTAACCAAGCTGGATGTATTCCTTTCAAACATGGCTTCCAAACTTCATCATCATACAACACTCCACCATAATCATCACCATCATCATCATCATCATGATAATCACCTCTGTTTCTTGATTTTCCAATTAAGGGTCTTTCATACTTTGTTATGAGATATGAAGCCATACCCATTGCTGTCAAGATCCATACACAACATAGAAACACTCTCCAGTTTAACCAGTAACTTGAGGTGGTTGTATCAGCCCCCATCACAGGCTGCCACGTGGTCTTTGACCCTCCTGCCAAGAAGTCCATTTTGGTTACGAAAGATTTCAAATTGATCAAGAAAGATTCAACAGAAATTGATTAAATCCCAGAAAATGAAAAGGGGGTGGAGATGGAGGTGTTAGTTTAAGAAAAGTGATAAACTTTAACAAAAATCAAGTTCATCAATGGAGATGATGATCATGTGCAAGAAAGACAAAAAAATTTAAGCTTTTTCAGGTCCATTAATGGTTGAAATGAGGCATAACACAAGATTCCAAACTTTAAAACTGAATTTCCACTCAAAGATTTGAATTAACTATGAGAAATGTATTGAAAGAGCCAAGAGGATAAAAAGATGTGAAGTTGTTAACTGCAAGCAAAGGAAAGCTGAGATACTTACAGGAGAAGGTGTGCAAGAACAAGAGATGCTTTGCTTCATTGGTTCAGATAATTTTTTGTATTTATATAAATTTAAAAAGTGTATAAGGTACCCTCTTTAAGATTTTTAAAAAAATAATAAAAATAAAAATAAATAGTTGTGCTTGGAGCATAAGCTTTCTACTTTCAAGTTGTTTTATATGAACAGATTTTGGGGAACAGAGAGCTCTGTTTTGTGGGTAGTCTTATGTCACAATCTCAATAAAAATATATGCTTCTCCCATGCAATTATTTTAATCTTTTTCATAGAGGAGTGTTTGTCATCTGAGAGGTCTACTAAAGTGAAGAGAGGGTGAGGGGCCCATCATAAGAATACTTTTGAATGTGGATTTTGTGTTGGATTTTGATATGCTGCTGTACCCCATATCTTGATTTTGTAAAAACTAACCAGATTTATTATAATGTAAAACTTTTGATGTGTAATTTATATAATGTTTAAAGAAATATTTTAGTTTAGTTGTATAACATTCAACTATTATATTTATACCGAGAAACTTACAAATTTATTTTCAGTTACACATATAAAGAGTTCTTAGGAGGTTACACACCATGACACTGTTTTCACTTAAGCACATTTGAAGCATTTGACGGTATTTGAAGTCATATATATCTTGTAAACTCGTTATCTCTTTTTTCTACGACCACTATACAATTGTCTTAAAGTGTTACAAACACACCTTTTAAGGACTCGTCGTCATCGATGATATTTGCCCTACCATCCCGAAGGATACAAAGTAACATAGATGCAAAATCCGTCTAAGTATTACAAGTTATGTGCTTCAATTTCTTAAAAGTTAGCAAAATAGATGTGAACTGAAATTAATAAACTTGAGTCATTTGTAATGAGTAAGTGATTTCACTAGAAATATTATAACTTTCAATAAACATGTTATTTTCCTCAAAAGTTAAATAACTATTATTTTGGGACTTATTAACATTTTATAGCAAAATTTCAAGGCTAAAAGTTCCTATGTATGCAATGTAATTACAACAAATTTTTGATCGTTTTAAAATTTTGATTTATTTTTATATTAGTGTCATTTAAAGTCGGTTAAAATGATAATTCAAGTAGAGATACAAAAGCATATTACGTTAAAAAAATATTTTTAGAGCTGAGGGTCTTAGTGGGAGCAACATCTCTATCCTCTAAGATAGAGAAAATGTTTACGTTCATCCCACCCTGTCCAGACCCTAGCAATAGCTCTACTACAAGTAGGGTTTAACAGAGATACAAAAGTGATACGAGACGATAATGATATGTTACATGATAAATATCAGATTTAAAAACATATTCATTTTGTTTGTTTCATATAAAATATGCTAAGAACTAATTTGCTTTGTCTCGTTTCATGTTTACCCCTGTCCTAGTGCAATCAATCAATGGGCAATTAAGAGGGGATCAATAATGGTATTTAGTCTAAATTCCTTAACTTCTACATAAAGACAATCAACCATTTTAACTTCAATAATTTATTGTTTAATTATCTAAAATTATAGGATACATGAAATAGAAAACTTATTAAAAACTAATAATTGTCTAATCTTTAATATACAAACTTATTAAAAAAATATTTTAAATAAGCAGTCAAAATAAAAAAGACAAAATTATTAAATATGAGCTTTTATAACTTCTATAATAGGTTTGAATTTTTCTATGTGGAAGGGAACCAGTAGTTGTAACTTATAGATAAAAGTCTTGTGCTTAATTGATTGATCACAAATGATGATATCAAGTAATTTAATAGTTATTATTACTTGATATTATAAATGATGATATCAAGTAATTTAATAGTTACTTTTTTTTTCAACTATAACTTTAATTTCCTCTTTAAATGACTTTTTAATCGCTTTAAAACTTTAAAAGTTTCTGATTTATGTAACTAACAGTCGTTCGTAAATCCACTTGAAAGAAAGAGGGAGCGTTCGTGCGTGTTCTTGGTCATGCCAGTCATCGCTGACTTGACAACTTTCTTTAGTACTCATATTTTTAATACAAAAATCAATTTTAATAGTATTATAAATAATAAAACTATTGGGCCACCGTTAACAGGCTCAACCCTAGGGATGTGCTTACAAGGCCCAACCCATATCCGTTTAAAAATGTTGCATTAAAGATAAGTATCTTTCTGGATACCTAATAAAATACCTAAGATTCTAAGAAGGTTATTAGAACATAAATTCACATTCTCACTGTTATATATATTTATATTGTATAATATAATACTATAAACTATGTTATATATTGTGGCCTATAATACGATATAATACTATACACTATGTTATATAAATGAATATATATAAACGAGACAACATAACCGAGCCAGCCAGGAGAACACGAAGGTTTCATGATTTCTTGTTATTGTAGCTAGTTAACTAAGTATGTTGTTGTTCTAAAACTAGCCCCTAAAAAACGTGACATCAATTAAAAAGAAATTTTTTAATGTCACATGTACTTCTCCTGTGGGGGCACATATGTATTCAGTGGATCATCTCATTTGCATGCAAACCAAATGGGAAGATTAGTGTGATCTTTAATTTGTACATATACAAAACACATAATGCATGGATCTCAAACGCAAATAACACCACAAGTTGTACAAATTTGAACCATTTTTCTATCTGTTTCACATTTTTATTCATCTTTTTCCCTAAACCACCACCAAAAACTGGTCATATGGATCATAGAGCCCTAGTTAGACCAATCAGAACTTGACACGTGTTTATTATTCTTTTCAAACTTCAAGTCTTCCAAAAGAAAACAAACTCATGAGTCATGCAACATTCATGAACTAAAATTATCCCCCCCACCCCCCACCCCTACCCACACCCAATGAAATTTTCAGTTTGAACCAGAAATTACAGAGACAAACTTATAAAGATCTTGGTTTTAATCAATGATAGGAAACATACCTTTAAGTTTCATGGTGAATGACATGAATGGTGGTAATCAAAGATCAGATGAATACTAGGTAAGAGGTTTGCAAATGGCGCGATTTTTTCACATATTTATAATGTTTGTGCTAAGCAAGAACATAACCGGAAAGCGGGAGCTAAAGTCACAAAATTGGAGAAAATGAATGGAACACTACACATGGGATGAAAATTACTAAATAGCTCTATCAAGTGTATATTGTAGGAAAGACAAACAGTTTGGTAATCAGTTCATATGTTTTGTGCAGTGTACCAGACTAGCTACACAAGTACTTAACTCAAAATTCTAAAAGTATAATGACTAAAGTAAATAATTGGATGTCCTTGATTAAGCAAAAATAGAAAACTAAACTCTAACAACCTTAATTAGGCAAACCAGTACACAATGCACCGCATCACACACAAAATACTACATCTGGCAAAACGGTCGGGTTGGTTCTTAGGCCAAATGGGTCGTTTTAAAAAAGTATCAACTTGGTTTTGGTATTTAATGGGTAATGATCAAAATGGGTTCGCCTTAAAATGAGTCGTTTTTTGAAAAAAAGATATTAAAATGGGTTCACCTGCTATATTTGCTTTTGGGGCGACTAGGGACGACAGATGGCGGTGGTGTCAGCGGTGGAGGTGGCGGCGACTGTGGCGACGACTAGTAGGGGGTGGTGACACACAATGGTGGTGGTAGTGCTTGCCCGTTTAGACTCATTTTAAGTTAGTTAGTTTTATAGTAGTGACTGAATGGTTCAACCAGCTTGATCAAGTGATTGAAGATTACGAGCCGAGCCGGCTCATATTTTCATGGACTTGAGCCTGGTTAATACTGGCCCGTCTCAACTCGTAGGTTTAACAACCCTATATGTCTGAGGGGATCTCAATCCAAAAAGCAGGGATGCACAATTACTGAAAACATGTTAAATTTTTTTTTTTTTTTTTTTTTTTTTTTTTTTTTTTGCAAATGGATAATATATAAGTGGAAGGTGAGTGGGTATATGAGATCAGTGGTGGACCCATAAATTTTTTCATGGGGGTCGAGAATTTTAGGTGTCGATTATCTATCACTAAATAATAATTTTTTTCCATTCCTGTTTAGGTCGGGTCGAGTTACATAATACACACATTGTCACTAATTACAATAATCAAATAATCACTACTGGTATACTACGTAGTCAAAAATCAAAATATACAGACATATAGGTTGCTCAAAAAGTTCGCGGCTCGTGGCTTACTCGAAAAAAGCCCAAGAAAAGCATGCTCGAAATCGGCTCGTTTGTAAACGAACCAAGCTGAATTAGCTCGGTTTGTAAACAAGTCGAGACCGAGCCAAGGTAAGCTCAGTCCGTAATTGAGCCAAGCCGCTACTTAGATTTTTTTATTTGTTCGGATTGTTTAAAAATTTAAATGGGTAATGGGTGAATAAACATTGGCTTAATTGTCTAAATGGCTAATGAGTTGACTAAATGTGGGCTTAATTGTTTAAATGAATAAGTTTTTAATCCAATTTAGTCCAAATGTCCAATTAATTATAAGTTTTTAGTTTAAACGGAAGTCGGTGTTAAAAAATAATTTTTCTTGGGATCGGTTGAATTTTTAAGTGTGTCGGTGTCAAAATTTCTTGGGGGTTGGTCCGCCAATTTCTTGGGGTAATGGGTGAAAATATTTTAAGGGTGTCGGTTAAATTGTTTTTGTTTGAGATTATACCGCTTATATAACAAATAATTTTTTTTCATGGGTGTCAGCTTACCCTCCTGATAAGGGGTAGGTCTGCCAATGATGAGATCCTGTGAGTCTTGTAAAGGATGGGTTGCTTCGAAAATACTTGGTCCAAAAAGAATAAATAAATAGTGTGATTTCTTGGCTTTGTGACCAGGGATGAGGGATACCAATAGAGTAACATAGATTAGTGGGAGTTGTATCTATTAACTATTTCATCTGACATCATCAGTATCTTAATATAAGCTTGGCAAAACCAGCCCATACTCCCAATTTTTGGGTATTTGTACTTTCATATGATCTTTGAACCTAAAATTTTACCTTCTCTTAGGTTGAAATTGTAGATTATTGGTTATATGTGCTTGATTGATTTCCTATTGGAACGGAAATTTGATTTTCTTCATGAAAATTATTTGTTGGAGGCACTTACCATCCACATTTGATATTGGTTTCATAAAAAGTGTGAATCCTTTTTACCGGTCAATTCTGGATGGGTTGAATTGAATTTATCCAAGACTGGACCAAATAACAACCTATTTGAAGCATCTATGAGTATGTAAAACATAAACTTGATCATGACTAAAAAGTGTTCATTATTGATCAAGGAATTAAAAACGAACTTTTGGTTTTGAGTCCAAAATCAACCAAACGTACTCATACTCACCCACCTTTATATGTGATAAACCGATAATCTTTTGTGTGTAAGATGTTAATTAATAGGCCATGGCCATGTTCTTGTGTTTTCGGTTTGAACTTGATACAACTCTTTATTTTAAGCAAAACATAACACAAATAGTTAACGGTGTTAATAACACATACCTACTTACGACTTGTGTATTTATGAGTTGACTCATACATGACTCATTTAACACATAAATGACATTAGAAAAAAGGAAATATTGATCATTACTTCACGTACATTTTTTTAATAAGAAACAACAGAATTTGCATACCTGTTAAGTTGATATGCAACCGACTCGTTTAAAATGTGTTCACGGTTCAATCGCCAAATAAAAACAAAATTAAAGGACGACATTACGGTCTTGTCGTGTATCGACAGTCCAATGCTCATAGTAAAAATTCAAGAAGCGGCATCAAACAGAAAAACCACAGTCGAGTAAAAACTCAAAAAGCAACGACCATCCAACCACTAAGTAAAATTTTTAGTCAATTTTTTTGGATTCGTGTCATGTTAGAAATTCATGCAATGATTAGAATATATAATTCATTCAATCCTTAATACATGGCTTAAATTTATCTTTCATCACATATGTTTTGTAATTTTCTTAGGAAATTTATAAACACTACCTTCTAGGTTATAATTAACAATATACTATATATGGTGATTAGAGGTTAGAAATTAATTTTATATAATAGTTATGCTAAAATCCATCTTTAGACGGTATTCCTATTTGAATATTATATAATGTCTCCATTTCTTGTATATAAAAATGGGTGTGAACATGGAATAAAATAGGGAAAATGTAAAGTCCGGGAACATGTGGAGAGGTAAATGGCGATGGGAAGGGGTGACGTAGGAAAACGAGTAAAAAGTAAACGTGAGACCCACGACTGCGGGAGACAAGGCCAGGGTCAGGTCATGGGATTCGGACCCACGAGAAAAAAAGATGCATCGAGTAAGGTGGTGGTGGTGGTGGTCAAACCCCAAAAATAATAATATTTAAAGATTATTCAAATAAAAAATAAATATTATAAAAAGTTAAATAAAGAAAATTCCACCTTTTAACTTGGCCCCGTATAAAGTCCCAAAACATAAAAAGGTAAAACAAATACCACATTTACAAAATCAAGTATTCAATCAAAAAAATCTTTATCCTTATTATAATAAATAAAGATTTAGAGGACACGTGTTATGTTCCTACGATCTTAATTTTTAATTTCGGTTTGGTTTTAGTTACATATACCATTTATTTTTTTGGTTTTTTTACACGCCCATAACTAACCGTGTAAGAAATTTCACCATTTTTATAATCTTAAATGAATTTATATACTTTACTAGTTTAGATCCCGTGTTTACACACGGGGTGAAAAATATCTATAAATAAAATTTTTAAATCTTTATGTATATATTTACAGGTGTAAATATATATTACATATACTAAGGATAGAAAACAAATTCAAAATATGTAAAAATTAATATACAATTGGGTTTCGAAAGTACGTTAATTACTACTTAATATAATTTGACTTTGGTTTACTATTTGATTGAAAATAAAAGTTACATAATTATATTTTAAAATTTTCTTATAATAAAGGATAATTTAAAATAAATGTGTTTTATTAGTATGATTAATATTTTTTTTAAATATATTATTATTAAAAGATAGAAGTGCATTAAATAAGAGAGTGAGACGGAAAAAAAATAGTGAGAATGAATATGGATGCGACACGTGGCATGAAAAAGCATTTACTTATTATATAGTATAGATTATTATTACTTTAATTATTTAAAAAGGTATACAATTAAATTAAATATTTTATCTTTCTTAATTCGATACAATATTGTTATATTAAGTACTTTAACAACCATGCTTCTAACTCGATACATGATATGTCTAACATATGTGTTATTCTTGTGAGAATTTTGCGTATTTAGTAGGACGCAATGTTTTTAAAACCGGTTTACCAGTTGAACCGGATCTTGGTTACCAGCCCGGTAAGTTTGAACCCGGTAAGTTTGAAGAACGGTTTATAAATTGAAACGCTAGTAATACCGGGTTAAACCGTTGTACCGTTTTAGGCTAAAGTATAATTTTAGGTTTAAACAAAAAAAAACTTTTAGCGGACCTATATTGATGAGGATGACGATGATAGTGAATTTCATCTTTTAAGTGATTGATGCATTCAACACTCCAATAACATAAAACGATTACACACTTTAATTTAAAAAAACATTGTTGAAAAATTGAATGCTTTTGGATTATTTTTTGATCATGGATTAACCTTTGGATTATATTTTATTATGGAATGGTGTATTTTTGGATTATTTTTTTAGTTGAAGTTGTATTTTTATGGAATTACTAGGTTAAAATCCCGTGTATTACTTGGGTTGAATAAATGTAATGTTAAATACCTAGTAATAAAAGTTTATGTTTTTAAAACCCGTATAATTACATGGGTTGAACACATCCGTGCATTACACGAGTTGAATAAAATATAATGTAATCTATTAACATATACAGTCGTCAAAATGGAACAATGTGAATATGTAAACATATGGTTAAAAGTTTTTTATTTGAATCCTAGTTGGCTATAAAATTGTATTAAGTTTGTATAGTTTATAAAAATATGATTGAACAAATTAATTGATGATAAACACAATTTTAAATTAAAAAATGTGTAGATAAAAATTAAAACAAATAATTAATATAGTTGCCTAATATAGTGAAATTGATTATTTATAGGAAAGAGAGGCGGGAAATTAAAAATAAGGATGTCTAGAATTGTGACAAGTGTCCTCAAAATTTACTTGTTTATTATGTAGTATAGATATAGATAGGGTTAACTAGTCAACCCGGTTGAAACGCCCGATATAACCCGGTACAACCAGTTAAACCATTTCTAAGCCCAACTTGATACGGTTTAAAAACCGGTTTTTAAAACACCGACTCAAACGCAATCACTTTCTTGGATAATACACATCACATCCTGAAGGTATCCGTATGTATTCAAAGTCCAGATAAAATTTGATCATATTTTTTTATAATAGTTCAACTGGTTTGGTTGATCAAATTTGAAGACCGAATAAAACCCAAAAATAAGTTCTAAAAAAGAGGCGAGAAATGCAAGAAGAAGTGGGGGGGGGGGGGGGGTTGGGGTGTAGTGGTAAACCAAAAAGTTATGGGTTTTAACCTCATCTAACACACAAAAAGAAAAAAAATAGAATAAAAATTTGTCGTTAAAAAAAAAAAAAGATGATGGTGGTTGTTGGGGATGTGTGATAATAAATAAGCCCAAAACCCGCTACACAACGAAAAGAGTGATGAAGATGTAATGGGAATAGTCAAATTATGGACACTGCAGTCCGCACGTCGGTAACCGTATTCAACAAAAAAAAAACAATAAATTACAGGTGGGAAAACGAAAACAAAGCTGCCACACAATGGAACAAGAATTCTTCAACAAGTTCCATCTTTTTATCATCATCAACAACACCCCAACAACAAATCCAATCCCTTTTATTACCCACTACTTCTTATCGTCATCACCACCCCCATCTCCTCTGATTCCGATCGCAATTTCCAAGGTGAATCTCCCCCCCGATCCAATTTAATCTAGGGTTATCAGATTGCAAAATTGATTTAGGGTTTTTAGATTGCTCGTTTTGATTTTGACAATACGTGTGTGTGATTTGTTGAATTTTGATGTGGAAACAGTTTGTTGGATTCAGATTTTGATAACATTGTGGTGGAAACAGTAACATGTTTGGTGGACTTGCAAATGCACAATCTGGATATCCTGCTGAGGAACACCAGTTACAATATGATATGAGTGCATTGCCTCAGCTTCAGTTATTCCAGAAATGTGAGTTTCATTATTCAAGAATCTAAGATTTTCATTTTACTTGTCAATTGTGCTGTGCATATGAATGAGAATGCTGATAACAGTCAGAAAAGGCGCAGTCTATACAGACGCCACCACTGACACACTATACAGACACCGGTGGTCGACCCATATGATGTTTTTATATAGCCTGTAAGAGGTGGTGTTCGCCAAATCATACAACCCGTATGATATGATACTGGCATTGAAATGACTGACGCACATCATACAACTCGTATGGGTCATTCGGCCCATATGATGTGACAGGGCTGGTGTACGCTTTTGGGGGGTGTCTCTTTAGCAGGACCCTTAGAAAAACATAATCACTTTTGCAAAACACTCGGTATTGAGTTTTCAAATTTCATATTAGATGCAATGTATACAAACACCCCTTTACCCATATGACAATTGACATTAGATAATGTTCTTACATGATCTTTGATTGCTTATTTGTTATTTCTAGTATCTTAACTCAGCTTTATGGGGTGCAGTTCCGGTTGACAACATAAACTTTGTGGGAAACGAACATGCAACAGCTTCAAGTCGGCCTATTAAGAGGGCACGTGAGCTTGGACCTGTGTTCACACAGCAAAAGCTTCAAAGATGTTTAAACAACTTCTGTCAAGATGATGCGGGCATCACTAGAACCACCATGAATCCAAATCATGTATCAACGGGACTGAAGTTATCTTATGGTGAAGAGGAACGCAACTCTTCTATCACATTTGTTAATGAAAACTTAAGAGGTCTCCACCCTGTCACTCATTCATTCATCAATAGCATCCAACCTGAAATGGATTGCCACCATAAAATCCTTGATCATTATGTTAAAGTTCAGGTAAACTTGCACCTTGATTCATATGTTCATCTTAGAGGTAGCAAATTTGGCTCATTAAGTAATGGACGGGTTGGTTTTATTTATAGGATAATGTATATATACACCACCAATGTGTCTATCTAAGAGTTTTCACCAAAGCCATCGTATATGAAAACAACTTTAGAAGTCTATAATTTGGTTTCCTTATGTTAATTCCGCGATAAAGAAATCTTGTTGGGAAATTATATGACGACAAAATGCCTCAAAATTTAAAGCTTTTGTACTTCTAGAGTTGTAAAATGACATAAATACCCATGAAGCTTATCAAATATGTTTTGACAATCCATATGGAGAAGATTGTTTTGAGTAGATTCATGGGCATTTTGTCATTGACACAAGTTTTAAATTTTTAAGGACATTTTGTCATTTTACAAGTTCCTGTTAAGTTTTTCTACAGAATAAACGAAACAAAATTGATACGTGAGTGACCTCTAAAGTAATTTTAATAGTTAGCCGGCCTTAGTGAAAACTTTTGAACACTTGGGCGACCTATGTACAGTCATCCCGTTTCTTTCTCAAACTGGTCAAATTAAAAAAATTTAGCTGAAAGGGGAACATGTTGAGTAAAATAGGTTGAACGCCATCCAAAGCCTATTGATGCATGCATCATCCTACATCTTTTCTATCAATGATCTAGATTATTATTGTGATAGTCTTTGTAACCGTATTTTAAAAAAACAGACAAAAAGTATCGGTGGGTCAACCTGACCCGTGCTAAAATCAACTCATTTAAACTCTAACAAGTTTTGATCCGTTTCATGCAATTGCAAGTCTTGACCCTCATATCGTTCTAATTAACTTGGGAATTTTGTTGTTTTCAGGAAGAAAATATGGTGAAGGGTATAAGAGAATTGAACCAGAAACATACTGCTTTGTTACTAAACACATTGGAGACAGAAGTAACAAAGAAATTGAATGAGAAAGATGTTGAAATAATCCTCATGAACCGAAGAAACATGGAATTAGGGTTGAAAATAAAGCAAGTTTCTATGGAAGCTCAAGCTTGGCATTACAGAGCAAAATACAATGAATCAGTAGTGAACGCCCTCAAGAACAATCTTCAACAAATCATTCCACAGAAGCATGATCAAGGGAAAGAAGGGTATGGTGACAGTGAGGTAGATGATGCTGCTTCTTATGCAAATGTAAATGATCCTTTGGGGAACCCAAATCCAACAATTTCTATGAAGCCGTTGAATTGCAAAGCGTGCAACGGTAAAGAAGTTAGTGTTTTGTTACTGCCTTGTAGGCACTTGTGTCTGTGTAAAGATTGTGAAGTGTTGGTGGAAAAGTGTCCTGTTTGTCAGACAACGAGAAGCGAAAGTGTACATGTTTTCATGTCTTGAAATGAGCGGTGAAATATGTGTTTTGTCGAGTGTTTATGAATAAAAATGGAATCTTGGCAGGAAATAGAAATATGATATGCTTTTGGGATCGTATATGATGGTTTTAGAGTGTTTGCACAATTTAGAACATTGGTTATAAATATAACCAGTTAACCACTTCTGGTGGTGGTACTTCATGGGTATGGTGTGTTTGCCCTTTTGCATGTTTAATGTATTTTTACATATATAAAGTACAATTGACAAAAATATAAAGTTAAAATAAGAAATTAGAATATAGTAAGTTACTAATTTGTTGGTAACATCTATCATTTTACTGGTTTAAATTAGTTATCTGACTAACTCTAACTCTGTAAATTTGAAATAACAAAATATTGTTATTTTATTATGAATCAATCATGATGTAAATTACAATTCTATTATCTGAAAATAAATGTATTCTAATATGAATTACTTGTAAACATATTGCTATATTTAATTGTTAAGAAAACAGACTGATCTTATGGATGATAATTTTTAGAAATAAACTAGTTTTTTCCCAACTTCTAACTCAAATGCAAGAGCGGTCATCATTTGAATTGGACTTGAAAAACCTGAAATTTGATTTGAACCAAATTTAAATAACGAATTAAAATCTATGAATTTTGGTTTTATTTGTCTAGTTTGTACTTAACTGCTCCTCCAATTTTTGCAATGTTAATTGGATCAAAAGTTCAAAACAATTGAATTACCACTCTGAAACCATTCATTCTTAATAATATAAAATAAACTTATAACACGAAAGAAAGAAAATAAAAGATGCAGTGTAGATTATAACAGAAAGAAAGGAAATATCAACTAACAAAACACAAAGAAAAAGACAGATGGTGGTTGAGAATTTGTAATCAAAACAGGTCCTTACAAACAGATTGCGTGTCTTCTTTAGAGAACGCATTTGTTTCTTAGGATACAACAATCAATGCAATGTGTATTGGTAGAAAAGATATTAGCGCCTGAATGACACATGAACGAATAGCAAGAAAGAACTCGACATCGTCATATACTTTCTTTATGTGCGTTTTGAACTAAGGTTCCACCTTAGTTTTTAATTCAAACCAAACAAGAAATAGCTTAATCAAATTGCGAAGTGCGTTATTAAAACGTCATATTACGTTCATCCTCTACTACGTGCATATGTTTAAGTCAAACATTAATAATCCTGTTTTGAATAACCGAATACTAATAGTGGGTTAATACTTTCATTAAAAACTAGAAGTTTTGAACCCACGCGTTGCGGCGGGAAGTTTTAAACGATACCAAATACCAAGGCATGTGTTTGAGAGACCGAAGACCCAAAATATAAAAAAAAAACGTGTTTGAAAACATATGGAATACGAAAGATACAAGGAATCCAATTCAGGGATTTAAGTAGGTGGAGTAAACCAATTATGTTTTTTTAAGTGAAATATTGATATTTATCAGCTGAATTTTTCATAAAAGACAAGAATGACACTTTAGCTAAGAAGTTGCATTTTAAAAGTGTGTATATAATAGGAACTAAATTTTATGTATTAAAAATATTGTTTTATTATGGCGATTATTTAAAATAAATAATTACATAAAGGTATGTTCAAAATAAAGTAGAATTACATATATACCCAACCCAAAACTTAAATTACATATACCCCCTCTTTTATAAAATTAGTCTTTTAACCTTACAACAAATACGACTATTCTTATTCTAATGATCCCAACCTTAACCTTCTGATTCCCGTTTCCGATCGATTCCAATATCCAGGTTCGCTTCTTATCGATTTCATCATCTAGTTTGGTATATTTGTAATTATGAAGGGGGGATATACGTAATTAAAATTCTGAGTCGGGTATATATGTAATTATTGAAATTTTTAGGGGGTATATGTAATCACCCCAAAAAAATAACAAGGAGGTGATGCTAAATAAAATAGGCTTGTCTGCTGGTTCTGAGAAGGTTGACGAGCCTGGTCAAATTGTGCCCTAGGCCTAGATCTGGTTCGGTTGGTTTTGAGAAGGTTGAAGGGCCGGGTCAAATGTTGCTTCAGACCTGGACCCAGCCCAGACCCAAATCTCACAGTAACAACAAAACCACTAGATGAGGCCCAATTAGTGTGTGTTTTCTAGGCGGTTTGGTTCGGTTGGTTTTGACAGAACTTCTGAGCCGAACCTATAACTACATCTCTTTGTAGAAACGAAATCAAATCTACCGGCCAGGTTGGTTGGATGGACCAGACATGCCAAAACGGTTTGGTTTTGACGGTTTGGTATTTTTCTTTTTAACATGAAATTCAAACATTAGGATTTAGATATTAGAAAGTTTAGTAAAGGGTAGGCTTAAACGTTTTACCTAAGTATTTAAAGTGTTACGAAAAAGTGAAAAAAATTCAAGAGCATGAAATCAATTGAATTAAAAATAACTACATGATTATAATTGTTAGATTCCTATAAGTAAAAAAACATTTTATTTTTATTAAAATGATATAGATTAAGAAATATTATTATTTTTTAATATCTCGGCCTTTTCGTTTTACCCGGCTGGTTCCAAACTGTAAACTGTAAACCGGACCGTGAAACCCGTTTTTTCCATACCGTAAGCTGGAACGTAAAACCCGGTTTTCCAAACTGTAAACTGAACCGTATTACATTTAACCCGGTCGAACTTGCGGATTTATCTCTGTTTAGGTAGTTTAGACAGTTTCAATGGTTTTTGAACTTTCCTAATGTTTCTTTAAAACAATTTTTAATTCTCTTACATATGTAATTTTGGCTCTTTTCTCTCTCCATTTATCTTTTTTATAGGGGTGAAAAACCATTGTAACAGCCAAAGAAGAGAACTTAAAAAATAGTGCTAGATATCATCTATATTCATCTCCTACTTTTCGGTTGTAATTATAGGAGACCAATTCTAATCAATCCCAATCTCTTTAATATTATTACATATAAACCGTACATAATAGGATTGGAAAGTCATATGAATTGATATGTAAAAAGATAAGGCACGCACCCTTTATTTTATTTTAAAGTGAAAGTCTATCTAATTGAGATATGGAGAAAAAGCATGCACACACACATATATAGAGTAGTACGAACGAATCGTAACATTTCCAAAAATTTTATTCCAAATTTATCAAAAATAAAATCCCAAGGATCATGAAACGTACTACTCTTATTTTCTTTATTTTATCAGAGTTTTTATAGCGGAATTTGGTCCAAGTTTTTTAAAACCTTATCACTTTAGTGACATAGGTATATTTTATTATACAAATATTGCTTTATATAAACAAACGTGACATCTATCTAGGGATTCCTCTCTCATCGATTGGTCTTGTCCAGGAAGCTTCAAGTCTTTTGAGTGCATTTCCCTACAGTGTTTGAAAACATTTTTACATTAGTTTGCGCTAAGTAAGTACAATGTGTTATCTTTATTTTATTATTTCATTCAGGCCCTTCCGCCTCATAGACTCGACACCTTTATCAGGCCCTTCCACCTATAGACTCTGCACCTTTATCAGGCTCTTCCGCCTACGGCCTATAGACTCGACACCTTTATCAGACCCTTCCTCCTATAGACTCGACATCTTTATCAGGCCCTTCCGCCTATAGACTCGACACATTTATCATTCCAATTCATAAGGCCCTTCCGCCTGTAGGCTCGACACCTTTTTATAGGGCCCTTCCGTCTCGCAGACTCGGCACCCTTTTTATTAACCCCGTAGGCTATTTATTTGCAAGGCCCTTCCGCCCCGTAGGCTCGGCACCTTGTTTTATAAGGTCCGCATCGTAGGTTGGACACCTTATTAATCACAACGGTTTTCATTCATCACATAAACACATATTCAGTCATGTTCATTGGCATACATCTTTGCCATGCCTTTAGACCTATCCTACACCCTTAAACTGTTGTAGATGTTTCTCTCTGGAGCACCAATGAGGCTTATATATAGGGTTTCCCAGAGCGTTCCCATCACTTCTTTGTTACTCCATGAATACGATGTTACTCAGGTTTAGTGTTAGACTAGTCTTTATCATATATTTATTTCCCATAATGGCATGCATCTTTGCCATGCCTTTAGACCTAGCCCTCACCCTAAACCTTTGTAGTGGATTCGTCCCGAAGCGCCAAAGAAGCTTATATATAGGGTCCCCGTAGCGTTCCCATCACTTCTTTGTCACCTCGTGATTACGTCGTTACTCAGGTTTAGAGCTAGAGTAGTCTTTACCACACGTTCACATTTCATCACATGATAGCATGCATCTTTGCCATGTTTTTCTATACCGGCCCCTTGCCTAAACCTTTGCAGTGGTTTCGAATTAAAGCATCAAAGAAGCTTATATATAGGGTCCCCCATAGCTTTCCCGTCACTTCTTTGATACTTTGAGGGTACACCGTTACTTGGGTTTAGAGCCTAGACTCGGCTTTTTCACGTATACACAGATTCACACATTTGTCACGTATTGCATGACTTCTTACCATGCTTTTCAATCCACACTTAATCCCTCGTAAAGGCTTCTCCTCGAGACCTTAGTGAAGCTTATATACAGGTCCCCCACAGCACTCCCACCACTTCCTTAATGTCTCGTGGATATTCCTTTAGTGAAACTAAAGTTTCCATTTCATATTTAGCATGTGTTCATGCCATGCTATTTTACATTAGCCCCTACCATAAACCTTCGCAATGGTTTCATCTTGAGACATCAAAGAGGTTTATATATAAGGTTCCCCACAGCGTTACCACCACCCCTTTGACAGCCCATGATTACTCCATTATTCAGGTTTAAGGTTCCGACTAATTTACCCTTTACCCGTACCTTAGTATTTTTAAAACTAGTTATAGGGTTTGGTTAAGTGATTGAAGAGTTGCGTTATTAAGATAACCAAATAAATATTATAAAAGCATGTATATGCATGTGGAAATGATGAATACTAGTACTAGATAATATATAACTACATTACATAAATGACTAACAAAAGATCGTTTTTTTTATCATAAGTGGTCAACTATTTAAAACAAAATATTTCATACTAAAAAGTCTCATTTTTTCATAAAACCATACAATCATCCATCTTCATGATCAATACAAAAACGATAACAAAATATTATAAATTTATATTAAACTTGTAGTCTTTCAAAAGTAATAATTTCATTCCATATTCTTCAAGTCTTCATAACCTCCAAATTGGAATTTGATGCTCGTGTTGTCATTCAACATGATCTATACAAGGATTTAAAAAGCTAGCAAAAACTAAAATATATCTATATTATATAATAAAAAAAAGTCTTTCAATGTCACGTGTCATCTTCATATTCATTATTATCATTTTATTCCCTTTGTTTCTCTTATTAAATACACCTCGATATTTTAATAATAATATTTTTTAAAAGAAAATATTAATCTTTATATTAAATCTCCTGACATATTTTGACGAGTGTATGTGTTAACAGATTATATTATATTTCACATGTTTATTCAACCCGTATAAAACACGAGTTTTTAAAAAATTATTTTATTATTACTTTAATATATGATATTATATTTATTCAACCCGTGTAATATACATGATTTTAACATAGTTAGTAATACAATAATATTTTGTTAGCGATAATAAATACTATAACATTTTAATAAAAAAAACACACCGAATCATACCATTTTCAATATCTTTAGTTTGTTACAAAGCACCTTGGACTTTTATCAACTCTTGTGCAACTCCTCGACAAATTTTGTGTGCTTGCACCGTTTTTAGAATAAGAACACTTGTAAAGGATTCTAAAACACATTTCCTAGTGCTAAAAACGGATTCCAAAGAAACGACTTATAAAATGAGAACATCTTTTGCTATCCGATACAAGATTCTCTATTTTGTGGAATTCGTTTTCCACCAACACAACTATGAAGAATAAACAAAAACTGTGCCGAAAATAACAGGATTGCGATCACAATGCATCGATTGTACGTATGAGTAAAAGAAATGTAAACCTTAATGTGTGTGAGAGAGAGATTAGAACTAGCTATATTCTCTTTAAGTAGTGATCATACATCATATCTATTGATTTGAAATTTTGGTTTGGAGAATTTGATTCGCTATCAAACTAGATTTGTATGTTGGACGATGTTACGTTGGGAATAAATCCTGTACAAAATTACCCACACTGATTTGTATTAATGTTTAGAGGGAAAATTTTGATGAACATTTAAGTCCACTACACAATTCCTTTTTTCTGCATTGTGATTGTATTATTATTAGTTATTTTTTTTATCTACAGATTTAACTTTGCACAAATTTTTAACATATTTTGAGGCTTAAAACTAACTTTGAAACTGAGGCTTTTTTGTCATAGTTTCTAAATATATGAAAGTTTTTAAAATGTAATTTTATATAGCGTCAAAACGTATAATATTAATATTTAGGTCAAATGTTGTTATAGTAACCAGAAATAAATCTTCAATCATTTTGTTACATATTCTCATTTCTTTCTAAAAAGATAAAAATTGATGGATTATCACATACATTTCCATCTTAAAATTTATATAGATTAACATAGCGTTTCAACTTTTTGATGCCCTTAAAATTTAGAGACCTAAAACGGTTGTTTTATTTGCTTGTACTGTAGAGACGACCATGTTTACACTGTGATCATAGTCATGCTATCTTTTTTGCTTACTATTCACGGTTGAGTTTGTGAAAAATGAATCATAAAATCAAGGGAGGAACTTAATAGAGGCTAGTTGGGGCCAGCCCCCCTAATTTTTTGCTTAAAATGATTGATTTCGGCTAACTAGTTTTATTTCATATTAGTTATATTGTTTGGACCCCTCCTATTCCATATCAAAAACCCAAATATGTTCCACGAGTTGTTTTCGCCTTTGCGGGTCGTCGGTAATTATCTCCTCCTAAACCCCATCAATTTCTGTTATTCTTTTGGGGACTTTTGATTTCGTATCAAGTTTTTGATGATGAATATTTTTTTTTGTTAAGACAGTTTGTGTATTGTATCAGTTACATTTTGTTGGTTCATCTCATTTATCTTAAATCTTCAATAAAAAAGATTCATATCTGATTACCCCAACGAACATGGTAGGAGGCTATGATGACTAAAGGTAGGATTGGCATGTTGGCGTGGCAAAATCAGGGGTCGTCAAGTTGGTTTCCCCACTTGCGAACCCCTTGCAGCCAATCGCAATCTGATATACAGATCGGAGCCTCATTGATGGTTTAATGCGTGTAATATTCAGTTGTTGATCAAACCAAAATCTCATTTGGACGGCCTCATAATAGTTTTGTATTCAACTAGGTAAATTCAGTGCAGATCTTGCACTCCTTCCTAGAATAGTAAGTTTCTATGTTATACATTGAATGTAAGATTCAGGACCATGATCTATAAACAAAATGAATACCTCTTAAAAGTCAAACTTGACTAGCTTTGAAACTTTTGAACCTATCTTTCACTAATTAATAGTATAATTACATATTTAGATTATATGATTTGAAGCACAACGGTTTCAGACGAGGTAAATGAAAACATTAAACATACTGAAATTTTGACATTTAGTCAAAGTTTGACTTTTTAATGGACTATGATACTGGAAATATTTGATAATTTGAAGTTGAAGGAAATGGTTTTGGCTCTCTTGAGCGAAATGAATCTTGATTTATCAGATGACACAGTTGAAAGTATCTTGAATAAGGTAATAATCATGAGTTTATATCAGCCTTTTGTCTTCAGGATTGACTTTTCAGTCTTCAATTTTGACTTTTTAATCTATGACTCTTTACTTATCTGTTTGGTCAGACAATTTTGGATGCAGATTTAGATGGAGATGGAAAGATTGATTTAGAAGAGTGGAAAATATTTATCTAAAAATATCTATCCATTCTCAAGAATATGACACTTCCTCATCTAAGGCAAGTTTAAATTTAAATTTGGACAATTTATCCTTTTTATAACACCAGAATATGTATAAACAATTGATATGTTTTATCACAAGGAGATCACTCGAGCGTTTCCAGATTTCGTGTTACATACTCAAGTCCGAGATCTAGAAGTAGTAGTTTAGGAAGCGATAAAGTGAAGTAGTAGTTTAGGAAGCGATAAAGTCGAGCCTCTACAGCCCGTATTTCTCAACTATTCACTTTTTATCAGTTTTGTTCATTCAATTTTCTGTTGCGAGTTTTATGCATTTCAGGTTCTTATTTTATATTGTTATGTGAAGCACAAAAATCAAAGTGAAAATATAGAGTACGTAAAAATATGTTTTCATGCTGTCAAATGCTGGGTGCAAACCATGTACCATGTTGGATAATGCAAAGAACTGATGCCTATGTACAATTGTGGTTAGAACTATTGGGTAGAAGATCTCTAAGTTGCAATATATATACTCTATACAATTTAATAGGACATTCTGCAGTAGTAATTTATGAGTGCGCCACATGACAGTTTTTGATTAATCTATTTTATTTTTCATTTCACCCCTTACACTATATATAATATACACTTTTTATCCGTTTGATTTTTTTAATAATTTCGTTTTTTAACAACTTTCGTTCATTAACTTTTATAAAAAGATCAGAATGTGTGGCGGTTTTTAGTTTTTCATTTGTGCACGTCCTGATATGTATATTTTTTTTTAAAGAGAGTAGTATCAAAATCGAGTGTTATTTTGGTATCGTAGGCTATAGCGAGTTACGTTACCGTGATAAACTCAACCGCTTATGTAGGAACAGCTCGTTGCCGATATTTTGGTGTTATCGGAACCGATATTGTTGTTCCTTTTTATGGTTTTCGACGACTAGAGCCGATAACGACGAAGGCTCCTGCAACGTAACGTGAAGTAAAAACAACCACGCTTCCGCCGCGAAGCGCGGGAAAAAACTTTGGTTTTTTCTTCACTTTTTTTCTCAAGTATTGATTTCGGTATACTATGTTTATTTCATATTAGTTATACTGTTTAAGCCCTTCCTAATCTACACCAAAAGCCCAAATCTTTTCCACAAATCCACTAAAAATTTTAGTTTTTTTTTTATGTGTAATATTTTCGACCCTCAATTTAATTGTTAAGTTCCGCTATAAAATATAGAATTTTGTCTTGCTCGTTTAAAGCTTTATTTTTAAAGCTCAAGCTTAACTCACAATTAATTTTCAAGCTCGGACTCGATGACTTGTATATTATTTATGTAATTATTTTATTTATAATTATTTTACATATATTGATCATTATAACTTTTGTATGTAAGATAATATATATTATTTAATTATTTTTTTATAACTTTGTATATAATATTTATTATTATATACATTTAATATGCTAAGTTAGATTCTCGTGTATTACACCGGCTGAATCATAAAAAAATACAATAAATAAATATGTTATATGTTGATAAAATATTATTAAATTTTAGAGGGCCACCGCTAACAGATGACTTAATGGGCTAAAATTGTTTAGACGAGAAAATATACATGAAGGGCTCTAGAATTAGGCCACGTGTCCCGTAGGATTTTTATTTATAAGTAGTAGAAATAATAGATAATAGATTTTATACATATGTGTGTGTATGTGGCGTATGAAATTGTAACATCCCAAAAATAATAAAACGAATAAATATAGTGAGGCCGGAGATTTAGTTGGAATATTTAAACGCAAAAGCCAAAAACAAAAGAGAAAGGCAGCGAGCTTGGGCTCGGCTTCAATGGGCCGAGGGAGCCCATATATATAAAGGACAATGCAGCCCTCTTCTTTGCTCATTCCTCACTCACACAACTTTTAGAGAGAGAAAGGAGAGCTCGGGTCTAGAGAGAAAAGTTGGCGGATCAACCCGGGATTGAAGGAGCGCATTACTGCTGAGCTCGTGAGCAAGACCTCCGAGTTAGAAGCCCGATTCAGGTAACCACCAGCCTAAAACTGAGTTTTTGTTTACTTGTGATTTTCGGATTTTGGCTAAAAAGGTAATGTTTTTGCGGATGAAACTTGAAAATGAGCTTAGGTATAGCATCTAGAATGAAAACGAACGTTTTGATCAAAGAAAATTTAGATATTGACACGATCAGATTCGCATTCAAAAACTTCGGATTTTTGGGAAGAAGACGGATTCATCGAAACTACTAGTTTCGATGTAGGTGAATCCATCGAAACTACCTAGTTTCGATATATGCAGACCCATCGAAACTACCTAGTTTCGATATAAACCCATGATCCGAAACTAAGATTATACATAAGTTACTTACCGAAACTACCATAGTTTCGATATGAACCCATGACTCGAAACTACTTAGTTTCGATATATGCAGACTCATCGAAACTACATAGTTTTGATATAAACCCATGACCTGAAACTACCATAGTTTCGATATGAACCCATGACTCGAAACTACTTAGTTTCGATATATGCAGACCCACCGAAACTACCATAGTTTCGATATGAACCCATGACTCGAAACTACTTAGTTTCGATATATGCAGACCCATCGAAACTACCATAGTTTCGATATGAACCCATGACCCGAAACTTACATAGTTTCGATGTGATTCATCCATCGAAACTACTAGGTTCAAACATAGTAATGTCTAGTGTCATCTAGGAGCACTACCTTATGTGTATGACTTCATTATACAGATTGAGAGATACCTTAGTGACGCTCAGTAACCAGCTAAGTGTATTGCAGAAACCACTCATCAGGTGAGTTCTATGTGCCCCCCCCCCCCCCCCCTTCTATGTTATGTGCAAACCTTATTAAATGTTTTGAGGCTGAAGTGTATACGCTAAATGAATAAATGTTATGAATGCCAATGTGATCATACGTGATATATACATATATGTATCAAAATGAATGATGAACAAAGAATGAAACGTATGATTATAAAGAATAAATGAAAGAATGACATAACGTGAATGAATGAAATCTTGCTTTATATTTTATATATTGCATGTTATGAATGTATGTAAACGTTATGGACGCTTCGATGACAACGGCTACTTCGGTAGACGGACGACCACGTGACTATTTTGCAACCAGGAAAAAGGGACGTTCCTTCATCAGCTAGGACGTATGAAAGGCATTAATGTACGGTCGAAGCAATTGCCTTATAATAGTATAACGGTTGCATAAACAATAGTTCGCGTGGGAAACGGATGCCTTAGGGCAGACGGGCGAATATACGGACTACGACGGTTAAGACGGACGGCCGAAGGTTGGCCGGACGGTTTAATGGCGGACGGTTTCTAGGACCGGACGAGTAAAGGGGCTACGACGGTAGCTTAATGGCGTATGTCTTTGTGACATACGTAGTAAAAGACGGGTTGATCACCCTTATGTGAATGACCAATGAATGTTCTCCCCAAAGTAAGTATGTATATATACATATATATACTCAGTATGAATGATATGCGAGAACAGTAAAGCAAAGAGTATGAAAATGTACGTATCTTATAGTATATAAGTATATATATATGATACTTAATGATAAGATAAATGTTATGTCTGATTGTTTTTAAACTAGAACTCACCAGCGTTAGCTGACTTTTAGTATACATTTCAGGTGACAAAAGGAAGGGTCGTGCGAAGGCGTGATGGTTACCCGGCATATGACTGACATCCCACTTTCATATATGTTAAGACAATGTTATGTTTTAAATTGTTAAGACTTCCGCTGTTATGTTATGTTATGTTATGTTATGTATTCGAATGATGTTTGCTTTCGCTACTCTTGAATGCTTTTAAATTAAATTCAGTATTTTAACTATGTTTATGAGTAAATCCAACAAGTAAGGTTACCCAGATAATGGGCCTTACAAGTTGTATCAGAGCAATAGTTTGAGAGATTTAGACATCCCTAAATGTCTGGACTCAAGCTGATTATGGGACCAACGCACGGATGTCAGTATGGGTAGCCAACGCCAACGCCAGCACGGTAAGTAAGTACTAAAGTTAATGCACTTGGATAAGAATAGATACCTTAACTTAGAACAAATAGATGTCAATGTCACAACCGATTTGAAGAGTTTTGAACCCGAAAAGCAATGTAAATTAGTAATCACAAACCGGTCACTGTAATTAATAATTTACCTTGCTCGTACTGTTCTAAAACTATGATCCGAGGGAATGACATTGATGTATTCCCTTTATAACTATCAGGAAACTAGGAACTATGGCTGGTGGAGGAAGAACAGGACGCCGAGGCGGTTGCACTGGCCGAGTCGGTAGACCTCCATTGAATCAAAGACGTGAAGAGGAAGAGAGTGTGCACGCGGAATGTCACACCCCAACCGACGGCGGATTATACGCCGGGGCGGACGCGGTTGTTCAACAGCACGAGGTTGACTAATTAAAGTTTCGATATTTTATTAAATAATAAATTAAGATTCATTACAAGGAACATAACAAGAAATACAACATTTAATTTATAAATAGTCTAGGTCCAAAGCATCCTATGTGATCACGAATAAGTCTCATGATGTAAACCTGAAACATGTGAAAGAATCTGTCAACTACAAAATAGTTGGTGAGATACAAAGGTTTTGACACAGTTTAACAAAGATTTGGAAAGAATTACAATTCACTATGATTTATGCATTATATAATGTAAGTATGAGAAAACAAGCATGTTAGACATTGTGCATATCAACCCTCCAACCAAGTTTAGGTATAACCCGCAGGTTACCCTTATAAGTCTCAAGTTTAAAGTTTGGTTCAGTAACAATCACCAAGGGCTCCCCCCGAAGGGGTCAATCAATCAAGGTGGATTGGTCAAATACAATAGATCTATCATTGTTACTATAGGCTTGATCAAAGTTAATGAATATGCTAGTTTTAAGTTTAATCTACTCATGCAAGTCTCAAGTTTAACATAAGAATAAACACGTAGTCATAGTTGTACAAGAATTGTATAAGTTTAAGAATTTTGAAGATGTTTCACCCCAAAAGCATAGAAAGAAAAAAGGGGCTAAGTATATTCACTTGGATTTGGATGAAGAGTATCCGACAAGAGTTTGCAAGAATTGGAGAAGGAGAATATCCTCACAATAAGCCTAAGAATGCAAATCTAAATATTTAAGTTTACTTATACAAGTCTAAGGCAAAAGATCTAGGATTTTGAGATTTTGACTAGGGTTCCAATTGGGAGGTGGGTTGGTTATATTTATGAAGTTTCCAAACCAAGTTTAAAACAAAGGTTTTTTAAATAAACGACGCAAGACTTGTATTTCAAAGTTGAATAAGTTCATAGTTTAGTATGATTTAGGATATTTATTTAAAGGCCTCAAAATTATAAATTACCCACAATAGGTAATAATAATTTAAATAGATTTGTACACTTTGTTAAACAAAAGATCAAACCATTATTTGGAGTGTTTGATAGTAATTGTTTAAGGTAGAAATCAATGTAAATATTTATTTCAAGAGTAAAATAATCATTAAATACAAAGTATTAAAGATTAAATAGTGGTTTAGGATTATTAGTAATTATTTAAAGAGCAAGTAATCATCAAAGGTAATTAATTATCTAAAAGGATAATTAATATAACTTATGTAAGGTTTATTAAAGAAATTAGGTGTTGAGTATTCATTTTATGACTTGGTAACCAAATAATGTTTTATAAGTTTAAATAAATGCCAAGTTTTATAAGTTTATAAAATAGAATCTATCATGAAGTTTACGTTTTAAGATCACAAGTTTAACGTTTAAATAAAATGTATCAATCTATATAGGTTTATACAAGTTTCCAAATAATAATGTGTATTTATTTTTACTAAGTAATGTGTAAATTATATAAAAAATTTTATAAAATTCACATAGTTTGTAAGATTTAAAATCTTAAACAGAAAATAATGTTAAGTTAATGTTTCAGGTTTTACAATTTATCTTCTGTTAATTATATAAGTTTTATAGAATCTTAAAAGTATTTTTTTTTATACTTTTTAGTTATTTAAAACAATTTTTAAAGAATTAATTGTCATAAGTTTAATTTAAGTTTTATTGATAAAAAAAATGTTTCGTATAGTTACAAAATCGTAATTAAATTTATAAGAATTTAACAGATTTTATAAGATTTATTAGAGTTTTTAAAATTGAATAAAAACACACAAAAATGCGAACTGAAAAAAAAAAAGGTTGCCCAGATTCGAACTCAGGTCTGGGACCGGGTTACCAAACACACACACAAGCCTAACCATCCCGCCTACGGGTCTCGGTGGTATTCATCTGGAAAAAAGAAACTTTTAAACAACACTCCCAAATCACCCCCAATTTCATCATGAACCCTAGAACTAGAATCCGTAAATTCGAATCGAATTGCCCTCTGTTTATGAAATTAAACAGAGGGCTTTTGATCCTCGTACGAAAACGATTAAGATGCATACAAGGATTACCTTATTTGATGTAAAAATGAGAGAGAACGAGCTCAGATTTGAAGTCGGCTGTCGCGGCTTAAAATGGGCAAATGTAGATTCGTTTTGAACGAATTGGGAGTGTAGTGAGTTGTGGTATGGTGTTGTTGATGTTCGACCATTGATTTTTATAGCCGATTTTTGGCATTCAATGCGTGAACTGTTGGGGAGGTGGGGGTTGAGCCGACGGCTCCGAATTCGAACCCATGCGCGGCCGGGACTCGAGATTCGACATTTAAGATGGTTGGGCGGTGGTCGCATGCGCGAGATGAACTCGAGGTTCACTGCATCCAGACGGGAAATCGTGGTTTCGCGAAAATGGGTGGAAACCGTGGGTGGCGGGTTTCGAACTTGGAACCATTTTCTGGTTCTGAAAGTTTGGGATAAACACAATACCGGTCCCTGTAGTTTTAGGGGGTTTAACATTCTGATTAAAAAGTATTTCAAGTTTAAAACAGGTTTCATAAATGACAGTTTTGGTCCCTGGGCTTTTTAAAAGATCTAATATATATAAGTTTAAAATTTTAATAAGTTTTCTCAAATGAATTTATAAATTTTATAAAATGCTTTTATAAAATTTATTATAAGTTACATTAATAAGTCTAAATGATTACAAACTTGTAAGTTTTTGAGAATTTTATATACATACATATACTTGTATATATATATAAATATTTTTTTTTTTAAATAATCCTCGCATATATATACATACGTATATGCTTTAAGTATCCATTATTTTTCCTAAGAATGTATATACATATTTTTGAACATATATATATATATATATGTATGTATCTCGGGTATAAACGTTCTCTAATGAATATCTTAAGAAAACGGGTCGGGAAAATCCGGGATATTACACGGAACACACTGAGAGTGTGCACGAAACTAATGTGACCCCAACTGGGGACGACAATCAAAGGTCCCTACAGTTGGAACCCGAGGTCAGGGATGCTATTGCCCGCGAAGTTGTACTCACTCTGAAGAAAGTATTGCCTGATCTACTATCCGAGGCACTAAAGAAAAGTAGAGAGGAGGATAAAGGAGACCATGAAGAGAAAGTGTATGACAGTGATGGGGATGAAGTAAAGTTGGGATCAAGCAATCGTGGGTGTACTTACAAGGGTTTCAAGGACGGTGACCCACCCAAGTTTGATGGGAACAAGGATTCAGTGGCTACATTCGAATGGATTGAGAGGATGAACGCCGTAATCAACATCAGCGAGTGTCGACCGGACCAGGCTGTTAAGTATGTTGCTCATTCTTTCACCAACGAAGCACTAAGTTGGTGGAGGAACATTCAATGGACTAAGTCGCCGAACGCTCTTAACAGGATGACTTGGGAAGACCTGAAGAAGCTCATAATCCAAAAGTTCTGCCCACAGAACGAGATTGATCGTGTGGAGAACGAGTTCCTAAACTTCAAGGCTGGCAACAAGACTCATCGCCAGTATACTTCAAGATTCAATGAGCTGGCCCAACTGGTACCACACTTGGTGGAAACTGAAGACCGTCTGATCAAATGCTATGTCAAGGGTCTGCCGCAAAGGGTCCGTGTCCATGTAAAAGCTAACCTACCCTCGACCTTCGAGTCGATAGTGAATCTGAACGGAATTGTCTACGACGATTATGCCAATGAGGACCCGGCACCTGAGACACAAAAGAGAAAGTGGGAGAACTCGTCTAAGGGAAATGGAAAAGGAACTGTTGCACCTGAGACTAAGAGGCCGAGAACGGATGAACACGGAGTATGCTCAAAATGCGGAAAGCTGCACCGTGGCGAATGTCTAGTTGGCTCAACCATGTGTTATAAGTGCGGGAGACCTGGGCATTACTCCAGAGAGTGTTTAAAGGACGTCAAGTGCCAAAGTTGTGGAAGATATGGGCACCTGACTAGGGATTGCAGGAAAACCAGACAATCCGGTTCGGGAAAGGAAAAGGAAGCTGAAAAGAAACAGCCAAAGGCTAGGACTCGAGCCTACGCACTGACTGAGGAAGAAGCAAGAGGAAACCCTGATGTTGTGTCAGGTACGTTTCTAGTTAATGACGAACATGCTGCTATCTTATTCTACTCTGGTGCTAGTAAAAGCTTTATATCCAATGCATTTAGTCGTAAACTAGATTGCACTGTCAATACCATAGTAAAGGCCTTTAGCGTACAAACTGCCGTTGGTAAAAATTCGGCGGTATTCCAAGTAACAGAGGATTGCATCATAGAGATAGAAGGCCATAAGTTTCCTTCTAGATTATTCCTCTCACTTTAAGAGGGTTCGATATAGTATTGGGTATCGATTGGCTAGCTTCCAACGAAGCTCAAATCATATGTAAACGTAAGAGGATACACCTCAAAGCTCCTAGCGGCAGTCCGATTACGGTTTACGGGGATTGGATTTGCACGATGCCGAACGTCATCTCGATGATCAAGGCTGAAAGTTACATGAGGCGCGGTTGCGAAGCTTATCTGGCATATGTTATTGGCGATAGAATGAAAACGAAGGAACTCAAGAATGTACCTGTGGTGTGCAACTTTCCGGAAGTGTTCCCTGAGGATCTACCTGGGTTGCCACCCGATCGGGAAATAGAATTTCAGATTGATTTACTGCCAGGAGCTGAGCCCGTTGCCAAAGCCCCCTACCGATTGGCTCCGTCAGAAATGAAAGAATTGATTCTCAGTTAGAAGAATTAACAGAAAAAGGGTTTATTAAACCGAGCATTTCACCATGGGGCGCTCCGGTACTATTTGTAAAGAAGAAGGACGGCAGCATGCGTATGTGCATTGACTACCGTGAACTGAACAAGAGGACAGTAAAGAACAAATACCCACTGCCTAGAATAGACGACCTTTTTGATCAATTGCAAGGTGCGAGTTGGTTCTCAAAGATCGATCTTAGATCGGGTTACCATCAGTTGAAAGTAAGAGAAGAAGATGTACCAAAGACCGCGTTTCGCAAGCGTTATGGGCATTATGAGTTTCTCGTGATGTCCTTCGGGTTAACCAATGCACCAGCAGCGTTCATGGATTTGATGAATAGAGTATGTCTACCAATGTTGGATCGATCAGTGATAGTTTTTATAGACGACATACTGGTATATTCGAAAAGCGAGGGTGATCACCACTGCCACCTAAGAGAGGTTCTGGAGGTGCTAAAGCAGGAAAAGTTGTACGCGAAATTCTCCAAATGCGCGTTCTGGCTTAGGGAAGTCCAATTCCTAGGTCATGTGATAAACCCAAACGGCATCATGGTAGATCCTGCAAAGATCGAGACAGTAAAGGAATGGAACGTCCCGAAGACACCAACAGAGATACGAAGTTTTCTGGGATTGGCAGGCTACTATCGGAGGTTCATTCAAGATTTCTCGAGGATAGCCTCGCCACTAACTAAATTGACATGGAAGGAAGTGAAATATGAATGGGGTCCAACCCAGAACAACGCGTTTGAGGAACTTAAGACACGATTAACCCAAGCTCCAGTCTTGACACTACCTGAGGGAAATGAAGACTTGGTAGTCTACTCTGACGCTTCGGGTCAGGGTTTAGGCTGTGTACTTATGCAACGAGGAAAGGTAATTGCTTACGCTTCGCGACAACTAAAGATTCATGAGGTTAACTACCCAACTCACGATCTGGAGTTAGTGGCAGTAGTTTTCGCATTAAAAATATGGAGGCACTATCTGTATGGAGTTAAATGCACCATTTACTCCGATCACAAGAGCCTGAAGTACTTTTTTGAACAAAAGGAATTAAACATGAGACAAAGGAGATGGTTAGAGCTACTGAAAGACTATGACTGTGAGATATTGTACCATCCAGGCAAGGCCAACGTGGTAGCTGACGCTTTAAGCAGAAAGGAAGAATCGGAACCTATACGGATCAAAGCGTGTCAGCTGATTATAACGCCAGATTTGATGAGTGAAATATCAAAGGCACAAGATGAAGCACTATTAGAAAGAAATATAAAATGAGAAAGAATAGCGGGACAACAAGGGAACTTGGATACAAATGCATACGGTGTACGAACTAGGTTTGGCCGGATGTGGATACCTAAGATTGGCGAGCTTAGAGCCAAAGTCCTCGATGAGGCCCATAAGTCTCGCTATCCATCCCGGGACAAACAAAATGTATCAAGACTTGAAGAAAGAGTACTGGTGGCCTGGCATGAAGAATGATGTGACTGAGTACGTGAACAAGTGTCTAACGTGTTCACTAGTTAAGGCCGAGCACCAGAAACCATGAGGTAAAATGCAACCTTTACCAATACCGGAATAGAAGTGGGAGGAGATCACGATGGACTTCATTACAAAGCTACCACGAACAGCTAAAGGCAATGATACCATTTGGGTGATCGTCGACCGCTTGACGAAAAGTGCTCATTTCTTGCCAATACGTGAGACTGCTTCGTCTAAAAGATTAGCAGAAATATTTATCAAGGAAATTGTGAGCAGACATGGTATGCCGCTGTCGATTGTGTCCGACAGGGATACTAGATTCACGTCAAGGTTTTGGAAGAAATTCAATGAAGCGATGGGTACTAGACTAAATATCAGCATCGCTTACCACCCTCAAACCGATGGTCAATCCGAAAGGACCATTCAGACCTTGGAGGACATGCTCCGGGCCTGTATCATTGACTTCGGTGGGAGCTGGGACAGCCATTTACCATTGGCAGAATTTTCATATAACAACAGCTATCACTCAACTATTGGCATGCCGCCATTTGAAATGTTGTATGGGAGGAGATGTAGGACCCCGGTTTGTTGGGGGGAAATTGGACAGAAGGATTTTACAAGTCTCGAAGTGGTCAAAGCTACTTCCGAGAAATTTGATCAAATCAAGGCTCGAATGAAAGCCGCAAAAGACAAACAGAAATCATACGCGGATAAGAGAAGAAGGGATTTAGAGTTTCAAGTAGGGGACATGGTACTGTTAAAGGTATCACCATGGAAAGGAATCATTCAATTCAGGAAACGTGGCAAACTAAGTCCAAGGTTTGTCGAATCTTTCAAGATTTTAGCGAGAGTGGGTCAAGTTGCTTACAGACTCGACCTACCCGTTGAGCTTAGTGGGATACACCCTACGTTCCACGTGTCGCACTTACGCAAGTGCCTAGCTGATGACACAGCTCACATACCTTACGACGAAATCGAAGTGGATAACAGTCTAAATTATGTAGAGGAACCAATAGTCATTCTTGACCGAGCTGAGAAACGACTACGCAATAAGTCGATTCCTTTAGTCAAAGTACAATGGAAGCACAGAAAAGGGTCAGAAGCTACATGGGAGAAGGAAGACGAGATGAGGTGTCTATACCCTCAACTGTTTAACGATTAGCAGGTTTCGAGGACGAAACCTTTCTAAGGAGGGTAGACTTGTAACATTCCAAAAATAATAAAACGAATAAATATAGTGAGGCCGGAGATTTAGTTGGAATATTTAAACGCAAAAGCCAAAAACAAAAGAGAAAGGGAGTGGGCTTGGGCTCGGCTTCAATGGGCCGAGGGAGCCCAGATATATAAAGGACAATGCAGCCCTCTTCTTTGCTCATTCCTCACTCACACAACTTTTAGAGAGAGAAAGGAGAGCTCGGGTCTAGAGAGAGAAAGTTGGCGGATCAACCCGGGATTGAAGGAGCGCGTTACTATTGAGCTCGTGAGCAAGACCTCCGAGTTAGAAGCCCGATTCAGGTAACCACCTTGCCTAAAACTGAGTTTTTGTTTACTTTGGGATTTTCGGATTTTGGCTAAAAAGGTAACGTTTTTGCGGATGAAACTTGAAAATGAGCTTAGGTATAGCATCTAGAATGAAAACCGAACGTTTTGATCAAAGAAAATTGAGATATTGACACGATCAGATTCGCATGCAAAAACTTCGGATTTTTTGGAAGAAGACTGATTCATCGAAACTACTAGTTTCGATGTAGGTGAATCCATCGAAACTACCTAGTTTCGATATATGCAGACCCATCGAAACTACCTAGTTTCGATATAAACCCATGATCCGAAACTAAGATTATACATAAGTTACTTACCGAAACTACCATAGTTTCGATATGAACCCATGACTCGAAACTACTTAGTTTCGATATATGCAGACCCATCGAAACTACCTAGTTTCGATATAAACCCATGACCCGAAACTACCATAGTTTCGATATGAACCCATGACTCGAAATAACTACTTAGTTTCGATATATGCAGACCCACCGAAACTACCATAGTTTCGATATGAACCCATGACTCGAAACTACTTAGTTTCGATATATGCAGACCCATCGAAACTACCATAGTTTCGATATGAACCCATGACCCGAAACTTACATAGTTTCGATGTGATTCATCCATCGAAACTACTAGGTTCAAACATAGTATTGTCTAGTGTCATCTAGGAGCACTACCTTATGTGTATGACTTCATTATACAGATTGAGATATACCTTAGTGACGCTCAGTAACTAGCTAAGTGTATTGCAGAAACCACTCATCAGGTGAGTTCTATGTGCCCCCCCCCCCCTTCTATGTTATGTGCAAACCTTATTAAATGTTTTGGGGCTGAAGTGTATACGCTAAATGAATGTCGAACGACGCTAAAACATCGTCGGGTCCGACGGTGTTTATAAATATACCGGCGATTCCGACATTTTTGGGACAAGTGGCGGGTTGTAGTTGGTTCTAAACACCGTCGTCTGACATGAATGTACCGTCAGATCCGACGGTATTAAAGGGGACATTCTCAGAAAAAATTGGTCAAAGGGGCAGATTGGGACATATGATTGGGTAATAAGGACATTTTGGGGTTTTCCTTTTTTATTACTTTAGATGCAGTTTAGTAAAAAAAAATTGAAGATTCTAGAGATTTTTTTGGGTTTTTATGTTGGTTATATCATGAACAATACCATTTTTGTTATTTTGTTTTGCTGTGATTTTGACAAGTTTCTTGTTATTTTTTTGAATTCGTACCAGGATCTCTCATCAAGTTAGTTTATTTTTCAAGACACGAAGATCGCATGGTCAACGACAAGAACAAGTCAACAGAAGAAAGTTTTGGTGTTTTTAATGATAACAGGAGTTTCCCAATTCTTGGAGGATGGCTGCATTTTGTAAAATTTGAAACTGCCAAAATTAATGAATGTTTTGAATTCGTCCACTCAAAGCAACTTTATAGAGGAGGTGTGATTCTTTTGTTACTATAAAATTCATGTCTATTCACTTGTACTTCACACATAATTTAACTTATTTTCTATCCAATTTCAGACAATGCTAATGCAGTAATCAAGGTACTTACATTATTTCTTTTTGTTCATATCTAATGTTTATGTGTCTATCGACTAATTAGAATGTTTGAGAAGGCTACAGGTGGTGGCGCGTACAAGTTTGCCGATCTGTTTAAAGAAAAACTTGGAGTTGTTATAGAAAAAGAAGATGAAATGGACTGTCTTGTTGCTGGTGCAAATTTCTTGCTGAAGGTGCTACTAATTCCTGTTTTATCTAGATCAATTTAATAATTTAGTCTAAAATAAGTTATCTTTTTGTAGGCGATTCGCCATGAAGCCTTCACTCACAAGGAAGGTCTTAAAGAATTTGTGCAGATAAACCATAATGATATGTACCCATATCTTCTTGTTAATATTGGTTCTGGTGTGAGCATGATAAAGGTACCCTTTTTTGTCATTCTTATAATCTTTTATTAATTTAATGGATAAATAATTTATTAAAGTTTCAAAATTTGCATTTATGTAGGTTGATGGAGATGGGAAATTTCAGAGGGTTAGTGGGACTAATGTAGGTGGTGGTACTTACTGGGGACTAGGGAGACTATTGACCAAGTGCAAGAGGTTAATCTTACCTTTTAACCACTTTTATACATGATAGGAAATGAGTCAAATAATAACTGTGTGATGTTACAGTTTTGATGAACTTCTGGAGTTAAGTAAAATGGGAGATAATAGCGCGATAGACATGCTTGTTGGGGATATTTATGGTGGATTGGATTATTCAAAGGTAAGAGATTTTTTATGTTATGTCAATTTGTGTGACGCGTATTTGCTAAAAGTTTATAAGTTTTCACATTTGTAACAGAAATACCTCCTGATTTTATTTACAGATTGGACTTACTGCATCAACAATTGCTTCAAGTTTTGGCAAGGCGATTTCTGAGAACAAGGAGATTGAAGACTATAGACCCGAAGACATTTCTCTATCTCTCCTTAGTATGATTTCGTATAATATAGGGCAGGTATGATGTACATGATATTGTTTTGGTGTGGAAAATAGGATATACTAAGTATTACTGTTTTAGCATTAAGAAAATTCAACTTTATTAATAGGCATAATAAGGAATATGACTTGTTGGTAATTGTCCGGCTCGGCTCTAAGGCCCATCACGAGGAGGTGAAGGGGGGCCAACCCGTATAGACCCGCGAAGTTTATTAAATATAGTTAATGGGCCAAGTGGTAATTATGGTTTTTTAATTGTTTTCTTATTAACCAAGTTTGTGTTATCTTATAAATACATAACCATGTTGAGGATTATTCTATCTAAGTTTTGAGAAGTTTCTTGGATATAATAATTAATACGAGAGTTCATCTGAAATTGTATGTATGTGTTTATGTTTTGTTTCACCAATTCAATCCTTGATGACTTGCTAATTATAAGATGTATCTTGTTACATTCCCATTCCTTTTTATAAAGATAGGCACTTAATATGGTCATCTTTCCTATTTCTCAAAATTGAGGCGGCAAGATGGGTGGGTCGGACCAAGTTGGATAGCGGGTCAAAACAAGTATTTTTTAGTACGGGCCAAATCAGTTTAGTTTAAGTCGCTAACACCTCTTTGTCCACTTTTAGTATTGTTTAGAAGTTATTAATGTGTTAATTATGATTGAAAAAACAATATCATTAGTGGGTTGAAGTTGCTCTTACCATTTTGTAGGACAAATTGAATTAGAGATTTTCTTTATTTCTTACATGTGATGAAATCATTAATCTGTGTGATAAATAAGTGGTTTTCTGTTATGTCTTCAGATATCTTATTTAATCGCGTTGCAATATGGAATAAAGCGGATATTTTTTGGAGGATTTTTCATAAGAGGACATGCTTTTACCATGGACACCGTTTCATTTGCTATCCGATTTTGGTAAGTTTTTTTTTTTTTTTAAGTTTTAGGACATTACTAGAAAACATGTATATATTTTACAAAAGTTTCCGACAAATTACCAACAAAAAAAATTTCTCACAAATTAGCGACAACTTTCAAACAAAACAAAAACAAAAAGTAACCGTAAGATTTCTTACAATTTTCTGACAAATTTATTAAATAAGTTAACTTATTTATTAAATATAATCATCGGAATATCGTCTGAAATTACCGACGAAAGGCTTTTGTCGCTAATTCGTTGTCGGGACTTTGTCGGAAAAAGCATTTCCTACTGTTTTTTTTTCCAACAAACACTTTTTGTCGGAAACTTGTCACTAACGACCAATTCCGACAAATTTCCCACGAAATCTGTTAGTCGCAATTTTTTCAATTTTTTGGTAGTTGGAAACTTCTTAAATACTTTCCCACTTTGATTATCTGCTTACCTGAATTTCTTATAATTATGTATCATTTAGGTCAAAAGGAGGTGCACAAGCTATGTTTTTGCGCCATGAAGGTTTTCTGGGAGCTTTAGGTGCATTTATGAGTTATGAAAAGCATGTGTTATATGATTTAATGGTTGATCAGCTGGTGGAAACTGGAAAATAATCCAATGGGTGCTCGGTTTATGGTCAAAAAACATAATATAAGTTATATAAATAGTATTGTTTACAGGGATATTTAAGGTTTAAAATAAACACTCGTGTCGAGTTTGATGCAAACCGTTTCACTAGTATCCTTTCATGGCTTCTGAAGGGTGGATACAAGGTCCAGAATCTTGTGTAGTATTATTCTCGTTAATTCATGCATTAACTGTAATGATCTTGTATGGTTTTTGAACCCACTCGTGTTGTAATACAAATAGCTTCGTGTTTATTGCTTTTTGTGCAGAAGAAGATTATTACATATGCATATAAATATAGATTCTTTCGCAACGCTATTGTAAGTTTATAATAGTTACACCTTTAAGTGTGTGTAATTGTGATAATTGTATTGAATTGTTGTAATGATTTTAGGCAGATCCGGTCTCGAGGATTCGAATACTCTACACGAGCCGAAAAAAAGGCCCATAACGAAATATATAATTTTATAAACTAATTTTTTTAACGAAAATTATATATATATAATTTTTTTTGGGCCCCTCGAAATGTTAGGCCCACTACGGGTGTGTTGCCCGCAGGCTCAATGGGCCGGCCCTGACTTTAGATTACAAATGAGGATTATATACTAACCATATTTACACAAACTATGTACACATTATGTGATCTAACCACAAATTATGTACACATTGTTGTACATTTTAAGAACAAGACAGTTTCCGTGACTGAAATCTTACGAAAAAGAGTTGTTTGCGAAAGTTGCGATTGAAGATATTACTCGTTTTCAAAACATGAAACACATAGAGAGCAACTATAAAATATATTTTTTATATATATTTCAAATTACTTTGTATTTTTATTATGTGTTTTTATTTTCAATGACATTGTACTTTTATTATGATATTTGTTTTTATTATGTGACTAGGTTATGTACCCGTGTATTACACGGGTTGATAAAAAATAAATTATATACAACATAAATCTATAAATAAATGAAACATAAAGGAAATTACATATTACATTAATCTATGAATACTTGTTATGACAGAAAATACGTTTTACATATGATAATGACAAAATAAAAAGTTTCAGTTGTGTTACTTCAACACTATTGTGGTGTAATTGTTTCGTCCAAAGAAAAGACACCTGATACGATTGAACAATGATTTCATAAGTAAATAAAGTATTGATGTTTAATGCATGTGAAGCAACTGAACATCAAAATTATGCCAAGACACCTCAAATTAAACAGTGAGAGTTAACTTTATATAGTAAGTTGAGTCAAGTCATTAGCAATGTGTTTCTGATGCGATAAGTCAAACACAACACAAGTTAAAGATCATGAACCTGGAGCTAATACTCAAAAGCAGATATTCAAATCGTAACAGTATCTGCATGAAGAAATAAATACAAATTTAGCTAATGACTGTATGTCAGGATTATCATACTCTAAGCTACAAAATTCTTGAACTACATCACTCAGTAGAAGTATCCACTCATCTAACACAATGGACCAAAAGAATATTAGTTTTACATTCAGTTCAACATATCCTGACAAAGTGACAATGACACACATTAAGCAAAAAAATAACCCTCATGACAACCAAATTGGACAGAAGTTGCTTCATGTCAAGCCATATTCATAAACACCAATTCTAGCCCTTGGATTTCCTCTGTTTATAGATTTTCAACAATTATCTGGAATTAAAAAAAATCAGATTATTGTTGACATGATATAAATTTGGTAACCAAATTTCACATGCCAACCATTTAAAAAAAATTAGACAGAAGTTGATTCATGTCAAGCCAACCAGTACACAAAAAGTAACTGTCTTGACCGGTTAACAAACTCGTCCATTTTGTCACCTTTGCTATAGTTGGAAATGTCTGCCTACTTGCGTAAATATAAGTCTACTTGGGTGGTATCTGAATCAACTCAAATTGGTAAACTTTTTAAACTTTGTTAAAATGATTTCAATCATGGCAAATGGGTTGAAAATCACCTAAAATAGTAAAGTGTTTTAAGATGCTTAAAACCATAAAACGGTCTATTAAACAAAAATTATCAGTTTAGACTTGTTACCCAGCCCACCCCTTTTAGTTATTATAAAGCCAACCTTGAGAGCGAGTTTCTTAAGTTTATTCATAGCTCGGAATTGCTTTATCCTTGAAAGGACCGCACTATCTATTGCCTTATCTGATGCTTCCCCACCTTCTCTAAACCATGGATGTTCTGTACCATTTAAAGAAAGGCAAAAAAATTAAATAATAATTATTATCACATTTAAAAGATTTTCACAAAATTTAATGTGATTCAAAATTTAAGCATACCAAGAACTTGAGCAGAAGTTGTACCCCTTTTTGGGTCAAGTGTGAGCATTCTACGCATAAGGTCTTTGGCGCTAGCTCGAATCGATGCCCAATGATCACTTTCAAAATGAATCTCTCCTCTTCAAAATCTCATCAAATATTCCTTTCTCGGTCTCTGCAAGTCGTTAGGCATTTTTAGGTTAGTGATAAGAGGAAATAGAGATTAAAAACGACCCATTAACAGGTCAATAAAAAATTGCTAAATAAGAACAGGTCGACTGGGTCAAGTGTCAAACATGATACAAGTCTCACATCCTCCATGATGCCCTAAGCAAACCCATCACATTCTTGTATCCAACTAAGATCAATTTTCTCTCATCCACAGTCAATTCAATATCCACCTTTGCAACTTTCTTCATGGAATTCACCATCTCGGAAAAACAAAACAAATCACCATAAGATCATAAAGATTACAATAGAGATCAATTTTTAAATATGATGAACATTGAACACTTATCCAATAAGTGATAAATAAAATGTCAACCACAAAAAATTAAGACCTGTGTATTCAAACATCCCCTCTAAATCTAGCTAAGATTAGTGCATATAAGAGTGTTCATATACAGAAATTTCTCCAAATCAAGTTCAAAAAACAGTTAACTAATGCTCAACCATTTTATCAACTTAGGCACTTGATTAATATGTATTAACATTTTCTCTAAAATAAAAATATCCCTTATATTTTTTTGCATATAGAGACAATTGCAGTAAGTTCATAAATTTCTCTTTCCGTGCTGTAAATCCCCTCAACAACCACAATGATCTTCTCCCATGGCCTATGTGTTCGTGGTTGCCGTCAACAATGAGTTCCTCCAAATGAGAAGGTGTTGCAAACAAAATTATAATTGTAAAAAATAAAAATATAAAGCAGATACTAAATATTAATTGAACTTATTAAATGAACTTACTGTTATGTCGTAATACTCGAATGGTAGCACCAGAACCGCGAGCACCATTGACAATAGAGTTGTGGTTCGAAGAATCACTAACTATCAAACCTCCCTGTGGAGATTTCAATAAGAGAAATTAAATATATATTTTTTAAATGGGTAGTTGAAATCAAGAAAAATAAAAGTCAATCAAATACTTTTTAAACCAAGATAGGAAAAATAGCAGAGTTAGTGGCATAACCCATGCCAGTCACAAAAGCAGTTGGTTTTCTAATAAATTAGCCACCGCATCTTCTATTTCAGGATGCAATTATGTTATGCCTGAATGATTATTGAAACAACTATTTAAGGCAAACTTGTGATTTTAAATTCAATAAGAACAATCAGTTTGAAATAATATAGCACTAAAAAGTGGAACTACGACACAAGGATCAACAGCAAGCATCAATAAACCCTAATACAAAAATCGAAACCCTAAAATCTCACAAAGGGGGGAAATAGAAATTGACCTGAGAGGGGAAATCAGAAGTAGATATTTCAGTGAGATTGCGTAGGTGAGTGGTGAGAAGGAGCTTAGAGCTTGTTGTAAGCAGTTTCACGGAGAGACAGATGCCGAATGCGACGAGAGCAACTCATACGCTAGGCTTGGCATGGCGGAACTGATTTGTGAGCATGAGACGTTTGCAGTGCTTCCTCCATGAATTTTATCTATCATCTTCGTCGGCAAGTATTCACCACAGAAACAATCAGGGTTATCACGAGCACTACAAACGTCTCCATTACAATCAGAGGAAAGATTAGAAGAAAAAGAAATCGATTTGACGATCAATCGGTTGGATAAGATAGACTTTTCTGTAAGTGTTGCGGCGTTAGGGTGAGGCGTTAGGGTTTGGGGTGAAAGAAGAAAACGGAAGAATGATTCGAAAAGGTTCTAGCGCTTCGTTTAACAATGATCGGGCCGGATTGTACTGATTAAAGATCCGCGTGATGATAATTTTGACCCATGGGTAATAGGCGGGAAAACATAAAAACTATGCCCTCGGAGCTTGTCACGTGTCCCACATTATTTTGCTTTATTATATAGATTCGACTCGATCCAAAGTTTTAACTCTGAGTTATTATAAACCTTAGTATCGAAAAGAAAATGACACAAAAAAAATATGACTTCACCACTGTTAACAAGTGCCTAGTACCTATGCGAGAGTGAGGGAGGAAAACTAAGGCAAAATGCAACAAAAAAAAAGGTATGAAAAAGCTAAATCTTCAAGAAAAAAACAAGCGATAACTTCTAAAAGTTTTATAACAATACAATTATATTAAAACTAATATAATCTTATTATTAAAATAAAGTTTCTTTAATAAGAAAAACTAGATTACTTTTAACGATGTATCCCCACCACCGTCGACAGCCAAGTCACGACTATGTTGAACACCATCTCCATCACCAGTGCCGGTTTTGAGGATTCGAATGCCCTACACGAGCCTAAAAAAAAAGCTCATAACGAAATATATAATTTTATAAACTAATTTTTTTAACGACAATCAACGTTATAGCATAGACATAACAAATTAGGGTTAAACCATTAAGTCATTAATTAACAATTCTATATAAAAAATTAGAATTAGGATTGTGGAGAAGTCTATCAGTAGGTCCAGGGACTTGTTGGTTGGTCTGGCCCAGTAGCATAGTTATTAAAAAAAAAATTAAGCCCAAGTCACAAAAAAGACCCAATTTTTTTAACCCCAAGTCACAAAATTACTTTTTAAAAAACGCCCAATTTTTTTTAAAGCCTAGAAAATTTTATATATATAAAAAAAAATTGGGGGGCCCCTCGAGATGTTGGGCCCACTACGGGTGAGTTGCCCGCCGGCCCTGCCCACATCCGTCTAATTCGTAAATTGAAGGCTAAGGATGGAGACATAGAAGCAGGTGAGGCGAGGGGGTTAGGGTGATGGGGGTGCCTTACTCGCCCAAGTCGAGTAAGAAAGAAGGTACCCGAGTAAAGTGGGAACATCACCCCCTATGTTCTGAGTTGCTTTTCCGGGTTAGTTGCCCGAGTCTTTTTACTCGGATGAAACACTCGTCACTCCACTCTCTCTCTAGTGGACCCCACCACTACCCCACACACCATTCTTTTCAAATGTTTTCTTTTTTTTTAAAAAAAAGTGGGGGAGTAAATGAGTAGGGTTTTTCCAATAAAGTCTGAGTAAATGAGTAGTTTTTAGGTGGCAAAATTTTATTGGGTAATTTTGGTAAGTAAATGAGTAAAGGGGTAAGGTGCCCCCTTCACCCTTATGGTGGTGGTCAGGCGAGGCGGGGGTTGTCAGACGAGGTAGGGGGTGGAGGAGAGATGATGGTGGTGAAGGGGCTGGAGGTGGCGGCCTGAGATGATGGTGGTGAAGGTGTCCTTGTGGTGTTGACAGCAGGTACGAGTAAGGCTGGTATAACATGTCACACACGACACGATGACTTGTTGTGTTCAACACGAACACGACACGATAACTAATCGTGTCATTTTTTTCAAACACAAACACGACCTGATTATTAACTGGTCACCTGTTAAGGACCTGTTTAAAGAGAGAATAAATATAAAATATGTAATAAAAGGAAAAAAAAATGTCAAAACTTAATAAATTTTTTAAAAGTCTAATCATAATATACATTAACATAATAAATCCAAAACTTTTTTAAAAACAAAAACCCATAAAAGCGAAATTAATTAATGGAATCGGCCTAGAATCTATATGCAAATAGGATGTTAAGGGTTAACATGTCCATAACGGGTCTTAACAGGTTAACATGTCTTTAACATGTTAAGACACGATTTTAACATGTCCCTAACGTGTTGACCTGTTTAAGACACGAAACCTGTTAAGGTCAAACACGGGACATGTTAGTTACGTGTCGTGTTAACAGGTCCGTGTAAAAAACAGACAGCCCTAGGTACGAGCAACCCAATTAGGGTTCTGACGAGACACACAAACCGGTTGGGCAGTGGCGTTGGTAGCATGCGGTGGTTGTAAAAGGTGGGTGTGGGTGAGACGGTGGGGGTGTCGCTGAGTTTTGTTTGGGGGATTCTAGTTAAGGTAGCGGCAACGGCATCAGTCGGCAAAAACGATGGTGGTGGCTTTCTTCCCAGATCCTGGTCAAAATGTTGACGATGAGTGGTGGTGGCGCCGAGCAGTGGTGCCGCCGATGATGAAGGGAGGCGGTGGTGTAGGGAGGCAGTGGTGTGAGTGAGATGACGATGATGAAGGGGATAGGAAGGGAGGGTTGAATTATTTTTCTCCTAAGGGCATTGGTCTTTTCTAAAAAACTTAACAGAAAAATTAGATGTTGTTAATGACCCGAAGTTGATTGGGACAATTGACAAATCACTCAAAAAGTATTCAAAACCAAGCCCTAAATAGAACCATTTAGTAGGAGTATTCAAAAAAAAAATTAGAAACTTGGATACAAAGAAAACGCTTGACATTCTTCTTCAACTCCAACGGTTCAATGTTCACCCGGGATACAAAACCAAGCCCTAAATCCCCTTTCTGATTCAGAACCTAAATAAAACCCTTGTTTGATTATTGGGAGAAACAAGAACTCCTTGTTCCCAAATCACGACGTACGCCGATCACTTTCTCTTTTCTTCTTCCGGTTAACATTCATGGATTTTGACGATCATCTGATTCTTGGTGAAATACAAGAATTAATTAATTTTCCTTTTCTATTCTAGTCACAATTTTTAATTGTTTCTATATTGTATGACGTATTGTTTGCATGATTGTAGGTTACTAATGGATTCAGAGTAGAACACGAACCAAGGTATGCGTTATATCCAAACCCTTTCTAGGACTTTGATTATCATCTGATTCTTGCTGAATTTTTCTTGGTAGAGTCAATTAATCATGAATCTGCTCTAACTTTCTTCATTGTAAGGTTTCTTTGGTCTTTTTAAGATACACTGAAAATGTTAGACAAAATCCTACTTATTGTTTTATGATAATCTGTGGTTGTATAAACATTATATTTTGACATTGCCTATTGTTTGAATCTTAGATGTCACCCGTTTATGTGTTAGACTGGTTAAGCATACAACACACATATTATAAAGTTTACTCATAAATTAACCCATTTATGGAATATTTCTTTTGCATTTTAATTGTTTTGTCACTAGGGATTTAATGTTTCTGTCAAATGTCTAAAGATCAAATGAGATTTTTTTATTTGTACAGTTTACCAAGTATTTTTCTTGTTTTCCAATAAATATGACTTCTTATAATGGTGTTACATGTGTTCTCAACCTTTTCTATTGTTTTTTTTTGTTTTTCACTTCCAACTTTTTTTATTTTGTAATTTTCTGTGGTTGACACTTATGTATGCTTTTTTACTTGTCCTGACTCGCATTTAAAAATTTGAATCCCCTTTATTTTGTAATTTTGTGTGTTCGTAAGATTAAACTCACATTCAAGAACTTGCAATCCCGTTACTATTAACACCTAAAAAAACCTTTTCAACATGTTCTGTACTTTGAGGCTTGTACTTTGCTGCTGATTGGGTATTAGTAGGCTGTTACCGTATTGCGGATTGCTTTCTTGAGGAAGTTGTTTATGTTGATATTTTATTTATCTAATGATTTTGACTTTGTTTTTAATGTTTCATCTTTCTTTTTTATGAGATTTTCATTTCTTTATATGGTGTCCACAAGACTAAACTCACATTCAAGAACTTGCAATCCCGTTACTATTAACACCTAAAAAACCTTTTCAACAAGTTTTGTACTTTGAGGCTTGTACTTTGCTGTTGATTGGGTATTAGTAGGCTGTTACTGTATTGTGGATTGCTCTCTTGAGGAAGTTGTTTATGTTGATATTTTATTTATCTAATGATTTTGACTTTGTTTTTAATGTTTCATCTTTCTTTCTTATGAGATTTTCATTTCTTTATATGGTGTTCACAAGACTAAACATTCGAGAACTTGCAATCCCGTTACTATTAACACCTAAAAAACCTTTTCAATAAGTTATGTACTTTGAGGCTTGTACTTTGCTGTTGATTGGGTATTAGTAGGTTGTTACTGTATTGTGGATTGCTCTCTTGAGGAATTTGTTTATGTTGATATTTCATTTATCTAATGATTTTGACTTTGTTTTTAATGTTTCATCCTTCTTTCTTATGAGATTTTCATTTCTCTATATGGTGTTCGTAAGACTAAACTCACATTCGAGAACTTGCAATCTCGTTACTGTTAACACCCAAAAAACCATTTCAACATGTTCTGTACTTTGAGGCTTGTACTTTGCTGTTGATTGGGTATTAGTAGGTTGTTATTGTATTGCGGATTGCTTTCTTGAGGAAGTTGTTTATGTTGATATTTTATTTATCTAATGATTTTGACTTTGTTTTTTATGTTTAATCTTTCTTTCTTATGAGATTTTCATTTCTTTATATGGTGTTCGCAAGACTAAACTCACATTCGAGAACTTGCAATCCTGTTATTAACACCTAAAAAACCATTTCAACATGTTCTAACTCTTTTAAGCTAAACGAGTTTGATTTTTTCAAACCTATAAACCTCTAATTTTTATTTTAAGTATTCTAACTCTTTTATATAAAACCATTATACTTCTGGCATTAACTAAGAAATGGGAAATCGAAAACTTTGAACAGAAAAGGTGGATCAGAAAAAAGGACGGACTGGAAAAAGTTGAATATAAAGAAATGGACTCACCTAGGACTAGAATCCAGGATCTCAGACATATTTAGTGTACAATAAAGTACTATTCATATCAAATTTGTTTGCATGCTGACATAAAGGTAGAATCACGACATTTTGTTATAGTACTAAACATGTTTAGTTCCACTAAACTTATGATCGGATTCTGCATTTTCTTACTGCAAAGGTTCGGGCCAGTGCAATAAGCACATTAGCTAAGTCTGGCACACTGTTTGATTCTTTGAAGGCAATTTAGCTTACATTTTTATTTATTATATCAACATTACTCTAAGTTGGATTATCTGTTATTTTCTACTAATGAGGCCATGAATTCATATATGCGTTATTTTGAGGTGTTGCTTGTATGATATCGACGATGAGGTTAGGTGCATGTGTAACAATTGGTTTTGGTGTTTGCCCATATTAAAAACATATTTTTTTCAAGCCTTGAAACCTTTATAGGTTATTCTGAAGCCAGTTTTGGGTATCACTGTAATTACAACAGGCTTTTTTTTTCATGTATCATCTTGTTTTGCCTTCTTGACATAAGTGGCAAAATGGATGGGTCGGTGGGTTGAGTAATGGGTCAAAACATGTTGGGCCAACCTACACTCACTCTTTAATTTTTATCCTTTTCTTCAAGCTTTAAAGTTATTAACTTGAAAATATGGCTTTTACTATTACAAAAATAATCTTGATCTTTTGTTAATAAAAGCAGTTTAAGAGGTTTTTATGAATGAGTACACTTCGTATGGCTTGCAATATGTTCAACCCATTTGACCCACTTGTCAATGAGGTAATAACTTCTCATCTGATGTTATTAAAAAGTATATTTGGATCCGTCGATTCGGGTTGCATTTGTCGAACGGGTCCAAAGGGTATTTTTAATGTGTAGCATCTTCTAAATCGTTTTCTTAGACAGATTAGAGTATTATTGAGACAATAAATGTTGTATATATTGACGGGTATTTAAAAAACAATAGAGATCTTAGACAAAGTGTTTTGGTCAACCCAACCCAAACCGTAGAAATTACGGGTATTTACCTCAACCGTCTTCCTTGTTACCAAACGTGCCTAACTTGCCGATCTTCCCTGTTTTAAAATCATTTTATGACTTCCGTTGAACTCTTACTTTAGTTTGCGGACTTTGTGTTTACATGAATATTTACAACAAAAAGGTCCCAGACTTATTTTTAACAAATATCTCCTTGTTTTTGTGTGATCAAGTCCTTAAACTTATAAAAACTCTACAATTACACCCCTTTCACATGATTAGGTCCCAAACCTGTACAAAAGCAAGATGCAAGCATCAGCCGAACTGGTAAGTAAGCATGTCTTTCCATTGGACATAATTTTTATAAAATAGAAACTTCTTACCTTTTTTAGAGGTGGCAATTTTGACATTTGATTAGAAATTGGTTGATGGGGGATTGGGGGTTATATTTTATTTCTAACTGAAAAAATGGCTAAATATGAACAGTTAAATGGGATGAAAGACACCCAATGTGTATTATAATGCATAAACCTCCTAAATCCTTCTATTCAAGAAAATAGTTTCTTTTTAAAATACTACAATATATCATACTTTGACACTAATTAGTTATGAAAACAGTGTTCCACATGAACCCCATCCGACTTGTTTTGGCCCTTACCCGAGCCTCTCATTTTGCCACTTATACCTGTTTTCTTTCATCTTGGCTCATTGTCGTGTTCTTGTATGGTTGAAATCTGTAACAAATGGAACACTTCTTACTCAAATTGGGAGTACTTGAAGCAAGTTATTGTTGCCAAAAATTGCATTATGTGATGCATTTCTTTTTAAAATACTACAATATATCATACTTTGACACTAGTTAGTTATGAAAAAAGTGTTCCACACAAACTTCATCCTACTTGTTTTTGCCCCTACCCGAGCCTCTCATTTGGTCACTTACACATGTTTTCTTTCATCTTGGCTCATTGTCGTGTTCTTGTATGGTTGAAATCTGTAACAAATGGAACACTTCTTACTCAAATTGGGAGGTACTTGAAGCAAGCTATTGTTGCCAAAAATTGCATTATGTGATGCATTTCTTTTTAAAATACTACAATATATCATACTTTGACACTAGTTAGTTATGAAAAAAGTGTTCCACACGAACCCCATCCTACTTGTTTTGGCCCTTACCCGAGCCTCTCATTTTGCCACTTATACCTGTTTCCTTTCATCTTGGCTCATTGTCGTGTTCTTATATGGTTGAAATCTGTAACAAATGGAACACTTCTTACTCAAATTGGGAGGTACATCAAGCAAGCTATTGTTGCCAAAAATTGCATTATGTGATGCAATGTTGTTTATTGATCTTTAATGGGATTTTTTAACACAACCTTCATTTATCTTTTTTTTATAATCCATATATAGGTTCATGATAGCACTCCACTGTATTTAAATACTCTTGGAGGAGACGGGTTAAATCTGATAAAGTTGTAAAGGACTCTCTCTTTGGGTCACTAGACATCATCCTGGTCAACCTAGAGACTAGTTTAAAAAACTATGTAAGTGGCTGCAAATAGTTTTTTGATTTTATTATTGATCTTGTCTGCCAAAGTTATCCATTTTTATTATTTGTTTATTTGCCAATATATGAACCTATAGAAGAACCGTTTGAAACATTATCTGTACCGAAGGAAGTCACGTCTCTACCTGTTTCTTCTTCCATCTTGGCTGATTATCGTGTTCTTGTAAGTGGTTCAAATCCGTTACAGAATATGCAGTAAATGTTGTGAAGCACATATTTGATAAGATTGTTGAATTCCAGTTGTGATACGATACCATAGTAGTTACCGGGAAATGTAAGTTTAATTTAGAGAATTGTTTTTCCAGTAAATTATTATTAAAATAAATAAAAAAATCTCTCATCTTAAATCATGGATGTCTGTTTTTATGTCACTGTTGTAGATACTGAAGTGGCAACCAAGCAATTGAAAGCCCCTACCATATGATACACCTTGTCAAACATTTGTGGTATTTGAGAAACCCAGAAGGGGTCCCAGCTGTTGGCAGATTTTCTAACATGTGGAAGTTTATTGTCAATGAGGGAATAACTTCTCATCTGATGTTATTAAAAAGTACTTTTGGATCCGTCGACTCAGGTTTCATTTGTTGAACGGGTCCTAAGTGTATTTTTAATGTGTAAAATCTTCTAAATCGTTTCCTTAGACAGATTAGGGTGTTATTGAGACAAAGTGTTTTAGGTCAACTCAACCCAAACCGTAGAAATTACGGGTATTTATCTCAACCCGTTTTCTTTGTTACCTTGATTAGGTCCAAAACCTGTACAAAAACAAGATTCAAGCATCAGCCGAACTGGTAAGTAAACATGTCTTTCAAGATGCATATGAGAAGCTATTATAATCTGTTCAAGATTTTTCTTCATTTGGACAGCTTTTTAAGGTCTTTCCATTGGACATAATCTTATCTATATTACTATATAATAGAGATTAGAAGGATAGGAAGGTAATTTCCTTCAAAAATTAAGACATCTTGTATCTTTTTTATTGCATAATATATATATTGACAAAGCCTAAAATGGGTACAATTACCTTGTAACCCTATTTATAATTAAACCCTATTAATTACCATTTAACCCATTTCATTCAAACTTAGTTAAAAGGTATATGTCTTTTTACCACTTCTAATAAATCTATATCGACGATTTGTTAAACTTTAGTTGTAATTTCATTCAAGTTTTTCTTTTTGAGTGTATGACATGCTCAAAATATAATATATATTACAGATTTACATTCGACATCTATTAAGATGTTATTGCAGTCATTAGTTCTCATTGATAATCTATATGTGTGATATGCTCAAAATAATATGATTCCAGCCAGTTGTTAGTGACTTAATAGCCAGATACAGTCATTAGTTCTCATTGATCATCTATGTATGTGTGATATGCTCAAATGGTATGATTTCTGCCTTTTTTATTTTAGAATATGTATACTTTCATAGATATATTATCCGCTATATGCGTCATTTAAATGCAGGATGACAATTCTTCTGATGAAGGAAGCGATATCATTGATTGGAACACTGATTATGAGCTTGAGATAGCTAATACATCATCACCTTCCTCGGTTACCATTACTACTACTAATTCAGCTGTTACAACTGACTTTGGGGAGGTAGTTATATAAATATAATTCCACACAAATTGTGACACATTGTTCCACATGGGCTTTTATTAGATTTTAGGCTTTTTTGCAAACTTACTGTTTTTTCTTTAAGTTCTTCTAGCAATTATCCTTCCAAGATAGTTAATGACTTTATGAAAATGGGATTTCCAGAAGCAATGGTGACTAAGTTCTTAAGGGAACTTGGTAATAATGCAGTTTTGGTTTCTTTCTATGATTACATGTTTTCCCTTTACATTATTATTTTCATAAATTTGATTTATTTTCAGGAGAAATTAATACTGATGCAATACTTGACACGTTACTTACATATTCTGCGAGTATTTCTTATGTTAATTAGCAGCATTTTTAATAATTTAGCAGAATGTTAAATTCCCCTTAAAAGTTGCATGATATTTGTCACTTGAACATGGACTAAGGTCACCCTCATATTATCTAGATTTCAAGAAGGAACTGAGGTCACTAAACAAGGCACCACAACTGCATATTTTAGAGCTAGCTGATGTTTTAATAGAGCAAAGTCACAATATGCAAGGATAGTGGACGATAATTCTCCTATATTAAAATTTTTGCATCACCTTAATTCGCTGCGTCCACATCAGGTATATAATAATTCTTATTTTTTTATTTGTTATTTTCTTAGATCTAATTACTTAACCCAAAATAAAACCCTTTTCAGGCTAGAGCAACACTCATTCACTTACTCGAACTTTAGATACAAAGAAGAAAGCAAGTTGTGGAGGACATCAAAAGGTATGTGTTGTTCATTGCATTGTACAAGTCGCAGTTGTGAACAACTTACTTATGAATGGGTCAATTTGGGTTGTTTTTCTATGATTCTTTCTCAAACGGGTCACAATGTCAAAGAACTGAAGAAAAAAAATAATAATAGCTAAAGGAGAACACGTCAAATGGGTTGAAAATCACACAAGGTTTGTTTTTTAAAACATTAAAGTTCCTAAATTGTTTTAGTTGAATATTTATATTATTAACGTCATAATGTTGTTTTTGTAAGGAACTAGTTTTTTTTCCCTCGCGCTTCGTGGCGGGAGTTTGGTCGTTTTTTGTCAAGAAAAAAAAAGAAAAGAAAAAAAGTTACTATTCATTTCCTAAGGTTTTTCAATAATTTTTTTTCCCTCGCGCTTCGTGGCGGGAGTTTGGTCGTTTTTTTTGTCAAGTTTGGTCGTTTTTTTGTCAAGAAAAAAGAAAAGATAAAAAGTTACTATTCATTTCCTAAGGTTTTTCAATAATAAGGAGAATATGCTTTTATCAATTACACCACCAGCTCATTTGTCTGCACATTTGAACCTAAGGTATGGTATTTGAAATGTTTTTATCAAGTAAACTAACTGCAAGGACTTTGATCATCTCCATTATGTGAAACTTTAAGCTGTTATAGAGTTTGTGAGGTCGTGATGAATTTTGTAACTTAATTAGTCACACTAATTAAGTATCTTGCTATGGTTTGATCATGAATTGAATTTTCAAATGCGCTAATGATGCAACTAATATACCAATGACAATGATGCACAGAAAGTTGTTGCCCATTATGGAAAGCAAACTTCTGTTTTCTACATTCGAAGTGGCCTGGCATGTGGTTTATAATCATATTTGATGCGTTAGTTTTATTTACAAAATGGACCAACAGGATTTGGGACCGTTTATAAAGCCCAATTACAAGATGGTCAAATGGTTGCCATAAAACGAGCAAGCAAGGTATATCGAATACGTGTGTCAAATTTTTATGCTTTTTTTATATTATTCATTCTTTAATCAGTAATTATCTTAGTTTGTGTAGTTTGGTTATATATCTTTGTTCCAACACGCTTCGACTTTTTTCGTAAAATTGACCTATTTTCACATTGGTATTAAAGTGATTTTTGGTTTTGTTTTGAAAATTCTTAAACTTCATACTTGATACCTCTGCTATGTGATCTAATCCCCTATAATTATTTCCTTCTAAATCTAATCTTTTTATATCAATTTTGAATCCTAAACATGACCCGTTTTACTACAAAAATCCTAATGTCACATAAAGTTGCAGAAATTTAAAGTTTCATCTTCCATGCAGGAACATTCTGATCGAGCATCAGGATTTAGTAAAATTGCTTGGTGACCGTACTATTATTACGGACTATGTACCTAAGTACACTTAGAAAACATTTAGATGGTAAGATCATCATATATGCAACATGATAGAGACCCAGGTTAATTGGGCCTCCCCAGTTAATTAGACCTGGGCCGGATAGAGCTGGAAAGCCCACGAACCCGGTCACCCTTCTTTACGCCAGTTTCTATGTAGTGGGGGAGGCAGTTGCGTAACCGTATCTGGGAGTAGTATTAGTATCGTATTTTCCTTTTGTTTGTTCTTTGTCAAGTTTATTAATTTTGGTTCTTGTTATTGTAATCGGAGATCTTGCCCCTCTCGAAATCAGGCCGACTGTTTGTTTTATCATTCAATCAAAATCCCAGATTCTATCATTGGTTCCATTGCCGGGAAATCGTTGAAGAAATCATGGTGCAGACTCGGAATTCTGAAGTTGGAGGGGGTTCAAACACCGATCCCATCGCAGCCCAATTAGCCGCCATTGCAGAGAAACTTGACGCCATGGATACCTTGCAGAAGGACGTAGCAGCCCTAAAAGCGAATTCAAAGAACAAGTCCACTGGTCCTAGCCGATTTGAAGATGGGGATGCCTCTTGGAATCACAGTAAGCATTTTCGCCCCTTCAATAAATTGGATTTTCCTTCTTTCAGCAATGGAGATCCACGTGGGTGGATCCTAAAAGCCGAGAAATACTTCCGCTACTACAACGTTCCCGAAGAGGAAAAAGTGGATGTAGCATCTATGCATCTAGAGGGTGATGCGTTAGATTTGTACTCTTGGTTGTCAACCGATCAGATCATCGAGTTCTGGGATGACTTGGTCCATGCTTTCCAAAAGAAGTTCGGACCAGCGGAGTTTCAAAACCCAGACGAACACCTGTGTAGCATCAAGCAAACTTCTTCGGTGCAAGAATACCGGCAGGAATTTGCGAAACGATCATCACGGGTTCTAAATTGGCCTGATCATTGCCTCTTGGGAGTGTTTCTAAATGGGCTCAAAGAAGAGCTCAAAGCCGACGTCCGCCTCCACAAACCTAGAACCGTCTACAAGGCTGTGAGCATAGCCTTGGAGTATGAATCAAAATTCAAGTCAACCCGATCTGAGAAGGCAACTGCTGGGTCCCAACACCCGAAAGACCAACAACCGGAGGTTAAGACAGTTACCCAACAGCCACTGACTCAACCCCAAACCCAAAACTTTCGCATTTCTGATGAGGAGAAACAGGCCCGGTTTGTGAGAGGGGAATGTTTTCGATGTGGGGAAAAGTATGGGCCAGGGCATCGGTGCAAAACGGGCACCTTCAAAATGCTAGAACTTACTAACGAAGGAGCAGCAGATCCGGACAGAAAAGGGGCAGCTACCCACACACAAGAGTCATACGAGGAACTAGCTGAGATTAGTCTGCAAGCCATTCTGGGGAAGTCACAAACCCCAGCCATGACCATTCATGGTACTTTATGCACTTCAGAGGTACTCATATTAATTGATAGTGGGTCGACCCACAATTTTGTTGCAGATTCCTTCATTCAAAAGATACAGCTGCCCACACAAACCGTACCACCTTTCGGGGTGAGAATTGGCAACGGGGATATTATCAGTTGCAACCGGATCTGCAGGGACGTTGTTTTAAAAATTGGGACTCTTCAAATCATCCAAGACTTCTACCCATTCTCTCTTGGGGGGGCCGATGTGGTCTTAGGTATCCAATGGTTAGCCACCCTCAATACGGTCCAAGCTAACTGGAAAACGATGTCGTTGGCCTTTACTATTGAAGGAAAAGACTACCAACTGCAAGGAACCACAGCAGAAACCCATAACTCGGCAGCCTTTCGTCATCTCACTATCGAACCAATTGAGGAGCCATCACACAAACGCAAGGCACCGCTGTCCATTACCCGACTTGAGGACAAGTCGTTTGTCCGGAAGGGATGTATTGATAGAAACCCAGGTTAATTGGGCCCCCTTAGTTAATTAGACCTGGGCCGGATAGAGCTGGAAAGCCCACGAACCCGGTCACCCTTCTCTACGCCAGTTTCTATGTAGTGGGGGAGGCAGTTGCGTAACCGTATCTGGGAGTAGTATTAGTATCGTATTTTCCTTTTGTTTGTTCTTTGTCAAGTTTATTAATTTTGGTTCTTGTTATTGTAATCGGAGATCTTGCCCCTCTCGAAATCGGGCCGACTGTTTGTTTTATCATTCAATCAAAATCCCAGATTCTATCACAACATTATATGGTATTTCAATTATTATTTAATAATAATAATAATAATAATAATAATAATTCTGTTATTTCTTTTCTTAGCTGTTCATGGAGGTTGCTTACATTTCAGTCAACGGCTCGAGATTTCCATCGACATTGCTCATGGCTTAACATACCTTCATTCATACGCAGGTGAAGCCCATTTCCTTTCAGTTTTTTTAAAGGGGTGTTTGGATATGCGTTTTTGAATGTACAGTTGGGTACCTTGACCCGGAGTATATGAGAACCTATAAACTCACCCCTAAAAGCGATGTGTATTCTTTCGGGGTTCTACTCGTAGAAATTCTTACGGGCCGTCGGCCTGTTGATTCAAGGAGGTAACTGGATGAAAAGGTCACTATTAGATGGGTAAGCTTCCCTTGCATCAGTCCAGGCTCGAAACACTGCAACAACCCCCTCCACCCCATTAGCTTGCCCCACTAACAACCTCTTTTCTCATTTCTAAGATATGAGTATGAGGTATGCTCTCACTTGGCTCTCTCAAATGAGACTACCTTTTCTGCCACCTAGACGCCACATCAGATTAGTGTCACTTTCTCACTTGGCAAGGGGTATACCCAACTCAAGTGAGCATTAAATGCAAATATTATAAAATATTCATTTTAAGATAAATAAAAGTTACATAAAATAAAAATAATAATAAATAATAAAATAACATAAATAAAAAGATACATAATAAAATTACATCAAAACTAATGTTGCGAACGTTTGAAAATATGCTCAATCAAGTCCGCTTTCAAAGCGTGATGAACTTCTCGGCTTCGTATTTCTTGACGGTTGCTTCGCATTTTATCTTCATCAATTTCTTCGTACGCAGGCTCCTCTTCATTTGGGTTATAGTGACATATTTCCAAGCCGTTATCCTCTAAAATTATATTGTGGAGAATAATACAAGCATACATTATGTTCCTAATTTTGTTTTGAGACCAACACCTAGCTGGACGTTGGATAATGTGCCACTTACACTTCAACAAACCGAACGCTCGTTCGATATCTTTTCTTGCCTCTTCGTGAGCTTTTTTATAAGTGTTACGTTTAACACCTATGGGTTCCGTAAGCGGCTTGACATTTACAGCATATTCGGGGTAAATTCCATCGGCAAGATAATACTCACGTTGGTAAATTTCCCCCCTAAGTTCAAAAGATGAGCCGGGTGTGGTGTCATTTATCCAATCATCGAATATAGGCGATTGTCTAAAAACATTAATGTCATTGTTGGAACTGGCAACACCAAAAAATGCATGTCAAATGCATAGGTCATTTGATGCAACTGCTTCGAGCATAATACTCGGATTAGGATGATCACCATGTGCAAACTTCCATCGCCATGCATTGGGGCAATTTCTTCGGTCCCAATGTGTACAGTCGATACTTCCAAGCATGCCGACAAAGCCATGCTTAGCTTCATGCGCTGCATTTAACTGCTCAATGTCGCTAGCCGGCGGTTTACGTAAATACCTACTTTCATATATTCTAATAATAGCTCTAGAAAATTTATACATGCATGACCTGATTGTTCGGGCAGACATCTTCAGGTAATCGTCGAACGAATCACTAGCGCTTATGTACCCCAATTGATGAACTGCGAACCAGCCCGGCCTCTCGCATCAACGCCTTGTCGGAACCAAGGAACCTCTCTCTATATCATTTAATATCCTTAAAAATAAATTCCGCTTTATTCGAAACCGGGTAGCAAAGTGCTCCTCGTCATATGTACACCTTTCGTTAAAGTAGTCTTGTAATAGTTGAGCGTTAGCAAACGACCGTTCTCGGTTTAGACGAGCATTTCTTGTTAAAGGTTGTGATAATTAGGCTTCTTGCTACCATGTAATCGCTGCGGATGTCCAAGCACGGAACATCATTTGAGCTATTTCGTCACTTGAAGATAAAGAGGAAGATGATGATGCCATTTTTATTAAGTTTGTGTTTGAATTGGTGAAATAGAGATAATGATTTGGTATATGATTGTGTTTATATATAATAGTTTTTTTTTTAAATGTCTCCAACGGTCAAAAGCCTCCCAAGTGCTATATTCAAACAATAAAGTGGTCTCTTCAAGGCACCACCTTCACGCATGAGGGGGGTGGTGTGCTCTCCTTGCTCACGTCGTGAGCACCCTCACGCCTACCCTCGCGTGAGGGGTATACTCTTTACCCTAATTACTTCACTTTTTAAAAAAAAATCACTTTTTTCTGGATTCTATTATTAACGTCATAATGTTGTTATTGTAAGGAATAATGTATCTAGGAGGCAAACCAACTATTTAATCTTTTGCTTCAAAAGATCAATATATAGTCTAATATAGGCTGAATTATTCCATTCACATTAAATGTGTCGAAATTGACACTTATGATATTTATATATTTGATAATTAGGTTAAAACCCATGTATTACATAAACCAACAGTTTAATGAGTATTTGTATGTTTGATGTTATTGGTGAAATAATTATTTTTCTAAAAAAATTGAAAGAAATGTTCAGTTTATAAAAAATATTTTATGAACAAACATATTTTTTTAGATAAAAAACGTTTTATAAAAATAATTACAAACATTACTTGACCAAGAAGTGCCTTTTCAAAAAAAAATTGAAACACCACAAACAAAAAAAACTTAAACATTGTGTTTATCTGAATTATTGAAAATATATATTTTTTGGTTTTATAAGCTTTCTGTGTTGTTTATTATAGCAATTACACTCGAAGAGACCGCGTTCTCGCCTGCCGCAACACGGGTTTACCCCACTAGTCATAAATAAAAAATATGATTGTAAGTAAAGAAATATCAATCTATATGTAATGCATTATTATTTCATCCAATTTTCCAAAAAAGAATTAGAGACGGTTATTTTTCTCAAAATACAAAATCACACGAAAAGCGGGGTCCAAATTAGAACAGGAGATGTCTCCCTTATGATGAGTTTCCTTTATGTGAGAGTGAAGATAATCAAGTGGGCTAGTGACCCGTTAATAATTCAAATTATCATTAAAAAAAACCACACGAAACCACCTTCTCAATGTCCACTTTCCCAAGAAAACCCAAGGACACTTTGGTAATTACGCTCATGGTGCGTATTCCGTGGGGGAGAGGTTTCTTTTTATTGTTAACCGATTCCATGCGCTATAAAACCGGTGGCCGTCGCCACCGGTATCTGCCGCACTGCCGCTGTCTCGGTATATCTCAATCCTGAAGCAGACAACATAATCCATTGGCGTGCCTATAATTCATCTCCATTTATAAACCAATTCTTCCAAGGATTCAACATACCTTCTTCCTCAAGTTTATCATTTCACAAGTTCAGTGACATGTACGTACACATATATCTTCATTCATGTAGGTTTTCACTTTTCAGCATCTTCTCGAATTAGTTCTCTACTTTTACTGACTTTTTGTTTATAGTCGATTCGGAATCGTATACTCAGCGTTTTGTTTAAGCGATTCACGTTGATTTAGGTTACTGAAATTCATTTTGTTGTTACATACATTAGAGTTGCAAATTCTAATTTAGTTAGTTAATTAATCGGTGTTTGAACAAAAAAAAAAATGCCGCGATTGTCGCCGGCCGTCGTGGATTGGAGATTAGACGACGGTGAAGAAGTATCGTCGAGTTTCGAAAGTGAAGATGACGTCAACATTCCGGTTATAGCCGGCTCTGTTTCCGGAGATAGCTCAGAAGATGAAGGTGAAGGTGAAGGTGATTCTTCATCAATTTCTGATTGCGAAAGTGTTACTTCTGGAACACGAATTGTTGAAGACCCTAACGGATTGGTTCGATTGGGCGCGAGTGACGAATTGCGTGGAATTATCGAGAAGAAGTTCGTATCTAAATTAGGTTACATCGGAATTGATGCTCGGGTTCAAAATATTCATAGTAATTTGTTCGATGCTAGTGCAATCACTCAAGCTAGGCTCATGAGCTTTCAGATCTTCACAAAATCTGTGGAGAAGAAGAACGGTGGTGATGCTAACATCAAGTGTGCTTGGTTTGGTGGTTCAAAGGATGAAATTAACAAAATCATTCTCCATGGATTTGGTTCTGATAATATTCAGAAGAATGGATCTTTTGGTCATGGAATTGTTCTGTCTGCTGATCATTCTCCTCTCGAAAGGTCGGTTGATCTAATTCCGTTTACGTATGAATGTATGATTAGATAATTCTTACATAGGTTTTAACAGTATGATTTGGTTATATTAATAGTGTGGAATCTGCAATTGTTGATGAAGATGGAATCAAACACATTCTGCTTTGCCGTGTGATATTGGGCAAATCGGAGCTTGTGAACCGCGGCTCTATGCAATGTTATCCGAGTTCTGATGATTTCCAATCCGGAGTCGATGACTTACTGTCTCCCAAGAGGTATGTTGTGTGGAGCAGCCAGATGAACACCTACATATTGCCTGAATTCGTCATAAGTTTCAAGATGCTAACCAGCATGAACAGTAAGTCATTTCAAGAATCTGATTTTAGCATTGATCAATTTATTCTATATTCGTTCCAATTGATTGATTATACACAACTAAATGTGATACAGGGCCTAAATCAGATGGAATTAAGAAACCTGTTTCCCCTTGGATCCCAATTCCAGATCTGATTGCAGCACTTTCCAAGATTTTGGCCCCTAAAGCCATGAAGAATATCATACAGTTTCGTCGCAATTACATTGTGCGTGTTAACAAACAATAGTTATTTGTATCTTGAAATCTTGGATTCAGTTTCTTGATATTAATGGTTTTCTTACAGGAGCTTAAGATCTGTAGACGTGATATGATTCGAGGAATCAGAGATATCACCGGGGATAGGCTATTGCTAACGGTTCTAAAAGATTTCACGCAGCAGGTAGTCTTATAGTTAGATCTTGTTGAAACTAGGATCAAGAAATATATGTCAAGATACTAAAATCAGGGCTATTGATTCTACCGATGATGACGATCATGTTCTTTGTGTTTGATTTTGCAGAGGCGATCTAACCAACTGTAACTGGAAAATTGTGGTTACATGTACTAGCAGTATGAGCAAAGAAGTTGGGAGTTTGAAGATGGGAATGAAGTAGAAGCCCAAAGGGGAGAGTTTTAGATTTTGTTAGGTTAGAGTATACATTGACACTAATAAGTATATATGAGAACTGATTTCGGTAATTATAGTTAAAATGTATACAATTCTCAGAATAGTTGTTATTTGATTGAAAACTTTAGGTATATATGATAACTAATTAATAGAGGTTTGAAATCTTTAGTTTTTATAAACCCCTTTTTATATTATAATTCAAATCAATTTGTAGGTTTCTAAAAAATATCCCAAAAGTGTTTTTAAAATGTGAATCAGCTTTGGCCAGTTGATGCAATGGTAGCTCCAAGACTTCTCATAATGGAGATCTTGGGTTCAATTCTAACCTGGAGCAATTATTTGGGTTGAGCCAGGGGGTTTTCCTAGTTTTGGGTTCGATCCGGATTGGTGTGGTAGTTGGGCCCGATTTAGATAACATCTATCTATCAAGATGATCCTGTCATCCTGGTGTCTTTCCAAAAAAAAATGTGAACCAGCCAAAAACTTTCAAAAAGAAATTTCATGTTATCAACTAGTTAATTTTGACTTTTGAGTTAGAGCATAAAATTCCACACATAATGAATTTATACTCACGAACATACCAATATAAACTTGGAAACTAAAACGTGTAGATTATTCAGAGCACAAGCTGCACAACCAACCACCAGTCTATTTGCACATTCATACACACAATCAACTCAATTTCTAAGTATGAGATTATTAGATCTTAATCAACTTTATGTGGAAACTCAAATGAACCAAGTTACACCATTTGAAAACATTAAATTAGTGTGCAGTATGATTAAACTACCAAATAACATACAAGTCTTAAGATATTTAACACCCATACTCGAATCCAAATTATACTCACCATGCCTAGGGAAATTCATCACGTATACAATCCCATAGAGGATCGAGGATGATGCCCTAGTTAGTCTAGGAATCCACCACTTTATGGCTTATGAATTTCATCTGGTATACTGAAGTAAGAGAGTTCAATATGGCTGGTTGTTGGGTCACTTAACCTATGTAACACTTGTTTAGCAATGTATTTCCATAGAAATTCATATAACTCGAATTCGGCCCAAAATTGCGTTAAGGTCATAAATATAGTTTCGATTTACGAAAACAACCCCTTACATTTTATCAACACTACAGAGTCTTCTAGTTGAGTGGTAGCACCATGACTTTTCAAATGGGAGGTCCTGGGTTCGAGTCTCGCTTGGGACAAAATGTTCTAGGTTGAGTCAGAAGGTTTTCCCAGTTGTAGGTTTTCTCCTGGGTGGTGTGAGGCCGGATCACCACGCTTTTGTTCTTCGGACGGAAGGATGATCCGTTTGCCAGGGTGATCGCGGGTGTCCGAGCCTTTGCTGCTAATTTTTTTTTTTGACTAGATGTCCAAACACCTAAATAGGCTTATTTTACAAGACACGGTCAATAATTACTAAATAAGCCGAGTTGGCACAACAAAAATGATTACGCAAATTTATTAAATGCAAGGTTATGAAAGAAGTTTTGATGTATAGTTGTATACTATGTTTTGGAAACAACATGAAACACAAGTCTTTGTCCAAAACAGCTCGAACACCTAAGGTTGAACCCAAAACTAATGAGGGGTTTTGAACTGAAATTGCTCAATTTCAACAATCTGATCTATTTCATTCATTTCATACTTTACTAAAATGAGTTTGGTCATCTTTCATATATATTTTAAAGTTGATACATACTTAATAGAATAGAAAAAGTTGTGAATTATTCAAACTGGTCATATGAAAATGTTTGTTTTACTTAATTCTATGATTAACAAAAGTGTAGAACTAAGACTCTTAATGAATCAGGAACTTATATAAACTTGGTAAATGGCATGAATGATACTTGGTTTTTGGTCAATCTTCCTAACAAAAGAAAACTTATCTATATGCAAATGGACTTATAAAATAAAATATAAATCAACTAAAGATTATATGTTTATTATGATATTCTGGTCCGGGAAATGATTTGAATGTAAAGCCAAAGATTTTCTAAGTTCAAATATTTAGTAAAAGCTTTTAGGGAAATTAAAATATTCCCGGAGTCAAGTCAAGAGGTTAAAAAGCCTTGCTTTAAGAGTTGTAATATATTTAAGAAGAGCTTCAGGTAAAGGTGTTATGCAACATAACTTATGTTTAGTAAGGGTACTAAAAGTATTTGTTGGTTCTGATTTGGATAAGTGTTTAAAATTATTGTATTAGAAAAGTAAGAAACAGTCAATTACTTTTAGACCCATTGTAAAGGCACGATAAAAGGTTGTGTTATGTTTACTTGTGAAACAATTTAAGTTTTGAATATTCTTGACAATTAACTGTGATTTATATATTATTAAACTGTTTTGTGACAGTAAGACAACTGTTTCAATTGTTGTTAATCCTATATTGTATGACAAGATAAACATTTTAATATTGATTTACACTAAGGAAAAATTATTATTAGTGTTATTGAAACTATTAAAGTTGAATATTTACAAAAGACAATGAAACTCAATATGATTATATCTGAAAAATGAAACATTTTTATTGTCTGAACTCAAGGTTTTGCAATTCAGAAGATAATTAGTATTTTAGGCCTAACTTACTATGTTTTATAGTTTCTGGTCCAAAGTGTCTTATTTGGAGGTAAAAGGATTGGTGTTGTATAAACTAGAAGATGAGGGGATATGTTTTGAAGAATTGAAAGGATAGAGGTCCATATGCAACTTTACCGATATAGATGAAGGCTCGTGGATATTTTGAAATTATCTTTTTATCAATATAGGGATGCTAAATGAGCCGACAGGACAAATTTAAATATGACACGGACTTGAAAATCATTTTAAACACATGTCCGGTTTATTTTTATTTTTTTACTTTCTTTTATATTAATTCTATAAAACTACAAATTTACATTAAAAAAATACGAACATACAAAACAATTACGTTCAAGCTATAAAACCTTATACGCATTTCTTTTTATCTTTTAAATTTTAGCATTAAATACACGATCAATTTAAGTTTTTTATATAGAACACATTTATTGTAAAATTTTAAGAAAGATAAAATAAAATGGTTAAACTAGTCAGCCTGCTACCCTCCAAATCAACCCAAACACAACCCGTTAGCCAACAGTGTTCATTGGCTTGACCTTAAACTAACCCGAATCGGTTTAAACTACATTAAAACCTGTCAAACAATCGAGGATTCAATTAAGATTCTTTATATAATCCCTCCAAACCCCCCATCCATTCTTGCCATTTGTTACTCTGCATCAAATAAAAAGTCTCAATTTACACAATCAAATATTTTTTGCAAAATCAACTTTGAAGATTATCATGTTTATGATGATAAATGTTGTAATGTGCAAGACTTAAAACCTACCTAATTGTGACATGCATCAGATTCAAATCCTACATATGTGTTGTCTCAAATATGTACTAAAATGTGACAAAAACAAGCCATGACATTATTTCAGAAGGGTTTCTCAAGAGTATACAATACACAAAACACTTCTTTATCTTTAATTAATAATAATAATATTTTTAACCTTCAAATCAGGATCGGTGGGATCTTCAAGCCTCATAATAGGAACCGTCTTCTGTTTGTATCTCATTAACCTTCGTCACTATTGAACTCCCTGTACCACCATCTTCTGGTGCCACACCGCCAGATTCGGATATTTTTGTGATCCTCTGTAGTTCATCGGATACCTCAGTTGAACGAGCCAGGAACTCTTCGTCAGTCAATTGTTGTTCCTTCTCAAATGGTGATTTTTTCGGTTGCCTAATAGCGGCTGCCGCTTCTGCCATTGCTACAGGAGGTGGTTGAGGAGGGACCCATGAAGGTCGTTGGACAGGTCGCTCATTGTTCCCACCAGGATAGCCTGTCTTGTTCTCCTCAGTATCCATTTCAGTTATTCGAACATTCTTTTGTTGCCACCAGGGTGCTGAACCGTCCCCATTGACCTGATAGACGGATGCAGGCGCAGTCCCAGTCCCAGTCCCAGTCCCAGTCCCAGTCCCAGTCCCAGTCCCAGTCCCAGTCCCAGTCCCATTATCTTGACCATAATAATTAAGCCCATTGCTGTTTTCAGGAGAATAGGTCGAGCTGCCCTGTGATTGCGCCGCCTCCCAAGGCTAGTCGGTTGAACCAAAAATAGTATTAGTGAAAATATGTAAAATGGCATCAAACATGTGTGCAAAAGATGTTTTTATAAAATATGTAGAATGTAGAAGTTGAACCTTGGGTTTTGGTGCTAAGCGAGGATTTGATACAGGTTGGTCAGGGTTTGGTGGCAGATCATTAATTTCCTGAAGCAATAGAGCACATATAAGTCTTCAAAAAAGGCAAAAGTAAAAAAAATAAAAAAAGATCTAATTACTCGGATGTTGGGAGGCCTCTCGCCTCTTTGAATCATAGACATTATCTGCAAGCGAACACAAAAGCTTGTCAAAATTCTAGTCATTGTGCCATTAAACAAAAATGATCTAAATTAGACAGCTAAAATACAAAAAGCTGACCTCCATATAAGATTTTGGGTGGGGTGGATTAGCAGAGGGTTCTACAGATGCAGGTGGTGGTGACAAGGATCTTGCTGTTCACAAAAATAGTAGTCATTATGCTATTAAAAAACTAAAACATAATAAGAATAAAAAAAGTAAAAACAAAATGAATGATATGTATCTGCAGAGTAATGATTACCTGAACGTGAGTCGTAGTCTGCCCTGCCGTTTGTATAAGAAGAAGGCTGGCATATTGAAAAAATAATTAAACTAAAGTATAGAAAATTGACCGATAGCTTTAGATGGTCTTTAAAAAGACAATATATTCCTATATCTAACTCACCCTTGAGCTTGTGACTTGAACTTCTTGCCCCTGAACGTTGCTTTGACCTGAAATGTACCGTGATGGTGGAAAGGAGCACAAAATAAGTTCCAATATAAATTTGGCATGACAAATATATTATCAGCTCATCTATAATAATATATAGTATGATATGTAAATTTAATATTTTGTTAGGAGGCAACTTCTTATATACCTTCCAACTTCCTTATTGAACTATTCATCGACTTCATTTCCTGTATAAGTTCCCCGAAAAATTTCTTGTCTGAAACAAGCAAAGATACCATCAAATACAAACAACAAAATTACTATACGATGGTAAAAAATGAACTAAAAGAATTTAAATTGAAGAAAACAAATATACCTTCAGTTCTTGACACTAACATCTCCTGGCTAACACGTGCCGCATCAGATGCTGCTGCCGCTGCAGCTTTTGCTGCAGCAGCAGTTTCTTCAGCTACTGTTGGTTTGTTGTCAGTTTTGTTTGCAACATCTTCATGTACAACTTTACGGATCCAAGATTTCAATCTAGGAACAACAGCATTCTGAAAGCAAAAAATTGTCGGCTCATACCATGATTCAAGAAAAGCCATAAACCGAACAAGAATAAAAAGCAAATGTTTAATGTTTTTACCTTAAAAACTACAGCTGTTCCGGCTCCTGAAATAGCAAGAACCCCTAGAGCAAGAAAAGCATGTGACCAATTGAACCGCTGTGCAGTCAAAGTCCCCAATTTAGAAGCAGGAGCAGCTGGTGCGGGTTGCAGAGATTGAGTTGGTGCTTGTGGTTGAACATTTGATATAGGCTGTGACTGCCCACCTATTATCACATTCATATAGATAATATTCAGATTTACAACAATGAAAGTGATGGTTTAACTATAGTTGTCTAACTTTCTTTAAACAAAATGCGTCTAAATGTCTAGTGATTTGAGTATATTGTTGATAATATTACTTGCCAAACTACCGACTGTTCTAAAAAACAATTTTCACCTTGATTTGCAACAGCTGTTTGAGTAGTTGAAACACTAGGGGAATCATCCTGCCATTGACATCAGATTTGAAAAAATTATTAACACTCTTGTAATTGCATGTCAGGTACCTTATTATGCTAACAAATACTCAGTTGAAAGAAGGGACCTGCAGAATATTTAAAAAAAAAAGAACTCTTACTGGAGCACGACGAAATGCTTCGTCTATTTCATCCTTTGTAAGACCCTTCCTCTCAAGAAAAGATCGTCTATACATAACAGGGGATCCCTTAACTTTTGGATGTGAAAGAAACTTTACAGCATTCTGCACTTGTTCCTCTCTTATTGGTTCTGTGTTGACAAATATTGACGGGTCTTTGGCAGCCCCTTTGTCAGCATCTTGTTGTTCATTACTCGTTGGTTTTACAGCCTCTGGAACTGCAATTATGAGTCATTATATAAGTTGATCAACTGAATTAATAGGATACATTTTACAGTAAAAATTATCAAGGGAGAAAAATTATAAGCCTTTGTAGCATATGTGAAAAAAATAAATTGGTCATAAGAGAGAAGAAAGATAAGAGTAAAGTGGTACCGAATGGCCAAACAATAAAAATATGCCAACCAGCCTGTTTCTTTGCATTTTTTTAAGCACCAAGTAATACACCATAGAAAACCTACTGACACCATGTAAAGGCAATTGAGAGCCTTTCTGTCAGTACACAAACTTAGTAAAAATAGAGTTCATCGAGAACGAAAACTACTTTTTACCGCTTGTTTTTTAAACTATACTTACTTTCTTACCGGTTTATCTGTCTAAACGGTTGATTCATCTACACTAATTCTCTCCAATTCGGTTGATTCATCCATCTAAATCGATTAAGTGAAAACAAGTGCATTGTGCCCTCCATTAAAACTAACTTGGGGAACAAGAATAGGTTTGTATTCCTATAAAAACTTCCACAGGCAATCAAGGCAACCATTTTCTAAACTAAAATTTATTCTACCTTCAAGCAAACTATATCGATTTTTAACTCCAGAATACAGTTTAGTGTGCAAAGAGCAAGTCAATTTACAGATATGAACAAACCACATATTCTCCACTTAAATCCAATTACAAGATACGAATCTATATCAACCGTGATATTGATAATCAAATCAAACGGAAACTTTATTCTATTTCTCCTAATCAGTTCAAAATACAACATTCAACTTAATTAAGCTTCTATATCGATAAATTCTAACTCGAGTATACATACAGACTTAATACAGACTCATATGTATAGAATTAGACCTGGATTTTGGGGGTTTCCATCGGTAGGGTTTGGAGGAGTTGACATCTTCACACTGCACGATTAAGACTTTACAGAAAGCAAAATCATAAAGCGATACACAGATTAGCTTCTTCTCTGTGAAACTTCAATGGCCGCGAAGACTAATATGAAGAATCAAAGTGATTGAAAGCTTACCGCAGAGTATATGATGTCACCGAAAGGATGAGAGGCGATGGGGTTTGCTCATCCCGAAGCCGAACTTTGCATAATTTCCGCAAACTTCACTAAATTTCAAGTAATGGCCACAAAGCTCATGTTTCATTGTGGCCCTTAGAATATTAATTGATTTGTAGTTTTGGTCCTCACATTTGCGATGGTCTGATTTGACGTTTAACGTATCATCTCAGAGGATACCCATTTGATTCTCTATTTTCACGCCAATCTTTAAAATTTAAGGAAAATACATAAAGTCAATTTCACCAAACAACACCCCAACATCACCCATTTTTTTTTACTGTTACGAGACTTCACATGAAATCGGTTTCCCCTGATTTAGTTGGTCGTTGCAATTCTACCCCTTGTTCAAGTATAAAATAAGGATTTTGTTTCTTTTCATTCATTGTTAGGCATGTTGACTCATAAAATTTTTATTTAAGGTCTTTATTAACCGTTTCCTGCTCGGTATTTGTAATAGTTTGAGTCTATGTGTTCAATGTTTTCTATTGTTATGCCTTAGGTGTGAGTTTTGACATTCGGGTTTTACTATAGGGCTATCCGTAACACTGGCGTGAAACATGGGGGCGTGAGCCAAATCAGCTTTTCACGCCTAGGAACACCGCCACCCCTAGGCGTGAAAGGGAGGAGGGGGGGGCAACTCACGGGCAAAGAGGCTTCTACCACATTTAATTCTACCAATCATTTACTTCCACCTAATTACTCCTTTTTCTTATTTTTTTAATTAATTATTTAGTTTAACATTTAATTTTGTTTTCTCAAATAATTTATTCTAGGTAATTATAAAAAAAAACGAAATATACAGGCTTGTTTATTTTTTTTTTTGAACATGCAGGTATAAATTTTAACAAAAACGGGGTTGTTTTAAAAAAAACTATTTTTCGTCACGTAAGTGGTTTTTTAATGAGGAGTAGTTTTTTATTTATTTAAGAATGTATATTTTTTATTTTATAACTTAGTTTTTTATTTATTAAAAATAAAAATTTAGTTAATTATTAAAAAAATAAACACGGGGTGTGAAACCACTACGCACCTTAATGATTCTGGGCAGTGAAAGCCCCTGTGCTGATGTGACGCTGACGTGGCGGGGCGGAAAACCACGACGAATGATCTAATGACCTTTAAATTGATGAGAAAAGAGGGTAGATTTATATGTTAGTGTCATCAATAGTTACTCTCCAATCATAATATACACTAAAAAGGTATGCAAATCTTTACGAAACCTATTTTAGGTTATTTAGTGTGGAACTATGGATACTAGGCTTAATTAAACAAGTGACTACATTGTTACGTTTTTTTTTGAAGTTAGTGAATAGTATTTGAACCATTAATTAAGTTTTATCAGTCAACTGAGGATCTTCTTTTCAACTTTATAACTTCAAACCATTTTAGATTTTCTCTCATGGTTCTTTTTTATTCTAAGAGTTCTCAATGTGATTGAATGATGGATAAGTAGGGCATGTTCTTTTCAAATGATTTTCCAAATTTTGGTTCGATAAAAAGATATGGTGGGAAAAGTGGTCCTCTCCTGTGAGCCTTTATGATCCTTACCTCCTAACAAGATGCAAAGAAATGCAGGGGGTTCAAGATGCAAAGAAAGCTAGGTTCTATGTTTTAGCATACCATTCATGTAGCTCCATTGCATGCATCCCAACTGTCTTTCTTTTTTTAAAAAAGTTTAGTCCATCTACCCTAACCCATCTTAATTTTTAAAAAAAATTGTAGTAAATGAACCACTATTAGAAAGAACAAAAAAAAAAGATATAAATCAATATTAGAAAAAAATATATATATATAATAAGATAAAATAGTTAGTAGTTTAGATTGTAAATCGGAGAAAGAGAAAGAAATGATAATATAGAGATAGTGCTCTGGAATGGGATAAACAAAATTTAGAGAAAAGTTTATGGAATTGTGAGTTTTAATTTTAAAACTTAATATTCCTAGAATTAATAAGTCTATCACATCTTATTTATTTCTATAAGAAAGAGGGAAAACTACCTTTTAGGACATACCTAGATAATTTAGGTGTCGCTCATTTTATCCTATACTAGTGTTATACCCGTGCGCGTTGCTGCGCTGAACCGTCAAAATTGACATTCTGAAAACTTTATACAATCAAATAAATAAAAAAAATTACATCGACGTTCTCAATTACAGGGTTTACACATGTTACTATAGGTTCAATGTAAGCGAACTGTAAAGATCTTGTGAGGGTTAACTTTATAAATCATATTTGTATACAAATTGTTCAGGAAAAAAGCAAGTAAAGTTTTTTTCTTAAAAACATTATTAGGTGAAATTATATTTCTTATGTGTTAAAACATACATAATTATCCACTAACCTAACTACATTAGGGTTAGTGACGGGCTTTTAAAGTTTTACAAATTTACCAATTAATATATCATTCTTATTTATTTTTTAAAGCGTTCAAATATGTGATATGAACGGAATTGTTTTAAAATGACAACCCATCATTATTTATTAACTTTATGAAATGGATTGTTTATTAAATAAATATAACTTTATGTACGAACTTTTATCAAAAAAAAATGTTAGTGGGTGGGTGATGATTATACGGAGACCTAGAAAATGAGAGTACGATTGCTTTGCTATATGTGTTTGAAAAACAGTCAAAGTAGTCGGATTTTATATCATTGAACTTAAGATTTTTATTTTAGTGACGTTTAGCGGATTTTAGAATTTTTCGGGATTGTCGCGAAAATACCGTCAGCTAATATAGAGGAAACAAAAACGGAGGTGTTGATATGTAATCACATAACATGCTAATTTAAAAAAAAACTATAGCAATATCATACTCAAATTAAAGAGAATGAAATGCTCGTTTTTATTGTATAACTTTTTATAAAAAATATCAAGGTATGAAAAAGTTATGGCCGTTTAAAAATCATGGATGGTAGTTATTTTAAAATTGTAATTATTGTTTAAATAACCAAAAGTTAAATAAAATTGAGGGAGCAAAGGTATAAGTATTGTTTAAAATACATTTTTACCCAAAAAAAAAAGTTTTTAACACATACATTAAGTATTATACCTTAAGCACTCATACTTGTATTACTTAAATTTTAAGATACCTTTTGGTGGTGCATTATAATATAGTATAGATATAGATAATTTAGGTATTGTTCAAAAAATTCAAAAAAAAAAAACAAAAAATGACACCCGTATGCATCATTTCTCAACAATAACATATAGAAAGAGATGTATAGTTTTTTTAAATTTTAAAGGTTGATAATTTTTTACTTAACCAAACATTTTTTAAGTATTAAGATTGTATTAAAAAATTTAAAACAATAAAGATGGTTCATTATTGTAATACTAACTATATATTCCAAAAATGAAAAGAAGTATATAAATAATAAAGTTAAACGAACAGATAGGTTTACACGGCCGGTTTCAAACAAACCACGAAAATTGACATATCGTTTGGATTTCAAACCGGCCGACTTGCTTCGGATTAAGCGGTACGGTCAGTTATAACCGTTTTTAACACACCTGACACGAACGAACATAAATCACTGCATTCCATCTTCATTTTAATTGTTCATATCAGGTGAAAACTATGGTAACATGACTTGATCACTGAATGCTCTTGAGCAATTTCTCTAAATAGATCTTCTGTTGCACCAAGCTGAGAGATTCTGATTTCTGAATAGCATTTCCAACCAGGATCACTGTTGATGATTGTGATGCATTCACCTGAGTACCAGTTTCAGCAAATTCCAAAAAATATTCAGAAACAAGTGACTTTGATTTAAAAAACATTTATGCAACAATATGAATTTGTTTCAAGAATCATACCCAAAATCGACCATTTATGCCAACGGCTATCTCAAACGAGAGTTTCTTTCCAAGACCTTCAAGAACAGGATGAGGCGGAGAACTCAGCAGCCTGGAAAGATTTGGTTTTATGCATCAAGTCAAATTTTTAATTAATGATTACAGAATTTGAAAGAAATTCTTACATTCTTGAGAGACCAGTGGAAGATTCAAACATATAACCGTCTTTAAGTATGCCATATTCTGCTGCTTTGCCATTGGCTATAAAGAAAGTATGGTTGTTTTTTGCTTTGATTTGGAGCTATGAATGTTTATACAATATGACTAATGTAATACCAAAAAAATGTGACACTAGTAAAAATGGTACTAACCATCCATGCATGAAACCTCAGGGTTCATGCCGGTGTTTGCATTGACCACACGAACATACAACAAAGTGCCCACCTGTAAGTCAACACCTACGTAAATTGAGGAAATCTGCTAGATGCGTTGAATAGAGAATAATAAATAAAAACGCGGTAATTATACCTCAAACTTGGGTATGTTCCTTCTAGTCCCTCCTTCAAATGACAAAACAGGTAGAAATGCCAATGCGGGTCCTTTAATGTCCACAACGAAATTCTGAAACAAAAAAAATATATAACAAAGAAAATAGAAATTAAGAAAAGAGTATGGTAATGAACGGAAACTTAAGCCTAAACACCATTTAAAAAAGAAATTAAAAAAATAAAATTACTTCCGGTTTAGTATCCACAACCACTCCAAGAACATTATCCCCAGCACTGGGTACATACTACAAAAGATAAATAAATCATGGCAATTTGTTAGTTGGCACGGCTTTCTTGTAATGCTTTTCAAATTTAAACTGCAAGATATAATACAAGATACTGAAAAAAAACCAAGGTATACATATGTACAAGCACTACACACATATGGGAATGGACTTGTTCAATTGGATGGATTAAAGTATTAAACCGATCTAATTAGATGAGCCAATTGGATTTCGGTTCTGAAACGTGGATCCAAAGTGTCTAAACAACCTCAAAAACCGAACAGAACAAAATTATAGTTCGATTTTCATTGTTACCTATATATATTGTTCAATAGCCAGGACATTCAAATAAAAGCATCCAACTATCAATAATACTAATTACTATTAAGAGAATAGAGGTGGTTCAAATGAAACCATTAAGTAATTAAGAACCAACTTTAGGCCCTTGGATCATATTTCAATGGACAGCCGAGATCTGAGACAATTATGCCTCTTCCCCTCCTTGTCCGCTCCATGATCAAAGTGATCGATAGTTCCTATATCTAAAATTGGTTCATAATAAATTATGCGACTCATTTGAACCCGCCCCCAATGGCATATACATGAACAGAAAAACACGGAATAAGTTATTGTTCAGTCTTTTGGACTAGTCAGTTTTATTATAGAAACCGAAACCAACCCAAAACAACAATTTGGCCCTACACGGAAACATTGATCATATGCTCGTGAATTGTACTTTTAGCATAAGAATCAAAGAAAATATTATCTATTAAGCATAGATGCAGAAGTTGCTAGGCGTTGTTAGATCGGTCGACTGGGGAGTTACGAGTACTCAACCTAGGCGGGGAGTACTCAGACATGGTAAATTACAAAAAAAATAATTTTCGAGAAATTATATGTATGTCAAATATCATAAGTTTACTAAAGTCTTCCGATGTATCTTCGTGAAAAACAGCGAAAATTCAATAAGAATCGGTGAAAAACATGGAAAATCCAACTTGAATGAGTTGGACCGATTCCGGGTAATGTTGACCGAGTTGAAGAAAATCGCCTCAACACCCTACCGTGTACTCGGCCGCCTAGACCTTGTTTTACAACACTGCTATTAAGGGGATTCATGATGCAGACTGTGACTTCAGTAAAATGATTATCTTTAACTTTGATCAAGTAAAGTGACCATATAACAATAAGCTTACCCTCTTCTGAGAGCTCTCAACCCAATACTTGTTTGGCTTCATAAATCTCAACTTCCCAGCCTTCATTGCACAAATTGAATCACCATCCTATCCAAATGCACAAAATCAACAAAATATCAAACCCTAATTTGCTTCAAAAGGAACTAGGTTTCACATCAAAAACTAAATTGCAACTCAGTTAACTAAGAAGTGTGTGAAGCAACAAAACCCTAGAAATTAAAAGAACCTGACGTAGGCCGCCTCCGAGCTTGAGCGTTTGATTGGCCATATTTGAGAGGTCCAATATTACATCTCCTGGAACCTAAATCGAAGAGAATAAATGGAGAATGGAAGACATACGCATGAAAGGAAGAAGAAATAAACAGGAGATGGAATGCTTACGACTAATTGATCGACGAATTTTGAGGGAGACGAAGACGAGGGTTTGGCTTCCATTGTTGTTGGTCACACTTGCAGAGGGGTGGAGGAAAAAAGGGATTTAGGGCTATGCTATGGGTTTATGAATTATAAAAAAAGAAAAGTTGTAATAAATATTAGGGATAACTTTACACAATAGTAACCAAGTTTCTTAACTGTTTTATTTAACTCAAAGTTTTTTTGTCTCTATAAAATCACTCAACTTTTAGTAGGTGTTCAAATCCTATGTAATATTTTTATAAATGTTTAAATTTTTAAATATTAAATGAGATATTTTTAAAGGGACAAAAAAACTCCAGCATTCAAAAAACATCAAAAACCGGTGTCGTAGGGTAGGTAAAGAAAAAGAAATAAAAACCGAGCATATATTAACTTTAGGGTTAAATACGGTTTTAATTCATTTTAGTCTATTAATTTTAGTTGGATTATTGGATTTTATTAATTCCACATTTTACCTATTGGCCAATAATAATCTCAACTGAGAATATTTTTGTCACTGGTCCTTACTTTCAGACTATTTTTTTATAATGGAACGCCGTTAGAAAAAACTTAACCCCGCTAAATTCAATGACGTGGACGTCCACGTGGGCAATTATGTGGCATCTCTTTTAACTATTTAATCATTTTAAAATTTTCCATTTTAAAACCTTTTCCCTTTTAACCTCACATTTTTAACCCTGGTTCAGAAGTCATGATTAAATAGGTTAGTGGTGGTGGCCGGATTGAGAAGGTTTCTTAGTGGTGGTGGCCGACCACAATTTTCCCTTTTAAAACCTTTTCTCCGCGAATGAAGATCTTCTTGGAGGGTTCTATTTGTTCGATTATTGTTTCTTCAAGATGGTTTCTTAGTGGTGGTGGCCGGATTGAGACGTCATGAAATCGGTGGTGGCGGTGGACAGGCCAGAGTTGACGATCTGACCGGTGGTGGCTGAACCACTGGATTCGACGTTCTTACATGACCACTCGAGCCACCGGCACCGTTGCTAGGGCGGAACCCTAGACGCCACCGTTTAAAGGCTTGAAATCCCCTGTGAGGCCATAGCTTCTGTGATGCCGCCGTTTCTTATGACCGGCGACCACCGTGTGACCTGCCGGGAGTGGTGGCCGGCGGTCTATCACTCTCCCTCTCTCTATCTAGAACGCGAATAGGGTGGTGGTCGTGGTAGTCTTGCCGGTGCCGCCACCTAGAACACGAATAGGGTGGTGAACGTGGTAGTCTTGCCGTTGCCGCCTTCGTGGTCGGCCGGATCCTTACCGGAGAAGAGGATGCGGAGGAAAGGGGGACCTCCCTTTCAAGATGTGTTTGGGGTTGTTAAAAGGGAAAAGGTTTTAAAATGATTAAATAGTTAAAAAAAATGCCACATAATCACTCACGTGGAAGTCCACATCATTGAATTTAATGGGGTTAAGTTTTTCTAACCACGTTCCATTGTAAAAAAAATAGTATGAAAATAGAGACCAGTAACAAGAATATTCTTAGTTGAGATTATTATTGACTAATAGATACAATATAGGATTAATAAAATTCAATAATCCATTGTAATTTGACCTTTTTAATTTAATACTTTCATTTTCATATCAGTTATACCCTGGATACTATTATAACAAGAAAATGTTATAATAATCACCAAACATCCTTCTCGGTACATCGTATTGCATTGATAATCATACAGTACAAAGTAGTAAAGTACAAACATCATCAGCATCATGAAGCCTGAATATGAACACAAGAATTTACCTACTATTTTCTCCATCTTGCATCACTTTCAAACCATATAAAAAAGACCCACAATAAAAACAATAATAATAAATAAATGGGCCAAAAACATCTGTAAAGACAGAGGCAATAACTTCTTTGTAATCAGAAGAAATGCATACACATGGTAGACAAGACAACTATCATCAACCTGTACCTTACCACCACCACCCCCCATCAATGATTGTCAAGTACCATTGCCCACAACCAAAATTGATTCTTCTAAAATATCAAAATTATTTTCAATTAAACTAAAAATATTAAAAAAATGTATTTTTTTTATAGAGAAAGAACACCCACACCCACCCGCAGGGTAACTCTATGCTGACCTGCCTGGCCCGATCAAAAAATCGGGTCAGGCGGGCTGCTGACATCTGGATAAGATGATTTCAATGAGGGTCCCAAATAAACACTTAAAAGACACACCTGAAGAGTGAGGTAACTAACAAGGAAAAGATTCTCTGAAAACTGAAAAGCATTTCATAATTGTACAAGACATCAATACTTACTTCAAAGATGTATCATAATGTACAACTGAATTCAAATCAACAAAATAAAATAAAATAAAAAACTCACAAAACTTAAAAGTACAACACAACTTCATGAACCCAATAATGAAAAAAACAATAGTTTCAAGACTAAATTAATCAACTTTTTTCAATCTTTTTTCCAAATATATATAATTATGTGTTTATCAACTTGTATAGTACAATCTTCTTGATCACCATACCTTAATCAGTAACAGTAAGAGTAGCATTATTGTTTATTGTTGACCCGTGGCTGGAGTCAAGAAGGTGTTCTAGTGATCTGTTCTTTCTGGTTCGAACCTTTCCCGCTTCTTTTAGCAATTCGGCTAACCGCCTCTTCTCGTCATCCACGTCAGGGTGTGCAGTCCCGAGCTTTTCCTCCCTGATCACAACAATCCGTTCCAAGAGCGCAATTGCATCATCCAATCTGGTTAAGAAAGAACATTAAAAACACACACACAATAAATGGTTGTTTAACTGTCTTACGATTTGTTGGTGTATACCTGCCAACAGCATCATAAGTGCCAGCAAGATTGCTGTAAACCGCAAGGGTGTCAGGGTGATACGACCCACATTCATGTTCTAAGATGCTTCTTGCTTCTTCAAAAAGGTCAAGAGCTTCGTTAATGGCGTACCGTTGAACACAGGTGAGTCCCATCTGGTTCAAAGCAATACCGAAAAACGTGTTTTTCTTCTCGCCACTAGCACGAAGCTTTGAAATCGCGTTTTTGAACGAATTATAAGATTCTGAGTACTTCGTCAACACGTAATACATAACTCCCATTTGAGCTTCAATCCCTGCAACCGTGTTTTGCTGACCTGGCACATCGTTGTATATCTTTAACGCCTTGTGTAACAGCTTTAGTGCATAATCAAGCTCATTCATAGACTCGTAAATAGCTGAAATATCTGTAAACCCGCACGCAATTTCCTCTTGTGGGATCCCAGGAATGGGCTTTTCGTAAATTCGAAGAGCATTTTCGCAGTACGATTTTGAGTCGCGTATTTTACCAATTTTGTTATACAAGTCAGCCAAACGCGCATAAACAGAAGCAACAGCAGGATGATTCTCACCTTTTGATGATTTTAAACCCGTGAGTGCCTTTTGGTACGCGTGAATCGCCTCATCATATCTAGATAAAGATAAATACGTGTCACCAATACTTACATCCACGGAAGAAACCTCGGTTTCCTGCCCGTTAGCCACCATGGCCATACTGGCTAACACCAGATGCTCGAGTGCAGCCTCGTGGTCACCTTTTGTTTCACAAATTAGACCCATCAGTTTTCGATCAGCTGCTTCTTCCAAAGACGCGGGTAAACCGTTTTCTTTATGAATTTCAAGAGCCGTTTGACAAAGTTTTTCGGCTTCATCAAACTGCAGAGCTTGAACATGAGCTTCAGCAAGATACCTACATGTTTCACCGACTCTCCGGTCAGTTTCCCCTAAAATCTTTTTCTGTAAATCCAAACCAGATTTGTAGCACTGTAACGAGTTTTCAAGTTGACCCAACATGGAATAAGTATCACCCAACTGCATATAGCCCGCAAATTTAGCAAGCGCGTAATCTTGACTTTCTTCAGTTACCAGAATGCTAACCGAATTCTCGAGGAGCACAATGGCGTCATTGTACTGACCTAAGTTACAGTATATGGCTGCTGTAACGTGCATACACATAACGACATCTAAACCGGGGCTTCCGTTAGCTGATTTTTCAAACGATTTAGCTGCTCGAAGAGCTAAATCGAGGGCTTTACGGGGGTTATCACCAGAAGACAATAAATCCCGAGCTTGTTTAAGCAAATATGGACCGAGATCCGGGTTCTTATCACCAACCGGTGGTTTTTTGGTATCTTTTTTATGCGATTTGGTCTTAGAAATCGATCCAGAATTCACTTCTGGTTCCAATTCAGAAGCTTTCTTTGATTTCTTTGAAGAATGCGATTTCGAGCTTTCTTGTTTTTCTTCCAACTTAGAAATCTCTTCATCTTGTTGGATAATTTCAACTTCTTTCATCTCACCTCCAACCAAGTGTCTCAACTCTGAATCAATTCTCGATTCTTCACCATCTGACCCGTAGCTGAGCCGAGATGGCGATTGATCAGAACTCTGCATCTCGCACACATTATCGTAAAGCTGATCGATAGAAGGCTCGACCACGACACCCGCACTATTCCCAGTAGCCACATTATCAGGAGACTTTCTCAAATCCAGATTATCATTCGTTTTCGGCGAATTCCCATTCTCAGGCATTTCATCGAACACCTGGTGTTCATGAATCTCATCCAAAACTAACCCAGGCATCTTTCACTAATAAAAAAAATACCCAAATAGCAAAACACAAAAATAATCATCCAAAGTTGTTCTAGATAAAGATTTGACTATCAAATGTTGCAAAGTAATTGACCCTAGGGTTGATTATAGATACAGTCAAAATGAACAACAAAAGCATAAATCTTGATTCCTGTAATTGTGGATAACAGATCATATTTTTATAATCTAAGTACACATAAAAAGTTGAAAGGGGGCTCTAAACCTAGTAAAGTTTTGATCTTTTCAAAAGTAAATTGCAGCTCACTGAAAAGAAAAGAAGCTTCAAGTTCATAACAAGGCATACTGCTATATAGGCTGCATGATACAGAATTACAGATCTTATTGCATATCAATAAATTATACACTGAAACCAATCAAGAAACAAAAAACCCAGATGAAATAAAGTAAAAGATCATAAAAAGATTGTAACTTTATAAGCAGTTGACCTGTTTCACCAGATTATTTGCAAGAAAATGATCAAAAATGGTAAAAATGATCAAAATTTGGGGGAAATATTACCTTAGTGAGAACCCATGAAATTGAAGCTTTTGTGAGATGTATTCAGAGTGAAGAATCTGACTTTGTTGATAAAGATTAAAGGTATGTTGTGGTATCTTTTTGTCAAGTTGAGGTGATGAGACAGGGCAGGAAGCAGAGAGGACAAAATGGGTATTTATGAGGTGAAGTCAAGGACAAAACTGGGAACTTTGAAAGTCATTCTTGAACAAAGCATGACTTGTTGAGGTTTTTCTTGAAACCCAGAAGGGTTTCTGCCTTTCTGGCAACCGCAGGCTTGTTTTTCTGGCTGTTTGTTTGCACTTGCTAAATATAGAGGAAATGGGTGAGTGAAATGACGGATTTGCCCTTGGTGGAAGTGGGTTCTATGTTGGGTAAAATGTTAAAAGAGAATTAGAGGCAGGGTCACAGTCAATTGTAAGATTACTTTGGAATGGTGCAAAGCAAGTTTGTGGACATGCCTTGTTCAAGAGTAGAAATGGAATCCTAAGCAATGTTAAGATTTTTAACAAGGGAATAGAGAGACAGATTAGATATTGGTGGTTGGTTTATTCTTTATTGATTTGCTTTCTAATAATTTATTAGGCATAAGTTCAAAAGAAGATTCGATTATTATTATTATGATTGTTTAGTATTATAACAACATTATTATTTCGAATTAGACATTTTTTATATGCAAAAGGGTTTCGTGGGCTTTTTAAATAATGTTAAGCAATTTAAAAATACGACCGACGGAGTCTCAAGTAGCTATTGCCTATTCCGGGAACTTATTTCAGGAATTGAAGTTTTGATAAATGAGTTGGAGTTTAAAGGAATTTAATTTAGATTTGAAAATTATGGGAAAAAATTGAATTAAAGGAATTTGAATCGATAATAAATTTGGGTGGTAAAGTAATACTAGATAAATTGAAATCTATTGCTATGGCCACCATCTATCAGTTGTATCACCGTCGTCACCACCTATTGATGACACCGATGTCATATCCCCACCGACCGCTCAGCGGGTGGGTCAAGGTGGCAAGATATGGGGACGGGGTGTCGGATGCGATGCCGGTTGAATTTCTTCATATTTTGGATGGATTGTTGAATTTTTTTTAGTGAAGTAATTTGAGGGAATTAATTTTAATCCCAATCTCAGTTTTAATTCATTTCTCAATCAAACACGTTAAGAACGAATTTAGATTCAAATTCCTACAAATTATGTATACCAAATACATTGATAAATGGATATCATATTTCAATTCCGTTGAATTCTGCGAATTAAACGCGCCCTTAGAGTTAAGTTGTTCAGGCATCATATGTTTAACGTTTGCCAAAGGAACATGAACATAGTTGGACAACCTTTGGATTTGCCTTTCTTCACACTACACACGGTTAGCAATTTATGCTCTTTGGGATTTAGTTTAAAAATGTTCTTTTTGAATCTTAATACTAGTGGTGTGTATACTCCTTTGAAACCGATCAAACTATTCAAATCGAAGCAAGTTGGTCGGTTTGAGATCTAAACAGTTCGGTTCACGGTTTGATTTTAATAATTTGATGGATTTAACGGTTTGTTCGATTTGAAACTTAATGTAAATCGAACGGTTGTTTAACATTTATTATTTATACATTTTTTTTTACTTTTTTGAAATATATGGTTATGTATATGTATTATAGTCATGAACCACATTTATTATTTTAAAAATTATATACAAACAACTGATTTTGAAAGATAAATAAAAAAAAGTTGTTCAAACCGTTAAACCGGTAAAACAGTCCAGCCGACCCACATAACCCAATAGACTTGGTTTGTCGTTCCCCGAAATTGTAGCTAGTGTTTTAGCGAGGTTATTCATCAAAGTTGGTCGAACCGGGCCCATACTTAATACGCTTAGTTTCTCTCTCTTCCTCCTGTTGACGGTATGAGCCTCGGACCGATGGAGGCTACCCCCCCCCCCCCAATCCTTATTTCCTCTCTTGCTCTTCACAAAAATTTCGCACAATCGATGACCCATTCCCCCTTCACTCTCGAAACAAAATCTGGATTTGTCGACATGGATTACCCTTCTGACGAGACTGCAGGAAGGGTATTGTATGCCCTTAGACGGACAATTTTGATCTTGTTTCTTTATAGTTGGTAGAATCTCTACTTTATTGACCTTAGCAACTATGTTCTAAGTTGACTGATTTGAAAATTACACAAATTGCAGCCTTCTTGCTATTAACATTAATTTTCAAAGATCATTTAAGGTATTGTAAAAGTAATTCTTTGTTTTCCGGTTCAGCCTTTAGGTTGGTGATTTCTAGTTTTGAAGTCATGTGTTTATTTTTAGCAATTTGCAAATGAAGACAAAATTAGTTCAGATTAGAACTTTCTTGATTGGTAGTATAATATTTAAAGTTACATGGTGTAATATTGATGAAGAATAGTCTAATAAATAAAACAGCTTTTTTTATTTTGTTAATTCTATCATGTATTTTTCGAATATGATTTCCACTTATTTACCCTTTTATCTTCAAATAAAAATTTATCACTTTACTCTAATACCATAGTATATCTCTTGCAAGTCTCATAGTAGAATGGGGTGTTGAATACACACAAGAAGTTCTTAAATATTTTTAATGCATGCTAATAAATTAAGAATTAGATGTCTTAACCCTAATGAGCCCCTTTTAAGATAGGCCTTTTAGGGTAAGCCTTTAGGATAGGCCTATTCGTATTGGGATTATTTTTGTATGTTGGATTCTGATGTTGGGCCGCTCATGGGGATTAGGGGTTAAGTGATTGGAGGTGCACAAAATAACCGGTTTGAAGTTTTTAACCGGTTTAACCCGGCAAACCGGTTTAAGAAAAACCAGTTCAAGGCAAACCGGTTCGGGTTAAGCAAAAACCATCGGTTTGTAACCGGTTTAAGATAATCAGTGGAACATCGGGTTGAGGACCGGTTTGTCCAACCGGTTCCGGTTTATGCGCTGAAAAAAGGGACCATTGTAGAACGGTAATATAGCCGTTGGGAGGCTATTTGGCCGTTTTTTTTGGCCCCATTTGCACCCATAAATCAATATAAATAGGTGGGGAGTGTTTATTGTTGATCACACCTCTCTCTACACTCTCTAATCTCTTTAACCGCTCGTTAAACGCTCTCTAAACTCGCTCTAAACTCTCAATATAATTTTATCTTGTAATGTTTTTTAGTTTCCGAACTTTCGGAATATCAAAAACGTTGAACTTTATGTTTTATATTAGTTATATAACTTTTTTTGAATTTCTATTAAATATATTGAATTAATTTGAATTTTTAATTAAAAACCGGTTTAACCCACAAACCGGTTTAGACCCTACCCTAACCGGTTTGATAGGGTTGGGTTTTCCTTGCTTGTAAACCGGGTTAACCCGAACCGGTTTATGGCCAAACCGGTTTTGACCAAACGTTGACCAAACCTGTTCGGGTCGATTTAAACCGGTTCGGTTTAAAAAAACCGATTTGTGCACTTCTATAAGTGATATTTACTAAAGTCCACATAGTCCAAGACCAGGGGTTATCCCTTCACACTATTAACAATGATTTTGAAATTGATGTTGTTCTTGTGGTATGACACTATGAGTAAATCATTGCTTGAAAACAGAACATTATGGCATAAGCTAGGTGATTGTACTATCTTGAAAATGAAGTGATATGACTATGTGAGAAATCACTCAAGTTTTAGGTAATCCTTGCTTGCAAATGGAGCATTATGGGATTACTCAGATAATTACCATTTGCATGTAGGTGAAGTGTTAAAACGGAACTTACACAACAAGTATAACCGTATACATTCCCGTCAAAGAATTGCACTTGATAATGTGTCATGGCGTATATTTTCAAATCATTAGCAAAGATGACCAAAAAATACATAAACACGCATGGAGCCTCTTTTTAGTGTGTTATATTCTTTGTCACATCAGAACAATTTCATGCATATAACCATGAAATGCGTGAATCTCTGGTTGCGTATCTATTATTATTCATTTATATTCTTTTACTAACATAAACACTAAATATTTGAAATTGTCGCAAAATGACCATTTTCTCAAACGTGATTCACCATGTTTGTGCATCTACTTTACAAAACCCATTAAGTGTATGTCTAGTCCTACGTGAGTTATATTCTTTATATCATACATGAATCTCTAGACTCTAGTTACATATCACCAACTTAAATCCTATTAATGCATGTTTATTTCCAACATGATCTATATCATGCGTGACTCTATTGTCGCGTATCAACAGCTAAAATCCCTTTAAATACATGTTTTATGTGAAAAAATTATATATTTTATGCATAATTATACTTGTGGATCATCTTTACTTCACGTGTATAAAAATGAGAAACGAAGAAAAGCTAATATATGTATTCACTTTAACCGAATTTACATGTAAAATAATCATATATTTAGTGTCTACTTCTATTATATATTGTTGTAGGGTATCAACTCTACATTACATAACAACTATATTATATAACAACTGTTTACATAACTCTTCTTTCTAATCATGCACTAACACATTTTATATGTTGTTAAAGGCCAAACGATGTGCTTCAAAATTTGTTTGTAAATATGAAGTTTTTAAGTAATATGATGTTTAATTGCTTTAATATAAGTTTTTTTAGTGTCTGAAATCATAATAGTCTTGATCTAGTGTTTACACTATACCTTCTAACTCATATCAATGTATATTCCAATTTCTCAATTGATCTTAAGTAAATCCAATTATACTACAATGACACTGATTACACTAAAAAACCCAAAAAAAGTGGTCACTGTCTTATTAGCGAGACATTCTTAGTGAAGAACAAAGAGTTGACATAAAGTGGATTATTTAATATCGGCACAAACTACTGTAAATATTTGTGTCCGTATGACTGTGTTGATATTTGTTCTGCTTTAAACTTTTTTCACATGTTGCTTTCAACTTGCACAATTCTTCGATAGCATTTACTATTTTGATCAAATCCATTTTAATACATTATGGAACGTGTACATCATGATCAAGCTTATCGTGATTTTAGGTTTTTTGTAGCAACAATTTTTTACACATAAAATTCAACTAACCTTGAACTTCCAAGGATTTGAACACACCACTTTTGTGAGCAGCAAACACCATACCACTAGACCATTAGGATATTGTACTAATTACCTTTTTAACGACATTAAAACAACTAACGACTTGACCAAATTATAAATGAACTCAAGACTTTTAGCTTGAAATATTAAACATACACGCAACACTTAATGTTACTGTGGTACGTGTTTGAATCTAAATACAAAAGGTGATAAAAGCGTTTGAATTTTCTACTTAACCAACAAAAAACTTTTCCATGTCTGGATATTTTTAGGCAATGTGCCTTGCAATAAGCTAAACAACACAAACTCTTAAATTAAAGTAAATGTTAGCTTTAGGGGTTGTTTGGTAGCCTCTTAATGATTCCATTAAGAGTCTACATCTGAATCGTTCAGAGGTAAGGGATGTTTGTTTCGCTAAAATCCCACCTCTTAATAGTTCATTTTACCTCTTAATGGTTCAGCTGGAAAACCATGTTGAACCATTTAGATCTCTTAACGGTTCAACACTTAATGGTTCAGCGCTTGCCAAAGCGCCACTTAGTTGGTATTTAGGGTTAAAAATCTGTTGAAAAAATAATAATTTATCTGTCTGTCACTATTAAAAAATAAAAATATCATATACTCATCTAAATGTTGGCAATAATTGCATATGTATAGAAAGTGGATTTTAAAAGGCTAAAATAGGAGGTTTTAATTAACACATGCCTACTTTAATTAAAGCGTGTATTGAGTTTTTTATATTTATTTATTCAACAGATAATAAACATGAACATGCAAAAATATATAAAGATCCCAAAACAATATATTATTTTAAATATCTAAATCCCCAGGCAAATTAGTCAAACAATCCAAGATTTGTAATCAGAGTTACAATATCATAATTCATTATTGCTCAATTTCAGTATTTTGAATACCTGGTAATGAAGGAACAACCAGATCACACTCACATTTGGCATAATCCATGATTAGTTCCCAAAAGCAGTTTTACGGGGACCGAAACATCCACGGTCACAACCGAAAGAACTACCATTACCCGGTTCATATGTTGTCAAGAAATCAGGATTTTCCTCCACACATGCTGCATATCCCTCCAGAATCCTCACAATTTCATCAAACCCGGGTCGTTTTTCTGGTTTGCTCGACCAGCATCGGCTGATGAGCTGGCGAAACGCGACTGGGCATGAGTCAGGTAATGGAGGTCTAGCATTCTGCATATATATATAAACAGATTACACAAATGCATGTGACAGCAAGAATTTATATGCGAAAACCAATATGGTTATATAAAAATACCTTCTGGCAGACAGCAAATGCAGCTTGTTCTGGAGTCATGTCATCAAAAGGGGTCAAAGCAGTTAAAAGCTCCCAAAGAACAATGGCAAAACTGTAAACATCAATCTTCTTTGTGTGTTTTTTTTCTTTGATCATTTCGGGTGCCATCCATCGGTAAGTGCCAGTGAATCCTTTTGCACTACCGCATTGAGATTCTAAACACGAGATGCCAAAATCGGCTACTTTTACACACATATCTTCACCAAGCAGTAGATTTTCAGATTTAAGATCCCTGTGAAGTATGCCTTGAGAATGAAGATATTGCATTCCCCATGCAATGTCAAGAGCCAGCTTTAAAACTAGGTTGGGTGGCACTGAATACGGCTCCTGCTGATGGAGATACGCCCTAAGGGACCCACCCGCCAAGTATTCGGTAATTATACAAAATACAGGAGGTTTTTTACAAGCAGCAATTAACTGCGTCAACACCAATAATTGATCTTTGTAAGCTACCAAGTGTAACTAAATAATAAATTTAATGCATGAGGAATCCATTATAAAATCAGAACCGATCGACCAAAATGTATTACAAGCTCTTAATTAGTCAAACATGTATTACTTTACAACATGATCTATTTCAACCAACTTTCACAGCCCGATTTAACCCGTATGGTAATAAATTTACTAGGCTGCTGAAGAACTCACGCAACAACGGTTAAGGTAATCATTAAGCAAACAGATCTAAAGCCGTTGATGTTATTAATCAAGCCAAAGAAGATACAACTTATTCCTACTATTTTTAACCTAAGTAAATACTCATTTTCAATCGAAGAATCGAGGCCTTTTAGGTAAAAGATTCCTTATTCAAATCCATCAACATGCCATGGGACTATGCAAATTAAGTACCATTACAACAATAAAGTGGCAGACAAACGGTCAACAAGCTACGCGCAACCTCTTTCAGATAGCAAAACCGATCCTACTAAAAACAAAGCTTGGGGTCTTAGGGACCATGAAAATTTAAAAAATTCCACAACCTCCGGGGCTAGGAAACCAAAAGATTTAAAACAATTCATGTACACTAAATAGATTTCACCTAACATTTGAAGCATTCAAAGCAGTGTCATGAAAATTGAAAATTTTAGGGGTAACAACTGCAACTTTAATTGAAAACTTCTTAGAAACCTAACTGCTTGCAGGCTGTAGTTATGGTAGAATTTAACTCCTACAATGAACAGAAATTTACACTTACAGTGATGATATTAGGATGTTGAAGACGAAACAGCAAGACGACCTCAGAAGTGAACTGATTCTCCAACATTGAGGCTAATTCTCTATCTTCCTCAGGCTGACTAACAAGCTTAATCGCAACATCCTTCTGTTTATAAACCCCTCTGTAAACCCTACTGTGTCTCCCCGTAGCAAATTTATTCCCGATGAACAGCTGTGACATGTCAGCACTCCACTCTGACTCTCCTTCTTCACCTCCATTCGCCTTTATCTCACCTCCAGACGACACTAAATACTTCGACCACGACACCGCTCGCTTGTACTCTCCGAGCGATAGCCTCCTCTCCAGCTTCCCATTGTTTGAAATTCGATTAAACCAGTTCAATTTCTTCATCGATTCATCAATTTATGTCTCAAATTAACTAAATCTACATTCGATAAGTGGTTAATTTGTATCCGATTTGACCTAAATAGAGTATAGCAAAAAGTCCGATTGATTCACAGATGTGTAAAACTGTAAAAGTGAGGAGATTAGATATGTATAGATATCCGTGCAAGCCTGAAGATACGGAAAATCTCAAAACCAAATCTACATGAAACGACGACGAAGAACTACATCGGGAATCGTGAATGTGCTACTCCGACTAGATTTAGTTCGGTTTAGTAGTTAGGACAGGTCTGTGTGTGAGAGAATGGAGAAGGATGGAAGAGAGGGCAGAGATGTACGTCCGGCGGCGTTGGCGGTTGCGGTTGCGGTGGTGGTGGTGGTGGTTGTGGTTTCTCTCTCTAGAATATTCTCTCTCACTAGAAGGAATGAAGGAAGAAGAGAGAAATACGGTTGGAAGGGTGGAGTGTTTCACCCACACATACACACAGTCATAGTAACCATCATAACGTGCGAAGATCCACTTCAAAGGAGACCAGAGGGGTATTGCCGTTGATGTCGACGTTTACCTCATTTTTATATTCCCATTTTACCCTTTATATTATACTAATAATATCATATTATACCATATTTTGTTATATTATATCATATATTTTATAACTTACTATTCACATAGCATAGTGTTTATAGATGATGTAAAACTAGCTTATGTAGATTGTTTTTAAGAAATACAAAGCTTATCCTTTCTAATTCAGGATTAAATAAAATCCGATCCAACTCGTCCAGCCTATTTTGAAAACATGAGTTAAATACTTAGATTTGAACTCAAGACATATTAGGCCCACAATTCTACCACAACACTAGGCTACCACTCAGGACGAAACCTTGATAGTTGCCTATGTAGATTATTATTTTGTCATTTTCTGACACCCTCTTTTACTCTCACACGTTACCAGGGGCGAAGGTTACAAGAGGCTAGGGATGGCCCCGACCCCCGCCGTTTTTTCCATTGGTAGTGTAAATTTTCGTAATTTCGTTTCAAAAATTTTTATACGTTTTGAGCCGGGCTCTCCTGATATTTTTCTCTAAAAAAACAATTCTTGATTTCTTGTTAGTTTGTTAGTTGTTACTAAGATTATTGTATATTATTTTTATGATGTTGGTCTTTGGGTTCGGTTGATATTTGAGGTCGTGATGTATGTATCATAACTCATTCAATCTACCATGTTTGCTAAAGTGGTGACTGGTGAGAAATAGTTATGCAAATATTGCATTTATCCGCTCTAATTGATTTTAAGGTTTAATGTTAAAGTTATATGTAACGATAAATATTTTGGTTTTGCCCTTGCTATTTAGACTACATTGGAGCTTATAGAGCATATGGGAGCTGCAACACGAACAAGAGTCCAGAATGTGTATGACATATGGATGAAGAAGGATCCAGCAATTACAACACAAAGAGGATTTTTCTTCCAGATACTTACCATTTCTCTCGCATCATCATAGATAATTAGATATTTAGAGTTATTTATTGTTGGTTTGTTTGACCCGACCCGAACATATAACCCGAAACATAGCGATAGTAAAAAACATTTTGGGTCTCGTGACTTTCGGCCCCCGTTACTAATTTTTTCAAGCTCCGCCACTGCACGTTACACACTCTCTTTCACTTAAACTATTAAATTTTAGTCACTTTTTCTCGATCTCTCTCACTTAAAAATATTGACATGTTTCATGCTCGTATGATTTTGTTTCGTTTATAACTTTTATAAGCTGGTGATCTATAAAATTATGTATCTTCGTTCTTACATGCTTACTTTTTTCTACGTTTAGATATAAATTTCATTCAAAACGGAGTTGCGCATGATAGTGTATAATTTGTCTAATCGCTTACGTACAACATCGTTATGAAATTTTTTTAACCCATTACTTATTTAAATGGTTTTGCTTTCGTTTTCTATTTTTTTTCACGTTAACTTTAATATTAACAACTTTGTTACGGTTTCGTTTTTTATAAAGTTTTTGTAATATTCGTTGCAACGCGTGTGTTTACGTAAATGATTTGTTTTTTTATATAAAGTTTCGAATATGTTTATTTATTTCGTACACGATAAGTTTTTTAACGTTTCTTTTTTCTATAAAATATTTTTAATATCATCAACACTCTATTAAATGTTTTGCCTTTTCATGTATTGCGTGTTTTAAAGTGTCGCTACATGCGAGTTAACTTGTTGCAACTCGCGTGGCTCTTCGAAGACTTTGATTTGTTTAACGGTTTTAACTTTTTTTTATAAAGTTTCGAAGTCATTTGGTGTCCTTTTTTTTATTTTTTTGATGACTTTGATTTATTTAATGGTTTAGCTTTTATCTTTTTAAAAAAAAAATTGAAGTCGTCTAGCTGCCATTGTTTAACGCGTCAAAGGGGGGGGGGGGGGGGGTGGGGGATGACTAGTTATATCAAATTAGATATGTCAATATAATATGATTAAACCAAAGTACACCCAATCAATAAAAATAGGTTAATTGGAACCTTTCAAGATTTGCAATCGAAAACCGTTCGGCTCTTGTTTTATGTTATGGTACAATTATATAAGTTGACCATTTTGTCCTTGGCTTATCTAAAATTTGCATACTTATAGCCTTTTAGGTTAATGGTGAAAAGAAGAGGTTAGATTTGTTTCTTTTAACTTCATCCAAGAAAAAATTGTGTTAGGGTGGAGGGAGTGGGTACCTATGGAACCCTCTCATTTTAACCAATAAAAGTTTGTCATATAATTTTTACCCTTTTCAACCCTAAAGAAAGGGTGTGGAACCAATAAACCCTTTGTATTAAAAACCACTCTCCCTCAACCACTGGAATTAATCCTCCAACCCTTGCACATGGCCGGAGATCAACAGGTATAAACGGGTATATTAACCCATGCCACACAACCCGTGCGAAGCCCGCAAACCATGCGGCGGTGTTACCCGTGAAACCCTGACAACCCGTGAGAAGCCCGCACGACGACTCCGTCCACCCTTATAGCTTTCATTGCCATTGCATAATGGTAGTGACATTAATTTTCATTTATAAAATTCCATCCTATCTTTATAGGTATTAAGAATATTTTAAAAAAATGGTTCTCTCTTTTTATAAAATAATATGATTAGTTGAATATTAGTGTTTATTGATTGCCTTGAAACTTTATGTAGGAGAGTTCCAATTGAGTGTAAAAGGATCATCGTCATCTGGGATAGGAATGGGCATCATACTAGATCCATAAAGATCCTCAAGGGGTTCTTGCTTCATAGCACGATTTGGATCATAATAATTCGACATCCTGAAATTCCTGAAACGATTAGTATCTACCTATTTCAGCTTAGTAGACATTCTTCCTCTATCTGGTTAAAGTTTAGATACTAAAGCAAGTATCTTTCTAAAACATGAAGTATTATCAACGTTGAAACTTAGATACTATCTCAAGTATTTTATTCCCTAAAACTTGTGGCTCTGATACCAACCTCTCACACCCTGGTTTCAGGACACCTTGGGCGTGTGACTAGGCTGGCACCTCTAATGAATTTTATGCTTTATTCTTTCGGATAGATCAGAGTGTTTTGCAGCGGAAAATTTTGGATCGATCTTTTCATAAATACTCGACTTGGGGGTTGATATTGAACAATTCCAAATTTTTTGGAATAAAATAATCTTTTATATAACTGGGATTTAAATACCCAACCGTTTACGAAATATGGTTCAAAAACCATTACATAATCTTCCTGCATCCGCGTGTATTTCTGAGCCAGAATGAAGGTTTACATGCGTAAGAACTACATCCTTTTGGCACCTATCCTTGTAAACATCAAGGGAGTATTCCGTCTCTAGAAAAATCGTCATCCTAAGACACCTCATCTTTATTACATACTGTAGAGCTATCTCCTATGCTTAGGGAGTCAACTTCCTTTTGTTAGTGTTTTGAGATTGAATTGATTGGTTTCATTCAAAAGCAGTTACAATATATAAAGATAAATCGGGCCCGTGGGCTCGATACTAAACCCTAAATACTATAGGTTTCAATACTCCTTCGTAGTTGGAACGAAACGAAACTAGAAGCTCTGAGATTGAATTTAATGATTTCACGGTGGTGTTTGATTTTCTACTAAATCTAACTGTAAAATAAAAATCTAAAATCTATTATTTTCATGCTAAATTTAGAGCATACGCTAAAACGAATGAAAAATGAAGATGAGGGGTAAAAAGATAAAGCAAGGACAAAAAAATTGAGGTTAAGGAAGAACATTGAAAACAGAAACATAGGGACCCACAACGTATGTCCAGTAGTCGTGGGTGTGTCGGACTCTTCCGTATACGGTCTGTGTTTCTCTTTTCTTTTTTTGAACTAGTAGGGGCATTGTGTTCGAAATTTGGTCAAAACCAAAACCCATTAACCCACCGATTTAACACACACAAACACATGTACAATCGCCCACAATACCTACCATGACTAGGAGCATTTATAGTCGCCATTTTTACAGAAGTTATAGACACAATCATTAATATTGTTTCGGGACATAACATATTAAACCGATTTGGTTGGTTGGTGTCATTTTAAAATTGTCTATTGTTTAAGGTTGTTTGGTAGCCTCTTAATTCGTTCAGGGATAAGGAGTGTTTATTTCGCTGACAACCCACCTCTTAATGATTTATTTTACATCTTAATGATTCAGCTGAAAAACAATGTTGAACCATTCAGATCTCTTAATGATTCAGCACTTAATGGTTCAACACTTGCCAAACAGTCTTTTAGTATATTCGATATGTATTTTAATGTGGTAACCCTTTAATCAGGGAGAAGAAATCATAGAAACCCTACCGGGTATAATCTAGAAATATTCATATAAATACAATATTTAAATATAAATATACAATACAAATACTTTGACCCATAAAATAATATAATTATCTAAAACCTTATTCAGATAGGATCTTTGAGACAATTTCAACCGCCCAACCCAATACTTTTATGTGTTGATTTCCATATCAAGAATCTTTCTTGCCTCATCTAACTCTTTCATGTCAAATTTCTACGTTAAGAGTTCTTATTCAACTCGTGTAATACACGAGTTTTTTTAAAAACATAATTTTTTTATTACTAAGTATATAACATTACATTTATTCAACTCGTGTAATACGTAGGTTCTAATATAGTTTTTTTTAATATTCATTTACAAAAGAACTTATTGATGTTTATTTAGGTAAACTACAAAATTTGGAGTATTTATTGCTACAAAAAATTTGGACATTTTTGAGATCTGTCTAAAAGAAAACGTTAATGTCTAGCCTCTCAAAGATGCATTATATTCAAGTCCTAGAACACAAATCGTTATGTAAGTTAAACACTCCATCAAAGCACAACTAGACATATTTTATTTTAGGTTTCTTTAAAATAATACATTATTTATTCTTTTTCTTAAAAACTTATTTATAAACTTTTTTTTTTTGTTTCTTTATTAATAATAACAAGTACAAGACAATACTTAGACTAAGGGGTTCTTTGTATGTTTGGTTTATTAAAAGTTGAACTATTAATAGTTCTGAATTGTTCAACATAGTTTCTGTTAATGGAATCATTATTAAGAGGCTATCAAATAACCCCTAATTATAATATATTATGGAATGCTTTGCATCATAAAGCACTCTTACTAGTGCTGACAATTTTAGACACGTACACGAATACACGACACGAACCTACACGATCTTAACAGGTTTCGTATATGACCTTATCGTGTTTCGTGTCCTAAACAGGTAGACACGAATCTACCTGTTAATTTTCGTGTCTAAACAGATAAAATACATGTTTACCTGTTAAGATTTTTTTTAATTAAAAAATATTAAAATATGATATTTTATGTAGGTTCTTACTTGTTTCACTAAACAGGTTCTTGAACATGTTTACCTGTTAAGTATCTGTTAGTACATGTCTAAACATGTAAAATACTTGTTTCACTAAACAGGTTCTTAAACATGTGTTTCTAAATAGGTCTTATCATGTCTTATCGTGTTAAGCAGCTATAAACAGGTTCGTGTTCGTGTTTGAAAAAAGTACACGATAAGTTATCGTGTCGTGTTCGTGTATTCATATTTCGTGTTCGTGTCTTATCGTATACGTGTATACACGATATGCCAGCCCTAACTCTTACGTAGTTTTTGACATATATAACAAGTGTTGTTATAAAGAGAGTGGAGTAAAAAGTTACTCAGTTGTCTTACTAATCATAATTATACTAATTAAACTTACACGTATTTATATGATTCTTACAATTTTTTATTTAAAATTGGTTTTACATTAAACAAACTCTATATGATATATAATTATATGATTGTAGATTTCGATTTTGTAAACCTGGTATGTTAAATGCCGGTTATCACAATGATGTACGATTTATTTACCCTTATATTTAACTTTTTTTTTAAGTATCTTTTCTCTTTAATTTAAAAACTTTATAAAAGTAATTTTTTTTTACCTTAGGTTACAAGCACATTGATTCACGTGCGTTATAACTATAAAAAAAAGAGTATATTCTAGTTGTATATATTTCTTGGTGTTTGGAAAAATAATTATTTTGGTGAGTTTGTTTTAATTTATTAGTATTAGACACAGCGGGAACTAGGGGCGGGCCTGAGGGATGGATCAAAAGAGTGACCATCAAATCATAATTGAAATCACATGCAACCACGTGATGTACGATATGGTACAATAACAATACCATACTTTTTATTATTTAAAAATATTTTTTTCTATAAAATAAAATGCCTAGTGGAGTAGCACACAGAACACAACCAGACAAATCCAACATAAAAATATCGGACTACTAATGATACACGAAAATTGTTATCTGTATCGGGCCCAGGACAATACGATGCGTATATCCCTTCACAATTTCTCATGCCCGAAAGCCTCGTACAAGCTGGTCATTCCAACCCTATACGCGTCGTATAGGCCAATACGATGCAGTTTAGGGTACAAGGTACCTTCTGCTACTAGTCATTCATCACATCGCTATACGCCCCGTATAGATCTATACGCGGCGTATAGCGATGTGATTGATGACTAGTTGCAGAAAGTACCTCGTACCCTATACGCATCGTATTGTCCTATACGATGCGTATACCAGGTTTGACCAGAATCCTATACGCACCGTATTGCTCTATACGATGCGTATATGACCCAAATTTTGTGTATTTAACCATGCAGAATTCTCATTCGAACGTATCGTTCAAAAAATTTTCAAACAATCTCTCAAAAATTATAAACATGTCTTGGTGGTGGGATGGTAACTACGGTTTTCAGGTATATTCTAACGAGTCGCTGGAAAACAACCCCCAAAAAACTGGCGTTCAAGAGGTGAACCGGGAGGAGGTCTCGTCCGACGTTTATTCTAATCAACGGGTAAGGCTTCCAGATTTGAACGAGCCACTGAGCAATCCCGAGTTCGTATACGGTGAACCGTCTTACCTTACACAACCCACGAACGACTACGTATACGGTGAAGTCTCTTACCAGACACAACAAACTGACGATTTCGTGTGCGGTGAAGTCTCTTACCCGACATAACAAACTGACGACTTCGTGTGCGGTGAATTCTCATACCCGACACAACAAAACGACGACTCCGAAGACGATGAACAAAACCATCAAAACGTGTCGTATACTGACCAGAATTTTCAGTCTCGTGAACAGTTGGTGGATTGGGCTGTCCGAAGAGGACGTGAGAATGGTTACGTCCTTGTCACCCGACGATCGAGGAGAAAAGGCGACGATCCGACGGAACCGTTTATCAAGGTGTGGCTTGTGTGTGACCGTCACGGCGAACGTGCGTCTACTGCCACGGTTAGACGTGCCGGTAGCAAGAAAATAGGTTGTCCCTTTAAATTGGAAGGAGAGTACCAAGAAAATATTGATGATTGGAAATTAATGGTGAAGAATGCCAGTCATAACCACGATCCTAGTCAACATCTTGAGGCGCACTCGTTTGCCAGAAGACTGACTCAGTCGGAACAACTTTTGGTGGCGAAGTTGTATTCGCAAAACATGTTGCCACGAAACATTCTGGCAGCTATAAGGGAACAAACCAGAGAGTCGTTGCATTAAAAAGAACATTTATAATGCAATACAAAATATAAAAAACGAAACGAGAGTCAGTGAAACTCCAATGCAGGTTCTGGAAAACCTGCTTTCTTCTAAAAAATACGAGTACTATACTAGGGAAGATCCCGCCACAAATGTCGTGGAGGAGATATTCTTTGTTCATCCGAAATCGTACGAGATGTGGCGTGCATTCCCGCACGTGTTGATGATCGACGCGACGTACAAAACAAACATGTATAGATTTCCATTTGTCTAAGTGGTCGGTGTGACCTCCACACACCAGTCATTTTACGCCGCTCATGCATTTATATCAAAATTATCAATTACAGTTTGGGTTTGGAACAGCTCGTTAGATATACTTGTTGGGTTTGTTAATGAAAACAATTTATTATTATTATTTATTAT